>CM068368.1:141112753-142409753 GCA_034769895.1 Magicicada septendecula
TATGAGTAATCCCAGATATAATTGTGCAGGGTTTCCGAGGTAGCCGGGAATCTGCCCCGCTCTGTGGAAGGATGGCCGAACAACTGCCTCCGACGATGTAACTTTAAAACCTTCGTCAGCTGTGTCAGCCGGAAGGATGGACTGGACACCCACTACTGAGCCCTCAACATGCACCCTTCAAACCAGGTGACATTTAACCATTTTTAACCTAAACCTTGTGGCCAAAGTACTCGGTGAGACTTTCATGAAACGTTCCAGTGTGGACAGTTAGTTACGGACAATGGGTGGAATATTTTAATTGTATTTTGTAAGGTTTACGCCTCCTCAATTACTATCATGTATATCTCGTTCTGAGAGTGAAAACTCGGCCGGGGTCACGCACCGCCCGGGTCGAGGGGAGTTCGGTAGATAGAGTTGTATCTCATTCTATTTCTGTTTTAAGCATGTTGGGATGGTTATGTTAACGATGTGGCTCCATGTGGACACGTATTTTATTATTCATTCATGATCTGGGGGGTGGTTTTAAACCGTGGTCGACTCCCGTTGGAGACGTCCACTGCAAGCCTGTCTATGTCAGATCTTGCTAGATCCCGTCCAATGCCTGACCCTGCCGGTAGTCAAGTTTTGTAACACTGTGAGCTGACTTAATACTCTTATGACTTATATTCTGTATTACAAATTCTGTTCCACTGTTTAGATAATTTGCACACTTTAAAATTTACCATTGTCACAGATTGTATTTTACCATAGCAAATTTTGTAACCATAATTGTAATTGCTCCCTATAACAATTAGTTAACCATAAGACTACACAAGATTGATCAATGTCAGTTATGAATACTCATGGTGGTCAAATTCCACTATTTTTCTATATTCTGTTTTGAAGGTAAAAAGAAACATAAAATGCAGTTAGGCAACCGGACATCCATGTTGACCTTGTGATGCTACTTTTCATTATAGTAATTGATGGGATTTAATTGCTTATTAAATATCGGCATGGGATTTGTGCGCGGGCCGCATGGCTTACAGAGAACATTCAGTTAACACTTATCTTGTTAAAACTTGGGGGCATGTCTGCTCCACTCCTGGGATATTTTAATTGAAATTTTGGGAAGGGGGTTTTAGTCACCTATTAATTAAACAGTAAGGGGGTTATGGGTGTTGAACAAGATTATTATATGCGCTGATGACCAGGGTGAACATGTGATGGGTTATTTAAATATAAACGTTGTTGATGTTAATTATATGTGTGTGTTGTTTTGTATAATTGTTACTTGTCATGTTGATTATGCCTGTGTATATTTCTGTATATTTATGCCTTGTTATAAAAAGTGATTACTTGCAGGTCGAAACTATGTGCCAATTTTTTTAATTGTATTATTCTATAACTACAATTTGTTATTTATGTAACATCCCATGATTTTGTTAGTCAATGATGGTTCAACTATTAATAATTATTCAATACTTAGTGCTGTTAATAGTTATTATTCCTTGTTCAACTTTTGGGCAAGGCACATATTAATGAAATTATATTTAACGATCAAAAGACTTATTTATCTGGCCTTGAGAAGCTCATAGGTTGTACTGGCCAAGAACAATAAATTGTTGTTATCTTAAGTTCAGTGTTTCATTTGCAAGTCCCATCATACTGGACCCAGCCCAATTTTAGCTTTTCTAGGCTCTCGCCTAGTTCTAAATAACTTGTAACCTCTCTTTCAAAAAAAAAAAAAAAAAAAAAAAAAGGAAACAAAATCAATACTAAAAGCATAAAAAGCATACAAATGGTAGCCGGAGCGTGGTTCATTCTAGGCCTGAACCCTTGCGTCCGTTGGTGTGATGGGGCTTGCAAACTTGGAGATAGTCTGGCAAATAAAATGGCACTTAATAGTTGACATGAAATGTAGAAGTATATATGTTTTTTTTATGAATTATTGTTAAATGTTTTGAATGTTTTGAATTGTAAATCTGAGGCCGCCATGGGCACGTGTTGTAGTTGGGTTGTTGTTTTGAAATTGGACATTGCCGGAGAGCGCGTGGGGGATGGGTTCCCGTATTTAATTTTTGAAAGTAATTGCGCGTGCGATTAGTGGGATGCGGTATGGCCCGACTGGAAGTCGGTATCGTCCGATTGTAATGGTGACAATGTTGTAGTTGAAATGTCGTATATTGTGGTTAGTGTTAGGTGGTGTGGATTGTATGTTGGTGTTAGTGTCTGATGTTGTTTCTTCTTGAGTCTGGCGACTGACGGAGAGTTAGTTCCGGAGCGGGGCAGGTTTTCGCAGCGCTAGGAGCCCGGGGGTCTACTCAAAGGAAGGACAGTACTTGAGTTTTTCCGATTCTTGTTAAAATGTTTTTGTAGGTTGTGTTTGTGTTAGGTGTTTAGTGGGAATTTGTTTTATGATTGTTTGTTTTGCATTGTGCAATTCTGGCGGCGGTATGCTATCAGGAGTTGCCCCACCCTCTTACAGGCGTTCTCCAGAAATTTCCGGTGGTGGATGGATTTGATGAGGATCAGCTGTTGGTTTTCTTGGACCTGGTCCTGCAGGTGGCAGATTTCCCGGGGGTGTCCGATGGGGAGGTCTTGTATCTTATATACTCGTATTGCCGGAGTACGTTGGCTGGTCTGGTCACCAAGGCCCTGCGTCGGGGTGACAGTGTTGATGCTTTCCATGCGGAGGTGTTGGACTTCTTCATATCCCGTCGACGACAAGACCAGTTGAAGTTTAAGTTATTCTATCGTCCACAGGCCAACGGAGAGGCATTGGGGGACTTCGTGCATGATGTAAGGAAAGCTGCCCGTATATTAAGACTGGGGTTGCCCGAGACAGAAGTCATACAGGTAATACGAGAAGGTCTGACTCCCCAAGAGAGATCCCGGCTGGTTTTCGCAGAGCCTCCACGTTCTTTTGCAGACCTGGACCGGTGGTGTGCGCATGCCAGGACTGTCCAGGCGAATGACGAGTCCTGGGGAAGAGCTGCTAAAGATGTCCAATACTCCAGTGGTTCATTAGGAAGAGCCAAAGAAGACAAACATGGTGGTTGGAGGAGAACCCAAGAGACAGTCAGAAAAACTGAATATTCCGGAAGTAATGGAGGCTACAAGGGGGTGGCACGTGAGAAAACAGTAATAACAGCTACAGCACACAAAACAAAGAAGTATGAAATTAACAGGGGAAGAAGAAATCATGTTAGTAAACAAACAGCGGCAAGTAGGGAGCCGGTAAAAAATGTTATTCCTATTTGGAGAGTAAGGAAACTTTAAAGGTTCCAGAGGAAGTACCAGTGCATAATAGAGTTGTGGGTGAAGCAGGTGAAGAGAAAGAAGAAAAGCGGAATAACTTCAGTGGATTAATACAAGACGACAAGAAAACGTCTGTTAATACTGCGTCAGTGAGGACGTCATGGTTGAATCCAGAGGCCGCAGAATTTGTTCCGGTATCTCCATCTCGGTTCGTGAGGGATCCAGATCCTGTGACATCATCATCGTCTACGCAGGGATGTGAGAAGTCACTGGAGAGTGTCGCTTTACCATCGCCAGTAGAAATTAATTTAGTAATTGCACATGAACCTGGACAGCTGGATTCCAGGGTGGAAAATGTCGAGGAGGTGGTAGTTGCTGAGAGTGGTGAAGGACAGGAATCGAAGGAAGAGGCAGAAGAGCGGTCTGCAGATGCTGCACAGGGAAGTATAGTTGTGGGTGTTAGAGAGACTGAAGAGTCTGAGTTTGCGGATGGACCCGGAGATGTCCAGGCTGCAAGTGTTTCTAAGGTTGCGGATGGACAAGGGGATGTCCATGCTGCAAGTGTGGTAGAAGTAGATGAGGTAGAAGTTGAGGAGAAATTTGGTGGCAGCGTTGTGGAGTGTGTGAGTGAGAATGATGTAGGGTGTGAAGATGTGCAGACGCCTTCTGTAGGTAGTGTTAAGGATTCCGAAGAACGAAAAGAAGTTTCAGGTAGACCAGGCGAGCAACTAAAGGAGGACGAGGATGTGCAGTGTTCGAATGGTGGTAGTGGACGTGATGGCGATGATGTTGATGATGAACGTGTTGATGAAAATGAGATCAGAGAAGAGGTTAGTCAAGAAGTTCGTGAAGGAGCTGGCGAGGCGTGTGGTGAAGAAGATGGATCAGAGGAGCGACGGGAAGAGGCTGAGGAGGTGCAGTGTCAGGATGTTGATTTGGATTATGTGGACGAAGAAGGGGAAATTGTAGAAAGGGAAGAAATTGTAGCAGAGGAGTTAGACGATGAGCATAATCCAAAGCGGAGTGAAAGTAGTGAGGTAAGTTGCTTTGATTCTGATCCCGAAGAAACCAGTCAGTACAGCTCAACACGAGATAATTTCTTAGAGAGTGGTGTCCGAAAGGAGCGAATACCTAAAGTGCGGCATAGAAAGGTAAGAAGCAGAGGTTAACGGGTAGCGGGTAGATGTTCCCCACATTCCCAGTGGTGTTCATCTATTTCAGGGTTGCGCACCTGCCCACGCGAGCCTTGGTTTCCTCCATTCTTCCTTATTTCCGGAGGTAGCCAGGTCCTTGCCCTCAGTCCTAGCTATTGCCCTTTAATGATCCTTGCCCCATTTCATCTTCCCAATTTTCCTACCACTCCCCTTAGTAAAAAAAAAAAAAAACCCTATCAAACGGAGTTAGAGAGAGACTTAGCGTGTGGTCCTCGAGATCGTCAGTTTCCCCTGTGTTAAAGGTTAGATGGAGTGATGGTGTGCTGTTGCTGATTGTTAATAGTTGTTGAGGTTGGTGTTGTTCATTATAGGGTCCGAGCCATGCCGCATTCTCCGGTTTTCCTGGTGTAATTTTTTGTTGCGAGAGAAGGTTGTGTAGACGGTGCTGTAGAGAAGTAAAACCCCCTCGAGTTATGGTGTATTTGTTGAGTTGAGATTGGATTAATGTTCGTGTGCCCTAGGTGCGGTCCTCTCTGTCTGGCTAAGCGGGGCCGTCCGCCCTTGTGTAGGGAAGTGGGCCAGCCATATGGCAAGGTTGGAGATGCCTTGTGGGTGCATGTGGCTGGTCGGTCCGAGAGAGGGACGAGAGGTAGTACGGTCGCTCACATGCCGAGGTGGGAGATGCCTTGTTTGGTCCTAGGACGAGCATGTGAGTGGGACCGGTGGGAGTAATTGGTGGTCACCGGAGAGGGTGACGTGTTGGGGCGGTCCCGTGGGGTTGGCGTGGCGGAGAGGGTCGCATGGGGATTGCTGTTCTCCTGGGTGCCATGACTGATGGGAGAACCGATAACAACTTGAGTTTGATATATAAGGATGGGAGTACACTGCAGGGTACTTTCCCGAGTTTGAAGGTGTGGCAACCGGGTTGCCCTTTTGGGGTGGGGGTGTGCCGCGTTTTGGAAAACGCGGCGATCTTCCGATATCTATATTGTGCTTTATTAAAGAAATTACGTATTTGTCGACGCGAAAGAAGTTGTCCTTTGGTACGGTCAGTTGGACTTTGTCATGCTGCTGCCCCTTGTCCGCCCGACTCGCGCGCGCCCTATCTATGCACGTACGGGTTTTTCAACAGCTGGTTTATTCAGTCCGACTTTAGCTATCAGCGCTTCACATTCTAGTCCCCGGCTGGCAGAGTAGATTGAACAGTTTTCGTCTTCCAGCTTCTTCTATGAATACGTAGAAAGCTACGTGACCTCCGGTAAGTCCATTAAAATATGTATTTTAATTATTTATAAAAACAAATTGGTTTTATTTAATATCAAAGTGGATGCGTTGAGATATGTATTGCAGGAATCCTTAGCGCATGGCGAGTTTCAGGTTATAATTTGTTTTATGTATGCTTTGTCTCAACCCTGGTTAATTGATTGTAACGTTAAGGATATAATTATGTTTTATATTAATCCAGTAATGCTTCTACTAAATTAACTAAACTAAGATGGGGCGTAAGTCAGTAATTTCCTGAGATCTGTATATGTCACGAACTTGTTAAAAGTTGCCAATTCCTGTAAGTGCGTCATGAAAACTTTTGCATAAAGGTTAATTAAAATTATCATTATTATGGAGTGACTATATTTAGACATATTCTATAGTAACCTATTTAATGGAGTTATTTTTGAAGTGATTATTCACATTCAATGGGATTCTTGACTTAGGCAATTTTTTCGAGTTTATAAACCGGACTGTCCATGCTATGTCAGTGGGTAAAGGTGGTAGTGTGTGTGTTTCATGAACCTATGAGTAATCCCAGATATAATTGTGCAGGGTTTCCGAGGTAGCCGGGAATCTGCCCCGCTCTGGAAGGATGGCCGAACAACTGCCTCCGACGATGTAACTTTAAAACCTTCGTCAGCTGTGTCAGCCGGAAGGATGGACTGGACACCCACTACTGAGCCCTCAACATGCACCCTTCAAACCAGGTGACATTTAACCATTTTTAACCTAAACCTTGTGGCCAAAGTACTCGGTGAGACTTTCATGAAACGTTCCAGTGTGGACAGTTAGTTACGGACAATGGGTGGAATATTTTAATTGTATTTTGTAAGGTTTACGCCTCCTCAATTACTATCATGTATATCTCGTTCTGAGAGTGAAAACTCGGCCGGGGTCACGCACCGCCCGGGTCGAGGGGAGTTCGGTAGATAGAGTTGTATCTCATTCTATTTCTGTTTTAAGCATGTTGGGATGGTTATGTTAACGATGTGGCTCCATGTGGACACGTATTTTATTATTCATTCATGATCTGGGGGGTGGTTTTAAACCGTGGTCGACTCCCGTTGGAGACGTCCACTGCAAGCCTGTCTATGTCAGATCTTGCTAGATCCCGTCCAATGCCTGACCCTGCCGGTAGTCAAGTTTTGTAACACTGTGAGCTGACTTAATACTCTTATGACTTATATTCTGTATTACAAATTCTGTTCCACTGTTTAGATAATTTGCACACTTTAAAATTTACCATTGTCACAGATTGTATTTTACCATAGCAAATTTTGTAACCATAATTGTAATTGCTCCCTATAACAATTAGTTAACCATAAGACTACACAAGATTGATCAATGTCAGTTATGAATACTCATGGTGGTCAAATTCCACTATTTTTCTATATTCTGTTTTGAAGGTAAAAAGAAACATAAAATGCAGTTAGGCAACCGGACATCCATGTTGACCTTGTGATGCTACTTTTCATTATAGTAATTGATGGGATTTAATTGCTTATTAAATATCGGCATGGGATTTGTGCGCGGGCCGCATGGCTTACAGAGAACATTCAGTTAACACTTATCTTGTTAAAACTTGGGGGCATGTCTGCTCCACTCCTGGGATATTTTAATTGAAATTTTGGGAAGGGGGTTTTAGTCACCTATTAATTAAACAGTAAGGGGGTTATGGGTGTTGAACAAGATTATTATATGCGCTGATGACCAGGGTGAACATGTGATGGGTTATTTAAATATAAACGTTGTTGATGTTAATTATATGTGTGTGTTGTTTTGTATAATTGTTACTTGTCATGTTGATTATGCCTGTGTATATTTCTGTATATTTATGCCTTGTTACAAAAAGTGATTACTTGCAGGTCGAAACTATGTGCCAATTTTTTTAATTGTATTATTCTATAACTACAATTTGTTATTTATGTAACATCCCATGATTTTGTTAGTCAATGATGGTTCAACTATTAATAATTATTCAATACTTAGTGCTGTTAATAGTTATTATTCCTTGTTCAACTTTTGGGCAAGGCACATATTAATGAAATTATATTTAACGATCAAAAGACTTATTTATCTGGCCTTGAGAAGCTCATAGGTTGTACTGGCCAAGAACAATAAATTGTTGTTATCTTAAGTTCAGTGTTTCATTTGCAAGTCCCATCATACTGGACCCAGCCCAATTTTAGCTTTTCTAGGCTCTCGCCTAGTTCTAAATAACTTGTAACCTCTCTTTCAAAAAAAAAAAAAAAAAAAAAAAAAAAAAAGGAAACAAAATCAATACTAAAAGCATAAAAAGCATACAAATGGTAGCCGGAGCGTGGTTCATTCTAGGCCTGAACCCTTGCGTCCGTTGGTGTGATGGGGCTTGCAAACTTGGAGATAGTCTGGCAAATAAAATGGCACTTAATAGTTGACATGAAATGTAGAAGTATATATGTTTTTTTTATGAATTATTGTTAAATGTTTTGAATGTTTTGAATTGTAAATCTGAGGCCGCCATGGGCACGTGTTGTAGTTGGGTTGTTGTTTTGAAATTGGACATTGCCGGAGAGCGCGTGGGGGATGGGTTCCCGTATTTAATTTTTGAAAGTAATTGCGCGTGCGATTAGTGGGATGCGGTATGGCCCGACTGGAAGTCGGTATCGTCCGATTGTAATGGTGACAATGTTGTAGTTGAAATGTCGTATATTGTGGTTAGTGTTAGGTGGTGTGGATTGTATGTTGGTGTTAGTGTCTGATGTTGTTTCTTCTTGAGTCTGGCGACTGACGGAGAGTTAGTTCCGGAGCGGGGCAGGTTTTCGCAGCGCTAGGAGCCCGGGGGTCTACTCAAAGGAAGGACAGTACTTGAGTTTTTCCGATTCTTGTTAAAATGTTTTTGTAGGTTGTGTTTGTGTTAGGTGTTTAGTGGGAATTTGTTTTATGATTGTTTGTTTTGCATTGTGCAATTCTGGCGGCGGTATGCTATCAGGAGTTGCCCCACCCTCTTACAGGCGTTCTCCAGAAATTTCCGGTGGTGGATGGATTTGATGAGGATCAGCTGTTGGTTTTCTTGGACCTGGTCCTGCAGGTGGCAGATTTCCCGGGGGTGTCCGATGGGGAGGTCTTGTATCTTATATACTCGTATTGCCGGAGTACGTTGGCTGGTCTGGTCACCAAGGCCCTGCGTCGGGGTGACAGTGTTGATGCTTTCCATGCGGAGGTGTTGGACTTCTTCATATCCCGTCGACGACAAGACCAGTTGAAGTTTAAGTTATTCTATCGTCCACAGGCCAACGGAGAGGCATTGGGGGACTTCGTGCATGATGTAAGGAAAGCTGCCCGTATATTAAGACTGGGGTTGCCCGAGACAGAAGTCATACAGGTAATACGAGAAGGTCTGACTCCCCAAGAGAGATCCCGGCTGGTTTTCGCAGAGCCTCCACGTTCTTTTGCAGACCTGGACCGGTGGTGTGCGCATGCCAGGACTGTCCAGGCGAATGACGAGTCCTGGGGAAGAGCTGCTAAAGATGTCCAATACTCCAGTGGTTCATTAGGAAGAGCCAAAGAAGACAAACATGGTGGTTGGAGGAGAACCCAAGAGACAGTCAGAAAAACTGAATATTCCGGAAGTAATGGAGGCTACAAGGGGGTGGCACGTGAGAAAACAGTAATAACAGCTACAGCACACAAAACAAAGAAGTATGAAATTAACAGGGGAAGAAGAAATCATGTTAGTAAACAAACAGCGGCAAGTAGGGAGCCGGTAAAAAATGTTATTCCTATTTGGAGAGTAAGGAAACTTTAAAGGTTCCAGAGGAAGTACCAGTGCATAATAGAGTTGTGGGTGAAGCAGGTGAAGAGAAAGAAGAAAAGCGGAATAACTTCAGTGGATTAATACAAGACGACAAGAAAACGTCTGTTAATACTGCGTCAGTGAGGACGTCATGGTTGAATCCAGAGGCCGCAGAATTTGTTCCGGTATCTCCATCTCGGTTCGTGAGGGATCCAGATCCTGTGACATCATCATCGTCTACGCAGGGATGTGAGAAGTCACTGGAGAGTGTCGCTTTACCATCGCCAGTAGAAATTAATTTAGTAATTGCACATGAACCTGGACAGCTGGATTCCAGGGTGGAAAATGTCGAGGAGGTGGTAGTTGCTGAGAGTGGTGAAGGACAGGAATCGAAGGAAGAGGCAGAAGAGCGGTCTGCAGATGCTGCACAGGGAAGTATAGTTGTGGGTGTTAGAGAGACTGAAGAGTCTGAGTTTGCGGATGGACCCGGAGATGTCCAGGCTGCAAGTGTTTCTAAGGTTGCGGATGGACAAGGGGATGTCCATGCTGCAAGTGTGGTAGAAGTAGATGAGGTAGAAGTTGAGGAGAAATTTGGTGGCAGCGTTGTGGAGTGTGTGAGTGAGAATGATGTAGGGTGTGAAGATGTGCAGACGCCTTCTGTAGGTAGTGTTAAGGATTCCGAAGAACGAAAAGAAGTTTCAGGTAGACCAGGCGAGCAACTAAAGGAGGACGAGGATGTGCAGTGTTCGAATGGTGGTAGTGGACGTGATGGCGATGATGTTGATGATGAACGTGTTGATGAAAATGAGATCAGAGAAGAGGTTAGTCAAGAAGTTCGTGAAGGAGCTGGCGAGGCGTGTGGTGAAGAAGATGGATCAGAGGAGCGACGGGAAGAGGCTGAGGAGGTGCAGTGTCAGGATGTTGATTTGGATTATGTGGACGAAGAAGGGGAAATTGTAGAAAGGGAAGAAATTGTAGCAGAGGAGTTAGACGATGAGCATAATCCAAAGCGGAGTGAAAGTAGTGAGGTAAGTTGCTTTGATTCTGATCCCGAAGAAACCAGTCAGTACAGCTCAACACGAGATAATTTCTTAGAGAGTGGTGTCCGAAAGGAGCGAATACCTAAAGTGCGGCATAGAAAGGTAAGAAGCAGAGGTTAACGGGTAGCGGGTAGATGTTCCCCACATTCCCAGTGGTGTTCATCTATTTCAGGGTTGCGCACCTGCCCACGCGAGCCTTGGTTTCCTCCATTCTTCCTTATTTCCGGAGGTAGCCAGGTCCTTGCCCTCAGTCCTAGCTATTGCCCTTTAATGATCCTTGCCCCATTTCATCTTCCCAATTTTCCTACCACTCCCCTTAGTAAAAAAAAAAAAAACCCTATCAAACGGAGTTAGAGAGAGACTTAGCGTGTGGTCCTCGAGATCGTCAGTTTCCCCTGTGTTAAAGGTTAGATGGAGTGATGGTGTGCTGTTGCTGATTGTTAATAGTTGTTGAGGTTGGTGTTGTTCATTATAGGGTCCGAGCCATGCCGCATTCTCCGGTTTTCCTGGTGTAATTTTTTGTTGCGAGAGAAGGTTGTGTAGACGGTGCTGTAGAGAAGTAAAACCCCCTCGAGTTATGGTGTATTTGTTGAGTTGAGATTGGATTAATGTTCGTGTGCCCTAGGTGCGGTCCTCTCTGTCTGGCTAAGCGGGGCCGTCCGCCCTTGTGTAGGGAAGTGGGCCAGCCATATGGCAAGGTTGGAGATGCCTTGTGGGTGCATGTGGCTGGTCGGTCCGAGAGAGGGACGAGAGGTAGTACGGTCGCTCACATGCCGAGGTGGGAGATGCCTTGTTTGGTCCTAGGACGAGCATGTGAGTGGGACCGGTGGGAGTAATTGGTGGTCACCGGAGAGGGTGACGTGTTGGGGCGGTCCCGTGGGGTTGGCGTGGCGGAGAGGGTCGCATGGGGATTGCTGTTCTCCTGGGTGCCATGACTGATGGGAGAACCGATAACAACTTGAGTTTGATATATAAGGATGGGAGTACACTGCAGGGTACTTTCCCGAGTTTGAAGGTGTGGCAACCGGGTTGCCCTTTTGGGGTGGGGGTGTGCCGCGTTTTGGAAAACGCGGCGATCTTCCGATATCTATATTGTGCTTTATTAAAGAAATTACGTATTTGTCGACGCGAAAGAAGTTGTCCTTTGGTACGGTCAGTTGGACTTTGTCATGCTGCTGCCCCTTGTCCGCCCGACTCGCGCGCGCCCTATCTATGCACGTACGGGTTTTTCAACAGCTGGTTTATTCAGTCCGACTTTAGCTATCAGCGCTTCACATTCTAGTCCCCGGCTGGCAGAGTAGATTGAACAGTTTTCGTCTTCCAGCTTCTTCTATGAATACGTAGAAAGCTACGTGACCTCCGGTAAGTCCATTAAAATATGTATTTTAATTATTTATAAAAACAAATTGGTTTTATTTAATATCAAAGTGGATGCGTTGAGATATGTATTGCAGGAATCCTTAGCGCATGGCGAGTTTCAGGTTATAATTTGTTTTATGTATGCTTTGTCTCAACCCTGGTTAATTGATTGTAACGTTAAGGATATAATTATGTTTTATATTAATCCAGTAATGCTTCTACTAAATTAACTAAACTAAGATGGGGCGTAAGTCAGTAATTTCCTGAGATCTGTATATGTCACGAACTTGTTAAAAGTTGCCAATTCCTGTAAGTGCGTCATGAAAACTTTTGCATAAAGGTTAATTAAAATTATCATTATTATGGAGTGACTATATTTAGACATATTCTATAGTAACCTATTTAATGGAGTTATTTTTGAAGTGATTATTCACATTCAATGGGATTCTTGACTTAGGCAATTTTTTCGAGTTTATAAACCGGACTGTCCATGCTATGTCAGTGGGTAAAGGTGGTAGTGTGTGTGTTTCATGAACCTATGAGTAATCCCAGATATAATTGTGCAGGGTTTCCGAGGTAGCCGGGAATCTGCCCCGCTCTGGAAGGATGGCCGAACAACTGCCTCCGACGATGTAACTTTAAAACCTTCGTCAGCTGTGTCAGCCGGAAGGATGGACTGGACACCCACTACTGAGCCCTCAACATGCACCCTTCAAACCAGGTGACATTTAACCATTTTTAACCTAAACCTTGTGGCCAAAGTACTCGGTGAGACTTTCATGAAACGTTCCAGTGTGGACAGTTAGTTACGGACAATGGGTGGAATATTTTAATTGTATTTTGTAAGGTTTACGCCTCCTCAATTACTATCATGTATATCTCGTTCTGAGAGTGAAAACTCGGCCGGGGTCACGCACCGCCCGGGTCGAGGGGAGTTCGGTAGATAGAGTTGTATCTCATTCTATTTCTGTTTTAAGCATGTTGGGATGGTTATGTTAACGATGTGGCTCCATGTGGACACGTATTTTATTATTCATTCATGATCTGGGGGGTGGTTTTAAACCGTGGTCGACTCCCGTTGGAGACGTCCACTGCAAGCCTGTCTATGTCAGATCTTGCTAGATCCCGTCCAATGCCTGACCCTGCCGGTAGTCAAGTTTTGTAACACTGTGAGCTGACTTAATACTCTTATGACTTATATTCTGTATTACAAATTCTGTTCCACTGTTTAGATAATTTGCACACTTTAAAATTTACCATTGTCACAGATTGTATTTTACCATAGCAAATTTTGTAACCATAATTGTAATTGCTCCCTATAACAATTAGTTAACCATAAGACTACACAAGATTGATCAATGTCAGTTATGAATACTCATGGTGGTCAAATTCCACTATTTTTCTATATTCTGTTTTGAAGGTAAAAAGAAACATAAAATGCAGTTAGGCAACCGGACATCCATGTTGACCTTGTGATGCTACTTTTCATTATAGTAATTGATGGGATTTAATTGCTTATTAAATATCGGCATGGGATTTGTGCGCGGGCCGCATGGCTTACAGAGAACATTCAGTTAACACTTATCTTGTTAAAACTTGGGGGCATGTCTGCTCCACTCCTGGGATATTTTAATTGAAATTTTGGGAAGGGGGTTTTAGTCACCTATTAATTAAACAGTAAGGGGGTTATGGGTGTTGAACAAGATTATTATATGCGCTGATGACCAGGGTGAACATGTGATGGGTTATTTAAATATAAACGTTGTTGATGTTAATTATATGTGTGTGTTGTTTTGTATAATTGTTACTTGTCATGTTGATTATGCCTGTGTATATTTCTGTATATTTATGCCTTGTTATAAAAAGTGATTACTTGCAGGTCGAAACTATGTGCCAATTTTTTTAATTGTATTATTCTATAACTACAATTTGTTATTTATGTAACATCCCATGATTTTGTTAGTCAATGATGGTTCAACTATTAATAATTATTCAATACTTAGTGCTGTTAATAGTTATTATTCCTTGTTCAACTTTTGGGCAAGGCACATATTAATGAAATTATATTTAACGATCAAAAGACTTATTTATCTGGCCTTTAGAAGCTCATAGGTTGTACTGGCCAAGAACAATAAATTGTTGTTATCTTAAGTTCAGTGTTTCATTTGCAAGTCCCATCATACTGGACCCAGCCCAATTTTAGCTTTTCTAGGCTCTCGCCTAGTTCTAAATAACTTGTAACCTCTCTTTCAAAAAAAAAAGGAAACAAAATCAATACTAAAAGCATAGAGAGGTTACAGATTATCTTTTCAACTACTAACGTATGTACATCTTTATGGCCACTTATGGCAACCCAGTCATTACAGTCGATCAGAAATTTATTTGGAAAATATTCAGATGGAATCTGAAGGAGCCCATCAGAGTTCCAGTTAGATAGATTAAAATACGCAACATAATAATAATTAAGTAATGCAAGAATGTATAAGTAATGCCACTCCTAATTTGAAAGGGCACGGAAAGTAGAATGAGTGGAATAAGAATTTTGTAAATTTTTGTATGCCTCCCAGATACTTTTCATACTCCTCTTAGGCATAGGAATTAACTAAATGTAAAGTGTACCTGTTGCAGACTGTACATAGAAGGGAATTCATTTGTAATTCTCGCACTTGAATTAATCTCCTTGAGCCTTTGGAGGATGAGAGCTTTCTCCCAATCGTTTGGCATTAGTCTCATGAACCCACATTTTTGTCACTATCTATAAGAAAGTTGCAGACAGGTTTTCTTACATAATTAACCAATTTTGTTGAGATATAAACATACCAGGAGCCCCATTGTTCATCGTCTTGTATTTCACCTCATTCAGGATAGTGGTGGGTGTAGTAAACGAAACTAATTTTTGCGCTGCATGCTGGTATTGACTAGTTTCTACTGTTACCTCCGCTATCGCTAATTAGCAGGTTGTTAGCTTGCCATAGATACCGTTTATCTTCTCTTGACTAAATACCAATTAGGCAAAGTCTTTACATATTTGTTTTTAGGTATTATTCTCACAGTTTGTGCCTATTTCTGAGTGTACTTTTGATGAATATTCTCCAGTCTCTTAAATCAAACACCTTTACATTTATGTCAGCTACTTTTCTAGATACTCTAGTTTTTTGTTTTCTTGTAATTGTTTTCTTTTTTCCCACATTTTCAAACTCTTCTCGTTTTGTTCAAGAAGATCTTTGTAGTATCTCTATTCTTACAAAATTCCTTTTGCTCAAAGCATTCCTGCATTTGTTGTTTAACCATTAAACCAATATTATTTCTAGTAAAAAAATATTTGATTCTATTTATTAGTAAATTTATATTAGATACAAATGAGGAGTATATTTAATAATCAAAGAATTATTGCATCATATTACTTGTATCTCCATACTGTACAAGTGTTTCTATTTAACTAATCGCTAAATGTCAGCGGAATGAGAGAATATCTCGCAAGTCAGAAACAGGGTAACTGTATTACTTACACTAATGACAAATGCTTGTTTTGCCGAAACACTTCCTGACAAACATAGTCAACTTTCTTAACGTCGTTTAAGCTCGCAAACGTTAGTGATTTCGTTTTTAAAAACAACACTGTTCTCAGCTTTAACACCTTCGTTACTAACAAACGTCTCTGTCATTCTAATGTAACATTGTGTTTTGTTTAGTGCTTAAACAAAGTGTACTTTTTTATTTTATGTTGAAATTTGGAAGACAATACGTATTAATTTGTGATTTTATGGTTCTTTATAGTAGCAAAATTACAGCTATTAGAGATGTCAAGAAGGATAGCATGTTCAAAACTTTTGTAGGAAATTCTCAACTTAAGGAAGCACTCGCAAAATAAATAACTTTGGAATCGCCACATCATTTTTATTTACAACTTATTACTTAAACGTCTAGCTATCTACCAATTTTAGGAGATGGCGTTTAATTTTGTGGTTTTAGAAGGAACACGTCATGTTCTACGAGACGCAGCGCTAAACCCATGTGCAAAAATAATAATGATTTCTGATTTAATCATTACTTATACTGTTACTTGCTGAAAACCAATATCATATATGATAAATCGAAGTCATATTTGCTGAGTACACTGAAATGCTATTACCTGAAATAATTTGAAGACTATTGTCACCCTAGTGGTGTATGCTCTGGTTCGTGGATAGTTAGTACCATTAGTTTTAGCGGTAGTAATAATTGTAATAATAACAAAATAATAATATTAATAATAACAATACATTCTACAAATTATTTTTCAACAATTTGCTAAAAGTTACAATAAAAGCTTACAAAGTTCATTCCTATTAAAGTAAAGAAAATAACTTGTTTTAGTGAAGATATGCAAAATGTACTGTGTCTGTATCAATCAACAAAATATAAATAATAATTCACAGAAACAATTTAAGAAATAAGTTAACTTATGTAAAATTGTTTTGTTTATTGAAGTGAAATGAGTCACAGAAGTGTTGGTTAGTCACATCTTGTTAGCTTCACATCTTGCGTAATTGGACAAATTTTACTGCTGAAATAGGTTTACAGTGTTGAGTACAGTGTTTGTATTTACTGTTTGTTTACAAATAACTATAAACCAGTTGTATCTGTTATTACATTAATAAAAAGACGGTTGAAAAATACATTTAACTTTAAAAAATACACTTGAATCTTATTTACTTATTATTTATAATGTTATATAATATAATTTTATGTTTATGTTATGTTATATTAATAATGCTATATTCAATTTAATATGATTCCTCAAGATATATTATTTTCTTATTTGGAACGTGTTTCAGGAATCCTATTTTTCCCTCCCTCAGCTACCTTAATTTTGGATCTTGTTAAGTATTTGTGTTCCGGTTGGTTGTTGCTATGGTTTCCATTGGCTTTCGGTATTTTAAATTTCTATTATTCTGTGTGCGTGTGATGTATATATTTGTTTTTTAGTGTTTTCAATGTTGAGTATTTTAAAAATTGTGTCGTGTCTTGTGTTGGCTTGTATTTGTTCAGGTATTAGTTTGTGTTGTGTTTATAAATTTATAAATACACAAACACAAAACAAACTAATACCTAAATTTGTTAAACAGGTATTTGTGTATAATTTGTTAACATTAAAGCACAGTACGATGCAACTGCAGCGTTGTTTGTATTGTTGTTAGTGGTTACTTTATTTTAAAGCAATAATGTGTTGAAGTTGAACACATTGTTTCTTCTTTTTAGTGCCCAATATTTGGACCGCGGACAGTAGCGACCCGGTCAGTTGAGACCGGCGTGAAAATTTAAACCCGATGAATTGCGACTGGGACAGTTGCGAACGAAGCAATGATCTTTCAGCTACAGACACAGACTCTACCAAAGACCTGTGAAGAGATAATTCTCACGCCTGGAATGGTAATGTTTATAGTGGTTTGCGACCAATCAGCTTGTAGATATTTTTGCGTATTTACATTCTACATACTAACCCCATATTCAGCAGGCTTCTGCGCTTGCTTTGATTGGCCTTTCGGACATCCATAGATGAACGCATTACATCACTACGTTTGGCTCTTTAACAAGGTGTTTCTGCTCGCTCTGCTCGTGGCCAAATGGATATCACATGTTGATTCATCGCAGAAAAGCTCATAATCGATACCAATATTACATATTACATTACACTATTACTACATACATAACTCAATAATTGTTGGAATATCTCATTCACAACATCTCTGCTGCTTATTGTAACATGTATAGTACAACTGCTTTCCCATTGCACACTAAATTCATAAGCGGACACCAACCTAAACTAGGAGGAATCAACCTAACCTAACCTAAACTAACAAAATAATAGAAGAATGAAGTTACTCTTACAAATTAATAAATTACAGAATTGAAAACTCATCGCAGTTTATAACAATAAGGTTTATACTAGTTGCCACGAGTTCGGCCATTTGCGACTAAGTGGAATTGCGGGGCGTAATTGACCGTGCAGGAACAGGTCGTCGTAACTGACCGAAACTGAAAGATATTGTGTGTTCTAGAACAACCACTGAGTCTGTCGCATTATATAACAACCAAAATATTTGACAATAAGAAGAACAAAACCGTATTATCCGACTGTTTTTTGCCACGGTGTTCTCATATGACAAGTAATTTTTTGGCGTTTTGTTTTATTCTTCTTTGTCGTTAGTTGTCGGGAAAAGAGGTTGCTTATTGTTTATCCGAACAAGAAAATATTATAAATTGCGATATGAGGATAGGGATAATGGTTATCTTGCCTGTGTAGTTTCTGATTACTTGTGTCAATGCAGTTACGACAATGTATCAATAAATAAATTAATTCTGGAAGTTGTTCAGATGGAAACTGATGAAGGTCCATATGAGTAGACGATGTAATGACAGACATCTGATAATTCAAGAAGTGCAAGAAATAATTTAAAGTAATTGTATAATAAAAAAACATAACGAAATAGAGACTGAGAGGCACAACGTATGCTTGAAAGAAGTAAACAAATAGAAAACAGATGTTATCAACTAAGGCTTTAGACCAATATCGATCTGGCTCTTTCAGATAATGTTTCATAAGCAGACTGGCACAAATCAAGTAAATACGCATTTAAAGTAGCGTAACAGATACATACAACATAAATAATTGCACGATCCAAATCTTTTAAAAGTAAAACTTTACGTGATATTATACTAACGTTCTAGACATTTTACTGCTCTTATCACTATAAGAGCAGGAGAGTTTTGTTGGAGGTTTTCCGTAAATACCGTAACTATTTTTGTTGTGTTAAATGAAAACTTCTAGTAGTTTGGTTAGACGCTCTAAGTGTTAAGTGAACCGGTCTTACCTAACGAGATTTCCATGCCCAGGTATAAGGTTAGGAGTGAAAATTAATCCCTCAAGACTCCCACATGGATAATGGAAACTTTTAACTACCTGAAGCAGTTGATTTTCTTAGAGAACCAGTTAAATGATGCTGCACGCTACAATACGTCTGAGAATAATATCGCCGCCGCTGACAGTACTCGTTGCGCGTTGGGAGTTGAGTAATAGAACAGAATATAGAGTAATGGAGTACAGAATTGTTTGATAGATGCGTTTATATGTTATTTTACAAAAAAAAACTGCTACGTACGCATGTAACTATCTAATTTATATCGTGACAATTTTCAAAATTTGAAAAACTTACAAAAATTCTTGTTTTAATAATTTTATGAATCAAATATCTAATATTAGAGGATTCCTTAAAAGGTACATTTTTTTAGTAACCGTCTTGAAAATTTGTGTCTACAATTATCTTCATTGTGCTTATTAAATAAAGTCACCTTTAACATACGAGGGTCATCAATGAAATAAATTACTTTTGGCTGTAATTAATATTAAACACGTAAAACGCGCATGTGCTCTCGCGCGCATACACGCACGCACACATAATTATATATAATTATTGTATATAAAATTATTTATTCTGTCTTAGCAGAAGACTTTGCTTTCTCTTTTTGTACTCACCACTTAAATTGAAACAGTTGTGAGAACATGTTAATAGATTTTCTAATCCGTCGTTACATACATCCGCCACCATTTCTGTCTTGCACCCGAGTACGTCAAGCCTCATCCTAAATCATGCAACGTTGTTTGGCGCAAGATCGAGCCAATCATGTGATTATTCTTCTTCCACGTGGCATGAAAGCAATAAGTAGGAAATTTCTACGGTCCTATGAAACGCTGATCATTACTTTCCGTGTGCTCAGATTTTTCTTAAATTTCTTCTGTCTTAACGGAATTTTCGGTTGATGCCATTCAATTGATTGCCGCTTACTTTCAGGATTTAATGGGGGAAATAAGTGATATTGACAGAATTATATAATTAAAAAGTACTTATCTCATGTTCAATGAATGATTATAAACTGGACAAAATTTTTAAAGTGTGGTATTTAAAGTCTATTATGTGGCATATTCTAGACTGACCTATAAACTAGTCATAAATAAATGTGATATTAAAATAAACTGATGAAGAAAATATGTCCGTGAGGCAACGGATAATTTCCCTATGTCAAAAATGTAATACACTAGGAAACTTAAATTAGGCCTACCCTTTTTAATTGAAAACCTTTTAATACATACATAACGTATGTATTCTCTCTTCTACACATAACGTTTTAGAAGTCAGTACATTTATTTGGAAACGCGCTGGACAGTTATATATTAAGTAGAATTCTATTCATGTCAACAAATATTAAAATCTATTTTATGACATTTATGAGGAAAATTTTATGAGGATACCTTAAAACTTCAATTCCTAAGTTTTTTATTTTTATAATTTGTGTACCGTACGTAAAAGAATTTTTAAAGAGATAATATAAAAACGTGCGCTTGGCATGCCGCTTCTTGAAATGTGACAGCATGACAACTTAATCCTTCCTCCTAACATTCTCTGGTTTAATTTATCTACAACGCAAAACAAAAAGCAATATTATGTTAACAGAAAAGTTTATTATTGTTTAGACAAAATCGTCCAACGTTTTACTAGAGTGATTATTTAGTTAAATTTAGTTAAAATCATCTTCAGTAATTGTAGTCTCTTTGTTTACGGAGCTTGACACCGGGGTAAGTAAATTCTTGGTCGAGGCGGAGAAAGTATTCAAATTTAAAAAAAAGGCATATCCGAGTTTCTATACGGAGATGGTCGAGTTGCTAGACAAGGATGGGCGATTTGATAGACGAATATTTGCTTTGATCACTGTTTTTACATCATTTTTGTTTTGTTTTGTAATCAAAGAATATCATTCTTTTCTCAAACCACTTCTTTACTCTATGGTGTATATTATATTCACTTCTATGTTAATACGTCCAATCCGCACTGTTACTGAAACTTCTTCAAAAACAGTCTGCAAATGAATCTTTTGAAAATATGTTTACGTGCTAGATACTAGAAACGTTAATTTTTAAATTCGTTACATAACACACATACATATGGAAATGAACGGAAAGCTACAAAAATAAACATGAATCCAGACATATTTATTTATACCTTTTCCTACATGCAACAAATATTACAAAATCTAATGTTGAATTATGTTTTTTATAAAACGATTCTAACTGCTTCACAAAATTTAAGTGTTTAAGAGATTACTTCATATTCTTTCTACGAAGAATGTTGGAAATCTTAAGCTATAATTTTTATATATGCTACGACGGTCTCACTGATCGTCGTATGGTACAGTAGAAACAAAATTACAGACAAAAATGGCGTCACTAATTACAGCTTTAATTAATCACAAATGACAATTTGTAATAAAAAGCTATTTAACATGATTATACTTGTACAATAATTCCAGTTAAATTTGTCCACACGGAATACTAATGTAAAAGAATACAGTCGCACACTAATTTAACACGATAACACTTGCCACGATACTTCAATCACTACTCGTTCCGCACTAAAAAAATCGCTCAACGAACTGACTGAACTAAGCGACATGTTCTTGCTTTTATAGGTCTCGCAGAGGTCCAGCATTGCTTTCCCTCCTTACTGCACGCTGGATTAATACGTATATCAAGTGTTCTTGAAGACACTGGAACGTACTTATGGCGGCCTTGACTGACAGCTACACCTTCCCGACTAGGCAAGACGGGTGGAGGACGTTTTAAGGTGTTCTATAGAGTTTTCGTTACAATATGAATTGTTTTGAATTAGTTTTGAATATTCAGTAAACTTTAGAAAATTCTCCAGACGATGACAACAATTTTTGTTTAAATCGGATTGGAAAGATTCACAAGCGTTGGTGGTTTTATACAAAACTGAAGACATCTGTGAGCACATGACTGAGGAAACACGTTACAATCGCTTACAAATGAATCAACTAAATAATCAAAATTTTTGCCATTATTAGCATTATTGAACTTAATTGCCATTGTTATTCAACAAAACCATTACTTAGTTTACTCTGACTTTAATAACTCAAACCGAACACGTCCTCAGCCACTTGCTAACTTCATCTTCTGCTTTAATATGAACAACAGTAAGTATCCAGTTATTTTAGTTTACGGATTCCTCTAGTCTCAAATAGAAACCAAAATCCAGTACAATTTTCGTAAGAGACACTAAGGAAATCGCTTAGTATGAACTACCGTTAGAAGTCTACCTAAAATTACAATAAAAATCGTTCATTTTCACTTTTAATTTCTCCACATTATTCTTAAAATGGCTTTAAAACCTCGAAACACCAATATAAACTCTCATTCAAGACTGGGGATGGAAATCTTTGAAGAATGGATACCGTTGACCTTATTTTACTGGACATTCAATTTCTTATTGTCTGAAAACTAATTATAGAATAGGTATTGCCAAAACTGTAGAAATCTCTAAATCCAAAGGAATACCTACCTGTAAGCCGTTTACCTACCTGTCCCGACTCATGGTTTATGTTTCTTATAGTTAACTAAAAACTCGATCATACTCTCATATGGAACTTATACTTGATTCCGTCTGGAAACACGCGTACACTCCTTGACACTATTACAGCATGAAATTTTCTTAAAATTTATGTACACAATAATTACATCAA
This sequence comes from Magicicada septendecula, assembly GCA_034769895.1. Taxonomy (NCBI): domain Eukaryota; kingdom Metazoa; phylum Arthropoda; class Insecta; order Hemiptera; family Cicadidae; genus Magicicada; species Magicicada septendecula. The sequence continues at coordinate 141,135,166 of CM068368.1, forward strand.
GTGCTCGTATACATAATAAAATAAATATGTTATAAGCTACATTTCTCCAGACGTATAGACAGTATAAATTATGTCTCCAAGTCCATCTTAAAAATAAATTGTGCTTTAGCGTTGGTCCTGTAATTGTTTTTTGTATTACTCGTGTACTTAATACGTATTTAACACATTTATATAATACACGTGTACTTAGAAGTCTTTTTGTTATAATGTGAAAGAAACTCATTTTAATTGAACGAAAGCTACCAGCATCTATAACGGACCATTGTCGTAATGTTTCATCAGTGTCATCTACATTAAATAAACAAAGCAGGAGGTACTGAATAAAGAAATTTAAATTTGGCGTGTCTGACCGTCACGATCTCTGAGGTTTACATTTTACAGTCTTTAAACAGTGTTTTTAACTAACCTTCTAAAACACCTTTGGAGCTCAACATATTAAAATTAATTAAGTTTATGTATTCTTGAGATTTCCACATTTTATTTTTAACAATACTGATTTATAAAATATTGAGTAATGTACGTTTCATTTACAGGTACAGTCAAATATTGTTTACCTGTATTGTAAATAGCGATTAAAATAATCTTTTTGTTGCTTTCACTTGGAGTTTTCAAACGTCTCAAATATGCAAAAAAAAACTTGTTACAAAAATGTAAACCACCTTCACCCACTAAGTTCTGGCATACTGAATTACAGGTTTACGTGAAATCCATCCTTATTCATTGGAAAAATAGAAACTGTTCTTGAAGAAGAATGGCATTGCGCTGAGAATCATGTTGGAATTATAATCAATGTAAAAGAGAAAATAACCAATGACCTCTAACCGACATTTGTTACCATTCTTGATGCGTCGACAATTAGACAAGAAGTTTATAATATCAAATTTCTTCTAAATAACACATTCATATTAATACGCTAGTTGTCAAATACGTACATTTGTTCAGAGCACCAGATACAATAATTATATCCACATTATAGAGTACTGTAACAAACATGTTTATTGCATATACTGAGTATAGTATGCACATATTAATTGTGGCAGACCATATGTCACAAAGTCATGAATACAACATAATAAGTCGTGTGTTCTGTGGGACATTCTCATACCGCCAAACTACAGGAAATCAAGAGCTGTTAATGAAACGTCAGTCAAATACGCAGTCTTCCAAAGTGACCTTTTCTCCGGAAGTTTTCCGTGTGTCATGGACACAAAAGTAAACCTGATCCAAAGAACCATTCATTCCGAAAATAAGAGACAGGTGTTATTTCTAAAAAACAACATTTTAAAATATTTACTTGTTACGTCAGGCAACTAACCAAAAAAACGAAAGACGAAGTAAGAAACAAGTCTGTTAATATGAAATTTTTGTTTATTAAAAACATAAAACTTTTTACTAATACACTGAATAATAAAAACTATAACAGCAAAAATAAAATATCATAGATGTATTTAATAAAATGAACTTCATGTAGAATAAAGAAAAATAAGAATGAGTTAACATATCCGTGAAAATCCTCAAGAAAATTGGTGATGAGGGAGGCCGTGTGCGTGCGTGCGTGTGTGCGTGTGTGTGTGTATGTGTAATTTGTGGACAAGTGTAAAACGGGCTACTGTGTTGCATACGGTACCGGGAACCGTAGTGTAAATGAAAGTAATTGTTGGAGTAAATGATGACCAAGCTTCAGTTACTGTGAAGCAACAAGATATCCGCATTCTACGGTATTCATACAATTTTTAAAGATATCATAGAGTCTTCCATGGAAAACTTAAAGAGTGATTAAAAATAAGCAGAATAAATTAAGGATAATAAAAAAACGCATGCGGGCGTATGTTTGTCAGTGTGTCTGGTTTTCCTTTTGAACGAGTGTATAGTCAATGCCAATAGACTTGCATGATTAAACTTACTTATGAAGTACAGCGCTTGTGGGATTTTGTTGAAGTGTTAGGTGGTGGGCCCAATTTCTACGATTGCATTCTGTATGCACTTTATACAAACGGTAGTGTTCAGATTAAACTTTATTCAAGCCACAATTCCCCTGTGACGTCGGCTGCATATCGCTTATCGCCCGACCAGCATAGGTCGTTCCGCCCCTCCCTTTCCAATCTAGCAGTCAGCTGGCAGAGCTCCAGGAGGCAGCAGCCTGTTCCGCGCGTGTGTTACGCAAAATTCAATTTTCGACCGTCAATATGTCAATAATTCATTTGATTCAGTTTTTAGTTAACTCAATTATTAAATATGCAGTCGTACGGGCACGCGCGGATGCACCGAATCGCATAAGTATGATTTAACCTGTTTTTTTATAATAAACCGTTTATACAGTCCACTTTTATCGTCTTACATTTTGTTTAAACCCAGACTATGGTTTAAAGTGTGAACAGCCGTCAACCCCAAGCTACGCGAGGGGACAGCAAGTTCAACGCAACATATTGTAGCGTTTCATTAATTCTCTTCGGAGGTCTATTTATTATTTTTTTTCTTATTTGAACATTTTTTTTTTATTAATGTTATACTATAATCAATATATATTATATATTGATAATATGTGTACAACAACTGGTTTTTGTTGTACCAATTATTATTTCCATCTAATTAACTTTAGATATTAAAGAACAATTTTTATTTCATCTTTTCTTCTACAGATCCAAAATTAACAATTCATTATTTTCAATCTCACAAAACAGTCTCCTTGACAACGCCACCAATTTTCCATTACATCACTCATACAAATTCTGTTTTCATACATTTAGTTATACATATATAATTATTTATATTTAACATTTTTATATCAATTATCATTATTACAAAACAATATAATAATTATTAACAAAAAATATTAGAACAGAACCAATAATAACTATACAATTGTGATTCGGTACCAGGAATCGAACTCGGGTCCCCCGGTATCGTTACAATCCCTCCCCGCCTAAGTCTATTCAACTTTCGGCTTCCAACAAGGAGGGTGAAAATTGAATGACAATATTGGTTAGGTAACTCCGGCAAATTCAGGCCGTGCTATTGTCTGTATGTCCACATCACTTTTTTGGCACATGGGCCTACTTAAACTATCAGCAATTTTGTGATATTTCCCGGCCTTATGAGTAATGACAAAATCAAATGATTGTAAGGCAAGTGCCCATCTCATTAATCGGGCATTTGCGGATCCCATAGTTTTTAAATAAATCAGAGGATTGTGGTCTGTTACAATAGTAAAAGTCAGTCCCCCATCTAAATATTGACGGATTTTAAGAACGGCCCAGACGATGCCAGCGCATTCCTTTTCGGTCGTCGCATAATTTATCTCTGGACCTTTCAGTTTTCTACTTAAAAAAATAACTGGATGTTCAGTTTCAAACTTTATTTCCAGTAAAGTACTGGATGATATAGAAGTGGCATCCCCTTCCTCTGTTACAATTTTCTCTCCCTCATTAACTTTTTTCAACGGATCTATTTTTTGAATTTTATGTCCTTCAGGTCCAGAAAGGATATTTATTGGAGTTGATGCCATTTCCACTTCTTTATCACTTTTCTTTTTTTTTCTTTTTGATGTCTTCTTACCTTTTATTTCCACAACAGATGATATTACTTCTTTAACCAGTAGCTCAACTGTTTTATCTTCATTACATGTTTGAGTTGCAGGTAAAACATCAGTTGGAATGAAAGAGTTCAACAAGGAATTGTCTTCAGCTGTTTTGTTAGAGCACTGTTCAAACTGTTTTTGATCACTACCTTCATCCTTCGACTCGAACTGTGGTTGAACAATACTTTCACTTATCTCGGAGTACATGTCACTTGTACATACTCTTCCTTCTTCACATGGTTCATCAATAATTAGTCTCTCTATTTCATGCTCCAACTTTGAAATATTTTCTTCTACTATGTCTGCAGGTGTGCTTACTTTTGTTACTTTCTCAGTACTTCCACCTAATGCATGTGTATCTGCTGCAGATTTTTGAGTTAGTGTTATGGTAGAATGCTGATGTGTATCAAGTGTGTCTGTTTCAAAACTTCTAAAAATAGGTGTCATTGATTCTTCAATGGTTGGCTTATCATTCACATTCTCAAGCAACTGAATAGGCAGATTTATTTTATCTGTTGCTTCTTTAACAATAGTGTTGGTTTCTGAAGCAATAAATGAATCAGTTTCTGCTGCATCATTAATAGTGTGAAAAATTTTGTCTCCTTCAGATTTTCCTGTTCTTGATTCTTCCTGTTTAATTAACACATCAAGTTTTGTTTCACCCGAACTTCGAAATGTAACATCCTTTACTTCATCTGCCAGTTCATCAAGGGATGCATTCTCAACCTGAAAATCAGCTATAGCAACCTTAGTTATCTGAACCGTTTCAAGTTCAGATTGTAGCGTTTCATGATTTCTCTTCGGAGGTTTAGATTGTACTTCTTGGATCATCTCTAACAATTCGGAATCAGAATTTTGAGCAGCCATGAGTTGTTCATGTGTCGTATTCAGTAGGGACAACATTTCACCCTGTTGATGACTGTCATTTTCTTCAAGGAGTCTATCTTCCTCTTTTGTTTCAGTCTCAACAATTGATAGCTGATCATTTTGAATTTTTTCTTGTTCTGCTTGCTCTTTTACTTCTATTTCTCGCCTAACTAACATAGACTTTATGTTTACGGCATTCACAAATTCTAACAAATGTGCATTTGTGTTTTGTAAACTCTGCGCCGTTTCATTCCCCATCAAATAAATTCCTTCATAAGCTGGACTAGCTGTGACTGCAGCCTGAGCAAGTATTATCTTTTCAGGAATTTCCAAAGTGACATCTACTATTTGGCAACAGAAGGGTTCTGGAAATAATGGGGTGTTAAGCCATCTATGTTCGCCCGTGTAATGTTCAATGGATACATAATTTTGATGCACCACATCAATATCAGCACCTGTGTCCCGATGTATTTGAACTTGTCTACCGTTAACTTTCCCTTGACACTTGAATGCCATTACTTGCTTTTCTAAATCAGATTGAGAAATGCCTCCAACTTTCAAATCCTCTTTAGTCTCTTTCATAAAACTAGAGACCTCTTCAACTATTCCTGCTACATTTGGGTTCATTACTAGATAATTTTTTAGGACATCTATTCCTCAAATGATCCAATGAATTACATAAATAATGTCGCATATCTTTCCGTTTTTCAAATTCAGGTTTAAATTCACTTATCTTTGAATCTTCCCTTTTTTTAAATTCCTTGTCTGGAACATTAGATTTAGGTTGCACCTTCAGAACATTTTTCGGATTCGACTCTATCTTAATATAATCCAAACTTGTTTTTTGGTTAAGACAAGTCCTCAAATCGTCATTTTTCTCTAGTTGTCTCTGTAACTCCAAAGGTGTACTTAAATTTAAACAATCTTCACTCAGCTGTTCTTTTATTTGGGTAGGAACCCGATATTTTAACTGATTTAAAATCATTAAATTTTTCAAGCTTTTGACATCAACTGCCTTCATTCCTTCAGTCCATCCTTCAAAATATATGGTCAATTGATATACAAAATCTGCCCAAGTCTGGTTCGGTAAGCGTCTAATATTAAAGAATTTTTGTCTGATTTTTTTAGGGTTTAACTGATATTTTCTTATAAATAATTCTTTTACATAATCATAATTTTTTGCTAGCTCTATTGGTTCTCGATGAATGAGTTCTTTGATTACTATTGGTACAACACTAGTTAAAACAATAACCCAGTCTTCAAGAGGTATTTTCGAATGTACCATAGCACGTTCAAATCTTCGAAGGAAAATTGACCCATCTTCCTCTTTTTCATCAAATATACCTACAACATCTTTTATATTATACAATTTTGGTTCTACAATTTTTCTAACTTCAACTTCAGTATTAGAAGTCTGTTGAATCCTCAATTTCTCTAACTCAAACTCTCTTTCTAATCTCTTTTCTTCCTTCACAGCTTCAGCTGCTAATCTTTTTTCTTCCTTCACAGCTTCTTCCTTCACAGCTTCGGCTGCTAATCTTTTTTCTTCCTTCACAGCTTCAGCTGCTAATGTTTCACGTCTAACAATTTCTGTTTCTGTTTTCTGTAACAGATATTTGATTAATTCTTCATCGTAATCTTCATACGATTGAATTAGACGAGTATAATCCTTCTTACTCATTCCTTCACGAATTTCAAGATCTAGATCGATCGCAACTTCGTGCAAAACAACTTTTGGGTACCGTTGAATAAATGCCATTTTAATGAGATATTTTACTAAAAAAACAGTATACCACACAACACACAGACAACATCAACAGCAAGAAACAAAACAAAAAAAATCTGCCGGACTCACCCAAACACCTTGATGATCCGCCTTCAGGAGCTTCTTGTACATAAGTTGCCTTCAACTCGAACTGCAAGGACTGTCTCGTCTCGGCCTGGGTTCTTCCTTCTAAGTTCCGAAAAAATCCTCCGACGACTTCCAGTTCACGTTCCTTCAGGACTTCTTGCCTCTTGTTCAAATCAGCTTCAATATGTATCTCCCTTCTCAGAATATTTTTTTTTTTCTTCTTAGCAACCGTTGTTATTTTTTAAATTTGTGTGTTATTTTCATATTTTCTGCACAAATTTTAAGATTATAATATCTACACCGCTGAGCACCAGTTTATACGTTGTAGCGTTTCATTATTTCTCTTCGGAGGTCTATTTATTATTTTTTTCTTATTTGAACATTTTTTTTATTAATGTTATACTATAATCAATATATATTATATATTGATAATATGTGTACAACAACTGGTTTTTGTTGTACCAATTATTATTTCCATCTAATTAACTTTAGATATTAAAGAACAATTTTTATTTCATCTTTTCTTCTACAGATCCAAAATTAACAATTCATTATTTTCAATCTCACAAAACAGGCTCCTTGACAACGCCACCAATTTTCCATTACATCACTCATACAAATTCTATTTTCATACATTTAGTTATACATATATAATTATTTATATTTAACATTTTTATATCAATTATCATTATTACAAAACAATATAATAATTATTAACAAACAATATCATTATTATTAACAAAAAATATTAGAACAGAACCAATAATAACTATACAATTGTGATTCGGTACCGGGAATCGAACTCGGGTCCCCCGGTATCGTTACAATATGGTCCACCAGTGCCGAATTTAATTTCGATTTCAAGGTGCATAAAAAACTTACAACAGTTAGGAGTGACGGACTTTAAGCGTCGTAAGTGAGTTAGTGCGTGCTCGTTTTCGAATATTAGTGCATTATAGCTGTATGCGCCCGAGTATCATTCGAGCAGTGAAACTGTTAAATTGTAAACCGCAAAATCATTAACTCGCAAATAAAATTCGTAAAATTGCGGTTTGCTACAAGTTCGCAAGTATCTTCCGGACAATCTACTACATGCAGAGTTGACAGAATTGGACAGGTACGACGCATCTACGCAGGGGCAGACGGACGCATCTTTATCTTGGCCGCATTGCAGAGATCCGACGTCACGAGCTGCTATCAACAGATAACAACCCGTTCTACTTAGCGACAACTACGTCATCCTGGTCAGCTCTTATACGACATCAGCTGATATTCTCCACAACCGTATGTAGCTTATTATCTCGAATCAGTGGAAATTCAAGTAAGACGTTTTTGCCATGGTGTGTTTTGAACTATTATGTATCGTTATGTTATGTTGTATTATTTGTTTGCAATTATTCTATTTAACTATTAATACGTAGTTATATTGCTGAGAACTGAGTTCCTTGTTCTACTCTTGTTTCACGTCTTAATACGTACAATATGGCCGAAAGCACACAGCTCATAAGGCAAAGGGCTGTTATTAAGGCCTCAATAACAAGAATCAATATATTCGCGGATGCTTCCGACATAACAAAAAATGACGTCCACGCGTTGCATGTTAAATTAAAGTCGCTGGCGGAGAACTCGAGTTCAACGAGGACGCTGTTTTTGACGCGGATAGCGATCGAATCCAGATCGAAAATTCATTATTGTTGCAAACTGCACAATCTTATAGAAAATTCTCGACTAATCTTAATGAGAATTCTTAAACAACTGGTAATGACTCTAGAGCGGAAAGATTCGTTCATGTCACGCAACTGGAGCCCATTAAAATCCCGGAGTTTAGCGGAAATGTTATGGAGTGGCAACACTACATACACATATTCAAAGACTTGGTAGATTCTCGCTTGGATCTTACCAACATACAAAAGTTTCATTATTTACACAATTCATTAAAGGATGAAGTGCTCCAATTTATACAATCCCTGCCTATAACCGGTGAGAATTATGGAGTAGCCCTAGGGCTACTCAAGACTAGATTTGACAATAAGCTAATTATCGCCATCCACCATGTCGAAGATATACTGAAAATCAATTCTGTCGATAGGGAATCGGTGTGTAGCATATCTAAATTTCTTAATAAAATAAGCGCGACCATAAACGTGCACAAGGTTATGGCATTACCCGTAAATATTTATGAGGTTATTGTCACTCAGCTATTAGTGTCGAAATTGGACCTGCATACTTCCAAACGTTGGAAGGAGTCACTCTCTAACGTCAACTTTCCCGATTCTGAAGGGTTGATTGAGTTTTTGAACAATAGGAGATCGGTGCTGGAAACCGTGACGGCTGATTCCGAGAGTGGTCAGGCAGGCAACTCAGCAAGGCCTAAACAACTGATAAAATATGTAAACAATTCAAAACAAGGCAAGGTGGTCAGCTATCGTACTAATTCTAAAAACATTCAATGTGCAATATGCAATGCTAATCACCACTTATATACATGTAAACAATTTGAGGGGTTAACCATTGACAAACGTAAGGAGTTTTTAATTAAAAATAAATGCTGCTTTAACTGCTTGCGGGTGGGACATTCTGTAAATGAATGTAAAAATAACCACACTTGTAAAACTTGCTGTAAGAAGCATCACTCCTTAATACATACAGGACAGGGCACCTAGTGTGCCCTCAAACTAAAAACTAATAAGAACATACTATTGTCTACTGCGTTATTCAGAGCCTTAGAAAATTCTGGTAAATCCCGCCTTTGCAGAATTTTACTGGACTCTGGTAGCCAGGCGAATTTCATTACACAGGCCTTTGCCAAAAAACTTAAATTGAACCTTGTAAAAAATGAGTTCCCAATTAGAGGCATCAACAATGCGTCCTGTCGGTCCCACTACAGCTCCACTATTACCTTACAATCGCTGTACGAAAATTTCAATTTTAGCGTACACTGCTCAATTCTGCCCAATTTTACCGACAATACAGCAGGACAAATTTTCTATTATATTCAGATTTAGGACCCACGTCTATGGCTTAACGTCCGACATCGAGAAGATGTATAGACAAATTTTGGTCGATTCAAGCGATTGTAACTCCAAAGAATACTTTGGCGGGATTTCCCCGACTTGGAGTTGAAACATTTCGTGCTCAGGACTGTGATTTATGGCACAACCAGCGCTTCATTTCTTGCTATCAGGTGTCTATTCCAGGTTGCGAATTACAACCTCAATCAGTTTCCCTTGGCATGCCGAGTTATTGCTAACGACGTCTACGTCGATGATTTAATTACCGGCTGCGATGATATAAATGAGCTCAAACTGTTGAGATCTGATGTAAGCGAATTACTGCGACAATATGGGTTTCCCCTGCACAAATGGTTTTCCAACAGCCAAGAAATCATAAACCAAGGTGGCACTGCCATACCCCTAAACAAGGGTGGAAATGTGAGCACTTTAGGGCTACTATGGAACAACGGTTCCGATATGTTTGTTTATAAGGCAACTCTCAATCCTTGCCATGAGGCGTTTACTAAAAGAACTGTTATTTCAGTAATTGCGGGCATTTATGGCCAGTTGGGTCTACTTGGTCCCGTAGTTTTTCTATATAAACGTTTCGTGCAGCAGCTTTGGCAAGCAAAAACGAATTGGGATGAGGTCATATCAGATTCTCTTCTCCCCAAATGAAGGGAATTGTATAGTAAATTAAATCTAGTCAATATGATCACAATAATGTGAACCGTTGCATAAAGTCTAACCCATACATGAGATCGTTTCAAATTCACGGGTTCGCGGATGCTTCCTGTGAGGGTTATGGCTGTTGCATATACGCAAGAATTGTATATGATAATGGGCGTGCCTCATCCAATTTACTGTGTTCGAAATCCAGGGTAGCCCCCTTAAAACAAATTACACTGCCCAGACTTGAGCTATGCGGTTGTCTTCTGCTTGTCCGTTTGCTTCAAAAGGCTATTCGCGCATTGAACATACATGCTCATGAGATCCATCTGTACTCCGACTCCATGGTCGCCCTCCACTGGATACACGGTGAGTCCTCCAGGTGGAAGACCTCCGTCGCCAATCGTGTGGGTGAAATCCAACAGGGTTCCAATAACGCTGACTGGCATCATGTGAAGTCCCAGTATAATCCCGCCGATATTCTATCTCGTGGTTGGCATCCAGACAAGTTGCGGAACTTCCAATTGTGTGGCATGGTCCGGCATGGCTTTTGCAAGATCCAATTCGCCACCCCAAATTCAGCCCAAATGATTCGGCCACGATACGGGAGTGCCGATCTGAACAAAAACAATCGGCAATTCTTGAATGTATGACTAGCGTCGTCGCCACCGATATAAGTGAGGACTTTTCCACTCTTCAGAGATTGATATGCGTTATCAGCTGTTGTTTCAGATTTATCTATAATCTGAGATCAAGTTCCCCTGGTTCGGGACATGACCTGCGACTGTCCAGGGAGGAATTAAACAACACTTTAAATTTCTTTATACGCCAATCCCAATTGACGTACTATCCCAAGGAGATCATTGAGATAAAGAATGGCAATCTATCCAAATCTAGCAAAATTATCTCTCTCGATCCATCCATCGACGATTCGGGGTTACTTCGGTTGGAGGTCGTCTCCAACATTCAGATTTGCCTTACGACACTAAGCATCAGATTATTCTGCACACAAAGGCCCACCTCACTAGATTAATAATACAGGCTAAGCATTTGAGGCTGCTTCACGCGAGCGTTCAGTTAAAGCATAGTTCTGTTCGTCAAAGGTATTGGATCGTCAACGGCAAGATTGTTGTCAGTTCTGTCATTCGTAAGTGCATGAAATGCTTTCGCTTAAGAACCCACAAGCAGACGCAGTGACTTGGTCAGTTGCCCTCGTCAAGAGTGGTATTGACCAAGTTACTGCGTCTGCTGTAGATTACGGCGGCCCTATCGTGATCCGTCATGGTGGTCAGCGATCCAAGACTACCTCAAAGGCATACATATGCTTGTTTGTCTGTCTCGCTACGATGGCGATTCATTTGGAATTGGTGTCTGACTTGACTGCTGAGGCATTTTTTGCCGCCTTTAAAAGATTCATTGCCCGCCGCGGCATTCCCGGAGAAATGATGTCTGACAACGGCACTAATTTTAAGGCCGCGAGTTCCACTTTACGCGAGTTATACAAATTATTCACCTCTGAGGAATTTAAAACGAATATTCACTAATTCTCACTTGCCCAAGGTTTCAAGTGGTCGTTCATTCCACCCTCCTTCCACCCGCACTTCGGCGGCCTTTGGGAGAGTGGTGTAAAAAGCGTCAAGCATCATCTGCGCCGCACCATTGGCGCCACCATTCTTAACTTTTGAGGAATTATACACGATCCTTACTCAAATTGAGGCGTGTTTGAACTCCCGTCCTCTTTCTGCCATCTCATCCGATGCTAGAGATCCACAGCCCCTTACACCCGGACACTTCTTAATTGGCACGGCTTTGACAGCCCCCCCCCCCCGACGCTGACCTTGTAGCCGTTCCATGCAACCAACTGCGACGCTGGCAATTGTTGCAGAAATTTGTACAATCTATCTGGAGCAGGTGGTACATGGACTACCTGCACCAGCTTCAATAACGTAATAAATGCCAGACACCCAAGGGGAACCTCGCGGAGGATGATGTGGTCATAATTATAGAGGATAACGCCCCTCCATTACACTGGAGTTTGGGTGTGGTACTAAGGTTTTCATGGGCGACGACCAGTTGGTGCGCGTCGTTGACGTCCGCACTCCCCGTGTGGTATATTGGGTCGACCTGTTCATAAGCTGTGCGCTTTACCGGTGTCCGACGAATAAGGATTGTCGTCACTCGTATGGGTTTCACCCTATGCGAAGGGGTGTTATTGTTCTGGTCCTCAGTAATGTTGCCTTGTGCAGAGGACTTTATTCAATTTGTGCGATTCATCTATTTTATTCAATTATGTATTGCATTCAATTTATGTGATTTATGCAATTCATGTATTTTATTCAAGAAATAACAACTCAACTTAAATGCTAGGCAAATGTACTGGCTCATAGGTAGAAAATCTCAACTATCTCTCGCAAACAAAGTCATATATAAAGCTGTGCTCAGACCAATCTGGACTTGCGGTATAGCATTGTAGGGCTGCTCTAAACCTTCCAACACAAAGATTCTGCAGACAGTTCAGTCAAAAATCTTGCGCTGCATAACGAATGCTCCCTGGTTCATCTCTAATTATACTCTTCACAAAGACCTCAACATTCCATACATTTCTGATGTTATCAAGATGCACGCCGCTAAGTACAGGAACCGCAACATAGGACACAGCAATAACCTGATCAACAAGCTCCTCAATCCATCACTAGATGTAAGAAGGCTGAAGAGACAGTGGCCAGATGACCTGACCCGGTGAACGTGGTAATCATCGCTGGATGTTTCCCACCTCAAGTGACGACTTATACATCACTTTTACTTATTACTCTGTGAAATGAGTAGATTGTAAAACTGCATTATAATAAATAAAAAAAAAGTATTTTATTCAATCTATGTATTCTATTTAATTTATGTATTGTATTCAATTTATGTGATTCATGCGATTTATGCATCCCATTCTATTTATGGATTGTAGTCAATTCATGTACTTTATTAAATCTATGTATTCTATTCAATTATGTATTGTATTCAATTTATGTGATTTATGCGATTCATGTATTCTATTCAATTATGTATTGCATTCAATGTATGTGATTTATGCGATTCATGTATTTTATTCAATTTACATATTGTATTTAATTATGTGTTACAACCAATTTATGTAGCCGCTGTTGGCGTCATGGGTGAGTAAACTGCTCAGTGCATCAACCTCGGGAAAATCGAGATCTTCGATTTTTGACGGGCAGTATGTTCAGATTTAAAATATATTCAAGCCACAATTCGCCTGTGACGTCGGCTACATATCGCTTATCGCCCGACCAGCATAGGTCGGTCCGCCCCTCCCTTTCCAATCTAGCAATCAGCTGGCGGAGCTCCAGGAGGCAGTAGCCTGTTCCGCGCGTGTGTTACGCAACACTCAATTTTCGACCGTCAATATGTGAATAATTCATTTGATTCAGTTTTTAGTTAACTCAATTATTAGATATATGCAGTCGTACGAGCACGCGCGGATGCACCGAATCGCATAAGTATGATTTAATCTGTTTTTTTTTTTATAATAAACCGTTTATATAGTCCACTTTTATCGTCTTACATTTTGTTTAAACCCAGCCTATGGTTTAAAGTGTTCACAACCGTTAACCCCAAGCTACGCGAGGGGCCAGGAAGTTCAACGCAACAGGTAGTGTGTGTATGTCTTCACAATTACTTGTAACTGTACGAATGGGTTCGTGTATCCTGTTACCAAGTACCTCTGTGGGTGTGAGCTGAACTGTGGACTGTGTACTGGCTTACAAAATACGCAGATATTGGCACAGTACACAACACTCGCGGCTTCACGCAAAAGCGAGCACTCACTTCCTTAAACTTAAACACACTTGGCACTCTCAGTAATAAATGTACATTTACAGTATTCAAAATGTACGTGTGCTAATCTATTAGGCGTGAATCTCCTCTATAAAGCGTACCGTTTGTAGTAAACATATATTATTAATTTCAAACATTACATTATATTAGGTGTTCATGTGTGCAAATCTAAGGTAAGCTAAACTTGGGACAATGCAATGTGCAATGTATGCAAGATCCGTTAGCATTATTGGTCAATTTCCTTTGCTATTTATACAATGTAGGAAAAGAGTAATATTTTTTTTCCTTTTACTTAACTTTTAAATAATGTTAAGACATTTATTTATCTAAACTAAAAGAATAAAAAATTTAAATTATTTACATCTGTATTACATTTACGTTTAATGCTTTAGTTGTGTTTTAGTGTTATTGAAAAGTTGGCCATTTTTTAGACTTTCATATGTAAATTAAATATTAAATTTGTTATGTTAATTTTGATACTTATAATACTGCTCCTATATTGTTTTCATATAAACATATTATTAGTGACTGAATATCATAATTTCAGTATATGATGTACATAATATGTAACTATACTTTATCAAATTATTATTATTATAAACATAGTGTCGTATTAAATGTTTTTACTATTTTGTTCGTTAATAACAAACTAATATGGTTATGCGTTACATAAATAAACAAATGTTGTTTAACTCTATACATTCTAGCATTTATGTTTACAAAATTAAATATTTTCATAAACAATGTAAAATGTTATTATCTTACGTACTAATGTTTAATGTAGAGAAGCATTAGTGTTTTACTAGTGCATGAATAAGTAGTGCAACCTGCGATTTGTGATTATCTATACGTAATCCGCTTCCAAACTGTTTTCAAAACAGTTCCTGCTAAAGTCATATCTCAATTAATCCTAATCGATAAAATAATACCGTACATTATTCTTCTTAATGAATTAACTACAAACTTGTGCTATACTTCTACTTTATTGCTTCAGACTTATTCCTACTCACTTTTGTTTATATTTATAGTTACTAGTATTTGTTATATTTTTGAAAGTTTTACTTGTCTAAATTTTTATTTTGAAAATTAAAACATTCTTAGTGATGTACTAAAAAAGAGTAGTTTTATGTTTCTAAGTGAATTAAATGTAAGCCTATACTTCCCTACTTCATCTAGACTAGCTAATTCATTAAAGTGTCTTCTCCAAACTATTCTTTTACTTGCACATACAGAAGACTCATTATTACAAACATAGTATTACGAAGAAAAAATAACACTAAACAAAAGAGAGGAATAACAGGCTCGGTCAAATTACAGTCTAAAGTAGGGTTGGGAATATTGTAAAAACGCCTTATCAAGCAAACGAAGTCTGGCTTGTCTAATTAACTGGATTTTCTTTAAAGAAAATACAACCTAAGCACATTTACTGAGGTAAATTTTTTCGTTTTTTCCTAATAACATTGGTTTGTATCAAATAATGTAGAACGTAGTTCCAAATAAACACTACATTAATTAAACTGGTAGAATTTCTTTTTTGTCGATACAGAATAATTATTTACATATTTGTAGACAGTCTCTTATTACTTTCTAGCTCAAAACAAAATTATGTTTTGTGGTCTTCTGTAATAGTATTTTTACCTTTCACATTGTGGGATACGCTTTAATCAGATCCACGGAGTATCATATCTCTTCCAGGTGTTCCATTTGTTTTACACGGTTAAGGAAAGAATGGAATTATGATTAGGAAATTTTCAATTAAATTGCGTTCATAATATTGGGTGTGTTGAGTCCAAGTAATTATTACCTGAAATTTTCAATGAAGATACTTTATAAATTCTTAAGAAGATACCAGTGTCATCTTCAATTATTAGCTCTCAGAACACAAAATATATGTTTCGGATAGTTTCAACATGTAGAATATTTCGCTGGCCTGGAACTACATCAGTTTACTTCTTCTAACACAGGAACTCTGTATTTAAATTTAGCCTACTTATAATCGCTCAATATTTTATATAAGTAAGCACCTCAACGTTGGAAGACTTAACAAAATCATGTACTTCAGACGTGTTTGGGAGATGCTTGTAATGCCTAAACAATAATATAACGATGTCTGAACTCAATAAATTTGTAAACGTATATACAATAAAATTAATAAAATCTTCATTTTGTGTTGTAATGAAATCATATTCAAATACAAATAAAACGCATAAGACGCGAAGAAAATCATTGTAATTAATATATTACATATAACAATATTTACACGAAAATGTGTTAGTATAACAAGTAACGTAACATACATTTTAAATTGTAACGCCATAAAATAATATACAATAATGCGCTAACTACCTAAACTCGTGTGGATATATACATAACAATAATAATGCAAGACATGGATAAAGTATACTGTAATTTATGCAATAAAAATTTCCAAAATGATTATTTGTATAGTAGGCTACTACTTAGATATTCGGGTACCTTGGTATATGCATGGATATCAAAGTTTATTAACAATTTAAATAGAAATTATAAAAACGAATTAAAATTAAAAATCTTTAAACTAATTATCAAATTTAATTAAAAATTATACCAAGCAACAGAATTCAAAATAATATAAAGAAGCTAATATTAGGCTACAGTGAATTCAGTCAGTGGTCTGATTCTTTAAATGTGGTGAAAAATGAGTGGTTTGCATTTGAACCCTCAAAAACATTAGTAGTGTAACTCGACAAAACTTGTTTTGAGGTATTTACAGTTTTTATAAAAAGTGAAGAAACTTTTAAATTAAGCTATAAACATCATTTTTGCACTTTTGGTTTAAAGTGTAATTGTCTAGGTAACGGTCTAAGTAATACTCTTAAAATAAATTTAAAAAATATATTTTTGACGTAAACCACTACCGTACTGATTTTTAACTTTGTCGATCATAATGAGTTACTTTGTCTAATCTTACTTACATAATTTTTGTTGAAACAACATTTAATATAAGTCAGTTTTTTCCTCTATTAAGGTGCCATATTTATAAATAGCTGAATGCAATAAAGTAGTTTGTTACTTGAACAGAATTATACATTCTAAAAGAATTAAAGTCTTAAAGTCTTTATCATCAGGTTATGTGTCTTCATTATTTGCTTCACTTTTCTAATCAGATTCTTGGTTTTGTAACGGTCCAATGTCCGAGGTAGATTTTGTAGTAGTTAGATACATATAAAGTAACTGAATTATTAGTGAACCTTATAAAGGTATTTTATCCCAGTACACAATTATTAACACCAACACAGGGCTATTATCCTATAATGTTAGTTAATATTCATCAAGAATATTTTAATTAATAAAGTTGTGTACAACTACCTGCGCATAGCTGTGCGCCTGACTTCCGGTCACTATCACTGTACTAGTCAGCTCAAAAACATCGCTTTGATGATACAAACCAGCGCCTTGGCGCGATATCTCATCTCAGCTGAATTACATTTGTTTTCCTGGTGCCTATACAAATTTATTTAATGTTATGTAATTGTGTTTATGTTCAAAGTAAATTGGGTTTCCAAGTGACATCATTAAACATTTCTACTCCCTTTTTTAAACATTTTAAATGTGGGTTTTTTTGACAAATTCTTTTTTAATGTCATCAAATCAAATAGAATAGCTTGAACTTGAATGATTAATCAAAACATATTTATCTGTTAAATCTTGTTTTTAAATTTTTGCAGGAATGACATTAGAACATTCATTATCGGGGAACGCCTCATGCAATTCTTTGTTATGTTAGATTTATGAAAATCTTTCTTTTGACTAATTTTTCTCAATTTTAAAACTCGTAATAACCAATCAATTAATTATGGTAATAATAATAATAAAATAACAATAATGAGTAAATTAAACACTTTTTTAAAACAACCATCAACGTACTTTTATTATTTTTTGTCAAGAAACCAAGAAAAAATACACGAAGCTAATTATGATTAAGCAAAAAAAATCTTGCAAAATTTAATAATCTTACTTGTGTCCATTGTATAATATTACACTAATTTGGAAATTCCTTCATTTCACAGTCACTATCAAAGCTGTTGCTGTCCGTGTCCGAGTTGTTTGAAGAGAGTTGTTATCAAGGTTGATGATGAAGGACTCCATAAAATTGTCTATGTTTAGTCCCTGTGACGCGTAATACCCTTCCACTCCTTGAACTTGTTTTATTTTAGGAGTCCACTCTTCAGGTCCCAGTACAGTAAAGTTCTGTACTGTACTATTCTGTACAGTACAGAATGAACAAAGTTCTGTTCTGTACGTCACACACTCTTTTCACTTCGTTTAGATTGAACGAAATGATCTGTCTTACGACAAATCCTGTCACCTCAGCCCTAATTAGTTTGAAAGCGTTAAGGTCGGTATGATAGGCCAGGAGGCGTAACACTTAATGCCCTTCACTTTCCAAAATGTCGTTCAAAGCATATATTTTGAATTGCCACTTATACAATTTAATTAATTTGTAAAGCTGCAGTTTCAGCGTGGTTCCTGAACAAGGAATCTTCCTTTCTAATCAACCACTCCCTCATCTAATCTTTCTTGCTATTTGATGTGGGTGCTGTTTCTACTTCAATTTATAATAAAAGGCGTTTGAATCACAAAGATCACAGAGTTTCTAGTTTTGGAAGCAGCTTTTCACGTATCCACTTCATGTAGTTTTCCTTATTCATATTTTTATGATAGTCTCCTGAAGAATACGACGCTTTCCACATAGTGTGTGCACCAACAATGGAACCTAATCATACGATCTTCTTTAGAAATCGGAGAATGATTGCCTTGGCTGTAATCGTCTGACCATACTTTTCCACTTACATAAAAAGACTGAATGTATGTTTCATCCGTATTAATGATAGAACGACCTTCATCTCTATATTTCTTGACAGATTGGAGACAAATAATCCTCTGTTCTTTGATATATTGTTCAATAGGTAATTTTTTATTATTCCTAATTTTTCCAACAAAACCCTAGTTCTTTCAGGTTTACAGGCACAATTTTTTTCCACAGGTAAACTCTATTTTTTCTTGAAGTTCTTCTCTCAAAAGTTCTGCTGTTGGCAATTGCTTTTTTTATTGTATAAAATTTATGCACTAACTGCCCACAACACTCTGATCAAACTCATCTAGTCCAGTTACAGGTTTCGCTTTCGTTCGCTTCATTTTAGGAGTAACAACTGAATTAGGCTTATCACCCTCATTGCAATTTTCAAGTTGTCGTAGTTCCTTGTTTATTTTGGTCACCACACGTTTATAAACTCCAGTAGCAGCAGCAGTTCACTCCCTAGCTATAATAGCTGGAATCGTCACCTCTTTGTTGTCAGCCTCTTTCTTCATAGGTTTAAACACATTGCTAATTCTTTCCCTACTTTGACCGTTTAGAACTTCCCCGCCTAGCCTACTATTCACATTATCCATTATGAACAATTTTAATAGTGTCACGATAGTAGTTTTACTAACAGACACACAGAGGAGTAACACAAACTCAACTGATATTTGCAAGAAAATACCGACTACTGACTCAAGACTATTACAAAACACATAATTCACAGAAGTCAACCAGTCAGGACAAGCAAAACACACTGAGGCATTACAGAACAAAAGGCTATTAGGGACTGTACATAAATTACAGAACATAATTTCGTTAGTCATTCGTCCGATGGTTGACAGTCAATGTTTACAGGAAGGTTAATGATTTACCCCGCGGGCCTCATCTTCCTTATCACCTGCTCCCAAACCCAAGCGCTCAACTATGCGCTGGAAGCTGTAAGTGGTTATAATCACAAACAGAAATACCACTGTTGCTCACCACTATAAATACAAATTCTCGATTAATTTGAATCCCTTGTTTGAATCAAAGGATTAAAACTTCCGTAATGCAAGTACAGTTATTACTAAATAACCGAGAGGACTGTTCCGAGTTTTGTGATAAGTGCGATTAAATTTGAAGTAGTGATTGTAACATGTCAAGAAACCATGACAGAAAATTAATATTCATAAAAACGTTATTATGAGAAACGTGTACTCTGGAAGATAATTTCAGTACCTTTACATTAAAGATATAAAAGGACTCCACAACATATTAGTAGCAAGTTAATCCCCTTTATTTATTCTTACTTCTATTTCATTCTTTTTTTCTCTTTCTTCAAACACAACCGTCCTTTCTTTATAGGCTTCAGATATTTGTTAAGATTATTTTGTTTTTCCGATATTGTATTATGAAATTTTTCTTTCGCGGTAAAAAAAATTTGTCTTTGTAAAATCACCTTTTTCTAACGTCTTACTTTCACATCCTTATTTAACTTACAAGTATATAAAAACGTTGCTGTCCAAAATATTATTAAAAGTGAACAATTAAATTAATGAATTTTAGCAATACTTTTTACAGCTCTTTATGTATTCTTTAAGAGCATGCACTCGTAAAGTACTCTGTACTTTTAATCAAAGAGAGGACAGTATAAAATGCACAGGTAGAAAACTACTTAAATTTTTAATGTAAGATGTAAAATTAGGTTTTGATTTACCAAAATCAAGCCATATCTTCATTCTGTTTTTACAAATCTCTGTGGACGATTGATGATAATATGGAATACTGAAAAAACCTAACTCCAATGTATGTAACAAAGGAATTCCCAGCGGGAATGTAAATGTCTGGAAATACTTGGCTTGTTTGCGCCTAAGTTATTCAACATCATATGTCAATCTTTGAAATTTATCGTTTTAACGAAATTTACCAATCAGATATGAACTAATATGCTCATAAATACGATACGCAACACTAAGGGGAAAGATATTTTAGCAGCCACGACAAAGCATGAACTTTCTGGAAGTACGCACACCATAGACAATAAATAACCAAACTTTATGAAGGCAAACGACTAATTTTTGACTCGTTCTCTGTCTACTTGATTCTTTTTACTTTATCCAATTGCTTTAATACAGTTGATAATGTTTCTTATTATTGTATGATATAATTGTTCTTGTATTACCTGCTTACATAAAAGTTCTAATGTCGTCTGATTATTAATAAATTGTTCATTGCAGATTGTTTTTCTCTATATGTAAAAAAACGAAATATAAGTGACCAAGGTTTGTGTGACTATTATAAAGTTGACATTTAAATTACAAACAATAAATATTAACTGATATGACTTTTCTTGTAAGTAACACTTACATAATAATTACAAAGACACGACTAACATCATGAAAAAGAAAGTAAACGGTTAGATATGACTGTATACAGATTCACGCCTTCAAGTATCACATTTTCTTACCCTTATCGAATCGAAACTCAGAAGATACTGAATACTGTATTTGCGTTAGCCATGCTCTAGAAAGAGAGTTTTATAATTCTGATTGTGTCTGTGAATATCAAATGTCACTCAAATACTACAATTATATTATATGAGGTTCCTTTTATATTGTCAAAATACAACTCTATCGTCTAAGTAACAACTATAGAGTCTAATTAAATGCCAGTGCTCTAAACAAATATGAAAGTCTAATTAAATACTATATTTTATAGTCTAATATATAGGTACACTATCAGTATTTGTGGAGCAGAAGAGTAATCTACTTATAAACGCTAATACATCTCCACATTTGTTGTAACAAGGAGAATACTGGCACAAGAAGAGATGGTTTAACTAGTCTAAACATTAAAACAATATATTAAATTTGTTTAATAATGAGTAATAATTTTTTACGTAATAATATATTTAAGGATTTACATTTTGTGTCTGTAGGTGGAATGAACACACGCGCATTGAATGCATTATAAGTTATTTAATGATTTTGCATTCACTTACAGAAATACAATCAACAAACTAATTATGCTGCCACGACTGCTACGGATTCATTTAGGAACATATATACGCTCAGGAAATCACGTATAACAAACAACTTTGTTCTAAATTCAAAATATATTTAACTGCAGTTGTTAAATATACCGTAATTAACAGGTTTCATTTTGTTTTCGCAGTTTGGCTGCTCAACTTGCAGCATTAACGGAAATCACAGTCTGCGATGAGTGTGCGAGGACAGACGCTACAAAAATAACATTTTTTTTAGAGAGTTGTTCTACGCTGCCACATAGCAAACACCCCTGCAATACACAAGGGCGCTGCCAGACGTTATTGTACTTTTGGAGCGCGTAGTGTGTAAAGCTTGAAGCGTCTAGTCGTATTGATTTGTTTTGTAGTCGATAAGTCTAGTTCCACACCCGATCCTTTCCAAACAGTTAACGCGTATTCTTTAATACTTATAACATGTGGGGTACATATTCTCTTACACATTACACGTTTACTCGGCTGCATGATGAAAAGCAGAAAAGTGTTGTACGCAATTGCAAAGGTTTCATATATTTGTATCATGATCTATTTCGTTATTCGCTTTTGCATTGCCGTTAAAATAAGGACGTAGGCCTACAATGAATGATATAGCCAACAGCTATTTACAGCAGAACGTTAAGAACAATCTTTAAATATTGTAATTAAAATATTTTTTTTTAAATTTAAACATATACCCGGTGTGGTTCAAAAGTAAACGGTATGTTTAATAGTATGCATGATATATTGGTAGATTAAACTGGATTAGTCGTCTAGTGTGATGTTGGAAAGCATGGAAAATTTAATGATTCGTTACTACATGATGTGCTTAACAAACAGAAAATCTAAGCATTCAACATCGTTTTGTGTAATCAAGAGTTTGCTATCCCTAAGAGTAATCATTCTCGTCAATTTAAAAGAAGATATTGAAAGATTTCAAAATGTAAATGTTAATATAAACTTTATGTTAATAAACGATTTAAAAAAATTTAAATAGACAAACAACAAGGCGTTGTAATAGATAAAATATTTTTTCAATTTCAAACCCGAAATGGCAGGAAATAAAGTATTTGTAAACGGTAGGTTTCATCAAAGACAAACAGTATTTGTAATTTGTCTCAAAGTATTTAGTACATTATGGACCACTTAAAATAAGTTTGTTTTCTTTTGTATGTATGTACAAAAAGTTAACATAGAAATATTTCTTCACAGGTAGAAATATCTCTGTTTGACTAAGATGTTTAGTGGATCAAACGGATTAATCAGTAAATTTCCTAATACTTAGTCAGTGCACGTTTAAAGATATGACTCGTAATACGCATTTAGCAAATTTCTGTATTGAATATCCTTTCTTATGTTGACACCTGGGAAAGCCCGGTTTAGGAATAACAGGATCTTTCTCGGCTACCTGAGATCTGGTGCATTGTTACCCCACGCTTTAAGTGACGGTTCCGTGGCTTTTCTTGGAATTTATTCTAAAAATATAGACCCGTTTTGTTATAATGATAAGTCGGCAGCCGACGTACGATGTAGCCACTTGTCGCATAGTCTAGCATATTCTGGGAGCTCCATCCAGTAGAGAGGTGGGCAGGAGAACAATGCTGGGACATTGATTTTTTGGGGGTAACTTACTTTAAGAAGTTACACTGGTTGAAATCACCGGAAAGGAGTGTATTTGTCCATCATTATTCCTCTGCTTATAACAAATCTTCCATCTTAGTTGACTAACAAGGAAACTCGAAAACCCGTATGGGTATTGAATCCATAAATTGCAGTAACTAGAACAGATTACACTGTACAGAACAGATTACACTGCACTGAACAGAGTACACTGTAGAACACAATCAATTTTGCTTGAATGTTGTACTGTTAAATTCTTTTTTCCTCTATTGTATATAATTAATTAATTTATTATTTAAGTATTGAGTTGTATTTAACATAAAATTAAGATATAACTAGCCACGTTGTGGACGCCATTATATGTACTGATATTTTTTTACAAATATAATATTTCTATATGCCCCAAGTAGTTGGTGCCATTTAATGTATTGTTGTATTTTTTTTTGTTATATCTGTTTCTGTCTGCTATAGTAATTGCCCCTTTATTTGGGCGATCAGTACGCGTTGTCTATATATTATAGTATATTTTTTTTTAATATTTGAAATGTTGTTTATGTTAAACATATGTTCATGAAAATTCTATCTCAGGGTAGTCAACTAACCTTTCTATTTATATTATTTAATCTTGAAAATAATTAATTACTTTCTTTAATCAGTACCAAATAACGTTAGTTCATAAATTTTGAAGAAATAACAATGGAATAATATATACCGTGTAAATGCGAATAGTTTGAATATTAGCTCTTCAAAACTGCAATGGGTTCAATTCTCTCTGATGTTTATCATCTTAAATATAATTTTAGGCTTCTTTACTTGCTTCTTCTCTTTCATCTTTATCAAATTAAATGTAGAATTAGACTTTCTTCTTTGAGTATTAAAATTAGACTCCTTTAAATATAGATGTTTATCATATTGAATATAAAATTATACTCCTTTACAGGCTCCCTCTTTTTAATCTGTGTTCTATAAAATATATGTTTAGACTTCTTTTAAATATCGGTGTTTATTATATTGAATACAAAATTATACATCTTTAAATATTACAGGTTCTCTCTCTTTTATCGGTATGTGATTAAATATAAAATTAGACTTTTTGATGTGTATCTTCTTAAATATAAAATTAGACTGTTTACAGGATCTTTCTCTTTGATGTGTGTTCTATTAAATATAAATTTAGACTCAACAAATTTTCTTTCATTCCAGCACAATTCAATTATAACAATTTACATTTGCCATATTGGTACTTAACTAAATTTGTCACATATTTTCATCATATTACTCTTAAAATCATATATAATTTTACTAATTATTATTAAATACCTTTATCTGATTTTTACTTTATTCATTCTAATTTGTATCTATTATATTTTAATCTTGTTACCCTTTATTTTTATTTTAATGTTTATTTTAATTTTATTATAATAAATGTCAACATATACAGTATTTTCTTCATGCTGTTCTGTATCATAGAGTTCCAATACTTGAGTTTACCTCTATGTTTGTCATGAATAATCAGTTTTTGTTTATAATTCTACCGTATGTTCAAAATATTATTACATTTATACCTTTGTTTTTTCTGAAATTATTATTTTATTCTTATGTACTGTTGTTCATTTTTACAGCAGTACAATGTATAGATATCTTTGGCTGTAGCTGGATTTTTGACAGTATGTAATTGTTCCACTATTTACAGCAGGTACCACGTGTACGTTTATTACGTTTTCATATTTCATATATCGTTATACGTATGGTAAGTGCAATTGATTTCTATGACAAGGTGTTGACATGAATCTGATGGAAATCTGTAGTTTTTTTAATTTTTGGACTTTGATGAGGATATTTTTTACTTTTGCTGAATTGCTAATAAATAGCACATTGACTCCAGAGGTTTAGAGTAAAATGCAATATTCATTTTAAGCAATTGTACATTTGGAATTTAATTTGCTAATCCATATTAATTACAGCCCGTAAAAGATTACTATGAAACATCTCACTTACCGTCTCACCCATTTGCTTTCTAAACATTTATGTAGGTAGCAGTCTAAACAATCAGTGACTAAATAATCCCAACGTCTGTAGAACTCCCTTGGTCACTGACAATCTTTTTGTAATATTCTGTGATACTCCTTAAACAATAGGAATCACATGATCATTGTGTGAATCATAGCGATCCGTAATGTAACGACACAGCTGACGTTACGCATTATCCTCTTACGGTTCGTTTCAATTGATACAACACTAGTCATGTATTTCCATGTTGATATGAATGCAAAACCAAGTGATTCAGTACCAGCATTATTTTACTATTAGATACATTCCCAATAACAATAACCACACTCATTTTTATTATTGTAATATTCAATTATTGGCATTTATTCATTGTGATTATTTCTTTAAAAGGTGACAGTAACGGGTTATTGATGTTATACCTACTAGTAAGACAAACAAAAATCTTACTATTAGGCCCAATGCAATGAATATCGCATATAATTTATGTTAGATAATACAAATCGTAAAAATTTATTTGTGTACGTTACAAAATAGTTTGTTGACGGTCGCAGTCGTTTTTCATTGTCATAATTTTTACAAAAAATGTTTTATGTATTTGATGTGTGCCTGTGACGCCAACAGTTTACGTTGTTAGTATAACATTCAAACTAAAAGTACAGTCGGAAATCAATATGCCTTTGTTGTATAATTTACAATTAATTTTTATAAGAAATCAAGGAGTTTCTTGTAATATTATTTTATAGTATTAAATATTATCAAATTATATTATTTCTGCAACTTGTTATAATAATATCAACAACTTTCAGAACTAATATAACTTTGTAAAAATATTAATTTACAATTAGTACACTTCTTTTTCTTTTACTTCGTGGTACATCGATACTATCAAAACATCAAAAATGCACTGTGGGTACGGATATTGGGAAATTACCTACTAATAACAAAGACACAGTGACTGTGCTTACTGCTCAGTATCCTGCCTCTCAAGACGTCACAATGTTAATTATGATAAAATTAACTTTAATTATTCAAAAAATTCTAATTGTAGTCATGGGTTTTGTTTAATGGATATTACACTGCATATCCACTAATACGTTTTTTCGAATAATGAAATCAAGCTATGGCCATAGAAAATAAAATTAACAAATTATAAGTTAGTGTAAACATTTTTACAATTTTCTACTCATTGTAAATTACAAAAGACTGTTAAACTTTCTTAGTGTTATGGAATTTAATTTTCAAAAAAGTATAGTTTGAGAATCATGTGATAATTAAAATTTATTTGCAACTCTGAAGGACAAGAAATAACGAAGATACCAAACTGTCAAACGTTCTGGGTTTGTTAACAATACTAGTGTGTTTAGTTTCCTGGTATTTAGTATTCGCCTAGAAATCTTCGAAAATAAGAAAAATTTCTTTTTTAATAAAGCCAAAATATTATTTAACAAAAGTCAATAACTCTCTATTAATTATTTATTTATTAGAATTCCTTAATCGGGTAATAACTATTTACATTTTTAAATAGAGTGAAGGTAGTATTGAAAAACGTTATTCGTATATACACACAGCACAAATGTTGGGGAAACTAAAACGTATCATTCTATCGACTGTTGTTCACTGGAGGCAGTAAATCAACTTATAACAAAAAAATCACCTGTGTAACGTAGGGTCAGTGAATACAACAAAAAGGGACAATGTGAAGAATGGCCATAGACTATCAAGCAGGGAAATACTTCCATGCGGTGTCATTTATCATTCCCCAGTTTCCAAGTGACTTACCTAACGGCAGTCTATCCCTTGTAAAGAGTGAAACTATTTTAACAGAGATTTCTGTATGTAAAGAAAACTCGTTGATGTCTGGTATTATTTGATTGTGTCAAGGGAGCTACAAGAAGCTACAAGTGTACCTCGAACCTTAAACATTTGTACTTTTTCCTCAATAACTGTACTTCGAAAGACAATAAGTAATCGCAAATTATACTTCGGTACCGAAACGAACGTTACTATTTTCTACACTTCAGTATACGCTATTTAAACTTTATAATCCCCAGTAATATCCTAACTAATACTGACTTGCTTCTCATTGTGGTTCTCAGATCACTGTGTATACTTATTGTCTTACTTATTGCATAATAATTTACTAGTTGGAGTAAGGGCCCAGATAAAGGCCTTAAAGACTAAAAGGTTATTAATAAACTTTTATCGTTAATATTTTCCGTAATGAAAAGTAATTATTTCCATTAAATATTTTAAAACATCTCATTTTTTCGTGGGTACCTGTTAACTTCTTCATGAGACACATAGGAAGGCCGCCGTGGGTAAGGCCGTAGTGGTTTTGTTGTAATTGTGATTATAATTATGTGTTGTGACGGCACGGAGGCGAACGTCTGCTCTCCGGTACCAGCGGCGCGGCGCGTGACACCTGACGAGCACACAGCGAGCCAATCAGGGATCAGCAGCCGAGACGTGACACCTGACGTGTTCGGAGCTAGCCAATCAGCGATCCCGATCAAGGCATAAAAACAGCGCCGGTAGAAATTTTCGACGCAATCAACCTCATTTTACTAAAATAATCAACAACAAGAAGTCAACAAGAAGAAAGAAGACCAAGACTCAGCTGGCTGGTGAACGAAGTAGCTAGCTCAAGTACAGCTGAGTCTCGTCGGGCCTTCTAAGGACCACCAGTTCGAGCGACCCTTCTAAGGACCAGGCAACATCATCTCGCCTGTAGAAGATGAGCAATAGCCTGCCAGAGCTAATTTTGCGCAGCGCATCTGTACCGCTGACGCTCAGGCTCTTAGGTAGCGCTGCCCCGGACGATCCTCGTAAGCTCCCACCAGTGGTAAGCGAACTTGGATATCGCAGGGGTACAGAGGCCGGTGGACACCTCTCTTGGGTAAGGAAAGGTATTCAACGAAGCCGGTCATTAGTCCAGCTCTGTTAGATAGCCTGAGCGTTCCCATCCAGCTCGTTGAGGTTCGGCTCGGGCCGGAACCTAGGTCCCTGGTTACCGGCAGAGGGGGCCTTGCTGTCACTTGCTGCGAACCTCCCGCTGGTTGACGGCCATGCCTGGTACGGGCGAGTCAACGAGCAGGCAGTCGCTCGCCTCTGCCCTGCCCCACTCGAGCGACTCGCCGAGTTCTTCGCCAATGGCTACGGACCACGTCGATCCCAGGACGGTCCCGCTGGCCGGCGACGAGACCGACGCCTTCATGGCGGTTGGGCCACGTGGGCGCCCGGTTAAGAAACCGAGGCGGAACCGTTCCTCCTCAACCTCTTCCTCGGGGTCTGCTATGGAGTTGTCCCCGCTGATGGCGAATCCGACACGGGGCCGACTGTGTCCGGCGATGCCCAAGCACCGCCGGCCTCTGGTCGCATCCCGCCCGTGTTCATACACGGCGTGAGCACGTCACCGGTTTTTAACGGCGACTGATAACGGCGACCAGACTTTCCCCGGCCAACGTCGACTTGAAGCTCCTTGGGGGCGATACAGTCAAGATCGTTGTCCGCGGAATGAACGTGCATCGTCATGTCATAGCATTCGTGGAACCCGCTCAGCTGCAGTTCCACACCTTCTTCCCCAAGCACGTAAAACCACTGTAATTCGTGCTCAGAGGCTTGGACGTGGAATCACCCCTCGGGGAAATCCTTGACGAGCTGCGCGAGCTGGGCTACCCAGTTCGCTCAGTTCATCGGGTATATGCCCCAGCCAGACCTAAGCGTTCACTTCCCTTGGTCCGCGTCCTGGCGGAGAAAAACAAGACACGCGAAAGCCTACTCTCTCTAACGCGGCTTTTTGGGTTCCGCGTTAGAGAGTGGAACGAAGCCGCGCTCCCGGGGCTCTGCCTCAATGTCACAGGTGCCAACGCTTCGGGCACCACACTGACACCTGTTCTCACACTCCAGCGTGCGTTAGGTGCTCTTTGCCGCACTTCACTAAGCATTGTGACGCGCCGGCTTTCAAACGGTGTATCAACTGTGGCGGAAGTCACCCCGCCAACTACCGGTCCTGCCCGGTGTACCAGCAGGAGCTCAAGCGGCGAATGCCAAAAGGGCCGCTGCCGCCACCGAGGCATCCGGTAGCTGGTTCCAGACCTGCAACCGAATAGCCAGGCCCTCCGCCTCCTGCTACGGCTGCCGTGACTGTGGCCACTGTTGTTAAATCAACGCAACAAAAGAAAAGCAAAGGCCCGAAGCAATCACCTGTGGTACAGGCAACCTCAACTCAGGATCCTTCCCAGTCCCCTGCCCCACCTAAGGCGAAAAAGCGCCGAAACTCCGCGACATCAGAAAGTGAGACTCCCCAACCACAAGAAATCATCTCGGTTGTGGAGCCTGAAACAACAACTCAATCCTCCCCAACACCGGAGAACCCTGTCCCTGCTGTAGAAGCAGCCTCGCCTGACCTCCCACCCCCGCGGTGTCCTCAAGCAGGCAAAAAGAAGCGGCATCGTAAGGCCCGTGGAGCTCGCCCTCGGGCTCCTGCAAACCCAGCCGCACAGTCCAGACAGTAGCGCCTTACAAAGACCAACGCAATCGCATCTACCCCTCTTCCTAGCGCCTCCGCTAAAGGCGCTACACCTGGCCCTGTTGCACCCTTGGCTTCCATGAATTTTTTGGGAGCCTCGGCGCTCTTATGCGCAAACAGTCTCCGGGCACTCTGCCTCAAAAATGGTACCTGACGACTACCAGATCGTCAAAGACTTCCTTGCGGAATTTGACCTCCGGAAAAAGCGAGGCAGGCGAGGCCCAGATCTTCAGGTCCATACGCTTCCGATTGGAGACTGCCGACATAACCGAGAGGTTCATGCTCTTGGTGGAAGCCGCCACTTGTGTAGGACTTCTATGAGTCGTGTCCTCAAATGAGACCTCCTAATTCTTTCCTGGAACGCCAACGGTTTGGCCAACAAAATTCAGGAAGTCCAAGAATGACTGGCCCGACTCATATCCGACGTATTGCTTCTCAATGAGACCCACTTGATCCCTGCGAACCGGTTCCGATTGGCCAACTATGTGTGCTATCGAAACGACAGGCCGAGCACTGCTGGTGGCAGTACTGCGGTCGCGGTGAGGCTCAGTCTTGATTATCACCGCGTCCTCTTGCCGCAAATGACTCACCTAGAGGTCACCGCTGTGGAGATGTTGAACACTCTGGGTGGTGTCCTCGTGGTATCGGCGTACAAAGGGCCGAACAAAGAGCTCCTTCACCCCGATTTAGCGGTCGCGTTCGATGCACACAGGAGGGTCACTATGGCCGGCGACCTGAATTTAAGCATCGCGATTGGAACAATCGCTTGACTGCCCCAAACGGGAAGCGCTTACGCAGGCTTGCACATTCACGCATGGTAACGATGACTGGGCCTGCCCAACCAACGTTCTACCCCTCACAACACCGCGCGGCTCCAAACGTCTTGGACATAGCGGTGATCCAAGGAATTGACTGCACGGTCCATGTGTCCGCGCTAACGGAACTATCATCCGATCATCTCCCCATCTTGATACACGTCGCTACCCAGCATGTCGTACGCAGAGATATCAGGAAGGTGATAGAATGGGACCGCTGTGGCCCGGCGTTAAGTCGCCGATTGCCAGAGGCGGGACCACTCGAAACCGTTCACCAAGTCGACGAGGCAGTAACCGCGTTTGACGAGGCTGTCGTATCTGCGATCGACGCGTCTTCCAGGATGAAGCCTGGCGTCACGCCCCACTGGCAGCGGATCCCAGAGGAGACGAGTGCTCTCGTTTGCGAGAGAAATCGCCTCCGGAGACGCTGGCAGCGGACCCGTGATCCGGCCGACAAGGCAGCGTACAACCGGGAGACCGGCATTTTACGTCGTGAAATGCGGCCTACCGGAAACGCTGTTGAGAACTCGCTGTGGCCCAAGGGGGGAACGGATCGGACGAAAGTCGCCCTTACCGGATACCTTCGGCCTTGGTAGGGAAGAGGCGCCGACCTCATATCCCAGCCATTGCTGGACCTTTCGGTCAAATCCTGGCTCGCACGGAGGCGAAGGCACGTGTACTTGGGCGCGTGTTTGGAGCGTCAGTTCGCTCCAATCCCGCCCATGGACTGGGTCCTCGATGAAGAAGTCGAGAGTGAAGTGGAAGACTTTCTGTCTCTTCCGATCACTGCGGAACCCGAACCTATTACTAGGGAAGAGGTCTCAGATCGGCTCGTTGAACTCGTACCGGGAAAAGCTTCTGGCCCGGACGGCGTCTCGAACGCCGCTCTAATTCGACTCTCGGAGCAAGGAATACTTTTCTTGGTTGAGCTGTTCAACGCGTGTCTAAGACTGGCCTATTTTCCCACGAAATGGCGAAAGGCGACGGTCACAGTGATCCCGAAGCAGGGAAAGGACGCTTTCCGTACCGACAACCTCCGGCATATTAGTTTACTGTCGGCCACGTCAAAGGTCCTCGAACGTCATGTACAACGGAGAGTCCTAGACCATCTAAGAAACTTCGATGTACTGGTCTCCGAGCAGTTCGGTTTCCGTGTGGGGCATTTCACCACTCATCAGCTGATGACACTGATGGAATACATCACGGGCGCCGGCTGTCGGAAAGAGCAGACTGTCGCTTGTTTCCTAGATGTGGAGAAGGCCTTTGATAGTGTCAAGGGCCTTTGTAGTTGTTCAAGCTCCGGGAAATCCAGCTCTCAGATTGCTACCTTCACTTGATTGCTAGCTTTCTGACAGAGAGGACTTTCTGCGTGAGAATAGATGACCATGTCTCTTCCGAGAGACGCATTACAGCCGGGGTACCTCAAAGTAGCGAGCTAGGGCCTCTCTCGTTCTCCGTGTTCGTCAACGACGCACCCAGAGTGCCTGGAGTCTAGATGGCCCTGTTTGCCGACGATACGGCGGTCTATACCGCCGATCGAAACGCTGACAGGGCTATCCCACGACTTTAACGCGCACTCGATGCGTGTACGACGTGGACGAAGAGCTGGAAAGTTGTCTTCAACGAAACCAAGAGCTCCGCGGTGCTATTCTCAAAGCGCCAGAGAGAACCACGAGGACGAGTGAGACTCGGTAGGACGTACCTGCCCTGGTCGAGAGAGGTTAAATACCTCGGTGTCCACCTTGATCGTCGGCTCACCTGGCGTGCCCACGCTGAGACGATGCGTCAGAGAGCGTCCGCTCGTCTCGCGCAACTGTTTCCGATACTCGCCAACAAGGCTATGACCCGTATGCTGGGTAAGTTGATTGTCAACGCGTACCTGTAGCCGATCATTTCCTACGATTTTTCCGTCTGGGGTTACCTCGCAACCGTTGATATAAGAAAGTTGCAAAGCGTTCTCGATAGGGGCTTCGGCTAGCGGCCAAAGCCCCCTATCGGTTCTCTTCTTGTCTTTTGAGAAGAGGACTCGGTGTCCGCTCCTTGGATGACACCGTAAGGCGACTTGCACGTAAATTTTACGTCCGAGCTACGAGGACCCAGGAAAATCCACTCATAGTTGGCCTTGGCAAGTACCGACCACGTCCAGGTGATTCTTGGAAACGGCCTGGGCAAATACTGTACTAGAACGGCCTAGTACGAGCATGCCGTTGTAGCGGCCACTAATTAATTAAATATTCCGTCTGGACAGGACCACTAGGCAGGAGCCCCTTCGGGAGGCTCGAAACTAGAAAACCATTGGGACGTCTCACGACGCGCAACCCAACAGCTCTGGCAGCGATTTTCGACGCACTTCGCCAGAGGCACTTCATCGCTACGCCATCGGACGCACTTCATCACGTCTCCTCTCTCGGACGACATCGACGCGGAGTCAGCCGGAAGAAACAGCCGAAAAATAGAACCGCCGTTCTTGCGTCTTCGCCCTGTACCACGCCAGCGATAGGACGTCGCTGGGCCGGCAGCGGACTCCGATGCCGAAAGAAGAGGAGGACTGGAGTACGCCACGAACAGTGGGCGCAGCCGTTGAACATCTCAGCGCGGCTCGAGCGGAACAAGCAATATCAGCGTTTTCGCCACACGACCCTTTTTAGGGTCACCAAAAATACTAGAGTTGTACGATGTAATAACAGTAATTAAAGTATTATAAGAAAAGGTATTTGCCTAAAATTATGAAATTTGAGCACATAATGTAACTTAAAACTTGAGTTAATATCGCCATTAATATAATTTAGTAATATAATAATTTGACACTATTCTTACAGGCATAATTAAATGACATGTTAGCATAGATGTATCTAAAGTTTTGATGAATTATCCAACTTTCATAACATTAAGAACAAATAATTATATTTAGAGTATTTTTAAGAAAGAAATCTTTACTTATCTTAATAAGACTAAATAATTTTAGTTCTTGAATTGATTTTATTTTTTGAAACTTTCAACCCAGTTTACAAGGAGCATCTTGAATTCGATACAATACGATATTTTCAAACTACACTTACACTTTTCTCCAATAATCCAATAATTTTAAACTATTTTGCGGCGCATTGTCTATAAAATCTATTTGTATTTTCTATGTGTTTTGTTGGCAATACCTCTGATTAATGCCTACATACAGTAAATGGTTACAGAAATATGTAAAACATACCAGCGACTAGTTGGGTTTACTCAATTTTACGAAATTACTGGGTTTTCTTCCCAGACACAAACTTTCTATTTATAATGCTCAAATACTATGATTTGTTCTGGGTAACTTTGTGATTTACAACTTTTTTGGGTGACTCAAAACCATTAGATTTGACTTTTTTGTTAGCAATGAAAGTAGTTATACTTTGTTGTTATTAGGCTTTCATGGATTGTGATCTTAAAACAGTTGAATAAATTACTGAAAGAGAAATCGATAGTCACAATTTTTACAAAGGTTTTGTAAAACATATAAAAACACTTGGTACGTTTCACAGATTTTATTTACTCTGACAGCTGTTTCGACCTCTTAAGTCATTGTCAAAGAGGTGAATGAAGGTTCATTCAAACCAAGTGTTTTTATATATTTTACAAAACCTTTGTATTAATATGTTTTACCAAGTGCTCACAATTTTTATTAACATTGCTGTGGAATAACCGCATTTTTCTTAAAGTAATTCTCGTCACAAGGTTATCCAACAAAGTTATTTAATACCCAGTGAAATAAAGTTGACTAATCCACGCAATATCCAACAATGCAGTGCGAGGAAATAACATCCTATAAATCATAATATGTAACCATCCTCTAAAGTACTAGCCGCGTATGCAATCACTGAAATTCGCAGAACTATACTCATCTGCAGCCAGTTTGTGTTTATATAGCTCAGGCAAGACAACGAAGATCTTCCATGTGGCGTAATGTTTTCTAAACCCGTCTGTACATCGCACGTGATGTAATTCGGAAGTATATAAAAATGTGCATACGTGTGATAGTTTTTGCTAGATGACTCATTCATATTGTTACAATAAATAAAATGTCCCTGCCTGATAATAACTACACTGTGGAACTCACCTTTTTTCCGCCGTTCGTTTCAAAAATTCTTCGTTACCAACTTCTTTTCGTAACTCGAAGGAGGTTATATTTATTATATCAAAAGCAAACTCTGTTTTAAGAACTGTCAGGAACCAAACATACAGTATTACGAATAATAATAGTTTAACTATCCATTTTTAAACCCTTTCGTTACCCAATAACGTTCCCGATTATTTTAATTCAAAGTTGAGTTTTTTTTTCTTTATTTATTGCCGGTTGGCTATTCTGTTTAGTAACCAGTAATGGTCGACTTCGTTAAATCTCAAGGCGTGGAGATGTTCTTTTAGCTACAGAAAAACGTATTTAAACACACAAATAAAAGTACAAGCTTTACAACAAATATCAAAATATTATATATTTGAAAAAATATGGACGACTATGGTCACAAACTACGTTCGAAAAAACTAGTGTTCATAGGTTAATTTGTTTAGTATAGTATTGAATTAATTTACAGTTTTTTACACAAGAAATAACTAGAGTAGTGGTTTTGGTTTTAGCGTTAATTGTTCATTATCAAAATAAGTCCACAATTTTAATTAGTGAATGTGAACTCAGTGTTATTAGTGTAATTCACT
Source organism: Magicicada septendecula (assembly GCA_034769895.1). Classification (NCBI taxonomy): domain Eukaryota; kingdom Metazoa; phylum Arthropoda; class Insecta; order Hemiptera; family Cicadidae; genus Magicicada; species Magicicada septendecula. Next base: position 141,170,476 of record CM068368.1, read on the forward strand.
TTGTCTGTCTTCGTTACGTGATAATTCAAAAATAGGTTATACTTAACAACTGTTTCTTCATCTCAGGTCCAGTTACCATGACTTGGGTAGATTTAGTTTTTTTTTGTGATTTATCCACTTCAGTAATCCACTTGGAAATGTTTTTGGCTTATTATTAATAATCTATGATGCTGTCTCCAGATGGTTTATTAGTTAGTTCGTTTCTGTTACTTTTTTCTTATAATCTCAAACTCTCTAATTTCTTAAATATTTTCTCATGGATGAACTAAAGAACTCCCAAATTATTTTTTACTATTTTATTATTTCAAGCTCTATACTTTCTTCAATCTTTACTCATCAGTGGTTGTTAAAGAATTCTTAAATTATTTTTATTATTTTATTATTTCAAGCTCTATACTTTCTTTAATCTTTCCTCATCAATGGTCACTAAAGAACTCTTAAAATTATTTACTTAAATTTGTTGTTGCTAGGTTTAAAATACCAAATTTGATTGGTGGACATTATGAGATATTGTCATTGAAATGCATTGTCATTCTGTACAAAATTGGTCAAAATTCTTTAAATAGGTCTAATTCCCTTATACTAACTGTGAATCTGAATCTAACAACATCATTGTCTTGCTTTTAACTTGTACATCAATTTGGAACCAAATAAGGTTACTTTTAGTTCATAAATAATGATTTTACATTTTTACCACTTAATGTTCTTAATAATTAATGTTATACTACTTATTTCGAACACATTTTTGTTGTGCAGACTAATATCATTAAACCTATTCATATTACATTCATTATTTCAATGAACCTTGCTGTTATACTTTAAAATTTACAATTTTCTAGTTTTTATATATAGGCCTAGCAGCTAACATGTCTGAAATTCTATGCCCACACTTATTCTAACAAATGATCTTTATGTTGTTATTTTAACACCTTCTACATAAACAAATTAACATAATTATTTAATATACAACATTTGTTGGTTTCTAAACCTTACAAAAACAATATAGTCTTTTACTTATAGACAAAATACATAATTTCTTTGGTCTAACTTTAATACAACAGATTATGCATTGTCTATTAATCTTAACTTTTACAAATAACTTTATGAACATAAACAATTAAATATTACAACATATCTGAACAGTTTCAAACCATAATTATGAACCTAGTACTTGAAATGACCTATTATTATTTTAAAATCATCTCCTAACAATGCAATCTTACATTTATCAGCATTCTCCCCTTGACCTACTGATATTAAACATTTTATTTTATTTATTTGTCACTTTATCACTTCTTATATTATTATTATTATTATATTGGTTCTTTTACCCTTTCAATCATTTTATTACATCTTTATTTACTACTTATTATATAATTCCCTACTCATTAGTTTGTACTTTTATATGGTCATTACAAATTATAATTTACTGGGAATATGGTATCTGGTCTCGAATATTCCTTCATAGTTAATTTTATTTTGTTTTTATCTTTCTCCATCACCTTACCTAAACTTTTAGGTATAGTCAGTCATAGTTAGAGTCTGTCAAATATAGTATTTAGTGTTATGCTATCATTCTTTTACTTATTACTTGTTTTTTTATTGTACAGCTTCTCATTCATTTATTCTTGCAAATCTTACATGGTTTTATGTCATACCATTTGTCATCTTACATAAATCGTCGCGTCTGTCTTTTAATACAACAACTACATGACAATAGCCACGTAGTCAGTCAAGTTATTTATGTCGCATCGGCGTAATAATATTTTTCTACACTATCACAATATTAAATTATTATAAGTTACACACGTGTATCTTATTTCACTTTTTCTTTGATCGTCAATAACTTTGGTGGGTTCTATATACTTGCTTCCTCAGAACTTCCACTCCACTTCCACTTCTCCGTTTCCAATTTCTTTATTGGACTAAACTACTTCCTACCACTATCTCAATTAATTGTTCTATGGACTGTTTCCTTTCTTGACCTTGATACTTCTTGTCTCTTATTAATCTTCCATTATGGTTACCAGGTACGTATTATGCCTTATTAGGTTTTCCATGCTCTTATTTGCATGCACTTAGATTTCTGACATTAGTTGTTTCTAAAGTACTCATTTCTCTTTATTCAAGGCTCTTCTTTTCCACGAAATATTTTAGACTCGTCTCTAAGACCAAATCTCAGAAGCCTCAATTCTATTCTTCTTTCTTTTTCAATTCTCCAATATCTCCGATCCGTACACAGCCACATTCCTTACAAAAAAATTGAGAAATTCATATCTGTTGGAACGCTGACGTTGTTTGTAAATGTACTTATCAATGCATGTATTGTACAAACGCGCGCGTGTATACTGTTACGACACCGATCATCGTGTTTGAATAGCGAACACAGAATAATTTAACAAAGAGAAATCAATTATTACAACTTTAGTTACAGTTTAGATAAACAAAAACTGCAATAAATATATAATATGTATAAACTATTTCTACAAGATTAAGACACATCTTCAAGATCGGTCCAACACACACTAACGTAACACAAGATTTAACAGTGTAGCGATAAGTAATACAAGTCACCAATTACAGATGTCCGTACATAGTAATTTACACTCTTCCTCCTCCTCCTATGACGTTACAGCCCGAAGTCTAGTCTTGGCCTTCTCTATCCTGACCCCCTACCTTCCTCTATCAGTAGCAAGGGATTTTTATCCTCGTACTCTCAACATCTCTTTTGCATCCACAGCAACAGAATTTTCCCATCTTTTCCTTAGACGGCCTTTTTTGGTCTTTTGTCATCCATACTCCCCACAAGGACTCTTTTAGGTGTTCGTCTGTCGTCCATTCTTACGACATGGCTAGCCCATTGCAACCTCCTTAGTTTTACGTACACTTCTAACGTTGGTTTGTTGAAGCTACAATATACCTCATCATTATGCCGTATACTTCATTCGCCATGTCTACATATGGGTCCCAGGATCCATTTCAGGAGCGTCCTTTCCAATGTATTCAGGCGTTTAATTGCTCTTTGTGTTAATATCCAGGTTTCACTCTTATAGCACAGGATGGGTCGTATGAGAGTTTTGTATATGAACATTTTTGTCTGCCTATGAAGAATTCTTGACTTAAAAGTGCAAAGTAGAGCGAAGTAGGCTATGTTGGCTAGAGTTATTCTTCTCCTTATCTCTGCCACTTTATTATCATCTTCAGATATTGTTGCTCCTAGGTATGTGAAACCTCTGACTAGTTCTATACAGTCTTCTGCTACAATTTTGCCTGCGTCGGATAGACCTTGTCTGACTTATCATTTTGCTTTTATCTACATATATTGATAGTCCTACCTCTTTTGTATTTACTTTCAGGTTTAAGTGTGTTTCGCTTCCGTAATTTACAATCAATTTACACTAAACCAAGTCACTGCTTCCGAAACGAGCTTTTATACGCCTCCTGTGGGGCGTAATATGTTACAAAACTTATCTATACGCCGGTAGAATAATCGACCACAGTCTGGCAGGGGAGCCTGGTGAGGTAGTGAAGGAGCGCGAGCGTTCCATGTGAAAGCGACGCGAAGACACGCGTCGACGTTCCACATCTTTCCGCCTTTTCGGCTTAAAATTCAATAGTTGTTTGGGGATGCGGCAGTTATTCATTCGGTTAAGATGTTACAACCATTTTAACCGAATTTCCGCAATCCTATCGATTATACTCGTAATATTCAGTTCCTGTCTTACATTGATATTCTTTTTGCAATTTTGAAGGGTGTCTCCTGCCACGTGCCTGAGAAATGTCATTTCGGCCGCTTGAATAAAACTGGCTTGGGATTTCATTAAATTTCAATTCTCAGATCAGTAGAGAAGTGTAAAGAGAGCAGTCGAATTGTAGAATTTTACGTGTTTTCTTTACTCGTCGATTTCAGAGTTCTCCTGATGGTCTCATGTATCCGATTGAACTATGTACATTTTCTTCACTACGTCACTGTTTGTAATGTATTACACATTGTAGGCCAGATATTTAAGGTTACTGACCTGCTCCAGAACAGTACCGTGTACAACATTTTTTCCGTACGAGACCAGCTCCGTGAAAAGTAATCACCGTAATCACAGTAATACTTCAATGTGGAAATCTGTAATCCGATATCCTTGCAGATTCGACTCAGTAAGTGACCAGCCATCTGGAAGCCGCTTTCCGAATTACGCAGGATAGCTTGGCCATTAGCAAACAACAACGTGTCACCTTCAGAGTTTTCAAAAATGTTTTCCGGAAGGTCCATCTGCCAATCGTGTGTATATAAATTGAAAATAGAAGGTAATAATGAGCGGCTTTGTTGTACTCCACAATTGATCAGTTTTTGATCCACATTATGCTCGGTTTTCCTGTCTCCATTAGGATACTGTTTTCCACGTAAAGACTTTGTATGGCTCCAATGAGGCGTCGCGGGATCCCTTTCTTTGCCATTATTGCTCACAGTTTGCCCTTATTCATCCTATCAAATGATTGTTTAATGTTGATGAAAGCTACATACGTGGGCAACTGATATTCTCTGTGATTTTCCATGACTTAGGGTGTTGTGAAGATGCAACATGAAGATGATATGCCCTTCCTGGAACCGTTCAGGGCCTCGGAGTAAATAGTCTCTGTTATTGCGATCAGTCGTTTTGCTAGGATAGATGCATACACTTTGTAAGACGTGTTAATCAATCTGACCCCTCTATAATTATACACGATAGATATTACTTGTTAACATTATCGCGTTATATAATGGAAGTCAACAATCAATAATTCACAATCATTTTTCACTAAAGACACAATGAATTGCCATATCAGAAATTTACACGTCGCTTTCGAAACGCGCTTTTAGACTTTGCGTGTGTGGCGTACAATGTGACAAAACCAACCTAAACTGTCTTGGTGAAAGTCGGCACATAAACACACATGTTATCACCACAGTGTAGGGATGTATATGTACATTTCTGCGGAAAGTGCTATTGCATATGCACTGGACTGCATGTCAGTGGAATGCATGTCGTGCTCAGAGTAATACATATGATAACAATAAGAGTAGGCCTACATACGAAATATGAAAAGTTGTATGTGGGTCCCTATATTTCAGTTTGTGCTCATGGACGCTAATTGAAAGTAAACATAAAAATGCTATCATGAATTAACATTTCGTGATGTAGACTTGTAAGAAATGTACTTCATTTATAACAAACAATTTTCCGTAATCAAATATACTATTCACTGTGTGTCATTAATTTTTATTTTTTTTTTATAAAGCTGCGTACGACTCGTACACAAAAGACATACATAAACATAACATTTTAGATAATGTTTCTGCAGGTTTTGAACAATTCCTGACCAGAATAAACAGATATTTACAATACCTGACTGTTATTCCCTCACTTAAATTCTATTTAGTGATCTAAACAGATATTTTCCTGAATATGTTATTAACATTCTAATGATTGGTATGCAGTAATAGATTAGTTTTAATCATTGATAGATTTATCTGCGCGTAAGTTTTTAAAAACCACAAAAGCTAACGTTTTGAAAGTAAACGAAAATTAAGGAAAAGATTTTACCTTACAGCCTAAACCGGCTTTCACCTTTAGAAGGCTTCATCAGAGGCTGCCATAGGTAGTGTTGTCCGTCTTGTTGTTGGCGACGGGATAGTTATTCGAAAGATTGAAGCTGTGTGTGTGTGGTGAGATGTGTTCGAATAATGCGTGCGATTTGAATTGTGTCTGTTCGTTTAGGATGTCGTTTTTATTTGTTTTTGTGTGTTTGTATATTTCTAATTGTTCTAGAGAGTCTAGTTTTCGGCCTTTTGTGTGTACGTGTAGAATGTTCATGTTAGTGTCGATGTTTTTATATGTGTGGTTTGCTTCAATGAGGTGGTTTGCAAAGGTAGATTCTGTAGTGGTGTGGAGTGCTTTTGTGTGTTCAATGTATCTGTGTTTGAAGCTACGTCCTGTCTGGCCTATGTAGAATTTATGCAATTTGAGCAATTTAGCTTGTATACACCAGGTAGATCGAATTTGTTTTGTGCTTTGGGCATGCGTTTTGATAGTGTGTGTTCTGTTTTGTTAGTAGTTTTGTAAGCGATTCTGTATCCTGCTTTTTTGAATTTGTGGGCAATTTTTTCAGTTTGTTTGTTCATGTATGTTAGTGTTATGAATTTGTTGTTTTCTGTCTTTGTCTGTTGTTTGTTTTGTGTTTTGTGTTTTGTGTAGGAGTTTACTGACTATTGTTCTGTCATAACCGTTAGATTCTGCTAGATATTTTATCGTGTTTAGTACGTCTTTGTAGTCTATTTCATCTAAGGGGATGTTGTTAAGTCTATGTATCATGGTTCTAAAAGCAGCTAGTTTGTGTTGTATTGGGTGATTGGAGGTGTTGTGTATTAGTGTGTCAGTTGTAGTTGGTTTTCTGTATATACTGAATTTGTGCCTGTGTTCTAGTTTTGTGATGGAGAGGTCTAAGAAGTTTATGGTATTGTTGTGTTCGTATTCGGCAGTGAAGGTTATGTTATTATGTATTTTGTTTATGTGCGTTAGTAACTGTTCGCATTGTCTTTTGTTTCCCCTGTATAGTATTAGAATGTCATCAACGTATCTGTGCCAATATAGTATTTTATGTGAGTGTCTGTCATTGTTTGTGAGTATTTCTGTTTTACTTCCATATTCCTTAAGGAATGGAAGTATGGTGATGGCAAAAAAAATCGTGTTCGAGATTATTGCAGATTCTGATTCTACTACACTCAAAACATGAAAAAAAGTCGTTTTCCGAAAAGTGTGTGTGTGTGTGTGTCTGTCTGTGTGTCTGTCTCTAGATTTTTTTTCTATGGCAAACGATAACTGCCGCAAATTCAAACAGAATCAAATAATTTTTTGCATACAGCCCTGATTTGTAGAGTACTCACTACCTATTGTTTTGGTGAAGATCGGTCGAGGGAAAGGGGTAGTTTACCTGCAACGGTTTTTTTTTACCAAGGGAAATTGTTTTTTTGGCAAACGATAACAGCCGCAAATTCAAACAGAATCAAATAATGTTTCGCATACAGCCCTGAATTGTAGAGTTCTCAAGACCTATTGTTTTTGGTGAAGATCGGTTAAGGGAAAGGGGTAGTTTACCTGCAACGTTTTATGTTTTAACAAGGGTATTTCCTATGGCAAACGATAACAGCCGCAAATTCAAACAGAATCAAAAGATTATTTGCATACAGCCCTAAATTGTAGAGTTCTCAAGATCTATTGTTTTTGGTGGAGATCGGTTACGGGAAAGGGGTAGTTTACCTGCAACATTTTTTATCAAGCGTATTTTCTATGGCAAACGATAACAGCCGCAAATTCAAACAGAATCAAATAAGTTTTTGCATACGTCCCTGAATTGTATTTAGAGGACTCAAGGACTTTCGATTTTGGTGAAGATCGGTTAAGCGGAAGGGGTAGTTTACCGGCAACCTTTTACGTTTTAACAAGAGTAAAGTACTTGAAAATTTTATTTAAACTTTTTGAAACAATGGTAATTGTTAAAAATAAAATAATTTTGTTGCCAGGCAATAAAATTATAATTTTTTCATTTTAATGTAAATTATGTTTGAGTTAATATCTTTATATATACAGTGGAACTTGGTTATTACGGCCTCGGCTGTTACGTCAACTCGGGTGTAGGGTTATTTTGTCATAAGTCCGGTCAAACTGATATCTTTAACATTATAAAAATTCCCGGTTTTAACGTCACTAAATATTGTACTGCTCTGTTATAGCGTCAAATATTTCTCAGATATTTTACTCTAAATTTCATATAAACGTATATATGTGCGCGCGCTAGCCCATGGCTACAGACATACATTGTATGCAAGCAATAAGCACTGTAACAGGACTGCCGGCGCCAGCCATTTTACGTGCTCCAACGGATGGCTAGATCGATTTAAGGCCCGACACTCGATTTCCTTTGCAAAAATTTGTGGTGAGGCAAAATGCGTAGATCTGAACGTTACAGGCGATTGGGTGCGTAACACTTGGCCAGAAATTAGACGATCATATAAAGATGAAGACATCTTTAATGGACATGAAGCTGGAATTTTTTATAAATTATCTCCAGATAAGACTTTCAAATTTAAAAATGAAAAGTGCGTTGGTGGGAAGCTCTCTAAACAAAGAGTTACAGTTTTTGTTTGTGCGAACATGACGGGAACCGAAAAAAGGAAACTTTTAGTTATCGGGAAAAGTTTGCATCCTAGATGTTTTAAAAACATCAAAAAACTTCCTGTAAGTTACACTGCCAACATAAAAGCGTGGACGACTTCTAGTATTTTTGAAGATGACTTCTGTACGTGTGTATGTCACTGAACTCCTCCATGTATAAAATAATATATCGTTCGTGGCAGGTAAGCATATCTCAGTTATGTAATGTTTACGTTTCCATTTTATTATTATGCCTACAGCAATAAAAAGGCAGGTAAGACACACACACACACACACAAACACACACACACACACACACACACACACACAATTCACGTTATTTCTGGCCTCACTCATATTTATTTTCTTACATTTGCACGCTTTTTAAATGGAAAGTGCCGAAACCCACACCAACATAACGCGTGCAAGCCGAAAAAATGGACATCAATTTGCTTCCTGTGGATCGCTGGGCAATGTAACTGCACGTGTTTACAGAGGAACGATTCATAGACAGACTTTTCGTCTTTAGGGAATGAACCCTTTGCAAGATGCTGAGGGTCCATGAGTGACTTCGGAGCGCTCCTTCTTTTTCGCGTGTTTTTTCTGTGAAACATACACTGTAGATTCGCAGCTTTACTCTAAGCAACGCTCAATAGGAAATGTTGAAAATTTTTGTCCACAGTGTACCCTCATTCACACTAAACCTGCTCTGATGTTTTAATTACGGACATCATAATATTAAAACTTTGGAAACTTGAGCACTACTTAATGGAGATCAATCATTAACTTATACAAGCCATTAATTTTATGCATATTTTTTATATATATGTGTACAACGTTATCGGCAACAAAGAAGTAGTTTTTGTTCAAATTCCTTCTCGGGATATTTGGCCGTAGTCCAATGTTTTCTACAAAACCAGACGTTTCGGCAATGCCATCGACTTCCATCATCAGTGAATATCGAGTGCGATAACGTGGGGTGATATATGTTAGTGACCACAGTACTGTGGTTAAGGCTGAAGCAGTAAGTAGAAAGAAGTAGTTTCTATGGTAATATTTCATTTCGAAAATGATTTTAAAAATAAATCTTAGAATATGGGAGTCATGTAGGTTCTCCATACCGATATTTTTCTAAGTGTTGGAGGAAGACTTCTGCTAGAATGCTGGATATGGGGGAGCCCATGGGTAGGCCATCGTTCTGTGTGTAGTATTTATTGTTATAAGTAAAGTAGTTTTGTTTTGTGATAATGTTCAGAGTTTCTGTTATTTCACTGATAAGTTCGTCTGGTGTGTTGTTCTGTTTGAGTTTGTTTTGTAGGATGGTGATTGTTTCAGAGATTGGGATGTTTGTGTACAGGTTTTTAATGTCAAAGGAGGCTAATGTGGCATTATGGGGGATGTGTATGTCTTATATTTTTGTTACTAGGTCAGTGTTGTTTTTTACTGCAATGTTGTTGTCTATTTGTGTGTGTTGTCTAATAATTTTGTCTAGATATTTTGCCAGTTTGTGTGCAGGGGCATTACGGTAGTTGATAATGGGGCGGATCGGAATGTCTTCTTTACGGATTTTGGGAAGCGCTTGGAGTGTAGGTGCTGATGGTCGGATTTGTTTCATGTAGGGCTTTTGTTTATGTGTCATAATGTGTTTGGCTTTGTTGACTTTCGAATAACTATCCCGTCGCCAACAACAAGACGGACAACGCTACCTATGGCAGCCTCTGATGAAGCCTTCTAAAGGTGAAAGCCGGTTTAGGCTGTAAGGTAAAACTTTACGTTTTTACTTATAAAAAACTTAGTGTTCCGAGTCGTCAATACTATAGTGATATTTAGTTAGGTAACGGACACGTCATGGACAACGAAATCCAAGAATTTAAGAAAAAGAGTTTATTTATTATTTATCAAGTAACAAAAAATGTAAGTTACTTTATACCAACAGTAGATACGTTCTTATCTTGCTGATTTAAAAATTATTCTTGATTATATTCAAATTATTTTTTATTTTCTGAGTTACGGAATGATTGTGATAAGCGTTTTTTCTTAAGATTGCAACATGCAGTAAAAATACAGCAGCAAATAGATTCTTGGATTTCGTTGTCCATGACGTGTCCGTTACGTAACTAGATATAACTATTTTACTACCGACTCGGAACACAAAGTTTTTTATGGGTAAAAACGTAAAAGTTTTACCTTATAACCTGAATCGGTTTTCACTTTTGAAAAGCTCTTCAGAGGCTGCCGCTGGGAGCACTGTCCGTCTTGTTTTTGGCGACGGTATCGACTTTCGAAAGATCGATATTGTGTGTGTGGGGTGTGATCTGTTTGAATAATGCGTGTGATTTGAATTGTGTCTATTCGTTTAGGATGTCGTTTTTATGTGTTTTCGTGTGTCCAATTGTTCTAGTGTGTCTAGTTTTCGGCCTTTTTTGTGTGTATGTTGTAACGTCACAAAACGTTCCATAAAAGAAATCATTTATATAGTAAGTTAGCATAAGAGGAAAGTGAGGTGAACAGTATCGAACCCAAGTAGTCCCAAAAAATTGTGTAATTTTGTATAATAATTATTTCTATCAACTTGAAAAAACGACCAAACTATGACTAAGACAAAACCCCATATATATTATTAAAGTGAATAAGAGTGAAAAAACCATAAGACACTATAAGAGAGAGAAATAATGTCAGAATCAACCAAAATAAAGTCAATAATTATTAAGTTTTATAACTATGAATAGAGTATCAAAAACTATTTTTTGTGAATAAATGGACATGATCCATTATTATATTATGTGATGTAAATAAAATAAATGTATTAAATGATTTAAATACATTATTAGAAAGAGTTTAAGTTAGAATAAAAATGATATATTTGTTATGACAAAAAATATTAATGTGTTGGATTTGAGACCATACACCAAGATTTCATAAAAAAATTAATTATTATCAGATTTAAATAAAAACTATATGTAATTGTCAAGCAGACAATAGTGAACAATTTATCTTAAATAAAGGAAGCTGTCAAATGAATAAAAAGCAGTCAAAATAGCCAAAAACAGTGTTAACTAAAAACATGTAATAGGCATCTAATATTGTATAATTTATAAATTTAATGTTGCCAAAATGCAACCAAATTGCATTAGAAAGCTGTAATATGATATAAAGCAACTATACTAATACATTTGACTAACTATAACATTGTAATAGTCAAGTTATCAAAATGTTTACCTATACCATGTATGGCTGAAGCCCATCATCCAGTACAAAAATAATCATATCTGGCTAAATACTTACATAATACTAACAAAAATAAAATAGAAAGGTACAATACATCAGTATACCTTAATAAGAAACAAACTCAGTTGAAAGTAAAGTCAATTCTAAAAGAATTTAACTAATTAGAGTGAGATTTGTCACGCCATAAAAAAGGACATCTCAAGACCAATCAATGATGCTATGTCATCTTGTGATAAATATAATATATGTACAGAGTAACCAGGTATCACAAAAGATAGACAAAATAATAAACTCTGTGTGTACAGTAGTGAAATAATACATAAATTAAAGAAAAAGACTAATCATTGTATTAGAAAACTGACAAGAATCTAGGCCATGAGCAGAGGCCATATAAAATGGTATTTATTTGTGTTTTATCTATGTTAAAATTTGTTTATTTTGTTGTAGGAAAGTAATAGTATTAGATGTTCAGCTTGTGGAAGGAACTTAGTAACTCCACAACAATTTTTGTTATAAAAATTGAGTTTTCAATGACAACAACTGAAGGTGAGGGTTGCATATTGTATTGTTTATTGGACTTAAGTTAATTGGAAACCAATCATATTTAGTATCGCTAGATTCAGTTAAAAACAGGGAATCTAAATATATTAATGGCATACAAATTGTGAGTACTAATGTAAAACTGTTTGATAAATACCAGTGTAATTTTTGAAATATCCTTTGTATGAAGAATAAGAAATTCGTTCTAAAAGCTTCTACGGAAGTGAAAATTGTTCTATGACATTCCATTTCGTTTATTCTCGAACATTCTAGAAAGAATTTTTACAGAAATATACCGGAAGTCGATGAAAACAGTCATCCTGAATTAGTATAAAAGCGAGACCAAATTCGACCCAAAAACACTTGAAACTTGAACTCCAGAACTGATGCATCTCACACAACACTGATCAACGCAGCTAAGGCGAAACCGAAGAGGCGAAAAATCGACAAGACACGGCAGGAAGGCTTTTCCCGTACATAGACATACCGACTGACTTAACCTCAACGAGAATCTTCGCCAAAAGTATCGCTGAAATAGAGCAGCGATACGGCAAATTTTAATAGAAATCACGCAGCCAGAACGACAAGCGGCCCAGGAGGGACCAAACATTTAAATAGAGAACGAATTCTGCTGTGTTCGCATTGACTGACTAACTTGACAGAAAATTCCCCCTAACGTAAACATACAATACACAAAGCCTTCCTCAACACTGCATGGGAATCAGCGCTGCGGTGGCCGATTTCTGAATTAACGCTAAACAGATGATTCGTAGCGGCGGCGTTTGAACGATATTCTACTGCCAAACGCTTTTACAAAAGTGCGGAAAAAGTAAACGATCGCAAAATTTGACTTTAAATAGATTCAGTGTACACCCGAAGAGGCGAGATTGAGAAACTACCCGAAAGGAGTGTCCAGTGCGAGAATAAATAACCATTGGAACGTGAGTTACCAAAATTAAAGTCATTTGTTACCTGGTTACATTTATCACACAGTTGTACTTCACACGCCACACATACACCTTCAAATCACTTAGTTTTTTCTTGTAAGGCATCTAATTGATATGTCTTGGTAGTTCAAAGGAGTCACGTCCTGAGAGTAAAGATTTTTCATGTATTAAACTCATGCTTTTCAACTGAGTCAAAATCTGAAATATACTAGCCGATACTTGATTGGATATATAAAAAATTGTCAATAATAATAACTTGTAAAATTTTTTCTCTGCAATTTTATAATTTTTTTCTATGAATGTTAGTCCTTCAGACGATTTGTTTGTTTTTGAATAATCATTAAACTTAACTGATTTTTCCAAGCTAAACTGACTTGTTTAAATTTTTTCGTAGATTTAAAAATTTTATCAATCACATTTTTTTTCTTGGAACAAACGTTTCCAAGTGGCGCCCACAAAAAGCATAGTATTAAGTTGTGTTACAGGACTACATCACTGCAGAGGATCCAGTCAACAGAGTAAGTAACAAAAGTGCGCGGAGGTAACGCCCGACAGTTTACAACACAAACATTTACACAACACCCACTACTTGTGTTTCTATAATGTGTAGAATGTCCATGTTACTGTCGATGTTTTTGTATGTGTGGTTTGCTTCAATGAGGTGGTTTGCAAAGGTGGATTCTGTAGTGGAGTGTAGTGCCCTTGTGTGTTCAATGTATCTTTGTTTGAAGCTACGTCCTGTCTGGGCTATGTAGAATTTGTTGCAATCTGAGCAATTTAGTTTGTAATACCAGCGTATTCTGATAAATTCTAAATACGTAGAGTATGTAATATCCTCACGAATACTTATGTTAGAATATACTTTAAAAAATTATGAAACGCTCTTTGGATGTTATCCGTCAATTGTTTATTTACAGAGAGCTTATTAAAAGAGTAAAATACAACGTAACTGTATTCTGAAATCTAAAATACATGTCTTCAACTATCATAAAAATAGGTCAAAAATGTACGAAAACACAGCCTGTTTATTTGATGCTGGTGGTCATTAAAGGAAAACAATCAGCTGGGGAAACAGGAGGCTGATGCGTCACGTAGCTCGTTAAGGATTTAACACGCACACTTCACGAGTTTGGGAATCCATTTAATCTATTTGTTTTTCTCTCAAAAAAAATAAACTCGCATTACAGTAATACTTGAGTGTTAGAGAATTTACTTGTTAAAGGTGGGCTTTGTTAACTATAAATATGTCTGAGTTAGAGTTAGTGTGGCAATTAATCTCAATTTGCTTTTCATGTTATTTTACAAAATTCAACAACAGAATATTACGTTGTATTACATTATACGCAAGTACTACGTTTTAGTAAATACTACGTTATTAATAAACCGGTCAGCCATGAATAGATTAAGGAAAAAATTTTAATTTTTGTTGCGAAATATTTTTAGTATCAAATAATTTGATCTGCTATTTGCTGCAATTGTATTTTTCAAATATAAAAATGTTTTTCCTTTACATTCATAAAACTTTAAGACTTCTCATCATATATATTAGCAGCATACAGACCTAAAGTTTAGGGTTACCATGATGTTTAGTAGTTACTATGTACAGAATTATGGTATGAGTAATTATAGTATACAAATTTAGGTCAACTTTATTTCTAGTTCGTTTTTACGCTTCTTTAAAAAATAATAAACCTACTAACAAAATTCACCAAGTAAATATAATTTTATACCCCTGTGCTTAAACTCATAGAACACATTTTTGTAGTAAACATGTAATCACTCTCTGTAAAGTTTACTCTATAGACACAACAACTAAAAATGTGAATAATCCTGTAATGTATAGAAAGTATGATAGTTTTCCTAAATTATTTTAAAATACGGTTAAAACGCAAATATGTGTAAGGATTTGATCACCACTAGTATACTAAATATATTTGTCCCTCGGTACGTGTATCCCTTGAGAACATCTCAAAGGTGCACATCCTCACAGCCCTACTGGACCGGGGCACGTCGGCAGACGGTCTACCTGTTGAAGTTGCTCACATCCTGTCTGGAGCCTGGTTACAGTCAGTCTAGTTTACAATTACTCTTTTATTCTTCAGTTTTCAGTTGTGAATCTTTCTAATACAGTTGAACTAGTACTCCAGAGTGTATTATAAACATTATCTGAGACTACTGACAGCGACACGTAAGCAGATATTAGTCTCAGATAATGTTCAAATGTTATAGATACCACTCATAATGTTATAAAATGTTTTACAATTATCATTTGTGTTGTCCTGTACTACACTTTACTCTTCAAACTCTACAAACATTTGTTTACGTATATTTTTTATAAAAAATCTGTCCTGACATTTCCAAGCAGCGTAAAGAAATAAAAACTTACAATACCAAATCGTTAAACTAATATGTTTAAGAAAAGATGTCTCGTTAAAATAATTGATAAAATGTTACACTTTGATTTATTTAGTCTTATTGTAGTAGCTTTTGATTCTTCAATTTATGCGCAAATACGTAAAAATATATGCGTTCTTTTAAGCTTATATAATAAAAATAAATGAATGTAGTCACATTTTTTTACAAATTTATTGTTGTCTCACTGCATATTGACAATTTGAGCATATAATAACTAGCTCTTTTGGGTATGTGTAACGTGATAAGAAATACTGTTCTGTTTATTTCAAATTGGTCTTTGTTATTTTCATATATGTAACTAATACAGTGTATCAAAATAATTATATTATATTTTAATAATTTGAATATTCAACTTAGATAGGCTATATAAGGATACTGATAAAGCTACATTGTCCCGTATGAACCAATATATAATCAAGAGAATCTGCTAACTTGAAATGTTGACACGAAATAATTGATCGAATGAATTAGTGGAGCTGCAGGCGAGAGCGCGTGTAGATTAGTAATGCGGGGAAAATTGTCTACGTTACATTGATTTGTTTATAAGAAGAAAGGTACTACTATATATTTATTCTAGGTCGTACCCAGGTCAGCCACCAAGCCCTCGTTGCGACGTTGTGTGATATGGTACGGATGTTATGAACGCCTTGGGGTTTACAGCGGAATTTGAAAAAACGTGCTCAGGGTTTGCCAGTAATACACAGCACAGCGTATGTGACAGAGGTGACGGAGTAATCAATGCATTTGGTTAAACATGTGACAAGAGTCGAAAATAGATTGGTGGGCCAGACATGATGAATCTTTAGTAGAGATGCAGGGATGGGGGTGGTAGAGAAAATACGAGCTACTGTGTAATGTAAGAGTTGGTTGAAAAGTAACTATTGGCCATCATGTTGAAATCCTCAGGCGAGGAAGTAAGCATTCCTGAGGGAAAAAGTTTCCAAAAAGTAGAACCAGAAGGTTGGCATTAATTATGCACAAAATATATGCAGAAACATCAGGCAGACATGTTGTAAGTACAGGGAGTACAATATCTCGGAATTGATCGGCGTCTAGTTAAAGGTAACATCGTTTACGACTAAAGAGAATATTTCTCTTAAAGAAGATTTATTTATTGTCTTTGCCGACCCCGTCTACTTTTCCTTGCACATATTCCGATGTTTGTTACTTTGTTTGCAGTATCACTTTGCTTTTATTTACAATCGATGTACGACATACTTATTTTATTCAAATTAAGAATGACTACTTTGACGTCATATACTGAACTCATATGGTCTCATCCCATTGGGTCCAAATTTTTTATTTTGTGTTTTTTGTAAATTTATTTGTCAGTTCTATTTAATTTTGATCTTCTTGTAAAATTGATAGGTCTGTTGTTTTTATGCTTTTTGTCTTACGAAATTCATTCCAATTTCTGCGTCCACCAGATTATATTTGATAGCTTAAACACCTCAAATCCCATCTTGGTGCAACTATAAATTGTCTTTCCTATGATCGTCTGCTTTCATGATAATAACATATTCTATTCTAGATTTTAATTTCTGTGCATGGGCTCACGAATCACAAGAGAGCTGTTTTTATAAATATTATTTGTTTCTACATTAATTTTCTTCACAAAAATTTTATCAGACTCAGTCCGTCTTCTCCATCTGTATCTTACACTAATTAGACTATACCATTGCTAATTACTGTATCATTTGTTTGGGGTTTCCAGTCATTTATATGAATTAGTATTATTAATTTTCATTTACAGTTTATATTAAGCTGGTTAAACCATTTCAAATTTTAACTTTTTAATTCCATTTCTTCTTCGTATCGTCCATAAACTGATAGGATGACTGCTATTCTATGTATACTCTATATCGGGTTTCAGGATCCTCTGTGATTTACAAGATATTCCTATTTTTTAAATTTTGATGTGATCTCCTACATCTCCTACACCATCGGCTGTTCCTACTCGCCCAAACATACTTTGCTTTACTAATTCAGTTTTTGAAATAAAAATAAAATAGGTAAGGGAATAGCGAAACCTAACTTTATAAATATCTTTTTGTTTATAGTGGTAATTACGCTTAAGTAGTGTTCAAATAAATTATTTAATTCTAAACTCAAATTAATTAGGCGTTTATAGTATAGTATGTTGCTAGATAATAATAGCACCACCTGATTACATTGTTTGAGAAATAATATTTTATCCATATAATGCAGACTTTTTGTAAATTTAAATAAATTTCGGAATATGTTAATATAAATAAGCCTTAAATATATTATCGTTGAAATTCAGAAAACAAACTTTAAAAATATTTAAATAGTAATGTGTTTAAACAAATTCAGAAGGCAAATTATCATTTTAAGTGAATGTAGTACGTTGAAATTAACATGTCAAGTATTATATAAAAACATAAGAAGAAGGTTCAGTATTTGTAAATGTGAAGGTAGGACGTAACGACGCTAATAATACTGGTTATTACGACATACAAACAATTGTGAAAACAGTGATTCTGTAAAGCAAGCAAAGGCTTCAGTACCTTTACGGACTGGACTCAAAGTGCTGTCACGTAAAAGGAAGTACTCGGTGTAGCTTAACGGCGTGGTCAGACATGACGGAATGGAGTGGGAGGCATCTGGTTTAGATTTACTACCTGCGGCTGTTACTTTTGACTTTTGGTACTTACACAGACTGGAAACGTCTTCAGCTGGTTGCTGCAAGAATTATAGCCACATAAACAGTAGAACTTATATCTCATTGTCGAATTTCTACAGCAATATGTATCAGTTTTGTGGCATCGTGAGTAATCAATATAATTAGTATAACTGTTACATTAAAAGTCAACAGATAGTTTGTCCGCTTTTAGTTGCTATAAACAAAAAAATACCACAGTACTACTCTGCAAACTCTTAGTTCTCAGTTTGTAATAAATAAAATTAATACTTTTCTACGTTTCAAGAATTATAAATCTACGTTGACTTTGATGCGTTTGTACATTATTTCTAATCACGTAAATACTTACAACGATATGAATTGGCCAATTTTTTTTTAAGAACTTAAACGTCTGTTAATTTGTTAACCTTTAGTATATTTCCCTATGTTTTTTAAGACAAGAGACGTTAGGTAATAATCAATAAGAAAACGTTATCGTGATTTATACGAATAAGATGTAAATAAAGAGACTCATAATGTTGTGTTTTGTCTCATAATGTCTGTGCAGGAACTTAGTGTGGTTAGTGCAGTGCAAACAGAGACATACAAGTCACTCCTCTCTAGTCGTTGGCCAGATGCTGCACTTCACGCGGCCTACCTTACCGCATACTTACCAGTGACGCTTCCAATTTCAATTAAAATACATGTGTAATTTTGATAGCCTATACAACCGCACAATGCAGTTCTCACTATACGCGCAATAAAATTGTTTCTGTGATGTTCATATAAAGTCTCAAATTGTTATATAAAGCACGCGCGCGCGCACACACACACAGGTGTGGTGTTAATTTTTAGGTACACTGTACAATACGATTAACAATTCACTAAGCCTACTTTAGAACTGTATGTGTACTTGGTGTATATAATCTACTAATTAAATACAGAATATACACACAATACGTACACAAATCATCCTGTGTATTCTGATACCGCATCTTATTTTAAATGCTGATATTCTGATATTTGTTGCAAACGTTGATAGCGTCTTTCTTTAGTAAATAAAGTTTACTTCAGTAAAACGATCAACTTTTTTAACTATTTCTTGTGAACCCAAAAGGTAGGCAACTAAATTGAATCCGTGGTAAATAACGGTAGTTTATGGAATTATACAGAAGATAATCAACATATTTGCCATAGTTGTATAAATAATGGTATATGCGCACAAAACATAAAACTTCTACCTTTCATATTATTAACTTAACAATGGTTAAATGGATTTTGTAAAATTGGCTGTACTGATTGTAATTACTATTAATAAATGCAACAAATCTCAAACACACTCGCGCACGTTTGTATAATTGGATTACACAAATCATTTGTGATGAGCAGCATTTCCTCTCGTATACTCTGTGCGTTAAAACTGAATATGTAGTAATGACGACTGCACGCAGACAATGTTTTCTAACTTAATTTCGTCCAGTCCTATAATTTATTTAGCATTTCATGTAAATTTGTTTAACAGTTAACTTTGTTTTAATTTAAATACTCAGCTAACTTACTGTGTTGTTTTAAATTTCTTTGCCTCTCAGATTTAATTCAAATTTTTTCCACCAGATATTGCTTGACGTATTGTCATTTTAATATCCAGTTTTTCTTAACGTTTACCCTTTGATGATAAGGTTTTTTTAAGTTTCAATTTCTGTGCTTGACCTCGTGGATTAACTCATATAAATCATTTTGTTTGTAAAAGTTTCTTCGTTACTACGTAGAATAAGTTTTACACTGTCTTGTCTTCCCATCTCCCATCCCATCCTGTGTAACGTATAAGTATACTCTAATTTCTGTGGACTTTTATTAAACGCAACAAATCCTTCAATCAGTTGCACATGTTTGCACAATTAGATGTCACACTTTATTTCATTATTGGTAATGCGCTTAGTTTTATGTGCCTTCCTCTACATAATGCTCTGCGTGTTGAAATTGCATATGTTCTTATTGTGACTGCACAGACAAGTACATAAATTTCACACAGTCTAATCCACACTACTGTCTGTAAAACTGTATGACAACCTTTGATAAAATTAAACATAACATAATATAAGAAAAAACTGGGGATATGGTGTAAATAATGGGACAATAATCATTTGATGATTCTATTCAATTATTTGTAGTGTAATTTTTTAAATAAACAAGGATGAGGATACAGAAAAATGCTAAAATAAGCACAAGTATGATTTGAAAAGTGTAATATTAATTTTTAACTGTTCCTTATAATTGACTACAGCTGTACAGTTGACGGAGCAGAACGTGAAGATATATTGTTATTTTTAAATAATTATAACTGTTGTTAAAAAAAAAAAACAGTACGTAGTCCCAAAACTTGCACGTCTCTTATCGTTGTTTCGTCATGCTTATGCGATATCACCCGTTGTAAAACTACGGACTGATTAATAAAGACTGTTGAAGCTGACGTCAACTGCATTGCCTAAGGGGGCTGCAGTCTGTGACCTTTGCAGCACATGACGTCAGTGGCATTGTAATGTTTTATGTCGGACACTCCCATAATTGTCGTAAAAACCAAAATAATGTTTTTAATTATTATAATAGAAATGAGTAGCTGTACCAGTAATTTCATGTTTTGTACAAGATGATTAAATTACACGACTTTTGCAACTTTCATTTTACAACAAAATTAAAACGGAACTGTTCCTTCAGCAATACTGCCATACACCACAATAAGTATTTATATAAAAAGAATGTTTAAAATTATATGTTTTAAACTTACACACGGAATAACAGTTGGTATCTGTTATGTATCAATATGATTTTCAAGTTGAATGTGCAAAACATAACGTGAGTTTACATGCAATCTGTTACAAGGTGAACCAAAAGACAGTCACTACTGTAGCGTTCGTTTTACACCTTAAACGATAATAAAAAGTGAAGTACATTACAGTAAATGTATATCAGGATGGTTAAATAAGCAATTATAATGGTAGTAAAATTACAAATGAAAAGTGTAGTACAATGCACGACAGCTCTATGGTTTCTGTTAATAAATATAATTAATTCACTACCGACTCGGAACACAAAGTTTTTTAACGGGTAAAAACGTAAAAGTTTTATATTATAGCCTGAACAGGTTTTCGCTTTTAAAAAGCTTCTTCAGAGGCTGCCGTTGGGAGGACTGTCCGTCTTGTTCTTGGCGACGGTATCGACTTTTGAAAGATCGATGTTGTGTGTGTGTGGTGTGATATGTTCGAATAATGCGTGTGATTTGAATTGTGTCTGTTCGTTTAGGATGTCGTTTTTATGTGTTTTCGTGTGTATGTATAATTCCAATTTTCCTAGATTGTCTAGTTTTCGGCCTTTTGTGTGTACGTGTAGAGTGTCCATGTTATTGTCGATGTTTTTGTATGTGTGGTTTGCTTCAGTGAGGTGGTTTGCAAAGGTGGATTCTGTAGTGGAGTGTAGTGCATTTGTGTGCTCAATTTTTCTTTGTTTGAAGCTACGTCCTGTCTGGACTATGTAGAATTTGTTGCAATCTGAGCAATTTAGTTTGTGAACACCAGGTAGATCGAATTTGTTTTGTGTGTGTGTTCTGTTTTGTTAGTAGTTTTATATGCGATTCTGTATCCTGCTTTTTTGAATTTGTGGGCTATTTTTTCGGTTTGGTTGTGGATGTATGTTAGTGTTATGAATTTGTTTTTTTCTGTCTTTGTCTGTTGTTTGTTTTGTGTAGGAGTTTATAGACTACTGTTCAGTTGTATCCGTTGGATTCGGCTGTTTTTGTCGTGTTTAGTTCATCTTTGTAGACTTTTTCATCTAGTGGGATGTTGTTAAGTCTATGTATCATAGTTCTGAAGGCAGGTTTCTGTTAATGCTATTTTTGGTTTCAATTAAGCCAATGTTTCAATAAGTGCCACACCAGGCCAATAATTATCACACTAGAAGTGTAAATAGTTAACGTACGGGTGCTGATTTAAGAGACTCGGAAAAGAGAGAGAGAGAGAGTGAGAAAGAACAGTACTTATGTAACGTTAAGCTTATGAGATTAAACTGAAGTCTCAGATAATGTTCAATCTAGTAGGTATGTTATAGAGAAGTATCTTAGGAAAGGTAAATACGGTGACTAAAGTTCAGCGAAACTTAATATTAAACAAATTCGTATCAGCTAGAACTAAATGGATACAGCCAAGTCTTCAAATAAAATTTAGAGCAACCTGAACACCAAAGACTTCCATGTAATTAAACCTATTTCGACAGTATCGCTATGTATTATTTAATGACAAAACGCAAAAAAAATGCGTGCGTGGTTACATGTCAATCGCCATTTCAACGTTCTGTCAACATTGTATTTCATTTTTCACGTGACTGCATGTATATGATTACGATAGCAACGAAACCAACCTTAAAAAAACAATAAAGAATTAATTTTTTTAGTCAGTTTAGTAGATTACTATTACAATTTTTTAATTTCTTTACATTATAGGTTATGACCAGAGAATCATTCAATTAATTACATTACCTTTCTAAAAAGACACTGTCATTCAAAACAAGCACATAAGAATGTTTGTCAATTTAATTTTTTGTTTTAAATAAAAAGTTTGATGTGTTCTACACATTTTAATAACTGTATTAACGCACTCTTTGTGTACAAATATAATTTTTACCAAAAAATATTAATTTGTTTATAAGCAGAGCTTTGTGGTTCTTGTTTTAAGTAATACAGTGTCTGGCGCCAAAGAATACTATCATTCTTCAGCGACCTCAGAAAAGGAGGTGGTTCTATAATTTTTCCTATTTTTTTTTAAAGTAGGCTATGTTCGCCGATTATTCGAGAACGGCTGAAGCGATTTTAGTAAGCCTTTTTTATTTGAAAGGGTATGTTCCTACGGTGGTCCCACAATACGTAAACTGGTATTAGGGCAGTAGTAAGCCAGTACCACTAGAATACTTTACTGTATACTTACCCTCATGTTTCCAAAATTCAATAACAGATTTTAGAATATTAATTAATGAGCTGTATCCTACTTCACATGAAATGACTTTTTGAGGTAACTATTCTTCTTTTAGTTTTAAAGGGCATTGCCAGTCGGTCTCATAGCATTTAACATTGGATTGGTACTGGGGCTGTACAAGGCCAGTTCTAGATTACGGACGTTTTTTCGAAAATGGCTGAACTGATTTTGAAAAATATTTTTTCATTTAAAAGGACATGATTCCGCGGTCGTCTCATAGCATTTCAAAGAGGTACTGAGACAGTACAAAGCCATTACTATTGGAATACTGTACTATACTTATACTCTACTTAGGGATTATAGTTCACGCAATCTTTGCATTTCTTTGAATGCTTTTTCATCATGTGGTATCTTCAGAAATGTACTAATGTGCTAAGGTCAAATTCCCAGCGCAATACTATCCAATGTAATCACTCGACTAAGAGCAACATAAACTAGTCTTTTTGCAAAATTTTTATTTCTTAACTGTATCACAGCATTAATCAGAGTTGTACCTTAAAGCTTGTGAACCGTTACAGCCTAGCTCAGAATTGACGGAAGCACTCTCCATTCTACATCTCCATAGCCTTTTGCAGCTTCTAAAGTTACAGGTGCAGGACAATTAAATATTCTGCATATTTTGCGTCACTTTCAATAGTTTCATCATTAAATCGAATATAGGCAGCATCAGACAATTCACTTGTTTCTAACCTGACCACGATAAATTGCAGGCTATTTAAAAAAAATTTTTTTTTTTGCTACAACACTATTTACTATATGCTCTGAAACCGATACATTGCGTCTCAACAATGCCCAACAGTCATTAGATACCTTTATTCTGTGTAAAATTTCTTTACAGTTATTAACATCGACTGGGATTTCATTATTTGACGGTGTTTTCCCAAATGATGTGACTTATCGTGATTCGTCAAAAGCGTTAATGACATAAACTTTACGTGACTGAGACAATAATTCTGTCATTCTTTAATTATAAACGTCTTGCAACTGGATAGTTCGGAAGATCCTCACTGCTTCGCCATGTGCAAAATTGCCAAGAAGTTCAATTCTCCGTGTTTCACATAAAATATCTAAGTATAAAATTGTCAATTCCCCAAATTGTAAATTACTGAATAAATCCACAGACTCTGTATCACTTGGTCGACGCATATTGATTGTCAGTTCATAAAGTAAATGTATAATTGCCTGCATTAGTGTATTTCTACAGCAAATGAAAATGACTGTTCAAAACAGAAGTGTCATTTAATTAGTGGCAATTGCATAATCTCTCTAAATAAGAGTACATTAACACCCCGAAATAGCATATCATTATTTTCAATCTCCTGAAATTTTAAATGAAAAATACGCAAACTTCTCGTATGAAACCACTGAAATTTTATGTACGATTAGCACTTAATATAACGGCATTTACATCTTTCACATTTCAAGCATAACCCAGTCATTGTATTACGTTTTCCTGTTCGGAGTGAAAACATGGAACAGGAATAAAGTGTTCTGCCGGATATTTGCTTGGCAGCAACACCAGTCAGCGAAGCTACTTCCAAAACTGCTGTTTTTAAGAGCGTGTCTACAGTTGGAGCATAGCAGCGCTTCATGTGTTCAACAATACGTTTTAAAAGAAATGACTTGCTACTACCAGCTAATCCTGTGACGTATAAAAGCAGTGGACATAAATCTTTGTCTTGTACAATACCTTTCTCAATGACATTCGATGCTTTTTTGAACAAATCTTTTTGTTGAATATTGATAATTTGTTTATCATTTAAAAGACATCTTGTGGCACAGTAGAAGTATCATATTTTCTTTAAAAATCGACATTATTATCAAAGTAGTAAACTTGATTTGCACCGTATATGTTAACCGATTCTTCTGAGCATTTTTAATATACGAATATTTTCTGTTTTTTTTTCAGATTTCTTAGCCCGATACTTTCTCATTCGTAATGTATCGTTCGTTCGTCTGCCCATAATTTCAAATATTTATTTTACTAGATAAAACCTTTATTTGTGAAAAACGATTTAACCAATTATGCTAGCAATATTATAAAAATAATATTACATTTAAAATTAAAAATATTTTGGAAAAAATTAAGCCAAATTGAAGAGAAGTGTTTTAAAACACATGAAACTATTTTATAAAAAGATCTAACAAATGTATAACGTTTTACGAAATTAAATGTTACGTTGCATACAGTGTGAACATTGTTAGCGAGAATGAAGTTCTCAGACCCTCAAGAGAATAGTGAGTGACCAGTAGGGTACATATACGAGCAGAAGTGAACTTGGTGCACAGCAACGCTTGATGTGTCCAACAATACGTTTTAAAAGAAATGACTCGCCACTACCATCTCCCTCTCCGTACAGAAAGATACATGAAAGCTTTTTTTCAGCCACGTAGCACAAGATAATGAGTACATAGACTCATAATAAATGTTACGGTACGGAGTTATTTTAAGAAATTTCATGATTTCTATAATACATATCATTGGATGTAAAAATTATTTTTTACTTTTTTGAGTTTTTTACAAAATAATTCTAGGTGAGTTAAAATACTATTTTCCTTTAGGAAGGAAGAAGGTTTAATTTTTTCTCCAAAAACTATCCATGTTTGTAATTATATTAAAGGCAAGAGGAAATACAGCTTTATTAGTTTCGGGTACGCTGTTTAAAATTAGAAAAATGTGTTTAATTGAAGTAAGTTTTCTGGTAAATAAGCGCAAGATATTCCAAATATAGGAAAAGTATTTAGAAAAATAAATGTTCATACTTGCGATATTGAAATATGGTTGAAAGAATTAAACTCAACTTTTCTCTGCGTTTGGATGTCAATACGACCGTTAGGATATCAATAAATAAAGATGTTAACGAACTGTTTTCAATATATTGATATCTGAAAGGAAGGGAAAATGTAGACAAAACACGTCGGGACAAAAATTAAAAATATCTATAAGCATAGTAGTCGTTAAGGCATCGAGTTTGACAAATTAAAGGAAAACAGCGGCGCTTTCAACAAACACCAATTAACATTCTCTGGCTGAGAACGAGTGGTCAGTATTCCAGTTATGATTTCATATCTGCAGCTAAAGCAGACACGTACAACAAATATTTATTTAATGATTTATGACGTTGCGTGACTTGACTGATAATTGCAATTAGTGCGACGTGACCTGAAACTTTATTTGTGAGTCAGAAAGTTATTCACGTCAATGGAATGTTTTACAGGTTCCACACTAAGCATACAACGTGATCTTCGTATTTAATAATTAATAAACAAAATTTTAACTAGTAAAACTTTGTATTATTCTTGATAAAAGTTAATTTAAGTAGTTTCTCTGTAAACAGGAGTCCACACGTTTCTACTTCTGTAACGTTTTTATTTGTAAAAGGAGAAACATCATTTATTACATATTAAAATGTAAAATAAAATTTATTGCGTTATTCATTTTTCTCATTATGTACTAATATACAGACTTATCGCTGTATCGATTCTATTTTGTACAGTAACGCAGCGTGGCTAATTTTCTGAAGTTCACTTTCAAAATCACGAACAAGAACAAATTGTGCTTTAGAACTTAAATACAGAAGCGTTAAAAAAATCAGACTACTAATATTTTTCTACGTAATTTGAAAAATATTTAAACTTTTTTAAGGGATTAATGAGACTGATAGCGCTAGAAAAAGTTTTGTTACCGTAACAATTTAAAACACTTTTTTAGTCCCTTAAATAGAGAGAAAATTATCATTGCAACGTGCGCCAAGAATATTTAATTTTGGGAATTAATGATGACACTTGTGATTCAACTTTACACTCGATACGTATAATGTTAAAAATATATACTGAACCAAAACAGATAGTTTGGAATAAATTACGCTACAGGAGATACAGGATTTCGTGTCAGAAGATATTAAATTTGTTATTATTTTACAAATTTTGTATTCAAACATTCGTTGTTTTTTACGAAAATTTTGAAATTTATTTATCCTGGTGTAGGTAAGTAATTTAAGAGGTAAAAATTATGTCAAAACGTCGATGGCACATTCTGCCATGAGTAGGCTAGGAGATGCATCTAATAGTCTAATATTTTGCTAACTTATACTACTACTACTACTACTACTACTACTACTACTACTACTACTACTACTACTACTACTACTACTACTACTACTACTACTACTACTCCTACTCCTACTACTACTACTACTACTACTACTACTACTACTACTACTACTACTACTACTACTACTACTACTACTACTTCCTGTCGCTCTCTGCAAACACAGGCCGGCGACGAAGCTACGCTAACGGACTCTATATTGGGGGAGGACTCTGAGCTCTCCAAAGGACTTCCCCTCTTCTTCTGCTTCCATCTCGACAGTTCTCCTCCACGAGATTCTTGGTCTTCCTGGTATTACGGCAACAGTACACTTTACTCTTATGTATTTCTTACTATGAGTAACGTATAGCGTGAGTTATCCTACATCTTAATGGAAACATCAAATTTATGTATGCGTACTTCAATATGTCTTACTAGATGCTCGTTATTAGGATCTAAAATAAACACGCACGCCCCCGAGCACAATTTTTTCCTTTCTACACTTACGATTATACTTCATCCTAAATTTTAAATTTTAAAAGAAGGTAAAATACCAAGGTATCACTTAGCAGCATCTGGATTTCTTCTGCACCATTGCCGTACCTTGTACGGTGTACCAGGACGGTGTACTCTTTACTATTATTGCACCATTCTGTTATCGGAAAATCTCTACCTTTGTTTGTTGTCCGCAGTATGTATCAAAGACCTTCATGTATCACCTGTGTCTTTAAACCTATTGTATTATGCCTATTGTGCTAAGACTCCTTCATGACACCAGTTTTTCTCCTCTTTAATTTTACTAAGCTCCAGTTGTAATATACACAACAATAACATAATTGTAATAAAATCTTAGAATATAATACAACTATCATTCAGTAATAATATAACAATAGTATCGTGTTTAGTATCGAGCCACACGTTGGCTAAGTTATTTATTTATTATGTAAGATTTCAATTATTATAATGACATATCTGTGGTCATAACGAACGCAACTATAGTGTATACATCATGCTAAGTCGTTCCGTTCCGTGTTCGTTGCGCTTAGTATAACTGTTGCACAATAATAAAGGGATAAGGATTTAGTGGAATGAAATAAATAATTAAATATGAAAAAGAATAATCATTGCTTTACTACCACTTATTTTTAAAAATATTAAATGTTAAAAGGAAAATATATATTAAACTTTTCCGTTTTTAAGAAGTTAAAAAAAAAACAGTATGGAAATCATACATTACACGGAAAATATATAAGCAAAAAACGTAAATAGATATATACTCCAAAATTACTAAAATATTTAAATTCCTTGGGTTGTTAATTATTGAATATGACTCATTGTTTTTAAATGCTGCAAATCATATAGGCTATGTAAGCACTGTTTAAATTTATTACATGAAATAGAAAATGTTACTCTGAATAGTTTATAAAAGCAATATTTATTTCAAGTTAAAAGAAATATTATTTTTTGTGCCATTTATATTATTGTTTTTTATGATTTTAATAACACAGAAAAATTATTAACAATAAATATTAAAATTACATATTAATTATTAATTATTCAAATTTGTATATTGTAAGGGTACATATCTTCAACATGCATTTTAAGAAGCAACATGAGAAGGATAGAGTACTAAATAATTAACACTATAAATTAATAGGCATGAATCAGAGATAAAGGAATGGGTATTTAACATAATTATACGATCAAACATATAAAGGTAATAATAAAAGTAACCTCTGATAAGAGAAGAGTAGCAAGCAACGGAGCAAAACTTGGAAAACAACAGGACAATGCGATTTAACAAAATAACCCAATAGATATGGTAAGTGAGTAGGTAGAAACAAACCCCAACCCCAGTGATAGGACAGATAAAGACAAAAAATAATCAAAGGCAACAATAATATCAAATATTTAAATAATATAAATAATCAAACAAATAATACAAAACACAAATAATAAATCAAATGTAGTAACAAGCAGTATATAAAGTTATGTAAACAAGAAATACACTACCTATAATAATTAAGTGAAACAATTGTTAATAGAATATATGTGTTATTAATAGCCTTATAGTGAGTTAAAAAAGTAATCCATAAAATATAGAAAAACTGACTATAAAATTATGTTTTAAAACTCAATAAAAAACCAAGAGTGAGAGATAGGTAGAGAGTGATAATAATAAACAGTAAAGTGACAATAAGAAATTAAGGTAAACAATTTATAATCTTAAGAAAAAAAATAAACAATGGTAATAAACCAGAACCATAATCAAATGATTGATAGACAAATAATTTAATTGTGTTAGGTAGTAAGAACCAGAGTAGTTGTGAGTGCAAGAACAAGAAAACATCTTCTCTTACTAAAATAATCACTAGGATGATTATCACTATAGAATAGATGGTGTCAAGACAATACTCACCAAAATTGTTATTTGTTTAAAAGTTACAGTTTGTAAGAAGGAATATGGCTGAACAATGGACAGACCACAAACCTATTTCTATGTCATGTTTTGTTAGTAGGATTAAATGTCAAAAAAGTGTGTAAGAGATAGGAGTAGGCATAAGCTAGCAATGATATAAATTTAACAAGCACAAGATTAATCATCATTGTAAAAATAGAAAAGAATAGAATATCAGACAAGAAATGATTTTGTAAATTATAATAACGTTAATTGATTGTAAAACAACCCCAAAGTGATTCAAAAGCAAATAAGTACTAAATGACAATAAGCAGAACATGAATATAATAAATAATGTTTAAATAGTGTAAAATAAGAAATTATAGACTGTTAAAGATTAGGCCTATAAAATGCCTAACTGTTTAACTTCAGAAAAAAACCAATTGTAAGCAATTAACTATTGTATTTGAAAAGTAAGACCAAGTAACTTATTGATTACAGTTAACTAACAAAAATAATATGTCAGAAATAGAATTAACAGTAGAAATAGTGAAGTATGTAATAACATAACATTAGCAATTTTGTCAAAAAACATTAATACATGTCAAGCCCAGCTTTGTGAGATGTCAAATTGATCTTTGAAAGAAAATAGGGACATATATGTTAATATTTCATACATTGGTAATATCACCAAGGAACAATAGCCATTATAAAATATTTATTTATTTTGAACCAAAACCCAGGATTTATAACAATAGATACAAATATATACAACCAATGAGAGTGGAGTTGGTTACCATAACAACGTAACGTTATTATATTTAAAACCGTTATAAAACGGGAGTCCATTATTAACGATCCAGCGAGACAGACGCTAAACTGAATTCGTCTCAATTAAAGTTTAATAAAGAAGAAAATAAGATCCAGATGAAAATAAAATGAATACAAGAAGTCAAACATAGTTCTAGTAAATCAAGGAGAAACAATAAACAAAATTTTAACAATAAAAATAAATAAAACTCTGAATAATATAAAATAGACGCCAACAGAAGAAGGAAAACCATACCAAGGAAAATTAACAAAAGTATAGACACAACCTGGAAGAAATACTGGTGACCCATAGCAAGAAACAACAAGGTATTGTTAAGTATAATTAAACTTACCAATAATTACGAACTAAATTAATTAACCTTTTTCACCAACAATAACTCTCACTCCGAACTTTGAACACTAAATTCTTTCAAGGATTGATAGATAATATTTATTCAAACTGTATGTAACTGTAACTTAACCTACGTACGAAGCCTATAATATTGACACATACTTTTAAACACAAAGAATTGAATTTTATGTGAACCTTTTTAGTATTTAAGTACCATTAATGTAAGGTAGTGTACTTTAATCACATCTTGTTTTAAATTTTTTCGTAATCCAAAGAACTCATTGGCTAAATAATTTGTGTAAACTAAATAATATCGGCGGCCATGATAGTCTCGTCAGAACGTTCAGTCAACATAGCCAACCCCTGAGATATAATTTGTTTATAGCCGGAGCGAAACTTTTTTATACTAATTTCTATTTTACTTGAATTATTAATAATTAGCGAATTTTGAACACTAAAAAATAAGTACTGATCATAAATAATTGTCCTTTGCTTTTATTTGAATTATATTTTATAAGTTGTGTACTTTAGCGGTGAATAGAATTCTTTACCAAAATTCTGTGTTGGCAACACGTCGAATGACACGCGAGATTCGAATTTCCGCCAGTCTGCGTGGGCAATTTGAATTTGTCAGCATCGAACAGAAAAACGACACCGATCAAATTTTTAATTGTTTTAAGAAAACAATTTTGCGTCTACTGGGAAGAAAAAACAACGAGAAAGGACAAGTAAGGATTAAACTTGAAGAAGGTTCTGTACTGTTTATTAGCGCGTTCGCGATCTTCACCACTAAGCGAGTACTACAAAAAAAAAAGTTACAGATTTGACACTATCAACAGTGGAACTTTTATAACCGTCTTGAGTAAGTTCTATAACAATATTCACACTACAGTATGTCCATTTTTGTACCTACTTTTTCATTATTCATATATTTTAGTTCTTTATAGGCTTTGTTAAAAAAAAAATAATTTTTCATCTTTCACCTGCTTTTACTGGTGCATTATCGTCGCAAAGCTATAGTAATAGTTATAATGTTATCTTGTTAAAGGCTAAATTTTCAATGGTTGATTCATAGTTAATATGTTAAAAATATCTATACAATTAATATACCTTTTTCTACTAGTAATTTTGTACAAAACCACTATGTTGTCTTTGGTATTGACAAACGCTTTCGGCAGTCAAGACATCTTTAGGTCATTTACCAATCAGGTTGGTACATTTGAAATTTCATGTTTCTAATATCCAAGCCATAATTGTTTTAATCATCATATTACCTTCTTTCCGTTCCATCTTGTGACTTAAGTATGTACCTTTTAGAAGTCACATGACGGAACTGAAATAAGGTAGTATATAATTAAGTTTCTTTACAATAAGTTTGTTGTGCTGATATATTCAGGTACTTACATGCTCGACAGACATTAACTAAAACACAAGCAATGAAACACTTCATGTATAAAAAGACATTTACCCTTATGGTTACCAAAATTTAGAAATTGTTATCTTGCGTTATCGCAGTTGCGAATCGTAAAGAAACTTAGCAATGTAAAATAAAGCGGAAATTATTTAAGATTTTACATTAAAGAAATTTTATATTAATAGAATTTAAATAGAAGCGTTTTCATAATTTATTTGCATTGTTTTAATGTAATGAATGTAATATATTACGTTGCAGAGAAGTAGTGTATTTTATTCTCCTAAATGGATGAGTTCAGTAAACTAATCGCATACAGTTTCTTGAAGTTATCCGCTACAGAGGATATAGGTGGAGTTCAACATCGTAAGTGGGGTAAGCAGTTACGGAATTTGTAAACACTTGAGTAAACACTTCAAGAAAATTTTAAATGACGGTCAGTTCTGCAACCCCTCTTTATTTTTTTTTATACTCTATAAATTTTTTTTTTTTACAGAGGTGCCACTGGATATTTAAAACTAAGCGGAAGGCCTAGGAGAAGCATAAAATGCTCTGGGTCCAGTGAGACGGGACTTGCAATTAAACTCTCTGGTAACCAACAATAACAGCTTTTATTATCTGAAATTACATACATCACAATATCACATATATCTATATATATATATATATATCCTCACCTCAATTTACATTGATCAGAATTATAACTCAACAAAAATATAAGTATCCCACACATTTTTGAATCTTGACATTATAAAAAGGTACACACATATATATATTTATCACTCAACCCTCTAACACATAACAGCTTATAAAACCACAATTAATTCCACAAACTCACAATTATGACTCATAATCACATAATACCCAAAAGCCCCACGGCCCGCCTGTACATTATCCTTTTACCGCCCCATGATATAGAAATATCAAATAACTGAAACCCGCCAATATCTATTAAATTAATTGGAAACTAATGTCATCGACCAAGACCACCCCTTATACATTTTTATAATGTCGGCAGCCAGCATAATTAACTAAGTACTGTAACAATTCCATGTTAGATTCAAATATACATTATAAATTTATAAAACATTTGGAATGGCTCGTAATTAAAAAATATAATTATAAGTTAAAGTACTACTAACATTTCTTTAATCCTGCAAAATGTGAAACTTCTTAATTTCTATAACGTACAGATCATTTATAAAAATCGGCCATAAGAGTGTAAAAATGTTTAAAAATTATTTATTTATTTAATTATATATCAAATCATAATTAATTATCTAATTATATGGCAAGTCATTATTTAATTATAAGGATTTGATAGTAACAAAAGCATAACTGCAATTAAGGATACATACAGCCTGCCTAACATTCACAAAATCTGACAATTAAAAAAAATCTAAGAAAGACAGGTTTAGCATATAATGGCCAGAAAATACAAATTACAAAAATATAAGTACCGCCTGTACAATTTTATTCAGTGTAAAATTTTATAATCTGAAAATATTAAATATATAAATTTTAAATAAATAGGAAATTTTAATTTCAGCCATATGTGCATATATTAAAAGAGAATGCTGTATTCGTCCGGCTGCAGGAGTGTACCAGAGCAAGCCTGACTTGACAAAAAATGACACGTAGAGAACCTGCATGATATGGCACCAACAGGTGCCTACCTTGTGAATAGAAAAGCAATTTATAAAATGACAACCCAGAAACAGAATTAAAAAAACCCCAGCCCTTGTATGCAGGAAAAATAATTAAATGTAAAACCCCGGTAATAACCTGAGAATGAAATCCGAACCAGCCGGTTCGGATTCACGAAAACCATACCCCTATACTTAATTTAAAAAGGTCTCCCCTAAAACTTTTGCACCCATTATACGGAACGACAACCGCTCTGGTACCCTCCCACAGGTCAGTTTACAATTGTACTTGTTGAACTGTATTATAATGTTTAAGCTACATTGAAATTGTCTTGCCGAAAAACCCCGTATTGAACCATGTCACTGTATAAAGTTAAACTGATGTTGCACATACACCTCCCATAGTATTTTCTGCGGGCCGGGGTAGAATAAAAAGAGTTAATATCACCTCATATGGAGCGGGCGGTTCCATGATTGTTGGCGGCAGCTGCTCCTCCCTCCTCAGTTACAGAACGAAGCTCTAGTGGTTCATGGCTTGGTGAAGGTGACAGCACACCACGCTTTGGTCAGGTCTCCGTCATAGGCGAGAACCCTAAATATTCGGAATGATTAATATACTGTTCACTAAAGCTTGCACACTTGCCATGTATAAGGCATGGCATGCCCAACACCCGAACTAGACGCTCCCAACCAACTCAATATAATGCATAAAATTTAGGTGATACTTCCCCCATGTATATTTTAATAAATCATCATCATTCACTCATAACCTGGCACCATAATGAGGCACGCACACAGGCATGACCAACCGTGACATATCTCGACATGCACACTGTCCCTGGCCACGTGGCATAACGTTCGATCACCAATTTTGCAAACTAACGGATACTTTAAAGGCCCATCAGCTACAGACAATTA
This sequence comes from Magicicada septendecula, assembly GCA_034769895.1. Taxonomy (NCBI): domain Eukaryota; kingdom Metazoa; phylum Arthropoda; class Insecta; order Hemiptera; family Cicadidae; genus Magicicada; species Magicicada septendecula. The sequence continues at coordinate 141,205,076 of CM068368.1, forward strand.
ACACTTGCACAGTACTTCATCTAGGGTGGTCTTAAAATTTAAAATTAAATGATTTACTTAAAGAAAATTCACACTTCCGGTCACACATGTGCGTTCATACATAATTAACCAGGTCCCCGGTTTTCATTAAATTACTTAATTCTCTTACATCTCATTACAATGCTGAATGAACAATGAGTTAATACAATTAACAGGTGGTATTCAAATAAAACAACATTAATTAAACCAACGCCACGGGCATTCTATCGGTTCGCATCTGGATTAAATAAGTTTGGATTAAAACTTTTTTTTTACAACCAAATTATTATATATATATATATATATATATATATATATATATATATATTGTAGCGTGACAGAAAATCCACTACTTATTAATTCATATAAAATAATAAAAATTAATTACACCACATATGTTAATATAAAATCGAATGAAATTGAATGAATTCAAAGGAATAAACAACAATAAAATAAAAATTCTCATTACATTATATAAAAACCACTGTTAAAAATCAAAGAAATTATTGAAAGCAACTCATATTATAAAATCAGGAATTTACCCAGGAAGCTAGGAGCAGTAAACAAATTAGATAACACAATATCAAGAGGAGAGAATCAGTTTGAGAGTGGTGAAACACCAAAATACCCCAAAGACAAGAAGAAGGAAGAATAAAATTTATGATCAGGAAGTAAACAATACCCTGAAACCTTTAGCGAAGAGCAAAGTCAGTATCAGTAAATAAATTCGATACTCCAAACTAAACATCAGTCGAGATAACACGAAGTACCTTGGTTTACCCAAGAGTGAAGAATGAAGACAAGAAGACAAGAAGAAGGAAGGCCAGAAGAAAGACAAGAGTGAAGACAAGAAAGAAGATAAGAAGAAAGACAAGAAAGAAGACAAGAAGAGAGGAAGAAATAGTGTGAAAGAAACAACGTTATAAAACCTATTATTAACTACCATCAACCCCAAACCCATAGAGACAAATAAAAGGAAGTATAACATCCCAAAATCCTATAAAAATGTAATTATTAAGAAATCAAAAGTGTTGTCTAGTATAATAAGAAGTGAACCAACTAAAGCTATTGTGTGATAAAGGAAATAAACAAGTCTTAACAGTCCATGATTACTAAAGGTCTGGTCTGAGATAATAAGACTCAAAATATCAGAACCACCAGTGAATGTGAACTTGTGCAAGTGTTTTTGGAAATACAATAAACTTAAAGTTAGTGATACTATGACTTATCAACATGCTATATAACAACTTTTATATTCAATAATACACATCATCATAAAATAATAAAATGGAAGATTTCCAATATTTTATTATTTTAATGTAACTCTGTTATTACAAGACATTTGTAAAAATGATAATAACTAGAGTATGGGTGGACATGTTTACTGATGAAGGGGATAATAGATAATAATGGTTTAGACCAGAAAGGACTGGCATTAATTTATGTTCATAGGTTTAAATTGTTTAAAATGGCTATTTGTTCACAGCCATGAACTCAATAGGTTTATAAGAATTTTTAGTAAATAAGATTTATATGTGTTTAAAATGAATTATGTTTGCCAAATAACAGCATGCATACCATTAATAATGTTTCAGTAGGTATGCTGTATTAATTCAAAAAGGAATTAAATGTATGTTTTCAAACCATGTCAGCAATATGTTCAATCTTAGAATGCTGAATGATGTTCATTATTATTTTTTATATAACAGTAGTATTAATCAAATACTACACCTCACAATGGGTTTGTAAAACGTTTCATTTTCATGTAATAATAACTATGTAAAGTCAGAGGAGGAGTAGGATTAAATTTATTTGAGAAAGACAGAAATGTAAAATTCTAAACACTAGGCCATGTGGTGAATTCACAGAAGCCATATAAACCATTTAATTCACTTATAATTCCTGTAAACTAGCAAGATTTAGGTAAGGTAAATCAGTTAACCACTACTGTGAATGATCCTATGAGTTAAAGTGATAATAAGGAAATATACCTTAAAATATTGTAAATTTTCAAAATATATAAATTAATTAAATTTAAAGAGCAATGTCAAATTCAGAGATTAACATAAAAAAACCAGTTCAAAGGTTCAATTTATATTTATTTAAGGAAAGTAAGAGAAATATGACTAATTAAAATTTATTATAATAGTATTAATGACAATTAAAATGGCAGAAAAATTATATGAAGGCGGAAACCAATTTTTGAGCCTAGATTTCCAAGAAGAGAGAAATTTGGTAATTTCCACAAAATGTCAACAGAAATGGACTATAATATATCAATTTAAAAGGAATGAGATGATTAAACGAATGATAAGGTTCATAATTCATGAAGGTGATGAATAAAATAAATAAATTCCCAATATAATGTAATTTTGTATCATGTGTATGGGAAATCAAAATATTTTAACAATACTTTTTCAAAGATTAACTGGGCCAGATTTTGACTAACATGAAGGAAGTTAGTTTAGTCTTTTGTTGAATATCAAGATGAATAGTTGTGTAATATAACGTTCCTTAAAACCGTGTAGAAAATGGTACTACGGTTACCTTCTAATATCAGTGTAACGAGAGTTAAATAAATTAAACATTTTTCTAACTAAAACTACAGAAATTTTAGCGACAATAGTGAAAACTAACACCAAACTTCATTATACTAGTGATTTAAAACAGTAAAACAATATATTTGTGATAATTAACGCTACAAATCAGAACCACTTTTTGAGCAGTTAACCCACAGAAGTGAACACATATCAAATAACATAATTAACACAAGTATACACGGAACACTTCTTCAGAACACACCAAACAACCTATTAGACAGATTACACCAGTGCGGGGACATTTCAAACATTTATGAAGGTAATTTTGCTGTGAAATTTTAACACGACGACATTCCCAATAACCTCGCCATATCTAGGAGCGGCCATCTTTGAAAAATACGAATCTCTGCCTTCCTCATCGAGTGACGTCAGAAGCTACATATGGTTTGACGATTCAACTTTCTTAAACATTATATTATGATTATTTAAATATTGTCAGATAATAATTATTGAAACTATTTGATTTGTTAATGTTATACTTTCTCGTTACCCTTCTCTGACTATTAATATAATCGCTCCAAGAACCTTTTTTATATAATACTTGTAATAATTTTTCCACTGTATGAACGAATCGATAATTCCCTGAGACGGAGTTGATAATTGCTCCCAATCGATTAAAAATCGATTATTTATTAAATTTGTTAATAAATCCATTTATTTCAATTGTTTGTATCTATTATTATTTCACATGCTAATTTAAGGTTTATTTATTAATGCAACGAGACTTCAAGAAGAAGAAAATATTAATTAACAGGGAGATATTGGACCAGCACTAAACATCATAAATCGATTGCTGACCGGAGTTAATCTGATTAACTCCAGACTTGGTTCAAATCTTCCAGAAGTGCTCAATAATTAATAAATACCTTCTTAATTATTAAAATTTTTAACAGAACATTAAAACAGGATTATTTCACAATTACAGACATTGATTAAAACATAAACAAATTTTTTTTTGAAAATTTTATTTTTTTGAAATAAAATTTTTCTCTATTATCTTTTTTTGTAAAGACCGCATACAGGGTTTCCTTACAATATATATATATAAGGCACTTACCGGTAGGTCTTGAACTATTAGCTAGCCATAAAGATGAGGATAAAACACACGCAAATGCTCTGCTGAACCGAGGAAGGATGCTGGACAATTTTACGCAGCGGAAGCGAGGCAGGAACTGAATCTCACCATGTGCTCAGAACCGAGACCTGAATTCGGCCCGCTAGATAGCGTTGACGGCCGGAACAGTGCCACTGATATCGCGTTCACCAACTAATAACTAGATAACTAACCGAATCAATTATTGAAAAAATAGGATTTGCATTTCCTCGAAAGCCGGGTTATGCAAACTCCAGCACACCCCCGCCCCAAAAGGGCAACTTGGTTGCCCCACACTTGAACTCAGGGGTACCCTTCAGTGTACCCCTATAGGCTTTTAAAACACGAGTTTCAATCGGTAACCTCAGTAGTCCTTGCTCCCAGGAGAACAGAGGCTCAGAAGGAAAACGACAGAGCAGAAAGAAGACGTGTAGTGTGTAAGTGTGCTGGCACTGCACGTTGACCTGATCAGGGCCAGCATACAGCAATAAGGGACAGAAGAGGAAAAGAAGAAAGAAATGTTCGGGAGCTCCCTGAGTTCGGACCTCCTGAGGTTTGCCCACTCACGCTTGAGACACCAATGCTACCTTAACAGGGCACATGCCCCATAGTTACGGGGGTCTATCCCAAAAAAAAAACAACCACATTATCTTATCGATACAACACACATCCCCAGGACAGGGAGAGGGGGGAAGGAAGGTCTCCATGATACGATAATCTAAATTCCTGATACCATGTAAGTCCAATGCAAATCCAGACATATATCCTATACTATTAAACGAGCAATAATTGTTTGTCTGTAATTTTTTTTTCCGAAACGGCTCGAGGAATTTTCTCGGAAGTTAGTACTTAAGGGTATTTTGACACCAGGAATCGATTGGACTCGGTCTCATTTTCCGCAAAAATCGTCTAAGGGCCACATCTGAGGGCCTTTATTTTGAAATATCGCGGGACCGATACCGCGCGACAATTAATTATTGCTAGGCAACTAATTTCTAACCAGCTTTCTTACCGTACAGAAGCCGTCGATAAATGCAAACGGCGCAGTATCGATGTGTTTATATATGAAGAAGAATAAATAGCTGTTGCAATCAATGTAAATAAACAAAATAAGAGTTGAGACGAGCAATAATTGTCCGTCCGTCTATAAATTTTTTCCCGTAACGGCTCGAGGAATTTTCTCGAAATTTTTACATTACCGAAATTTCATTACATTATTATTCAAAAACGTTGTGTCTGTTTGTTTATTCAAAGGTTTATTTGAAAATTATAGGTGAGCTATTTCAGAAATTAATCGATTTGTGTGATCTTTTTCTTTGTCTTTTACAGTGATTTTATTCCAGTCAGTTTTTTAGTGTTAGATCTGCTCGGTGAAATAAAAAAATAATTGCAATTTTTCTCTGCTCAGTGATCTATTTACAATAAAAAACCATTACAGTGTTTGTGCAAGTGCAAAGCGACTCAAATTCTTGCTCGATTGGTAATTTATATAGTTTGTTAAGAAGGTAAGTGTCATCACCTTAGGTTACATATTACTATTCTGTGCACACCCACCAAGCATTGGACACTGTGCAACATTATTTATACTACCAGTCTTATGCTCAAGTGCTTTTAAATATGTTTGGCGAAAAAATCAATTTGAAAATGTTATTTTTTAGATGCATCGCGGACGACCTCCTAAACGGCGAATTTGTAATAACTTAAGGCCACCGCAACAAAGACAGCAAGAAAATGAGTTACCACAGCCTCTTCAGGAAATAACGAATGTCATAGACGAACTTTCTGAAAATAATACTAACAACGTCATTCATGAAAATCAGGCATCAACTTCTAGACCTGTGCGAAGTGCCAAGAATGATTGTATGAATACACTAAATGAAGTATTAAGGGAGCTTAACGATAAACAGTCGCAAGAATTACGTGAGCAAATAAGGGAGATAAATAATAAACGCAGAAGATTGGCAGAATCAACAGAAGAGCGTGAACGACGGCAAGAAAACGATCGATTGCGAGCAAGTAAAAGGAGAGCTGAAGAGTCACCAGAGCAAAGAGCTCAACGGCTTCTAATCATTCGATTACGAGCAAGTCAAAGAAGAGCTGAAGAAAATGAAGAAAGACGTCAGCAGCGATTAGAGGAGCAACGTCGCCGGAATGAAAGACTTCAAAGAGCTCTGCTATTGAACCCTTTACGAACATACAAATTAGCTGTCACTTCTGATGTATCCAATCACACATTAGGAAATTTTAATGTTGCTTGCTTGCATTGTGGCGCTTTGCATTTTCCAGAAGAACGTGTTTGCAATCGAACCCATAGAAATTCTTTCGGAGACTGCTGTTTGCATGGCCGCATTGAGCTGCATACACCTAAATTTCCAAATGAGTTGGTGCGACTATTTCTTCATTGTCATCCATTAACTGATGAATTTCATAAAAGAATACGTAATTTAAATGCATGTTTTGCAATGGCTTCATTCACCGTGGATGATAATCGAACCATAAACAATCGAGGAATTTATACGTTTATTGCAGCAGGGAATGTTTATCATAAAATTAACATGGCTGCTCATCCAACTCAAAATTCACAAGGTGAGTTTGAACGACCTCGATATGGACAGATGTACTTCCTCGATAATGAAGATGCTGTCAATGAACGTGTCAACATTCCACTAAATAATGGAATTAGTGTCCCATTAATGAACCTGTTGGAAGGAATTATCCGCTCACAGAATCCATTTGTACAAGGTTTTATGATGATGCGAGAGGTTGAAGAAGAAGTGAACCAGCGTGCTGCTGAGGAAAGAACTGAACCATCTTACGTGAAACTTCTCTTTGCGTTGCCCGAGGGTGCAGACCACAGAAGGTATAACATTCCATTCCAAAATGATGTTTGCGCCGTGGTCACTTTGAATGCCGATCAAAGTTTTCCAGATAATGAATTAGTTATTCGACAGAGAGGTAAATCCATTGTTACAATGAGGAACATCGACCAACGGGTTGAGCCATTCACTTACCCTCTATTTTATCCCAAAGGTACTTTTGGATATTCCATAGATCTACCATTAAGAACTCCGTATGCGAGTCGTCATTACCTTACAAGACTTGAATTGGCTAAATACAGAATTTCTTTTCGGCCACAATTTGCTCAATTTCTTCCACTCGAGACTCCTGTAAGAAGTCCTGATCTGCGTCTCCTAAATTTTAACGCTCTACATTATGGTGGTATACTTTTCCAACAGTACCTCGTTGATACTGCTATAAGAGTTATAAAAGATCGAATTGATTTGATTAAAGCTAATCAAAAAAAAAAATTCTTGCTGATAATTACGCTTCAGTTACGAATTTCATAAACAAACTTGCTGAACAAAAAAATGCTACTGTTGGGGAAAAAGTTATATTACCTTCTTCATTTCCTGGGTCTACAAGATATTACGCTGAACATTTTGAAGATGCTATCGCCTTAGTTCGTCGTCTAGGATCGCCGGATTATTTCATTACGATGACATGCAATCCTGATTGGTCAGAAATTAAGGAAGCAGCAAGAATACAAATCCATGATCAAAGTTTTTAAATCAACCAGGTCAAGATAGACCTGACCTCGTTGCAAGGGTCGCAAAAAAAAATTTCATGAACTAATTGATGATCTGGAAAAAAACAAATTTTTGGTAAAGTTGCAGCTTATGTGTACACTATAGAATTTCAAAAGCGAGGTCTTCCCCACATGCACTTGCTATTGATTATGTCTTCTCAAGACAAAATATATAACGTCGAGGAGCTTGATGACTTGATTTCTGCTGAAATTCCTGACGACGACCCAATACTGCGAGATTTGATGATTTAATGGATGATACATAATCCGTGTGGAGAGCATAACAAGAAGCTCCATGTATGATCAATAAAGATGGAAAAATGAAGTGTCTCTCCTAAAACTTTTGCACCCCATTATGCGGAACGACAACCGCTCTGATACCCTCCCACAGGTCAGTTTACAATTGTACTTGTTGAACTGTATTATAATGTTTAAGCTGCATTGAAATTGTCTTGCCGACACACCCCCGATTGAACCATGTCACTATATAAAGTTAAACTGATATTGCACATTCACCTCCCATAGTATTTTCTGCGGGCCAGGATAGAATAAAAAGAGTTAATATCATCTCATATGAAGCGGGCGGTTCCATGATTGTTGGCGACAGCTGCTCCTCCCTCCTCAGTTACAGAACGAAGCTCTAGTGGTTCATGGCTTGGTGAAGGTGACAGCACACCAAGCTTTGGTTAGGTCTCCGTCATAGGCGAGAACCCTAAATATTCGGAATGATTAATGTACTGTTCACTAAAACTTGCACACTTGTCATGTATGCATGCATGCCCAACACCCGAACTAGACGCTCCCAACCAACTCAATATAATGCATAAAATTTAGGTGATACTTCCCCCATGTATATTTTAATAAATCATCATCATTCACTCATAACCTGGCACCATAATGAGGCACGCACACAGGCATGTCCAGCCGTGACATATCTCGACATGCACCCTGTCCCTGGCCACGTGGCATAACGTTCGATCACCCATTTTGCAAACTAACGGATACTTTAAAGGCCCATCAGCTACAGACAATTAACACTTGCACAGTACTTTATCTAGGGTGGTCTTAAAGTTTACCATTAAATGATTTACTTAAAGAAAATTCACACTTCCGGTCACACATGTGCGTTTATACATAATTAACCAGGTCCCCGGTTTTCACTAAATTACTTAATTCTCTTACATCTCTTTACAATGCTGAATGAACAATGAGTTAATACAATTAACAGGTGGCATTCAAATAAAAAACATTAATTAAATATCTCACAGTACTCACACAAATCTGATCAACGCCATGGGCATCGGTTCGCATCTGGATTAAATAAGTTTGGATTTAAAATTTTTTTTTATAACCATATATATATATATATATATAAAAGACACTTACCGGTAGGTCTTGAACTATTAGCTAGCCATAAAGATGAGGATAAAACACACGCAAATGCTCTGCTGAACCGAGGAAGGCTGCTGGACAAGTTTACGCAGCGGAAGCGAGGCAGGAACTGAATCTCGCCATGTGCTCAGAACCGAGACCTGAATTCGGCCCGCTAGATCGAGTTCACGGCCGAAACAGTGCCACCGATTTCGCGTTCACCAACTAATAACTAGATAACTAACCGAATCAATTATTGAAAAATTATGATTTGCATTTCCTCGAACGCCGGTTTATGCAAACTCCGGCACAGTTTCTCGCAAAGTTTGTTATAAGTTTACGTAAATATCATTTCTAAGAAGTAACAAAATTTATTCTGTTTGACATTCTTATTTAACTTTGTAGAATGTAAATTATAAATAAATTGATACATTTTTTAACTACAAACAACTTGCTGTATGCACAAATCTGTTTTTATGTGTTAAGAGAGATTAGCTTCTGTGTTTGGCACAATGTTTCAGTGTTTGGCAATAATACTAATGAACATATAAACCTAATTTGTGCCTTCTGTGCTCTTAAGTAAATACATTTGTACATTAAATTCTTCTTCTAAACTTCATGGCATAGGCAAAAGTGCCTGTTCCGTCTCCACAAAATCATAGTTGGTCCCATCTTGAAAAAGGTCTTCCAACGTTACGCTCGCCCGTTTGTTTATAAGATCTAATTTGTTGTGATAGTCTACATTTGTCCATGCGGTCGATGTGTTCCCGCCATTTCCGTTTGTAATCATCTATTCGATGATTCAAATTGTAGATGTTTAGCGCATTCCGGACAAAATCATTACGTAATCTATCTAATCGTGTACAGCCTCTTCTCAGAAAGCGCATTTCAGCTGCCTGAATCTTTGATCTATCTAGCTTTGAAGGAACCCAGGTCTCACTGCCGTACGTCAGAATTGGGACAACCATGGTTTTATATAACTTTAATCTTTTCTCCTTACGCGTTTTATTTCCCAAAGTTCTATTTATCGTGCCCCCTATGCATTCAAATCTCTGAAGTTTTCTTTATCATGTCCTTTTAGATAGCTGACATCCGATCCTAAATAGCAAAAATTTGGTACTTGTTCTACAGGATGTCCATAGACCATTATTTTTTAGCGTACTGGATTCTTCCCTTTAAATGCCATAATTTTAGTTTTCTGTGCCGATATTTCTAGGGAATATTCGTTAGCTATGGTTTCTAATGTGTACACCGATCTTTGCAGGCCACTTTCAGTCGTTTGAATTATTGTTAATTCATCTGCAAAAAGTAATTAATTTAAAGTGGTGTTGCTGTTTATTTTAATACCTCCACGGACTTCTTCCTTCCATATCCTGATTATGTGATCTATGTATATATTAAATAAAGTTGGACATATGCTACAACCCTGTCGCACACCCTGTGTTGTTACTAGCTCTGTGCTTATACTTCGTCCCGTATTTATTAATATTTCTGCTCGTTTATAGACGCCTGGATCAAGTGACGAGGGTACCCTCTTATATTCATAATTTCCTACAGCTTTTATCTATTTACTTTGTCAAACGCCTTCTTAAAATCTATAAATGCTATGTGCGTTTCAAGATTAAACTCTCTTCTTTTTTCAATCAGTTGTTGTATATAAAAACATTGTCAATGCAAGAGCGTCCCTTTCTAAAACCTGACTGTTCTTCACATAGCAATGCGTCAGTAATAATTTTCAATCTATTATTGATTATCCGTGAATAGACCTTATAAGCTGAGTTAAGTAGACTGAATCCCCTATAGTTATCACACCTATGTCTGTCCCCCTTCTTAAAAAGGGATATTACCTCCGCTTTGTTCCATGCTGATGGCACATCATTTGCTCTCCAACATTCATTAATCAAATGAAGAAATCGCAGTTCAAAAAGAGGCCCTCCGTGTTTTAGCAATTCCATGTTTATCTTATACAGTCCACTTGCTTTCCTATTTTTAGAGTCTCTTAGTGCCTGTTGGAGCTCATCTAAAGTAATCATATCCACGCAAGCACTTATGTCGCTTCCTTCGTCGCTGTTTACTTCTGCTTGACACCATAGTTCTTGGTACTGCCTTTTCCATTCTTCATCTTCGATCACGTTTAGTCTAGCTGTGTCTCTTTCCTGAGAGTTTAGATGTTTAATGATTTTATAGGCTACTTCCTGCCGTCCATGCAGGTCATGTTCTATGTTGCTTACAAATATATCCCAGTATTGTTGATGGGCTCTCCTGGCTACAGCTTTTGCGGTATTTCTTTTTGACTTATAAGTTTCCTCATTTTGTACACTTGGCGTTTGTAAGTATTTATGATACGCTATCTTTTTATCTTTTATAGCCTGTTCAAGTTCTTCCGTCCAAATTTTCAAGCCTTATCTTTCCTAAATTTCTTCCTCCGACCTATTACCTCATGTGCACTCTTCTCTATACACGCTCGTATATTTTCCCATTCCCTATTAATATCATTTTCTGTATTGATGTGTGCTAAATATGCTCCCAATCTTTGTTGGCACAGATATTTTATACCGTCGTCTTAGAGCAGATAAACCTTATATACTTCCTCTGATTTGATAGTCTTTGTTCTAAATTTTTTCCACCTTCGTAGAAGTTTTATTTCCGATATAACTAGGTAATGATCTAAGCCTATTTCTGGTCCCCTGTAAACCCTTGTGTCCTGTATTAAGTTCTTCATCTTTTCATTGACTATAACATAATCAATTAGTGAGCGATAGCCTCTAGCAATCCATGTCCTTTTTCCTGAAAAAGGTGTTCGTTATTTTAAGTTTATTAAAAGATGCGAACTGCCTTAGTTCTTGCCCATTTCTTTTTATCACATCTTCTCCAAAACATCCTACAACTCCTGGTATTGGAGTTGAACCAACCCTAGCGTTCAAGTCTCCAGCCACAATCACATAATCAGTTCTTATATGTGTGTTCAATACCTTCTAAAGTGACTCATAAAATAAGAGAGTTTCATCGTACTTCCCTTCTTCGGGTGCATAGACCCCGACTATTGTTAAGTGACCTCTCCCTCTCTCTCTCTCTCTCTGTTTTCATCCTCAATGTACCATTCGCTCCGATATGTAACTGTAGCTTACTATTTTTGATTTCCACTGGTTATGCAGGAGGATTGCAACCCCACAAGCCGCACTTTTATACTGGGGAACACCACTATAAACCATGACATAATTTTCCAATTCTTTCGTACCACTTAATTTCTTCTTCGTCTCTGTGACTACAGCTACATTAACTTTTTTAATAGCTAGCTCATTATTAAGTTCAGTCTCTTTATTACCGAGCCCTCTTACATTCTAGGTTCCTACTTGTAATATTCTCGATATACCTTTCCGCGCCTGGTCATTAACCCATTAAATCCGTCATGCTTTCCTTTTCCTTTGTGAAGATTGCGAGTATAATTCATGTCCCCTAAAGACGTTACCAGCGTCTTGTAAGGTAAGTCCAGTGGTGGGGTTGCCACCTTAGAGCCTCCAGACCTGCTCTGGGTTTCATTCAGAGCCTCACCTCCTAGGTTCTTCTGCTCTCTCCGCCGTTGGGAACATAGTCCTCTTCCACCGTTGAGACCATTGACCGTGTGTTATTTCTGCATTAACCCGCAGAAACAAGGGTTGCCACTTCCGCCGGATCCCCGTACCGAAGATCCTCTTTCCCGCCTTCACCGCCATTGTGGTCTTTCTCCATTGGAGTTTCCTTCTCCGAAAGTCGCAGTATCACAGTCAGTTAAATCAATATCCGATTGTCGCCTGTGATATTCCAGAGTTAAGCCAGTCCAGGATCATTCCCTATACGCCCTAACGTGGTACTGGTGGGTACCACTGCCCTCCACCAGGAATGTTTATCGACCTTCCGGTCTAGATCCGTACTGTTCTGCGCCAACAGGGTCACCTCTTGTAGGATGCGGCTCTTCACCACGCAGTACGGTCTTGGCTGAAGAGAGGTTAAGGGCTCCATTGGGAGCTAACTTCACTTCATCCATCCCTGGACGCTTGTGAGGACCAGTGCCCAGTCGACGCGGTACAAAGGTACTACCTCTCCAAGCATCCTGCGACCCCACATTAAAACTAAAAAGCATTAATAGTTATTCTAATGCAACTATTTATGTTTCGGTGTACCGGCTTATTTGCACTTAAATACAAAGGCGTTGTAATGATGCATGTTTAACAACTTTCAGACGTAAATGGACCTGAGTAATACATGAATAATTAAGTAAACAAATTGTAAATTGAAATGTGGGATATGACTACTGACTTGTAGCCAGTCACGAGTTCATGCCAATGCATCATACCTAGAAAAATGTGAGGAAAGTATTATCGTAGAAACAATTATTTTACGGCATTCTTAGTATTCTGTATTAATTGTATCCTCACAAGAAACTAATTTCTATAATGTTGAATTATTTTGTAAAATATTTATGATTTAAAAAACACAGCAGAATTTTAATAAGACTGTTTTGCAGGGAAAATATAAGATGGTAAAATTTACAAAATAAATAAAAGCAGGTAATAACGAGTGGGAAAATAAAAGTGCAGAGAGCAAGGAACGAAAACGATTAATCTTAAATTTTTTAATAAAAAAGTTTGGACAAGCATTCGGCTAGGGAGTGCAGCGCAGCGAAAAGCAGGAAGTTGCCTTAAACGCAATATATATTGCAATTAGGACAAAGGAAGGTGATAAACTTTCCGAATAGAGTTTCATTGGAACTCGCTTCCTATTATTATATACACAAGTTTAAAGTCTGTTTTTACATCTCCTATATATAGGCAATGCCTAATTAGACACAGGCGTTTGACATTTACAATATTATGAAACGGTAAACAGTACGACAAAGTGAGTAGCTTGTATACCACTCATTATGCAAGGTATGTTGTACGGCACGCGGCAAAATCAAGAAAAGAATGTTTTGTTGGGCTTTATTACTTGAAAAATTTTTACTGAATTTATAATAAATTTGTAACACTTAATTTTATGTAGTTTTAAGTAATTTTATATATTAACAGAAAGAAAACTGCACTACAAAACAATATTTAAGTGTTTCAAAGAAAATTGAAATCTTAGGTGACAGCGCATTTTACATACAGAAGTACATAAAATTATACGGCAATTTTACATTTCACAAGAAATTATAAGAAACATACATTTTATTCAAATTAGATAGTTTTACGCTAGATACGATTACGTTCACATATTACATGTACATACGATTACATGAATATTACTTGCGTACGTGTAGTTTCCATTGCATACATTGTATACGTATATCCATTTGTATATACATTTGTATTAGTACTTGTCTTTCTTTGTAAGTAACTCGTTAAGTATCTTGCAGTCCTGTACTTTATAAGTTATAATATAGGCCTATATTTTTTCAAATTCTTCGAGTGGAATGTTTTAAGCTTTTAATTTCGACCCGCCGCAGGTTTCACAGAATAATTCTGTATCATCAGAGGTTTTCAATGAATTAACAAACAAATCAACTTTGTCACATTTTCATTCAAAAAACAAGTAATTGATTTTATTTTGATTAAAATTTTTGATTGTTGTAATGTTAGTTTACTTAGTTAGCTGTTTTTACGGTTATGTTGAAAATACTTAATGTTTATATTGTAACTTTACAAATAGGCCAATAGGATATAGTAACATATCTGTGGTACTACCAAACACAATTCTAATTTATAAACCACCGGCCTGGTCGTAGGGTTTATGTATTCTTACCATCAGTACGCTTTTTTCTGTCGCACAATAAATCTTTTTGTTAGTATACTGGAGTAAGTCGTTAGTAGCAAGAAATAACTAACTAAATGTGAAAAACAGAAATCAATGATTTATTAGCAAGTACGCTATTTAAGAAAATTAAGCATTGAAAGAAAAAACATATAGATTTAAAATATTACCCTCCTTTAAAAGCTTAAAAGATATTGATTAAAATCTTTAAATTGCTTTGGTGTCTGACACAAACTATTGAATTTGAGTCAATATTTTTAAACCGTATAATTCATATATAAAAGTAATATTTTCATTTACTACTCAAAATAGACAATGTTCACTCGTAGACCTTACCATCAATTGAAACCGTAACGTATAACATATAATAATTTCTGAGTAATAACATATGGCTTCTGAATAATTTAGTTTATTATTAGATTATTCAAATGTGAATTTAATTTTGTCATGTACATTTTTTATAGCATTGATACTTTATTTACGTTTGTCTTGTTATTCGAATTAGCAGTTTCTGTAACTCCGATTTTGTCGAGTTTACTTGCTACGTGTAGCCGGAACATGACAAGTAGCAGTTCAGCAACTAAACACAACAAAGTTGGAATTATTTATGTTTATTCCATTATTTGGGACACACACACACACACACACACACAGGGAGAGCGAGAGAGAGAGAGAGAGAGAGAGAGAGAGAGAGAGAGAGAGAGAGAGAGAGAGAGAGAGAGAGTGAGAGAGAGTATAACCAACGTATATAAAGTAACATCCTAAGTTATCGATAGATAACTTTATGAATTTAGGTAAAATATATAGTTATTGTTTAATAATTGCAAGTCTTGTTTATATTCTTTTGGTTTATTATTTCTTTGTAAATTATTAAGTTTTATAGATTTTATTATATTTATTTGTTTGTGGCTTATTCAACATTGTTAGCATATCAGTTTATTTCTTATCCCATCTATGGTAATCACGCGTGTTGGCTAACATAGGATATACATTAATTAATGATAATTAAAGTAGACGATGTTTGTGTAATTATTTGATATTACGTCATTAATTCAGTTTTCTCTGCTTGAGTAATATATTTGTTTAATCTAGTGTGGTTGTTGTTTCTCGCTGTTATTTTATTGTGTTTTGGAAAAATATTTAGGTTTAGGCATTTTTGGTTGAAACAGATATTTCCAAAACAAGTAATTAAGTAATAAATAATTTATAAGAATAAAGTACTCACCTTGTATGGTGTTTTTATACATTTTTTTTTTCATAAGTTCAGTTTCTTGCATGATTCTTGTAAAATATATAAGTAAAACGTTCCTATAGTTATCGTTTTATTTCAGGTTGAAATAACCTAACGCATGTTTCACAGAATAGGTCTGTATCACCAGAGGTTTCTAAATGAATACGAATTAAACAGCTAATCAAGTAAACAAACATTACAACAATCGGAAATTTAAAACTATATAAATAGATTACTAATTATTTTATATTGAAATCTACCAAGTCTAAATATTATGATATTTGTGCCCTCACTTCTTGATGGACGAAGAAAGGGTCTTCTAGCAGACACATCCTGACTACCTCTTGACACCGTCTGCATGTTTGTCTTAGCTGTACTATGTTTTTGAACTTCTGATTTCCTATATACTTCAGAAATGTACTGCTCAACAAATTGGGTTACTGCAGGTAATATTTTATTTACTAAGGTGGCTGATGATAATGTTGATCTTAGAGCGTGTGCGTAACTTATTTTGCCCTGGTTGATTTTGTATAGACGTTTCTTCGCATCAAAGTACCTAAGATTCGTCAGGATACCTATTTCCTGAATAGCCACCTCTTGCTTATAAACGGGACAATTGCGGGATCTTGATGAATGTTGACTACCGCAGTTGACAGATTTTATAGGTTCAGGACAGGAATCATCACCATGAGCCAACTTTCTACACAAGCATGTCTTCACCTCCGAGTACATCTTGATGCAGTGTGCACGAAACGAAATCAGTGAAAACACGCTATTTTTTTAAAGAATGAATGCCTGTCACACCTTTTTTTGTCAAAATTGTCCTGTCGATTGTTTGGACCTGGGATCCCTCAAACCTAGACTTATTTTGTTGAAAAGAGCATATAGGTTTCACGTGTACCGGAGAAATAACAGACCACCGCGGCAGAGAGCACCTCGTTTACCACAGCTAGGACAAATTACAACAGGGTGTGTCCTGGTGGCCTGAGGCAATCGTTTGCGACTCACAAACACAGAGCCATCCACCCATTGTTCAGATCGGTCCCACCTGGATTACGGTGTGTTTTCAAGCGACACACACAATGTTGTGGAATTGATTTACCAGTGCCCTGTTAGCCAGCTGCAAAGTAAGAGCTGTTGCTCCCCCCTCCCCCGATCATTCTATGTTGTAGGCTACCGTGTGGAATTGGAATTATGTGGAGAATTTTATTATTAAATATATTATTATTAATATTAATATTAATAACACTATAATTAGTAATAATGTTGATAATAATAGGCTACTATACTAATACTATTATTGTATACTAATATTTATAAATATTATTAAAAGTTAAAAGTAGTTATTTGTTATATAACACTACTTGATTTATCAGTCACTGAATCGATTAGTGAAAAGTACATTACCGTAATATAAAAAATTGTTAACAAGTAAAAGTTATAAAAGTCATTATATTAAGAAAAGCAGCAAATCATTTTTTGAGGGAAACGTGTTTTTTAATTTCAGTTACGATTCAGATGTAGTTACGTTGGCAATTTGGAAAGTTCGCGGCCTACCATAGAAACGAATGTGTGGTTTTTCTGTTTTTTTACCGCAACGTGGCACCACGTTCGCCCCAAGAACAGCAGTGAAGCGTCAAGTCATTACCCCATCACTTACCCCGTTGAGGAAGTCCGATTCTTCTAGGTCCTCAAAATAACAGTTTACTGCCGCTTTCAGATCGTCATCTGAGGAAAATCGCTCCCCCCCGAAATTTGTTTGAGGTTTGGGAATAAATGAAAGTTAGATGGCGCTAAATCAGCAGAATAAGGCGGATGGTGTAACAGATCGTACTTCAGCTCGGCGATTTTTGCCTTAGACACAACTCATATGTGAGGGCGTGTATTATCCCGATGGAAAATGATCTTCTTCTTTGCTAAACCTGGACTTTCTCTCGAATTTTTACATTTAATTGGCTTAAAAGTTTAGCGTAATGCTCTCCATTTATCGTTTGACCCTTTTTAAGGCAATGTAGCAACAATATCTTCTTACCATCCCAGAAAAATGCATCCATACACTTTCCAGCCGACAAAATTGATTTTACCGTTTTTGGAGGCGGCGAATCACTATGCATCCATTGTTTCGACTGTTGTTTTGTTTTAGAGCGACGTAATGGACCAAAGTTTTATCAGTTGTTACAAATCTACGAATAAAATTTTTTGGATTCTTCTTAAAACGGTCCAAAAATTCCTGAGAAACTTGCATTCGCATGCGTTTTTGGTCAGTTGTCAACAAACGCTGCACCCATCATGCAGACAGTTTTTCATACCTAATTCCTCAGTAAGAATTTGATGTACCTGAAGTGTCCACAGGCTTAACAATTTCAGACACCTTCAAACGGGGATCTTCCAAAACAATATTGTGCACTATATTGACGATTTCTGGTGTAGTGGCACTTTTCGGACGCCCAGTACGCGGGTTATCTTCCAAACTTGCACGACCACGTTTAAATTCAGTAGCCAATTTTTTTCACTGCAGTAAATGTAGGTCCAGCATAACCCAACACATTCTTTATCTCATTAAAATTTTCTGTTGGCGTTAAACCTTTCTTTAAAAAAATTTGACTGCACGATGTCCAATTTTCTTCATTTCCAGCGTTGCTGTGATATAACCTTATTTATACAGCTGTTTCTCCGCAACAATGACTTCACCCGACTTGACGCTTCACATCTGTTCATGGGGCCGACGAGGCGCCACCATGCGGTAAAATTCAGAAACGCCACACATTCATTTTTATGGCAGGCCGCGAACTTTTTAAATCGCCCTCGTAATAAGGGCTGTCAATAATAAAGGATCTGCGTAATTTTACCTTTCAGACTTGTGTACAAAGTTTTCCCGATTAAACTGAGATAACACAAATTGATTTTTTTAGTAAAATTTATTGACTTGATGACATGTTTCATAAGGGTAGCTATTGCGCGAGTAAAAGAAATTGCTGTTAAGTTTAGGTAAAGCGAGAACTTTCTGTACGGCCCCATGCACAAATTTAGACAGTAATACTTTATATTATAAGTGTTCTTAAGTTTCAGAAAAGTGAACGTTTTATAGTAAAAATACAGTCATATGAAAATTAAGGGCAACACTTGATATTAGAAGCTATTTAAAACTACGTTAAAGGTTTAAACTTTCAGTACCTATAAATATTTATAAAAGGAAAATTTACTTTTACTAACTTTCATTGTATGTGAGAAGACATTTGGTTCACAACTTTCATTGCATACCAGTTTGCTTTAATTGCCTGAGTTTTGTAACACTGCGTTGACACGAAGATTTTTCTGTTGCGTTGTTTTCTGTTTCGTCTATAAAACTGCTATTAAAGTGGATGTTACCTACAGTACAGCTTTAAAAATGTGTACAATTTTCTTCTTGACGATAATTGTTTATAATACATTCCCAATAATACGGTGTAACATTACGCTTTTCTATGGGTTTATTGTTGTGTCTAGAAACAAGTGTGTATCCAAGTATTCTGTGAGGACAAGAAAAGAATAAAATTTTACTTTACAAGTCAGACGTTTTCTATATCACATCAGAAAGCTTTCTTCACATTCGACTATCAACTGTGTTGTGTTACGCTTTTTCTTACAGATGTTTCTCTCTTTTATTTTTTGATACGTGACGTCTTTTGCTGTAAGAGAGAGTACGTGACGCCTTTATACATGACAGTAACAGAAGTAAATCCACTCAAGTTTTTACTGTCAATAGGCACTACAGAAACGTAGGGCGTATATAATATTTTCCCCTGTGAATTCAATTTACGTATTGCTATTTAGCAGCTTGGTACTTTCTAATATGAGTGTATCTTGTAAACAAAAACTCGTCATTTCTACAAACTTCTTTTCCTTTGTTATTTTTCTAACCTTTGAATGGCGTTTTGTTTCTTAACGTATTGCACTCACAGGTGGTATCTGTACCTCTTCATGGAACTTAACGTATTGCACTCACAGGTGGTATCTGTACCTCTTCATGGAACTTAACGTATTGCACTTACAGGTGGTATCTGTACCTCTTCATGGAACTTAACCTAATGCACTCACAGGTGGTATCTGTACCCCTTCATGGAACTTAACGTATTGCACTTACAGGTGGTATCTGTACCTCTTCATGGAACTTAACCTATTGCACTCACAGGTGGTATCTGTACCTCTTCATGGAACTTAACGTATTGCACTCACAGGTGGTATCTGTACCTCTTCATGGAACTTAACCTATTGCACTCACAGGTGGTATCTGTACCTCTTCATGGAACTTAACCTATTGCACTCACAGGTGGTATCTGTACCTCTTCATGGAACTTAACCTATTGCACTTACAGGTGGTATCTGTACCTCTTCATGGACTTAACGTATTGCACTCACAGGTGGTATCTGTACCTCTTCATGGAACTTAACCTATTGCACTCACAGGTGGTATCTGTACCTCTTCATGGAACTTAACGTTTAATTTTGTTCAAATTCTGTGTCTCCATTAGTTATGTTCTTTTTTAGTCTTTGTCTTCGCTAGAACTAAAAATAACTTAACATAGTATCCACATCCTTGTAACATAAAATAAAAACGCAGTATAAACTTGTTATAAGTTGTGCGGTTATTATAACACACGAAACACAGACGGGTTGACAATTTTTACACAGTGTTAATCAGTGTTCGATTATTTATCACGTCGGTCACTAAAACAGCGCATACCATTGGATACCACTAATTTAATACAAATTTTCTTTGTTGGTGTAGCTTCAGCATGTTTTTTGGTACTCATAATAATGATACTGTGTACATCGCTTGTAGGCTATTTTTATAGAAATAGTTCAAATCTTATAATATATAAAATTAGAAATAAAAAGTAAATTATTTTTTATCATAAATAAAATGTAGTGGAACTAATTAGGCAACGCAAACAGGAGCAGAATAAGCAATCTGTCCGTCGCAAATGTACAATATTACATACAAATCATACTTCAAGATGTAATGAAACGAATATTGCCCCAATATTTAAAGATTTACATCTGGTACTCTAAAAAGTGTTTACCAAAAGAATTAAGCTAACAGGAAACGATGGAAGGAAATGAAATTAACATAAATTTCACTTTACTGAATTATATTCAAATCATATAAACCACATTATAGTCTATTAATTTGCAGTTTTAATAAAGAAGTAAACATGTACAGGCTTATACTGCCTATCCTTGTTAAACCGAATTAATTAGAAAGTAAATGTCCGGTAATAATCAAACAGTAATACTGAAAAATATTCATATTCCTTATGAATTTATTTTGTAACAAAATTAATTGTTGCTTATGTATTCAAAATTTAAGTAAAATTTATTAATTGTAAGTCTTGTAGTTAAAAAATGTCTTCTTCTTACGATTCTTAGTCCCAACTTTTATATTTGATTTAATAAAATATTGGCAAAGCAAAACACAGAAAAATAAGAAAATTCGTTTATCTCAAAAATCATCTGAAGATCTGACGGTTTTCAAGCATATTATCAAAAACCGGGAAAATATTTTTTAAGCAGTAAACAATTTATTAAGAAACATGAAACATCACAATTTTATAGGATCAAAGTTAGTTTGAAATTTATGTTAAAATATTACAGTAATACCAAATTTCATATAAATAAAAGGCTGTCTTATAGCTTTTGGAAATGTAGATACTGATTATTACTTTTTACAATAGCATAGAAAGCATCTTTTTGTATATTAAGGAATTAAATTGTATAATTATATATAATTTTGTTTCGTAACTTAACGTTAAAGGAGAACACGATGCAACAATTACAATTCAAAGATTATAATTTATGTAATGAGATTGTGTTTTACTTATCGTATATTGGCTTGCAATGATTTATTGTGATGTTGTAAGTTAAAAAGCAATATACTGCAATAATTACATATAAGGTTGTAAAACATATATTCAAATGCATTTGAATCCGGTTCAACAGATAATTAAGTAGAAATGGAATCGGGCGCTATAGCTTCAGTTATCAGATTCACAATGTAGCATTAAGAGAATGAATTAAACAATCACCTTAAAAAGTAAAATCTGTTAAACGATAACATAATATGTGTTGTGCTACCGTTACGAGTAGTAGGAGTATGTAAACTATCATTGTCGGTAAATTGTTATAGTGTCAAAAATTATTCAATTAAAATTTTACGGTTGTAATAAAATTACAACATCTACAATTATTGTAGAATTACAATATCTACGACCTGCAGTGAAAATAATTTGATTCAACTTCCATGTTCCATAAGGTAATGGAAGTATGGTCCATGGCGAAAAAAATCGTGTTCGAGATAACGGCAGATTCTGATTGTACTACCATCAAAACATGAAAAAAAGTCATTTTTCGAAAAGTGTCTGTGTGTAGAATTTTTTCTACGGCAAACGATAACTACCGCAAATTCAAACAGAATCAAATAATTTTTTGCATACAGCTCTGAATTGCAAGGGACTCAAGACCTATTGATTTCGGTGAAGATCGGTTAAGGGAAAGGGTTAGTTTACCTACAACGTTTTACGTGTTAACAAGAGTAAAATGCTTAATTTTGATAAATAAAGTGACTTACATAGGGAAGGAAATTTTATCATCACTGATTATACATGAACATTGACTTCATCTATTTTCCTAATAAATCATTCATCAACATAATTGTCTGTTACATTTTTGCATCACTTGATTCCTTTTGTTACCGCTAGCAGTTCATCATAGAAAGATGTTTCTGTTCTGTGGTGGTGTTTATTTTAATCAACAGTTATGTTTTACTGTAATAATTGTCGGTTGTCTACCATACAGTCATTAGCACACTCACATCATTATTTGATAATACATCTAATACATACTTGTAACCAGCACCACCAATCACCACATGCGAATGCTCCCGTTTGACACAATAACTGCAAGTCGCTTCAAAACACTATAACAGGAGCCTGAGGTCAACAGCTCGATGAGGAGAGACCGTGGTTAGTGGAGGCTTGGTTAAAATAGAACCATCCATTAATATATTGTTACGGCGGTCTACTGATCATCGTATGGTTTAGTGGAAAACAAAATACAAGACATCAATTATGTCACTAATTACCAGCTTTAATTATCACAATTAAACAGTTTGTAATCAAAAAGATAGTCTCTTACAACAAATCAAATATAAATTGTTCACACGCAATTATAATGTCAATGAGTATAAAACACAATTGTATCTCAATTGTCCCGCACAAATGTAAAACACATAACACTTCGCCACAATACTTCGAACAGCATTGGAATAAATCACAACTGAAACTGAGCGTCGCTGAGTACTTGTATTTATACCCCGCCGAACATCCAGAAACATCCATACTGCGCATCAGTGCTACACTAGACCATAATTGATTGCGGCCTTGACACAGTGCGTGTGGCTGGCGAAGTCTAGAAAAGTCTTGCTAAGCCATGTTGAGATCACGTACACACAAAACATTACAGCTGGATTCCACTGGAACATCTGAGAAACGTGTAGAATGTTTTGTAATGGTGTAATACTTTTTCCACATTATGTAACAATATTAAACACACACACACACACACACACACACACACGCACATTTATAATTTAGTGAATTGTTCTGTTAATTTTCATTGTTGTTGTTTCTATGTTAACGTATTGAAAATCAATTTTAAACTACATTTGTCCATGGAATTTGCTTGAGATTGACTACAAAATTTTTCACCTTCTTAAATATTATTAATAACATTAATTACTGGTACACGTGAATTATTACTACTAAAATTTGCAGAGAATTCAACTCGCATTAAAATTACATTGAATCAGGTAATATTTTTAACATTTTTACAGACTTAATTTTTGTTGAATATGCTATGTATAATGTGCTTCCATCTAGTTTAAGATATTCTAATCTTTACTAATAATAAATATCTGTTTACTTTAATATCTGTTTTGCCTTAGCTTAATAATATAAGCACTATATTTTCTTACACCTATGAATATCCTATGTCTAACCTGCAAAGTATTTAATACGCTTAAAAAGTGGAACAGAATTATTTATATGATACTTCAGCAGCCTTGTCAACTTTCTTTCATAATTCAGAAATTCCATATTAAAGCTTCACCTAAGCCAAAGATCCAGCGAAATTTATATGTTCATTTGGAAGGAGGGGTTTACACAATATTTGTGTTTACAGTTTCAGTGATGGTGCCAAAGAGAAATATTTGTCTTACTTCCTGACATACGGTTATCACTTGTACATTATTTCATTTTCAATATTTATAATGACTTTATTCAGTAGATACTATTATTGTTTTAATTACTTTGAAATGTTACCCACGTCGGTCATGAAACAGTGCATCGATTTCTTCACTATATTCTAATACATGAAGCATTTCTGTGTCGTACCAAGGGAGCACTTTTGTTTTATCTTCTCTTGTTGAATTAAAGTTATTTTAATGACGTATCATATTTTAACCTTCAAATAAAAGTTGTATTATAAAATCAACATATCAAAAATCAAACAAGAGTTAAGCAACCAATTTTTAATAGTAGATGATTGGTTAGCAGATGATTAGTAGCTATTGTATTAAATTGTTCCTCATATTTTGTGCAGCTATCTCAATGATAGTACCTTCTTTACTTCCTAAGTTCCTAATGATGTATCTAAAATAAAACTCAATGTACAACTTTGCTGGGGTCCAAAGGGGGTGTGATGCGAACATATGCTTTCATAGAAGAGAAATGCACCAGCCTGTCCACCCCAACTCCACTCTCACCTACACGTCGGTGGGCTCTGTTACGCCGAGCAATCCACTCCAAGGTTGTGGTAACCAATCCCTTTGGCGGAGTGGATCGGTAAGCAAACGAGATATGGGGGTTCTGTCAGGACAGCCTGGGGGTATCCTGGGTCCTGGCCGGGCAGGATGGTGCACATCGGCAGCAGGGTGTGCATCTAGTGTGGAGGCGGAGGAGGCTATAGTAGCCCAACGGCTGCACACATGGGCTTAGTCAGTTAGCCTACTGCGACCGGGCAGAGAGAGCTCGTCAGCTGAGGTGAAAGCAACTCTCTAGGGAAAGAGCACCCCGAAATCAAAGTTCCTGGTCCTCCAGGTTGGGGGTTGGATCGGAGAATTCACATAGCCCATCTGTAAAAGTTTTATGTTCAGAAACCTGTCAGTTTCTTTCGCCAGCAAGTTTTTATAAATATGAATGTGGCGACAAAAAATTTACTCCCCGTAGGGGCCCGATCGGATCCCGGAGGGCCCCAGTCCTCACAACTTCATGTTACTACCAAACAAAGAACTTGCAGAAATAATCAGGTTAATTTTAATATTGGACTATGGAATACGCTCAGTTTATACCGACTCGGAGCTCTCAGAGTGCTCCTAGACCAACTTGACGCTTTTGCAATAGACATAGCTGTGATACAGGAAATCTGGTGGACAGGCCAGGGAATTCTTGAGAAGCGGAGCCACACTGTCTATTACAGCTGTCATGATAGGCTACATCATTATGGAACAGGATTCATCATCCAAAAGCGGTTCAGACAAAGGGTGATTGACTTTAAACCCATGTGTCCACGAATCTGTTGTTTAAGAATTAAGGGAAAATTTAAGAATTACTCCCTCATTAGTGTTCACGCGCCAACTGAAGCATCCCCAGAAATGGAGAAAGAAGTATTTTATGATCTCCTTGATGAGACTTTTGATCAATGCCCTAGTCATGACATCAAACTGATTGCTGGAGACATGAATGCGAAAGTAGGTAGAGAAACAATCTACTCTCCAACAATTGGACGGCATAACCTGCACGAATCAACTAATGATAACGGGCAGAGGTTGATTAATTTTGCCGCATCAAGGGACCTGGTCATTGGTGGAACACTCTTCCCTCACAAAGATATACATAAGGGAACATGGACTTCACCATTAATCAAATAGACCACTTCCTCATTAGCTCACAAAGTAGATCTAATCTACTGGATGTGAGGACACGAAGGAGAGCCAATATTGACTCTGATCATTACCTAGTATTTGCACGACTGAGAGACCGTATGTCAATGATTAAGACACAACGTGTTCCAAGAAGAAAACAGTACAACATATCCAAACTAAAGGAGGAGGACAACCGCTTAGGATTCACTGCACTAGTCGGAAATAAAATCACCAAAACGACTACAGGAAATCCAAGTATAGACATTGTTTGGGAAGAAATCTCTTCAGCACTTGCCGGTGCTGCAGAGGAAACTCTGGGCCTCAAAGAAAGGGAACCTTCAAATCCGTGGTTTGATGAAGAGTGCAGAGTTGCTACAGACCTTAAAAATGAAGGCTATACAACAATGATACAGAGGGACACAAGAAGAAGTGCAGAGGAGTATAGGAAGTGGTGGAGAGCGGAGAAGCGGGTACATTTGCAGAAGAAGCGCCATTGTAAGAGTCAACAGCTGGTAGAGATCCAAGATCTTCAGGATGCAAATGAAATCAGAAAATTCTACAATAAGGTAAATCAAGGTAGGAAACCCTTTAAACCCAGGACAACAGCTGTCGTGACAGTGACGGCACCCTACTTACAGAAAAGGGGAAAATCCTCGAAAGGTGGCGCAAGCACTTTGAAGCTCTTCTTTCTAAGAATGACGAGGTGGACAACTATGTACCACCTGTGCTAGAGGAACATGAACACATCAAGCCTCCGGATGAAGGTGGTGTGATATCTGCAATAGAAAGCCTTAAAAACAGCAAAGCTCCCGGTTCTGATGATCTTCCTGCGGAGCTTTTCAAAAACGGTGGCCCAGAGCTAATTAAAACCCTTAACCACCTTGTCATTGATATATGGATAGAAGAGAAACTGCCAACAGCCTGGCAGAAGGCAGTTATATGTCTGGTTTATAATAAAGGAAATCAACTAGACTGTAATAATTACAGAGGCATTTCTCTTCTCCCTGTGGCGTATAAAATAGTGTCCCATATATTGTACCAAAAACTGCTTCCACATGCTGATCGGGTGATTGGTCGATTATCAGTGCGGATTTAGAAGAGGAAAATCGACAATAGACCAGGTTGTCACACTCCGACAAATTCTAGAGAAAGGTAGGGAACATAAGCTACAAACCCATCACCTCTTCATAGAATTCAGAAATGCATACGACAGCATTGACAGAAAAGAATTTTACACTGCTCTTGAAGAACTGGGCATACCAAAGAAATTAATAAGATTGTGTAAGATGACAATGCTGACAGTGAAGGGCATGGTGAGGATTCAGAATGACTTATCAGGAGAGTCTGACTATGGAAATGGAGTCCTCCAGGGCGATGCTCTTGCATGCCTCCTCTTCAATCTTGCCTTAGAAAAAGCTACGAGAGATGCTGGAATAGATTCCTCTGGGACTGTATTCAACAGGTTGATGCAGGTCCTAGAATACGCTGATGACCTAGATATAATCGGGAGGTCCCTTCGAGCAGTCACTGAAGCCTTTCTTGCTCTTGAAGGTCCCGCAAGGAGACTGGGTCTCATAATAAATGAAAGCAAGACAAAATACATGGCCACAGGACAGGAGGCTAGAGAAGGAAAACACATCCAAATCGACATCTATTCCTTCGAAAAAATCAACAACTTTGTTTATTTAGGATGCCAAGTTGACGCTGATGGGGAAACAACAGAGGAAATAAAGCGAAGGATCACCTCAGCTAATAGGTGCTTCTTTAGTCTCAGACCCCTGTTCCAAAGCAGAATAATTGCCAGGAGCATCAAGCTGCTTTTGTATAAAACACTGATCCGCCCAGTTCTCACCTATGGTTCTGAGACTTGGACCATTTCTAGAAAGTCTGAGTCAAGCCTGCTAGTTCGTGAACGCAAAATCTTGCGTAGTATATTTGATCCAATATGTGTGGGGGGGTGAATGGAGGAAAAGAACCAACCAAGAACTGAACACACTTCTGAATGAACCAGATATTGTGAAAATTATAAAGCTTGGTAGATTAAGGTGGGGTGGACACGTGATCAGAATGGGGGAGAATGAAATACCAAGAAAGGCACTCACAAAACAAATCTATGGCACCAGGAGAGTTGGTAGATGCAATCTACGTTGGGAAGACGGTGTGAGCTATGATGCGCGCCACATCCTTGGGACCCGGAACTGGAGAGCAGCTGCACTTGACCGGGACAACTGGCGGAGGCTGTTAAAGGAGGCCTTGACTCAGTAATGGGTTGTTGCGCCGCTGATGATGGTACAACTTTGCTACTTATAATATATTTACAAATTATTCATATTCTGTTTTAGAAATAATAATTATCATTTATGGTTTACTATTTCTTTCTATTGCTTTCTTATTAAACTAGGATAATATTTACTGGCACTGCTAATTATGCACACATCTATAACTTGAAATGCCACAGAGTTTTTACGTACAGTTTTTAATTTTTGTAACGTTACTTTAGTTTTCTCTATTGTATGATGCTGATGTCGATTTTAAATGTTTTTTTTTATTTTCTTATCAGTTCCTTTTGTAAAACAATTAGAATTTTTCTAATATTGTCTACTGAGGATCACTGCAATTACCCACTGGAGTACAGAACAATACTAGCTGTTGTATAAACTGTAATAACTAGATGACC
Organism: Magicicada septendecula; assembly: GCA_034769895.1. Lineage (NCBI taxonomy): Eukaryota > Metazoa > Arthropoda > Insecta > Hemiptera > Cicadidae > Magicicada > Magicicada septendecula. Next base: position 141,233,379 of record CM068368.1, read on the forward strand.
AGTGTTTATTCTAACTTATTTCCAGTCATTTCGGCAAATAATTATTAATTTCGAAAGGTGATGAAATTTTATTGACATATGTTTAATACAAATGTTTAATAAATGTTCCTGCAGTTTCAATAAGAATTATTAGGTTGCGTTTACATGTTCTGTATATAAGTCTGTTGTTTCTTATTTTCTTATATAACTTTCTTAATGGTGATCAATGGTCAGACAAGATCTACTACTTATACCAGTCCTTCTTGCAGTTCCTTAATATTTGGAATGTTGTTCGTTTTGGTAGTTAGAGTTTTTTTTTTGTTTTCTTTATTCTAGTATTAGATGATGTTACTTTGTTTTGTCTGTACTTATAAACTATCTTTTGAGCGTACTCTCTTCCACTCTTTTACTTTCAATTTATATTCCAACTTTTATTTAGGTAGTCTTTTATACTTTTATTGTGCTGTATAAAAGGTCAATGTCTACTCTATTTCACTTTATATTCTTCAAAATAAAATATATTTACCTCTTTTTTTTATTAAAGATCATATCCTGCCTTTTTCTGGCAGGTCCTCATATGACAGTCATGCATGCCTTCTAGTTATGCACCAGCCTCTTAATGTCTTCTTATTGTCTTTCAAACTTAATTGAATCCACCTCCCTTTCCACTAGAGAAACCCTTTTTACATAGTACACATGTTTTATTTAGTGACTCACATAAGAAAAAAGGCTATGTAAATTTTACATAAGTTTGCTTTCCGTATTTCTCTAAAGGACTTTTAATAATTCCATAAAAGCTTTGAAACATCTTTAACTTTCTAACAAAATCTTTTCCACTTCCTGTGCCCTACAAACTTCTTCCAGCTTACTCACCTACAAACTTTGGTTTTCCCTATATTCCATATTACATTTAAGTTCATACGCAAGGGATACAATTAGAGTATGGTCTAAAGGCATGACTACTTGCAATTTTCATGGTATTTCAATGCCTCTCCTGTACAAATAATTAATCTTCTCCTGTAAAATGGAGTATCGTATTATTTCTTTTGAAAATAATGTAGTAAGCTTTGTACCTTTTATTCCTACTGTACAAGATACCTGAGACTAAAATTGAGATATTTTGTATTATATTATTGACAGTTATTTTATATCTAACAGAATATTTACTTAAGAAGGCCATTAATTTTGTTACAATACTGCATTCAAAACTTATCAGAGATATAGATGTCTAATGTAGTTCTTTCATGTAGTTCTGATGTAATAGTAATTTCATTACGTTTTACAGCCATGGACAACGAATTGGTAGATGCAGATGAAGTATTAATTGAGTTTTATCTGCTAAGGGAAAAAATGAAAATTATAAATGAAGTGCATACCGAAAATATGGCATTCTGCCGAAAGTGTGCCAAACTTTTAAGATCAAGAATAGACAGTATTGCAGAACAGATACGTAAGAACTTTTTGAATTAATTAGTATTATGCAGAAGTAAGTTTGAATGAAGAATATGAGTGAGATATATAAAAATATTTGTGTAAGTAATGGCAGCAGTAAGAGTCTATTAAAAATTATATAGTTGTCATAAACGTGTGTATAATTTACCATACATTTTGTACTCACTTTTCTAAAAGTAGATCTTGTCACACCTATTTAGTCTTTAAAAATTATTTTTCAACACTTTTATGTAGTCTTTATAAAAATTACAGATCATGTATTCCACATGTTCCTTATCACCTTATCATTCATAAAGTGTAGATAACGTAAGCTTTTCTAGTGGTATACCCATTATTGAACAATATGTAACTGACTACCCATATATAAATATGAGTTTGTGTAAATGAATATAAAAATAATACATGCGTACTTACAAACGTCTCTATTGATATTATAAAATACATTAACGGTTATAAAAAATTTCATTTACAAGAAATAAACAGACTTGTACAAAATGTAATCTTTATACTGGATTTCTGTGATGCGGTGAATATTTTAACGAAGGCTGTTACAGAGTATTGATTCCCATAACAGTAGCAGGCCTGTATAAAATTTCTGTTTTACAACTTCACTGTTGTTATCAGAACTTCTTATCACGATAGAGTACTCAAAACATTATAAAAATGTAGCACCGTTATTACATTCTCCAATTAAAACTGTTTTGACTAATGTTTTTGTTTCGCAGAAGCTTAATAAATTGAATTACTTTCTTTTGTTTCAGAGGCCAACAAGCAGCTGTTGAGCCAAGTAAGTATAATTACTATAAACTTTGCTTCATGTCTGTCTGTCTTTCCATCTCTCTATATACATATATGTGTGTGTGTGTGTGTGTGTGTGTGTTGTAAATGTTATCCAAGATGTTTCTTACTTATATTGCAATATAATGTTTAATATGTTTATTTCTTATCATAATAATAATTAAATCATTTATTAATATTTAATTAAATAAACAAATAATTAGATTGTTTTATCAAGTGTACAGTTATCTTCTGCCTAATGCGTCTTTTCTTTTAAAGAGAGAGAATATAACATTCTGTTTGTTGTTCCACTTAGTCCATAAATCAGTAATGTTTTAAAAGTACAGTACTAATGTTTTTCTTACCAGTACTTGAGATATGTTTGAGTATTATTCTTGGCTCTCATTGTCTCATACAATGCAAGCGTGTGTTTGTGTGTATAAAACTAAAAACTCAAGCCAAACTGTACGTATATCAAATAAAATGCCGATAAAAAAGGGAATAAGGCAGGGAGAGAGTAAGCATGCCCCATACTGATGAATACTGTCAAAGATCTTTACCATGATTGTAAGGTATTTTCAAGTGATTGTAAAATATAAAATTAATTAAAGAGAATATAATGTGAAATATTGTAAAGACAATTCAGATTTTCAGAAGCTGAGAATGTCTGGTGTTTTTTAAATTCTGGTACACTTACATTTTTATTAACATATTACTCTTTTATGTTCCAAACCAAACGATTTTCTTTCATAATCTTAAGCAATCTCTTCAACATTATCAAATGCTCTTCTAGCTCTATGAATGTGTGTTTACTTATGCCTAGTTTTCTTTTAAGTACAGTGTTAAGAATGTTAAGTGTATTCACTGCCTTGTGCATATGCTTAACATATCCAGAGATCTTATGACATAATTTTAGCAGATAAAGTGGTATAAAAATAATGACAAGTTAACCAGATGATTCCTATTTTAATTTATTGTCACCTTCTTAAGTAAACTGTATGAAAATAATTACACATTTATCAACTAAATAGCAACACGTATTTATTTTTAATCTGAAATAGACCAGTCAGGTTAGGTAAGATGACATCTTGCTCATTATCAAATAAACCATTTGTGGTGTACTAACACAGAGCTGCTCGTATAACCATTTGGTTTTTAATATGAATTATTCGGTTTTCAGATTAAATGTGATCTTTCTAATGTTGATTTTAAGTTTTGGAGGTTAGACTCAATCTGAAACCTGTCACCATCCATATCAATGTGCACGTCTTCACCATATATGCCATCTTTCGAGATGTCTTTGTCTGCCTCTACATCAATAATGTCACACTCCGGTACTTGTTTCGTTGATTTTTTTGTCTTTGAAGCTAGACTCAATCTGAAACCTGTCACTGCCCATATCAACGTGCACGTCTTCACCATATATGGCATCTTTCGAGATGTCTTTGTCTGCTTCTACATCAATAATGTCACACTCCGTTACTTGTTAGTTGATTTTAAATCTTTGAGGTCAGACTCAATCTGAAACCAAATAATTAAATTATAAACAAAACAGCTATATAAATAAGACTGTGTTTTCACACTATAAATCATCTAAGTGTTAATTATTATCATCTTATCTTTCCTTTGTTTCTGGTACTGGTTCGTTTGAATCTATTTCAGTTCCAGTGTCCACCTCTGGCACATTGTCACCAAAATCTATTTCTGCTCCAGTGTCCGCCTCGCCATCAATAATTTCACATTTGAATTACAGTACTTGTTGTTTGACATAATTTAGAGATAGTTATAATAATTTCAGTCTCAGAAACTGAACCAGCAACCAGAAACACAACCCAACACTACACTACAAGTACCAGAAAACCGACTCAAAATTATTAATATTAAGGAAACCACTGGTAAAAAATTAATCTTTGGTGACGTGCTGCATTACCGTTATTATCACTATCCTAGTTAGGTTAATAGTGAGGTTAACCTAGTTAGGTTAGGTTACCATCAAATGTGAAATTATTGACATAGAGGTGGACACTGGAACGAAAATAGACTCAAATGAACCAGTACCGAAAGCAAAGGTAAGATAACATGATAATAATTAACATACAAACCATCTGTAGTGTAAAAACAGTTAGTGATATAGCTGTTTTCTTTCTAATTTGAATTATTTCGTTTCAGACTGAATCTAACATTGTAGGCCCAGAGGCCTTCTTAACAAAATACATGGTATCTACCTCATCACGAGAGTGAATTGGTAGACACTGTGCTAATTGTGCACTACTCGTTATCTACACTGACGATGGCCTCTGATGGTGAGGCCGAATCATCTGTCAGCATAAACACCAGACCAGGTCCTAACAACCCGGCTACTAATGTTTCCAACTATTTGATTTTTAATTTTAATTATTTGCTTTTCAGATTGAACGTGACCTTAGCCACTCAGGCACTGCCAAACCATCAATACATGAATTCCAATCCAAAATTAACCTCAAAGACTTACCATCAAGTACACAAGTACCAGAATATGGAATTATTGTTGTTGAGGCAGAGAAAGAAAATTTGGACGATGCCATGTATGGTGAAGACACGCACGTTGATACGGACAGTGTCTGTGACCCGTATTACGATCAGAAATTAGTGACTCGTAAACCAAAAGGAAAATTCGCTCGTTTGTGCAAATGTCTTTCCCATCCTTTCCAAAAATTAATAAACAAATTCACAAATGCAAGCAGAAATAGACAGTTCACATAGGTAAGATAACATAATAATAATAAGCAAATAAATCATTTAAAGTGTACACATACTTTGTAAGCCCATTTGGTTTTTAATATAAATTATTTGGTTTCAGATCAAACGCCACCTCAATGGACTCACACGCTACAACACCACAAGAATTCAATTAGAAACAAATGATTCACATTGGTAAGATAACATAATAATAATAATAATAATAATAAAACAAATAAATCATTTAAAGAGTACATATACTTTTGTAAGACTATTTGGTTTTTAATTTCAATTATTTGGTTTCAGATCAAACGCCACCTCAACGACGCACAGACTACAACACAACAAAGTGACAAATTCAATCAGAAACAGATGATGCACATAGGTAAGATAACATAATAGTAATAATAATAATAATAATAATAATAATAATAAATATTATAATAATAATAAAACAAATAAATCATTTAAAGAGTACATATATTTTTGTAAGACTATTTGGTTTTTAATTTCAATTATTTGGTTTCAGATCAAACGCCACATCAATGACTCACACAGTACAACACCAAGAAATCAGAAACAATCCAAGACTACAAGTATCAGAAACCCAATGCAAAATTATTAATATTAAGGAGAACACTGGTACAAAAATTACCTTTGGTGATGCCCTCTATTATAATTATTGTGACCCCTAATTTTCTTGATATTACCATCTAAATTATGTCCTAAGGAAACCAAAAGACACATTTGCCTGTTTTTGAAACCATCTTTTAGGCTGTTTCCAAAAATGGCAACACAATGACAAATTCCTGTGTGGAGTCTGCTATACAGTGGCTTCATGATTGTTTTGTACGTTTTGTTCTATGGAAACTGTACTGAAAGTACTAAGTTTCTAACAAATTCTAATTAAAAAATTTTAAGTAAATTTTAATTAAAATTACAAATTTTATTCATTAAAAATTTAATAGTACGTTACTCTCATTATTTTTTTTATAAGTCTACATTCATTTCAAAATTAGTAAATGATATTTCCTTATAGCTGCGACCTGGACCTCTGCGTCCTGTGGCAATGCCCAGCAGTGCTGATAGCGCTGCTCGCGGCAATAAGGAAAACAAATTAAAAGTACATTCTGGAATTCCATTATTATGTAATATTAATTACTAACACAATGCTTTAATCTCTTGGAATTATTTATGATTGTCTTCATGTTTTTAACAACACACCCTGAACTGTAAACTAAAATATCTTGTTCAGATTAACAAAGGATAAAGCGAAATGCCTAAAAACACGACTTACCAATAATGTCTCCAGCCTTGAGGATATCTGTGACAATATCCACTTCCCGCAAGTGAGAACTCTCACATATAACCTCCAGGCTAAGAATATTATTGGTAAGTTGTATTTTGACTACCTTTTTATTTCATTTCACTTTATTCTTTGTTTAGTTTCAACAAGTTATTTTGTTTACAGATCAGGTTTTTGGAAGACAATCACTGATTCTGTGGATGAATCATTGTGTTTGTAATTAGTATCTCATGAGGGTCCAAGATATCACTCGTATTCAAGATTAAAAAAATTGTTAGTTTCACTGACCTCCGCCATTGGGAGGGGTGAATTTTTAATTTTGTTTCAAAAATATAAAACAAAATTTTTTAAATAATTAAATTAAAAATATAAAATTAATTTAATTCATAAACTATTTTTATATTTGTCTAAATGAGAAATTATCAGTTTCATTATAATGTAGGCTGTTATAATGAATATCATAAGGCAGGCATTTTTGGCTTTGGTTTCAAACAAAATTTTACTCTTCACACATTTACATTCACACATGTGTGAAACGTTCCGCTGAAATGATAGTATTAATACAAATTTCTCCAAAATATTATTAATCTTGCAATGGGTTCTGTACAAGTAAACAATGGAAATTAAACAAAGGTGAGTGCTTAACTCAGGACTCATTTAGTCTATATGTTATAATAATATGTGAGCATAAGTGAAGTGTAGACATCTTTTACTAACACGGAACTGTTATCTTTTTCAATTTATTATCTTCACATAGCTTGTAACGGTGACAAATTGTACAGTGGATCAACTTAGTTGAAGGGGAGTCAGGAGGTCACTATTAACATTTCCTATACGTTACTGGCACTTCTCAAATGATAGTCTGTTACAGTTTGACAATCTGCATTTCTCCTCTGTCATGATGTGTGATATTAAAACGTTTTTGGGGTATAGTTATTACCAGTTCAAGCACTGGTATTAAGCAAAATGCACACATCTGACATCATTTGAACGTGAAATCGCACTCAAACAATTCGCGTAAATGGCTTAAATTTGATTTTCCTCTTTACAATATACTTTACTCACACAGACTTTTCATCGTGGTAAATTACTTTCATGAAATTTCAAGAGCGCTTTAATGTCATAGAGTTCTGAAGCTTTGCATTTTACTTATATATCCTTATAATATTCAGTTCTTGAATATTTATATTTTAATGGGATTTGTTTACCTGTAGTATGTTTTCTAGGAATTTTCAATTCTCTTTCTGAAGTATGTGTAATTTTAATTATCAGATTCCAATTTTGACCATCTAAATGACACCCACTTTCACCTATGAAAAGTACAAAACACCAGCGCATATAATGCGCTGCTGGCACGAAAACAGTTTATTAATGTCTAATAAACTTAACCTACACTAATTTTTAGTTTATCATATATTAATAGTAAAAATTTTAATTTGTTTGTAAGAATTTAGTAATTAACATATTAAGAATATAGTTATTACTATATATTTCCTATTTGTACATATGTGATTACAAACATTTTTCCATATTTTGGGGGGGTCTACCCCAACCCCCCCCCTGGGTGCACCACTGAGTACGATAAAGTAATATGTTTGGTATATGTACTTGTGAATATCAATGGCAGGTTATGAATTGTATGTGTGTGGGGAATAAATTGCTAGACTGATAAATATTGAATTATTGGTTATGTGATGTGAAAGACAATTGACAACTAGCCCTGACAAGCACTCCAAGAATTATCTAGAGTTATTATTATCATCTAAGAATTGTGTATGATAATTTCCAAATTTTAGTGGGTGTGATAATGTGTCCTTTCTCTAACTGAAGCCCTGAAATGATATAATTGGACAGAATGCGTAATTGTCACTAAACCAAGCTGTAACAATGTGGAGATTGGTGGCTTTATGAAGACACTACTCCAGCCCATGTTATCACAACTCATTCAGACCTTTCTCACAAAACTCAGATTTACACAGGTTCAGCAGTCCTACTTGTCAGACATGGTTCCGTGCAACTTCTGGCTCTTTCCAACACTCATGACGCCACTCACAGAAATAGATTTCAGTAGAGAAGAGATCAAAATAAATGCAACAAAGCCCCTGCTGAGTATTGCATAAACACTACAAAAAAAAAAATGTTTTCAACAGTGGAAGAATGCTGGGATGCTGGGAGAAGTGTGTCAATACAGAAGGGGCCTACTTTGAAGAGAACGAGCTTTCAACTTTTTCAGGTGACATACTTTTTTTGTGGTGTACATCCGATACTTTTTGATACATGTTTCTAGTATGTTTACACTTAGGTCTAAATGTATACTTGTAAAAATTAAACTTTGACTACTAAGTGTTTTGAAACAGAAGTTATATAAAGTGAATACAGTAAATTCAATACTGACAGTACACACAAAACCTGATTATAGTCATTATGCAATAATGAAAGGTACAAATGAAAATACAAGTTTAGTGTAAAGAATTAATTTTTTATTGTCAAATCAATTACAATACACAAACACAGAGTAGCATATAACATTATTTAACTGTATATTGAACAGTAGCATATATAAAATACAACCCTGGTATTACAAATACAAATCAGCTGACAAACTGATAGCTACGTGATGTGGCTCTGGACAAATCTTGAGACCGGAACAGATGTCTGGATTCATTGTTTCATTGTTCTTCCACTAGAGGGCGTTAGGATACAATATATCTGCTGGTAAAATTAAATTTCGAAATTTGCAAACTTGAAATATTGACAGAGTTCCTTATAGGGGTAGGTGGATCTCGGGAACAAGATTTTGAACCGTCAACATCAGTAGTCACATCTTCCTAGTTCTCACATACTATTGAAGTTGTGGTAGGAGAGAGCTACATATGAAACTGCTGAAAAAAAAAAACAAAAGTTGAATACAGTTAGCGAGTGCAATTACAAAATTAAAGCAAAACGTAGATGTTGCATTCGTGAAGCGGAAGGTTAGGTTATGTTTCACGTACGTAATCACCTAATTTCACATTATTTGTTTCTAATATAATATTAAACCAATAATAATGTTTTTTTACTAATCTAGTACTTTAAGAATTTACACTGAAACAACACGAGAGAGTGCTGCCATAGCTGATCTTACGAAAAACGCAGGATTAATGAAGTTATATTGTACACAGCCTAAGCTAACAACAGCTGGCCAACCAAGCGTTGTTCTTCTCACCGCTGGTAAACTTTATACCTGGCTAATTAAACTAACTATACTAGTTAGTAAATTTAAGACTAGTGTACTCGTTTTGTTACATAGTTAGTTGGTGTAATGCATTTGCTCTCCACACACACACACACACACACACACACACACACACACACACACACACACACACACACACACACACACACACACACACACACACACACACACACACACACACACACACACACACACACACACACACATCTGTTTAAAGTAGAACATATTTAAATTACAAATTTCTATATATTATCATTACGTGTTTAAGATATACAAAACAAATTGGAAACAGCACGGTATTGAAGGCGGAGATACGAGAGTTGTTGAAAGAAAGGTGTGAAAAAAAAACGACAGTGATGGAAACCTGCTATGGAACCGCGACAAGATTTACAGACTAATCCTGGAAAGAACAAAAAGAAAATGATTTATATGTGTTTCACTCTGTTATCTCTATTTTGTTTTAATACATTTTATACACGTTTTAAATTGAACTGAAATAAACACAATTATATACTTTTGTCTATTTTATTTTATTCAGTCCTTGAGTTAAAGAAAAATTAAATTCCTGGATTTCGTTGTCTCTGAAGAAGCTTTTTAAAAGCGGAAACCGGTTCAGGTTATAAAGTAAACATTTTACATTTTTACCCATACAAAACTTTGTGTTCCGAGTCGGTAGTGAAATAATTATATTTAGAAAAAATTAGTTATGTGCCACCTGCATACAATTTAGTTCCAGGTTTTATTTATACAAGTAAATTAAATAACCTTTATGCGGACACATACACACACACAAACACAATGATTTGTGTGTTTTACTTACTTGTTGGACAGTATGATACTGTGTAGTTTACACATATTGTGGAACTGACTGTATCAAGAGATGGCAAAACTAAAATCGCACAGCCATCTAAATTGTTGAATGGATATGAACTGAACATTAAACTAAATATAGAAATATACTCAAAATTATTAAATACCGGGCTGGTAGGTTGTGGTCGGTTGCTATATAATATCGACATCGTCAGCAACGTTTCATATCCCAACCTTGGGGACCTTTAGGTTGTGTTCGGTTGCTGTATAATCTCGACATCGTCAGCAACGTTTCATAGCTCACCCTTGGGCACCTTTAGGTTGTGTTCGGTTGCTGTATAATATCGACATCGTCAGCAAAGTTTCATATCCCACCCTTGGGGACCTTTAGGTTGTGTTCTGTTGCTGTATAACCTCGACATCGTCAGCAACGTTTCATATCCCACCCTTGGGGACCTTTAGGTTGTGGTCGGTTGCTGTATAATATCGACATCGTCAGCAACGTTTCATATCCCACCCTTGGGGACCTTTAGGTTGTGTTCGGTTGCTGTATAATATCGACATCGTCAGCAACGTTTCATATCCCACCCTTGGGGACCTTTAGGTTGTGTTCGGTTGCTGTATAATCTCGACATCGTCAGCAACGTTTCATATCCCACCCTTGGGGACCTTTAGGTTGTGTTCGGTTGCTGTATAATCTCGACATCGTCAGCAACGTTTCATATCCCACCCTTGGGGACCTTTAGGTTATGGTCGGTTGCTGAATAATCTCGACATCGTCAGCAACGTTTCATATCCCACCCTTGGGGACCTTTAGGTTGTGTTCGGTTGCTGTATAATCTCGACATCGTCAGCAACGTTTCATATCCCACCCATGGGGACCTTTAGTTTGTGTTCGGTTGCTGTATAATCCCGACATCGTCAGCAACGTTTCATATCCCACCCTTGGGGATCTTCAGATTGTGGTCGGTTGCTGTATAATCTCGACATCGTCAGCAACGTTTCATAGCTCACCCTTGGGCACCTTTAGGTTGTGTTCGGTTGCTGTATAATATCGACATCGTCAGCAACGTTTCATATCCCACCCTTGGGGACCTTTAGATTGTGTTCGGTTGCTGTATAATCTCGACATCGTCAGCAACGTTTCATATCCCACCCTTGGGGACCTTTAGGTTGTGTTCGGTTGCTGTATAATCTCGACATCGTCAGTAATGTTTCATATCCCACCCTTGGGGACCTTTAGGTTGTGGTCGGTTGCTGTATAATCTCGACATCGTCAGCAACGTTTCATATTCCACCCTTGGCGACCTTTAGGTTGTGGTCGGTTGCTGTATAATCTCGACATCGTCAGCAACGTTTCATATCCCACCCTTGGCGACCTTTAGGTTGTGTTCGGTTGCTGTATAATCCCGACATCGTCAGCAACGTTTCATATCCCACCCTTGGGGATCTTTAGGTTGTGGTCGGTTGCTGTATAATCTCGACATCGTCAGCAACGTTTCATATCCCACCCTTGGGGACCTTAGGTTGTGTTCGGTGGCTGTATAATCTCGACATCGTCAGTAACGTTTCATATCCCACCCTTGGGGACCTTTAGGTTGTGGTCGGTTGCTGTATAATCTCGACATCGTCAGCAACGTTTCATATTCCACCCTTGGCGACCTTTAGGTTGTGGTCGGTTGCTGTATAATCTCGACATCGTCAGCAACGTTTCATATCCCACCCATGGGGACCTTTAGGTTGTGTTCGGTTGCTGTATAATGCCGACATCGTCAGCAACGTTTCATATCCCACCCTGGGGGATCTTTAGGTTGTGGTCGGTTGCTGTATAATCTCGACATCGTCAGCAACTTTTCATATCCCACCCTTGGGGACCTTAGGTTGTGTTCGGTTGCTGTATAATCCCGACATCGTCAGCAACGTTTCATATCCCACCCTTGGGGATCTTTAGATTGTGGTCGGTTGCTGTATAATCTCGACATCGTCAGCAACGTTTCATAGCTCACCCTTGGGCACCTTTAGGTTGTGTTCGGTTGCTGTATAATATCGACATCGTCAGCAACGTTTCATATCCCACCCTTGGGGACCTTTAGATTGTGTTCGGTTGCTGTATAATCTCGACATCGTCAGCAACGTTTCATATCCCACCCTTGGGGACCTTTAGGTTGTGTTCGGTTGCTGTATAATCTCGACATCGTCAGTAACGTTTCATATCGCACCCTTGGGGACCTTTAGGTTGTGGTCGGTTGCTGTATAATCTCGACATCGTCAGTAACGTTTCATATTCCACCCTTGGCGACCTTTAGGTTGTGGTCGGTTGCTGTATAATCTCGACATCTTCAGCAACGTTTCATATCCCACCCATGGGGACCTTTAGGTTGTGTTCGGTTGCTGTATAATCCCGACATCGTCAGCAACGTTTCATATCCCACCCTTGGGGATCTTTAGGTTGTGGTCGGTGGCTGTATAATCTCGACATCGTCAGCAACGTTTCATATCCCACCCTTGGGGACCTTTAGGTTGTAGTCGGTTGCTGTATAATCTCGACATCGTCAGCAACGTTTCATATCCCACCCTTGGGGACCTTTATGTTGTGTTCGGTTGCTGTATATTCTCGACATCGTCAGCAACGTTTCATATCCCACCCTTGGGGATCTTTAGTTTGTGGTCGGTTGCTGTATATTCTCGACATCGTCAGCAACGTTTCATATCCCACCCTTGGGGATATTCTCGGGCCGCGAAAGGTGACAGAGTGTTAAGAAACAGTTACGGCAGATCTTGGCCAAACACTACTCGACATCTTTTTGCAAGTAAGAGCAACAGCAGCCGGTAACACGAAGTTACCTATATAACCATGGTCACCAGGTCTCAGCCAATCAAAGGGCCTCGATCTGATTGCATCTCAATAAGCTCGTTCAATACACTGTACCATATCATACTGTAACGAGAACCCTATCGAACATCCTCCACCCCCCGCTAGTCAAAGAAGTGTAGCCTCAGTCAAGGTCATGCTCAAATAGGTTCCCAAGTCCTCTAGGGAGAACACTTGAATTACGCATTAAGTGGCATGCAGTTAAGGTTGGAAGATTCTAGAATACATGCGCTACGTATGTAAGGGGCAGAGTTTGGCTTTGTGGATCAGTTGACAGTGAGCGATTTCCTTAGTAGTGAGCGATCGAGTGTTTTTAGAAGTAGCGTAGCGAAGTGTTGTTGTTATAATGGGTGCGGAATTCTTTATAATTGATATTATTATTGCTTGTGGACAAATTTAAGTTGAATTATTGTACAAGTTGATTATGAATTGTAATTTGTGATAAATTAAAGCTGGTGATTAGTGACTTCATTGGTGTCAGTATTCGTTTTCCACTCTACCTAACGATGATCAGTTACACAGTCGTAACAGTGGGTCAGAAGTGGGACAGAACCATTAGCAGTGGAAACAGTGGACACCGTGTACAAGACTAGTGCAATTTGTAATTAATCTGTAAACAATGGATGCCAGTCAGATGATAGGAGGGGAAATGCAACCGATTAGATGCGTCTGTAAACGAAGTAAAGGTTAAAACAACTACCAATGAAGAGAAAATAGAAGAATCCCGACTACGAGAGTTGCGTCTCCAGGAAGAAGTTAACGCCTTGAAGGATAGACCATATCTTAGTTCCCACGTATCATGCAACGAAAGCAGGGAGATAATCAATTTTAGAAGCTACAAGCGCAACCCCATTGAATTTCTTGAGCGAGTAGAAGAAAGTCTGTCAAGAACCAGGGAGACAAGATGGACAGTGACTAAGGGTATTATAAAGGTTTATTTATATTTATGCAAATTTACTTGCATACATTAATCGATTATCTTTTATATGGAAATCTTTACTCTATATAGCCCCACGTTGGGCGCCAAATATAAAGGTTTATATCGAGCAATTGACAATTGTAATGCCCCACGTTGGGCGCCAAATATAAAGGTTTATTTATATTTATGCAAATTTACTTGCATACATTAATCGATTATTTTTTATATGGAAATATTTACTCTATATAGCCCCGCGTTGTTGGAGCGCCAAATATAAGACTAATGCCTCGCGTTGTGCAGCCAAATATAAGATTTCTTTATATTGGGAGTTTTTGATAATTGTAATAAATTAATAATTAAAATCACTTACTGCCAAAATGTTTCAATTTCCCGGGCGCCACCTCATATCTACAAGGATGTGGATATAAAGGATTCATTTGCCAAACACACAACAACAATATTATGTCTAATGCTTATTTAATTAATCAAGTTGTAGCAAATTACAAATATAACACTCTGTATGGATATTTCCTTAAGTAGAATCACTTCTCTTATCTTAACAATGAGTATCTCTGAAATCGCGATTAATTAACATTTAATAATTTTATAACGCTTATAATTGTAAATTATAATCTACAATTGTATTTGGCAAATTAGATTAATGTTTAGATATGATTTTTAAGAATTTACTAGTTGACGTTTTATTTCGTTTCAGTCGAATGCAGAGCACTGAGAGGCAGTTCTCAAGGTTAATTAATTATTAGTGTGAGTTCTTTGACTTGAATGAATTGAGTTTGTTGACTTAACTCTAAAGTACCATTAGTTTGAGAGCGTTGATTATTCGTAGTTCATACTCTCGGTGACATCATGTGGTCCTCTGTGTTTAGTAGTTGCTGATCTCCGTAGTCGTTGTAGATTACGTATCCTTTCGCGGTCACTGCACCTCACAATCACTGTTTAATTATTGAAGCATTCTCGACCTGTTCACTTTTCACGGCACACGTATTGTGTTGAATATGAGTGTCCTTAATTGATGTTGGTAAAGTTCATGTATAATGTTTTTTAAATAGTTCTTTAGATTGCTGATTTTATGTCTAATGTCTCTGTTGTAGAATATGCACTGAGTCTCTATGTTGATGTGTTCTGTATTATATAAAAGCTGCTGTGATGTTTATAGTTTCTTGTGAATTATTTGTAATTGTAGAATGTCCGTTAATTGAATTTGTCTTCACTTAGTATTGTACTGTGTATCCGTATTCTCCGACACTTTGTTTAAATTACGGTGAAGTTAATTAATTGTAAAGTCTGTTTTCATGTTGACTTCGAGTGATATTACTTTATACTAATAGTCTGTCGAACGCGATTAACTGTTCAACTCTCTTGCGAGTTAAGATGATTCGTGGTGATCACTTTGTAGATGAGTACTAGACTAATGATGAGTACGAGACTAATGATGAGTACTAGACTGTTGATGAGTACTAGACTAATGATGAGTACTAGACTACTGTTTTTCTGTTCTGAGATCTACCAAGTAAACTCTCATCCCGCCTACCTCTGCTGAATCTTCCATCTGCTTGGATACTCTTATTGGTTCCTTAGCCAGTGTGACAAATTGTATATTCGTAATTGGTTTTCGAGTATATCTGCTTTATACGTGATTCTCTTGTCGAACTCCCATTGGTCCTGATTGTTCCTACAGCCGTTTTCTCTATTTACTAGGAATCTCATTCAAGCACTCCAGAATTCGTGAGTTTCACTTTCCCCTTGTAAATCAGGCGACATTTCTTTGTCTCTCGTGGCCGTCTCCTAGTGTCCACTTTCTGTTACGCTTTGACATAGATACAATACTGGTATTGTTCGATCTGCTGCACCATTGTTTATCTTCAAGTTCCACTCTAGCTTTGTTTTCAGTCTGGAACGAATCTTCTTTGTAATCACGACTTTCGTCAAATTTCTACGTTGCAATTGTTCTGGCCTCTAATGTTGTACCGTATCGAATTGACAAACTCTTTGCTTTCAGTCTGTGTCAAAGTTTTAAAAAGGGTAAATTGGTTTATTGGGGGTTATGCCTTTCTTACTCAGACCAGCTGCCTGATGCGAAATACAACGTCTCACATACATTTAGTAAGTGTCACTCTTTTTGTCAAACAATTAACTTTACAGCCGTAACACATCAAGCTGTCTGTAGGTTACAATGCCAAGAGGACAGTCTTACAAACTTTCCCTTCACACACCCTCACTTACTTCTTTGTCAAATATAACTGCTAGTACACATTATTTTTAGCTATTCTTTACTACTTGTACAATTTTATAAATATTTTTCAAAAATAAACGTTACAGTATGTTGGATAAAATGTTTAAAGAGGTCCATGACAACTTGTGTACGGCAGTGCGGCCGGACATTCAAAACTTCCAAGAATTCAAAAACCAATTTAAAACAAAATACTGGTCAAAGGCTACCCAACACGTAGTGAGGAACAACACAAGTAACGGCAGATTTGATCCGTATTTAGGACAGTCCCAACGGCATACTTTTTAGGCAAAGTCAGTATAGCGAGGAACGTGGAGCCCAATATCCCTGAAGAATGTTTGGTACCGCAGTTAGCATACCATTATGATGGGGAGATTTCGAAGAGCAGATTGAGCGGACGGATTAAGACCATCCAAGATATGGCAGAATTATCGGGAGAACATGAACGGGAAAGGCATTACCTACAGCATAGACAACGAAATAATAATTATAATAGAAACAATGAAATTCGTAATAACCAATATAACCCTAATGGTAATAATCCACAGGTTAATAATAACAATAACAATAATAATAGTTACCATAATCCTCAAGCCAACAACAACAACAACTGTCATCGTCCAAATAATCCAATTCACAATAATAATAATAATAATCGATTTAATAATAATAATACAAATAATGGTTATCATTATCGACCAAATAGCACGTATAATAATGATAACAAAAATCAAACATACAGGCGACGGGTGAATTATGTGAGTACGGAGAATAGAAATGACGGAAGGCAGTATTATTGAGGACGAAGAAGTAGGAGCGGCGAGGATGATCGAAGAAACAGGTATCACGTAACTTTTAATAACGACCCGGTCGAAATACTGGACACAACTGACAGTAACAGATCGAATAGACAAGATGACCATACGGAAGGAACCAGCCAGCATTTAAACGAGCAGCGGCAGTGAAAATCCACCTGGACCAATCACTGAACCGATCTATTGGGTACTTACCAAGACTAACAGACCAGACAAATGACCATACTATAACTATTATTCAAAATCACTACCTAAAAAATATTAGAAAAGAGCTATTCGAAAAGAAGCCTACTAAAATTACCAATCCAGATAATGAGATTGCCTATATTATAGCGAAAATAAATGGAATATCAACCAGATTAATGATAAATACAGGCGCTAGTGTCTTTAATTGACAGTACGGAGTACCACAAAATTCAAAAAGAGGGTAAGGCCATCTTACCAACACTACCTGTTAGCAATATAATTTTAATTGGAGCCACTGGGAGACAAAATAAAACCATAAAGAAACAAGTATCTTTGAAAAAGTATTATGAGGCGGAATAAAAGTTAAGGGCAATTTAAAATATCAAAATTCAAAAAGAAGTAAGAACAGCTTACACCAAATGTTTAAAGTAAAATAATTTTAAGAGAACAATATCAAAATTCTAAAAAGAAGTAAGAACAGCTTACATCATTATTTAAAGTAAAATAATTTTGAAGAGAAAAATATCAAAATTCTAAAAAGAAGTAAGAACAGCTTACCCCAGATATTTAAAGTAAAATAATTTTGAAGAGAAAAATATCAAAATTCAAAAAGAAGTAAGAACAGCTTACACCAAATGTTTAAAGTAATATAATTTTGAAGAGAAAATATCAAAATTCAAAAGGAAGTAAGAACAGCTTACACCAAATGTTTAAAGTAAAATAATTTTGAAGAGAAAGATTTCAAAATTCAACAACGAAGTAAGGACAACTTACACCATATATTTCCAAGCAAAATAATTTTTAAGAAAACAATAATAAAGAACAGTAAAAACTGAGATAAACTACAAAAGTTAAAGGAAGTGAGGACAGCTTACATAAAATATTTATATAACCCAGTTTTGAAGGGAATAACGGTTAAAAGTAATATGTTTTTTTATTAGGAAAGGAGAACAAACGAGACAATTAACAGTAAAATAATAAGACAAGACAATCAAATAAGAAGGACAATGGATAACTAACTGACTATCATTATAATGAGAATAATTGAATTAATAATCATTGATAAGGCTACAATTTAGATTTTAATTTAAAATGATAAAGGAAGGAAGGAGATGGAAAACAACTATTGTAAGAAGGAAGATAGAGTAGTAGTACAGAATATATATGTCAAGAACATCGCCACACGTATAGATAAAGAACATCTGAATAAATCAATAAGAAGGAAAGTAATTTGATCTGAATAACAACAGAGTAAATAATCCCAAGAGTGTTTTTGTTTGTATTTTTATATTATATTTGTCGCAAATAGACTAATTATTATTATTATTATTAAATAGTCATTGTATGTAGAAATAAGTTCCAGCAATCATTTTTATTGAGCAGATGGTATGACCTCTGAACTCAGAATATATATATTATGGACAGCGGAGTAATAGAGCCACAAGTGCCCTCCGACTAGTGCCAATTTATATGAATAGAAGGAGAATAATTAGGGAAGTAAAATCTTCTAGGGATATAAAACTTGTAAGAAAAGAAAAGGAGAGAAGAATATCAGATCAAGGATCATGATATATGAAATAAATAAATCTAAAACAGAAGACTATCTAATTGAAAAGTTCAACAATAATAACAACATTCTATAATGAGATGTAAAGCAGAAGATAATTAAATTGATGATTTCAGTAAAAACAACCACGATATTTTTAGAAATAATCAATTTTGGTGGCGAAGCATTATGTAATATGACCTACGGTAGCACAAGGTTTACAAGTATCAATGAGTGAAGAAAAGCTGTTCAATAAAAATTAATAAATAGAAAAGATATAACAACACCACTAACTGAGTTTGACGTAGACAAAGACAGTGACGATGACAAGACCCAATAGATTGGAAAAGGTGATCCAGAAAAAATAATTAACATCATGATAAAAATACCCCATTGTGAACAAGAATTATTATATATAAAAGTACAAAATTAAGTAGGGAAATAAGTAGTAAGTAAACAGTAGAAAAAAATGTAAAAGGAAAATTAAATATAAGGACAAGTATAATGATAATATAAAGAAATAGTGTTCATAAATAAACTATCTAAAGACAATGTTATAAAATAAACTAAAAGAGTGATAATTAAGTAGGAAAGATGAAAATAATTAATGAACCATGATAGGACCCAGTGTTAATCGATGAACTACATAAAAACACTATGTAATAAAGTGAAGTAGAATCGGGAATAAAGAAAGAACATGTGATAATAGCCAATAAGTAATAACAGGACCCAAATATAATGAATAAACTATATAAACTATATATAAGGGATAGTTATGTGTAGACATTGGCATAGTTTTTATAAAATAAGAAAATGTTTATATTTAATATAACAGTGTTTGGTAGAAGTAAAATACTGATAACTGTTTTTCAGTATTTTAAGGAAGTATTCTATTATATTATAAGGATGGTAAGGAGTCCATTGTTTTATTTTAATGAATTATGTTTATAAATTTATACTAACAACTATTAAAAATAATAGTAAAAGCCTAATCTGTTATGCTGAAAATAGGCAAAGGGAGTTAGACACTGTATTCTATAAGTGAAATTATTAGGGAATACTGGTACACACCTACTGTTCATTTTATTATATTTTGTTTTGGTTTTAATTAACCCAAATGTTATTATGTTTAGTATTACATTTAACAGAACCAGTTAAAATACATGTAAAACATTAGATACTGGCATTGGCCTAAAAGGTTTGTTAAGGAATTATGTTATGTTATATGATGATTATAGATAATCAAATGTTGTAATTTAGTTTAGAGCGTTATAGTAATTATGTTTAGAAGCACTTAAATTAACAAAATTGACATGAACAGTTGTAATGAGTATAGGTGAGGTGAATTATAAACTCTAGGCAGACGAGTAGTTCCAAAAAGTAAAAAGTATATTTCGCTATGAAAATAATTAAAAATAATAACTTTATGAAACAAATTTTAATTTAGTACATTTTTAAAGGCAACATACAAAGATCTGATGCTTAAGGCCTTTTATAGACTATATATATTAAATAGTTATTTTCAAAAATTCGTGGGGGTTATGTGTAAGATGTACAAATATCGTAAATGTTTTTATATGGTTGTAATGGATTTAAAAAATAAATGATTAGTTGGTACTAGAAGAAACCTACGTTTTAACAAACATTTCCGTAATTAGTGTACAAAAAACGGCTGTACTTTTGAACCTGAGACCACGCTGAATCATGATTCTCTATTACCATTCTCTTCCAGTATAATTCTTATGTAGTTTCCATTATTTTGCATGAAAAAAGTTGATATGTTCAATGGCGATTTTCCTGTTCACCTTTTAAAAGCATAATTGTTATTCAGTTTTTTTCTTGTTTTGAATTTATTGAACCGAAATTATAACCTAGTTCTCATTTCCAGCACATTATTACCTTACAAAGACGAATTTAAGTAAATCTAATTTATAACAAAAGAAGTACATTAAAATCCTCACTTGAACCTTTTGCAATAAAAACCAATGTGCAAGTTTCTATCAATATGCAAATGATTAATTATTAGCAATTGGTTATTGTGGAATTTTATGTTGGTCTAAGTTAATGAAAAAAAATTGGAAGAACCACTTAAAACCGATGTAAAATGACTAGCCTATATTGCATGAAAAGATGTCAAAGAGTGTATTTTACATAAAACTGATAACAGTAAGGACCTTTGTTTTTTGAATAGAAACAAATAAAGACTCCATACTTAGTTTATAGCATTAAAATTCACAAACTGATAGATATTATTTCATAATGTCTATTGTTATTAAAACGATTGAAATAACAAATGTATAAACAAAACTTTGTATATTCTGAATACAGAAATTAAATATTTGACATTTATAGCCTTTTACAAAGTATATAGAAACTTGTTTTATGTGGTGTAATGATTTGTTTTATATAGCAACTTCTCAGGTTTGAATAAAAATAGACACTCACGACCCAACAGTTCCATGACTATTTTCACACATCATAATATAAAACATATTTTCATACTCTTAACAAAAAAGTCAGTAGCAACATACGTTTATTATGACAAAATATGATTAAATATTGTAACCTGCCATTACTTGTATGTGAAGGAAACTGGTAAGGCAAGGCGGGGTCACTGGGTACACGGGCTATCTGGGCACCCCTTTGTATTTTTTAAAATATGGACACAGGAAAATTTCAAACCACGTGTTGACAACACTGGATACGTCTTCCCTCCAAAACAATGGTCATATCATATAGCCAGTGAAACTCCAGCAGTAGACAGGACAGGTTATTTGTGAATGGAATGATTTTTGATCCTTTACAACTTGCGACACTACTCTCTTCAAACTCTTCTGGTAAGTGTAATTTTTATGATTTCAGTAAAACTAACTAGGTCATTTTAAACATTACACTAAGCAGATTTAATTTGTATTTAATGTTGATTTTCTTTATTTAGTAGAAAAGTTATAAGGGGGTGCCCAGTTGCCCCGTGTCCAAAATTTATTTGGGGCAACTGGGTACAAGGGGTTGGGGAACTGGGTACATTGCTGGCCCAGTTGGGGTACATACAGCACCCAGTTGCCCCAAATCACTAAGTTAAAATATTTGTACTTTTTTCAGATAAAATGGTGAGGAATTACGTACGTAAAACTACAAAAGGAGCTGAGGGGAACAGATATTCAAAAGAAGATTTGCAACATGCAGTGGCTGACGTGAGAAATGGAAACACAACATTGTGTGGAGCATCCCGTTTGTATGACATTCCGAAGACAACTTTGAAGCGTCATGTACAAGGCACTCGAGGAAGTATCGGAAATGTGGCAGAGAATGGTGAAGGAGGTGGAGGTAAGACTGAAATTCCTCTTAAAAATGAAAATGAATTGGCAAACTGCCTTAACGTTTTAGAAAAATGGGGGTTTGGTATAAGTAAAGAGGTCCTCGACATTTTTCAAGCTTATGTTAAGGCCAATGAACTTGACACAAGATTTAAAAATGGAAGGCCTGGATTCGACTGGTTTTTTAATTTCAAACAAAGACACAACCTATCACTAAAAAAGCCACAAGGGGTTGAATATGTAAGAGCTACCCAAACAAACCCTACAGTCATTTATGTTTTTTTTTTATATTTTGGAGAAAGTAGTAAAAGATATGAATCCTAAGAGCAAACCTCATCTTATTTTTAACTGTGATGAGACGTCTTTCTCTAAAGACCCAGCCAAAACTAAAGTTGTTGGCAATGTTGGAAACATGGATCAAATCTGATACACCCTATGACAAAACTCAATACAGTGCATCAAAAAAAGGGTGGATGACCTCAGATATTTTTTGTAAATGCTTTGTAAAATGCTTCATACAAAACATTCCACCAGAGAGGCCTGTTCTATTAATTTTTGATGGATATGTAAGCCACATTTCACCTGAACTAATCAATAAAGCAATTGAAAATCAGGTACAGTTACTTAACCTCCCTCCTCACACTTCGCACGTCCTACAGCCTCTTGATGTCGGTGTGTTTAGAGGCGTAAAGACCAACTGGGACAAAACTCTCGCGAAGTGGCACCGAGCGAATCCAGGAAAAAAAAAATACCAACAGGTGACTTTGTAGAACTGGTAAATGAGGTCTTTGACAGAGTACCATATTGTACTATTTACAGAGTACTGTAAATATTATAAATAGTTTCAATTCAACTGGTATTTATGACACTGAAACAAAAAAACCTAACAGAAGAGCAATTAGTGAAAACATAATCAGGCCAGATGACCTTGAGAGATATAAGAAGAATTCATCAAGGGATTCTAATTCAATGGTTTCTGTGCAGGCTCTTGAAAATAGCTTACTTGAGGAGTCAGACATGGAAAACCCCTTATGCTCGTTTCAGTCTAACGATTCTCAGAATGCTGACCAAGTAAACTTCTCTATCAACTTATCTCAGCCATAAACCAGTGCAGTTCCTGATCATCCGATTCCAAACCTCCAACTTGAAAATCTGCCAGCTGGTACTCCACAAAACCTAACACCTGACAGAAGCTGAGATGAAAACCGACTTGATAGCTCACTGAATATGGAAGTTGGATGCGAAGTTGAAGAAGTTGAAGTTAGCACTGAAAGACAGAAAACTTCAACTGCTGGAATAATTTCTCATACATTTTAAGATATAGTCATAGGAATGATAAGAGAAAAAAAAGTAACAGCTCAGAAGTAAAAAATAAGAGAACAAGAATCTGTCCAGGAGCTGAACTGATAACTTCTAAGGAATATTTAGAAAAGAAAAAGAAAGAGGAAGAATAAAAGAAGAGTATGAGACTGGAAACAGAGTTAAAAAAACAAAAGAGGATTCAGGAAAGACTTGAAAAAAAGAACGCCAAAGCTAAAAAAAAAAACACTAAGAAACAAAGAAGAAAAAGAAACCATTCAGATTCGTCTAGTTCGAGCTCTTTGGATGATGAGCGCTTCAGCATTCACGATGAAAGCGATGTTGAAAATGTCGAAGATGTGCGAGTGGTTTTAGAACCAATTACAGTAGTGCCACATGACTGGTTTTATATGAGGGTGAGAAATATCCTGGGAAAGTTCTTGGAGTTGTAGAGGATAAAGTAAAAGTTAGTTGCATGGTTATGGGCAAGAAATGTTGGAAGTGGGCAGCAAGAGAAGATGTTTTTTGTATGATGAATCCGATATAGTGAAGGTTATTCCACCTCCTAAAAAGATTAATAATCGTGGGATGTACGAGGTTCCTGACTTACCATTACTGTAAGGGCTGGCTATCATTTGAGTCAACAAGTTTATGTTCTATATTTAACGTTGTAAAACATAGTTTTACTGAGAACTGAACATTGTTTTTGATATAAATTAATATGTACTTTAAATGTTTTAGTGTTATGTTAAGATTTTGTTAGTAAGTTTAATTTTGATTTCACAAAATTTAACTAGATTAAGCTACTTTAAAATTTGCAATTGTCAGCGATTTCTGGGAGTAACTGAATATAACGTAAGTTACTATGTTAAGTTATGAGTTTTGTAACACTTTTTTGATAAATACAGTTATTTTCTTAAGTTATAAAAAATCAAACAAAAGCTATTACATTTCCTGTTGTTTTTCTCTCACCCCCTCTCTCTCACACACACAAACACGCACACACACACACACACACACACACACACACACACACGTAGTCATTATTTATTTTAAAATGTTATTAAAGATTAAATATCTGCTTCATTACAAGTCAGTTGAGAGGATCTGAGTGGCTCTCAGGCTGCTGCAGGGGTAGACGTCAGTGTACCTCTCACGTACAACTACTGTTCAAATATTGAAAACTTCATTTTCTAACCATGAAAACAATACTGAAATATTGTTAAATAACAGAAGAACGCCCAGGATTGCAAAGAAAATTTTTATCTTAACAATTTCTAAATTTTAGGGAAGGGGTACCCACTTACCCCAACGACACGGTGAACTGGGTACCTGTGACTAAAAACATATGATCTTTTTTTACACTTGAACAGGTAATTACTTTCAAAAAGTGTTGCATGTCAGTTTAAATGGTAAACTCTACTGAGCACTTTGATATATTACACTAATACAAAAGAAGAAAATTATAGCAGGCAAAAATGTCCAAACTTAAAATTCATTTGTCATGTTGTAAAATCGGTACCCAGTTACCCCACCTTACCTTATCCTGAAAATAAGGTCATAATAATCCAAATGAAACATTTCATTTCACTTTAACAAAATTCTATATTTTTCATTTTAACTTAAATCACGTATGAGTGAAAATATATCGTTCCTGGCAGGCAAGCATATCTCAATTATGTAATGTTCACTTTTCCAAAGTTTTATTATTGAGATTACCGCAATAAAAATGCCGGCAGGACACACACACACACACACACACACACACACACAAAATTTGCGTAATTTCTGGCCTTACTAATGTTTATTTTCTTATCTTTGCACGCTTTTTAAATGGAAAGTTCCGAAACTCACACCAACACAACGAGTGAAAGCCGAAAAGATAGACATCGATTTGCTTCCTGTGGATCGCTGGGCAGTGTTGTTGTATTAAAGCAATTAATACAATCTGTGTACTTATTTCTATTATGATATGAGAATTATAAGCTAATATGTGCATGTGCGTGTGTATGAAAAATATATAAATATTTTTCTCCTTTGGAAAATTGTTTGCCCTCCTTGAAAATATTTTGGCCTCCCTGATGGCTAGTTATTTACTAGCCTGTGTGGAATATAGCGTTATGAAATGGATCAGAATGGTGTGTGTTAAACAGGAGACACAAACGTATTAAGGAAGAAATGTTTTGCTGAGAAATTTATAATTATACGGGTGAACAGAATAGTTCAGGAAATGAGAAGACAAATGGAAAGAAAGAAATCAGGACTCGATTTTAAAAAAGAAAAATGACTAATATAGTATTGACAGGAAAGACTTTGATAACACTATAGACATCCCTCGGCCCCTCGCAGCGAGAGTCCAATTTCATTACAGGAATCAGATCGCAGCTACCTTTAGCTCTTCGTTCGACCTACAGACATTTTATCCAAAAGTACAGTCCTTCCTCACGAAGGTTGAGGATAGTCTTAATCTACCTGA
Source organism: Magicicada septendecula (assembly GCA_034769895.1). NCBI lineage: Eukaryota > Metazoa > Arthropoda > Insecta > Hemiptera > Cicadidae > Magicicada > Magicicada septendecula. Next base: position 141,259,337 of record CM068368.1, read on the forward strand.
CGTGGTGGTACCATTTTAGCTAATACGTAATTTCTTCAGAACTCAAGCATCCACTTATTTAATTAATATTTAAATGATTTTAAATATAAATTTGAGGACATGGAAGTCATGTATGGTTCTCCATACAGATTTTTTAAGTGTGCTCTAAAGTATATGAACTGTACAAAGTATTTAAAGTATCTGTAATACATTAGATTGGTCTAAGAGAAAACTAGTAAGAAATTTAAGGCTTGGTGTAAAAGCATTTCAGCCCAGCATTAAGAATTTATTAAGTAGCTGCGTTATTTGGTTTTTATAAAAGTATAAATCACAATAGGTTATTGTTTTATTATCCAGAATGCAGGTAGTACGGTAAGAAAGAAAACACACTAACAGACTGAGGACGTAACAATGACAATCATGGGTCTACTGGAAGCAAACACATTTACAGTTGCTTGTAAAATTCAAGGTCCCGGAAAAAGCCAACAGAAAATTTATTTAAAATATGCTTGCAAAATTCTGGTAAAAATTAATGGTACATAAATTTATGTTTTATTTATTTAATAAGTGAAATAATCATGTTAAATGTAGTACTGAAAACATATGTGGCTAGAGCCACACATAGGCGTAGAGTTTATGTATAAAAGCAAAATATGAATTCAGGCTTTTATGTTTTTGCAATGTAAATTGAAATATCAGAGGTGAGAGTTGCGAGAGGTGTGTGAGGGGTGCGCAGTAGAATGATGAGTGGGTAGCTACATATTTACAAGGATCGCAACCTTATCTGAATATTCAATGAACTAAAATATTGATGTGCCATTAAAATTTAAGAAACCAAAGAAATAAAGAATGCATGTAACTGTTCACATAAAAGTTTTTATAAAATATCGGTTTATCCTTGTCACAGTTTCTTAAAGTGTTAAATGCGTGTATTTAGGTTTAGACTTTCTACATCAGCCCTCTATAAAGCTTCGGTTTCTAAACTAATCTGCGAGAGCTAACAGTGCATCTTGCCTGAGACTTTTACGCGTTTCATAATTGTGTTTAACTTTAAAGAATACTTACTTAAGTAGAAATGTGTAAAAACACATAAGAAGCGTAGTGATTTATACATCAAAAAACGTCGGCGAAGATCTTAATTATTCGTTGTCGACATAATACACTTAAGTCGAAGGTGTATCGCACTAATTCCTCGAGAGTTTATTTATTAGTACAACTATGATTCGTATTAAATTACCACTCGTATCAAAGACAAACATCTTTCTCTTACATCGAACATTATTTCAACCACTTTGCAATAATACGGATTAGTTTTTCAACTGTGAGTTCCAGATCAGTATTCTCAAAATTGATGCATTTAGAACCTGTTCACCTGAAACATTAAAATCTTTACTCTTCTACACAATTTATGTCCATAATACATACCCATAATATATATAGGCTACTTCTCATTCGCTTAATTCAGGTATTGCTGGCGACTATAATAATTTACTTCTCTTGTACTGGACATCTGTCAAGTTTTTAACCCACTATCTTTTGCTTAATACCATAGAACTTGAATGAAGCTTTTGAACACTTGCTGTCACACTCTGCCGTATATATTTTTTTATTTATTATATCTGCTTTCTTGCTTATACCCAGTAATTGAACGGTGCGACACACATATTTCCTTAAAATATCTTCGTTCTCTTTGACCGCTAGTTTATTCCATCTGTTTGTACATTCAACACCAAAAATATTAAAGCATAAGGCTTTATAGTATTCTTACATTTTTATTAAAAAATTAGTAAAAATAAATTAAGGTTGAGATTTGTCATTCAATGTTATAAAAAGGAGCACTAGGATTAAAACGAATGCAGAACAAATACCAATTAATGTAATAAACCGGTAACTTTTTGAAAAAGATATCAAGAAAAACAAGCAACTGAATTTCTAATCAAATTCACTTTACGACGCAGCGATAAGAATACAAAACAAGGTTCACAGTGCACGACCTATAACAACATGAGCACAGCAGTCGACTATAGTATTTCGTGGTGCGCACCAACGACATCGCGTGTGTTCTCACGTTTGAGTTTATATATTTTATATTTATGTTCATTGTGATGTGTGTAAAATTGTATGTATAATTGTTTTGAATATTTTAATATTTGACCTTTGAACTTTACCAAGGGATAATCCTTATGATGGGACATATGTCCCGAAACGCGTAGATATACATAAAGAAAAAAGGCCACCAGACGGATAAGAAAATGGTAAATTACTTTTACTATTCATATCTAGAAAAACCTATTTTCATTCAGAAAAAATTACTCATGATCTCAGTCTTTACTTCAACAGAATGGATAATTGTTGTAGGCTCTGTAACTATATGCTGGTTGAGAGTCAACCAAGATAACGAATGTTCTCTCAAGACGGTAACATTAGGGCAAAATGTATATTATTTAACTGTATCTCTACGTAGTGAGTAGCTGTTTTAATAACCGGTTTTTATAGAAAGAGCCCACTTTATGAATATGAATGTAATATCTGGAATACGCATTTATTTAGAACTGAGTAACAACCGCTGACAATGTGTAAATCAGAATATTTCTTTCTCTCATGGGTTACAAAATTATAGTACAGGGCAGCAAATACATATCAGATGGCGTTCAAACATAAAAGTTCGTTGTCCATTTAAAGCAGTTGAAGTAGACAAAAAAGCACTTGATATCTCCAAAAAATTTGAATCTTGTATATAAATCTGATGATCAGATTTTTTAGTACTAATGCATGTCAAAAATATTAAGTGCATTGGTTTTTACTATATAAAGAATTTGATAACGATTAAGATAAAATAATTAGTAAAAGGAAAATAAGTTTGATGTGCTGCACGAACTTGTAGACTATGCACAACTACCTACAACTATGCATTCTCTGTAGGCTACGTCTGTCTGCATCACGTAAAGCACATTTCTGAGTTGCCAGTTTATCAATGTAGGTGTAGATCTCATCTAAAACAATCCGTTTTATCTCCGTCAAACTGACCATTTCAAACGCGTAGTCTGAGACCAGCATGTTTTTAAGTTTTTTGAAATAATATTCTATGCAATGACTAAATTTTTATATTTTGTGTAAATTACCTTAACATCAGGCAACAGCTGAATTGTGTAACTAATAACAATTGAAGTAAGCTAATAATAACGTTTGAGCTAAGCGTCGCAGAATAAATCAATTGTTACTGTACAGCTCAGTTTTACATATTATATTGTGTTTCTAACATTTTTAAAAATTCTAACAGTAATTCTAAAGTACTGACTACGTTTACTCCTTACGAGTCCTTACGAAGAGTTTTTAAATAAGTACCTGAAATAGCTGTTCACTAAAGACAATTTACCATTTGTATAGAACGTTTAACAATATTTTCAAATGTGTTTACAGCAATATCATGATTGTTTTCTTACATTTACACACGTGTGTGTGTTATATTTTACAGTATTTCTAGTGATAGATATCTTGTATAACAGCATTTTTTCAAAAGGTAAGACACAACTTACCATAAACATAAAATATATTCAGAATGCATTTAATCCAACACATCAAGGTCAACTGCACCGTCTTGTAGACGTCTGTAGTAAATGACTGTAGTCCATAGATTTTGTATTGTTAATTAAGTTATACGTAGTCCTATAGTGCCTCTGGTCAGTGTTTATTGGTCTTCATCTTCATCGATCGACATTAATTCCAGTTGATTTAATTTTATTCGGCTCACATGCTGTGTATAATTAACAATACTTCTATCTAGAGTTTATACGTCTTTATTGCAGAAATATGTAGAGATTGCATGATATAATATAATATTATATTTAATACTATTATGTTTAATATGTATATATTTTACTATTATGTTAGTTTAGTTACTATGATTATATTAGTAATATGTATATACGCTATTTACTATTACGTTTAACACTATTATTTAATAATATAATATTACAACTTATATTACAATAAAAATATATTTATTATACGTTTAATGATATAGGCCTAATCTTTTCTTTGGAATTTACTTGAAAATAATTTAGCTTGAAAAATCCTTTTTTCAGTGTATTCATTATTTTTAAATGTTTAGGAAAATGTTCGTATTAGTTATAGCTTTCACATTTAGTTATCCATATTGTACGACGCAGACAAGAAGAGTAAATATTTTATGTTGCAAACTTTTCAGCTTATTTTTTTATGCTTTGTGATGTACGTGCTGTGGTTTGTAATATAAAAATTATAGTGCATAATGTATGCTGTGTATTCTTAATGCACGTAATGTGGGTTGTATTTTATGTAATGTGATTTACTACGAACTGTGGTTGGTATGTAACGTAATGGATATGGTTTGTCATGGATGTAAAGTTTTTTTTATGAAAGTACTGTGGTTGAGAATGCATGTGATGTAACTTGATATGGATGTACTGTGGTTTTTGCAGTGTTTATAATTTACAGATGGATTGTTTTAATATGACATAGGGCGTAGTGGATGAAGGTATTGTGGTTTGATATGATTTGTAATGGATGTAGTATGATTAGTAATACTGAAATATGGATTGTAATACAAGTAATATATGGTTTCAATCATATTACTTGTATATACTGCATATAATCATACTCTTGTATATATTACTTGTATATTGCGAGAGAATTTACGTTAATAATACCGGTATTTGTTAATGTGACAAAATCATTAACATATCGTTTTGCGCCAGCAAAGCGTGTAATTGGATCGTCTCAGTTGGCCGCCGTAGCTGTAGCATTAACACATTAGCGCACAAACTAACTAACCCGTAAATTGAACTACCGATAGCTGGTAGTCGAATTTCCTCTACTGACTTAAAAACCTAAAATACCTTTACGCAGACAACAGATCCACAGGGAATCTCCGGCCGCTGATACAAAATATTTCTACAGCTTTTATAAAAATATACATTTTTATGTCATATTAGTATAAGGAGTATTTTAATGATTATTCAATGCTTTCTTACTTTGCCTATAATACACAGATTACTCACAGTAATTTGTATGCTTTTTAAATATTAAAAATACACTATTATTGAATATTGCAAGGAGAATAATTTCTATTAGTGATAAGAACAATTAATTTTTAAAATTTACAAAAAGTTTAGCGTAAGAAAAAATAATTGTAGAAATGAGTATTAAATGAAATGATAGCGTAGATGGAATACTGTTTTTGTACAAGTGTTGCAATATGTATAAAAATAGGATCCCTTAACTTAAAATTATAAACAAATTTGAAATTAATTAATTACAATTGTTTTCAGCAATACAGTGGATGACTAATTTTATATTAATGATGATAGCATGTGTGATGTGAATTGATTACTGTCCCGAATAATATGCTAAGTGAATATAATTAAGCAGTTCAATAATTTATTTACCTAGGTAATGCTGTTCACCCAATCGTGTGTCGTATGTCCACCTATAATTACTGGCGAGTTTTTAAAATCATAAACAAATAAATATGGTTATGTGCGATGCGATATTGTGTCATTATATATTTATGGTTGAATCATTCTTACTAATTTGTTTGACATTTCCAAGGCAATAGTTACGCTTCAACATTCTTGTTTATTTCCATCATTAGTCTCACTAAATGATTTAAAAATGTAGATTCTTTTTAGCAATACTGACGTTTTTCAAGTAAATTCGTCTCGTCGTACTAAGTAACTTTTTGCTACACATCGCTAAGAGGTAAGAGTATCAAACTATAAGAACGTTTTGCGAAGGAAGGTAAATATTGTCTGTTCAAAGGGCTGTACTCGTTTTCGTGTAGAGGTTATGACGTATTACGTACAACAGGGGATGAATATATAAATTGTTTACGCTATAACCTAGACAATTGTCCAATAAACGCTATATACAAACGAAATTAAACAGGAGAGAATCCAATATTTACAACATTCTAAGCACACATCAACGGTTATACAAATGATACTTACATTACTAACACCTACTAAATCACCTCGTTTTCTACAACAGCTAAAGTGATTTTCCTAACGCTCAAACTCAACTGTTGAAATGGATAAGCACGGTGTTTATATACATCGGTCCATGTAGTCTGTTCTATAACTTTGATGAAGAAGTTCTATAGTCTTGTACGTTAGAGAGGCGACGTATCGGAACATGCAGGGTGAGCTAGACTTGACCACAATATTGTGTCACCTATTTAACGGTGATATGTGATACGCTATACCTATTCCCTATGGTGCGGCGGTATTGCAGTATTCATACAAAGTGTACGTATATCAACGTAGGGATGTAAAGTTTATCTGAAATAGTCATCTCGTCAACTACGTCATTGCCGCCATCTTACAGATTTTATACATCAGAATATACGCTTTTGACGTATACAAAATTCGAGCTTTTATTTACATTTAATACGATCTTACAAAGCAAATATTTTTTGACACTTTCTTCTAATACAGTCAGTTTCAGTACTACATTATTTTAATGTTCCGACAATACATAATTAGACTTTTACGCAAGTTATTTGAGCTTCCAAACATTAATTGCAAATAAAAGTCGTTATCACTTACGGTAACATATCATTGTTACGTAAGAACCCGGACACAAAACACTTATACGCGTATGCTGTGTATTGGAAATGTGAATTTGTAGAAACAAGAAGCAAATGGTCTTCAGCAAATGTCATCTTCAAAATTGTTAGGACGTTATTTTAATAATTTATTTTAAGCGCGTGGGATTACGTTCTGTCAGGTGTGTGACTTTTAGTTTGTCGTAACATCTTTACAATAGTTTAACCTTTTTAATTAAAAAGAATGTGATTTATAAATAATACTACTAGTCTTTTTCTATATAGGTTAGTTGAGTTTTTTGTTATTTAAAGTCAACTTATAGATTATTCTAATTTGTATGATTCTTTTATTAAGTTTATTATAATATTCTAATATTGTATAGTGTATAATTACTTAAGAAATATATGACTTTTATTAAAATATTTGCACACAGTTGCTGCTAGGATATTTAAACTCTTTTGATCTTAATTACACCTTACACCTAACTTTTCCCAGGTGCTCGAGTCGTATTGCTGTCCCACACTACAGATACGTTCAATTTTTATTGTATCATTTGTAAATACAATAAAGATCAGTATACGTATAACAAGCCAACACTCTTCGCGATTGTCGCACTTTCATATTATTACAGCCTTAAAAATTAAATAGTTTGCCAAATCTTAATGTTACAACTATTAACTTATCGGTACAAAGTTGCCTCTGTCTCCAGCGAGAAGCATGTTATTGGAAAACCATTAATGAGGCTATTGTGACGTCTTTATGTGAACTTTCTACAACCAAAGGAAGTCGGCGCAGTGGCAATAATAATCTGTCAAACATGGTCTAGCAATCCAGTCGATATTTTCTGGAGATCATCACCTATTGAAACTATTGTTGTAGTCTTCACCCACAGTTTTAATTTTGTAATCTAAGATTCTGATTTAAATTTTTCTTAGGATAGTTTTAATTTTGGAATTTTGTTTTGAACACGAGTTTTCTGATGATAAGAAAGATTGCACCCGAGGGAAATAAAATGTGAGATATGTTAAATAGTTTTTCTTTTTACGATAATCTTAGCTCTACTAAGATTTTTGCCGTAAAATATCAAAATTTCCAAAAATTTAACAAAATTTTGATTAATTTGTGGGAATTTTGATATTATATGGATGTGGCTATAAGACGCTTGACAAAAATCAATTTTTTAGCAATAATTGTTGTAAAGCGACTTTTAACATACTGAGTATTTCTTATATTACTGGTTTAGATTGAACACGTGATTTTTCAGGTTATTCACATTACCTATGAAAAATAGTAAAGTGTCTTCAAGCAATATGGTGTTCACGTAATATTCAACTGAATTTAAGGATTCACTTCCGATTTCAGTTTCGTGTTTATATTGTTGATCCATAAACTGAAATGGGTCCTCCTCTATTTTACTCCTAAGTCTTTATTAACAATAATTACTGTTCTCTTATTGGCAGCAGTGTTTATAACAATCTGTATCATACGCACGCGCGTGCGTACGTGTTTATCCACCGTCTGCGAAGATTATCCACCAATGCGAAACGTTATTATTATATTACATGTTAATAAGATTAACATAAATTAGTTATATCAACATAAATGTATTATAATATTAATGAAACGTAGTAGTTTGTGATTCATTAAAAGTAACATAATTTGCAGTTTGTGTTGGAAAAAAAACATTATATCTTTTATTACTTTAACATAAGAAGATACTACAACGGGACTCGTATATTATATAGGACGTATTTTACTTGACACTCTATTGCCTACTAACGTACCAGCTACTAGGATCTAACCAGAGGCGTAGCTAGCGGGGAGGCAAGGCAGCCGCCCCGGGCGGTTATAGCCAGGATGGCGGCAAAGTGAGCATAGATTTGAAAAAATTGTTTTCAGTTTATAAAACTACAAACAAATTTTTCTCTTTGATATGACTATTCCTTTCATAAAAGAAGCATATTTAATATTTTTTTCAACTTTGTAGTGAGTTGTGATTGAAAGGAGAACTGATAATCATACTGTAATAGCTTTGTATAGACAATCTTAATTGCTATTCGTATACAGACGAATATATTATTTGCAAACGTATAAAAAAACGTTACGTGGGCTACCTATGTGCGATTCTTCCCGGTTCGACGCAGCTGACGTGTTGATCATCAGTTGTTGATGAGTATCTTGAGCGTGCGGTTTGGTTTTGGTTTGTGAGTCGTGTGGGTATATCTATAATACTTTCACATGTATATCATCATACTAATACTATTACTGAAAATAGATTTATTTTATTTTATTTGAAGCTGATATGAAACAAAGTAATCTCTTAGCGGCGCCCAGGTTTGGAAGAGGAGGAAAGAAGAATTCAGAACTACAAGTTCTAAAGAGATTATAAAGTCTTTTATTCAAGGAAAATCGAACCGTCAGTGTCAAAATATTACAATTAACAAGGAATGAATTTGCGATCATAAAATAGATGCTGTTAACGACAAGTTATCATCCGGCCTATCAGCCTGCTGTCGTCCACTTCGAGAGTCATCGAACGACTAGTCCAGCGGCGGCTAGTGGATCACCTTCAACGGTTCGACATTCTGGTCCCCGAGCAATTCGGTTTTCGTGCTGGGCACTCCTCGACGCATCAACTGATTCGCTTCGTGGAGACCGTGGCCGAGGCCGGTTGCTCGCGAGAGCAGACCGTCGCCGTTTTCCTTGATGTCGAGAAGGCTTTCAATCGTGTTTGGCATCCAGGCCTTCTTTACAAACTCACGGAGATTCTGCTTCTGGATTGCTACCTTCATCTGATTGCTAGCTTTCTTCGGAACAGAACCTTTCGCGTGAGAGTAGATAATACCCTTTCTTCGGAAAGGGCTATTACTGCTGGTGTATCTCAGGGAAGCGTCTTGGGCCCCCTGCTTTCCTCTGTGTACGTTAACGACGTGGTAACCTGGCACAAGGTTGGCCATGTTCGCCGACGACACGGCGGTGTATGCCGTCGATCGTCGCGCTGAGACGGCCGTTATCTGGCTCCAGGAACAATTGGACGAATACGTTGAGTGGGCAGAGAAATGGAGAGTTGCCATCAACGCGGCCAAGAGCACAGCAGTAGTCTTCTCCAGACGCTTTAGGCTCCCCGACAGACTCTACGTAGGCGATACACAGTTGCCCTGGTCTCGAGAAGTTAAGTACCTCGGGGTCCACCTCGATCGTCGTCTCACCTGGCGGACACACTCCGCACAAGTAGCCCGCAAGACCGCCAATCGCCTATACCAACTCCGTTCAGTGCTATGCTGCAACGCCATGACCCGCCGCCTAGGGTAACTTATCGTCTCCACCTCTGTGTCGCCGATGGTTACCTACGCGATCCCTGTATGGGGCTACTTGGCCAAGACCCACAAGCGAAAGCTTCAGTCTCTCCTTGACCGAGGATTGCGCTGGGCGTGCAAAGCCCATTATCTGACCCCAAACAAAACAATCCGAGACTCTCTGCGTGTCCGTTCCCCGGACGCCACTAACGGACACTGTCCCGAAAATTCTATCGTCGCTCCGCCCGATTCCAGGGCAACCATCTCATTAGCGCCCTCGGTCGCTACCAATCTGTGCCAGGAGAATCTTGGACCCGGCCTCGGCGAACACTCACCCTCAATTAATTAATTAATTGAACTCCCACGGCCGGTAGCAGGCCACACCCAAATCCAGACCCTATCTATAGACCCTGCGGCAGGAGCTCTTTCTGAAGCTCGGAACGCAGTACATGAGCGGAGAACGGGCATGCCCTTCGCCTCGCACAGCCCACTGATCCGCGCAGCTGTACTGTCCCTTGAGAAAACTCAATTAAAAACCCATACGTCACAAAACCAACTTACGACATCAATAAAGTTTAATTAGTTAAATCAAGTGTTCCTATTAAACTGGGAAACAGAAATCTCTACTATAACTCCATTGATATATTAATATTTACCATAAAAAAAAGTATTACGAATGACTTACATAAAATCAGCATTTATTTTTCCACTTAAAAAATTAACGAAGACCAATCAATGTGTAATCACTTATCGCTGTGATAATTAATTAATTACAATATTTGAACCTTTAAATTTTGACTTTTCAGTTCCTCTTTGTCTATACACGTCATAAATGTTACATTATATAATATATATATTTTAAATTCTGATTATTGAAACAGAATTCCAGTGCGTTAATCAATATGTAAAAACGTAGATGAAATAGATGAACGTCGACACAGCTTTGATGTGGAACATGTACGAATGGTGTCAGTTACTGATTAATAAGTGAACTATGCAGTGCATATAGAGTAATTAAACATCGGATGTGAAACGCTCACATGAATGTCTCTTATCCTCATATACACGTAGTTTAAGTTCAATTAATGGCTGTAATTCATTTAATTGCTAGATAGCAGGAAATATATTAATTGTTTACCGTGTGTTTTTAGTTTGCAATGAAGTACAGTATTTCAAATAGAATTATAAATTGTATTCTAAAATCAATTATCCATATTCACATATATTTACAATTATTATCATATAATTGAAACTAGTTTGTTTGGAACATTTCGTGAATAACATTGTTCATAACAACTCTTTCCCGGTTTAACGCCTACGTCATTATTTTGTTTTTACCAATAGTTTTGACCATACTACGGTGTGGCATTCTAAATAGATCGACTCAACCGAGCAGCTGAAGATGTATCATTTCAGTATAAACCAAACATTTCATTATTATTTCGGTTGTACAATATTTACACATTGTCCGGAACCAACGATTACAGAAGTAATTGAATTCTCATCTTCCACTGCTGCTTATCCATCCGAAGGTCTTCTTCAATTTCTGGTTCCCTCAATATTGCCTGAATTCTTCTATCCAGGTGATAAGTGATCTTCAGCTTTTCCTTTTTCGTGGTTGGGTCCATTCCATAACTCTCCTTGGCAATGTTTCCTGTGCTAATATTTTCGTTTGTCCATGCCACTGTAATTTTTTGTTTGGATAAAACCAGCAATTCAATTTTTCACATTCATTCTGTCCTTAATAACTTCATTTATAATTTTTTCACGTCTGGATACTCTTGCCGAACGTCTCTAAAATTCCATCTCTGCTGTCATTAATTTTGTTCTTGTGTGGTTATTAGTAACAAACTTCTGAGCCGTAAGTCATGACATTTCTAAGATTTGTTTTAAATATTTTGGTTTTAGTTTTCACTGTAATTTTCTTATCCCATAGGATTAAATTTAATGTAGATATACCTATCTTTCCCAAATTAATTCTGGATTTTTTTTCTTTGCCTTTCTTCCCAGTGGCCATAATTTTTACCACTAAATACTTGTATTCCTTTGTATGTGAAATCTTCCCCGTGTCTTCCTTCAATATCAAGTCCTGGTGAAGGTCACCAATTGCCATGTATTTTGTTTGATTCATATTTACCTTTAGTCCCTATTTCTGATATTTCTGTATACATTTTCTAGTTATATACTCTATTTTAAAAATCTGGAGCCAAAAGTAATTGGTCATCAGCAAACTGTAATGAATAAACTGTATCACCATCAAGTAGAATTCCCATGCTCCTGCACATTTTTTCCAAGTCCTTATTGCTTTCTTCGTATAAATTTTGAAAAGCGAGAGTGATAGACAACATTCCTGCCATAAACCTTTAGTCACTTAAAACCCTGGTATTTTTATTAGCGATATTGAATTCTTATAGAAATTCTGTATAGCTTTTATGATAATGGAGTTGATCTTAAAGCTCTCCACAGATTGGCTAACGGTACATTGTCATAGGCTTTTTGAATATTAATGAAAGCAAATCGAAGAGGTTGTGATCAAACTGTTTTCTTTTTAATTATATGAAGTAAGGAGAAAATATTATCTATAGTTGATCTACCAACTCTGAAACCTGCTTGTTCCTCAGCCTACATTTCCTTATACTCACGTTCTAAGAAATGTTTAAGTACTCTTCCATAGAGCCTACTAAGTGTGCTAGTAACTGTTATGGCTCTATAATTGTTTCAATCATCTTTGCTTCCCTTCTTGTGTATTGTAGAAGTGTATTTCTTCTTTCAATCTGATGGTATCTCTTCTGCATTCGGACATTTTTCAAAAAGATTTCTTAATGATTAATATAATTTATTTGTACCATTTTTCAATAACTCTGCGGGAACATCTCCAATTCCAGCTGCTCTTCCATTCTTCAGAGATATTATATCTTCTTTTACAATATTTATATCCAAGAAAATAATAATCAACTAATATTTCTCATAAATTCCCTTTGATGTCTTCCAAATACTCTTCTCTACTCTCTACCAGTAACTGTTTGAAATAATTTTTTCAAGACTGTAGTGAGATGTACCTAAATCCCTGAATTTCCTTAGAGCTTGTTCTTAAATTGTTAAATATTTTCCAGGATTCTGTATTTCGTTTTCCTCTAATGAATTTTTCTACCTTTTGGCATGATTGTTCCAAGCTTTAATTTTTTGCTTCTCTCACCTTCTTCTAAATTTAGCCTGCTGTCCTCTAAATTCAATTTTGTCTTAAATATCATTAGTATTCAACCATTTGAGGTATCCATCTTATTTCCTTTCCACATATTTTTCTATTTTCTCATTCCAATAATAAAATAATGTTTTTCTGTGCCATTTACTTTCTTCTTCTAACGCTTCTTTAGCTGTCTCATGTACCTTGTTCAAAAGATATTGGTATTGAATTTCAGTACCATTGAAATCAGCTTCAGTTAGTTTCTCATCCAGTCTCTTTCTATATAAATATAAGGTACTTTTATGTGCCAAACTGTTGAGATTATACTTCAGGATATTTGCTTTAATTTGGGAAATATTCCCATTATTAATTTGTTTTCCTCTAGTATCTGCCGCTCTAAAAGGAAATAAATTTTGAGTTCACCAGAAAATGATCACTAAAAGTTTTTCCTATGTATGATATGACATCTTGTACTTTTAATTTTATTTGCAACCAAACTATTATGTAGACTATAATTGACTTTAGCTGCACTGTGTCCTGATGCCATATATATTTGTGTATTTTTTTATTCTGATAAAAGCCATTTAAAATTTGTAAGGAATGTTGTTCACAAATCTTAACCAATGTGTTCCAATTGTCATTTATAACATCTTCTCTTAAAGGTACCATGATATGACTGTCCATTTGTTTTCCAGTTCTAGCATTAAAATCTCCAGCTATGATAACTTTTCTTGTGCTTCCACTTTCGTCTACTATATCACTTAGTTTACTGACAAAGACATCTTTTCTATGCAATATATTATCTTTTCTAATTGCATATACACTTATTATTATAATTTTGATCCATGCAGGTTAATATTAAGTTTTATCAAATTTTCATCAATGGGTTCCCAGTTAGTTACATATCTCTTCAGTTTGTGTTTTATAAGCACAGATGCACTCCTCTCTTGGCTCTCTTATCCTTAGGTACACCACTGTAAAAATGTATATAGAGCCCACATGTTTCCACAACATTCCCCTTTTTTCTGTTTTAGACAATTCAAACTATATCGAGGCTTCTACTTTCAAATTCATAAATAACTTTCCCTACGCTTTTCCTTAAACCTTGTATATTCCATCCTCCAATTCTCATAGTCCCTTTACGTAGCTTTTGTCGTTTACCTTTATTGAATCCATTCGGCTGTAACCTATTTGGTTTTTTAACATTTCCTATAATTTCTTAACTTTAGCATATTTTTTAACTATTTCCCTATGAATGGGGAGTTGACCCATTGCATTAATCCCCAAACTGGAGGACCAGGCAATTTTCAATAAAGGTTTACTTTCTTCAGCTTTTCATATACCCCCAATATCCAACTGCACGGCAGCAGCTGCTAGCTTTGGTCTGTCTTGGTTTTGTATTTTCCCGGTACCCATCATATCTGGTGAGCATTTCCCTATCCGCCACCTGGGGAGGCGCCCGATGAGAGAGTAACAACTCCACACGGGTAGACGAAACATTTGGTGAGAAATAAGAACCCGATGGTCGTTAAATTAAAAAAAAAATTATAAGACTAGCTTGTTGTTAAGACGTAATCGTCGTGTAATTTGTAGCACGGCAGTATGGAAGGCATACTAAATGTACGGAGGTGGGTGAATAGACGTGTGCGTGTGCTTGAGCTTTTGCTTGGGTTTACTATCTCTGTAACAACATTTTGCGTTTTATTTTTTGTTTTTACTTATACATGTCGTTTACTGGTTAGCACTCGCCTTAGTATACTTTTGAAATGTCATTTCAGAGAGCATAATACATACAACGTGCATTTTCTACCCTTGGAAATAAGTACACACGCAGTTTACAGACTCGCAATTTGCATCTTCTTGTATAAAATATGTTGACAGCAAGATTACATGACGTGTCATATGGCGGAATATGTTCCAGTGCGTAGTCGCGACACTCGAAGACTGCGGTAAATGGGGGATATTGTCAGACTTTATGACAAAAAATGTAATTTTAATCCTGTCCTTAGCACAATACACGGAAGAGTACGTCATTCTCTTAACCTCTGCCTCTTCCAGGCTTATTTTCTAGTAATAGGTGACTAGTACGTATTACATAAAAACTAGCAGGTCATTACGTTAACAACAAGCCTGAATTTACTTAGATGTACTAATTTTTTTCCTTCTAATCACAATATACTTACTTACTAATAATTACCTAAATCGTAACTCACTAGAAGTATTTATTAGTTTTTTTGTCGACAGGTACAAATTAGATAACAGGAAATTTTTATGTAAAAGTTTGCTTTTCTAATCTATAAACAGAAAGAAAAGAAAACTAATTTATATCTTCCTGCCTAGAGTGTATTATTTTAAAATTTGATATCCAGCAGTGTTTGAGTGCTCTTTGTTGCGCAATTAAAGTTGACGGTATTAAATTTTATTAATATGTAAAATAAAACATAGATTAAACTGAGTATTCTGTAGATTGAGTGTTTGAAGAAGTATAAAATCCTATTACCAGATTATTAAAAATCTTCGTTTAACTAATTTTGCAAATTAATTTTTGCGATTTTGTAAATCTCCTAATTGATTTGGAAAAATTAATTTATAGAGACATTCTGCATATAGGCCTATTACAGTGTCAGTAATGTTCAGAGCTTTATTAAATTGATAATAGGAATTATATTTATTAAGTTAAATTAAATGTCATTAGAAGAGGGATTTCTTAAGAAGGATATACTATGTGGTCGTGAACAAAAACTTATATACTAGGTCTACCATTTGAATGAATGTAGATAACAGAGTAAGTGGAGAAACAAGTACGGCATTTCAAGATGTTCGACAAGGGTGTTCAGTGCCCCAGGTGATACTTAATATCTAAACATGGAAATTGGGTCCTCTCTGCACATAATAATTTTAAAAATTATATAATTACATAACAAGTTCAAAAGGTGCTGTGCGTAAAGGATTTTGTTCTACCTTTGACAAAACAATTATCAGCTACGATTTAATAATAGCTATTAAATAAAACTAAAACATTTGCTTTTTATGGTTCTTCCAATAGGAGGAAAATAATTTGTATAATTTTGTGATAAAATAAGTAACGATCCTTAATTAGGATAAGCTATAATTTTAATTACTATCAAAGGAAAAAAAATCGGGATTCAAAATTTAAGTTTACAATTACAAAATCTGCTAACAAAATTTCAAAATGATCCTTTATTGTAATATTAAAGAGTAATTGCGGTTTCTACTATGGTATATGGTATATACTGATGTTATGTGGACGTTAACAAGAAACAATTGTAAACGTATACAGGGAGTAGAGATGAAATTGGTGGAAACATTGGCACAAATTTTAATATTTACGTCTAACTAAAGACCAAACATGTGAAAACCTTTAATTAGCTTATTAATTTACGAGCATTAATAGACTTGCGTGAGACGAAAGAAATATTAGCCTATAGACTGCTCGTTTGAGATAGGGTGTTTCAGAAACAAAACAAAACAAAACAAAACAAAACAAAACAAAACAAAACAAAACGCAACAGTAACAATAGAAACAGACTCGTCAGGTAATTGTAATCCTCAAGTGTCAACAAAAGAATAGGGTACAAAACCGCAAACTAACAAAAGCAGAATACACAATGACAAGCTGTCTTTACATGCGCGCGCGTATATAGGTTACACACAACTTGTACGTGCATAGACACGCAGGAATATAATTGCTTATTTAAGTCACTTTTTGGTTTTTGTTTACATACGATGTTTAACCAGCTTCTTAACACACTTGTGTTTATAACACCTTCATTGTTGTATACGAACAGAAATAGTAAAAACAAGATGGAAGAGGTCAGTAAAATATTCCTGCGGTGTAAAACTTTATCGTTTCATTTTGCGGTACCGCAAACTTTGTTGTAAAAAAGTTTTATAGCGCTTTCATAACTGAATATAATTTTTATTTCCATATAAAATAATTTTTAAGTTACCACCTAAAAAATAAACAATTATTTTACAGGTGTAAGACAGGGTGATGGTTTATCCCCAACTCTTTTTAACTGTGTCCTGGAGAAAGTAGTGAGAATTTGGAATGAAAACTTAAAGGAATGCACAATATCACCAATCATGTTGGGAAGAAGGAACAAACGAATTGAAGTAAACTGTTTAGCATTCGCAGATGACTTTGCTATACTTTCTGAACATCTGACATCTGCAGTAACACAAGTTAATTTTTTAGAGGACATAGCCAGTAGAACAGGCTTAAGAATTTCTGCAGAAAAAACCAAATTTCTCACAAACACTAAAAACGGGCCAAAATTCCTGGTAACAGATATTGGTCGAATAGAGAGGGTTCGAAAATTTAAGTATTTAGGAGAGATCATTCAAGAAAATGGCTTTGAAAAATCTGCTATAGAAGAAAGTATTCATAAGATGGAACGGGCATATGGTATAACTAAAGATATTTACAATAAAAAGTGCATATCTAAAAATGCGAAAATCAGGCATTACAGTACAGTAGTGAAGCCAGAATTCCTATATGCAAGTGAATGCCTACCATTGAATTATAATTTAGACAAATTAGAAATTTTGGAAAGACGAATTATTAGGAAACTATTAGGCACACGAAAAACTTCAGAAGGTTGGAAATTAAGAAGTAATGACGAAATATATCAGAGTATAGAAAGTATTACAGAAACAATGAGAAAAAGAAGAGTGTTATTTTTGGGACATTTATATAGAATGGACGACAATAGGTTGACAAAGCAAATCTTCAAATATCTGTGGGGGAAGAAGTCAACATCAAGTTGGATTAAAGAGGTCCAAAAGGATTTAGATAAAAGTAATATACACACAGAAGAAGCAATTGAAGGAGAAGTTGTTCGGGCAACAGTGTTAAAAATGGAAGGAGTCCAGGTTAGGAGAGAGAAAAACCCAGTTTCAAAGTGGACTGAAGACAGGAAAAGGAGACACAGTGAGAAGATGAAAGAGTATTGGAAAAAAAGGAAAGAACAAAGAGTAAAGAATTGAAATTGGCATGTGGTCCCTAGATGGCCGATACGGTAAAAAAAAAAAAAATTATTTTGTTATATAATGTTTAATTACCACACTCGCGCGCGTACCCACAAACAAATAAACATTAAGTTTTTAATTTCATGTAAAAGTATTATGAAGAAGTTTATCTTAATCAACACATGTTTTGATTATTATTAATCATATTAATATTTTGGAAAAATAAATACAAAATAATAATATAGCTAAAAAGTATATAAAATTATAAAAAGTAACTGTGTCAGCTATAACATACATTAATTAGAGCATCATCGTCACTCCAAGGACTAGCCCTTAGACCTGTTCCCGAACCCATCTCCTATCCCCTCCTCGGTCTACCGACATCTTTCTTCCGAGTAGGGTGTAACCAAGGCAGCTACAGGTAGACGGATATCAGGCATGCGATTCAAGTGACCACACCACACTTGAACACTTGAACACCACGTATCTATACATTAATTAGATACTTAACTAAATTAACTAGATGATATCAAACGTACAACAGTTTTGAGAAAATAAAATGGAAGTGGATAGAATATAAATATATGTGGAAAGATGGTAAGTGATCATCATGTCTGCTAAACTGGAGGTCCCAAATTACAGTAGAACTGGTAGTGTCTTATGGTACAATGCAGTGTACAAGAATTGCTTAGAAAGTAAGTCATTTGAAAATTAATGGGGAGGCATTCACTGAACAGTCTGCACGTTTGTATGTATAATAATAGCATTCCCTATTCTAAGGTAAACAGAAATCATCCAGAACATTTTTTGTTACGGGAAGTACCATAATTGCCTAACAAACGGGGGTTTATTAGGCAAAAATAAATTGTTGGTACAAAATCTCGTTCGCTTACTCTCTTTACCTTGTACCTGTATAAATATAACACATAATATGCGCGGACACACACACACACACACACACACACACACACACACACAAAACATAAATACATTCAGACATATGAAACGTTAAAAGTTAATTCAGTTGTTTCAGTTATCCCAAGTCATGAACGTTAGTGGTCCTTCCTTTTGATATATGGGAATTTTTTCCCTTAACAACTAAATATTCTTTTTTCTTTTGTTTCTGCAACAGTAATCTTGAAGCTGACGTAAGTGACAATTCTTGTTTCACAAATGACTCATCCTGTGTATTTTGTCAGTAATGGAGAAACCTCTTTGGATGAGTGCTTAAAACTAAATCGAACTGGTCTTGCTGTCGAAACTATTTCTTATAAGAATACACGTAAACAGAATGTACGTTTTAAGAATACTCGCTTAGATTAAAATAAACCGTGGATTAATCTTAAAGGAACATAAGCGTAACTATACAAGCTCTAATGTTTTTTGTTAACAGTTCAGTTACGCTCTCGAAGGTTTATTGGGTTTCAGTAGAGATAGCAAAATGAGTTTAAATGTAATACAATGATCTATAGACCTACACTGAGAAACTAATGAGTATTTTATCCACGGACTATAGAGATTAAAAAAAATTGTTTGTTTATTAGGTTTGTTTACTTTCCTACGAATGCTGGCTAATTAAGGAGGAAGCATTTAAGTTATCCTGTGACGTTGTGTACCAATAAAAAATTACAATTACTTAACTCATAACAGTAAGAGTATAAAATTTAGTATATTTTAATTTTATTACACAAAGTGTGTATTCTGTACTAGATATCTGGCATTAGCAAACTCGGCATATTTTAAAGGATGTACAATCTTTTTAATTAATGTGTCCCTTGAAATGTACTATTTTAAATTTGTGGTAATAGATGTTTGTGCTATATTTCTAGTTTGCGCTAATAGATTCAAATATTTTTGTGTCAAACAATGAATATTAATGGTACAATGTGGATCCACCTTTTATAAAACCTCTGATGATGTGGATTCATGTGGTTTTTTATAATGTGGATTCATCATAAAAAACCTCTTTTGGGTTATTTGCATTCTTGAACACATAAAGAAGAGAAAACGCCTTTATTTAAATTTATTATTGGTCAGTTAAATGTTTTTGGTGGCAGCAATTTCGTCAATAAAAACCATTGACAATAAACACGTTTTAGCACTAAGCTTACGTGCAGCGAATTTTACCTAAATTACAGATCATTTTTAAAAGTAACTGACAAAATCCTGCGATAGGTAGACTTAGACCTATACTGCAAAAAAAAGTTTGGGACCGAATGCATACAGCCCATTATACAATTACGGACTGGGGTAGAAATATATGAAAAATATATAACCATAACGGCTTCTTCGGAAGGCGGATGACGAATATGAGTATTGCACCCTTTTGCCCTTGGGGTTAGAGATAGCTCTATAAGGCGACTAAACCAGTAGTTGGTCAACGGCATATAATGCAGAAGGCAACTGGAAACCACTGCATTAGAGGTCTTTGGACATCCTTAGTATCAGCAGTATTTCATGAGTCGATCTTTAGTAAACGATGATATTGGTGTAGTGGCAGAAAATGAGCAAGATCAGAGTAAACGTTTACACAGTGTGGATAAAATATTGACAGAAGAATACAATATGAAAATAAATAGGGCTAAAACCAAAGTTGTAATTTGTGGAAGAAAAGAAAGTTTGAAGCTAAACATTGCACTGAAAGAAGAAACTCTTCAGGATGTAAACGAATTTACATACTTGGACAGTAAAATTATAAAGGATGGCCGAAGTGAAAGATATATTAGCAGGATAAACTAGGCCAAAATTGCTTTTAACAAAAAATGGAGAATACTATCAAGTAGCATTTCCCTTAAAACAAGGAAGCGTTTCCTAATGAGTTTTGTATGGAGTATTACCATGTATGGTTGCTAGTCGTGGACAGTAGGTATGAAGGAAAAAATGAAATTTTACAGGTTTACACATATGGTGTTATCACAAGATGATAAAAATAAAATGTTTTGCCAAAATTACAAATCAAGAGGTGCTGAACAGAATACACAATGAGAGATGTTTGTTGAAAAGGATAATTAGAAGAAAGGGTGAATTATTAGACATACACTGGGGCATGAAAGACTATCAAAATTGGTAATAGAAGGGATAATAGAAGGTGAAGGATATAAGGGCAGACCAAGGCTGAAATATATAAAGCAAATTATGAAGCATGTAAATTGTAAAACTTATGAGAAAATGAAGAGGAAAGCACAAGATTGATCACAATAGAAGACTGCTGCTTACGATTGAAGACATAAGAATAAGATATAACCAAATAATTTAATTACCTTGTATCCGTCAGTGACTTCGTTCTAGCGTTTTTTATATAGACGCGTTTCGTGACATGTGTCACATCATCAGTAATCCTAGTCAAATGTTAAAATTCACATAAAACACATAAAAACACATTTGCAAATATTTACTAAATCACAATAACGACACACACATAACACGATGTAACTTCGGCTCCGCTGGACCGGTCCGACCGCGCGTGTAGTTGCCGAGCCACTAATTAAACTAAGTCAATCCTTATCATCAGTCATTACCGTCATGCGCGATTATATTTAGGGCTGTATCATATAGTGAGTGAGATTGAAACCTTAATTGTTTGTTTAATATACTGTTATTGTTGATATTCTTGTCTTTAAATGATTTATAAATCTCAAACTCCTCGAGAGCGTCCATTAACCTACCCTTACCGCATACATGGATTGCTTTAAAATTAGTATTGAAATCTGTGTAATTATGGTTATGCATCATTAGATGGCGCGCATAATTAGATTTGGTCTTGCCTAAATCATTCCTTGGTAGATGTTCTTTGTATCGTTTCAAGAAAGACCTGCCAGTTTGACCCAGATAGAAACAATCACAATCATCACATGACATCCTGTAAACACCTGTTTTCTCTTCTAACGGGAATGGTTGTTTTATGCGTAGCAAATTAGAAATATTATTATTTGTTTTAAACGCGACTTTTATATTAACTTTAGAAAACACATTGGATATAATGTTAGGTAAAAGGCTACCGTACACTGTCGTTATATACTTTTTATTATTATTTTTATTTTTGTTAACTTTATTATCATCGATGGTATTATGGTGGTATCTAGTTTTATATAGGTGTCGCTTAAGAAGTATATCTATCATTGAACTCTTGTCCCCATTCGCTATTGCTATGTGCCTTATTCTATCAAATTCATCCTGAAAGTCCTTTTGGTTAAGTGGAATCGTTACCAACCTATGAACAAAACTGTTGTAAGCCGCCATTTTCTGGCTATATTGGTGATGAGAATCGGCGTGTATTGTAATATCTGTGGTGGTGGGTTTCCTATATATTTTATATTGAAATTTATTAATATACTTTGTAACAGTCAGGTCCAAAAAATTGAGTTTATTGTCAACCTCTGTTTCGAGGGTAAATTGTATATTCTTGCTTAGGCTGTTCAAATAATGTTTCAATTTCTCTATCTGTCGTAGCGTGCCATTAAAAAATATAAAGGTGTCGTCTACATATCGTGCATAGAATTTAATATTATTATAAAATTTGTTATTCTCTGAGAACATGTAAGTATTTTCAAAATGATGCAAGTATAAATCCGCCAGCAGTCCTGAAAGTGGCGAACCCATTGCGAGACCAAACTCTTGTAGGTAAAAATTATTATTAAAAGTGAAGTAATTCTGCTTCAACAGGACATTCAACAATAAAATTAACGCCATTATTGACATTTATTAGTCATTTAACAAAGTTATTATACTTCTAACCTAAAAAAAGCCGTTACAAAGACGAGAAGGAGGAATTTTGGTATTGTTAGACGCCACGCTGAAAGGAGCAGTTTAATAGCTGACGCTTTGAGTAAAAAAATGAAAGTATCAATATTACACACAACTAATGTTCAAAATGACACAAGAGAAGCAGTAAACACTCTAAGAAAACTATAAAGAAGATAAAGAATTAATTACCAACCGATGGAAGCTTAATTCTATACCAAAACCACAAAAAGATTATAGCAAGGGACCGATTGCAGTATTCCAGGAACGTAATTATAACTCGGAATATTTTCATTACCACAATACACACAGATCAACTTCACTACACCATATACAATTTACAGTGATAATTGGAATAACCATTGCTCATTAATACAGTGGTTAATGGTAAAAACATTTTATTTAAAACAGAAAACGTTCTAACTACATGACTCTTGGTTAACCGACTTAAGCGGCCATATTGTTAATTATATAGTTCCCATTGCTGACAGAGTTCGTTACCGTAGTCGGTGAAAAACATAACATTTTATACTTGTAAACATTGATGATTAAGATTTATTATTTTTTATGTAATTTTAATGTGTTGTACTCCTTTTTAAAGCATTTTCTGACTTCATAACTAACCCAAAAAACCCAAGCCCTGAGATAAATATTTTATATTAAATTTACTTGCAAACCATTGAAGAGCAGATTCGAAGACGAATCGATTATTAAACTGTTAAGGTCGATTCAAGACGTAACCATTTATGTTGTTTTAATAAATAAGCTGGAAAAAAATAAAAGAAACTAATAATTACCGATACCAGAGTTGTTATTTTATGCGTGTGGGTAGAATAAGAATTTGTTCACAGGCATTAGTGGGAGAGAGCAGGTACGCAGGACGAGTATAACCTCGCCAACAACAGAAAAATAAACTAACCTACAACCGACAACATACGGTTAGCGGCTATCGCTGAGTCAACCAGAAGTGCGGGAAAATTCGAAGGCGCTAGCACACGAATACAAACACTTTCTCTCATAACAACATTATACAAACTTTATATTAAAGAATTGGTTATTTAAACACCGTAAAACTCTACGTTATAGAATTAACGCAACCTAATTAAAATACTAAAACTACAATTTATATTATAAAGTGGCGCATACCAACATGGAGCTTATTTAAACCCCAATACAATTTACATTACAAAGTGACGTCAACAACGTGGGGCTGAATAAAATAAATCCGCAACCGTATATATACAATGCACATTACAAAATGGCGTCCAACTAATGAGGCTGAATTAGGAAAAATTTACGGACTGTAGTACCACTATTAAACAATACAGTCAACCTAATTTTAGCAGGCGGCCGTTATAAGTTTAGAGATGCATACAAGAGGAGTATCGAAAAGGTTAGGAAAGGACCAAGAAACGGAAGAAGGCAGACAAGAAGAACAAGAGACAGAAACACTACTGGACACCGAAATGGAACAACAGGCGGGTGATAAAGAAGAGGCCAGAGGAGATGCAAATTTACTGAAATTCATGGAACAAATGAGTGCAAATATTAATGAAACAAATGGAAGAAAATAATAAACTGACGAATGAAAAATTTGATAGTGTTAAAGAAGAGAATAAACAAACCAATGAGAATTTATTAAGACAAATGAATGAACAATTTGATAATATGAAGGAAGATAATAAACAAACTAATGAGAGTTTAAGACAGATCAAGGAAGATAATAGACAAATGAACGAGAATCTGGAAAATAAAATTGAGAAAATCAATGAAAAGATAGACAGCACCAATGAAATTATTAAGGGAGAAATAAGGGAACTTATAAATGAAAGGATCGAAAACGTCACCGAAACACTTAACCAGAAGGTGGATGAGTACAAGGAGGAAGTGAAACAACAAATGGTGGAGACCAAGGAAAAGTTGGAGAAAACTGAAGAAACCATAATACAGTTCAGAGTAGAAGTGGATACCAAAATAGAAAGGGTAGAAACGAATAATCAAATCAGAATAATTGCAACACAGCAAGAAACGCAGGAGAAGTTGGATGAGATCCAAGGTAACATGTCCGGTAGAATGACAAAAATAAGTGACGAAGTAGACCAAGTGAAGAGTCAAGTAAACGGCAACAAAGAAAAAATAGAAAATATGCAACACATCCAATTAAACATACAGGAAGAAGTGGATCGACTAAACATCGTCAGACCGACATGCAGTACTTACCACACCACACTAGAGAACAGGGACAGCGTGAACTTTAAAGACTACAGGAAAAACCCCATTGAATTCCTGGAACGCATAAATGAAAAACTGAGTCGAATGAAAGAAAACAGATGGAGCGTGACTAAGACCTTGTTGGACGACGGTTTTAAAGGAATAACTGAATATTGGTGGTCAGCAGTGAGGAATGAGGTAAACACCTATGAAGAATTTAAAAAAGTTTTTCAGTCCAAATACTGGTCTGAATCTATACAGAATATAGTGAGAGATAATCTCAGTAACGGAAAATATATTCCCAACCTAGGCCAGTCACCAACAGCCTATTTCTTGGGTAAAGTGTGTGTGGCTCGCAAATTGGAACCACACATATCAGAAGAATGTCTAGTAAATAAAATGGCCTATCATTTTGGTGAAGGAATCATACAAGCGAGACTTTGCGGTCAAATTAAGGCCATATCAGCAATGGAAGCACTACTAGGTGATTATGAACAGCAGGATTATTACAGGAGGTCGAGAAGACAACATGAAAGAATGACTTTCCACAGGGAAGAACAAAATCGTGATCAGCATCAAAGAACAAACTATGCGAACAGGAATGACCACGATCAACTTAATAACAATAATAATAATAATACCTATCACAACCGCAATTATCACAATAATAATAATGATAATTACAACCGAAACGGTAATAATAATAACAATAATAGGTATAGAGAAGGTAGAAGAAATTTTGACAATGGTAGAGGATACCAAAATAACGACAGAAGGAACCAACCAAGGAATAGGAGTGTAGAAGACCGACATCCTAGAAACCAAGAAGAGACTGTCCAGGGTAACCCACCTCAGGACAGGGCGGAAAACTAGATGCGGCAGTGAAAACAGAGACCGGCCCATCACTGCGACAATTGGACGGGTATACTATTAAGGAACCAATCTACATGAAAAATAATTACTTAAAGAACATTAGAGACGATTTAATGGAAGAAGTGTCATCCTCTACAAATAACAACAACACTCAAATTATATTCATCACTGCTGAGTTGCAAGGGGTAATGACGGAAATAATGATCGATACCGGAGCAAATATATCACTGACAGACCGAACAGAATTTAACAGAATCAAAGATACATGTAAAGAAGACATACCTACACTACCAGTTAATAATATGATAATCATGGGAGCAACTGGGAAAGCAAATAAATCCATCAAGAAACAGGTACAAATAGTACAGATTCCAATGGTGTTCTTAGTAGCTCAAGGGCTACCTTTCAAAGTTATGATTGGCTGTGATACGCTACGGCGGCACTCAGCTGTTATTGATATGAGCAGTGGGAAAGTAACGCTGTGCCATGAACAAGGTCAATGGTCGAGTGAGATTGTAGGCCGAAATTGTGCCACTCACGATCGGCAAACATTCACCTTCGTATATGATGATGGGGAGGATAAGAAGAAATGGAACCAGGAATCCGACTATCCAGAAGAAGAGGTATGGACCCAGAAACTACAGGAGATATATGATTTTCAAGTTACAGACACAAAAAGGGTAAATACAGAACAAAAAGATCAACTGGTAGCGATATATGATAGGTACAGAAAGGTTTTTTCAAATTTGCCCGGTAAAGCAAAAAATTTATAACTGAATTGACTTTCAATCACCCAATAAACTTTAATAAAAAATCATACTCTATTGCACAGTCATTGAAACCAGCAGTAAGGAAGGAGATACAACGGATGATTGACCAAGATATCATTGAAAGTAGTTCATCACCGTTCACGAGTCCAATTGTCGCAGTGCAGAAAAAAGATGAGACGGTACGTTTGTGCCTGGATGCAAGACAAATAAATAAATACATCATCAACGACAGGACGTCACCGGGCGAGATCGACGAGATTATGAAGAAGTTCAAAGACTGTAAATATATGACCATCCTAGACGCAGTATGTGGATACTGGCAATTTGAACTACATCCACACAGCAGAAAATATGTCGCTTTCATCTTCGAGGGCCGAAATTATCACTTCAAAAGACTCCCATTTGGGCTAATCAATTCAGTAGCTGTATTTGTGAAGGTGATGGATCAAGTGTTAGGCAGGGAGGTGTTGGAGTTCGCCACAGTATACGTGGATGACTTACTCATAACATCCAAAACTTGGGAAGAACATTGCAAACGGGTAGAGATGGTATTACATAGATTAGCGGAAAATAAAATCACCCTCAAATTAGAAAAATCTCACCTACTTACAAATAAATTGAAATTCCTCGGTTTCGTACTCACAGAAACAGGGATAACAACGTCTCCAGAAAAGGTAGAGGCAATCCAAAATTTCCCACGACCAAGAAATGTTAGACAATTACAATCATTCTTGGGGATTGGTAACTACTACCGAAAATTTCAAAAAGACTATTCAGAATTAACATCCCGTTTTAAACATCTGTTATCATCGAAGTAAAAGTGGAAGTGGGGCGAAGAAGACAATAAAACATTCAAAACAATCAAAGAAAAATTTCTAGAGAAGGTCATGCTTCACCATCCAGACTTCAACCGAAGATTTTTTATTAATTGTGACGCAAGCGACGTTAGTCTAGGAGCAGAGCTATATCAAGAGAGTGATGAGGGAGACCACCTAGTTATCAGCTTTGCCAGTCGGGTGCTTAACCAGAGCGAACATAACTACAACGTCACAGAGAAGGAGCTACTGAGTGTAGTCTTCGCTTGTAATAAGTTTCGAACTTACATATTGGGATATCCCATCACGGTGAGGTCCGACCACAAATCTATTTCCTTCCTGCAAAGATGCAAGTTAAGTCATGGAAGGGTGACTCGCTGGATCTTGGCATTACAAGAATACAACGTCACATGGGAGTATATACCCGCGAAAAAAGAACACAGTTGCGGACGCTCTATCGAGAGTGAATCTGGAAAAGGGAACTTTTGAGGTGGATATAGAAGATATCGGGAAAGTATACTACACAGTGATAAATAAAAAGAACTTGCCGATATACTGGTTAAGATCCAAGAAAAACAAGTCAAAGACCAGAAATTGGCTCAGATCAGAGAACGCATCCTAGATAATGACTCGAAGATAACACCATATTACCAAATACATAGAGAGCTATTGTTCAATAAACCCAATACAAAAAATAATCAGTGGAAATTATGTATCCCAAAATCATTGGAACAGGGACCGATTGAGAATTATCATCACATATGGGACCCGCAAAGGTGGTCAGCGCCCTATAAGAACACTTATAAAAGGAATAAATAAAAGAGTTCAGCAAATTGTAAGAAAATGTGTCATTTACTAGAAGGTTAAGGTGAACAATTCCAGGAAGGAAGGAGCGTTAATAACAATCACTTCAAGCAGGAAGCTGGAGAAAATATTTCTCGACATCTGTGGGCCATTTCCCCGAATCGGAGGTAGGCGTCGATATAAGTACATAGTAATAGTGTGGGATCACTTTTCCAAGTATACAAAGTTATACCCAATAAGTAAAGCTTCAACAAATATAATTATCAAAATAATAAATGAGAAATAAGTAATTCATGTTGGAACCCCAGAAACCATCATAACTGACCATGGAACTCAGTTCAAAGGTAGGAAGTGGAGAGAGGAATTACTAAATAAAATTATTAAAACTTACAAAACCTCTATCTACCACCCTTCGAGCAATCCTGCCGAAAGAGTACTACGAGAAGTGGGTAGGATACTCAGGACGTACTGCCATGAGAGCCATAGACCGTGGAGTGAACATATCCCTAACACAGAAATGTATTTGAATTTAGCGTGCCACGACACCCTGGGAATCAGCCCGTACCAGATGATGTTCAACAAGCCACCACCCCGACAAATAACTGAAATCATAGATTTTCCAGAGACGCCGAGCGAAGGAGTAGATGTAACCCGGGTGTACAACCGAATATTACACAAAATGGAATTAAAGAAGAGAAGACGGGACAAAAGGGGAACACCCGAAATCAAGTTTGAGGTTGGAGAGAAGGTGTTAATTAGGAATAGACAGCAGCCGAGCGGGGCAGAAGGCATTATGAAGAAGTTGCTGCTATTATATAATGGACCGTTCTTAATAAGCAAAGACAATAACAACAACACATACGTGCTAGTGAGCCCAAATACCAAGAAAATAAAAGGGACATATAACATCACGGAAATGAAAAAGTACCATGAATAAAAAGTAACAGCTTATTTTTCCCTAAACCCCGGTTTCGAAAAAATAACCGTGTCTTGGGGGGGGGGGAGCAATTATGTAATGTGACATAGTGAGAGTCCGAATAATAACAAAAAAGTCAGAATAAATGAAATCAAGTATGTAGCGATTTAAAATAAAAAGTACAGGACAATAGTGTGACAAATAATAAACTATGTATTGTAAAAAAAATAAGATAAAACTTATGAAAAGCGAGTAAGTGTAAAAGTGAAAAGTGAAAGGTGAAAAACAAGGGTGATCATTAATCACACAGATAAGAATGTTAAGATCAATGTTCCCTATAATTCGATTAAGTGTGAAAAAATCAAATAGTTCAATATAAGAGACACAACTTTTATAAGTAATATGAAATGACAAACATACTAAATGTTAAAGTATGAACAGACAATTGTAGTATTGTAACATTGTTTATTGAAAGGTTTTATAGTTGTTGATCCCATGTTTGTTTTCTTTAATTAGGTCAATGCCAATAATTGTTAGCATTAATAAACCATGTGTAAAAGAACAAGTATAAGTTAAGTAAGAACCAATAGATAAGAAGTAGACGTAGATAAAAAGCGCTATACAAATCTTAATACTGAATCACTTAAGAAACTTATACTGCAGTGTACGTGAAACTAATCACAAGTAAATAAAACGCACGTAGAACAAGATTCACGGCTAATTTATTTAAGAGATTTTAAAAGCATTCTGAAGTAGTAAAATCAGTATTAAAGTCTTGAAAACTTGAAAACTCATTAATTAAATTATTTAAAAAAAAACTTTTCAAAGCAATAAGAAACAAGTTCGTATAAATTCGTATGTATAAGCTTTCCCTCTGAAAGCTAATATTCGTTCAGAAAACATTGATCAAATTACTCATTACTCTTTAGTACGAAAGAATTACGTTAGAAGTAAGTTTTTCATTTTATGTGCTATTAGAATAATAAACCCCAAATTTATACCAAACACTGTTTTGTTATTGCTGTACTCCAAAATCTACCAACATCACAAAACTATTCACAATTATTATAACGATACACTTTGTGCTTGTACTTTTGAATTAACCTACTTGCGAATTCAAAACACAAATTCCTACGGAAGAAGAAGACGCAAGAACGCACAGCAGGTAGGTCAGTTCATACACCATAATTTGTTACGTTATAAATGTCGCCCTGAACTTGGGGCTTCCCGAAGTTAACAAAGTTGTAAAGTTATAATATATATATATATATATATATGATGTTTTGTACTTTACGCAAATACGTCATTTTATTTTCAACCAAATGTCACTGGAAGAGAAACCAAATACTAAAGAAAATTTATACTAAAGAACTAAAGAAAATATCGGTATGGAGAAATATACATGACTCCCATGTTCTAAGATTTATATTTAAATTAATTTTCGAAATGAAATATTCCCGTAGAAACTACTTCTTTCTTCAGCCTCAACCACAGTATTGTGGTCACTAACGTATACCACCTCACGTTACTCGATTTTCACTGATGATGCCAGTCGATAGCACTGCCGAAACGTCTTGTTTTGTAGAAAACATTGCACTACGCCAAACAGCCCGGGAAGGAATTTTAACAAGAAACTACTTCTTTGTTGCCGATAACGTAGTACATATGACATATAAATAAAAATTATCCCCTCTCCCTTCAACTATCATTTTCATTTATAGCAAATTACCCCCACCCCCTTCTGCTGGCCTCTTAATTGATAGATATTTGATCTACGTTTTTACAGTGAATTATTATGATCTTCTTTTCAGGATACTTTATTTATAAAAATTAAGTACTTTACTCTTGTTAAAACATAAAACGTTGCAGGTAAACTACCCCTTCCCCTTAACCGTTCTTCACCAAAATCAAAAGGCCTTGAGTCCTCTACAATATAGGAACGTATGCAGAAAAGTATTTGATTCTGTTTGAATTTGCAGCTGTTATCGTTTGCCATAGAAAAAATTCTACACACAGAGACTTTTCGAAAATATCGGTATGGAGAACCATACATGACTTCCATATTCTAAGATTTATATTTAAAATCATTTTCGAAATGAAATATTACCATAGAAACTACTTCTTTCTACTTACTGCTTCATTCTTAACCACAGTACTGTGGTCACTAACATATACCACCTCACGTTATCGCACTCGATTTTCACTGATGATGGAAGTCGATGGCATTGCCGAAACGTCTGGTTTTGTAGAAAACATTGGACTACGGCCAAATATCCCGGGAAGGAATTTTAACAAAAACTACTTCTTTGTTGCCGATAACGTTGTACACATATATATAAAAAATATGCATAAAATTAATGGCTTGTATAAGTTAATGATTGATCTCCATTAAGTAGTGCTCAAGTTTCCAAAGTTTTAATATTATGATGTCCGTAATTAAAACATCAGAGCAGGTTTAGTGTGTATGAGGGTACACCGTGGACAAATATTTTCAACATTTCCTATTGAGCGTTGCTTAGAGTAAAGCTGCGAATCTACAGTGTATGTTTCACAGAACAAACACGCGGAAAAGAAGGAGCGCTCTGAAGTCACTCATGGACCCTCATCATCTTGCAGAGGGTTCTTTCCCTAAAGACGAAAAGTCTGTTTATGAATCGTTCCTCTGTAAACAATGCAGTTACACTTCCCAGCGATCCACAGGAAGCAAATCGGTATCCACGCTGGACAATTTTTCGGCTTGCACGCGTTATGTTGGTGTGGGTTTCGGCACTTTCCATCAGAGTTGGGCCTACGTGTCACTCGGCTGAATTTGGTGGAAAGCCCTGTCACTGGCGTCAAAGTATCAGCCTTGACAGGGTCCTCTTTTTTTGCAAAATGGGAGAGGCTTGAGATGGAGTGAGTGACATGGTCCCCACCTCAATGAAGAACCCATTGTTTAATAAAAATATATTTAAATTTTGAAAACTGAAATTTTTTTCTTGTTGCCAAATATATTATATATTATAATCAAAATGACTTTATCAAAAAAACAAACATTATATAATAAATACTTATATATGTTTACTTAATATGATTAGTTTTTCTTCAATGTTGATGATCATTTCCAAACATTCTGACAAAATTCTATCTACAGAACAGTTAACATTCCCCAGGTTTCCATTTCTGCAATTTCTCATTACACCTTCCATTGACATATTATTAACCATTTCATAATCTATCATATAATCTTTTCAGATTTTGTAGTACACTATAAAATACTGTAACTAACATTCATGCAACAAAACCAACATATAAATAATAAATACAATAATTACAATAAATAGGCTTACTTCATTGTTGCCGTTGTTCGTTTCCTAAAATTGTGGCAATATTCGATTTACAGAACACAATGTAATCCAGTTTTCTGCCTCTAATAATTCTCATTGCATCTTCCGGTGTACTGTCTAAAATGCTGTAACTAACATTCATGCAAGAAAAACGAATATATAATAAAATAAAATTATTATAAAATAATTATAATAAATAAGCTTACTCTTTTGTTGCCATTGTTCATTTCCCAATATTGTGACAATATTCTATCTACAGAACACTTGACGTTCTTCATTTTTCTTTCTCTGTTAATTTTCATTACATCTGCCACTGACGTATTATTAACTGTTTCATAATCTATCGTATAATCTTTTCAGATTTTGTTGTTCTGTCTAAAATTCTGTAACTAACATTCATGTAACAAAACCAGCAATATAATAATGAATAAATAATTATAATAAAAAGGCTTACTTCTTTGTTGCCGTTGTTCATTTCCCAACATTTTGACAATATTCTACCTACAGAACACTTGCCGTTCTTCATTTTTTGTCTCTGCTAATTCTCATTACATCTTCCACTGACGTATTATTAACCGTTTCATAAACTTTCATATAATCTTGCCAGATTTTGCTATTCTGTCTCAAATGCTGTAACTAACATTCATCCAACAAAACCAACATATAAATAATAAATACAATAATTACAATAAGTAGGCTTACTTCTTTGTTGCCGTTGTTCGTTTCCTAAAATTGTGGCAATATTCGATTTACAAAACACAATGTAATACAGTGTTCTGCCTCTGATAATTCTCATTGCATCTTCCGCTGTACTGTCTAAAATGCTGTAACTAACATTCATGCAAGAAAAACGAATATATAAAAAATAAATAAAATAATTATAATAAATAAGCTTACTCTTTTGTTGCCGTTGTTCGTTTAACAATATTGTGGCAATATTCTATCTACAGAACACTTGACGTTCTTCATTTTTCTTTCTCTGTTTATTTTCATTAAATCTGCCACTGACGTATTATTAACCGTTTCATAAACTTTCATATGACCTTGCCAGATTTTGTTGTTCTGTCTACAATTCTGTAACTAAAATTCATGCAACAAAACCAACAATATAATAATGAATAAAATAATTATAATAAATAGGCTTACTTCTTTGTTGCCGTTCTTCATTTCCCAACATTTTGACAATATTCTACCTACAGAACACTTGCCGTTCTTCATTTTTTGTCTCTGCTAATTCTCATTACATCTGCCACTGATGTATTATTAATCGTTTTATAAACGTTCATATAATCTTGCCAGATTTGGCTATTCTGTCTAAAATGCTGCAACTAACATTCATGTAAGAAAAACCAATATATAAATAAAATAAATATAATATGTAAGATTACTTCTTGTTCGGTGCTGTTGTTTGTTTCCTAACAATGTAATTACATTCTATCAACAGAACTATTGATACTCTACAATTTCTGTCTCTGTTGATACTAATTACATCTTCCACTCACATGTTATTAATTGATTCATAAATGTTAATATAATCTTCCCATATTTTGCTGTCCTGTCTATTATGCTGTAAATAACATTCGTGCAAGAATAACCAATATATAAATAATAAATAAAATAATTATAATAAATAAGCTTACCTTTAGTTGCCATTGTTCTTTAACTAACATTCTATCAATATTCATTTACAGAACACTTGATGTAATCCAGTTTACTGTCTCGGCTAATTCTCATTACATCTTCTACTGACATATTATTGATTTTGTTACATAAACTTTAATAAAATATTGCCTGATCTTGCTGTACTATCTAGAATTCTGTAACTAACATTCATGCAACAAAACGAAAATAAGCAAGTTTATTTCAGAGTCAATCAACTTTTAGATAAAGGCTGTATGTTTAATTTATTCTTCTTCTGTCTTGACAATTGCATTACTGTTTCATTAATAATTCGAGGAAAGAATGTATGTATTGGTTTAACTTTCTTCTTGTAATCTTTTTTCTTATATTTTATTAAATCGTTGAGTTTTTGTACATAACTTCCATAAACTTTTAGATAACGGCTGAAAGTTTAATTTATTCTTCTTCTGTCTTTGATAATTTCATTTGTTTCATTAATAATTCGAGGATAGAATGTATGAAATGGTTAAATTTCTTCTTGTAATCTTCTTTCTTATTGTTTTTTAAATCGTTCAGTTTGTTGTACATAACTTTCATAAAGTTTTAGAGAAAGGCAGTAAGTTTAATTTAATATTATTCTCTCTGTGACAATTTCGTTGTGATTTCATTAACAATTCGAGGATAGAATGTAGGAATTGGTTTAAATTTCTTCTTGTAATCTTCTTGCTTATTGTTTTTATTCTTCTGTCTGCGACAATTTCGTTGTGATTTCATAAATAACTCGAGGATAGAATGTATGAATTGGTTTAAAAATTCTTCTTGTATAGTATTATCAAATAGCGAGTGCGGCTGGGCGAGGGTCAGGCTCATTCACAAACACGCAGTCCGCGCACACACAATGTCGCTGTCTTTATGATTCGCGCCTATGAATCATCTTACAGTCAATAATTTTGTACCAAACGTAGCTGATATTTTGGGCTCCTGTATAATATGCTGTAAATAACATTCATGCAAGAATAACCAATATATAAATAACAAATAAAATAATTATAATAAATAAGCTTACCTTTAGTTGCCGTTGTTCGTAAACTAACATTCTGTCAATATTGTATTACAGAACACTTGATGTAATCCAGTTTTCTGTCTCGGCTAATTCTCATTACATCTTCTACTGACATATTATTGATTTTGTTACATAAACTTTAATAAAATATTGCCTGATCTTGCTGTACTATCTA
Organism: Magicicada septendecula; assembly: GCA_034769895.1. NCBI lineage: Eukaryota > Metazoa > Arthropoda > Insecta > Hemiptera > Cicadidae > Magicicada > Magicicada septendecula. The sequence goes on from CM068368.1 coordinate 141,294,685, forward strand.
AAATTCTGTTAACTAACATTCATGCAACAAAACGAAAATAAGCAAGTTTATTTCAGAGTCAATCAACTTTTAGATAAAGGCTGTAAGTTTAATTTATTCTTCTTCTGTCTTGACAATTGCATTACTGTTTCATTAATAATTCGAGGAAAGAATGTATGTATTGGTTTAACTTTCTTCTTGTAATCTTTTTTCTTATATTTTATTAAATCGTTGAGTTTTTGTACATAACTTCCATAAACTTTTAGATAACGGCTGAAAGTTTAATTTATTCTTCTTCTGTCTTTGATAATTTCATTTGTTTCATTAATAATTCGAGGATAGAATGTATGAATTGGTTAAATTTCTTCTTGTAATCTTCTTTCTTATTGTTTTTTAAATCGTTCAGTTTGTTGTACATAACTTTCATAAAGTTTTAGAGAAAGGCAGTAAGTTTAATTTAATATTCTTCTCTCTGTGACAATTTCGTTGTGATTTCATTAACAATTCGAGGATAGAATGTAGGAATTGGTTTAAATTTCTTCTTGTAATCTTCTTGCTTATTGTTTTTATTCTTCTGTCTGCGACAATTTCGTTGCGATTTCATTAATAACTCGAGGATAGAATGTATGAATTGGTTTAAAAATTCTTCTTGTATAGTATTATCAAATAGCGAGTGCGGCTGGGCGAGGGTCAGGCTCATTCACAAACACGCAGTCCGCGCACACACAATGTCGCTGTCTTTATGATTCGCGCCTATGAATCATCTTACAGTCAATAATTTTGTACCAAACGTAGCTGATATTTTGGGCTCCTGTATAATATGCTGTAAATAACATTCATGCAAGAATAACCAATATATAAATAACAAATAAAATAATTATAATAAATAAGCTTACCTTTAGTTGCCGTTGTTCGTAAACTAACATTCTGTCAATATTGTATTACAGAACACTTGATGTAATCCAGTTTTCTGTCTCGGCTAATTCTCATTACATCTTCTACTGACATATTATTGATTTTGTTACATAAACTTTAATAAAATATTGCCTGATGTTGCTGTACTATCTAAAATTCTGTTAACTAACATTCATGCAACAAAACGAAAATAAGCAAGTTTATTTCAGAGTCAATCAACTTTTAGATAAAGGCTGTAAGTTTAATTTATTCTTCTTCTGTCTTGACAATTGCATTACTGTTTCATTAATAATTCGAGGAAAGAATGTATGTATTGGTTTAACTTTCTTCTTGTAATCTTTTTTCTTATATTTTATTAAATCGTTGAGTTTTTGTACATAACTTCCATAAACTTTTAGATAACGGCTGAAAGTTTAATTTATTCTTCCTCTGTCTTTGATAATTTCATTTGTTTCATTAATAATTCGAGGATAGAATGTATGAATTGGTTAAATTTCTTCTTGTAATCTTCTTTCTTATTGTTTTTTAAATCGTTCAGTTTGTTGTACATAACTTTCATAAAGTTTTAGAGAAAGGCAGTAAGTTTAATTTAATATTCTTCTCTCTGTGACAATTTCGTTGTGATTTCATTAACAATTCGAGGATAGAATGTAGGAATTGGTTTAAATTTCTTCTTGTAATCTTCTTGCTTATTGTTTTTATTCTTCTGTCTGCGACAATTTCGTTGCGATTTCATTAATAACTCGAGGATAGAATGTATGAATTGGTTTAAAAATTCTTCTTGTATAGTATTATCAAATAGCGAGTGCGGCTGGGCGAGGGTCAGGCTCATTCACAAACACGCAGTCCGCGCACACACAATGTCGCTGTCTTTATGATTCGCGCCTATGAATCATCTTACAGTCAGTACCAAACGTAGCTGATATTTTGGGCTCCTGTATAATATGCTGTAAATAACATTCATGCAAGAATAACCAATATATAAATAACAAATAAAATAATTATAATAAATAAGCTTACCTTTAGTTGCCGTTGTTCGTAAACTAACATTCTGTCAATATTGTATTACAGAACACTTGATGTAATCCAGTTTTCTGTCTCGGCTAATTCTCATTACATCTTCTACTGACATATTATTGATTTTGTTACATAAACTTTAATAAAATATTGCCTGATGTTGCTGTACTATCTAAAATTCTGTTAACTAACATTCATGCAACAAAACGAAAATAAGCAAGTTTATTTCAGAGTCAATCAACTTTTAGATAAAGGCTGTAAGTTTAATTTATTCTTCTTCTGTCTTGACAATTGCATTACTGTTTCATTAATAATTCGAGGAAAGAATGTATGTATTGGTTTAACTTTCTTCTTGTAATCTTTTTTCTTATATTTTATTAAATCGTTGAGTTTTTGTACATAACTTCCATAAACTTTTAGATAACGGCTGAAAGTTTAATTTATTCTTCTTCTGTCTTTGATAATTTCATTTGTTTCATTAATAATTCGAGGATAGAATGTATGAATTGGTTAAATTTCTTCTTGTAATCTTCTTTCTTATTGTTTTTTAAATCGTTCAGTTTGTTGTACATAACTTTCATAAAGTTTTAGAGAAAGGCAGTAAGTTTAATTTAATATTCTTCTCTCTGTGACAATTTCGTTGTGATTTCATTAACAATTCGAGGATAGAATGTAGGAATTGGTTTAAATTTCTTCTTGTAATCTTCTTGCTTATTGTTTTTATTCTTCTGTCTGCGACAATTTCGTTGCGATTTCATTAATAACTCGAGGATAGAATGTATGAATTGGTTTAAAAATTCTTCTTGTATAGTATTATCAAATAGCGAGTGCGGCTGGGCGAGGGTCAGGCTCATTCACAAACACGCAGTCCGCGCACACACAATGTCGCTGTCTTTATGATTCGCGCCTATGAATCATCTTACAGTCAATAATTTTGTACCAAACGTAGCTGATATTTTGGGCTCCTGTATAATATGCTGTAAATAACATTCATGCAAGAATAACCAATAAATAAATAACAAATAAAATAATTATAATAAATAAGCTTACCTTTAGTTGCCGTTGTTCGTAAACTAACATTCTGTCAATATTGTATTACAGAACACTTGATGTAATCCAGTTTTCTGTCTCGGCTAATTCTCATTACATCTTCTACTGACATATTATTGATTTTGTTACATAAACTTTAATAAAATATTGCCTGATCTTGCTGTACTATCTAAAATTCTGTTAACTAACATTCATGCAACATAACGAAAATAAGCAAGTTTATTTCAGAGTCAATCAACTTTTAGATAAAGGCTGTAAGTTTAATTTATTCTTCTTCTGTCTTGACAATTGCATTACTGTTTCATTAATAATTCGAGGAAAGAATGTATGTATTGGTTTAACTTTCTTCTTGTAATCTTTTTTCTTATATTTTATTAAATCGTTGAGTTTTTGTACATAACTTCCATAAACTTTTAGATAACGGCTGAAAGTTTAATTTATTCTTCTTCTGTCTTTGATAATTTCATTTGTTTCATTAATAATTCGAGGATAGAATGTATGAATTGCTTAAATTTCTTCTTGTAATCTTCTTTCTTGTTGTTTTTTAAATCGTTCAGTTTGTTGTACATAACTTTCATAAAGTTTTAGAGAAAGGCAGTAAGTTTAATTTAATATTCTTCTCTCTGTGACAATTTCGTTGTGATTTCATTAACAATTCGAGGATAGAATGTAGGAATTGGTTTAAATTTCTTCTTGTAATCTTCTTGCTTATTGTTTTTATTCTTCTGTCTGCGACAATTTCGTTGCGATTTCATTAATAACTCGAGGATAGAATGTATGAATTGGTTTAAAAATTCTTCTTGTATAGTATTATCAAATAGCGAGTGCGGCTGGGCGAGGGTCAGGCTCATTCACAAACACGCAGTCCGCGCACACACAATGTCGCTGTCTTTATGATTCGCGCCTATGAATCATCTTACAGTCAGTACCAAACGTAGCTGATATTTTGGGCTCCTGTATAATATGCTGTAAATAACATTCATGCAAGAATAACCAATATATAAATAACAAATAAAATAATTATAATAAATAAGCTTACCTTTAGTTGCCGTTGTTCGTAAACTAACATTCTGTCAATATTGTATTACAGAACACTTGATGTAATCCAGTTTTCTGTCTCGGCTAATTCTCATTACATCTTCTACTGACATATTATTGATTTTGTTACATAAACTTTAATAAAATATTGCCTGATGTTGCTGTACTATCTAAAATTCTGTTAACTAACATTCATGCAACAAAACGAAAATAAGCAAGTTTATTTCAGAGTCAATCAACTTTTAGATAAAGGCTGTAAGTTTAATTTATTCTTCTTCTGTCTTGACAATTGCATTACTGTTTCATTAATAATTCGAGGAAAGAATGTATGTATTGGTTTAACTTTCTTCTTGTAATCTTTTTTCTTATATTTTATTAAATCGTTGAGTTTTTGTACATAACTTCCATAAACTTTTAGATAACGGCTGAAAGTTTAATTTATTCTTCTTCTGTCTTTGATAATTTCATTTGTTTCATTAATAATTCGAGGATAGAATGTATGAATTGGTTAAATTTCTTCTTGTAATCTTCTTTCTTATTGTTTTTTAAATCGTTCAGTTTGTTGTACATAACTTTCATAAAGTTTTAGAGAAAGGCAGTAAGTTTAATTTAATATTCTTCTCTCTGTGACAATTTCGTTGTGATTTCATTAACAATTCGAGGATAGAATGTAGGAATTGGTTTAAATTTCTTCTTGTAATCTTCTTGCTTATTGTTTTTATTCTTCTGTCTGCGACAATTTCGTTGCGATTTCATTAATAACTCGAGGATAGAATGTATGAATTGGTTTAAAAATTCTTCTTGTATAGTATTATCAAATAGCGAGTGCGGCTGGGCGAGGGTCAGGCTCATTCACAAACACGCAGTCCGCGCACACACAATGTCGCTGTCTTTATGATTCGCGCCTATGAATCATCTTACAGTCAATAATTTTGTACCAAACGTAGCTGATATTTTGGGCTCCTGTATAATATGCTGTAAATAACATTCATGCAAGAATAACCAATATATAAATAACAAATAAAATAATTATAATAAATAAGCTTACCTTTAGTTGCCGTTGTTCGTAAACTAACATTCTGTCAATATTGTATTACAGAACACTTGATGTAATCCAGTTTTCTGTCTCGGCTAATTCTCATTACATCTTCTACTGACATATTATTGATTTTGTTACATAAACTTTAATAAAATATTGCCTGATGTTGCTGTACTATCTAAAATTCTGTTAACTAACATTCATGCAACAAAACGAAAATAAGCAAGTTTATTTCAGAGTCAATCAACTTTTAGATAAAGGCTGTAAGTTTAATTTATTCTTCTTCTGTCTTGACAATTGCATTACTGTTTCATTAATAATTCGAGGAAAGAATGTATGTATTGGTTTAACTTTCTTCTTGTAATCTTTTTTCTTATATTTTATTAAATCGTTGAGTTTTTGTACATAACTTCCATAAACTTTTAGATAACGGCTGAAAGTTTAATTTATTCTTCTTCTGTCTTTGATAATTTCATTTGTTTCATTAATAATTCGAGGATAGAATGTATGAATTGCTTAAATTTCTTCTTGTAATCTTCTTTCTTATTGTTTTTTAAATCGTTCAGTTTGTTGTACATAACTTTCATAAAGTTTTAGAGAAAGGCAGTAAGTTTAATTTAATATTCTTCTCTCTGTGACAATTTCGTTGTGATTTCATTAACAATTCGAGGATAGAATGTAGGAATTGGTTTAAATTTCTTCTTGTAATCTTCTTGCTTATTGTTTTTATTCTTCTGTCTGCGACAATTTCGTTGTGATTTCATTAATAATTCGAGGATAGAATGTATGAATTGGTTTAAAAATTCTTCTTGTATAGTATTATCAAATAGCGAGTGCGGCTGGGCGAGGGTCAGGCTCATTCTCAAACACGCAGTCCGCGCACACACAATGTCGCTGTCTTTATGATTCGCGCCTATGAATCATCTTACAGTCAATAATTTTGTACCAAACGTAGCTGATATTTTGGGCTCCTGTATAATATGCTGTAAATAACATTCATGCAAGAATAACCAATATATAAATAACAAATAAAATAATTATAATAAATAAGCTTACCTTTAGTTGCCGTTGTTCGTAAACTAACATTCTGTCAATATTGTATTACAGAACACTTGATGTAATCCAGTTTTCTGTCTCGGCTAATTCTCATTACATCTTCTACTGACATATTATTGATTTTGTTACATAAACTTTAATAAAATATTGCCTGATCTTGCTGTACTATCTAAAATTCTGTTAACTAACATTCATGCAACAAAACGAAAATAAGCAAGTTTATTTCAGAGTCAATCAACTTTTAGATAAAGGCTGTAAGTTTAATTTATTCTTCTTCTGTCTTGACAATTGCATTACTGTTTCATTAATAATTCGAGGAAAGAATGTATGTATTGGTTTAACTTTCTTCTTGTAATCTTTTTTCTTATATTTTATTAAATCGTTGAGTTTTTGTACATAACTTCCATAAACTTTTAGATAACGGCTGAAAGTTTAATTTATTCTTCTTCTGTCTTTGATAATTTCATTTGTTTCATTAATAATTCGAGGATAGAATGTATGAATTGGTTAAATTTCTTCTTGTAATCTTCTTTCTTATTGTTTTTTAAATCGTTCAGTTTGTTGTACATAACTTTCATAAAGTTTTAGAGAAAGGCAGTAAGTTTAATTTAATATTCTTCTCTCTGTGACAATTTCGTTGTGATTTCATTAACAATTCGAGGATAGAATGTAGGAATTGGTTTAAATTTCTTCTTGTAATCTTCTTGCTTATTGTTTTTATTCTTCTGTCTGCGACAATTTCGTTGCGATTTCATTAATAACTCGAGGATAGAATGTATGAATTGGTTTAAAAATTCTTCTTGTATAGTATTATCAAATAGCGAGTGCGGCTGGGCGAGGGTCAGGCTCATTCACAAACACGCAGTCCGCGCACACACAATGTCGCTGTCTTTATGATTCGCGCCTATGAATCATCTTACAGTCAGTACCAAACGTAGCTGATATTTTGGGCTCCTGTATAATATGCTGTAAATAACATTCATGCAAGAATAACCAATATATAAATAACAAATAAAATAATTATAATAAATAAGCTTACCTTTAGTTGCCGTTGTTCGTAAACTAACATTCTGTCAATATTGTATTACAGAACACTTGATGTAATCCAGTTTTCTGTCTCGGCTAATTCTCATTACATCTTCTACTGACATATTATTGATTTTGTTACATAAACTTTAATAAAATATTGCCTGATGTTGCTGTACTATCTAAAATTCTGTTAACTAACATTCATGCAACAAAACGAAAATAAGCAAGTTTATTTCAGAGTCAATCAACTTTTAGATAAAGGCTGTAAGTTTAATTTATTCTTCTTCTGTCTTGACAATTGCATTACTGTTTCATTAATAATTCGAGGAAAGAATGTATGTATTGGTTTAACTTTCTTCTTGTAATCTTTTTTCTTATATTTTATTAAATCGTTGAGTTTTTGTACATAACTTCCAAAAACTTTTAGATAACGGCTGAAAGTTTAATTTATTCTTCTTCTGTCTTTGATAATTTCATTTGTTTCATTAATAATTCGAGGATAGAATGTATGAATTGGTTAAATTTCTTCTTGTAATCTTCTTTCTTATTGTTTTTTAAATCGTTCAGTTTGTTGTACATAACTTTCATAAAGTTTTAGAGAAAGGCAGTAAGTTTAATTTAATATTCTTCTCTCTGTGACAATTTCGTTGTGATTTCATTAACAATTCGAGGATAGAATGTAGGAATTGGTTTAAATTTCTTCTTGTAATCTTCTTGCTTATTGTTTTTATTCTTCTGTCTGCGACAATTTCGTTGCGATTTCATTAATAACTCGAGGATAGAATGTATGAATTGGTTTAAAAATTCTTCTTGTATAGTATTATCAAATAGCGAGTGCGGCTGGGCGAGGGTCAGGCTCATTCACAAACACGCAGTCCGCGCACACACAATGTCGCTGTCTTTATGATTCGCGCCTATGAATCATCTTACAGTCAATAATTTTGTACCAAACGTAGCTGATATTTTGGGCTCCTGTATAATATGCTGTAAATAACATTCATGCAAGAATAACCAATAAATAAATAACAAATAAAATAATTATAATAAATAAGCTTACCTTTAGTTGCCGTTGTTCGTAAACTAACATTCTGTCAATATTGTATTACAGAACACTTGATGTAATCCAGTTTTCTGTCTCGGCTAATTCTCATTACATCTTCTACTGACATATTATTGATTTTGTTACATAAACTTTAATAAAATATTGCCTGATCTTGCTGTACTATCTAAAATTCTGTTAACTAACATTCATGCAACAAAACGAAAATAAGCAAGTTTATTTCAGAGTCAATCAACTTTTAGATAAAGGCTGTAAGTTTAATTTATTCTTCTTCTGTCTTGACAATTGCATTACTGTTTCATTAATAATTCGAGGAAAGAATGTATGTATTGGTTTAACTTTCTTCTTGTAATCTTTTTTCTTATATTTTATTAAATCGTTGAGTTTTTGTACATAACTTCCATAAACTTTTAGATAACGGCTGAAAGTTTAATTTATTCTTCTTCTGTCTTTGATAATTTCATTTGTTTCATTAATAATTCGAGGATAGAATGTATGAATTGCTTAAATTTCTTCTTGTAATCTTCTTTCTTATTGTTTTTTAAATCGTTCAGTTTGTTGTACATAACTTTCATAAAGTTTTAGAGAAAGGCAGTAAGTTTAATTTAATATTCTTCTCTCTGTGACAATTTCGTTGTGATTTCATTAACAATTCGAGGATAGAATGTAGGAATTGGTTTAAATTTCTTCTTGTAATCTTCTTGCTTATTGTTTTTATTCTTCTGTCTGCGACAATTTCGTTGCGATTTCATTAATAACTCGAGGATAGAATGTATGAATTGGTTTAAAAATTCTTCTTGTATAGTATTATCAAATAGCGAGTGCGGCTGGGCGAGGGTCAGGCTCATTCACAAACACGCAGTCCGCGCACACACAATGTCGCTGTCTTTATGATTCGCGCCTATGAATCATCTTACAGTCAATAATTTTGTACCAAACGTAGCTGATATTTTGGGCTCCTGTATAATATGCTGTAAATAACATTCATGCAAGAATAACCAATATATAAATAACAAATAAAATAATTATAATAAATAAGCTTACCTTTAGTTGCCGTTGTTCGTAAACTAACATTCTGTCAATATTGTATTACAGAACACTTGATGTAATCCAGTTTTCTGTCTCGGCTAATTCTCATTACATCTTCTACTGACATATTATTGATTTTGTTACATAAACTTTAATAAAATATTGCCTGATCTTGCTGTACTATCTAAAATTCTGTTAACTAACATTCATGCAACAAAACGAAAATAAGCAAGTTTATTTCAGAGTCAATCAACTTTTAGATAAAGGCTGTAAGTTTAATTTATTCTTCTTCTGTCTTGACAATTGCATTACTGTTTCATTAATAATTCGAGGAAAGAATGTATGTATTGGTTTAACTTTCTTCTTGTAATCTTTTTTCTTATATTTTATTAAATCGTTGAGTTTTTGTACATAACTTCCATAAACTTTTAGATAACGGCTGAAAGTTTAATTTATTCTTCTTCTGTCTTTGATAATTTCATTTGTTTCATTAATAATTCGAGGATAGAATGTATGAATTGGTTAAATTTCTTCTTGTAATCTTCTTTCTTATTGTTTTTTAAATCGTTCAGTTTGTTGTACATAACTTTCATAAAGTTTTAGAGAAAGGCAGTAAGTTTAATTTAATATTCTTCTCTCTGTGACAATTTCGTTGTGATTTCATTAACAATTCGAGGATAGAATGTAGGAATTGGTTTAAATTTCTTCTTGTAATCTTCTTGCTTATTGTTTTTATTCTTCTGTCTGCGACAATTTCGTTACGATTTCATTAATAACTCGAGGATAGAATGTATGAATTGGTTTAAAAATTCTTCTTGTATAGTATTATCAAATAGCGAGTGCGGCTGGGCGAGGGTCAGGCTCATTCACAAACACGCAGTCCGCGCACACACAATGTCGCTGTCTTTATGATTCGCGCCTATGAATCATCTTACAGTCAATAATTTTGTACCAAACGTAGCTGATATTTTGGGCTCCTGTATAATATGCTGTAAATAACATTCATGCAAGAATAACCAATATATAAATAACAAATAAAATAATTATAATAAATAAGCTTACCTTTAGTTGCCGTTGTTCGTAAACTAACATTCTGTCAATATTGTATTACAGAACACTTGATGTAATCCAGTTTTCTGTCTCGGCTAATTCTCATTACATCTTCTACTGACATATTATTGATTTTGTTACATAAACTTTAATAAAATATTGCCTGATGTTGCTGTACTATCTAAAATTCTGTTAACTAACATTCATGCAACAAAACGAAAATAAGCAAGTTTATTTCAGAGTCAATCAAGTTTTAGATAAAGGCTGTAAGTTTAATTTATTCTTCTTCTGTCTTGACAATTGCATTACTGTTTCATTAATAATTCGAGGAAAGAATGTATGTATTGGTTTAACTTTCTTCTTGTAATCTTTTTTCTTATATTTTATTAAATCGTTGAGTTTTTGTACATAACTTCCATAAACTTTTAGATAACGGCTGAAAGTTTAATTTATTCTTCTTCTGTCTTTGATAATTTCATTTGTTTCATTAATAATTCGAGGATAGAATGTATGAATTGGTTAAATTTCTTCTTGTAATCTTCTTTCTTATTGTTTTTTAAATCGTTCAGTTTGTTGTACATAACTTTCATAAAGTTTTAGAGAAAGGCAGTAAGTTTAATTTAATATTCTTCTCTCTGTGACAATTTCGTTGTGATTTCATTAACAATTCGAGGATAGAATGTAGGAATTGGTTTAAATTTCTTCTTGTAATCTTCTTGCTTATTGTTTTTATTCTTCTGTCTGCGACAATTTCGTTGCGATTTCATTAATAACTCGAGGATAGAATGTATGAATTGGTTTAAAAATTCTTCTTGTATAGTATTATCAAATAGCGAGTGCGGCTGGGCGAGGGTCAGGCTCATTCACAAACACGCAGTCCGCGCACACACAATGTCGCTGTCTTTATGATTCGCGCCTATGAATCATCTTACAGTCAGTACCAAACGTAGCTGATATTTTGGGCTCCTGTATAATATGCTGTAAATAACATTCATGCAAGAATAACCAATATATAAATAACAAATAAAATAATTATAATAAATAAGCTTACCTTTAGTTGCCGTTGTTCGTAAACTAACATTCTGTCAATATTGTATTACAGAACACTTGATGTAATCCAGTTTTCTGTCTCGGCTAATTCTCATTACATCTTCTACTGACATATTATTGATTTTGTTACATAAACTTTAATAAAATATTGCCTGATCTTGCTGTACTATCTAAAATTCTGTTAACTAACATTCATGCAACAAAACGAAAATAAGCAAGTTTATTTCAGAGTCAATCAACTTTTAGATAAAGGCTGTTAGTTTAATTTATTCTTCTTCTGTCTTGACAATTGCATTACTGTTTCATTAATAATTCGAGGAAAGAATGTATGTATTGGTTTAACTTTCTTCTTGTAATCTTTTTTCTTATATTTTATTAAATCGTTGAGTTTTTGTACATAACTTCCAAAAACTTTTAGATAACGGCTGAAAGTTTAATTTATTCTTCTTCTGTCTTTGATAATTTCATTTGTTTCATTAATAATTCGAGGATAGAATGTATGAATTGGTTAAATTTCTTCTTGTAATCTTCTTTCTTATTGTTTTTTAAATCGTTCAGTTTGTTGTACATAACTTTCATAAAGTTTTAGAGAAAGGCAGTAAGTTTAATTTAATATTCTTCTCTCTGTGACAATTTCGTTGTGATTTCATTAATAATTCGAGGATAGAATGTAGGATTTTGTTTAAATTTCTTCTTGTAATCTTCTTGCTTATTGTTTTTTAATTCGCTCAGTTTGTTGTACATAACTTTCATAAAGTTTTAGATAAAGACTGTAAGTTTAATTTATTATTCTTCTGTCTGTGACAATTTCGTTGTGATTTCATTAATAATTCGAGGATAGAATGTATGAATTGGTTTAAATTTCTTCTTGAAATCTTCTTGCTTATTGTTTATTAAATCGCTCAGTTTTACGTACATAGCTTTCATAACCCTTTAGATAAAGGCTGTAAGTTAATTTATTATTCTTCTGTCTGTGACAATTTCGTTGTGATTTCATTAGTAACTCGAGGATAGGATGTATGAATTGGTTTAAAAATTCTTCTTGTATAGTATTATCAAATAGTGAGTGCAGCTAGGCAAAGGTCAGGCCCACTCACTAACATGCAGCCCGCACACACACAAGCGCAGGTAATTAGGACCAGCCGGATTCTCGCCCCATTAGTCACCTAGTGCACTTCAGTTGATCAAACTTCTGTTGTTATTGTTTATTAAATCGTTCAGTTTTTTGTACATAACATTTATAAAATTTATTATTCTTCTGTCTTTGACAATATCATTGCTGTTTCATTAATAATTCGAGGATAGAATGTATGAATTGGTTTAACTTTCTTCTTGTAATCTTTTTTCTTATTGTTTATTAAATAATTTTGTTTTTTGTACATAACCTTCGTAACTTATATATAAAGGCAGTAAGTTTAATTTATTAATCTTCTCTCTTTGACACTTTCATTCATGTTTCATGAATAATTTGAGGATAGAATGTATGAATTGGTTTAACTTTCTTCTTGTAATCTTTCTTATTGTTTATTAAATTCTTCAGTTTTTTGTACATAACTTTCATAAACATTTAGATAAGGGCAGTAAATGTAATTTATTCTTCTTCTGTCTTTGACAATTTCATAGCTGTTTCATTAATAATTTGAGGATAGAATGTATGAATTGTTTTAACTTTCTTCTTGTAATATTCTTTCTTTTGGTTTATTAAATCGTTCAGTTATTAAATTTATTTATTTACTTATTACATTCAGTTTATTATATTACTTCTCTGTAACGGAGTAGGTTTTAACAGAAAGATGTAATTTTCTTGAAAATTTCCAGTCTGAAGTTATCAGGTTCAAACAGTTTGTCATTTAAGTTACCATCAGCAGCGAACTGTTTTGCAAACCAGCAAACGAATACTCCACAGTTATAACTATCTCTTTGTCTTATTGCTTCTTTTGATACATATAACATTTCTTGAGATGGCTGGTCTAATTTTTGTAAAATTTTATCCGTGAAATACTTGACTCTGCTCAATAATGTACTTGATATATGGCTCTGTTGCGGGTCTAATATGTAATATATATTCAAATCTAAGCGAATGCAAACGACTATCCAATGAGAGTTATTGACATTTATTGGGATGGCATAATGGGATTTGTTCATCACTCTTAAATTCTGCGTTATGTACTGTTCTCTTGTTTCCTCATCAAAATTACTCATTATATATTGTGATAATATAGAATCTCCGTATGAAATTTGTTCATATTCCTGGGATAAACTGAAAAAAAATGCATCGATAATGTTGTCCGTTAGCCAGCCATCGACGGCGCCTATGCATTGTCTCTTTAAAGTGTCAATGTCAGCTGCAGATAATTTTGGCTTGAGAGATAGCAAATCATGTTTGTAAATGGTAATAGCTCTACCTAGCTGATAATACACAACACCATGATCTGGAAAAAGTTTCTCTATTTCTTGCGCCATATCTTCAATTGATGTAATTTCTGATGTACACTTAAATTTATTCACTTGTAATTCCGGTAATGATAGTTGTTCTTCCACATCTATGATTTTACTTCTGTTTTGTATTCTTTCAGATTCCTTATTTATAACTGGCAAAGTTCCAACACAATCCTCTACTTCTATAAAAACGGGTTTATGATCTGAGAAATAACTCTCATACACTCCTGCTAAATACTTGTTGGTATCTGTACATATTATATCAATTTGTGTCTTCATGTCTGTGGTGTATATTTCATTTATCAGTGCAGTTTTCAAATGCCTATGTTCAAGTTTACCTTTGAAATTTGCTGAATCTTCCAAATTAGCTATGTTAATGTTGAAGTCTCCCATTAAAATTTTTGTGTAGTTTCCAGTTAAGTTAGCAATCATACCATCTACAACGTCAAAAAATGTACTAATGCTTGCACCCGGTGATTTGTATCCCGTTATTAAGTAAATATTTTTCAACTGAACAGTTATCATTTCAACGTGTCCTTTGTACCTACCGTCAACTGTTATCTTCTTTTCGGTTACAATTTTTCTCTCCAATAATTTAAAATCAATGTTCTCTTTTGCTAGGCACATGAGACCTCTCTGTCCTGTTATTGGATTTTCATCTGATGAGTACTTAATCTGATAAGCTGGAATCACAATCCGCTCTGAGCCCTTCGTTCTAGTTTCTGAAAGAATTAAGACATGTGCTCTTGAGTACCAGTCGTCTGTCTTGATATCTTCAAGGTATAGTGTCAAAGATCTCACATTATGGTACACGATGACTGCTCCAACTGTGTCCTTTAAATCGTTATAGCAAAGAGTTGCAACATTTTCTTTTCTTAGTCGCTGTATTTCTTCACAGTCACTTACACTTCCATTGTGGAAATACTTCATGTTCATTTCTCCTAAGATATATAAGTTTTTCAAAGAAGTTACCCTGCTCATGGCAACATATAACAGTTGCCTTGTCACTCTCTTTATCCTTCGAAAATCTAAACAAACTGCTTCATAAGTTTGTCCCTGACTCTTATGAATTGTAAGAGCTTCTGCAGGCACAACAGGAAATTGTTTCCTCATTATTTGATGACAATTTTTATGCATTGTTATAATTGCTGTACTCTTTGCAATTGGTATTAGTTCTTCATTTATTCCACTTGCAGCTGCATAGTCTTTAAATTTCTGTCTTGCTTTTAGACCTACATTTCTTCCCTCTGGAAACTCCAACCATATCAAAATAATATTTTCTTCTCCCATTGTCAGGTATCGTAAAATTCCACACGCGCCGTTCACCAGTCCATCTCCAACATCCACATTAAATGTCATCATGTACTTGATACCTACCTTAAAAGTAATTTCATTCGATAGGCCCTGCATTTCTGTTACCTTTTTATTTCTAATTGATTTTAACAAACTATCTTTTGTCTGTAAAGGTATGTTTCCTAAAACTGTATCTTGCGCGATGGAATTAAAAGGTTTCTCTTTAGATTTTCTAATTTTTTCTTGGTTATATTTCTGCACCATTTCATTTTCGGGATACAGTCTAATCGCATTTTCAGGAACCTCTTCGGGTTGAACTATTCTCGTTTTCAATAAATTAAAGTCTTTTTCATTCATAACATTAGCTGCTATGTTATTTAGTGTTACTATAAATTCTGTGTCTCCTTTCTGCCTCATGATTTCATTTAATTCATAAAATGAAAACTCTGACCAAAGTGGATTTTTATCATTAAAAATGCTCAATTCATTTACCTTCGGTGCTTTCCAAATGGGAGAATCCATTACAGGTGATAATTGATGTAAATCACCTACAATAAGAAGAGAAACACCGCCAAAGGTCTCATTTTTCCCCATTATTTGTCGTAAACGCGTATCAATTCTTGAAAGTGTTCGTGATCCCACCATAGAACCCTCATCAATAATCAGTAACTTTAAATCTATCAGATTCACTCTAAGTGTACTTGCTGTGTCAGAACTTAATTCAGACATGAGGCCACCAAACTGTGTTACTGGCAAGCTAAATGCTGAATGAATGGTTACGCCGTTGATGAGAAAAGCTGCTTTACCTGTCGGAGCTGTTAGAAGAACTTTAATTGAATTTGTTTTTACACCTTTTTGTTCATCAAAATATTTAGTAATTAATTGGTATAGCACGTTAATAACCATGCTTTTACCAACACCAGCAGCTCCAGAGAGAAACAGTCTTACAGGTTTGAAGTTTCCACTTTTCATATTTTTAAAAACGTGCATTACAATTTCTTTCTGGCCTCTATTGAGTCTTCTCATATTGAAAAACAAATTTTCTATTTTTTCTCTGGAAGGAACAATAATTTTAAATTTACCATTATCACTACTATTTCCTGCTTTGCTCCCATCTTGGACTCCAACATTTATTTTAAATTCCTCTGGAAGTTCATTATCTAACAAGTTTTTATAATCTCTTTCTTCCTGTTTAAGTCGATGATTGTGTGCAATTTCAAGTGCAAGCTCCATTTCATCTTCATTAATCATATTATATTTCCCTCTGTTTTTATTGATAATGTCTACGTGTTGTTCATATATAAATTTACTGTCAATATTTTGAACTTCCTCCTTCTCATTTCTCCACGGTAAAAAGAGGAGTACTTGCTCTCGATAAAAATTGTATTCGTCTTGATCTAGCTTGTATCTTCTGTAACGTAGAATTTTTCTCTTGTAACAGTCTATGTATTCTTCTGATTCAAAGTCCTCATTATTTTTTTCTTTGTTTTTTGCACGTCTGTTTGATTTATATTCTGTTGAAAAATCAGCAAGACAAATAGTCTCTAAATTATTACACCTATTTGCATATCTTGAGAATATGTTTGGTAAAGATATGTCGGTTGATTCCGGATCCATATTTTGTAACTCTTGTTTCGATTTTAACATGTTTAGCCTTTCTTCACTCGGGCTAGTGTTAAGAAATATACAGGCTCGACTACTTTTTGAAAGAGGTAATTCCAGAACATGATAAGCAGCTTCCTGAGCAGACATTAGGTTACTATTTAGAAACACATTTGCAACTTTACTTAACCTTTCTCTTGTATTCATTTTTTCATTTTTTACATCAGAAGCCGCTTCCCTTAACAACCTAGATAAACCTGCTTCTACTTTGCTTATATAATTAATAATATATGATGCACAACTGTAAGGATCCAACACAAATTGCAAATCCATATTTGAAGAAAACAGCGACAAAATTGTTGAATTGTGACAATTAATAGCTACCGACAATGAATTTCTCTCCAAAAAAATTGTATCCCTATCAATTCCATATCTAACTGCATTAATATAATCATCTTCAGACATATTTAATTTCAAAAGAATATTGCCAAATGACACATCATTATCTTTCATAAAAAAACTATACATAAGCTTATTTACCTTTACAGAATTTTTTTTAACCTGCTCTGTCTTCTCTTCTTCTTCTAACGGCTTTAAAATAATAGTTTTCGGCATCACAGGTAAAGGATATCCAAACCTACATACTTTTAAATTTTTCTTTCCCTTATAGCAAGTATCTGTATGTTTGTGACGTTGTAAACTCATGAGTGGGTTGTTTTCATCATATTTACAAGTAATATATTTGTTAATAAATTCAATGCAGATCTTTTCACTATTTTCATCGTCTCTGTTATATTTTGGTGCATCCTTACACCAAAGAAAAATGTGTTCATGCGGAGATCCCCTCTGCTGGAATTCGACACGTTGATAAGAATCAGTCACCCAATTGCCATCAAAAGGTCCAGACTGAGATTTGAGCAGAGTCATTAGTTTTGCGACCTTGTGGTTAAAATAGCGAGCGCAGGTGACAGGATCATTTCTAATTAATGATGTCTTTTCATAGTCATTTAAATTTAAAATTTCTAAATCTGATACGTTTTTTCCAGCCGATAACTTTAATAACATTTTCAATAGCTCAGGCCAGCTATGTTCAGCTGCTGATACTGTAATAAAAAATGTTGGTTTTCCTAATTGCCTAATCATTGCCAGTAGCTGTTTCTTCTTAGATTCCCAGTAAGCTGGGGAGGAGCGTATTTGAGACAAAACCTTGTAGCATTCATCATTCTTCATTGCTTCGTTGATGAATTTACCATCTAAAACATCCTTGACTTTGATGTTAACGTCCTTTTTTTTAAATTTTCTTAAGCACATGTTTATGTTTGATGAACAACTTCTCTCCATTTTACATTTCGCCATAAATAACAATCGTTCTGGCACACAACTACGTCTATCCACTCGTCTTGCCTCGGACTTAGTTCTTTCTGAATAGCTTAATTTCGGATGAGTTCTAATCGTTTGCCCTACAAAAATTGATGGAAAGCAGAGCTCATCTAAATCAGGAAATTTATGCCAAGGAATGGGATGTAATCCTTGTCCTGGAGCTATAATCTTAGTACAGCTCTCTTCTCCAACTAGTTCTTGATTTCTGTCGACAATTAAAACCTGCTCATTCTCATTGTCAGACTCATCTGAATCATACTGAAAATCAACATCACTATCTTTGTTATTTTCTGCTGGTTCATTGTCTACGCCATCATTCTTTTCAGTAATGAAATCAACCTCTTCTTCAAAATCACCTTCATACCTTGACAAATATTCTTCAGAAATTTGTACTTTGTGTTTTACATAAAGTGGTGTTTTTATTAAATATTTGAGAGCTTCACATACGACTGCTGGTCTTATTCTCTCAAACATGTAATCAGTCTTATGGACAATATGCCGTTTTAATTTTACTTGTATTGTTGCCATCTTGTCAAAACACCTAGGTAAAACTTGAAGCATCTCATCAAGCTCAATCATTATATTAATAACGCTTCCTTTCATTCCCAGTTGAGGGTTTAAAGCAAATCTCTTCAGAGGTCGTATCTGCATAAAACTTAATATTGGTGCCACCATACGTTCTTCTAAGCTGCTTAGACACTTTATGCAGTCAGGTACTACGGGAAATTTCATTCCCCAAGACGTAGCCATTTTAGGTATTTCACCTTTTATTAATGTGTTGTTACAAGTTTTACATACTGATTCTGCAGGTTCTACGTTCACAATTTTTCTCAGAAACAGTTCAGAATCTTTTACTTTATCTTCTATTTTATTTTTAATTTTTTCCACATCAAAACGTACAATAGAATGTAAAAAAAATAATCCTTCACAACAACAACAAACATGAGTCGGTCCATCCTTAATGGCATTCAGAAATTCTATTTGTTCAATTGACTGCTGACTATTACATGTATGTAGTTGCTTCACAAAATTTTCTCTATACCTGTAAATATCATTCTGTCTTTTGGTTTTCTTGTTAACCTTATCAGAAACCGCTTCTCGTTTCCTATAATCGTAATTTTCTCTCAACTCTCTCATTCTTTTTTTATTGAGTTCTTTTTCTTTTTCGTAATACTCTTCATCTAATCTGACTTCTTTTTTTCTTCCCCGTTCTCTTTGTTTTTCTTTTTCGTAATACTCTTCATCTAATCTGACTTCTTTTTTTCTTCCCCGTTCTCTTTGTTTTTCTTTTTCGTAATACTCTTCATCTAATCTGACTTCTTTTTTTCTTCCCCGTTCTCTTTGTTTTTCTTTTTCGTAATACTCTTCATCTAATCTGACTTCTTTTTTTCTTCCCCGTTCTCTTTGTTTTTCTTTTTCGTAATACTCTTCATCTAATCTGACTTCTTTTTTTCTTCCCCGTTCTCTTTGTTTTTCTTTTTCGTAATACTCTTCATCTAATCTGACTTCTTTTTTTCTTCCCCGTTCTCTTTGTTTTTCTTTTTCGTAATACTCTTCATCTAATCTGACTTCTTTTTTTCTTCCCCGTTTTCTTTGTTTTTCTTTTTCGTAATACTCTTCATCTAATCTGACTTCTTTTTTTCTTCCCCGTTCTCTTTGTTTTTCTTTTTCGTAATACTCTTCATCTAATCTGACTTCTTTTTTTCTTCCCCGTTCTCTTTGTTTTTCTTTTTCGTAATACTCTTCATCTAATCTGACTTCTTTTTTTCTTCCCCGTTCTCTTTGTTTTTCTTTTTCGTAATACTCTTCATCTAATCTGACTTCTTTCATTCTCTCCCTTTCTCTTCCTCTTTCATTTTCGTAGTACTCTTCGTCTAATCTGACTTCTTTTTTTCTTCCCCGTTCTCTTTGTTTTTCTTTTTCGTAATACTCTTCATCTAATCTGACTTCTTTCATTCTCTCCCTTTCTCTTCCTCTTTCATTTTCGTAATACTCTTCGTCTAATCTGACTTCTTTTTTTCTTCCCCGTTCTCTTTGTTTTTCTTTTTCGTAATACTCTTCATCTAATCTGACCTCTTTCTTTCTTGCCCTTTCTCTTTCTCGTTCATCTTCTCTAAAAAAAGGATCTAATCTTTTGGTTTTTATATATTTAACTTTCTGCTCTCTTATTCTGTTTATAGTTGAAACGGAAGGTTTAATCACATTTTTATTTATGCGTTTCTTTTCGATTCGGCCATTTTTGACTTTTCTCTCTTTATCATCTTCTTGATAATTTCGACGTTGCACTTTACGTGTTTTGTTAAGAGAATCTTTAGAACGTCGCTTGCTTCTAGGCATTGTAAATGCCAACTATTTAAATGTGTTGAATAATTTGCGTAACCTCTGTATATGGGCCTATAAATAAAAAACAAATTATTGTTAACTATAACTCATCTACCAAATATTATGCTTTACCTGCTTTATAATGTTATTTCTTCTAATTAATAGTTCTTCCACACGGTGTCGTCACACGTCTACAACAGTTGAGCCTCCCCTGCGTGAATTCCACAGAAATTAAATTTGGTCCTATAAAAAACCAAATTATTATTAACTATAACTGATCCACCAATTATGCTTTACCTGCTTATTAATTTCTGCCATAACTACATTTAAGAGTATAGAATTTAGGGAATTCCCCTTGTCTGATCCCTTTTGTTACAGGTACATTATCTGATAATTCGTCCTTGGCTTTTACACTCACTGAAGTGTTCGTGTAGATCTGTTTTATTAGCTTTGTTGTCTTTAATTAAGTGCTGATGTCAATTATAATTTAAAATTTATCTGACATGGAGTTCATATCAATATGGCCTTGTATGTGTATATATTGCAGGTACTCGTTAAGGGAAATATGTCAGAAAATTAATAAAAAGCATTCTAGAATAAAAGTCGAAAAGTTTAGTAATCCTTTATATAAAATTTAATCAAAAATAAATTATAATTAAATGTAGAATAGATTATCAAGTATAAATTTTGAAAACATAATAAAGAATTATTTTATGATTATGAACATATATTGCAAATAGAGAGAATAATGTATAATTTGTATAAGAAAGATAAAAGAATAATAATAAACTTTGTTCTAAACTATATAATATATATATATTGTAACGTTACATAACCCAGTCCCAAAAATGATAACATAATCACCCCACTATAAAGGTCACAAATGGGTATAATATACCTAGCTCTAGATTATCTTGTATCACAAAACATTATAAACTATAAAAGTGATATAAAGAGTACAAAGTGAGTTATAGTGTACCCAGTGAGAAAATAAGTGATTTTAAAAGGAGCATCTCACAGACTTATGCTGTAGATGTAGAAACAATTGATTATAATAGTAGACTATATGCTACTGACCAATTATGTGTTTTGTTTGAATATTGTATAATTTGTGTTAAGTAGGCCACAAAGATTTTGTACCTAGGTCTAATTTTATATTTAATAGAATAATTATGTTTGAATATAAGATAACCCAGGGTTAAATATAAAATTAAAATAAAATAACAGTGTATGAGTAAAATGGCAGAAGAAAATAGTTCAGTGTAAGGATACTATAAGAAATTAATAAATAATATATAAATACAATTAAATTAACCAATAAAAAATGATATAAAATTATTGGTTACTAACAGTAACACCTAACAAAATATGAATTAATTGTTAAAACGATTGAAAAACGTTCGTTTGAAAAAGTGGAATGCCATCAAAAATTTAATAAAGCCTTATGAAAACTTTGGGAAACAGTGCTAAATTTAATAGAAATTAACTAGTAGTATCCACCTTATGTTAGAACTCCTTCAAATATCAACTTTAACGTCCTGTATTCGATGAAAATTTGAAATAACCAGCTACCAGATCAGACCTAGTTGGACGGCACATCGAGATTTTGGTGATGTTGTATCTTATGAAAATTTAACGAAATTACAAAACAACTATAACTCCAACACTAGAAACAGCACCATCCAAGTAAACAATTCGAGAAGAGAGGTAAAATAAACTTTATTAATAATTGTTAACCAAGAAATCCTCATATCGAATCTTTGTGCAGTTCCAATAATTAG
Source organism: Magicicada septendecula (assembly GCA_034769895.1). Classification (NCBI taxonomy): domain Eukaryota; kingdom Metazoa; phylum Arthropoda; class Insecta; order Hemiptera; family Cicadidae; genus Magicicada; species Magicicada septendecula. Next base: position 141,316,814 of record CM068368.1, read on the forward strand.
TAACTGATTTCATGTTTATAATAAAGACATATACTGTACTCTAGCGGATAAACCCGGAACTACATACTACGAAAAACCAAAAATTAGACATTTATGTTTTCTTTTGTAAAGCGTAGTATATAATTATTCATTTCTGACCGTCTCATAACACAAAGAACTTACCCTTAACCCTGGGGAAATTAATAAATGAATTCTTTATTGTTTAATGTTTAATTAAGGATAAGAAAATAATTTGTTATAATACCAATGTTTACCTAATTAGATCGATCCAATGTGTTGTTGACAGAAAAATCGATTATCATATTTTTGTACTGGGAGAAGAGAAAATGAGTGTATTACATAAATAAATACTCTGAATATTTTGTTATAAATAATAAAACGTGTATTATTTCTTGTAGAGGGTAGTTGTTACAGAGTTTCAGGAAGCCAAGAAGAGGACGAACCGCCGGGAAGTATCATCGACAATTGGTGTTGGTTTAACCTAAAATTTTGAGAAAGACGTCAAAATCAGCTGGTCTTATGAGCGGCGAATATAAAATAAGTAATTGTATACTCCGGGGTTAATATCCTTGGTCCTACTCTCTCTCCTAACTACGATTAAACAACTCCATTAATCTCTCCCAAATCACACACGCTCGATTTCAGTATTTTTGGTAAACATAAAATTTAACCGCTTTGAACATTAGCAAATATAATTCATAAGTGATCGCAAAAGGTACTCTGACTGCTCCGAGACTTTCACGATAAAAACCCGCGACACGTTACAGAATGATGTACTAACGTGGGGTTTAATTGGGAAAGCTTAATTAAATAAACGAGACTTTCACGAGAGATACACGCGGACGTTACAAAGTGACGCATACAACGTGGGGCATATAATATAACCCTACACCTTTGAAAGAATCATTATGTTACAATATATATATATATATGTACATATATATACAGTATATTCTTTTATTTTTTATTTTTATGTACTGCAGCCCTGAGATATAAGAATTAGCAACTCATGCTATAAAAAAAAACAAAGTGAATTTAATATTATAAGTCATTGATTCATGCTTTACAATAAAAAAACAAAGTAAACTTTATACTAACGGACTCTGACCCATAAAAAGGACAGTACAATATATATTTACATTTGTTGAGTAGTAGTATCATTATATCTAATTGCTAAGGTATCTCATCCTTAAAAATGAAATACTTCATTTGGCATCAGAAAGGTAAGTTTCAAAAAATTACCTCCTACCTCTTCAACTACCCTTCTCATATGTAGATATTTTATCTGATTTTTTAAAGTGGATTAATACGACTTTATATGTAGGGCAAATTATTTATCAAAATTAAGAACTTTACTCTTCACTAAAAAACATAAAATGTTACAAGCAAAATAACGCCTCCCCATCAACTGATTCACTCAATTTTTGATATTAACTTTTTTTTTTTTTAGTAATAGTTTCATTATATGTAGTTGCTAATGAACTATACTATGAGTGTATAACATTGGTAAGATTTGATTTGACTTGAAGTTAGCCTTAGGGAAAAGTAATAACCTCACCAGCATTAAGCATTTTATCCAAGTTATGGCTGGATAATTATGGTGATAGTTCAATTAATTAGGTTATTATTCTTAACTATTATTACTCACTGCGCATGTAGCTTGTTCATCGGTGTTTTCCTGTTTTGTTTTAGAGATTGTCATTACTAATAAATAAAATATGGGAAGAGTCCCCGGTTGTCGGTACGCGTGCGCTTGCGCGCGCACACACACACACACACACACAAGCGAGTTAAAACTGACAACTCGCTTCGCTAGTTAAATTACAGACTATACTTTATTCAGTCCATACCATCCAGTAATGCAAAGTCTACTCATTCTACACAAAATTCAGTTAATTTGGACCATAATTAAATATCTATTCTCCCTATGCAATTAAAGTCAAACGCTTACTGTGTAGTTCTTCCACACGGTGTCGTCACGCGTCAACAACAGCTGAACCTCCCCTGCGTGAATTCCACAGAAATTAAATTTGGGCCTATAAAAAAACAAATTATTATTAACTATAACTGATCCACCAATTATGCTTTAACTGCTTAATAAACAAAACAAATCCACCAATTATGCTTTAACTGCTTAATAAACAAAACGAAATACTTTTTATTTCGAAGTATTCAAATGAAAACATAGAAACGAAACCATCAATAGTGTAATAGTACATATCTTCACAATAAAGTTAACAACAAAAGATAAAGAATGAAACACTCATAAAATCACACCAAAACACCTAAGAAAGGAATGATAACTAAGTAACTGTGTACAATGTAGGCTATTATATAAGGTTCCAGAACTCAATAAAACAATTAATGTCATTAACTCAGTAAACGAAAGATAACAAATAGTGATAAAGAAGAAAGTATAGAAGACAACGTAATAATGTGAATAAACAAATGACCCAATACAAAACAGTAAGTAAGAGAACAAAACTCAAGTATAATGACATTCAACATTAACAAGAGACTGAAGACTATAAATAAACACAAGCAAGGTAACAAACACAGAATAATTAACAAATATGCCAAATAATGTGCCTAGTATATGTATTAGAAGAAAATGAAACTAATAAAACCAGGAATCTACAGAATTAAGAAACAGCAAAGGGACACAGACATAGACAGACATTACCAAAGACAAACCATGACAAAAACTCTTTATTCCAATAAAAGAATAGCATTAATTAAATAAATCAAAACCAGTGTACCAGGCATTCTTTTAATAGCCTACTGGCAATTTCAAATAAAATAACAAAATAAAAAAACCTAGTTATCACCTGTACACAGGTAGAAATAATAAAGAGATAGTAAATAACAATTAACAAGTGTAAAAGTGTCAAATAATAACCTGTAAAACATGGAAACCAGATAGCCAAAACATAGAGGGTACCAGGTAACCTCAACTATAATTAGCATAAAATAAGACCAAAACGATGTAAAGTAGTGTTAGTTACAAAATAATGATAGAAGACATTGTAAAGACGAACCTAGTGATACAATTTTTTATTAATTAAAAGTGGTATGTGTGGTGTTTAATGCATATACACAGACTGACATTGGACAGAACGTGTAGACATTAAACACGCTCAGAATTTCTACAATAATATAAACCAGTGAAGGACAATGTCATAAATGTGCAATATGATATGTATTACCACTATTATAGTACACAATGATTATTATGAGAAAGTAATTTCACCAGAATTAAGGAAAACTGAGGTCACTGCCTGACCACACTAGCTGCAATAAGTATTGGTGAATTATTATCAATATCACATGTAATTATAAAACAACAACCACTGCAACACAAGCTTTACACTGTAAAGACAATTTAGAATTAAAAGAACCACATAAAGATGGGTATATCATTAATTCAGAATTACATGACAAAAAAAACCATGGCATACTAAACTATCAACAATACATTGTACATTAAAAACATGCAAATAATTGTATTCTAATAAAAACTAAGCTGTTTAGAACTTCTAATTGACATCTTAGAATAGCTATGTCAATAAATAAAGAGAATTTTTTATTAAATAAAAGTGGTATGTGTGGTGTTTAATGCAAATACACAGACTGACATTGGACAGAAAGTGTAGACATTAAACACGCTCAGAATTTCTACAATAATATAAACCAGTGAAGGACAATGTCATAAATGTGCAATATGATATGTATTACCACTATTATAGTACACAATGATTATTATGAGAAAGTAATTTCACCAGAATTAAGGAAAACTGAGGTCACTGCCTGACCACACTAGCTGCAATAAGTATTGGTGAATTATTATCAATATCACATGTAATTATAAAACAACAACCACTGCAACACAAGCTTTACACTCTAAAGACAATTTAGAATTAAAAGAACCACATAAAGATGGGTATATCATTAATTCAGAATTACATGACAAAAAAAACCATGGCATACTAAACTATCAACAATACATTGTACATTAAAAACATGCAAATAATTGTATTCTAATAAAAACTAAGCTGTTTAGAACTTCTAATTGACATCTTAGAATAGCTATGTCAATAAATAAAGAGAATTTTTTATTAAATAAAAGTGGTATGTGTGGTGTTTAATGCAAATACACAGACTGACATTGGACAGAAAGTGTAGACATTAAACACGCTCAGAATTTCTACAATAATATAAACCAGTGAAGGACAATGTCATAAATGTGCAATATGATATGTATTACCACTATTATAGTACACAATGATTATTATGAGAAAGTAATTTCACCAGAAATAAGGAAAACTGAGGTCACTGCCTGACCACACTAGCTGCAATAAGTATTGGTGAATTATTATCAATATCACATGTAATTATAAAACAACAACCACTGCAACACAAGCTTTACACTGTAAAGACAATTTAGAATTAAAAGAACCACATAAAGATGGGTATATCATTAATTCAGAATTACATGACAAAAAAAACCATGGCATACTAAACTATCAACAATACATTGTACATTAAAAACATGCAAATAATTGTATTCTAATAAAAACTAAGCTGTTTAGAACTTCTAATTGACATCTAAGAATACCTATATCACTGCAAAAGTGTGAACAGGACAACTTATGTCAATAAATAAAGAGAATCTAACTGACTATGCTCCAAGCCTTAGAACGCATGGTTCAAATTTATTAATCTTAGACAATCATTGTACTTGGAAATTAAGAATTAAAATAGGTTAATTACAATTATATATTCTCAGATTAGGAGAGTAGTTATATCTATTAACCATATGTTCTTAATCTAAAACAATAAATCTCGTCTGAAAATGTTCGACGTTTTGAGGTTACCATTGTATGAAAAGTAATCATCTTTAAGCTATGCTTATATTTAATTTACAATTTAACAATAATAGTGATAATTTGAATAATGTCTTGATGATAGTGTAATTATTGACAAATTTTTAATTAGTTCAAAGTGCCTTCCCAGATATTACGCTACCATAGTAAGTAATTAATATTGCAGTAGAGCGTAATACTTGCCTTAAATTCACTGAATTGCAAATTATTATACACCTTCCAATTGTATGAGCACTGGAATAAACTTTATAAGCTTTTAAAAAAGCTAGTATTTCGAACGGCAGATAAAAATCAACCTTTTAGCTTCAGAACTTTATGAAAGTCGGTTAACGGTTAACGGAAAAGATTTTCGGCAAACAGCGCATTGCAGTCTGGGTAACATTATTCAAAACAAATAGACGTCTGCTTTCCTTAAATATGATCCTTAAATATGATAGATTTCACAAAGCATTTTCTATGGAATAAAATTTACAATAAATACTATTACAAACATGATTCCCTTATGCATCTTGAAATTGCAAATCATGGCATAAATTCGTCCATTAATATCAAAATTCACTTTTTTAAACTAATAGTCGATCGATTAGTCGAAACAATATTTTGATAAACGTATGCCTTAAAACTAATTACTGATTGAAAGATTGTTACTTAAAATAACTAGGATACGTATACAGTTCTTTTATAACAATTCTTAACATAATAAACATCTTAAATTGACAAAAATACAATGTTTAGTTCTAGGCTTAAGTTGGCCTAAAACATCATAAGTTAGTTTTATCGGAACTTATCATAAAACGTTGCAGGTAAACTACCCCTTTCACTTACCCGATCTTCACCAAAATCAACAGGTCTTGAGAACTCTATAATTCAGGGCTGTATGCAAAACATTATTTGATTCTGTTTACATTTGCGGCTTTTATCGTTTGCCATAGAAAATACCCTTGTTAAAATATAAAATGTTGCAGGTAAACTACCCTTTTATCTTAACCGATCTTCACCAAAACCAACAGGTCTTGGGAACTCTATAATTCAGGGCTGTATGCAAAAGAGTAGTTGATTCTGTTTGAATTTGCGGCTGTTATCGTTTGCCATAAAAAATAAAAAAAAATTACCCTTGATTTAAAACAACAGTTGCAGGTAAACTACCCCTTTCCCTTAACCGATCTTCATAAAAATCAATAGGTCTTGAGTACTCTACAAATCAGGGCTGTGTGCAAAGTATTATTTGATTTTGTTTCAATTTGCGACTCTTATCTTTTGCCATAAAAAATACCCTTTTAAAACATAAAACGTTGCCGGTAAACTACCCCTTCCCCTTAACCGATCTTCACCAAAAACAATAGGTCTTGGGTACTCTACAAATCAGGGCTGTATGCAAAACATTATTTGTTTCTGTTTGAATTTGCGTCTCTTATCGTTTGCCATAGAAAATACCCTTTTAAAACATAAAACGTTGCAGGTAAACTACCCCTTTCCCTTACCCGATCTTCACCAAAAACAATAAGTCTTGGGTACTCTACAAATCAGGGCTGTATGCAAAACATTGTTTGATTCTGTTTACATTTGCGGCTTTTAACGTTTGCCATAGGAAATACCCTTGTTAAAACATAAAACGTTGCAGGTAAACTACCCCTTTCCCTTAACCGATCTGTACCAAAATCGACAGATCTTGAGAACTCTACCATTTAGGGCTGTATGCGAAACATTATTTGATTCTGTTTGAATTGGCGGCTGTTATCGTTTGCCAAACAAACAAAGTTACCCTTGATTAAAAAAAACCGTTGCTGGTACACTACCCCTTCCCCTTAACCGATCTTCACCAAAATCGAAAGCCATTGAGACCTCTACAATTCAGGGACGTATGCAAACAATTATTTGATTCTGTTTGAATTTGCGGCTGTTATCGTTTGCCATAGAAAATACCCTTGTTAAAAAAACGTTGTAGGTAAACTACCCCTTTCCCTTAACCGATCTTCACCAAAAACAAAAGGTATTGAGAACTCTACAATTTAGGGCTGTATGCAAATACTCTTTTCATTCTGTTTGAATTTGCGGCTGTTATCGTTTGCCATAGGAAATACCCTTGTTAAAACATAAAACGTTACAGGTAAACTACCCCTTTCCCTTAACCGATCTTCACCAAAAACAATAGGTCTTGAGAACTCTGCAAAACCGGGCTGTATGCAAAAAATTATTTGATTCTGTTTGAATTTGCGGCAGTTATCGTTTGCCATTGAAAAAAAATCTACAGACAGACACACAGACACACAGACACACAGACACAAGACAGACAGACAGACAGACAGACACACAGACACTTTTCGGAAAACGACTTTTTTTCATGTTTTGAGTGTAGTAGAATCAGAATCTGCAATAATCTCGAACACGATTTTTTTTGCCATCACCATACTTCCATTCCTTAAGGAATATGGAAGTAAAATGACTTTTCTTCATGTTTTGAGGGTAGTACAATCAGAATCAGCACTTATCTCGAACACGATTTTTTTCGCCATCATCATACTTCCATTTCCTTATGGAACATGAAAGTAATATACGCTGTATCTATACAGCCTTACAATCGATAAACACACCTACATCAACAATCTTCAATAAACACATTTACAATTGATAAACAAACTGTGTCAACGGAGGTCTTTGTCACTGAATGTTAGTTTTTTAATTAATTTTATAGTACAGTGATTGTCTTTACATTCTAGTTTTGTTTAAATTAACTTTTGGTTTTTATTAATTACACTCAGTTTTAATTAATTGATTTTTAGCTTTAGTAATACATTACAGTACAGTATACAGATTGCTGTAATTATATAACAGTATGTTATAAATGACAGTATATAATAAAAACCTTTGCTTTTGTTAAGAGAAATAATGTTTCCAATTTACGATCTATTATCCGAAATACCGATTATCCGAATGGGCCCTCGTGCCGAGAGGTTCGGATAATCGATGCTCTAATGTAGTTTTAAAAAATATGTTGTGTAAAATTCACACTGTTCACTGTTTTGCCATTGGCTTTCCTTACACAACATAACGGAATTCTGCTTTGTGATTGGCTCTCTGGTTCGAACGTATTTTACATAGGGAACCTCACTTCCTCGCAAACGTGTTGCTTACACCTCAGCTTAGGGTACGTTCAACCTGCCATCACGTGGCGAACATTTTTCGCTACTGAAGAAGGCCTCCGGTAGCTAGCCTAACCGAAACGTTTAGATAGAATATAATGTCGCTATATTCCCTGCCCGGGAAGGAATTTTAACAACAAACTACTTCTTTGCTGCCGATAACATAGTACACATATAAAAAATTATCTCCTCCCGCTTCAACTATATTTTTCATTTATAGAAAATTACCCCCACCCCATTCAACTAGCCTCTTCATTTATCGATATTTAATTTACGTTTCTACAGTTGATTATTATGGTCTTCTTTTCAGGATACTTTATTTATAAAAATTAATTACTTTACTCTTGTTAAAACATAAAACGTTGCAAGTAAACTACCCTTTCCCCGTAACCGATCTTCACTAAAATCAACAGGGCTTGAGTCCTTTTCAATTCAGGAACATATGCAAAAAAATATTTGATTCTGTTTGAATGTGCGGCAGTTATCGTCCGTCATAGAAAAAATTACCCCTGTTAAAACAAAACGTTGCAGGTAAACTACCCCTTTCCCTTAATCGATCTTTACCAAAAACAACAGGCCTTGAGTACTCTATAATTCAGGACTGTATGCAAACAATTATTTGATTCTGTTTGAATTTGCGGCTGTTATCGTTTGCAAAATAAAATCTACACACAGATAGACATACAGATAGACACACAAACACACACACACACACACACACATTTCGAAAAATGACTTTTCTTCATGTTTTGAGGGTAGTACAATCAGAATCAGCCGGTATCTCGACCACGATTTATTTCGCTATGACCATACTTCCATTTCCTTATGGAACATGGAAGTAAAAATTATATACCACCGGCTAAATCCAATGTAACAAATCGTTGTCTATACGAAATTTATGTATAAATTATATTGTTTCATTTTTTATATCAACTTATGTTAGAAATTAAATTATCTTAGTTTCATTTAATGCGATAATCTTTTTTCACCTCTCCTATATCGAAGTTGGTCTTCTGAAAGTTAATCCATGTAACAGCCGCTTAGTGAAACATAAACTTATAAAGTATAGATCAATTCTCGTTTACATTCACTTTATGTAACCGGTTAAATGACTGGCAGACAAGTGTGAACACAGCGGTTATTTCTCACGCTTCATGCTTCTGTGCGCTCTACGAACGAGTTCATCCATCCGTATTGTGCAAATTGGATATGATATTAATTTTGCTGCATACTACCTCCTAGTTCATGCATTTGTTTTGTTCTGTGTGCATCTATAATTTATTGAATTCTGTATCCCAGATACTTCAAGTTGTATTGTGAACGCTACATTCGCCTGATTAATTGCATAATATACCTGCACGTAATTAATTCTTACCTATTACGATACCTGTTATTATCTTCTATAGAGTCTGTAAAGTAATAAGCATAACAAATTATATTTGTGCAGATATATTAGCTTTATGTACAAGTAGGTATTCGTTTGCGAAGAGTTTTAAACGTCCCCTCTGTAGTCAATAATTTTTTCCAGTTTTAAATTAAAGTTATAACTGATTATTCACGCGCATTATATGTATGAATTGTGTTAATTCCTTACGTATGTAACTGACACAATGTAATCCAAAAATGAACACAAGAATTTTGCCGTACTCAATTCAAGAATATGTTGTTATTTACATAAAGTAACAAGTGTATTAATAAAACCGAAAAAATTCTTATGTTTAAAAAATTCGTCACACCCAGAACCTTTCTCATTCGTAAAGCTACGGTCATTTACAATATTATGAAAAAATGTGACAGTAATAAAAATTTTTTATTTGTAACAATGGGATTGTTTTAATTATGTTAACTTATTATTGTTTATAAGAGCAGCTCAAAGAAGGTATTGAAAAAAATAAAATGTGTGGTGGTAACACAATTCTTGTGAGAGTAGCGAGTGGTGGACTAGTCTAACAAAATCTTTATGGCCCATTAATAGGCCTTTTACTGAATTATAACCTATGTTACTATTAGATTCGTTATAGTACCCTATTATTATGCAATTCTAGTTATATTTAACTTTTATTCAGTTAAACTGTATGGTTACTCTTATTATTTTGATTCATAGGTAGAGACATGACCATTATTTAATAAATAAATTGGTTATAAAATGACAGTGTACTGACTAATTAAGTTTATTGATTAACAAGTTTTTACTATACGAGGGTCATTTAATAAATAAACAGACAAACAGTTGTGGAAAAGAAATTAATTGTAGCAGCTGATTGAAACTTTCAGAAGTGTCACCTTGCAACGTCGTTGTGAGTTTTGATCAGCTGTTCAATAATATATTGCATAAACATAACCAATACAGTTTTATTTAAGATTTACGTGTCCTCTTGAGGACCACTTTTGAAGAACAGCATTCTGTTATAAGATTTTTGGGTTTGGAACCACTATAACCACTAACTTGGATTCACTATTTTGAACCTGAGTCAAAGCGACAATGCATGGAGTGGAAGCAGCCCAGTTCACCCGCCAAAAAGAAAATTAAACCCAGCCATCGGCTGGTAAGATGATGTTAACCATCTTTTGGAGCTCCCAAGGCCCAATTTTCTGTGATTACCTACACGATCAGCGTACATCAATAGTCAGTATTATTCTGACACGATTTTGAAAAAAAGTTAAGTCTGCATTGAAGAAGAAATGTCCGGGATGGCAGAGGAAAGGTGTGATTCTTCTTCACGATAATGCCCGCCCACACACGGCAAAACTGACGCTCGAAACAAAAAAAAAAGTAGGTTGGGAGATCCTCCCTCATCCCCCTTATAACCCTGACCTTGCCCAATCTGACTTTTTCTTGTTTGGCCCACTCAAGGAGACTTTTCGTGGTGTCAAATTCAACAGCAATGAAGAAGTAAAGGAAAAAGTCCAAAACTGGCTTCGACATCAAGGTAAATAATTCTTTGCTGAGGGAATAAAAAAACTTGTAAAGAGATGGGACAAGTGCATAGACATTGCTTTAGATTACGTTGAAAATTTAAAAAAAAGTTGTATTGATTGAATAACAAGTTTTTGCTCCACAGCTGTTTGTTTGTTTACTTATTGAATGACCCTCGTATTTTGATGTATTTGCCTTACACAAAGTTGTCGTGAAATATACTGATCAATCTAAAAAAGAATGAAGAAAGAATATTTAACCAAATAACATAATTTCAATATCATATACTGTGATGTGTATCTCTCTATTAATTGTCCTTTTTAAAGCGTCTTGAAATGTAGAGAGTAGCGGCTCAAGTGCTTGGTGTCACATGGCTCTAACAGTAATTGATCCGTTGACGTTAAGATCGTTTACTTAAAGATTATATTCGAAAGATAATAAATAAATAATTAAGTATAGCATCATCGGAACTGTACCTTTATCCGTTCCTGCAGTTTTTAATATTTTTAATATGCGATTGTATCGATATAATTTGTAATTTTGTATACAGATACGTCTATATATTTTGTAATTGTCTTAAACAATTATAAAATTTATGTTTATACGTATTTCTGATGATGTAATTAATAAGTAATTAAATATATTAAATACTACTACTAAAGGTGTCAAAAACACCATGGAAAACATACCACAACAGAATTAATTACCATAGTAACAAGTAAATAAACAAAATCTATTTAGCGGCAGCGGAACTGTACATTTATCCATTCCTGCAGTACGTATATATCGATATATTACGATGTGGAAAAGAAAAAGTGTACTAATTGTAAATTGTCCTATTACTTAACGCAAAGCAAAAGTACGTGTTGTTTTCATTTGTGAGGTTAGTTGAGAACGGATTTGGTCTTTAATTTACTGCTGAAATAAATAAAAGCCGTGGTTGAGGAAAACTTAATGCTTAATGTGTAATACAATGCTTCTAACACAGTAAAACTTAAAACAAGTATATATCAAAATTTTTTTTTTAAACTTGCTTTTATATATATACATTATTATTATATTATTATCACTCATTGCATAAGTTTAATTAGTGAACTCCCGTACCAATTTTTTGTAAATTTTTTTAATTTTATTTATTTTAATTGTATACCTCCGCACCACCAATTTCCACCCCTTTCGTGGGATGTTCGCAAAACGGCTATCGGATTTGTCATCTGCGACCCCAAAAATCCCCGCATAGCCGTTTTGCAGATTTTTCAATTTTCACCCCGCACCCTTAATTTCGATCCTTAATGTACCCCCTACGGGGGGATATTTGCAAAATTACGGTGGAATATTGTATTGTCATCCGACCTTTGTAACTGTGCAAAATTTCATTAATAGGTTATATCAGGAAGTGTGTTAAATGAAGGAAGCAAGATTCCAACACAAACAAGATTGTGAGTTAAAGAAAACCACCCCTTTCGTGGGATGTTTGCAAAACGGCTATCGGATTTGTCATCTGCGACCTCAAACCCCCCCCCCCGCATAGCCGTTTTGCAGATTTTTAAATTTTCACCCCATACCCTTAATTTCCACCCTTAATCTACCCCCTACGGGGGGATATTTGCAAAATTACGGTGGACTATTGTATTGTCATCCGACCTTAGTAACTGTGCAGAATTTCATCAATAGGTTATGTCAGGAAGTGTGTTAAATGAAGGATGCAAGATTCCAACACAAACAAGATTGTGAGTTAAAGAAAAGCAAGTAATAAAGAAGTTAGCGTTTTTGATTTAACAGGTACTTTATAAATATCTCCAAAGGCTTTATAAACGGGTACTTTTAAATCTCCAAAGGCTGTTACACTAACATAATAATTTAGTACAAGTTAAAATAGTACAAGTGTTGAAAACAGTTTTGGAGAGAATTTGACTAATGAGTACAAAATTTTTATACGAGCTGACAGAACGCCTTATGGACATAGTAAAAATTATATTAAAATACTAAAAGTCAAATATTCGCGTGCGAAACCGCGGGTAACAGCTAGATAATAATAAACTAATTATCCCACAATAAGGCTATATTTAAATTATAGCATAGTGTAAATTTCTAAAGCATCATCAGATAAACCTTAATTCCTATATTTCTAGGCTCAGGTAAATAAATTACACATAGTTAAATACGATTGTATAAATTAAATATATTCATGTGACATGTATACATTATAGATTTATAATACATTCATAATATGTGATAAGGCAACTAAAGTACTGTGTAAGTATTTCAAAAGATTTTGAAAATAAATTGCACGGGAAATATGCAATGTTTTATGTTTAACATTAGTTGTGTAGTAGAGAAAGCTTAATTTACACTGATATTTACACTAACCTTAATTTATGATAAAAAGATATACTGGTATCCAACAAAAAATTAGGCACAATTTTTATTGTGCCCACAAGTAAGAGGTTGAAATGGTGAAAATGGGATTTTTAAAAATATTTTCAAAAATACAGTCAAATTTAATTTCAACTTTGGCCTCCAAAGTACAATACTCGTAAAATATTATTTAAAGGAAACATACCTAATAATTTAAAATTTATCTTGAGTTTTGGATTAATTACGTAAACTTCATACTAAGATTTATGATGTACAATTTCGAATATGTATATTTACATTACGCTTGCATGTTATCATTTCTAGAAGAGAATTAACAAGTCAAAATTTTCATCTGATTTATCTACTATCCTTTTTAATTCAACCTAGATTTTTGTCTAGTCATCCTTAACTGTCTGTCTAGAATCGGTAGAAGTTAACGAGTTTGGCTCGTTGTATACGTTAAAAACGAAAACAAACACTATTATATCGTTTAACATCAGCTACGGAATTCTGTCAGCAAAGATTAATTACACTAAATTACTAGACTTTACTTTAAAACATGTTAAGTTACGTCCTTCGTTAACATGAAATTACAAGTTAGTAAGCATATCTTCTGAAGTGTTTTGTGTGTAAATACATTCTGGCAAAAATTATGTTAAAAATGAATATACTTTTATGTATTTAATGTTCTACAGAAATAAGAATTATCGTTATGTATCGTTTAAAACATACTGCTTTACACTAATGTGTAGTATATGCGCATATTGTATACTATGACTACGTGTGAATTCCAGCATTTGGCTGTAATGTAATGGGACTAAACATAGTGTCCCATGTGACATAGGGCTGAAGTCTATATTCTTACAAAAAATACATATTTTGACAATATTATGACTTCCGACGAGCCACTTAATTATTTACCTGTTATTAGTTGTTACTGTACCGACACTATTAACACCGAGTAAAGTCTAATGGAGAAGTTATTTAGGACGCCGTTTATCGATGGCGTTTTCTTTATCTACTCCTACAACAAAAAAGTGTAACCACTGATGTGTATAAGATAGTTTGTGAAACCTGAAGTGCTTTTCCCATACACTTAATTTAGAAAATACTTTTTCCACTAATGATTTTATAGGTTTCTTAACATGTACTTAACTAACTAAACATTGTATCAGTACCACATCGAGCGAGTAAAAGTAGAGGGTCGTAGATGCAATTTGTACAATTTGAAATACACTTTTATAAAAATTAATGGATGAACATGAGGAAACACTTTATTGCACTAATTTATTCTAAACTGATTACGATTTTCTTGAAATTTGACATAAGCATAAATATGTTTTGGTATTTGTTTTATATCTGTAATTATTCCCTGTTTTACTAGTGAATCACTTATACCGTTTTCTTTTGCTCAGTGGTCTTTGCTATGAGTATTCCAACATTGTTTTATGTTATATACTTTACTACTTACATAATATTTTCTATGTCGATGTAGACTTCTTATGTTAGATAACTTACCAAGAAAATAGTTGTTTCATAATTTTTCAATAAGAAGAAAATATTTCTTACTTTACATTATTCACTACCTGTCACTGCAAACAATTGTGTTTGTGATAAATCAAATTTGTTGTATTTAACTTAACAATGTTGACGGTTACAAAATTTGACACAAAGGACCAATACGACTCAGAACTCTATTCAATGGGGAGCTGCAAACCTTACTAAAATAATTGTCTAATTTATTAAAATTTGTTTCTTGTAAAAGGTTTATTTTGTGCTATTTATTGCCTACATCGTATTTGTACGGTACATTGTACATTATAGTGATATGGTGTATACATTCTTCGTATTTTATACATTAACTCCTCGCAATAAAAAGCAATTACTCAATTTGCATCTACTACAACGATCCCACTACACGTCGACACGTCTTCCAACTTGTGGCTAGTTCAGATACACATGCTGGGCATTTAATCTATCAAAGCAATACAAAGACATTTGAGTCAGGCTCAAGAAACTGACTTCGTTTTTGTAAAGCAATGTAGTCTGCAGGTAACAGATTTTAACAACGTTTGATAGATTACTGGCAAACGGTGTAATTTACTAGTTGTAAAGTTTCCAGTTGAGAAGAAATAACTTTCAGCAGTTTAGCTTCCAGTTATCGGAAAACTTGAACGTTCCTTTTTATCAACAATCTTTGATAAAATCTTGAACAATCTTTTTAAACCTCAGAAGACTACTTTAACTACTAATCAGTTCAGCACTGAGTTACAAGCCTATAGTTTTTAAAACTTTTGTTTACGCTGTGGGTAACTGTGACCGTCAGTTTACTACACTTAACTTAAATATATCAATACGTTGTCTATTGTGCTTTATATTTTTTCGATGGTTCGAGATTATTATTTGTGGAAAGTTCATGTCATCATGACCCATCTAGCTTGCATACTCTGTATCATGTACTCTTCCTCTTTTACTCGAGAAATAACTGTAAGAAAGAAAATATTTCTCCCCTATGTTCACGATATTATAGAGATAGATTATAAAAAATTATTTTTCTCGGTGGCATTACTGCAAGTGCAACTGCAGAGAAGGTAAATAAACATTTTGTCAAAAAATCATGTATAAATTACAATTTATAATTTATATTTGTAAATGTAAAGTTATTAGAACATAGGTGAAATATAGAATACGTTTGGAGCCAAATCGTGACTCACGGAGCTGAAGCATGGCCACTTATAGCTGTATCAATCAATTCGTTGAGACTATTTGGAAGGAAAATAGTGAAGAAGATATAAGGCCTAATAATGGAAGCAGGGGAGTGGAGATGCCTTCGAAATGCTGAAATTGATGAAATACGCAGATAAGCTGGCTGGGACATGTGCCACAGGAGAGATTGCCCAAACAAGTGCTAAATGGAACATGGAAGGAAAAAAAGAAGGAGCAGACCCATAAGGCGATGGATACATGAGATAGAGGGAAAAAAAGAATGGGCGTACAAAGATGGAGGAACGTTGCAACAGAGAGAAGGAACTGGAAGCGAGTGGTGGCGGAATCCAAGGTCATCCCGGGCTGTAGAGTTTCGGAAGAAGAAGAAGAAGAAGAAGAAGAAGAAGAAGAAGAAGAAGAAGAAGAAGAAGAAGAAGAAGAAGAAGAAGAAGAAGAAGTGTAAAATTATACAGCTTGAATTACTTTTTGTACAATTTGCGTGAATAAGACACAATGCGCCTAATATATCTTTATTGTTATGGAGATACTTTGGCAGTAACTTACATCAACTTCACGACAAAACTTTTGTATAATTTACTTCAATTAAAGTTGTACAATATGTAGACATGTAGCCTGTATTAAAATAGTGATAGAAATATACATTCAACAAATTAATTACATATTCTGTACTCAATTATCCACATTCCATTTACATAAGTCTATGTGCAGTTGCATTAAGAGAGAGTACAAGAGAAAGGCAGAGGAAGAGTGTTGGTGAGAGATAGAAGGGAGACGGACGAGGGAGAGTGTTTTAAGGGTGAAAGGGATGTAGAAAAAGACAAGAAGGAATGGGCATGTGTAAATATGAGTTTGTGTGACAGTAAAGACATCGAATGTTTCAAACATGTAAATAAAATAAATATATCTTTCAGGAACAAACGACTTACTGAAATCGGTAAAATTAGAATAGTTAATGACTGAAACATGACACAACTCGGACTTCCCAATATGTTTACTACGTTATGCTAAGTTGCCAAGTTTGTAACTCAGACATTTGGACTACTTTGTTTAAAGGTTTTAAATTTTCTACTAAATGTTATTGGCATATTATAACTTTCAAAATTGTGTGGAAGACTTTAATGTACTCAGATGATGCTTTCAAAAAATTAAAGTTGTGACCGTAGGAAATCAGAAGAATTGTTATGTTCACACTGTACAAATAATTCTTTACTGTATACACATAATAACATATTAACATTTAGTGGTTTCTTGCTGGCTTCGCCAGCGGAAATTGTACTTAACGGCAAGTGTGATCGGCAATGTTTGTTCATTAAAACTGTCACAAAGTTTATGATTGAACTTCTCTTGTTTTATTTACTTAGAGTGGCTAATTTGTAGCAGGTTCTGTATTTTGAAGCAGTTTTTGTTAAATGTAAACTCAGCTGTAAACCAAACCTGGCAAAAGTTTATCGCAAGCAAAATTATCACTGTTGCACACCAAAATCATATGTTGTGGTTAAAATCATATTCTTGTGATTTTAACCACTAACATAACTTTCTTCATTAAAAGTTTATCGGCTTTGTAAAACAATACTAA
Source organism: Magicicada septendecula (assembly GCA_034769895.1). NCBI lineage: Eukaryota > Metazoa > Arthropoda > Insecta > Hemiptera > Cicadidae > Magicicada > Magicicada septendecula. Next base: position 141,334,415 of record CM068368.1, read on the forward strand.
TCATTAAATATTATAATTGAAGAAGAAAATTATACTGTAGAATCAAAATGTTGGAAAACCGTGTAGCCAGCCAAGACAACTGACAATAGAAACACAGTCATCGAGTTTAGGATTGTATGTAGCGCTACCAGCAAAGTCTACTGTGGATGGGATGGTGAAAACTTCACACATCAACTGGAGCTTCACATAGATGTAGCAGAAACATTTTTACACCAACAATTATTTCAGTATACTTGGTCGTCGACTAATATACGTGGACATTTATTCTTTTTGATACTATTAGTTTATATAATATATTATTCTTATGATAATAATTCTACGCTTTTACAAAATTCCTCGTTTCCCTAATTTAATTCTGTCAGAAAGATGACTTTTATACTTTATTCTTTTATTCATAGAAAAATAATCTTACGTTCAGATAAAATATATGTCACATAATAATATATAATCCTTGAATATTCCAACTGTGAATACAATATTTGGAAGGAAGTCTATTTATTCGGTTAGTACAGTCGTTTCAAAATTTACTCTAGAATAAATGTGCGTGGATGTTTATCGCTTTGTTTGCTGTCAATTGAAACCAGGAGGGGAGGGCTGGAAATAGGTAGGAGAAAGTCATGACAAGAGAAAGTATATAAAGACAAGACAGGAAAAAAATAACAAAGACTAAGTTGAGAAAGTAAACTGTAAATATGAGAAGTGATCGATTTTCAGTATCTAGAGAAATAGAAAGCGACAGAAATGAGAAAAGACCAGAGATAAGTAAGAGAATATGGACACGATAAAAACAGGTAAACGCTTGACGTTTAGATCCCTGGAATCCGGTATCGTCCTCAGAAGCTATAAGTGGCGGTTGAATGACACTGTTGGAACACCTAAGCGACAAACATATAACGATGGAACCAGTCTGAATAGAGGATTTACCCGTAATAAATCACCCATAGCTTAGACGTTTTAAAGCAAGTACAAAAACAGCCTTCAAATCTACAATTTTTGTTAAAACCAAAAAAGAAATTATTATAAACGCGTGAATATTCTCCCCATGAAATCCGACAGTATATGATACCATCTTTTCGTTTCCTGACGTCCCTCAGTCCTTCCTTCTACTGTTAACTCCTGTTTCCTTTAAACGTTATTCTGATTTACTTCATCAAGATGTGACCAATCAAATTTGCTTTCCTCTGTCTAACAGTTTCAATAAAATTCCTTTGTCATTTATTTTCTGTTAGTTGTTCTCTCCCCCCCCCCAATTAGTATTTTTGATTCTTAACACAAACCACATAGAAAACCGTTCCAATGTATTTTCCGAGTTCCATAAAGCTGTTAAACTCTTTCCTACAATACCAGTAATAAATGCTTCATGCGAGAGGTGTTTTTCCAAGTTCAGTACCGTTAAATCAAAATATCGGTATGGAGAACCATACAGGACTTCCATGTTCTAAGATTTATATTTAAAATCATATTCGAAATGAAATATTTCCATAGAAACCACTTCTTTCTACTTATTGCTTCAGCCTTAAACCACAGTACTGTGGTCACTAACGTATACCACCTCACGTTTTCACTCGATTTGCACTGAGATGAAAGTCGATGGCACTGCCGAAAAGTTTGGTTTTGCAGAAAACATTGGACTACGGCTAAACAGCCCGGGAAGGAATTTTAACAAAGAACTACTTCTTTGTTACCGGTAACGTAGTACACATACAAAATTCGGCCCTCCACCTTCAACTATAATATTCATTTATAGAAAATTACCCCCACCCCGTTCACCTAACCTCTTCATTTATAGATATTTCATCTACGTTTCTACAGTGGATTATTATGAGCTTCTTATCAAGATACTTTATTTATCAAAATTAAGTACTTTACTCTTGTTAAAACATAAAACGTTGCAGGTAAACTACCCGTTTCTCTAAACCGATCTTCACCAAAATCAATAGACCTTCAATCCTCTACAATGCAGGGATTCATGCAAAAAAATATTTGATTCTGTTTCAATTTGCGACAGTTATCGTTCGTCACGAAAACATTTCTCTTGTTACAGCATAACATGTTTCAGGTAAACTACCCCTTTCCCTTTACCGATCTTCACCAAAATCAACAGGCCTTGAGCTCTCTACAATTTAGGAAGGTATGCAACAAAATATTTGATTTTCTTTTAATTTACGGCAGTCATCGTTCGTCATAGAAAAAATTGCCCTTGTTAAAACATAAAACGTTGCAGGTAAACTACCCCTTTCTCTAAACCGATCTTCACCAAAATCAACAGGCCATCACTCCTCTACAATTCAGAGCTGTATGCAAAACATTATTTGATTCTGTTTGCAATTGCGGCTGTTATCGTTTACCATGGAAAAAAATTACCCTTGATAAAAAACCGTTGCAGGTAAACTACCCCTTTCCCTTAACCGTTCTTCACCAAAAACGATAAGTCTTGAGAACTCTACAATTCAGCGCTGTATGCAAAATATTATATGATTTTATTTGAATTTGCGGCTATTATCGTTTGCCATACAAAATATCCTTGATAAAACAAAAAACGTGGCTGGTAAACTACCCCTTTCCCTTAAACGATCTTCACCAAAAACAATAGGTCTTTAGTACTCAAGAAATCAGGGCTGCATGCAAAAACCTATTTGATTTGGCGGCTTTTATCGTTTGCCATAAAAAATAACCTTTTAAAACATAAAACGTTGCAGGTAAACTACCCCTCTTCTTTAACCGATCTTCACCAAAAACAAAAGATCTTGAGAACTCTATAATTCAGAGCAGTATGCAAAACATTATTTGATTATGTTTGAATTTGCGGCTCTTATCGTTTGCCATAGAAAATACCCTTTTAAAACATAAAACGTTGCCGGTAAACTACCCCTTTCCCTTAACCGATCTTCACCAACACCAATAGGTATTGAGAACTCTACAATACAGGGCTGTATGCAAAACATCATTTGATTCTGTTTGAATTTGCGGCTGTTATCGTTTACCATGGAAAAAAATTACCCTTGATAAAAAACCGTTGCTGGTAAACTACCCCTTTCCCTTAACCGTTCTTCACCAAAAACGATAAGTCTTGAGAACTCTACAATTCAGGGCTGTATGCAAAATATTATATGATTTTGTTTGAATTTGCGGCTATTATCGTTTGCCATACAAAATACCCTTGATAAAACAAAAAACGTGGCAGGTAAACTACCCCTTTCCCTTAAACGATCTTCACCAAAAACAATAGGTCTTTAGTACTGAAGAAATCAGGGCTGCATGCAAAAACCTATTTGATTCTGCGGCTTTTATCGTTTGCCATAAAAAATACCCTTTTAAAACATAAAACGTTGCAGGTAAACTACCCCTCTCCCTTAATCGATCTTCACCAAAAATAAAAAGGTCTTGAGAACTCTACAATTCAGAGTAGTATGCAAAACATTATTTGATTATGTCTGAATTTGAGGCTCTTATCGTTTGCCATAGAAAGTACCCTTGTTAAAACATAAAACGTTGCCGGTAAACTACCCCTTTCCCTAACCCGATCTTTACCAAAATCAACAGATCTTGACAACTCTACAATTTAGGGCTGTATGCGAAACATTATTTGATTCTGTTTGAATTTGCGGCTGTTATCGTTTGCCAAACAAACAAAATTACCCTTGATAAAAAAAAACCGTTGCTGGTAAACTACCCCTTTCCCTCAACAGATCTTCACCAAAAACAATAGGTCGCGAGTACTCTATAAATCAGGGCTGTATGCAAAAAAGTATTTGATTCTGTTTGAATTTGCGGCTGTTATCGTTTGCCATAGAAAAAAAATCTATAGATAGATAGACAGACACACAGACACTTTTCGAAAAACGACTTTTTTCATGTTTTGAGTGTAGTACAATCAGAATCTGCAATAATCTCGAACACGATTTTTTTTGCCATCACCATACTTCCATTTCCTTAAGGAACATGGAATTAAAAAAATTAGAACTACCATGACTCAAGATCGTTTAGAATTTTTCACGCTTCCTGTCATTGGCAAGAACTAGCTATCAATATGAACTGTAATAATATTAATGAAAATTAAGGTGTTAATTCATGGAGACAGACGAATGTTATTGTAAATATCGGTATGGAGAACCATACATGACTTCCATATTCTAAGATTTATATTTAAAATCATTTTCGAAATGAAATATTACCATAGAAACTACTTCTTTCTACTTACTGCTTCAGCCTTAACCACAGTACTGTGGTCACTAACGTATACCACCTCACGTTATCGCACTCGATTTTCACTGATGATGGAAGTCGATGGCATTGCCGAAATGTCTGGTTTTGTAGAAAACATTGGACTACGGCCAAATATCCCGGGAAGGAATTTTAACAAAAACTACTTCTTTGTTGCCGATAACGTTGTACACATATATATCAGTGGCGAAGTTACATGGAGGCAATTGAGGCAATGCCTACCCTAAAAAATTCTGTAGAATAAAAATTATAAATACGTATGAACTACATAACGTAAAGATTATACATTGTTACTGCGACTGTCAAATTTATTAAACCGAAACGTGCTTTATTGAGCGACCGCTAGATGGTGACAGGTGAGATTCGGCATAGTTCGTTTAAAGCGAAGAGGCAACCTGAACTTGCCTCAGCGTTTTTTGTATACATCGTATGTAAGCAATGTAGTGGTGTGATAGTGAAGTGTAGGGAGGGGGGATTGTCCCGCGCTGTACACATAGAGCGTTGAGGCATGCCTCACTTCTGTGGTCCAAACAGTTAAGTTAAAGCGCCTGTGTTGTTTCTAAGTGTTTATTTTATGCGGTTATTAAAAGTGTCACTGTTATTCCGCTGAACTAACAGATGATCAAGATTGTTATTTGAATTATTTGTAACATTAAACATATATATAGAAACTAATCAAGTTTAAAAATTTGAAGTTCAATCAGTTGTATTATTGTGTATGACTAATACAAGGATTGTTCAATAGACACACGTATAGAGCTGTAAAGCATTTTTTATTCAACGATTTTAAAAGAAGTCTCCAATAACATTAAGACATGAGTTCCACTGTTGCGCTAACCTGTAGATTCCCTGCTAGTAAAATTCTTACGGCTGTTTGTGGAACCATTCGGTTACAGCAAACTCTACCTCAGCGTCCGATTTGACCCACCGTCCTTTTAGTGATTCATTAAAAAAAATTTAAGATAAGATTTTTGCCTACCCATTCATTAACTACTAGCTTCGCCAGTAAGCAAATTGATGTCCATTTTTTCGGCTTGCACGCGTTATGTTGGTGTGGGTTTCGGCACTTTCCATTTAAAAACCGTGCAAACGTAAGAAAATAAACATGAGTGAGGCCAGAAATAACGTGAATTGTGTGTGTGTGTGTGTGTGTTTGTGTCTTACCTGCCTTTTTGTTGCCGTATTAAATGAAAAATATTATATTACATTAAAATGAAAAAAATTTAATTTTATTGCCTGGCAACAAAATTATTTTATTTTTAACAATTACCATTGTTTCAAAAAGTTTAAATAAATTTTCAAGTACTTTACTCTTGTTAAAACGTAAAAGGTTGCTGGTAAACTACCCCTTCCCCTTAACCGATCTTCACCAAAATCGAAAGTCCTTGAGACCTCTACAATTCAGGGATGTATGCAAAAAATTATTTGATTCTGTTTGAATTTGCGGCTGTTATCGTTTGCCATAGAAAATACGCTTGATAAAAAAACGTTGCAGGTAAACTACCCCTTCCCCTCAACTGATCTTCACCAAAACAAAAGGTCTTGAGTACTCTACAAATCAGGGCTGTATGCAAAACATTATTTGATTCTGTTTGAATTTGCGGCTGTTATCGTTTGCCATATAAAATACCCTTGTTAAAAAAACGTTGCAGGTAAACTACCCCTTTCCCTCAACCGATCTTCACCAAAAACAATAGGTCTTGAGAACTCTACAATTTAGGGCTGTATGCAAATAATCGTTTGATTCTGTTTAAATTTGCGGCTGTTATCGTTTGCCATAGGAAATACCATTGTTAAAACATAAAACGTTACAGGTAAACTACCCCTTCCCCTTAACCGATCTTCACCAAAAACAATACGTCTTGAAAACTCTACAATGCAGGGCTATATACGAAACATTATTTAATTCTGTTTGAATTTGCGGCTGTTATCGTTTGCCAAACAAACAAAATTACCCTTGATAAAAAAAACCGTTGCTGGTAAACTACCCCTTTCCCTCAACAGATCTTCACCAAAAACAATAGGTCGCGAGTACTCTATAAATCAGGGCTGTATGCAAAAAAGTATTTGATTCTGTTTGAATTTGCGGCAGTTATCGTTTGCCATAGAAAAAAATCTACAGACAGACACACACACAGACACTTTTCGGAAAACGACTTTTTTTCATGTTTTGAGTGTAGTAGAATCAGAATCTGCAATAATCTCGAACACGATTTTTTTTGCCATCACCATGCTTCCATTCCTTAAGGAATATGGAAGTAAAAATTATAACTCAGTTGTAAACTTATATTCAATAAAATGAAACGTTTAACTTCAAATCGGTTTTTGTGTATTACTTCCATTTTCCTTAAGGAATAGAAGTATGGTGATGGCAAAAAAAATCGTGTTCGAGATTATTGCAGATTCTGATTCTACTACACTCAAAACATGAAAAAAAGTCGTTTTCCGAAAAGTGTCTGTGTGTGTGTCTGTCTGTCTATCTGTGTGTCTAGGTGTAGATTTTTTTCTATGGCAAACGGTAACTGCCGCAAATTCAAACAGAATCAAATAATTTTTTGCATACAGCCCTGATTTGTAGAGTACTCACGACGTATTGTTTTTGGTGAAGATCGGTTAAGGGAAAGGGGTAGTTTACCTGTAACGTTTTATGTTTTAACAAGGGTATTTCCTATGGCAAACGATAACAGCCGCACATTCAAACAGAATCAAAAGATTATTTGCATACAGCCCTAAATTGTAGAGTTCTCAAGACCTATTGTTTTTGGTGAAGATCGGTTAAGGGAAAGGGGTAGTTTACCTACAACATTTTTTTTAACAAGGATATTTTCTATGGCAAACGATAACAGCCGCAAATTCAAACAGAATCAAATAATTTTTTGCATACGTCAGTGAATTGTAGATGACTCAAGGCCTTTAGATTTTGGTGAAGATCGGTTAAGGGGAAGGGGTAGTTTACCAGCAACCTTTTACGTTTTAACAAGTGTAAAGTACTTGAAAATTTATTTAAACTTTTTGAAACAATGGTAATTGTTGAAAATAAAATAATTTTGTTGCCAGGTAACAAAAATAAAGTCATTTTGATTATAAAATATAAATATTTACAACAAGAAAAGAATTTTCAGTTTTCAAAATTTAAACATATTTTTATAAAACAATGGGTTCTTCATTGAGGTGGGGACCATGTCACTCACTCCATCTCAAGCCTCTCCCATTTTGCAGAAAAAGAGGACTCTGTCAAGGCTGATACTTTGACGACAGTGAACAGGGCTTTCCACCAAATTCAGCAGAGTGACAGGTAGGCCCAACTCTGATTGGCTCCTCAGATTTCCCCAGCGTTAGTATGTTCTATGAAAATATTTTATTTCAAAAATGATTTTAAATATAAATCTTAGATATGTTTTATAAATCTCATGTTTTATGTTTTAACATGGGTAATTTTTTATATGACGAACCATAACTGCCGTAAATTCAAACAGATTCAAATAATTTTTTACATATGTGCCTGAGCTATAGAGATCTCAATGTCTGTTGATTTTGGTGAAGATCGGTTACGGGGAAAGGGCAGTTTACCTGTAACATTTTTTGTTGTAACATGAGTAAAGTACTTAATTTTGATAAAGTATCCTGATAAGATCTTAATAATCCACTGTAGAAACGTAGATGAAATATCTATAAATGAAGAGGCTAGTTGAACGGGCTGGGGGTAATTTTCTATAAATCAAAATTATAGTTGAAGGGGGAGGGGATAATTTTTTTTATATGTGTACTACGTTATTGGCAACAAAGAAGTATATTTTTGTTAAAATTCCTTCCCTGGCTGTTTGGCTGAAAATGATTTTAAATATAAATCTTAGAATATGGAAGTCATGTATGGTTCTCCATACCGATATTTTTTAATAGCATTCTAAATCCTTATAATTTCACTGTTTATTATTTTATAACAAAACCTTATTTGACTATAAAATTATAACAGTAGACCAGGCAAATCAAAAAATGTATCACAATTGTTATAAAATGTTGGGGTTCTCAGTTACTTTTTACAAACCTGGAATGTCATTAAAATGCGAGTTTTAAAGGTACATGTTTCAAAATTTCCTGGGAAGAGAACCCTCAGGGGTATTTCCATTCCATTCCATACCCCCCAGACCCTCCCGGGTTCACCCTCTAATAAAGGACGCTGCTCACGCCTTAATGTCTGGGGAGACTTTTGCCGAACATTGGTTAGACAAGGTTTAACAATAAATCATGATGAATATTATGCAATTATTTGAACGTTCTAAAATCGTTTTCATTATGTTTTACAGCAGAAGTTGTCCTTTAAATATCGTAATACTGTATAGGTTTAGCATTGCATTCTGAGTGTTTTATATTAGCCGAATTCAGATTTTAAGTAATCTGATAATAAATAAATTATGTACAAAAGAAACTAATCGGGTCTTATAGACCTATAAACAAACATAATAAGAACATATAAAGATTCAAAATTTTTGAGTATCTTTTTTACTTGATTCAATCAGTAAACAGTTAATACAGTCATTGTGGCTACACAGTTCACACAGTCCCCTGCTCACTGTACAGATCTTACAAATCTTCCTCAGATTTTCCAGTGTTATCTTTTCTGACAAAAAATCTTCAAAAAATTACGTGTTCTGAATACTGTATCATCTTCAGGTACTTGTGAATATATTAATTATGGTACTAATCACACAGATCCTGCAAACACATATAGCTCTGTACAGGTCTTCATACTCTGGAATCATCCATGAGAAAAATCCTCAACTGGTCACTTTTCCGTGTGAAATCTTAATTTTTCTTCCGTGCGGGAAACGATGAGGCTTGGAATAATGCGCCGAGTAAAATGTAAGGCGGGTGGGGTAAAGGGTTGATGAATTGGGTAAAGCGATGTGGCCCTCTTGGTTGGTCGACTTCTTCTTACCATAAGCCCTGCCACCACGGCAAGGTGGGGCCACATCGGCAGGGGCCGGGAGCCCTAAGGTGTAAGGCGGGCTCCCCCTAGTTTTGTGTAGTCGTTGTGTAGTCGTTTAGATGTGTCCGACTACTACTCCAGCTTCTGCTGGACACTCAGGAAACAGCTGAAAAAGCAATTAATCATCCATTAAAACTACACGAAATAAAACTTATGAATACTTATGAAATAACACTTGTGACAATAGGTTTTTAAAAAATGTTAATGTCTTACTACAAAAATTTTAAATAGCAGTTTTTTTGAGAAGTAGACGTTATTTTCGTTAACATAAATACCCTACTGATTATGGCCGTCACTGACTTGTGATAAACAATTCGTGTATAAAGTACTAACTTCACAAATACAAATTTTAAGTTTAAATGGTGATATAAAGTATACTCGCTTGCGAACACACACACACATCTAAATTAGCCTGTTCCGTTTACAAGCTAAACTAAAAAATGTAATAATACTTTTTCAAGGAGTATACAATTTTTAAATAAGAAATGTTTCTTATTAGGAAACGCATATCGCTTTTGTTGATCTGGGAAAAGCATTTGATAATTTAGACCGCCAAAAGTTATGGAACATTATGGATAAAAGAGGATATCCATAGCATTTAATAAGTTCAGTTAAGGTCCTTTACAAAAGTACATATGTGGTCCTGGATCTGAATGGTAGGTTCTCAAGTGACATTCCAATAAATAATGTCAAACTTTATTTATAATGTAATGAAACACAGGATTCTGTGTTTCCCCAAACTTGTTTAGTGTACAAATTGACGATATGTTGGGAGCATGGAAATCCAGACGAATTGCTTTACTCCCGGGTTACGTAATCACGGGTTACTTGGGTCTTCGGGAATCACAGCTTAAAAAATCAGTTTGTGTGGGTTCTCTGTTATATGCGGATAATAGAGTTCCTATTCAAGAAAATAAGGATGATTTACAAAGAGCTATGTTTCAATTACAAGAAGTAGCAAGAGAGTACACACCAAAGAGCTATGTTTCAATTACAAGAAGTAGCAAGAGAGTACACACCGACAATTTCAGTAAGAAAGGCCAAAATCATGTCCTTTAAAGGTAAATATACAGTGAGGACTAAGATAGTTATAGACAACACCATTTTAGAATAAGTAAGCCCTTTTAAATATGTCGGCTTTGCAGTAAGCTATGAATCTATTATGATATAAAAGAGAAGATACATCAATTTAGGAATATTTGTGGTACGATTCACAGAAAAATTGGAAATAAAAGAAGACACAGCACAAGAATTAAATTTTATAAGACAATTGCAACACCCACATAGACATGTGCGAGTGAAGCGTGGGTTATGACAAAAAAGGAATATGGCAAGATTCAGAGTGCTGAAATGCAGTTTCTTTGAAGTAATTTAAATTATACATTGCAAGATAGAATAAGGAATGATATTAGAGCGTAATTCAAAGTAAAGGACATAAATGAAATTATTTCAGCTTACAGAAGACAATGGTGGGATCATCTGCACAGGATGACAGACGATAGATTGCCGAAAGCGGTACTGAACTATAAATCCATTGGTAGAAGAAACGTGGGTCGTCCGAGGATGAGATGGGTGCCGGAACAGGTTTATATAACCTAATCCTTGAAGAGAAGAAGAAGAAGTTTCTTATTTATATTTAGTAGATTTATTAAGAACGAAATATATATTTATAATTGAAACTTCACTTTTAACGATAATGGCCAAAACCAATTAAAACATACAAATCGTAATAATCACATATCAAAACCAAAGTAATTACTTCTTTTAAAAGTGATCGGATGCGTGCACACAAACACATACACACACATTCGAGGTATAATCAAAACGTTTGTATAATTTCCACTGCAACAAGTGTCCGATAAAAAATTATTTTTATAACATGTTGGTACACATGCTAATGACAAAAATTTTCTAAAATTTTAGCGCTATTTGATGATTAGTTTAGATTTCACAGCTAATTGAGTAAGTGGTCCTTAGGTGTTTTAGGAGATTCTTTGTCATTCTACAACGCAAGGTTGAAGAACGCGGATTAAATATTGCATAAACTGTGACATGAACTGTTGTGTCCGCTCAAAAATAAAAGGATACGTAAATTGTTTAACATGTTTTGTACTGCGTTCTCAACTTACGTCAGCTGTGTATACAGCAGTAAGGTCTCGCCTTTCATGACGTGTTGTCTTGAGGATACGACCTCCTTCCCGGCTGTAATTGCCAGACATCGGTGCAGAACTGAAAAATAAACAGAAATATTTTACGTTTTCTACATTCACTTAAAAATTATAGTACGTAACATACAGATGTTAGAAGAACTGTATAACTTTAAACGTTCCCGTTTGTGTTTGTAGAAACTGTACTTTAGAAGTTTACTACCGGCGTGCAAAACTCTAAGCGTTTATGCACAAACAATTACCCATTATAGATTTATCTTTTGTGGAAATACGCTTGTTAAAGAACCTATCGTTTGCAATCTAACTTGAAGGGAGTTACCCATACGAAATTGGAATATTCATTGTGTCTCGTAGTTGTTCAAGGTAACAAAAATTAAAATATCATCATCGTCTTCTTCTTCATCACCATCACAACACGGCATAGGCATGGTACTGCCTGTTCCGCCTTCAAAAATACTCCAGCTTTTACTTCCTGGGTCTATCTACACATTTAGGTTCGTATTTCCAGACTTGGTCTGGCCAGTCTAGAATCTGGCATTCTTTGTAAGTGTTCTTCTTTCCACCGTTGTTTTTAATCTGTTAATTTTTCATTCAAGTTAAAAACTTGTAACTCTTCTCTTATACGGTCAAGTTTAGAACACCTTTTAACTCCTCTTAACAACGCTATTTCTGAGGCCCGTATTTTACTGTCTTGTTTCTTGATTGTTGCCGATAATTCACACTCATAGGACAGTACCGGCATACCATAACTTTGTAGAACTTTAATTTTGTATTTGTTAAAATCTCCAATAATAATTTTATATAAGAATCTGTACTATAAAAACAAAGGTTGCCACATTTCGAGGCAGGCAGCCAATAAGAGCAAAATAATGATTAGAAATGGAATTCTAGGCCAGGTGAGCCACATTAATTATCTAGGAAATCATATTGGCTATAATAGGAATTATGATATTGATGTTAAGTAGGGTAAATTCCAAACGATCTGTGGCACAATCAAGCGTATTATTGGTATTATTTGTTACAATTTTACTTAACTGGAGACATAAGTGTATTTAATAAACTCTAAAGAACTGTTTTTTAGACTGCACAAACGGCTTGTATTCGATTTCATTAATAATGCACATTTAATAAATTATTGTAGTAACGTATCTACTGCTAGCAGAATACAAGATTTATTATCGGTACAGTAGAACCTTAATAATGCCAACTAAGTAAACTAAGATGGTTTTGATAGTCACAATGTTTTTAGACCATTAATCATGTGGAATTCTTATAACTCAGTGATAGAACGTAATTATTAAAGTGGTGTTTGTGAACCGCCAATTAAAGTTAAAGGAATGAAAATGAACGAAGTAAAATAATCAAGTGCACGTTAGTTTGGTAACAAAGATTTTTAGGCTAATTTAACATGAAGGGCACTTACTACGTCTTACATTGCTGTGATACCAATTAAATAAATAATGATTATTTTGTAACAGTATTTTGGAAGCTGACATAGGCCTGTCATTTTCTTTGTAACTTAAGAAATATGAAAACAGCTGCATTTTGTTTGCTGTTCCCTCTTTACAAAATTGAATCGGGTATTTAGTCAAGTGTTAATAATTTTTTTATCAACTGACTATACGTGGAACTGATGTTTGTCACCTTAAATATTTACTATACACATTCAGAAAGTCAGTTCCTTTCATTTTTGTTAATTATTAATTATATTTATTGACTTAAACATAACGAAGTGTAAAAATAAAAGTATTTGATCAACCTGCACAACTGTGTGACGATTTAAAAAAATGTTTAAATAGCACAAATTAAAGTTTTGTTCTTATAACAAGTAAGAGTATTATCCACCCCTTATCTGTACCTAGATTCCTGCATCAACGTGCAAATTGTCCAGTACGAACACGCAAAGTACGATGTCATTAAGCAAAAAAAAATAATTCCGTTAATTAAATAAAAGACGTACTAAATAAAAAGGGAAATTCCTAATTTATAACCAAAAGGTAGCATAAAAATATTACTAGTTAATTAATGAATAATTAATACTACTAAAGGAACGAACTACTTTCTCAGCGCGTAAAACCGCGCCAGCTTACAGACTCCTCGCCGCTAAACAATGCCTCATTCGCCGGAGAAACTTCGACATGTAAGGATGTCGCAAATGTGTTGTCAAATTACACGTAGGTGTATACCGCTTAAAAACTATGCAATCACGTTAGTAGTTATTTTGATTTAACGCAATGTAGCGTTGGGAAATAATTAAAAAAAAATAGTAATGTAGTGCGTGAAGAAATATGGGTAATATGTAATGTATATATATAAAAAAAAGGAACTTAGCCGACACATCTCTTAACAAACTGTAAGTGGTAAGATATTTTCCTTACCATATTTTAGTGCTGCTAAAATAAGAACTATTAAAATGTAAAACGTGAACAACCGACTCCAGAAGAAGAAAATAACAACAACAACCGTATGAACTTCTAGTATCAGAATCCCATCGTCATGAACTGAACTACCTTTCGGAAACAATCAACCAAATGGAGCATCAAGAGGAACATTGTATCACACCCAAGAAGACGACTGAAGAAGACCATCACGGACCCCACAGCAAACTCATGTTCTATTCAGGTGATATTAAATCATAACATTTGTAAAAATTTGTTTCAACAAAAGAAGTAACAAAAGAACTGTAAAGAGCTTTTGATAACTTAAAGATTAACATATAAATATTTGTAATCTCTGTAATGATGTAGTAATAACATTACGATGTTTAAATGTAAAGTAATTCTAAAATTTACACCAAACTATTCTTCAAATAATTTGGTTGAAGTTGTGATAAATTAAAATATTGCAAAATTGAGACCCGGATCCGTGGTACTTGAAATAATACCTAGCTGAATGGTTTTGAGATAAAAAGAGTACGAAGTAAAAATTTACAAAATATTTATTGCAGAATTTATTAGAATCTTTCTTTTAAAAGTAAAGTAAAATATGAGATATAAATATGATAATAAAGAGATGTTTTTGCTAACACCCAGCGAGTGAATAAATTTATGCAATCCTTGACTAATTACTAATTAATAATGTGTTACAATTTGTTGGTAAGTACAGTTTTCTAACAACGGCAGCTAGTTTAATTAACAGGTAACAATTGAACTGGTTCCCGACTTTTGTAATGTCTTGACAAGGGAGACTTTACAACTGTATGTAAATTTTTTGTATGGACCCGTGTTTTATTAATTTGATGTTAATAAGTGAGCTGAGCAGATTATTGCTGGATAAACAATAACCAACAACCGTCAGCTTGAAATCTCACTCTCGACAAACAGTGGTTCGGATTTTTCAAAAGCAACAAAAACTCTGACACATGACAAACTTCTTGAAGTCTGTCACTTTTTGCTTTATAACTAAAAAAAAACATTAAAACGATTAAATGTTATAACAATCAGCGACGGGCAAAGGAAAAAAAGGAGTGCTCGATGACATCTTTAACGATAAACGTGGGTAAAACAAAATTAAAACCATGTGACGGGAAGGATTTCACGTTCTGCTGCAAGAAAGTAACGCAGTTCTTCTCTCAAGATCAGTGCTGTCGAGAAGTAAGATCCTGCAGTCAGCACAGCTTTAAAATTGTCTGTAACATCATTATTTAACTTGCTAGAAAATTTTACATCTTCTTCTGCAGCACTACAACGCACCGTGAGCCCTAGCTTCCAACATCAATCTTCTCCAAAAGTCTCCTGTCCAATTCCATCTCAGTGTAAGCACTCACATCCATTCTTCTGAAATCTTCTTGCATATCATCCAAACATCTTATACAAGTTCGGCCCCTCTTTGTGCTTTTATAAACCTGCGCCCTCAGAATGTTTTTTGGCATAAGCTCCAACCGCTCCAATCCGCTCCATCCGCTCTAGGTAACCTAACAATTGTATTCGTCGAGGCTTTATGAATCTTACAATATCCTCATGATTCAATATCTCATCTATCTCCTCGTTATTTATGATTCTCTATTCGACATCTTCTTTAACCGGGGCCACAAACACGTCTTAGGATCTCGCTTTCAAACCTTCTTAGTGTTTCTTGTTCCTTTTTTATTAGCGTCCGTGTCTCGCCTCCATACGTAACAACCGGTCTGATAAGTGTCTTATATATTTTTATTTTTGTGTTACGATTAATGAGTTTGCTAGAAAATGTTACTTAAGGGTCTGAATTAGTTTACTGCCACTTTATTAAAAGCCGTCTATTCTCTGAAATAATATGCTGCACTTATACTTCTTTACACGCTAATTCTAAGTAAGAGTCAAAATTTAGTAAGACCTCATTTTTAATCTGTTTAAAATTCTTTCGTTTGTGTCTAAAAGTGCAGCTGGTTATAACAATAGTGTTGAAAAAACGAAGAGCCACAGTTTTTTGAGGAGATATGAAGAAATGTGTCGTATTAACAGTTATTGGCCTTACAGCGACCAGTATATATATGTGTGTATCAACAATTTGCTTAGTTCCACATAACACCAGTTACTAACAATTTTAAACATATTTAAACGTTTTTATATTTTATATTCTGACTAAAACTGCGTAAAAACATTAGGAGTTAAATACACTTAACTTACTAGGGTCATGCGCCCGTCGCAGCGTAACTCTGTCCGTACTGAAAAAGAAGAAATTAAAAAAATTATTTAAATTAGACGTATTCATTAAAATATTAAAACGTTAGTATAATATTTATGTATAATAAATAAAAACTAAGGCTACTTTCAGAAATAGCTAAAATATAGAACAGAGAAATTTCGAAGAGATCCAGGACAGCCTGTGACTTACAGCATGCAAACTACCTAAAATACCTGGTACCTGGAAATGTATGAAAGAAAATATAACGGCAATTTTGTGAGATGAAACTGTTTAGTTTTATCTAACCGTCTATCTTATTGTCTTCCCCTCTGTGTCAGTTTGCTACAGAAGGCCGGCCGCACACTGGAGCGACATTTTGTTTCGCGACAGAACCGTTTCGACGCCACGTGTTGAAAAGCGTCGAAACGGTGGAGAGAGGCTTGTGACATTGACATTGCCTTAGGCCGAACCTATTTCTCGTCACCAGTTTTTGACCTGTGAAAATGTGTGGTTCGTGGGTACGTGACAGGTATTAAAATAGAAGGGATGGGCTAGGTAAGTGTAATACAAATCTCGTGTGGTTAGAATCCAGCGCATGCGCAGATCAAAATATCACAAGCTGTTTTGTCGCGAGACATAAATTGAAGGAGCTTCGTCTTTAGTCGCGAGGGGTCTTGCAACGCCTCTAGACAATGTCGCAACCAGTGTGAGGCGCTTTATACATCCTAATAACAGTAGAGTCATCTGCGACTCTTAGCGACACGATGCGCCAAAACGGTTCTGTCGTGAAACAAAATGTCGTTACTGTGCGGCCGTCCTAAGTCTTTCAGTATGTGGTTTGTGAATGGTGGGGGGGAGGATTAGAAGACATAGGTAAGTGAAAGGAAGACACATTAAAATATCACTGACTGGTTTAAAAAAAAAACTGATTAAATACATGAAGAGGAACACAAGAACGAAGTGTATTAATTTTTTAGTGGACGTTACGAACAAGTATGATCTTCAGCTCCAAAGCTAACTGAGTAGCTGACTAAGTATGATCTTAGTCAGGTTACGAAGGTTACAATTCTTGTTCAACTATTGAAAGTAATTTAGATGACGTAGAAAATTTCAAGAATTAAAAGAAATTAGAAAAACGGAAGTACAAACTTACACTAATGCTATTTTTTTCTATCACAATATACAAATGGACAGAAGAATAAGATTTAAATATTAAGAAAAATAATGGAAACATCTAGTGAACCCTGGTATTAAGTTATCAGGAGACAGATATCTGAATGTGCTGTTGTTTGCTGACGACTTGCTTGTACTTTAAAATACAGAATCTGATATGAAAAAATCTGTTTTTAAGCTTCACCAGATTTTCAATCAATACTACAATGTGAAAATCTCCACTATTAAAACAAATGTAACGCCATTTCGAGGCAAGGAGCCAATAAGAAGAAAAATAATGATTAGTGATCAAATTCTAGAACAGTTTTAGTTATCTAACACTTTAATTATCTGTGAAATGATATCGGCTATGATAGGAATTATTATATTGATGTTAAGTTGGGTAAGTTCCAGATGATCTGTGGGACAATCAACCGTATTTTTAGAAACAAGGTACTCTGGTATACAAAATTACAGTTCTATAAAATTATGGCAGTCCCTGTACTGTCATATGGGTGTGATTATGAACAATGGCAAAGAAATAAGAATGAGGCCATAAGAGAGGAGTTACAAGTTTTTAACTTAAATGAACGATTAAAAGATTAAAAACAACGGTGAAAAGAACACTTAAAAAGAATGCCAGATTTGAAATAGGCCAAGCAAGTCTGGAAGTACAAACCTATAAGACACAGCTGTGTGGGTAGACCCAGGAAGAGACGGCTGGAGGATCGTTGAAAGCAAAATATGCAGTACGTTACGTATGCTCTAATTTCAATGTAATTCACATTCATATTACTTCTTTTAAGTACAGTAGAGTAAAAGCTAATATTTCTATTTTGTAAAGAAGGTTATTTTATATAAGCTTTTAGTAAATTTAATGATATTAAAGAACCTGTTTTGTACACCAAATTTTATTTAAATTCAAAGTACAAGGATCAAGATGTTTTGGTTAACAATATGTTTTGGTTATCAAGATGTTTCAGTTATCGAGATGTTTCGGTTACTTCGAGTCTATGAAAAAAAAAACAATAAAAAAGTTGTTTAATATAATTGGGCATACTAATAAATGTATTACTCATTCTTCCAAAAACGTTTGCAATTTCCATTCAGATATATAATACAGAATAACAAAACTAGCAAACTAGCATGCCTTACTAAAAAAAATTAGACTAGCAGGAAGGAAGCAAAGATTATGTTTGTAATATGAACCATATTTTTGACAAGAAAGTTAAGAAAAAACAAATCAAGTAAGCGCACGTTCGTTAAAAAGATTGTTTCATAGAAAAAAATCAAAATTTTTTCAACAAACTTGTGTATAAAGAACAAACATAGATTATCGAAAGAAAAAGAATTTAATCGAATTAAGGTTAAAAAACAACAACAAAATGTGTACAATGTTTACTCAATTACACAGCGGGCATTGCAGACCGACACAATATATGTAAACAAATTAGAAATCTTTATGTACATATACTGTATATATAAATAAATTATGCTTTATGTACATACCTCCGTGTCGTTGTAGTCGGGAGCTAGTGCGACAGCCGTGGCGTCTGTTAACACAGAAGACATTACGTATGAGCATAAGTTTCAAACCAACTAGTAAGTGCTATTAAATTTTCTATAATTACAAAATACTACTACGTACCTTAGTTTATACAGAGTAGTCCACGGAAATCTGAAGATTTTTAAAATGAAATAAGTTCTATAAAATATATTTTATTTACTTTTGTTTTACTATGTAATTACAGCAAATGTGGTGCCATTTGCAAGTGTAAGATCAGTTTTTATATAAGACATCTCCCAAATGTCTTCCATTATTTTGGTCATTTTGTATGCAATGCTGCAGTCTGTCCCGTACATTTCGAATTGCTTCTTGCACCATGTTGATTGGTATGGCTGTGATTTCTTGCTGTATAGAGGCCTTGTGTTCATTAATGTCGCTAGGTTTCTTAAGAAACACTCTAGGTTTCAGGTATCCCCAGAGGAAATAGTCACTTACTGACAGATCTGGAGGTCGTGCCGGCCACGCAACATATCCTCCTGCGAAAATCACGTGGCCTGGCAACATCTCTCGAACTACCGCCATGGATGCTCTGACAGTGTGGCTGTTGCTCCACTCTCCTAGAACCAAACAGCATTCAAGTCGATCCCACGACGCAATTCAAGAGAAAGGAATTCCTGTAATATCACTGTGTATCTAGCAGAAGTGACTGTCACCGTTGTCCTTCCTCTTCAAAGAAATGGAACCTATGATCCCAAAATTGGCCACAGCACACCAGACAGTGCTTATTATCAACAATTTATCGTATTGCGACTAGGAAGAGCATCATGACGTGGAACATGAAAGTGATGGCGGAATAATTGCTGCGTAATCACAATCGAATCACTATTTTTAAATAAGTTCCCATTACAAACACACAGTAAGTAGCAGTCCACTGCTCCACTGTAACTAAAATGGCATCAGTTATGCAAGGCCACAGCTAGTCCGATTCCTGTTTGGATGCCAGGTTTGCCAACCTATGTCGCCCTAAAAATCGTCAGATTCCCATGGACTACCCTGTATATGAATACAGTACAACTCAGATATTTTATGCCAAACGTTTTCTCTTTTCTTACTGCCAGGCAGTTTTCTTACTTTGTCTGTTCCCGAATTGTGCTTAGTTCGGTAGAGTTGAAAAAATTATAAGACAGAATCGTAAAATTGGGTCACAAATATATGCAATTTTCAATTACTTATAATCAGTTATGCCTTATTATAATCATACGCCATAATTAATAAGATTGTTTATGACAATGAACTATTGTGTTCTGTGTTCAGCAATGCGTTTTACAATAACCATGCGTTGTTTTCTGGTGTTTTCGTGTTTTCTTCTAATAATTTTAAAGTCTACAATGAAATTATACAAACAGGTGACTAAGAATCTTATAAATAATTAGTTTGGTAGCCATCTAACTCAATTGTATGGCTTTTTAAATTAATTTAAACCGTATTAAGAACAAAAATCATTTAGATTATTTACAAGTGCACACACCATTAAGATTTTGGTCCCCAACAAAATTATAATACTTCCTTTCCTACTTATTACATCTTGCTTTGAAATAATAATAATAATTATTATTATTATAATAATTCCACTAAACTGTGGATTCCAGATGAATATTAATTAGGTCTTAAGGAAACCGAGAGTACTGACTTTTACTTTTACAGTTTAAGTGCTTTAGTACTCTACCAGTGGTGCACGTTTTCAAAAACTTTTTACCAGTACTCTCAAGTTAGGAAAGGTTATGTTGATAAAAATTTTAATTACAAGATAATTATTAGTCTGTAAAGAACCGAATTGTAATCCAGTACAAAGGGATATGACACTAAGCTCACACAGACCTAAATTAAAAACCCTTTTTTGTAGTTTATCTGTGACTGTATGTAGTTTATTTGCCTACACAGCCATGATTATGATCAAACCTGTAAACACAACATCATGACAATATGAGTGGATAGTAGTGTATACGGAAAAATGGCGTTGCATACACATACGAAACAGGAAATATAATAGAACTGATATATTCTTGCATAAGATCAATTAGTGTATAAAATACTCCCAAAAAGTCGAATTACGTATATATGAAGCGTGGTTCATAATTGATTGGGAAAAAATGAATCTTTATAAATTATCTAAGCTCTGTTACTTTACTCTTCTTTCCTTCTTCTTCTTTTTCTTCTTCTTCTTATGACTACCACTACTACTACTACTACTACTACTACTACTGCTACAATTATATTATTATTATTATTATTATTATTTTTATTTACCCATTGTAATCGAACAGCAAAGAATTCCACACGCAAGCGCAGTTAAGTATTTGGACATGACTCTGGATGTTAAACGTAGGTGGAAGAACATGTTCAGAAGAAATGGGAAGATCTTGGATTAAAATTGAAGAAAACGTGGTGGCTGGTTGGAAGACACTCTGAGTGATTGACATCTGTCACTTTAGAATTACAAACAATTTAAGAAACATATCTGGATAATGGATGCTCAAGAGTGCAACTGTGTGCTGTCTGAATCAGCAACAGATAGAGAAGGCAGAAAGTAAAGAAGACATTGGCTCCGGTAACCTTCGTCTTTCGTCCGGTAACCTTGGCATCAGTATATGATCAAGGACGGACCTACGCGGTATTCAGACAACCTGGGTACTGCAGCTATATGGGTTCCACATTCACAGCGAGTCCACCTCCTTAGCCATGGATGTGGTGACAGCGTTGTATGAACAGAGAGAGCAACAGCATTACGTATGTAAGCTGTTACTTTACACCAAACGTGCGATTCGGTAGTTTTAGGGGTAAGTTGGAAGGACCAGACAATGCTATACAAGAAATAGAACGAGAAAGTATTCTCTCCCGCAATCTCAACGCTAAGGCTTTAGAGTGGGACACGCCCAAACCAGTCTCTAGAGGGAAGCGAGTAGTTGACATATCATCCAGTCTGGATCCGGTAGTGCTTAGTACTTTGAGGTCGTCGGCATTAAGATGACCTGGTTATTGGGAAAATATTTACGATGTCTCTCTAGCGTTGGAACGACTAGCACCAAGGATGCGACAGTGGCGTTTCATTGAGAATTATATACCCTGTGACTACCGGTATCTAACTTACAAGTGTCTGGACAGGAGGACTGGGGGAAGTGTAGCAGAGAGACCACGTGGGCGGCACACGGCAAGGATAGATTTAGGAAAGCTGTCTTTAGTAATACAAGAGGGTCAGCGCAATTTGGTTGAGACTCTGAAGGAACCGGATAACCAGAATGATGCAGAGGGTGTGATCTGGCTGATGCAGCAAGCATTCAGAGAGGCTTTGCCAATAAAAAAGACTTCACACAATAGGCGACCGGTCTACTGGTGGACTAAGTGATCGCTGCTCTGACAGAAATGCCTAGTTCTGAGGCGGAAAGATCAACGAGCGTGGAGAAAAGGAAAAAAAGACTTTTACTATTTAGTACCTGGAGTATCTGTATGCGTTTTACTACTGGCAGATAATCCTGGATACAAAGCTTATTTTTTAGGAGCAAATAAAACAGGCAGCCGTTAAGGCTGGAACTGTAACCACGACGCTGATTAGAATTATGGCTATCGCAAGCAGCACGAATATTTTCAAGCGCTCAACTCGTGTCGGCTACGCGCACTTTATAGTACTTTATGAGGCGGAGATCTGGACTCATGCACTCACAGTCCAGAAATACAGATGACGCATGTTAGCAGTGCAGCAAGTGGCGCACTCAAGAGCTTGCTCCTACCGCATGGTCTCAGAGTTTTCGATTCTTGTGGTCGCAGAAATAATTCAATCGATATGCTTGCACAAGAGGAAAAACAAGTTGGAGGAACAAAATGGAGGCTAAAGTAGGGATAGTATAAGCTTAACGTGCGGCCAGAGTCCATACTATGGCTCAGTGGTATGAAAAGAAGATAAATAAGACGACAAGAAGATGGGCCGCAAGCCTCACAAAGCAGTTAGCTAAGTTGACTGACCGTCTGCTTACGACCATCGATAGATAAATTACTTTCTGACAAAATTTGTAACTGGTCAAGTCCTATTACGGATAGGCCTGTTACGGCCAGTCCAGACTCAATTTTATGTAAACATGAACTAGAAGTTGTGAATCACTAGTTTTTCACCTGTGATGAATGGAAAGAAGAGAAGTTGACTCTGGATAAGGAAGTGGACAGACCAAACGCCGCCTCCATGTCGTAAGCTACATGGATTGATGTAAGGCTATAAGGCAGAAGAAGATAGCAGAAAATTTCTTGCTAAGGCCGCTGACAGAATAGCAGAAAGCAGGTAACGGGGATCAGCGCTTTGAGTACTTTGGTTTTGGGAGTACATGATGCTGTGTTCACCTTCAATGAAGGTAACATATGTAAGTGTCAAGTCTAACAAAAATTAGAGGTCAAACTAGGATAAAGTATGGTGAAGGTAATGAAAAAATTAACTTGCAAGGAATCGCTGTCACAGAGACAGCAGTAGATGATTTGATGAAGAAGGTTCGACGGTCGACTAAAAATGTGAAGACGAAACTAGAGGGCCAAATGGACATACCTGAAGACCCCGAGTATGGATCTGTACTATTTTAAATCAGGTAAAACAATACAAATCTGATGTAAAACTTTAAACGTGTTTTCCTGAAAATCTATTTATAATTAGACAAATAACCCATTATTCAAAAACCAAGCTGAACTTTTTGTTGCTATCGTGTTAATGGAGATATAACTACATGGCTAGAACTATATAGTTTCACTGAAAAACAAGAAAGTAATAAAATGTAAGTATGTTTTTGTATGCAAATGTTTTAGAGAAAACCATAAGAAATCAGGGAATTGAGATATATTTATAACTGTAGGAACTTTTGTAGCGTATAGTGGTGCTTACTAGTGTGGTAAAATTTCAGACTTTCATAGATTGTGTTTCATAGATTCTCAAATAATGGGTCTGAAAATTGATAAATTTAACTTGGTGGTCATAGTTTACGAGTGCCCTTAACATTCACTTTTACTCTAACCCATGCCACGAATTTTCCATTTTTTTAAATTTCTAAACACTTTTCTCGCTCTTGGTGGCACAAAAACCTGAAATTTTTATAACTGTCAATATCCTCCGATTTTGGTAAAAATTCTCTTTAGTTTGATACTAATCAATTTGATTAATTAATTAAGAATTTGAATATATATATATATATATATATATATATATATATATTGTAACGTACCGCGAGCTTTCTACGTATGTTTCTTTTTTGATATGTTTGTCTTTTTGATACTCTGACTGTGTTATTTTTATTTATTGTGTAATTCTTTAGTTAAAATAAACCACGGGATCCTTAGCCGCTTTTTCATCTCCTTGCAGGTATTACAGTTCAGTTGTTATGGAGAGAGAGAGAGAGAGAGAGAGAGAGAGAGAGAGAGAGAGAGAGAGAGAGAGAGAGAGAGAGAGAGAGAGAGAGAGAGAGGAAGAGAGTTCCTCTCTTGGTGTACTGTTTGATCGTTTTATTTAAACGCGCTTTGCATCAGCTGTTTTCAATGTGATAACCAGTTACAGGTTATGTTGGCTGTTGTACTTCATAGGCTATGATGACTGCGCTAACTTTCGCACTCTTCTCTGCTATTCACCGGTTTCCTGCAACAAATCTGCTATCTACAAAGAATAATATAAAGTCAATTCCCTAAAAGAAAGGTATTTATTGATTGAAATTGGTTCATTTTTGGAAACTATTAAATCCAGTTCATCGATTTTCAGAAATTACAACAGTTTCCGATATAAGTTTTTCTATAACACAACAGATATATTCAATTATAGTTATTAGTAAAATTAATAAATTATTTATCTCAGGGTTATTTGGGGATTCTTTGAGCTGTATGAAAGTCAGAAATGCCTAGATAAGAGTATCATACTTTACAATAAATAGTATTTTTATTCTTAAAGTCTGAGTCAATAAGTTCGTTTTTTAGACGCCAGAGCGCAGACTAC
The DNA here is from genome assembly GCA_034769895.1 of Magicicada septendecula. Taxonomy (NCBI): domain Eukaryota; kingdom Metazoa; phylum Arthropoda; class Insecta; order Hemiptera; family Cicadidae; genus Magicicada; species Magicicada septendecula. The sequence goes on from CM068368.1 coordinate 141,359,065, forward strand.
TCGGATTCATACCGATTGCAAAAAAGAAATATGGCTGCTGTGAAGTTCTAATGAAACCACGTTTTACTGTTTTGGATTAAATAAATAAAATTTAAATGTTCACACTAAGTTTTCTTATCAATTGAATTATGTTGTACTGGTTTCCAGTGTTCGTTATTTGGTGTGATGTGTAGTTTTTTAGTTAATTAAGGTAGGCTTCCTCACCAACGTAATGACAGTTTCAAATTTTTCAAGCGATCTTATGGTTGGACAAATTTTCAATGTTCTTGGATATTCCCGCATCAATTATTATGTTTCAATGGATGTCTCAGTCGTAGTTTCTTATGCTGAATCGTTTCGTTAATTTTCAATAGTGATTGGTTCAAACTGTAGTTAATATTCTTTGAAAGTTGCTGGACATTATTCCTGTCATCTACCCTCTTGAAAATCAAATTTAACAATTCCTCATCTTGTTAACGCTGTTACTCTTAGTAACCAAGTAATTGATGAGTTTTTATTGGCTAACCTAGGTACAGTTTCAGTAAATAGGCTAGTATTAAGATATTATTAGTTCTTCCATTTTTTAGGAAAAATACTCCTTTATAAATTTTAACTCTAATTACATTTAATTTACATAATGTTTTTCTTCATATTATTACATAAACTTAGACACTTGTATGTTATAATTTAGTGGTTATTAATTAATTTATTTCTGACTTTTATTTCTGTAAATGTATTACTGCTCTAGGCCCTATTTTATCTTCCACTATCTCTTTATAATTTATACTAATTAGCAGTGATTAAATTCTTACATAACCCTGGATCCTTCAAACATAAACAAAATAACATTTTACTTACATTGATATTGCCTTTGTGGCCTAAAAAAATAAGACTATAATAACTTACTACTAAACTTAGCCTATTGTTTATTACAATAGTTCTGCATCTTTATCACAATTTGTGACTGATGTCTTTTTAATATTATATATATCATACTATGTTGCACTTTGTATACACTGCACTTCTATAGAAACACTTATTACACTGTTTTTTCACTGCTAAAGTGTTTATTGTTTAGCGTAAAGATTATACAAATGTTTTGTAGTATGATACTTAACCGTCATTCATTTCTGACTTGGGGAATGGGATACCTACTGACTTTTATTATTAGTTTTTAAAATAATAATAATAAGTACTTCTTTATATTTTTTATTAAAGAATATCGTACCTTTAGTTTACTCAGTATTAGGCACTGATTATGTAGTGTTACAATATATATATATATATATATATATATATATATATATATATATATTGTAATAAAACACGACGTCCGCCTCGTTCAAGCCCCGCGATGGAAGCCAATTTTGTAATAATACAAATTTAATAAATAACGGTAGATGTATGAGAGTTGTACTCTCCTGTAAGCCCCACTGTTTGGGCTAGCCAATTTTGTAATAAATCACTAGATGTATGTGAATTGTAGGAATGTATTGTCACAGGACAAATGGCGCCAATCGTACACACTATAGTTTTTTAGGCCCTTAAAAGGACCGTTTGTCGGGTACGCTAAATCATTTGCGTACGCTGCCCGAGCCGCGCTGTGATGTTCGGCGGCTGCGTCCGCTGTTCCGGGCGTGCTGCGGTTCTCTTCTTTCGGCAGTGGTATGTAGAGCCCGCTGCTGTCCCAGTCGATGTCCATCACTGCTTCTCCTGCGTTCTCCATTCTTCCTTCTTCCTTTTCTTCCAGCTGGCTTGACGACGTCCAATGGAGTGCGCCAAAAATCTTCGCTCTGGGCTTTGCGGTTGTGCGTCGCAGAGACGAACCGCACGGGAACTGAGTTCCGAGCTACCTTCTGGAGCTCCTGCCTCGTGGCCCTGCCCAAGTAGGGCGCGTGCTCTATAGCAGGCCGATTCTCGGCTGTTGTGCTAGCCTACGCTAGCGCAGTATGCACCGAGGGCGTTTCCACGAATCACCTGGGCGTATACGGTACCTTCCCAGCCCAGTCACTAGAGGATTGCCTGGGAACCTCGCCGCACGTGCATAAAATTTGCGTGCAAGCCGCCTGAAAGTGTCGTCTAAGGAGCGGACGCCAAGTCCTCTCCTTAGAAGGCGAGATGAGAAGCGACGGGGGACTTTGGCCGCTAGCCGAAGCCCCCTGTCGAGGACGCTCTGCAACTTCTTTTTATGCATTGCGGCGAGGTAACCCCAGACCGGGCAGGCGTAGGTAATGACCGGCAGCAGATACGCGCCGACGATCATCCTACCCAATTTCCTGGTCATGGCTGAGCTGATCAGGAGTGGAAACAGTGCGCACAGGCGAGTGGATGCTCGCTTTAGAACTGTCTGTGCGTGGGTACGCCAGGTGAGCCGACGGTCGAGGTGTAAGCCGAGGTACTTGACCTCGTTGGACCAGCGCAAGTACGTTCTGCCGATACGTAGTTGCCTAACGGGGTTCTTCCGTCGCTTGGAGAATTCGACGGCTACGCTCTTGGTGGCGTTGAGTTGCACTCTCCAATTCTCAGTCCAGTCCACGAGCGTGTCGAGCTGGCGCTGCAGTCGTAGGACGGCCCTTTCCTCATGACGATCGGCCGTAAATACGGCCGTGTCGTCAGCGAAGAGGGCCATCTGGACTCCAGGCTGTCTCGGCACGTCGTTGACGTAGGTCGAGAACAGAAGGGGGCCTAGAACGCTACCTTGAGGGACGCCGGCTGTGATTCGTCTCTCGGAAGAGACAGAATCGCCAACTCTCACGCAGAAGGTCCTCTCCGTCAGAAAGCTAGCAACCAGATGGAGGTAGCAGTCCGGGAGCTGGACTTCCCTAAGTTTGAATAAAAGGCCATCATGCCATACGCTGTCGAAGGCTTTCTCAACATCTAAGAAACAGCCAACGGTCCGTTCTCTCCGACACCCGGCTTCCGTGATGCTTTCCACCAGTCTCATCAGTTGATGAGTGGTCGAATGCCCCACACGAAAGCCGAACTGTTCGGGGACCAGCACGTCAAAGTTGGTTAGATGCTCTCGTACACGACGCTGTACGAGGCGCTCAAAAACCTTGGACGTAGCGGAAAGTAGGCTGATAGGCCGGAGGTTTTCCGAGCGGGTGGTATCCTTTCCCTGCTTCGGGATCACGATAACCGTCGCCTTTCTCCATTTCTTGGGAAAGTAGGCCAGTCTAAGACACGCGTTGAACAAATCAGTCAAGAATTGAACTCCAGGCTCGGGAAGAAGTCGTAGAGCGGTGTTGGTAACACCGTCCGGGCCTGGAGCCTTTCTTGGCTGAAGTTCAGCGAGCCGATCTGAGACCTCTTCCAAAGAGATGGGTTCGGGCTCCGCCGTGATCGGAAGAGACAGAAAGTCTTCCACAGCCATCTCGACTTGTTCGTCGAAGTCCCAGTCCATGGGCGGGTTGGGAGCGAACTGACGCTCGAAACACAAGCCCAAGTACTCGGCCTTCTCCTCCGGGCGACCCAGGAGTCGACCGAACGGTCCAACAATGGCGGGAAGTGGAGGTCGGCGCCTCCGTCCCGTCAATGCGGTAGGTATTCTGTACGGGTGAGATTGCGGGTCCGCATCCCCCGTTCGGGCCACGTCGAGTTCCCAACAGCTACGTCGGAACGCCTTCAGACTGCCACGCAGTCGTCCGGTGAGCCGATTGTATGCTGCCTTATCGGCCGGATCACGGGTCCTCTGCCAACGTTTCCGGAAGTAATTCCTCTCGCGAGCGAGAAGAGAGACTTCCTCAGGGATGCGTTGGTAGTCAGGCGTGAAGCCAGCTCGCGTACGTGAAGACACGCCTATAGCCGAGATGATTGCCTCTTCGATTCCCGCAACTGCTTCGTCTAGGAGGCGAACGGAATCGAGTGGGGCCGCTGGCGGCAATCTACGGCACAAGGCCGGGCCGTAGCGATCCCAATCGATGACCTTCTGCTTGTCAGAACGTGCATAGGCGTGCTGGATAGCGACGTGGACCAAGATAGGGTTGTGGTCGGATGTCAGCTCCGTAAGTGAGAATACCTCGACCGGACAGACAATTCCTTGGGTCACCGCGATGTCCAGAACATCGGGAGCCGCGTTAGGCAGTGACGGAAAGAACGTGGGTTGCGCTGGACCAAACACCATCGCCCGGCGCGATTCAACAAAACTGAGCAAGCGCCTCCCGTTCGGAGTAGTCAGGCGACTATTCCAAACGCGATGCTTGCAATTCAGATCGCCGGCCAAAATTACCCTTCGATGGGAATCGAAGATGACGTCCAGGTCGCTGACAAGGAGTTCAGCTTGTGGGGGCTTGTAAGCTGAGACCACGAGGACGCCGCCAAGAGCTCCGTGGACCTCAATGGCGGTGGCCTCTAGGTTGGTAAGCTGCGGCAAAGCGACACGATGATGACCTATGGAGGTCCTCACCGCGATCGCCGTGCCGCCTCCTCGTCGGCCAACTCGGTCATCCCGATAAACCACGTAATTTGGTAATCGAAACCGGTTCGCCGGGGTCAGGTGGGTTTCCCCGAGGAGAAGTACGTCGGGTTTGAACCGAGCCAGGAATTCAAGAAGGTCGGAATGCTTGGTACCGATGTTGTTAGCATTCCAGGCTACGAGCGAGAGATCTCGTCTAAGGGCTCGGTTCATAGAAGACCTATGACTTCGCAGGCTTCCACCAAGAGCATGAATCTCTCAGTTGGGTCAGCAGTTTCCAGGCGGGCTCGGATGGACCTGAAGAGAGATGCGACTTTCGGGAGGTCGTAGCTAGACAGAAAGCCGCGGACGAACTGTGCGTCATTGGAACTGACGGACTGGGTGGTTTGCCTGGAAACTGAGGCCGCATAAGAGCGACCAGGTGTTACGGCAGATCGGGTCATGGTGGAAGCCATAGGACCAGGGCCAGACGGTGTTGGATCAGCGGCAGGAAAAGTACGCTGTTGCGCTTCGTCGGACTTATACCGGGAAGCAGGACTTTTCTTGGGCTGTGGGCAGGCAGGAGCTCGGGGCCGAGCATCCGGTGTGGGTATCCCTTTGTTCCTGGGTTTGATGCCTGCTCGCGGAAATCGCGGAGGTGGCAGGGGCGGCGAGGCTACCTCTGGTTCAGAGGCGGGAGTAGGAGGTTCCGCGGAGGTGGAGGGTTCATTCTCCGGCTCCAAAACCGAGATAACAGCTACTGGGCGTGTCTCTGCTGTGGAAGGAGACGCGGTACGTTTAGTTGCCTTTGTAGGGGCTGGAGGTGGAGCCGGAGAGGGCGCGCGCCGTGCCGGTTGTGCCTGAGGTTTAGGCCTAGCCTGCATTTTAGGCTGTCTAGGTTGGGGCTGCATAACTGGCTGCCGTGGCTTCGGGAGGGGCCCCTGCGGCTTTTGCTTCCGCAGGAGCTCCGCCTTATAGACCGGGCAGTTTACGTTAGACGCTGCGTGGCCTTGACCACAATTTATGCAGCGAAATTTGGTTTTGTCTGCCACAGTGCAGGCCTGTGTTGAATGTCCCAGAGAACATCGGAGACAGGCCGGGGCATTGCGGCAGACGTCGGTGTGGTGGCCGAACCTCTGGCACCGGTGGCACTGCGCAAGCTTGCCCTGGGGTCGACTGGTTTCCACCCGGACGCGGAAGCCAAACAGCCGCGTCAGGTGGAAAATTTTGTCTGCAGCCTCGCCCTTCTCGAGCTGGAGACGGACGAGCGGGAGAGGGACTCGGGTCTCGGAGTGAGTGAACAGGCGGAAAATTGCCTGCACCGGGTACCCGAGGTCGCGGAGTTCCATAAGGATCTCCTGTGGATCGGTGTGCGCGTCGAGCCCTCGCAAAATTACCGACAAGGGCTTGACTCGCTTAGGAGTAAAGGTGTGATACTGCAGGTTATGCGCTTGGAGGAAGGCCTCGACCAAGCGATGGTCCTCGAGCTGGCGGACGACAATCCTGACCGTATCACCGCCAAGCAGCTTCAGGTCAAGCTTGTCGGCCGACAGGCCGTGGGCCGCGATCAGCCGTCTGTATAAGGCGGCGACATTTGACACGCTATGGACGTACAGGGGCGGCGCACGACCAACAGCGGCAGCAGCCGGAGCTGCTGTCGAAGCGGTCGGAACCGCGGCCTGTGGGCCCTGAGAAGGTCCAATGTCCATGGCCGAGGTCTGAGAGGAAGCGGTTGGGTGAGTCCTCTTGGGCTTCTTAGCCGGGCGATTACGCCGACCAACGGTCGCGAACTCGCCCGACTCGTCAGCCGGCAGAGGAGGAAGCGGGTTAGGGAGAGGATCGTCCGTCTCCATCGCCCGAGGCGAATCGGGCGAGTCGCCCAGATGGGGTAGCAAGGCAGGGCCGAGCGACTCGGCACTGGGGCCGTTGCCTGTAGAAGGCATGCTGGCCAGGTGCGGCGGCTGCCGGGCAGAGACTGCTAGGCAGTCACTGCCAGACGCCAGGGATCTCGGGTCCGGCCGAAGCCGGATTACCCGCGCGTCTTCCTTGTTCACGACGATGCGGGAGGAGCTGGGCTAACGACCAGCTTCGTTGAATACCAGTCCTTACCAAGACTGGTGTCCACTGGCCCCTTTACCCCGGCGATATCCTAGCTCGCTTACCACTGGTGGGGGCTTGCAAGGATCGTCCGGGGCAGCGCTACCTAACAGTCGTGAACAAGTTAGGAATTACACACTGGAAATGCGGCACTCACCAGGTGAGCCCAGAGCAATCCTCTTCTTTCCTGTCCGGCAAGATGTTGTTCCGGCGCAGGTGGTCCTTAGCAGGGCAACTTCGGCTAGCTGCTTCTTCTACCGGCTACTAAGTTCACCGGCAGCAGCTGGCTTGGTTCCCTCGAAGGAAGATATTCCTCGTCGGAAGGCGAGGTGGCCGAAGGCAGCAAAGCCGTAGAGATGGTCCAGCGAGAGAGCTGAGAGAGCAGTCTAAGAAGAGCAGTCCTGATCAGTCCAAGGCTGGAGCAGAAGTGTGATTCTGCCAAAAATTTTTAGCGGCGCTGTTTTTATGCCCTGACAGGTCGTATGCCACGAACCTATCAGAGTGCCGCTGGTCCCTGGTTGGCTCGCCTCGAGCACGTTAGATGGTCACGTTGAGGCCAATCAAGCTGCTGCCGATCCTTGATTGGGTCGCCTCGCCTTCTCGTGTCACGTCTCGGCTGGCGCCGAGAGCAGATCTTCGCCTCGCTATGTCACAACTCCCCCGGGTCTTGAATGCTCTCCGGTGGCCAGCCCATTGTTCTTCTCCGGCGGGTTTGAGCCGTTGGCGGTGAACCTTGTATGGACGTCCGTCCTTCTCCACCGTGTAAATCTGCCCGCCGAGGGTTGCGGCAACGCTAAAGGGACCTTCCCAGGCTGGCTCCCATCCAGGGTACCTCCGTCCTTTGGCTGGTCCGGCGTGGCTCTTGACGTACACCAGCTGCCCTACGGCCAGTGTAGGGTCCTGTGTCCTCCGTTCCGGATACCGCCGCCGCTGATACTGCGTCTGGTGTGACCTGGCCGCCTCTTCTCGTTCCTCAATTGGCCGGACGTCCTGTTCTGCGTGTGGCCGACTCCAGTCGCCGGGTCGGCGTAGGTCTCTGCCCAGCAGAAGCTCGCTCGGTGTCACTCCAGTGGCGGCGTTTGCACGATTCCGCAGCGAGAACAGAATCGTCGGCAAACGCTTGTCCCAGTCGCCATGGTCCTTGCAGTCATGGAGCTGGATCCGCAGCGCCTTCTTGATCTCGCCGTTGCGCCGCTCGGTCGGGTTCGCCCTGGGATGGTAGTTGGCTGTAGTCCACGGTCGTATGTGCAGCTTGTCGCACATCTGCTTCCACTTGTGGCCCGTGAGCGGCTTTCCGTTGTCGGTGAGCAACGCCTCTGGGTATCCCCAACGAGGGAACACTTCTTCCTCCAGGTAGCGGATAATGGTGTCGGCGTCCGCCCTGCGCACGGCCTTTGCTTCCACCCATCTCGACATCATATCCGTGACCACTACGATGTACCGGTTGCCAGCTCGAGTCAGCGGATATGGTCCCATGACGTCCAGGGCGACAGTATTCCAACATCTCCTGGGTCGGTGAGGTCGCTGTTGGTCCTGTTCGGGATTTGCGCCGCGCTTGTGTAGGGCGCATATTCTGCAACTCCGGACGTATCTGCGGACATCAATGGTTAGGCCGGTCCAGACGAAGTCCTTGCCGATGGCCCGAAACGTTTCTTCGGCCCCCGGATGACCGGCTTCAGGGAAGTCGTGGAAGTGCCTGATGACCTCCATGCGGACACTCGGCGGCACGTACAATCCTGGTTCCTGGTTGCGTCTGTCCTTCCAAACCAGGCCGTTGTCCACCCGGTATCCTCTCGCTGTAGCCGCCGCAGGGTCGTTTCTCCACGCTTGGCACTCCTGGTCGCCTTCTTGCGCCTCCTGCACTGCCTGATGGATGCCGACAGCTGTGATTTCTTGTAGTCGGGGTGCAGCTGCCGCAACACTGCGAAGTGGCCTCTCTTCAGGCTGCATCCGTGGTTCTTCTTGGACGCCGGCAGTATCTTCAAGCCCAGGTTCCCTCGAGAGGAAGTCCGGCAACTCGTTCTCCTTGCCCGGGCAGTGGACGACGGTGAATTTGAAGCTCTGTATCAGTAGAGCCCAGCGAGCGTACTTCGTCTTCTGCCCCGTCGCCTGCTTCAGCCAAGTTAGCGCCTTGTTGTCGGTCCTTAGGGTGAAATGTCGATCCTCCAAGTATGGCCGGTATTTCTTGATGGCCCAGACGACTGCCAAACACTCCAGTTCGTTGGAGTGGTAGTTCTTCTCCGCCTCGTGGAGCTTGGCACTGGCGTACGAGATGATACGCCTCTCTCCGGCTTCGGTGCATTGATAAAGCACCGCTCCAAGTCCCTTTTGGCTGGCGTCGGTCTGCAGAAACATCGGCAAGTCTCGATCCGGTCGTGAGAGTTTTAACGGCTGCCGGAAAGCGGCCTTAACCTCTTCGAAGGCTCGCTGAGTTGTGTCGTCCCAATGCCACTTTCTTGTCCGCAGCAGGTCCGTTAACGGTTCCGAAATCATGGCGAAGCAGGGGATGTACTCTCGCAGCCAGTTGCAGGTTCCCAGGAAGCGTTGCAGCTCTTTCTTGTTGCTGGGGGCCGGCTGGTCTTCAATCGCTCTGAGATGTTGCTGCTGCGGGAGGTTGCCGTCCGGAGTAATCTCGTGGCCCAGAAAGGCGACTTCTTCCCGGCCGAAGTGACACTTGTTGAGCGAGCAGGTCAGCTGGTGCATCTGCAGCCTTTCCAAGACTTGATCCAGGTGTCGCAGGTGCGTTTCCCAGTCGGGGGAGTAGACAATGATGTCGTCCAGATAGACGAGGCAGCACTCCCGTAATAGTCCCGTGAGAACATCCTGCATCAGCCGTTGGAAGGTGCTGGGCGCGTTCTTCAGCCCAAAGCACATCACCCGGAACTGGTAGCGACCTCCGTCGGGCACCGAGAATGCTGTGTACTTCTTTGCTTCTTCCTCCAGCGGGATTTGCCAGTAGCCGCTCTTGAGATCTAGGGTCGAGAAGACTTGGGCCCCGCTGAGGTCCTTGATTGTTTCGTATATCAGCGGCAGTGGTGAGTCCACATCCTCGGTCTGATCGTTCAGCCTCCGGAAGTCTACGCAGAACCGGGGTGTGCTGTCCTTCTTCTTCACAATCACCACCGGAGAGCTGTATGGCGAGGTGGCCGGTTCAATGATACGCTGCCTCAGCATCTCTTCTACCTGTTCCCGGATGGTGCGTTTCTTCTCGTCGGAGTACCGGTACATTGGGAGCCGGAATGGCTGGCTACCTTCTATCAGCCGGATCTCGTGCTTGGCCGCAGATGTAGTGCGGAGCGGGCCACGGGAGAACAAACTGCGATGACGGTGTAACATTTCCAGAAGCCGTTTATGGTGTTGGCCACCTGCTGACGTTTGAAGGCTAGCTTCGTCAATGTCCTCTTCCTCGGGCTCCGCGCGGTCATTCCAGAAGACCGTCTGTCGGTTCTCGCTGCCAATGTGAAGGCAGCCCCGTCGGTAGTCCACAACTGCTTGGTTGGCCGTGAGCCAGTGGTGGCCCAATAAAACTTCTTCTTGCAGTCCGGGCACTTCTAGCAGACTGGTGGTGCTCGCGAGACTTCCAATTATAATGTCTGCGACGACGGTGGCCGTTGAGTGACATTGCTGACCGTGTAGCGCTAGCTGGACAACTCGGGGCTCCGTCTTCCTTCCTCCGGGCAGCAGACCGGCTCGTACGAAGTCGTAGTTTGCGGCGGAGTCCAAGGCTGCGGTCAGTTTTCGGCCGGCGATCTCTATTGGAATGCGCGGTATGTCCGCACCTAGTTGGTTCACGCGCCCCGGTGGGCTATTTACCGGGGCGCTTGGTCGTTTCCCTGCCGGTTCTTCACAGGGCAGTCCCGATGGAAGTGTCTTCCCGGGCAGTAGCGGCACTTGGGCGTTAGGCTGTTCAATCTTTGTTCCTCTTTCGTGCTTGAGGCCGATCGACACTGCTTCGACCCCCCTACTCGATCCAGGGAGTTTTCAGCAGAGTCATCCCGACCTCGCGCACGACTATCTTGATCCAAGTCCGCCTCGATGCTCATTGCCCGTTGTAAAAGTTCCTCTAAAGTCATAGGCGGCGGGAACCTCAGCGCAGGTCGAAGGCGTGGCTGCAGCTGTTGTGTAAGCATGGCTATGCTCGTCCTCTGTCACCTCCGGGGTACAGACGGCGAAACAGCTTGATTTTTCTCAGGATGAAGATTTCCGCCGATTCCTGCCGCTGCGTTTGTCCGTACAGCTCGGCCAGCAGCTCTGCGTCTCGTTGCATCCCGCAGAAGTGATGCCGGAAGCGGTCGCAGAACTCGGGCCAATTTATCTGCAATCCCGTGTATCTCTCTGCCCACGTGGCAGCTTCTCCTCGGAGCTGCCGCACTGCGTAATCTGCCCACTGTTCAGGTGGGACTCTGTAGTCCCGCAGCTGTCGCTCTAGCTGTTGAAGATATCGTTCTGGATCCTCGTACTTGAGGCCATGGTATGTAGCGGTGATCACCGGTGGCAACGTGCACCTCAGAGCTGCGGCGAATTGCGCAAAGCCTTGCTCTATTTCGAACCCGGTGTCCCGCTGGGTGTAGCTGTTGGGCGCCATGTTGTTTTGTGTGCCGGCTGGTAGTTCTCTGGCGTGGCTGGATCCTGCATCCGCAAGATGATCGTCGCCCCACGTTGGGCGCCACTTGTCACCGGACAAAAGGCTTGCCGCATGACAAATGGCGCCAATCGTACACTCTAGTTATTTTGGTGGCCCTAAAAAGGACCGAGTGGCGAGAAAGCTGATGTTGGTCGTGCCGCGCTGAGATGTTCGGCGGCTGCGCCCGCTGATCGTGGCGTACTGCAGTCCTCCTCTTCTTTCGGCACCGGTTGTAGAGTCGGCTGCCGGCCCAGCGAAATCCATCGCTGGCGCGGAACGGGAGTGCGAAGACGCAAGAACGGCGGCGGTTCTATTCTTCGGCTGTTCCTTCCGGCTGACTCCGCCCCGATGTCGTCCGAGAGAGGAGAGGAGATGAAGTGCGTTCGATGGCGTGGCGATGAAGAGTGCGTAAAATTTTCTGCCGGCCCGGGTTTTATTGACTAACCGGGATCGCTGATTGGCTCGCTCCGAGCACGTTGTTTGATTGGCTCGCTGTGTCCACCGCTGGTACTGGAGAGCAGATGTTCGCATACCGCTGCCGTCACAGTATCTAATGTTCCACTTTGCTAATGTTTCCTAGTCTTCGTTATGCTCTCACTTCAATTTTGTAATAAAACCATAATATAATCGTAATTGTAGTAGTGTTCTGATATAATATTACCCAGAATAATTTTTATTGTGTGTATGTGTAGTAACGTTCCGCTCTGGGAAACGTCGATTTGGTAACGTTCCTGGTCTTTGTTGTTGGACGGTAGCGCAATGATTTTATTTGCTAAGTTGGCTAATCTGATTATATCGCGCATCAATTTTTGCGTGGTTGAACTTTGCACAGTGCACATTCAGTTTTCTCGGCGTTCGGTTCGCCGAACTCTTCTCTGTCAATTAGTGTCGACATTAAATGTAGGCTTTAGGCCCTTACATTCTCGCTTATGGCCAACTAGCGCCATAATTAACTTCTTATTCTCGGTTATGGCCGACTAGGCTCTCTTCATGTTTAACTAAATTCGTATTAACTTGCAGTATTAGCCAGCCTCATTCAAATTTACATCTGTAATGTGATTATTTAAATATTAAACTTATTCGTATACAGTCCATTTCTCGTTATTTCTTAATTCAGAATAATTCATTTACACATTATCTCAATCACTATGGAAGACCAGCCAGCAGAATATTTAAACCAAGAAGAATACATTTAGCCCACTCGGGCCCAATTAACTAACACTTCCTGTCCACGCTTGTGGAACATTATTTTATTCAACAGTTTCGGTCCACTTGGACCGGGACTAATCATTTTTTGGTCCACCGTGCCTGGATTCCAATCAGCATTTTAGTCCTCACGGTGCGCATCATCCATTTTTTGGTCACCCCGGACCTGGATTTTCACTTAATATCTTTACATCTGTTTCTGGCCATCACGGGCGAATTAGCACGTCAGCTAATGCGACCGTGGCGTGACTTGCGTCGCCATTTCGTCCGTCATCTTCGGACAACGTAATAGCAAGTTCCTGCCGGCTGCAGTGCTTCAAAGTGGTCATCTCTGCCAGCTGTTCACCATCGTCACCAAGGAGCCGACGCTGTGGGACGTCGCCAACCAGGTACCACCAGCAACACTAAAAAGGTGCGTAAAAAATGTCTGAAGAAGGCCTCAAGGTGCTGACCAGAAAGAGAGGCGGATTGAAATCCGCGATAGTGCGGATGCAGTCCGCGGTAAATTCGTTTGACATTCATTTAAGCACAAAACATTTTTTGACTGTAAGATTAGAAAGTCTTAAGAGCTTGGCCTCGAAGTACGACGAGGTACAGTCTGAGATAGAACTTATCAGTAAGGATACGAGCGCTGCTCAGGCAGACCGAGTCGAGGTTGAGGAAATGATATACTCAACTGAGGCAAACATTTTACAACTTCTTGACACTTATAATACTCAGACAGTGCCTCCTGTACTATCGACGCCTATGCATTTAAAGCCGATACGTTTGCCCTGCTTCTCAGGCAACATACTTGAGTGGCAACACTTCTATTCAATTTTCAATGATCTAGTGCATTCAAGATCCGACATAACACCAGTACAGAAACTGCATTATTTGCATTCCTCAGTGAAGTGTGAACCATTAGACTTAATTAAATCATTACCCATTTGTCAAGAAAATTATGTAATAGCGTTGAACTTGCTGTCCGAGAGGTATAATAATCCATTTATATTAGCCAAATATTACGTACAAAACCTACTTCAGGTTAAGTCCACAATAAAGGACTCAGTCCAAAGCTTGGCGGAGTTTACGAATGCAATAACGTCTTCCGTTAATTCACTGGCGGCAATGACGCTGTCCGTAAATACATTTGAGTTTATTACCATACAGTTGCTCTCCACCAAACTTGATCCTATTACTTTAAAACTTTGGAGGGAGTCAATAGACCCTGACAACTTGCCCAGTTTTCAAGACTTTACGCATTTTTTAAACTTGCGCCGACAGCTTTTAGAAAATACAATGCCAATTGAATCCGGACAGCAATTCAACAAACCTAGCGTAAAACCAAACAATAAATTTGAGAAATATAGCTTAATAAATACTGCTGGCAGCAATACCTTTAAAAATTATCACGCAGCGGCAAGGCATTTGTGCGTGTGTTGTAAATCTGACCACCCGCTTTACATGTGTAACAATTTTCGTACATTAAGTGCCGCTGAGCGGGGGCAATTGGTTGCAAATCATAAATGCTGTATTAACTGCCTTAGAGCAGGTCATTTGATAACAAATTGTAAAAGTAAACGAGTCTGTAAAATTTGTTCAAAGGGTCATCACACCTTGCTGCACGCTAATTACGTGCCACAATCACCAGCTGCCAGCAGCAATTATTGTTCATTTAAATTACAGTGTAAAAACAATATTCTTCTATCCACAGCGGTTGTATATGTCGTTGATCAGGCTGGCAATAGGCATAAAGCACGGGCACTCCTAGATGCCGGGTCCCAGATCAATTTTTGTACGAAATCATTTGCGAAAAGGTTGCACCTTAACCTAACCCGATCTAATATTCCAATTACAGGAATAAACAACACAGCGTGTTGCGCTACTGACATTGTTTCTATGCGTATTATTTCTCGCTATCAGCGACATAGTTTTGAGGCCAAATGTGCCGTCCTATCTAACTTAACTCATAATCTACCTTCAATCTCGTTTGACATCAACCGGTTTCACATTCCAAATAAAATTTTTCTCGCCGACCCAGATTTTAATATATCTTCACAGATCGACATACTATTAGGGACACAATTTTATCTGGATTTAATATTAGCCAATAAATACACACGCGGACACAACTTCCCTATCATTCAGGAAAGAAAACTGGGTTACATTCTGGCCGGCAATCTGCCCAAACACTGCCACACCCAGGGTCCTGCGGTTTCGTTCCTGGCAAGGAACAATGACAGTCAAATTCTACAATCTCTCTAGAGATTTTGGGAGGCAGAAACAATCCCTGGCGATACCCCTGACGGCGAGTCGGCTTGCGAAGAGCATTTTGTGCGCTCTACTCAGCGCAACCACGAGGGTAGATTTATAGTGTCGCTCCCATTCAAATCTGATAATCCCCACTTGGGGGAATCGTACACAAGTGCCGAATCAAGATTTTTAAGTTTGGAACGTCGATTCAGGCGCGATCCCAAGCTCGCTCACGACTACGCGGACTTTATCAGGGAATATATGGATCTTGGGCACATGACACTCATCGATCATGGCGCTATCAATTCAGGAGCGTCAAATATTTACTACTTGCCTCACCATGCAGTGTTTAAACATTCTAGCTTGACCACAAAACTGCGCGTTGTTTTTGATGGTTCGTCCAAGACTACTAATGGTCTTTCGTTAAATGACATATTATTAGTAGGTCCCAATGTTCAGCAGGATCTCTTCTCTATTCTGTTGCGTTTTCGCATACATAAGTATGTCCTGATTGCCGACATCGAGAAAATGTATCGTCAGATTCGCGTAGCTGAAGGAGATTGTCACTATCAACGCATTTTGTGGCGTGACTCTCCCCTCGAACCACTTAAGCATTTCGCGCTGCAAACAGTAACCTACGGCACGGCTAGCGCCTCTTTTTTGGCCACTCGGTGCCTTCTACAAATTGCTAGAGACAATCAAACTTCCTTTCCTCAAGCGGCTTTAGCCATAACTAACGATTTTTATGTCGACGATCTACTTACCGGTTCGGACACTATCCCCGATCTAACCAAGCTGAAATCTGACCTAGGTGCGTTACTTGCTCAATATGGTTTCACGTTGCACAAATGGGCATCAAATGAACCCACAGCGGTCGCAAATCATCACAACTTTTCACGACCCCTAAATAAACAGGACAACGTGCGTACCCTGGGCATTCTTTGGAACAACACTGCCGATTCATTTTTGTTTGATGTCAAACTATCTCCGGTCGATCATAGCATATCCAAGAGAAAGATTCTCTCAATTATCGCCGAAATATATGATCCGCTGGGTTTAATCGGACCAGTTGTCTTTTTGTATAAACACTTTATGCAGCGACTTTGGCTTTGTAAGCTTGGTTGGGATGAACCGATTTCCGGTCAGTCACTTTCGGATTGGCATTCTTTGTGTAACAAATTGAGTTTGATTGGTAAAATATTAGTCCCGCGATCTATTCGTTTCAACCGTGAGGCGGTTACGGTTCAGTTGCATGGGTTTTCGGATGCCTCGGAGAAAGGGTTCGGCTGTTGTATATATATTCGAGTTATTTATCAGGATTCTACTGCTTCATGTCGTCTCCTGTGTTCCAAATCTCGCGTGGCTCCCCTACGCCAAGTGTCATTACCTCGCATCGAGCTCTGCGCTTGTTTGTTATTATCGCGACTTGTATCCAAGGTTATTCCTGCTCTTCATTCGTTTATTGGTGGTGTACATTTGTATTCTGATTCTATGGTGGCTCTTTTCTGGATTCATGCGCAGTCTACGCGTTGGAAGACATACGTCGCTAATCGGGTTGCTGAAATTCAGCGTCGCACGCAAGCGTATACCTGGCATCACATTGATTCGCGACGCAATCCTGCTGATATTATATCTAGGGGTGTTCCCCTGACGTTTTGCGCGATTGCTCGCTTTGGTGGCACGGTCCTGGCTGTCTGTCTCAATCGTCAGATTCTAATCCTGTCCCATCCTTCGTACCGGCCACTCCATCGTCTTCAGAGGTCACCGCGGAAGAGAAAACTGCACACAACCAGTCGCTAATGTCTACCCTGGCTGTTGTCTTATCGTTGGACTTTTCCTCGTTGCACCGTCTGACACGTGTATATGCTTACTGTTTTCGTTTCATCAGAAATATTAGGCACCCATGTGCGGACAAACTTTCGGGCGATCTGACCCCTGTAGAAATTCATCAGTCTCTCAATTTCTTCATAAAACAATCTCAGTCGATAAACTTCGCAACCGAAATTAGTTGTCTTCGTAACGGATCTTCTGTTTCCATTAGGAGCAAGTTGGCTTCTCTCGACCCGTTTCTTGACACTTCTGGAGTGATACGCGTGGGCGGACGTTTGCAGCATTCCCAATTACCCTACGATTCGAAACATCCTATCGTATTACCCCCTTCGGCGCATATTACACGCCTTATCATCGAACGTGAACACATTCGTTTACTTCACGCTGGTGCTCAGCTCGTGCATCATTCACTGCGTCAACGTTGGTGGATTGTTAATGCCCGGCTAGTCATCCGTTCCATTATTCGTAAGTGTCTCAAGTGTATCAGGTTTGGTGCCACACCGCAGGTCCAGAGACTTGGCATTTTGCCATCCCCTAGAGTCACTCCTTCAAGGCCGTTTCTATTTTGCGCGGTTGACTATGGTGGTCCCTTCATGATTCGTCATGGCGGGCAGAAGTCTAGAACCTTTACTAAGGCATACGTATCTCTGTTTGTTTGCTTAGCAACTAGGGCTATTCACCTGGAATTGGTGTCCGACCTTACTGCAAGCGCATTTATAGCTGCTTTACGTCGTTTTATGGCACGTCGGGGTATACCTAGTCAGCTGTACTCCGACAACGGCACGAACTTCAGGAAGGCACGCACCATCCTACATGACATTTACAACTTTTGGCGCAACAAGAGTGCCATCACCTCGATTAGGTCATTCACATCCTCTCAGGGGATATCATGGTCATTTATTCCGCCCTCCTCACCTCACTTCGGTGGCCTTTGGGAGAGCGGCATAAAGAGTTTGAAATTTCATCTGCGGCGCGTAATAGGCAAATCTATATTAAACTTCGAAGAGTTCACGACCGTTTTGTCTCAGATAGAGGCATGTCTGAACTCTCGACCCTTATTTGCTATTTCCTCGGATGTTAACGACCCGGTGCCACTTACACCTGGCCATTTTTTGATTTGCGCGCCCCTAACTGCGATTCCTGACCCTGACCTTTCTCACGTTTCTGTTTCTCGTCTTGGTCGTTGGCAGCTGATTCAGAGGTTTGTCCGGGACATTTGGAAGGCGTGGTCTCGCGATTATTTGGACCAGCTGCAACAGCGTCACAAGTGGAAGTTTGCCAAAGATAATGTTTCCATTGGTGACTTAGCTTTGATTATAGAGGATAACTTGCCTCCATTAGCCTGGAAATTTGGCGTGATCATCGCCACATTTCCCGGCTCAGATAACTTGGTTCGCGTCGTAGACATTCGCACGCCTACGGGTGTTTTGCGGAGACCAATACATAAATTATGTCTGTTGCCAGCGCGAGACGAGATTTGACATTATGATTATAGCAATGCTACCTTATTCAGCCATTGGCTTATTATTTATTACGACCATTTGGTCAACATAATTGTGATGAATTGTCACAACATTTTTGTCAATTTTGCGTCGTGGCACGCTTCTAATTATCACAGTTCTGTGGGATCTTCATATTTGTATTGTATGTTAATTTGTGGGGCATACTATGTCTTACACATTTTCATTTGATGTTATGGGGTATATTGCATGTTTTTTGGTGGTCTTATTTATGAAATGTTATTACATAATACTCGCATGTTTGCCGTTAAGTAACCATGCATTCATTTCTTTACATTGTTGCTGATAAATATGTACTATTTTGTGAATGTCTTAAATTGTTAAATTGTCTCTGTAATTTCACTATTGTATTGATATTTGACATTGCAATCATTTATCTTGTAATGATTCAAATTATTGGTATTGTTTCACATAAATTGTGTCCATGTAAAACGATTGTAAGCGTCTGCCGTATGTAACTGTCACGTCTAATTTATTCATATTGTATTTTATATTTTATTCATTTTGTAAGTAAGCATGCACAATTCTTTATTTAAAACTATGACATACATGTCATAGCTGGGCTGCATTCAGCATCTAGCTTGCTCATATATTGTTACATATTGTAAATTCCTGAAACTTCAGGAATAGCATGTCTAGGTCATTACATGCCGCACTGCTGAATATACAATGGAACATGCAACTACAACATGTTCAACAACAATTTTGTTCATGATGAACCTCCGTTCATGTATTAAACATTGTATAATTATGTATTTTCTTTCATGTTTTGTAATGTTACATACTGCACACTTGTGCCAGAAATATTGTTAACCAGACTTATTCGTATATGAAACAGCTGTTCGCCGACCTTGGCCTACAGTCGCCTATCTGCATGCTTATCTCTAAACTAGCGGCAGACTGCCGTTATCTAATCTCAACTCAAGGTTCAACTTGGCCTTGAAGCTAATCATGGTTAATAACGACCGTACTCTTTAAATCAAATTGTAAATGTATTATAATTTATTAAATGTGTATTAAAAAAGCTTTTTGATTTTTGACGGGCAGCTTATGGACGGTAGCGCAATGATTTTATTTGCTAGGTTGGCTAATCTGATTATATCGCGCATCAATTTTTGCGTGGTTGAACTTTGCACAGTGCGCATTCAGTTTTCTCGGCGTTCGGTTCGCCGAACTCTTCTCTGTCAATTAGTGTCGACATTAAATGTAGGCTTTAGGCCCTTACATTCCCGCTTATGGCCAACTAGCGCCATAATTAACTTCTTATTCTCGGTTATGGCCGACTAGGCTCTCTTCATGTTTAACTAAATTCGTATTAACTTGCAACATGCAGTATTAGTCAGCCTCATTCAAATTTACATCTGTAATGTGATTATTTAAATATTAAACTTATTCGTATACAGTCCACTTCTCGTTATTTCTTAATTCAGAATAATTCATTTACACATTATCTCAATCACTATGGAAGACCAGCCAGCAGAATATTTAAACCAAGAAGAATACATTTAGCCCACTCGGGCCCAATTAACTAACACTTCCTGTCCACGCTTGTGGAACATTATTTTATTCAACAGTTTCGGTCCACTTGGACCGGGACTAATCATTTTTTGGTCCACCGTGCCTGGATTCCAATCAGCATTTTAGTCCTCACGGTGCGCATCATCCAGTTGTTATCAAATAAACTTTGTGTATATTGCTGTTGTAGCAATTTGAAATAAAATATAAATTTAAAATTTATATTTATAAATAAAAAAAAAAATTAAATTCTGAAAAAATGTTTTCTGTGTAATTATGTTCTTAAAATTTAGGAACAAATCGAGTTTCTTGGTTGTAATTAAAATTATGATGGCATTGTGTTTATTCTGATAATAATTTTTTTTTCTGTAAATTTGTTGAAAAGACAATCCAGTTAACTTCAAGTTTAGGCGAAAACGGCTCTCTTCTTCTTACTCTTGAAAGGTTGTAGTTTCGCATATACTGCCTTTAAAGGTTATTTAGTTTTCTTGATTAATTAACTTTTATGTCCTTTTATACTAGAAATCAACTTCAAATTACCAAAAACAAACAAAACGTTTATTAAACAAAAATAATAAATTTGGTCGATTAAATATCGATGTTATAATGCCGTATCGACTCGCTCAGGGCCGGTCGATATAAGAATTTTACATTTGTATTATAAAAATAGGTTCTTTAAACGGTTATTAATATAAAAGCCAGAGAAGGTCAGGGGCATGAAAGTATAACACTTACAATTCTAAAAATGTCTTAAATTTAAACAATGCAATGGTAGTTATAAATAATAAAAGTTTATATATAATTTTATTCAAACCCAGGTTCAGCCAAAAGTCGTGTCTTACGGTGGTGATGAGATTGGATGAAAATGGCCGCCTGACGCATGCGCGTTGATCGCCTTCTAACATTGACGAAGTACTTGTTGGAATAAAGATGTCCTTTCTTCGTATAAATGTTCTTCGCAATTGTATATGATCTTCTTGGGTATAGTTTATTGTCACTGGTGTATTATGGAATAGTTCACTTGGTGTAAAATGTTGTTAATGGGTATATCTCCTGGTGTTTATGTGTGTCAGTTTAACCTCGAATTTTCACTTGGTTTTTGGTGCGATTTCAGTGTTATTTCATTTAATTAGTTATATGTGATTCTGTTTATTGGTGTTGTGTAGTTCATAGGTCAATTTCACCACTTCACAATAATTAAAATAGTTAAAAAAATAGTTTTACACAAAATGATTCCGAACTCTGTTATAACGTAACAGCCATTAAAGGTTAGTTCTATCAAATATTCACTTTAAGTGCTCTCTTCAAGGTATAATAATGAACTGTCTGGATTTCCTTCGTCTCATGAAAATCTTAGCCTATATAATATATCTCATACATTGTTTCAAATCATCTTAACTTCCGACACACTTTAATTTCGTACATTATGCTCAGAAAGTAATTTCGTTATTAGTTAACTGTTCGACATATTAAATACATATTCGGTTTCACTATTCTATTCTACTTATTTCGATAGTAATTAAGTTAGTGTTACAAAGTTTTATCAGAAAATTATATTTCTTATATTTTTTGGGAGGTAGGCCTAAAATTATACTTCCTGTCTTCTAAGTAAATAATAGCCATTTTCCCTAATACAATTATTATTCTATTAAATCTGAAATTGATATAATTATCAATTCTCACTTATTTTATTGCAATTTAGTTTATTATTAATGGTTTTTAAATACAATTCATTTGTATATGACTCCCCCTATGATAATGTCAGTGAATCTATTTCAGTTTTAATGGTATTTTATTAGACAAATAAATAATTTTACTCATATAATGACCATATACCTTCTACTATATACTTTCTATATATAGAAAGCCTTATTTACATAGTATATAATATGTTGAGTTTATCTTGCATAAATATTGTCAGTTTAACTGGCTTATAAGACTAGGTTTATTAATTATTCTGCAGTTTAAATTCATTATATGGCCTAGATTTGATGTGTGGTTATTTGCAAAATGTTTTACTAATGTAGTTATTTTATATCCTTCTCTGACTTCTGATTCTTATACATTTGATTAAAAATTAGTTCTTTGACTGGTATAACAGTAATTACTGATTGTATAATTAAAATATAACATCTATCTATATCAAACTGGTGTCCTGAATAACATTGTTTTGTATATCACCTAATAACATAATTAAAAATATTCTATAACATCG
Organism: Magicicada septendecula; assembly: GCA_034769895.1. Taxonomy (NCBI): domain Eukaryota; kingdom Metazoa; phylum Arthropoda; class Insecta; order Hemiptera; family Cicadidae; genus Magicicada; species Magicicada septendecula. Next base: position 141,380,679 of record CM068368.1, read on the forward strand.
GAATGATATCTATTTTTAGATAGGGCATTCCTAAATTAAAATTAACAACAAATAACAAATTATAACAATAATATTTCTTATGAATAATCCTTACTTATCTAATTATTATATGTAATAGGAACCTAACATCCTGGTTCCATATAATGGTTAATACCTTTTACAACTTCATCATTAACAGTTTGTTCTGTAATTCCCCATTTTACAGGATTTATGCCCCCTCTTTAAGTATAACCCTGGCTATCTAAGTTATATTCCATTCTATGGAATGTTCATACAGCTTTAGTAGCTTTTTATTAGTAATATTACTATTTCATTATCAAAGTAGACACTGTTCACAAAACTTAAAGTTTATTACCTTATACTGCAACTCATGCACCTTTTTAAAGTTTATCAGTTATAATCTGATCACTTACACTTGTCCATGGTGAATTATTAATATTATTACTAGTCTTTTTCTAGTTTTTTAACATGAAATATTCAACCATGGGGGGACTGTGAAGATTTGTTTATACAAACTAAACAATAACTTTTTGAATGCACTTGTTGCGGTTTGGAAGCTCTTGAAGAATCGCGAGTTATTCCAAAGACGCTAATAAGGAAAGCTGGATTGTTTGTTAGAAAGAAGTGGACTGTATTTGAGATATTGAACATGCGTTTATTGAATAATTTGGTTTGTTAGTTACGATCGGCACGTGCGGAAGCATTTGAGGCGAAAATGCCCGAGATTAATTTTGAATGAAATCGTGGTCCATTGCAGATGGACGCAGGTAGACGATTAAAGTGAAATGTTATAAATGCATGCTGTACAATAGCCAAAAGCCGCGGCTGTAAGAGAAGTGTTTAACGAGAGTTGCGCTCGGAGTCGTGTTATAAACTAAACTAATACTGGCTTGCAGTCGGCTAGGCTGGCCGATTGCAAGGTTTGATAAAAGCGTGACGTCATCCGCGCGTGCCGTGCAATGTTAGTAGGCTGCTTACAACTGACAACACAGTACAAAGTTTAAACATACTGCCCGCCAAAATCGGGACGATTTTGTACATTAACGGTTAAATTGAACAATATAATAATTAGACTTACATGTCGTAAGTGATACAATAATTGGCGCACTGGCCAGAGAGCAATGACATAATGGACATAATATAAATTCAATTAACAATCACCAAGCATACAATAAATTGATAACACCATAAAAATACAATAATTTCCCCATGATATTGACATAACAACCCCAATGAATTTCATAATGTTTTGACCCTTAGAAAATACAATACATATATAGAATAATTGCCACTATAACTGACACTTGTGGTTCTCAGAATTTGAATCACACAAACACATTAACGATACACAACATTCATAATAATTGATAGTACATATGAGACACAGTCACTATTTCTGTAATAGCTAGCGACACTTAACAATGTTACAATGCTTATGATACAATTGACTTGTATGCTCGCCCCGGGGAATGTCCCGGGCGTGTTCCATGTAATGTGACACGCGCACACCCATGCATACACACACACACACACACCGTAAGGCACGCAAACGACTAGCTTGTTGCCACCGGAAGGGGGCATAATTTGTGGATGGGTCGGCGTAAGATACCTAGCGCGGTGCGTACTTCTGCGACGCGTACTAAGGAATCTTGACCCGGAAAAACATTGGTAATTACCCCACGCTTCCATTCTAGAGGGGGGGAATTGTCATCCAAAATGAGGACAAGTTGTCCGACCTTCAAATTTTTAAATGGGGTGCGCCATTTGTTGCGCTGCTGTAGCTGGTGCAGATAATCCCTAGACCACCGTTTCCAGATGGTCTGCGTAAATTTTTGGAGCAGAAGCCATCTGCCCAAATGAGTATTATTGCCTTGTGTATAGTCGGGTTCCGGAAGTGCCGTCAGTGGAGCACCGACCAAAAAATGAGCGGGTGTTAAGGGTTCAGGGTCTCTAGCATCGTCGGACACGGCGCATAACGGGCGTGAATTAAGGCAAGCCTCAATTTGAGAAAGAAGGGTAGAATATTCCTCAAAATTCAAGATCGTACTGCCAATTACGCGACGTAAATGGAATTTAACACTCCTTACACCACTTTCCCACAAACCACCGAAATGAGGGGCTGAAGGGGGGATAAAGGACCATTTGATGCCGTGGAGACCGCAAAACTCCAGAGAAGATTGTTCAACTTCCTTGGAGGTTAAAAATTTGTACCAATCATGCAACGTGTGGTTGGCACGACGAAAATTCGTGCCATTATCCGAAAATATTTGCGCGGGAATACCTCTGCGCGATATGAACCTTTTTAAAGCCGCTATAAAGGCGTTGGAAGTAAGATCCGACACCAATTCTAAATGGATGGCCCTAGTACACATGCATATAAATAGAGCGATATATGCCTTGGTCGTGGACTTAGAGCGCTGCCCGCCATGGCGCAAAAACACCGGACCTGCGTAATCCACGGCCGACTGTGAGAATGGCCTTGACGGCGTGACCCTAGAAGAGGGTAATTGACCGAGTAATTGATTCGCGCCTTTAGCCCGGAAACGAAAACAAGTGACACACTTATGTATCACTGAGCGGATATAGGACTTATCGTGTATGATCCAATACTTACGCCTAAGCGAAGCTTGAGTTGATTGCACTCCAGCGTGCAACAAACGGATGTGTTCGTATTCAATTATTAATCTCGTGAGATGAGAGTGCGGGTGTAAAATTATTTGGTGTTTAGTCTCGTAGCTAAGTGGGGAGAATTGCAAGCGTCCACCCACTCTTAAAATGCCTGATTTATCCAGGAATGGGTTGAGAGCAAGAATTTTACTACTGCGTGGAAGGCACCGGTGTGCCTCAAGTTCCCTAACCTCTACGTCGAAATGCAACTTCTGAGATTGCCGGACAAAAACCAAGAGCGTGTCAGACAATTCTTGAGCCGACAAAAAGGACGTGTCTCTTTCAACCACCGCGAGCCTAGAATTGCGAAGAAATCGACGGCAGTATGCGAAGACGCGAATAAGCCTCGTAAGAGATGAATAGTTTTCAATGTAACTATGTGTTGAGGACGCGACAATTAGTGAGGTTTGAGCCTGCTTGTGACGCTCCTCTTCAATGTCGGGAAAGGTACAGGGAGTATTAATGTCGAACGCGCTGACCGGCCATGAGGCCGCATCACGAGCCAACCAGGAGGGACCATGCCACCATTGAGCATGACAGTGCAGACCACGAGGGAGGCAACCGCGCGATAAAACGTCGGCAGGGTTGTCATTCGATACTACATGACGCCAAGTTCCCCTGCTGCTAACAAGACGCTGTATTTCTGCGACACGGTTAGCCACAAATACCTTCCAGCGGGAAGATTGCTGATGTATCCAGTACAACGCTATCATCGAATCCGAATAAAGATATAATCCGTCAAAATTGTAATCGACGGCATTTAAAACCTTGGACGTTAATTGAGCCAACAATAAACAAGCACAAAGTTCAAGTCTAGGAAGCGTTATCTGTTTCAGCGGAGCGACCCTAGATTTAGCACACAACAAGTTTGATGATATGGCGCCGTTCGAATAGACCGCCCGCACATAAATGCAACACGCGTAACCTTTAACCGAAGCGTCGGCGAATCCGTGCAGCTGCAATGAACTAACTGGGCAACTGTTCGAACTCTTAACCGACCTCGTAATCTCAAAATGAGTGTCGGAGACTAATTGGGTGTATAATTCCGACCATTGATTGGCTAGTGACCCGGACAAGGGTTCGTCCCAATCAGTGCCCGCCAACCACAACTGCTGCACGAAATGCTTGCAGCAAAATGTGATGGGAGCAATTAGACCTAGTGGATCATAGATCCCGGCAATGATTGATAACACGCTTCTCTTGTTGAGAACGGTTAGATTGTCATCACCCCTAACGGTGTACAAAAAGTTATCCCCCTCAACATTCCACTGTATGCCCAAGGTACGCACGTTTTGACCCTTGCTGAAGTCACGGGTTACTTGGGCGCGAAGAGTCATAATCTTATGGTGGTTAGAGAACCATTTGCGTAACGAAAAACCATACCTCCTCAACAACTTCTCGATCTCGCCTTTCATTTCAGCTAAGCTGTTCGGATCATCCGAACCCGTTATGAGATCGTAAAAGTCATTTGCTATGGCCTTAGCAGCGGTAGGGTAGTCGGCTTTATTTTCATATGCTATTTGAGCCAGACAACGCGTAGCAAGGAAGGAGGCACTAGCAGTGCCATATGTAACCGTCCTTAACGCGTAATGTCGCAATTCCTTATGCGGTGCATCACGCCAAACAATGCGTTGCAAGTTTGAATCCTTAGGATTAACAATGATCTGGCGATACATCTTTTCAATGTCCGCAATAAGTACGTATCGGTGGGTGCGGAACCGAACCATTATCGAAAACAGATCCTGCTGGATCGTAGGACCGACCATTAAAGTGTCGTTAAGGGACAAATTATTGGTGGTTTTAGCGGATGCGTCAAATACCACGCGCAATTTAGTGGTTAAGCTAGAGTCTTTGAAGACTGCGTGATGGGGCAGATAAAAGATCTCTGACCTGTCAAGCGACAGATCGTATTCATTAAGCGGCGACATGTGGCCAAGTCTTAAGTAGTCATTCATGAACTCACTATAATCCTTATAAAGGGTAGGGTTCTGCTTGAATTTGAATTCTAACGATTGGAATCTTCGTATTGCTCCGCGGAGAGAATCTCCCAAATAAGATTTATCAGATCTGCGGGGCAGGGCTACCACGAATCTCCCGTCGCGATTGCGGCTAGTGTTTTTCACGAAATGCCTTTCACACGGTGAGTCCTCAGATCGGGTTTCGCGACTAGAGATTTCCTCCAACTTCCAAAATTCCTTTAGTTGCGAGGAAACCTGATTATCATCCTTACAGACCATAAATGAAGAAACCGTTCTAGTCATGTCGACGTTGAATGGTAAGTGACCGGCCAAAATAAATCCTAACTTGGTTTCCTGAAATATAGGAAAGTCTGGTCCGCGCGTATATTTCACAGGTTCAATTAATTGTAGAAAATATTGAGCGCCGATTAATATATCGACTTGCGATGAGCAATGTAGGTGAGGATCCGCCAGGAATATGCGCTTGGGTAAATTTAAAGAGGTAAGATTGAATGACTCCGCCGGTAAATTATTAGTTATACTGGGTAATACGGCACAATGTACGTTTAACGTGAAGGGTTTATAGCGTGAATGTAGCCTTACATTAGTGCTGAATTCAGCCTGGGAAAGCGAGTTGTTTATACCCGTGATGGGCAATTGCGATTTAACTAATTGGAGGCCCATCCTGCGGGCGAAATCCATTGTGCAAAAGTTCGCTTGAGAACCGGAATCCAGTAATATCCTAACGGGAAATTTTTTGCCGACCTTATTGTATGTCATACAGACGGCGGTAGATAACAATACCGATTTATTGGTCTGTGATTTCAGTGAGCACTGGTTGTTAACAGAAGTTACGTCCCTGTTGGGGACATGAATCATGGTGTGGTGACGCCTAGAACATTTTTTACACGAAAATTTGGAGGGACATTTTGAACCCTCGTGTCCCGAACGGAGACAGTTTAAGCAAAGTTTGTTTTTTAGTAACGCATTTTTTCTATCAGGGATAGACAGCGATATAAACTGTGGGCAATCGTTAAGTCTATGTTCACCGTTACATAGCCTGCATAAATTATTTCTAATATGTGAGTGGAATGCGCCCTTTGGAGTGCTTATCTGTTTAACTGCCTTGCGATAAGGAGACTTATCGCTTTTGTTCAACCTGCTCGTTGGGCTAGTCGCGTTATCGATATTTTGCAGTAGTTTCCTACGTGAATTTAAAAAATTTGTAAAATTATTAAAATCAGGGAGTTTATGCTCCGATAAACTCTCTTTCCACAAACGTAAAGTATAACTGTCAAGTTTTTTGGCTAGATAATTTACGACAATAATTTCAAACGTGTTGACTGGCAGTTTGAGATTATTTAAAGCGTTTATATTTGCAGAGATTTGATCAATAAATTGCGATATGCTACCTTGGGATTCCTGCTGAACTAATGGTACGTCTAGGACATTCCACACGTGGTGAGCGGAGACAATCAGCTTACTATCATATCTATTCCTCAACAGATCGATAGCCACCGCGTAATTTTCATGTGTTATGGGTAATGATTTTATTACGTTAAGCGCCTCGCCATGTAATGACGAGTGTAAATAATGAAGCTTCTGTATATCTGTCAGGTCTGTTCTGACATGAATTAGTTCCATAAAAATATGGTAATAATGTTGCCATTCCACAATACTACCCTCGAACCGTGGTAATTTTATTGGTTCCAATTGAATGGGGGTTGTTTTAGGCTGTTTACCATCAGTATTAATTAGTGGTTTTTGGTTCAAGTGCTCAGATTGCTCCAACAAGTGTTGCAATTTACATTCTATAGCACAGAGATCGTCCTCCGTTTGCACTCTATCACTTGTTGACGCAACGTCTGCTTCCTCAGCCTCGATTTGTGACTGTATCTCGTCATATTTGGTGGATAATTCCATCAAATGACGCAGTTTTATTTTGAGCGCATGAGGATCGCTGTTTAACAAATCAAAATTATCCGCGAAGGTATTTATTCGGGATATTGAGGCCTTAATTGTACCTCGTTTTTTTATCAGAGCCCTTACATCGGCCATTATTACAGTTTGAGATAAAAAATGGAAAGATATTTAGAAACAATTGAGCATCGAGCATGTGAACCACAAACTTAATTTTGAATGAGTTTAAATACGTTTGGTAGCTAGCGATCGTTGGTTTGAACGTAAACTTACTCTCTCTAACTAATCAAACTCGTTGGCAGTTAAATTATTGAAATTATAAATCTAAATGATTACAAAGTATAGCTTTATCTCTAAAGTTCTGACTGATAATGAGCTGCCAACCATCTATTAATTTATATTGTGTAATAAGTTAATTGTTTATATAAATATGTCAAAAATACACACTGGGTGAAATATTATTAAAAATAAATCAAATATAGGTAAAGTTTATAGTCACGTGGCCGTCGATCCATTCGTGATGAAGCTGGCTTCGATCCCGTTTGGAGCTGCTACACCTCCTGTCTCTGCCGGTTAGCCGTTGCCTCATGTTGTACCCTCCATCATTTAAAGCTGTGGAATCTCGTAAATGTTGTCCTGTTTCGTCCCGTCGTCTCTGGTCTACTGCTTGGCTGAATCTTGTCGAGATGACTGCTACGTGCTTCACGATAATGGTGTCGCTCAGGACGAAAATGATGCCCGTCTGTCGTGATTAACTTCAGATTGGTTTTTCCAGAAATGATGTATATAAATAAATGTTGTCGCCTGTATACTCAGGTATGAGAAATCTGTGCCGTTGGGACCAAAAATGATGTAGTTTGTTTTGGCCTGAAAATGTGAAATCCTGCCTGATTGGACCAAAAATGATGTCGTTTTTGGCCTGAAATGTGAAATCCGGTCCGGTGGGACCAAAAATGTTGCGGTTTGGAAGCTCTTGAAGAATCGCGAGTTATTCCAAAGACGCTAATAAGGAAAGCTGGATTGTTTGTTAGAAAGAAGTGGACTGTATTTGAGATATTGAACATGCGTTTATTGAATAATTTGGTTTGTTAGTTACGATCGGCACGTGCGGAAGCATTTGAGGCGAAAATGCCCGAGATTAATTTTGAATGAAATCGTGGTCCATTGCAGATGGACGCAGGTAGACGATTAAAGTGAAATGTTATAAATGCATGCTGTATAAAAGCCAAAAGCCGCGGCTGTAAGAGAAGTGTTTAACGAGAGTTGCGCTCGGAGTCGTGTTATAAACTAAACTAATACTGGCTTGCAGTCGGCTAGGCTGGCAGATTGCAAGGTTTGATAAAAGCGTGACGTCATCCGCGCGTGCCGTGCAATGTTAGTAGGCTGCTTACAACTGACAACACAGTACAAAGTTTAAACAGCACTAATATTTAATACTACTAACACTTTTAGTTTTTTGTCAGTTTTACAGTGATATGGTTTTTTGGGGTGTTATACTTTCGCTTTGGAAATTCATTTATTTTGGGGTTTTTGGGGTTCTTTCCCTATGGGGTTTTTGTTTTATTTGGGTCGTCTCACTTCTTTCTTCTTTCTTCTTTAGTTTTGGTTATTCTTCCTTCTTCTTTCTTCTTTAGTTTTGATTACTCTTCTTTCTTCTTTCTTCAGTAGCTTGGTTATTCTTCTTTCTTCATTCTTCAGTAGCTTTAGTTATTCTTCTTCCTTCTTCTTTAGTTTTGGTTATTCTTCTTTCTTCTTTAGTTTTGATTATTCTTCTTTCTTCTTTCTTCAGTAGTAGTAGTTTTGGTTATTCTTCCTTCTTCTTTCTTCAGTAGTTTTGGTTATTCTTCTTTCTTCCTTAGTTTCGGTTATTCTTCTTTCTTCTTTAGTTTTGATTATTCTTCTTTCTTCAGTAGTTTTGATTATTCTTCTTTCTTCAGTAGTTTTGGTTGTTCTTCTTTCTTCTTTCTTCAGTAGTTTTGGTTATTCTTCTTTCTTCTTTAGTTTTGGTTATTCTTCCTTCTTCTTTAGTTTTGATTATTCTTCTTTCTTCTTTCTTCAGTAGTTTTGATTATTCTTCTTTCTTCTTTAGTTTTGATTATTCTTCTTTCTTCTTTCTTCAGTAGTAGTAGTTTTGGTTATTCTTCCTTCTTCTTTCTTCAGTAGTTTTGGTTATTCTTCTTTCTTCCTTAGTTTTGGTTATTCTTCTTTCTTCTGTAGTTTGATTATTCTTCTTTCTTCTTTCTTCAGTGGTTTTAATTATTCTTCTTTCTTCTGTCTTTAGTAGCTTTAGTTATTCTTCTTTCTTATTTAGTTTTGATTACTCTTCTTTCTTCTTTCTTCAGTAGTAGTTTTGGTTATTCTTCCTTCTTCTTTCTTCAGTAGTTTTGGTTATTCTTCTTTCTTCTTTAGTTTTGGTTATTCTTCTTTCTTCCTTAGTTTTGATTATTCTTCTTTCTTCTTTCTTCAGTGGTTTTGGTTATTCTTCTTTCTTCTTTAGTTTTGGCTATTCTTCTTTCTTCAGTAGTTTTGATTATTCTTCTTTCTTCAGTAGCTTGGTTTCTTCTGGTCTGGTTTCTTTGACGGGGTATATTCATTGCCTGCTTCTATCTTACCTGGGTAATTTTGTTATTAACATTTTTAGTTTCCTGGGTTTTTTAAAATTTGTATTATATTATATTATCTGCAGAGTTTTTTTTTCTTTATTTTAACCTTTCTTGTGAATATATTAGTTAATAGTGCATTTTAATTGATTCTCATCTGGATATTCCATATATTAGAGCTTTATCAATGATCATTGAGTAATGTATTTGTGTGGATTATCTGTCACGCTACAGATTGCTCTCTTCCAGAAGTGATTAGTTCAGATCATACTTAGTTTGTCTGAAGTAATTGCTTATGACATTATATTAAAAATTATATTTCTTTACTTCCTTCACATTTCTAAAATTTTTTCTTCTATATTTTTGAGCTTATCTATATTTCATTATTAACTGGATTCTTACTGATAGTAATAGTCATCTGAGGTTCGTTATTTTTTATTTTTCCATTTTCTTCTTAACTTGTTTCTTTATCCTTGGGATATTTATTCCCTAAAATTCCCTAACACGTTAGCTGGGGCAGTGTCCAGAGGGGCTCTGTAGGCTTCACACTCTGCTGGCCATACTACGTCATTTATTGATTACAGAGGTAAATCATCTCTGATCAATACATAATAATACTGCTGGACTTATCTCAGACAGTTATTAATAAAAATTATATAAGAATAGTCCACCTTATGACTATAAAAAAAAATTAAATATCTTTGGATATTTCACTTCGTATACGAACAGATCTATTAATATTTCTATCTTAGTTAATTTCTATCTCAGTTATTTTTCTCAATGGTTAGCTCTGCTGGCATTTTATTTCTCCTTGTGGTTGGAAGCTGGTATAATATAATTATCACTTATTATTCAGTGTAAAGTTTTTAATTGTCTGTCATATTTTGACTGTTATTACAATCTCCTTCTGGTCCTTGGTAGTATATATTTTGTATTATATTTTTGTTCTTTTCTTAATTCTTATGAATCATTCCACTAGTATTATGTTTTTTCAATTACTCTTTTAATTGTACTTCTTATAATTGACATTTATTATATGATCATATTTTTCTTATGGATTTATTTATATATAAATTTTTTCTTCCTTTTTTCACCCTGTTATTCTGCTCTTGCTTTTTATCCAAATGCACTCTTTAATTATTAATTCCATATGTTTAATATCTCTGTTTATTTGACATAAAATTCTCATTAATTTTACTTCACAATAAGTTTATTCATTTAAATTGTATCAGTGGTTTGTACTGCCATTTCTTTATTCTTGAAAGTTTTTCAGAATTGGTCCCATATATAATTGTTTGTAATGTGTTATCCAAATTCTTTTTCTTCTTGTTCATTTCTAAAAGTTGTTTTTAAGATAAGGTAGTAAGTTGTTCTTACTTGGGTTTTTGAATTTTTAAAAATTTTCTTCATAAATTGTTTCCTAAATAGTAGGTAGTAAGTTGTTCTTACTTCTTTTTTGAATTTAGATATTTAATTCAAAATTCATTTTCTTCTTTTTATTTTCCATAAAGTTTTTTCATAAATATTTGGTAGTAAGTAGTCATTACGTCATTTTTGAATTTTGAGATTTTCTTCATAAATTGTTTCCTAAATAGTAGGGAGTAAGTTGTTCTTACTTCTTTTTTGAATTTTTGAAATTTAATATTATTTCTTCCATACATTCAATTACTCATAATATTTTTTCATGGAAGCCTGGTTATATACTCCCTTTATCCTTTCTGAATCGATTTCCTTTATTTCATTGGTATTATTATTTTTCACATTGGATATTATATATGGTCCGGTGTATAATAGCAATAACTTCTTCGTTATTCCTTCCAGTGTGCTGGGAAGTTCACGATTTCTTAACAAAATTTTTTCCCCCTTTTCATATATTATTAATTTACCACTAGCCTTTTGATACTTATTTTGCCGTTTTAACTGGTCTTCTGCCACTTTGTTATAGAATCTAGCTTTATCAAATCTGTACCTATGGTTACTGGGGAACTCGAGGATATCTGTGATCTCTCGTGGGGGTGGTTTCTCGTGCATCGCAGAGTATGGGGTTATCCCTATAGCTGGATGGTATGCTAAGTTGAGGAATTCCTCCGTGGCTTCTAGATAGTCTTGCCACCTTTTTTGTTGATGGTGACAATAAGTCCTTAGGATCCTCCCCACTTCTCGCAACACCCGCTCTGCCGGATTACTGCTCGGATGGTAGACCGAGGTCTTCTATGTACGAATGCCCATTGACAATAATGTATCCCGCCATTTTCCACCCTTAAACTGGGTTCCATGATCAGTAATGATCGAAGATGGTTTCCCCAGGTGTGGGATATACTGTTCAGTTAGTATCCCCAGAATTTTCCGGGTAGTCGCTCGATTAGTAGGGTATAGCTTAACATATTTGGTGAAGTGGTCCATTATGATGGTTAGGTACCGATATCGGTGTCGACCTCCACTACTGGGAAATGGTCCGCAAATGTCTAGGAACACCTTCTCCAATTTTGCTTGGGAAATGATTGGGATCATCACCCCTTCCTTATTCTCATTATTAGTTTTTACCAGCTGGCAGATTTTACAACTCTTTATATACATTCGGACCTTTCTATTGATGTTTTTTGTATAGCAGCTCTCCTCCAGAGCTTTTATCACCTTGAGGGCGCCCATATGCCCGTAACGTATGTGGTAATTCACTATCAATTCCTTTTCGATCTGTGTCGGAACAACTACCTTCCAGATCTCTTCCTTCAAAGAGGTTTTAACGAACAATATTTGTTTATTCATCTGGTAATATTTAGCAACGGTTTCATCTCCCTCTTCTAGCCGAAGTTTGAGGTTTCTCAATTTTGGGTCCGCTTGTTGGTGGGTGCTCATGTTGGTCAATATTGTTGTTAAATCGGCTCTGGTGCTAAGAAGATGATATATTTTCAGCACGCTTTCTTTCTCCCCTTCGAAAGTTTGTTCTTCCACATTGACCTGGGATAGCACATCCGCGACTATATTCTTTTTACCAGGGATGTACTCCCATTGTAGATGGTATTCTTGAAGGGCAAGTATCCACCTCGTTAGTCTGCCATGGTTCAATTTGCAGCTTTTCAAGAACGAAATAGATTTATGGTCAGTTCGGACAGTAACAGGGTATCCCAAAATGTAAGTGCGGAACTTACCGCAAGCAAATACCACGCTCAGTAATTCTTTTTCTGTCACCGTGTAATTCCTTTCGCATTGGTTCAAAGACCTGCTCGCGAAGCTAATTACTTGAGGTTGACCCTTCTCGTCCTCTTGATACAGTGTCGTTCCCAGACTGATGTTGCTGGCATCGCAATTCATGAAGAACGGTAATTTAAAGTTTGGGTGGCGAAGTATTATAGTAGCCAGAAATTTGTCCTTGATTTGTTGAAAAATCCCCTCTTGTTCCTTACACCATACCCATCTGTTTTTGGATGATAATTGAGGTTGAAACCTCGCGGTTAACTCTGAATATTGTTCCTGGAACTTTCTATAATAATTGCAGAGTCCCAGGAACGACTGTAACTGCTTCCTGTTTTTGGGTGCCGGGAATTTCTGGATGGCTTCCACCTTTTCGGCCGACGGTGAGATTCCTTGATCGTCCAAGTTAAATCCTAAAAATTGCACTTCTGTGGCAATAAACTTGGATTTTTCCAACTTCAGCGTGACGTTACTGACAGCTAACTTCTCAAGCACATGTTCCACACGGTAACAGTGTTCCTCCCAGGTTTCAGATGTTATTAGTAGGTCGTCGACGTACACTGTTGTAAACTGAAGTGCTTCTTGTCCCAATATCTGGTCCATGCAGGTCACAAAGATGGCAACTGAGTTTACCAATCCGAAGGGCAATCTTTTGAATTGGTAATTGCGCCCCTCGAATATGAAAGCCAGATATTGGCGACTCCGTGGGTTTAACTCTACCTGCCAGTAGCCGCACACCGTATCCCAGGTGCTGAAGTATTGGGTACCATGGAAGCGTTTCAGGATTTCCTCAATCTCACCGGGCGATGTTCTATCGTTAATGATTTTTTTGTTTATTTCCCGTGCATCCAAACAAAGCCGGACTTCGCCGTTTTTCTTGGGAATTGCGACAATAGGGCTGGTGTATGGGGATTGGCTAGGTTCTATAATATCGTTATTAATCATTCGATTGATTTCCGCTCTCACTGCCTCTTTTCGAGAATGCGCAATAGGGTAGGATTTCCTATTAAACTCTACTGTATCTCGGAATTGAAGGGTACATTGATAATTTCTTACCTTGCCTGGCTCATCAGAAAATACTGAGCGGTACCTTTCATAAATTTGTATCAACTGATTTGCTTGAGTATTGGGTAATTTCTCTCGATTAATTCCGCTTCGGAAATCCCTTATCTCTTGTATTTTCTGAGACCATAAATCTTCGTCCGTAGTTTCGTATACTATGGTGTTAGAAGTGGTGTTAGTATTAGTATAATTGATGCTACGTATTTGCTGGTGGATACTGCTGGGAAGTGTTATCTCACTACCGACTAAATCGGCCGTCCAGGTCAGATCTCCGGTAAAGAGTGATACCTTCTCCATTCGTAAATCGATAATAGCCGAGTTCCTTCTCAGCACATCACATCCCACTAATATGTTGAAGGGTAATCCTGCCGCAATTAGGAAGACCATGTTAATAGCTATACCCTTACTAACGACATTCAATGATACTTGTTTTCTGATTGTCTTGTTTTGGCGACCAGTGGCACCGATTAATACAATGTTATTTATAGGTAAGGTTGGCAATAGCTTACCACATTTTCCTTGGATTCTCTCCAATTCTGTAGTGTTAATTATGGATACATTCGCACCGGTATCGATCATTAGTTGTACGAATGTTCCTTCGATTTCTGCATTAATGTATATTATTTCATTGTTTATTATAGGGAGGCGAGTGTTGTCCTCCTCCAGTAGTTCATTTCGGATATTTTTTAAATAATTACATCGAATGATAGTAATTTTATTGTGATTATTTACTATTGGCAATTCCTTTACATACCCAGGCGATAGAAGCAGCGAAAGGTCCTTATTGTTTATCACTGCCTCCTCCCGTTTAAATTCTCCTCATCTTGGTTATTAATTGGACCAACAGAGGCATCAGTGGGGAAACCTTGAGTAGGTTCCAGCCTTTCAGTTCTCGGTTCGTAGGTTTGTTCCCTGTTTGTATGCCGCTCCGAGTTATCTAGGCTGGTACTTCGCCTTGGCGGATTATAACTGGAGTTGTCCCGTTCTCGGCTTCTGTGTCGCTCTTCGTACTCGTGTACGCTGCTCCGCCGTTGCTGGTTATACCTGCGATGGTTGTTTCCTTCTGCCCGTATAAAATTTACCCGGGGTCGGGAGAACCTGTTGTTGTTGTTATTATGATTAGGGTAACCCCTATTGTTATTGTCAAACCGCTCGGTGTTATTGGTAGGATTGGGGTTTCTTTGTCTATTTATATAATTATTCGGGTAATAATTACCTCGATTACCGGAGAACCCGTTATTATTTCGGTTATTGTTCGGGTTTATATTCCCGTGGTTATTATTGTTGTTGTTACCATTCGTGGGGTGCTGATTATGGTAATTTGGATTATATCTATTTCCTTGGTACCCACTGTTGATCGGTTGACTATTATTGTTTGATGACGGATTATTTCGAACTTCTGGCCGCTCATTTCTTCTTCTGCTCTGCCTGTAATATTCTTCATTCTCATAGTTTTCTAACAGCTCCGTCATCGCCTGTATGGTCTTTATCTGGCTCCCTCTTCGAGCTCGTATGACCTCTTCGTCATAATGATAAGAAAGCTTGTTCACCAGGCATTCCTCTGGTATGGCTGGTTCCAGGTGCTTGGCCAGGCACACCTTCCCAAGAAAGTACGCAGTCATGGTACTGCCAAACTGAGTTCTGTATCGGCCATTGCAGATGTTGTCCCTTATTAAATTCTGGGTGGTCTCTGACCAATACTTGGACTTGAACAAACTTTTGAACTGCTGATAATCGTTTATTTCGCTCCTGTTCGCCATCCACCAATTGTCCGTCATATCACGGAATGATTCGTCTAATAGTTCTCGACTATTGGACCATCGATTACTTTTATGTTTGGCCATATACTCCTCGATACGGGCCAAGAACTCCATCGGCTTCCTTTTATATTGGCGGAAGTTAAGCCATTCTCTGTTCTCGTTGATTGGGATATTAGTAAAGCTGGTTGGTCGGCTCCGAATTGCTTCCATGTCCTCCTGGTTCTGCCTCACTTGACCAGTGATGTTAGTCATCGCTTCCTCCATTCCGTCACATCTTTCCGTAATTCGAGTTCGTACCTTGCTGAGTTCTTCCTGGCTTTCCTTTCGGTTTTCTTCTGCCTTCTTGCGAGTAGATTCTTCAAGATTTGTGACCTTGGTGTTCACCACTTCCTTGAACTCTTGTACCTCCACTTCCGTCAGCCGACATCTTCCATCAACTTCTCTTATCTGTTGATTTATTGTTATTGTTTCGTCTTCCAGCCTTTTGGTCATAGATTTCTTATTATCTTTGAGTTCTTTGTTCATTTCCTTTCTTAATAGCTCCATTCGTTCGTCTAACTTGTCTAAATTCTCTTGGTTAACTTCTCGTAATTCTTCTCGTAATAGTTGGTTATCCTCTCTTAACTCTTCCAAACTTTCCCCCATCTTCTCTTCCATTTTCTTATTATTTTCTCTTAATTCTTCCCTTAATTGTTGGTTGTCATCTTCTATTTTCTTGCTGGTTTCTTCCATCTTTTCTTCCAAATTCTTCTTATTTTCTTCCATCTTCTTTTCCACCTTCTTACTGGTTTCCTCAATTCTCTTATTGGTCCTTTCGATTTTACGGCCCAATTCTTCTTTTGTTTCTTGGTTGTCCTTCTTCAATTCTTCCTTTAAAGATTGGTTATCATCCTTCAAATCTTCTAATCTTTTATTATTTTCTTCTGTAGTAGAATCCATTTTCTTGTTCAAGTTTTCTTCGGTGGAATCCATTTTCTTATGCAAACCTTCTTCCATTCTCTTGCTGTTTTCTTCCATTCTCTTGCTGTTTTCTTCCATTCTCTTGCTGTTTTCTTCCATTCTCTTGTTATTTTCCATCATTGCCTTAAACATTTCGTGTACTGTCATGTTTTCTGTTTCCTTCTCCGGAACATTGATTTCCCCTGTTTGCGTGGGTACTTCGGGTTGTTTCTCTGGTGGTGCTGGTTGTTTATCTTCCACCCGTTCTAATATCTTTTCCACGTCCTCCACTGGGGTCGCCTCCTTATCATCCATATCAAGTTCTTTCTCGGCCTCCGCCGCTCTCTTCTTTGATGTGGCACGACGCAGCATCTTCCCTGATTCCCTGGCTGGCTAACCGCTGCCAAGCTGAATTAGAAATTGGGCAAGTAATTACAGCCTTTCAACCCCTAATTACAGCCCTTTAGTTGGACGCCAATTTTGTAATAAAACACGACGTCCGCCTCGTTCAAGCCCCGCGATGGAAGCCAATTTTGTAATAATACAAATTTAATAAATAACGGTAGATGTATGAGAGTTGTACTCTCCTGTAAGCCCCACTGTTTGGGCTAGCCAATTTTGTAATAAATCACTAGATGTATGTGAATTGTAGTAATGTATCTAATGTTCCACTTTGCTAATGTTTCCTAGTTTTCGTTATGCTCTCACTGTTGGGCTTAAATTTTGTAATAAAACCATAATATAATCGTAATTGTAGTAGTGTTCTGATATAACATTACCCAGAATAATTTTTATTGTGTGTATGTGTAGTAACGTTCCGCTCTGGGAAACGTCGATTTGGTAACGTTCCTGGTCTTTGTTGTTATCAAATAAACTTTGTGTATATTGCTGTTGTAGCAATTTGAAATAAAATATAAATTTAAAATTTATATTTAAAAATAAAAAAAAAATTAAATTCTGAAAAAATGTTTTCGGTGTAATTATGTTCTTAAAATTTAGGAACAAATCGAGTTTCTTGATTGTAATTAAAATTATGATGGTATTGTGTTTATTCTGATAATAATTTTTTTTTCTGTAAATTTGTTGAAAAGACAATCCAGTTAACTTCAAGTTTAGGCGAAAACGGCTCTCTTCTTCTTACTCTTGAAAGGTTGTAGTTTCGCATATACTGCCTTTAAAGGTTATTTAGTTTTCTTGATTAATTAACTTTTATGTCCTTTTATACTAGAAATCAACTTCAAATTACCAAAAACAAACAAAACGTTTATTAAACAAAAATAATAAATTTGGTCGATTAAATATCGATGTTATAATGCCGTATCGACTCGCTCAGGGCCGGTCGATATAAGAATTTTACATTTGTATTATAAAAATAGGTTCTTTAAACGGTTATTAATATAAAAGCCAGAGAAGGTCAGGGGCATGAAAGTATAACACTTACAATTCTAAAAATGTCTTAAATTTAAACAATGCAATGGTAGTTATAAATAATAAAAGTTTATATATAATTTTATTCAAACCCAGGTTCAGCCAAAAGTCGTGTCTTACGGTGGTGATGAGATTGGATGAAAATGGCCGCCTGACGCATGCGCGTTGATCGCCTTCTAACATTGACGAAGTACTTGTTGGAATAAAGATGTCCTTTCTTCGTATAAATGTTCTTCGCAATTGTATATGATCTTCTTGGGTATAGTTTATTGTCACTGGTGTATTATGGAATAGTTCACTTGGTGTAAAATGTTGTTAATGGGTATATCTCCTGGTGTTTATGTGTGTCAGTTTAACCTCGAATTTTCACTTGGTTTTTGGTGCGATTTCAGTGTTATTTCATTTAATTAGTTATATGTGATTCTGTTTATTGGTGTTGTGTAGTTCATAGGTCAATTTCACCACTTCACAATAATTAAAATAGTTAAAAAAATAGTTTTACACAAAATGATTCCGAACTCTGTTATAACGTAACAGCCATTAAAGGTTAGTTCTATCAAATATTCACTTTAAGTGCTCTCTTCAAGGTATAATAATGAACTGTCTGGATTTCCTTCGTCTCATGAAAATCTTAGCCTATATAATATATCTCATACATTGTTTCAAATCATCTTAACTTCCGACACACTTTAATTTCGTACATTATGCTCAGAAAGTAATTTCGTTATTAGTTAACTGTTCGACATATTAAATACATATTCGGTTTCACTATTCTATTCTACTTATTTCGATAGTAATTAAGTTAGTGTTACAAAGTTTTATCAGAAAATTATATTTCTTATATTTTTTGGGAGGTAGGCCTAAAATTATACTTCCTGTCTTCTAAGTAAATAATAGCCATTTTCCCTAATACAATTATTATTCTATTAAATCTGAAATTGATATAATTATCAATTCTCACTTATTTTATTGCAATTTAGTTTATTATTAATGGTTTTTAAATACAATTCATTTGTATATGACTCCCCCTATGATAATGTCAGTGAATCTATTTCAGTTTTAATGGTATTTTATTAGACAAATAAATAATTTTACTCATATAATGACCATATACCTTCTACTATATACTTTCTATATATAGAAAGCCTTATTTACATAGTATATAATATGTTGAGTTTATCTTGCATAAATATTGTCAGTTTAACTGGCTTATAAGACTAGGTTTATTAATTATTCTGCAGTTTAAATTCATTATATGGCCTAGATTTGATGTGTGGTTATTTGCAAAATGTTTTACTAATGTAGTTATTTTATATCCTTCTCTGACTTCTGATTCTTATACATTTGATTAAAAATTAGTTCTTTGACTGGTATAACAGTAATTATTGATTGTATAATTAAAATATAACATCTATCTATATCAAACTGGTGTCCTGAATAACATTGTTTTGTATATCACCTAATAACATAATTAAAAATATTCTATAACATCGGAATGATATCTATTTTTAGATAGGGCATTCCTAAATTAAAATTAACAACAAATAACAAATTATAACAATAATATTTCTTATGAATAATCCTTACTTATCTAATTATTATATGTAATAGGAACCTAACATCCTGGTTCCATATAATGGTTAATACCTTTTACAACTTCATCATTAACAGTTTGTTCTGTAATTCCCCATTTTACAGGATTTATGCCCCCTCTTTAAGTATAACCCTGGCTATCTAAGTTATATTCCATTCTATGGAATGTTCATACAGCTTTAGTAGCTTTTTATTAGTAATATTACTATTTCATTATCAAAGTAGACACTGTTCACAAAACTTAAAGTTTATTACCTTATACTGCAACTCATGCACCTTTTTAAAGTTTATCAGTTATAATCTGATCACTTACACTTGTCCATGGTGAATTATTAATATTATTACTAGTCTTTTTCTAGTTTTTTAACATGAAATATTCAACCATGGGGGGACTGTGAAGATTTGTTTATACAAACTAAACAATAACTTTTTGAATGCACTTGTTGCGGTTTGGAAGCTCTTGAAGAATCGCGAGTTATTCCAAAGATGCTAATAAGGAAAGCTGGATTGTTTGTTAGAAAGAAGTGGACTGTATTTGAGATATTGAACATGCGTTTATTGAATAATTTGGTTTGTTAGTTACGATCGGCACGTGCGGAAGCATTTGAGGCGAAAATGCCCGAGATTAATTTTGAATGAAATCGTGGTCCATTGCAGATGGACGCAGATAGACGATTAAAGTGAAATGTTATAAATGCATGCTGTATAATAGCCAAAAGCCGCGGCTGTAAGAGAAGTGTTTAACGAGAGTTGCGCTCGGAGTCGTGTTATAAACTAAACTAATACTGGCTTGCAGTCGGCTAGGCTGGCCGATTGCAAGGTTTGATAAAAGCGTGACGTCATCCGCGCGTGCCGTGCAATGTTAGTAGGCTGCTTACAACTGACAACACAGTACAAAGTTTAAACATACTGCCCGCCAAAATCGGGACGATTTTGTACATTAACGGTTAAATTGAACAATATAATAATTAGACTTACATGTCGTAAGTGATACAATAATTGGCGCACTGGCCAGAGAGCAATGACATAATGGACATAATATAAATTCAATTAACAATCACCAAGCATACAATAAATTGATAACACCATAAAAATACAATAATTTCCCCATGATATTGACATAACAACCCCAATGAATTTCATAATGTTTTGACCCTTAGAAAATACAATACATATATAGAATAATTGCCCCTATAACTGACACTTGTGGTTCTCAGAATTTGAATCACACAAACACATTAACGATACACAACATTCATAATAATTGATAGTACATATGAGACACAGTCACTATTTCTGTAATAGCTAGCGACACTTAACAATGTTACAATGCTTATGATACAATTGACTTGTATGCTCGCCCCGGGGAATGTCCCGGGCGTGTTCCATGTTGGCTGTTGTACTTCATAGGCTATGATGACTGCGCTAACTTTCGCACTCTTCTCTGCTATTCACCGGTTTCCTGCAACAAATCTGCTATCTACAAAGAATAATATAAAGTCAATTCCCTAAAAGAAAGGTATTTATTGATTGAAATTGGTTCATTTTTGGAAACTATTAAATCCAGTTCATCGATTTTCAGAAATTACAACAGTTTCCGATATAAGTTTTTCTATAACACAACAGATATATTCAATTATAGTTATTAGTAAAATTAATAAATTATTTATCTCAGGGTTATTTGGGGATTCTTTGAGCTGTATGAAAGTCAGAAATGCCTAGATAAGAGTATCATACTTTACAATAAATAATATTTTTATTCTTAAAGTCTGAGTCAATAAGTTCGTTTTTTAGACGCCAGAGCGCAGACTACTCGGATTCATACCGATTGCAAAAAAGAAATATGGCTGCTGTGAAGTTCTAATGAAACCACGTTTTACTGTTTTGGATTAAATAAATAAAATTTAAATGTTCACACTAAGTTTTCTTATCAATTGAATTATGTTGTACTGGTTTCCAGTGTTCGTTATTTGGTGTGATGTGTAGTTTTTTAGTTAATTAAGGTAGGCTTCCTCACCAACGTAATGACAGTTTCAAATTTTTCAAGCGATCTTATGGTTGGACAAATTTTCAATGTTCTTGGATATTCCCGCATCAATTATTATGTTTCAATGGATGTCTCAGTCGTAGTTTCTTATGCTGAATCGTTTCGTTAATTTTCAATAGTGATTGGTTCAAACTGTAGTTAATATTCTTTGAAAGTTGCTGGACATTATTCCTGTCATCTACCCTCTTGAAAATCAAATTTAACAATTCCTCATCTTGTTAACGCTGTTACTCTTAGTAACCAAGTAATTGATGAGTTTTTATTGGCTAACCTAGGTACAGTTTTAGTAAATAGGCTAGTATTAAGATATTACTAGTTCTTCCATTTTTTAGGAAAAATACTCCTTTATAAATTTTAACTCTAATTACATTTAATTTACATAATGTTTTTCTTCATATTATTACATAAACTTAGACACTTGTATGTTATAATTTAGTGGTTATTAATTAATTTATTTCTGACTTTTATTTCTGTAAATGTATTACTGCTCTAGGCCCTATTTTATCTTCCACTATCTCTTTATAATTTATACTAATTAGCAGTGATTAAATTCTTACATAACCCTGGATCCTTCAAACATAAACAAAATAACATTTTACTTACATTGATATTGCCTTTGTGGCCTAAAAAAATAAAACTATAATAACTTACTACTAAACTTAGCCTATTGTTTATTACAATAGCTCTGCATCTTTATCACAATTTGTGACTGATGTCTTTTTAATATTATATATATCATACTATGTTGCACTTTGTATACACTGCACTTCTATAGAAACACTAATTACACTGTTTTTTCACTGCTAAAGTGTTTATTGTTTAGCGTAAAGTTTATACAAATGTTTTGTAGTATGATACTTAACCGTCATTCATTTCTGACTTGGGGAATGGGATACCTACTGACTTTTATTATTAGTTTTTAAAATAATAATAATAGGTACTTCTTTATATTTTTTATTAAAGAATATCGTACCTTTAGTTTACTCAGTATTAGGCACTGATTATGTAGTGTTACAATATATATATATATATATATATATATATATATTGTAATAAAACACGACGTCCGCCTCGTTCAAGCCCCGCGATGGAAGCCAATTTTGTAATAATACAAATTTAATAAATAACGGTAGATGTATGAGAGTTGTACTCTCCTGTAAGCCCCACTGTTTGGGCTAGCCAATTTTGTAATAAATCACTAGATGTATGTGAATTGTAGGAATGTATCTAATGTTCCACTTTGCTAATGTTTCCTAGTCTTCGTTATGCTCTCACTTCAATTTTGTAATAAAACCATAATATAATCGTAATTGTAGTAGTGTTCTGATATAATATTACCCAGAATAATTTTTATTGTGTGTATGTGTAGTAACGTTCCGCTCTGGGAAACGTCGATTTGGTAACGTTCCTGGTCTTTGTTGTTGGACGGTAGCGCAATGATTTTATTTGCTAAGTTGGCTAATCTGATTATATCGCGCATCAATTTTTGCGTGGTTGAACTTTGCACAGTGCACATTCAGTTTTCTCGGCGTTCGGTTCGCCGAACTCTTCTCTGTCAATTAGTGTCGACATTAAATGTAGGCTTTAGGCCCTTACATTCTCGCTTATGGCCAACTAGCGCCATAATTAACTTCTTATTCTCGGTTATGGCCGACTAGGCTCTCTTCATGTTTAACTAAATTCGTATTAACTTGCAGTATTAGCCAGCCTCATTCAAATTTACATCTGTAATGTGATTATTTAAATATTAAACTTATTCGTATACAGTCCATTTCTCGTTATTTCTTAATTCAGAATAATTCATTTACACATTATCTCAATCACTATGGAAGACCAGCCAGCAGAATGTTTAAACCTAGAAGAATACATTTAGCCCACTCGGGCCCAATTAACTAACACTTCCTGTCCACGCTTGTGGAACATTATTTTATTCAACAGTTTCGGTCCACTTGGACCGGGACTAATCATTTTTTGGTCCACCGTGCCTGGATTCCAATCAGCATTTTAGTCCTCACGGTGCGCATCATCCATTTTTTGGTCACCCCGGACCTGGATTTCCACTTAATATCTTTACATCTGTTTCTGGCCATCACGGGCGAATTAGCACGTCAGCTAATGCGACCGTGGCGTGACTTGCGTCGCCATTTCGTCCGTCATCTTCGGACAACGTAATAGCAAGTTCCTGCCGGCTGCAGTGCTTCAAAGTGGTCATCTCTGCCAGCTGTTCACCATCGTCACCAAGGAGCCGACGCTGTGGGACGTCGCCAACCAGGTACCACCAGCAACACTAAAAAGGTGCGTAAAAAATGTCTGAAGAAGGCCTCAAGGTGCTGACCAGAAAGAGAGGCGGATTGAAATCCGCGATAGTGCGGATGCAGTCCGCGGTAAATTCGTTTGACATTCATTTAAGCACAAAACATTTTTTGACTGTAAGATTAGAAAGTCTTAAGAGCTTGGCCTCGAAGTACGACGAGGTACAGTCTGAGATAGAACTTATCAGTAAGGATACGAGCGCTGCTCAGGCAGACCGAGTCGAGGTTGAGGAAATGATATACTCAACTGAGGCAAACATTTTACAACTTCTTGACACTTATAATACTCAGACAGTGCCTCCTGTACTATCGACGCCTATGCATTTAAAGCCGATAAGTTTGCCCTGCTTCTCAGGCAACATACTTGAGTGGCAACACTTCTATTCAATTTTCAATGATCTAGTGCATTCAAGATCCGACTTAACATCAGTACAGAAACTGCATTATTTGCATTCCTCAGTGAAGTGTGAACCATTAGACTTAATTAAATCATTACCCATTTGTCAAGAAAATTATGTAATAGCGTTGAACTTGCTGTCCGAGAGGTATAATAATCCATTTATATTAGCCAAATATTACGTACAAAACCTACTTCAGGTTAAGTCCACAATAAAGGACTCAGTCCAAAGCTTGGCGGAGTTTACGAATGCAATAACGTCTTTCGTTAATTCACTGGCGGCAATGACGCTGTCCGTAAATACATTTGAGTTTATTACCATACAGTTGCTCTCCACCAAACTTGATCCTATTACTTTAAAACTTTGGAGGGAGTCAATAGACCCTGACAACTTGCCCAGTTTTCAAGACTTTACGCATTTTTTAAACTTGCGCCGACAGCTTTTAGAAAATACAATGCCAATTGAATCCGGACAGCAATTCAACAAACCTAGCGTAAAACCAAACAATAAATTTGAGAAATATAGCTTAATAAATACTGCTGGCAGCAATACCTTTAAAAATTATCACGCAGCGGCAAGGCATTTGTGCGTGTGTTGTAAATCTGACCACCCGCTTTACATGTGTAACAATTTTCGTACATTAAGTGCCGCTGAGCGGGGGCAATTGGTTGCAAATCATAAATGCTGTATTAACTGCCTTAGAGCAGGTCATTTGTTAACAAATTGTAAAAGTAAACGAGTCTGTAAAATTTGTTCAAAGGGTCATCACACCTTGCTGCACGCTAATTACGTGCCACAATCACCAGCTGCCAGCAGCAATTATTGTTCATTTAAATTACAGTGTAAAAACAATATTCTTCTATCCACAGCGGTTGTATATGTCGTTGATCAGGCTGGCAATAGGCATAAAGCACGGGCACTCCTAGATGCCGGGTCCCAGATCAATTTTTGTACGAAATCATTTGCGAAAAGGTTGCACCTTAACCTAACCCGATCTAATATTCCAATTACAGGAATAAACAACACAGCGTGTTGCGCTACTGACATTGTTTCTATGCGTATTATTTCTCGCTATCAGCGACATAGTTTTGAGGCCAAATGTGCCGTCCTATCTAACTTAACTCATAATCTACCTTCAATCTCGTTTGACATCAACCGGTTTCACATTCCAAATAAAATTTTTCTCGCCGACCCAGATTTTAATATATCTTCACAGATCGACATACTATTAGGGACACAATTTTATCTGGATTTAATATTAGCCAATAAATACACACGCGGACACAACTTCCCTATCATTCAGGAAAGAAAACTGGGTTACATTCTGGCCGGCAATCTGCCCAAACACTGCCACACCCAGGGTCCTGCGGTTTCGTTCCTGGCAAGGAACAATGACAGTCAAATTCTACAATCTCTCTAGAGATTTTGGGAGGCAGAAACAATCCCTGGCGATACCCCTGACGGCGAGTCGGCTTGCGAAGAGCATTTTGTGCGCTCTACTCAGCGCAACCACGAGGGTAGATTTATAGTGTCGCTCCCATTCAAATCTGATAATCCCCACTTGGGGGAATCGTACACAAGTGCCGAATCAAGATTTTTAAGTTTGGAACGTCGATTCAGGCGCGATCCCAAGCTCGCTCACGACTACGCGGACTTTATCAGGGAATATATGGATCTTGGGCACATGACACTCATCGATCATGGCGCTATCAATTCAGGAGCGTCAAATATTTACTACTTGCCTCACCATGCAGTGTTTAAACATTCTAGCTTGACCACAAAACTGCGCGTTGTTTTTGATGGTTCGTCCAAGACTACTAATGGTCTTTCGTTAAATGACATATTATTAGTAGGTCCCAATGTTCAGCAGGATCTCTTCTCTATTCTGTTGCGTTTTCGCATACATAAGTATGTCCTGATTGCCGACATCGAGAAAATGTATCGTCAGATTCGCGTAGCTGAAGGAGATTGTCACTATCAACGCATTTTGTGGCGTGACTCTCCCCTCGAACCACTTAAGCATTTCGCGCTGCAAACAGTAACCTACGGCACGGCTAGCGCCTCTTTTTTGGCCACTCGGTGCCTTCTACAAATTGCTAGAGACAATCAAACTTCCTTTCCTCAAGCGGCTTTAGCCATAACTAACGATTTTTATGTCGACGATCTACTTACCGGTTCGGACACTATCCCCGATCTAACCAAGCTGAAATCTGACCTAGGTGCGTTACTTGCTCAATATGGTTTCACGTTGCACAAATGGGCATCAAATGAACCCACAGCGGTCGCAAATCATCACAACTTTTCACGACCCCTAAATAAACAGGACAACGTGCGTACCCTGGGCATTCTTTGGAACAACACTGCCGATTCATTTTTGTTTGATGTCAAACTATCTCCGGTCGATCATAGCATATCCAAGAGAAAGATTCTCTCAATTATCGCCGAAATATATGATCCGCTGGGTTTAATCGGACCAGTTGTCTTTTTGTATAAACACTTTATGCAGCGACTTTGGCTTTGTAAGCTTGGTTGGGATGAACCGATTTCCGGTCAGTCACTTTCGGATTGGCATTCTTTGTGTAACAAATTGAGTTTGATTGGTAAAATATTAGTCCCGCGATCTATTCGTTTCAACCGTGAGGCGGTTACGGTTCAGTTGCATGGGTTTTCGGATGCCTCGGAGAAAGGGTTCGGCTGTTGTATATATATTCGAGTTATTTATCAGGATTCTACTGCTTCATGTCGTCTCCTGTGTTCCAAATCTCGCGTGGCTCCCCTACGCCAAGTGTCATTACCTCGCATCGAGCTCTGCGCTTGTTTGTTATTATCGCGACTTGTATCCAAGGTTATTCCTGCTCTTCATTCGTTTATTGGTGGTGTACATTTGTATTCTGATTCTATGGTGGCTCTTTTCTGGATTCATGCGCAGTCTACGCGTTGGAAGACATACGTCGCTAATCGGGTTGCTGAAATTCAGCGTCGCACGCAAGCTTATACCTGGCATCACATTGATTCGCGACGCAATCCTGCTGATATTATATCTAGGGGGTGTTCCCCTGACGTTTTGCGCGATTGCTCGCTTTGGTGGCACGGTCCTGGCTGTCTGTCTCAATCGTCAGATTCTAATCCTGTCCCATCCTTCGTACCGGCCACTCCATCGTCTTCAGAGGTCACCGCGGAAGAGAAAACTGCACACAACCAGTCGCTAATGTCTACCCTGGCTGTTGTCTTATCGTTGGACTTTTCCTCGTTGCACCGTCTGACACGTGTATATGCTTACTGTTTTCGTTTCATCAGAAATATCAGGCACCCATGTGCGGACAAACTTTCGGGCGATCTGACCCCTGTAGAAATTCATCAGTCTCTCAATTTCTTCATAAAACAATCTCAGTCGATAAACTTCGCAACCGAAATTAGTTGTCTTCGTAACGGATCTTCTGTTTCCATTAGGAGCAAGTTGGCTTCTCTCGACCCGTTTCTTGACACTTCTGGAGTGATACGCGTGGGCGGACGTTTGCAGCATTCCCAATTACCCTACGATTCGAAACATCCTATCGTATTACCCCCTTCGGCGCATATTACACGCCTTATCATCGAACGTGAACACATTCGTTTACTTCACGCTGGTGCTCAGCTCGTGCATCATTCACTGCGTCAACGTTGGTGGATTGTTAATGCCCGGCTAGTCATCCGTTCCATTATTCGTAAGTGTCTCAAGTGTATCAGGTTTGGTGCCACACCGCAGGTCCAGAGACTTGGCATTTTGCCATCCCCTAGAGTCACTCCTTCAAGGCCGTTTCTATTTTGCGCGGTTGACTATGGTGGTCCCTTCATGATTCGTCATGGCGGGCAGAAGTCTAGAACCTTTACTAAGGCATACGTATCTCTGTTTGTTTGCTTAGCAACTAGGGCTATTCACCTGGAATTGGTGTCCGACCTTACTGCAAGCGCATTTATAGCTGCTTTACGTCGTTTTATGGCACGTCGGGGTATACCTAGTCAGCTGTACTCCGACAACGGCACGAACTTCAGGAAGGCACGCACCATCCTACATGACATTTACAACTTTTGGCGCAACAAGAGTGCCATCACCTCGATTAGGTCATTCACATCCTCTCAGGGGATATCATGGTCATTTATTCCGCCCTCCTCACCTCACTTCGGTGGCCTTTGGGAGAGCGGCATAAAGAGTTTGAAATTTCATCTGCGGCGCGTAATAGGCAAATCTATATTAAACTTCGAAGAGTTCACGACCGTTTTGTCTCAGATAGAGGCATGTCTGAACTCTCGACCCTTATTTGCTATTTCCTCGGATGTTAACGACCCGGTGCCACTTACACCTGGCCATTTTTTGATTTGCGCGCCCCTAACTGCGATTCCTGACCCTGACCTTTCTCACGTTTCTGTTTCTCGTCTTGGTCGTTGGCAGCTGATTCAGAGGTTTGTCCGGGACATTTGGAAGGCGTGGTCTCGCGATTATTTGGACCAGCTGCAACAGCGTCACAAGTGGAAGTTTGCCAAAGATAATGTTTCCATTGGTGACTTAGCTTTGATTATAGAGGATAACTTGCCTCCATTAGCCTGGAAATTTGGCGTGATCATCGCCACATTTCCCGGCTCAGATAACTTGGTTCGCGTCGTAGACATTCGCACGCCTACGGGTGTTTTGCGGAGACCAATACATAAATTATGTCTGTTGCCAGCGCGAGACGAGATTTGACATTATGATTATAGCAATGCTACCTTATTCAGCCATTGGCTTATTATTTATTACGACCATTTGGTCAACATAATTGTGATGAATTGTCACAACATTTTTGTCAATTTTGCGTCGTGGCACGCTTCTAATTATCACAGTTCTGTGGGATCTTCATATTTGTATCGTATGTTAATTTGTGGGGCATACTATGTCTTACACATTTTCATTTGATGTTATGGGGTATATTGCATGTTTTTTGGTGGTCTTATTTATGAAATGTTATTACATAATACTCGCATGTTTGCCGTTAAGTAACCATGCATTCATTTCTTTACATTGTTGCTGATAAATATGTACTATTTTGTGAATGTCTTAAATTGTTAAATTGTCTCTGTAATTTCACTATTGTATTGATATTTGACATTGCAATCATTTATCTTGTAATTATTCAAATTATTGGTATTGTTTCACATAAATTGTGTCCATGTAAAACGATTGTAAGCGTCTGCCGTATGTAACTGTCACGTCTAATTTATTCATATTGTATTTTATATTTTATTCATTTTGTAAGTAAGCATGCACAATTCTTTATTTAAAACTATGACATACATGTCATAGCTGGGCTGCATTCAGCATCTAGCTTGCTCATATATTGTTACATATTGTAAATTCCTGAAACTTCAGGAATAGCATGTCTAGGTCATTACATGCCGCACTGCTGAATATACAATGGAACATGCAACTACAACATGTTCAACAACAATTTTGTTCATGATGAACATCCGTTCATGTATTAAACATTGTATAATTATGTATTTTCTTTCATGTTTTGTAATGTTACATACTGCACACTTGTGCCAGAAATATTGTTAACCAGACTTATTCGTATATGAAACAGCTGTTCGCCGACCTTGGCCTACAGTCGCCTATCTGCATGCTTATCTCTAAACTAGCGGCAGACTGCCGTTATCTAATCTCAACTCAAGGTTCAACTTGGCCTTGAAGCTAATCATGGTTAATAACGACCGTACTCTTTAAATCAAATTGTAAATGTATTATAATTTATTAAATGTGTATTAAAAAATCTTTTTGATTTTTGACGGGCAGCTTATGGACGGTAGCGCAATGATTTTATTTGCTAGGTTGGCTAATCTGATTACATCGCGCATCAATTTTTGCGTGGTTGAACTTTGCACAGTGCACATTCAGTTTTCTCGGCGTTCGGTTCGCCGAACTCTTCTCTGTCAATTAGTGTCGACATTAAATGTAGGCTTTAGGCCCTTACATTCCCGCTTATGGCCAACTAGCGCCATAATTAACTTCTTATTCTCGGTTATGGCCGACTAGGCTCTCTTCATGTTTAACTAAATTCGTATTAACTTGCAACATGCAGTATTAGTCAGCCTCATTCAAATTTACATCTGTAATGTGATTATTTAAATATTAAACTTATTCGTATACAGTCCATTTCTCGTTATTTCTTAATTCAGAATAATTCATTTACACATTATCTCAATCACTATGGAAGACCAGCCAGCAGAATATTTAAACCAAGAAGAATACATTTAGCCCACTCGGGCCCAATTAACTAACACTTCCTGTCCACGCTTGTGGAACATTATTTTATTCAACAGTTTCGGTCCACTTGGACCGGGACTAATCATTTTTTGGTCCACCGTGCCTGGATTCCAATCAGCATTTTAGTCCTCACGGTGCGCATCATCCAGTTGTTATCAAATAAACTTTGTGTATATTGCTGTTGTAGCAATTTGAAATAAAATATAAATTTAAAATTTATATTTATAAATAAAAAAAAAAATTAAATTCTGAAAAAATGTTTTCGGTGTAATTATGTTCTTAAAATTTAGGAACAAATCGAGTTTCTTGGTTGTAATTAAAATTATGATGGTATTGTGTTTATTCTGATAATAATTTTTTTTTCTGTAAATTTGTTGAAAAGACAATCCAGTTAACTTCAAGTTTAGGCGAAAACGGCTCTCTTCTTCTTACTCTTGAAAGGTTGTAGTTTCGCATATACTGCCTTTAAAGGTTATTTAGTTTTCTTGATTAATTAACTTTTATGTCCTTTTATACTAGAAATCAACTTCAAATTACCAAAAACAAACAAAACGTTTATTAAACAAAAATAATAAATTTGGTCGATTAAATATCGATGTTATAATGCCGTATCGACTCGCTCAGGGCCGGTCGATATAAGAATTTTACATTTGTATTATAAAAATAGGTTCTTTAAACGGTTATTAATATAAAAGCCAGAGAAGGTCAGGGGCATGAAAGTATAACACTTACAATTCTAAAAATGTCTTAAATTTAAACAATGCAATGGTAGTTATAAATAATAAAAGTTTATATATAATTTTATTCAAACCCAGGTTCAGCCAAAAGTCGTGTCTTACGGTGGTGATGAGATTGGATGAAAATGGCCGCCTGACGCATGCGCGTTGATCGCCTTCTAACATTGACGAAGTACTTGTTGGAATAAAGATGTCCTTTCTTCGTATAAATGTTCTTCGCAATTGTATATGATCTTCTTGGGTATAGTTTATTGTCACTGGTGTATTATGGAATAGTTCACTTGGTGTAAAATGTTGTTAATGGGTATATCTCCTGGTGTTTATGTGTGTCAGTTTAACCTCGAATTTTCACTTGGTTTTTGGTGCGATTTCAGTGTTATTTCATTTAATTAGTTATATGTGATTCTGTTTATTGGTGTTGTGTAGTTCATAGGTCAATTTCACCACTTCACAATAATTAAAATAGTTAAAAAAATAGTTTTACACAAAATGATTCCGAACTCTGTTATAACGTAACAGCCATTAAAGGTTAGTTCTATCAAATATTCACTTTAAGTGCTCTCTTCAAGGTATAATAATGAACTGTCTGGATTTCCTTCGTCTCATGAAAATCTTAGCCTATATAATATATCTCATACATTGTTTCAAATCATCTTAACTTCCGACACACTTTAATTTCGTACATTATGCTCAGAAAGTAATTTCGTTATTAGTTAACTGTTCGACATATTAAATACATATTCGGTTTCACTATTCTATTCTACTTATTTCGATAGTAATTAAGTTAGTGTTACAAAGTTTTATCAGAAAATTATATTTCTTATATTTTTTGGGAGGTAGGCCTAAAATTATACTTCCTGTCTTCTAAGTAAATAATAGCCATTTTCCCTAATACAATTATTATTCTATTAAATCTGAAATTGATATAATTATCAATTCTCACTTATTTTATTGCAATTTAGTTTATTATTAATGGTTTTTAAATACAATTCATTTGTATATGACTCCCCCTATGATAATGTCAGTGAATCTATTTCAGTTTTAATGGTATTTTATTAGACAAATAAATAATTTTACTCATATAATGACCATATACCTTCTACTATATACTTTCTATATATAGAAAGCCTTATTTACATAGTATATAATATGTTGAGTTTATCTTGCATAAATATTGTCAGTTTAACTGGCTTATAAGACTAGGTTTATTAATTATTCTGCAGTTTAAATTCATTATATGGCCTAGATTTGATGTGTGGCTATTTGCAAAATGTTTTACTAATGTAGTTATTTTATATCCTTCTCTGACTTCTGATTCTTATACATTTGATTAAAAATTAGTTCTTTGACTGGTATAACAGTAATTATTGATTGTATAATTAAAATATAACATCTATCTATATCAAACTGGTGTCCTGAATAACATTGTTTTGTATATCACCTAATAACATAATTAAAAATATTCTATAACATCGGAATGATATCTATTTTTAGATAGGGCATTCCTAAATTAAAATTAACAACAAATAACAAATTATAACAATAATATTTCTTATGAATAATCCTTACTTATCTAATTATTATATGTAATAGGAACCTAACATCCTGGTTCCATATAATGGTTAATACCTTTTACAACTTCATCATTAACAGTTTGTTCTGTAATTCCCCATTTTACAGGATTTATGCCCCCTCTTTAAGTATAACCCTGGCTATCCAAGTTATATTCCATTCTATGGAATGTTCATACAGCTTTAGTAGCTTTTTATTAGTAATATTACTATTTCATTATCAAAGTAGACACTGTTCACAAAACTTAAAGTTTATTACTTTATACTGCAACTCATGCACCTTCTTAAAGTTTATCAGTTATAATCTGATCACTTACACTTGTCCATGGTGAATTATTAATATTATTACTAGTCTTTCTCTAGTTTTTTAACATGAAATATTCAACCATGGGGGGACTGTGAAGATTTGTTTATACAAACTAAACAATAACTTTTTGAATGCACTAATATTTAATACTACTAACACTTTTAATTTTTTGTCAGTTTTACAGTGATATGGTTTTTTGGGGTGGTATACTTTCGCTTTGGAAATTCATTTATTTTGGGGTTTTTGGGGTTCTTTCCCTATGGGGTTTTTGTTTTATTTGGGTCGTCTCACTTCTTTCTTCTTTCTTCTTTAGTTTTGGTTATTCTTCCTTCTTCTTTCTTCTTTAGTTTTGATTACTCTTTTTTCTTATTTCTTCAGTAGCTTGGTTATTCTTCTTTCTTCATTCTTCAGTAGCTTTAGTTATTCTTCTTCCTTCTTCTTTAGTTTTGGTTATTCTTCTTTCTTCTTTAGTTTTGATTATTCTTCCTTCTTCTTTCTTCAGTAGTAGTAGTTTTGGTTATTCTTCCTTCTTCTTTCTTCAGTAGTTTTGGTTATTCTTCTTTCTTCCTTAGTTTTGGTTATTCTTCTTTCTTCTTTAGTTTTGATTATTCTTCTTTCTTCAGTAGTTTTGATTATTCTTCTTTCTTCAGTAGTTTTGGTTGTTCTTCTTTCTTCTTTCTTCAGTAGTTTTGGTTATTCTTCTTTCTTCTTTAGTTTTGGTTATTCTTCCTTCTTCTTTAGTTTTGATTATTCTTCCTTCTTCTTTCTTCAGTAGTTTTGATTATTCTTCTTTCTTCTTTAGTTTTGATTATTCTTCTTTCTTCTTTCTTCAGTAGTAGTAGTTTTGGTTATTCTTCCTTCTTCTTTCTTCAGTAGTTTTGCTTATTCCTCTTTCTTCCTTAGTTTTGGTTATTCTTCTTTCTTCTTTAGTTTTGGTTATTCTTCTTTCTTCCTTAATTTTGATTATTCTTCTTTCTTCTTTCTTCAGTAGTTTTGATTATTCTTCTTTCTTTTTTAGTTTTGATTATTCTTCTTTCTTCTTTCTTCAGTAGTAGTAGTTTTGGTTATTCTTCCTTCTTCTTTCTTCAGTAGTTTTGCTTATTCCTCTTTCTTCCTTAGTTTTGGTTATTCTTCTTTCTTCTTTAGTTTTATTCTTCTTCTTCCTTCTTTCTTCAGTGGTTTTAATTATTCTTCTTTCTTCTGTCTTCAGTAGCTTTAGTTATTCTTCTTTCTTCTTTAGTTTTGATTACTCTTCTTTCTTCTTTCTTCAGTAGTAGTAGTTTTGGTTATTCTTCCTTCTTCTTTCTTCAGTAGTTTTGGTTATTCTTCTTTCTTCTTTAGTTTTGGTTATTCTTCTTTCTTCCTTAGTTTTGATTATTCTTCTTTCTTCTTTCTTCAGTGGTTTTGGTTATTCTTCTTTCATCTTTAGTTTTGGCTATTCTTCGTTCTTCAGTAGTTTTGATTATTCTTCTTTCTTCTTTCTTCAGTAGTTTTGATTATTCTTCTTTCTTCAGTAGCTTGGTTTCTTCTGGTCTGGTTTCTTTGACGGGGTATATTAATTGCCTGCTTCTATCTTACCTGGGTAATTTTGTTAATAACATTTTTAGTTTCCTGGGTTTTTTAAAATTTGTATTATATTATATTATCTGCAGAGTTTTTTTTTCTTTATTTTAACCTTTCTTGTGAATATATTAGTTAATAGTGCATTTTAATTGATTCTCATCTGGGTATTCCATATATTAGAGCTTTATCAATGATCATTGAGTAATGTATTTGTGTGGATTATCTGTCACGCTACAATATATATATATATATATATATATTGCGACAAAACCATTATTAGGCATAGGTATTAACACAATAATAATAGAGTCTGCTATCTGGAGTAAGGTTGTATACTTAAACAAATTTAAAAATGGTCTGTGGTTTAACAAAATATTTATCTTAAATTAATAATGTCTATTAATGATTTGAAACTCTTTTGGTTTTAAATGTCTGTGGTTACTTGTTCGCTGAAATCCCTTTTGATATGGTTGATTCGTCACACTGCGCCTGTTCGTCCTGCTCCTGTCCTGTAGTCCGTTGAAATCTGCAACCTCGCTGCCAGCTGATTTCAGCAACACTGTCGATCCGTGGACATTCCGCTCACTCGCACGCACGCCGACACACCGATAATGATTACCTCTTAAACTCAGGGCTCGAAACTGGGTTGTACTTTACATTTATATGAATGCGGTGTATTGAACGTACACCTTTCCGCGTCTTGAGGTGTCCTCGCGTTTTGACAGGTGTATCACGATAAATATACCTTTCCTAAGCGGATATCTTGACTTTCGCGAGACTAGCACTAGTTAAATAATTATTTTAATTTTATTGAACTGAGTTCGTATACCAATAGGATATTAGCAAACGGGCAACTCGTCGCTAAGATTCCCTACTCGTAACCCTTATATAAGAACGTATTCTGCTACGAAAAACTCGCACAGGGAGCACGTCTGTTTAGGTCGAGCTGGTAGATGGGACTAACTCAAACTTCTCTGACGGTGACCCAATCTTAATGAAATTGGGGCCGCTGATTGGTCGAAACCCCTAACACGTGA
Organism: Magicicada septendecula; assembly: GCA_034769895.1. Classification (NCBI taxonomy): domain Eukaryota; kingdom Metazoa; phylum Arthropoda; class Insecta; order Hemiptera; family Cicadidae; genus Magicicada; species Magicicada septendecula. The sequence goes on from CM068368.1 coordinate 141,416,047, forward strand.
CCGAGGGGTAAAACTGATAGATAGAAGTCCTGAACAAATTGGCAAAAACTGCAGAAGCAGGTATAGATTTTATCTAGAAATTTTGTACTTTTAGAAGATAAGGAATCTATAGAAAGATGAACTTTGCTAAAAAATACATATTAAAACAATCTGTTTCGAGTCTTTGACAATAGAAAAACATAGCGCTAATTTAGATGTATGCGCTGTCCAAGTCTCAACTCATACGTTAATTTTAAACAGAGTTATTCACATAAATACGAATAACACGTGAACCCGCGCACTCGCACACTAAATTCGCACATGACATGATAGAAAATAAAATTATCGGCATTTTGACACATAATAGTTTTTTACCCATTTCGTAGTTCAAAAGTTATAGCTACTTTACAACATTTAACCAAAATCAATTTTCAACATTTCAACAACGTCAAAATTTGATATAAAAGCATGTAGTCCTGGCTACAGGTACCCTTTTTGTGATGTTCCATTCCAATATATATATATATATATTTATAAGAAATTTATAATTTATTTCATAAGGAATTCGTATTGTTTTTTATAAAAGTATCCTTATTTTCATAAGAAATTTAATTCGTTTTCGCGTTTATACGTACTATTATTTTTACGCTACTTGTGCATGTAACGTCTTATACTATAGTGCTGATTTTTTTACTTACTTATTAATGACAGCAGCGGAGTAAATAAAAATATAATGTTTTGCAAAGTCACGAATAGTGCGGTGTTCCTTCAATAATTAAACGGGGCGAGAGTAAGACACAGGATGCGTACGAAAATTCATTCCAACAAACTATAGCTGACGCGTCGCATTAAATGTTATGTATAAGTTATCGAATTAATTGTTAATAATGTATTAGAAACTTTCTCACTGAAAGTTACGTGAAAATGTTACGTAAAAATATACAGTAAAACGAAAGTTAACCAGTGAAAATATCTTACATTACACTATCTTACAAAATCAGAACAACTGTGTGATACTCATAAGATTTTAACATGTTTTTGATTTTAAATAACATTAAATTTTATCTATAAAAGTCTGCTGTAGGCATCTATGAACCTTCAAAGTGTTTCGTTGTTTTTTCGGTCTTCTATTGTCATTGATTATAGAATTTTCAACAGTTAGAGTACAAAGAATTATTTGAATTATGATTTTAATGGAAGCCTCATTGACAACAACAAAGAAAATATTTCACTTAAAAATCACGTTGTTATATTCTTTACATTAAGTAGGCCTACTTACAAATGTACCATTTTCCGGAAGAAAGTGAAACTGTTGCTTAGTAGCAACGCTGTAAGTAAGCGGTGTGACCTTTACGGTACTACTTCCATGCAGTCTACTTTAGTATTATTATTATTATTGTTACTATTAACATAGCTGCATGGATTGAGAAATAGAAAATAGATTCCTGGATTTTGTTGTTTATGACGTGTACGATGATTAACTATTTACAAGTATACTGACTCGGACCACTAATTTTTTATTAGTAATAATATTAAACATATACCTTATAGCCTGAACTAGTTATTGCTTATTACAAGCTTCATCAGACATTGCCGTTACGAGCTCTGTCTGTCTTGTTCTTGGTGACGGCACCGTTGTTCCAAAGACCGATGTTTTGCGTGTGTGTGGTGTGATATGTTAAAACAGTATGTATGATTTAAATTATGTCTGTTCGTTTAGGATGGTGTTTTTATGTGTTAGTATATTTCTAGTTGTTCAAGAGTGTCTAGTTTTTAGCCTTTTGTGTGTACGTGTAGAACATCCATTTTGTTTTTTATGTTTGTGTATGTGTGGTTTGCTTAAAAGAGGTCGTTTGGAAAGGTGGATTCGGTAGTGAGGTGTAGTGCCTTCCTGTCTTCACTGTATCTCTGTTTGAAGCTAGGTCCTGTCTTGCCTATGTAGAATTTGTTATATCCTGAGCAGTTTAGTGTGTTATGTTGGCCGTTGTACTTCATAGGCTATGATGACTGCGCTAACATTTGCACTTTTCTCTGCTATTCACCGGTTTCCTGTAACAAATCTCCTTATTTATGCTATTTATACCCATTTAGCCGTGTTTTGGTGGACCAGGTAAACCAAATTTTGTTTGTTCTTTGTGTGTGTTTTTTGTCAGTGTGTGTTCTGTAATATTTGCATTCTGTATACAATTCTGTACCCTGCTTTTTTAAATGTGTGGGCTGTTTTTTCAGTGCGGTTATTGATATATGTTAGTGTTAGAAATTTGTTGTATTCTGTTTTTGTCCGTTGTTTGCTTTGTGTTTTGTGTAGAAGTTTATTGATTATTGTTTTGTTGTATCCACTGGTTTCTGCCAAATATTTGATCGTGTTCAATTCACCCTGGTACTCATATAGTGGGATGTTGTTTATTCTGTGCATTATTGTTCTGAAGGCAGATAGTTTGTGTTGCATTGGGTGATTGGAGGAATTGTGTATTAGTGTGTCAGCTGTAGTGGGTTTTCTGTATATATTGAATTTATGTCTGTGTTCTAGTTTTGTGACGGTGAGGTCAAGAAGTTAAATAGACCAAAGTTAATTAATTAATTAATAGACAAACTGAAAGTCAATTTACAATTTAATGTTATAAAATGTTAAGTAAAATATGAATTAACAAAAATATTGCTTTTACTTAGAAAGTACACACATAATACCCCCTTCCCCTCAGTCAACACCAACAATTTACCAAGGCGTCCTCGTATGTCCTCGTTCGACACCACATATTTTACCAAGATGTCCTTGTTTTTGATCTGAAAAATATAGTAGCTATATATTAAAAACATTGTCATAATATTAAGACCTGCAGATCATCCAAACTATTAATTGTTGTCATATTGCATGGAGAGAGAGGGGGGAAACGTGTACGTAGAGGATGATGGTACGTATAAAAGGTTTAGGTTTAGTTTTGTAACTGAAATAACAAGTAGAGGCGCATCTAGTAGACGCCAATACCTATTTTCGGCTACAGCAAAAGACAGTAAGGTAATGTAATATACAATTCAATTCATTACATTGATATTTACACAGACACTCAACATATTTCATGATTATGTGTAACACAAAAGTAAAATATAAACATTACAAAAAAATACATACAGTTGAAACTTAAAAAATATAAAAACGAAACGTAGACATATTAAGTTAAGACGCACACAACATATTTCTTAATTTTGTTAAAAATAAAAATATAATATAAAAATTTAGTAAAATAGAAAAATAAACACACAGACATTAAAACACACACACACACATATAAACTTCAATTTTTGGTTTTTAATAACTCACACTTTGTTTTATATACGACCTCTGATTACAATGTAAAGCTCTTAGCTTTTATTTCAAATCCAACATATATATATATATATATATATATATATATATATATATATTTGCGTTTTTCCGTAAAACAGATATATAAATGTGAGGACGAGGCTCTCTTATTTTTCCTTAAATCATGTTCTCTTGAACAAAAAAGGATCTATTCAGAAGATAGTAACAACCTGCATGTAACATTATTTTAGGTGTAACAATAATTTAAATTAACATTGTATCCACTTACTTATCTTATAGAAAGTCTTAAATTAAAATGACGCTTAAATTCCATCGTTACTTCCGTATACGTAAACGTAATCGGCAAATATTCGCGCACAAAATGTATAGGAAACTGTAAAATTTCTACTATCTTCGCATCTTAATACTTAATTTTAGCATGTTCAACAAATATTTACATTACTCTTAGTTCTTGATAAAATTATTGATTGGCCTGAGACGGTGTATAGAGCTGAGCAGTGGACTGGATATTATGTAGGACATTCTGTTGCGACTAGTCACAGAAAACATAATGTATCCATTTATTGTACTATATGACCACGGCGACCCAGAAATATTTGGGACTTAATAGAAATAAAATACTTTTCGTCACATCTTTCGGCTAAACAGCTAAGTGATTTGCCACAAAAAGAAAATAATAAGTCACATTTAACTATATAGACATATATAGTTAGACTATATAGACCGTGACACATAACAGATGATTATGCCCACTGTAATCGGGAGAAGACATCTACGTGTAGAGCCACATTATACTATACTGATTACTATAACAGAAAAATCTCATATAATAAAAAAATAAATGATGAGTTGATGGACATAATAAATGATAATAATGAATAATGGCCACTGTCTCATTAGGTCGGTTCTGTGTACGTGTTGCGGCCAAGCATAAACCACAATACACTTAACGACAGTCAGTTTGCATAAGTCACGCTGAGCACCTGCGATTAGTTACATTGCCGCGTAACATTAATGTAACTGTTATACAAGACTAGGGACAGTTCATTTCAATAGCAATGATTAATTGTGGTGATACAAATCGTTTCGTATGAGTATTACGACACTGTTCCTGTTGCTCTTTATTTACAAAGATAAGACTCAAACAGTGCTGCGCAAAACTTACGAGACAGACGGAAGAGTTGACATGTAATGACAATGTTTTGGCCTAGTTATTAACGAAACTAATTACAAGTATTTGTAAGCACATGGAAATGAATGGAACTTAGTGTAATCTATAATTAATACCGGTATCGACATCAAATAAATGATAGAATGTTTCTTAAAAAGAGCCGTGTTAACTTGAAGGATATGATCATTTCATGTACTACTAGTTTTACAGCATTTATTATTAGTGAAAACGGGTTATTGGTAATATCGTTGCAAATTTAGTACTTCCCCTCCTATACGAACATGCCATTCGTCATGTAAAAATTGCAAAGTTTTATTAGATAGTTTGACAATATTCTGATTGGAAAATGACGCAATCAGCCGGTTAAGTTATAAGAAATAAAATGATTTAAAGTGAAATCAGATTAAATATCTACTGTGAGTTTATTCATGATGAATGCCTTATGTTTTTGCTACACATAACTATCAAGTTCCTCGAAATTGCTTTCAGAACATTTGAGCTTTTTTGCACATAATTCAAGTGATAGAAACAAATCTCAAATGTCAATCGCTCCATGTATAATCAAAAATTGTATATTCTATGTGTCATTACACAGTATATAATAAAAAACACAAGCCGTATGTAGACTACAATTGGTCTTAAAACCCTTCATACACTACCGCGACACTTGGAGAATCTCCGTATACACGGACAAAACCTAAATTTATTTCAACTGTACGGGACGTAACATGAATCACTTCTACAAATCTCCAGTCCGTTTTGGCCCTTCTACAGTAATCCCAAATTGTGTCTGAAAATATCTAAGCATCATGCTTGACTCCAAGCTTACCTGGCGACCACATACTAAACGTATCTCAGCCCTAGCCCCCAATGAATCCGATGTCTTAGAGTTCTCAGCAGCACGATCGTTGCTCCAGCGGATTATTTAGCACTATCTACACAGCTTGCCTTTGTCCTATCATGACATACGACCATCGCACCCTACTAACTGCCAATCCCGCCCGTCTCAATCCCTACAGAATCACTGAACGACGAGCCCTTCGACTTATCTATCAGACCTCCCCGAACAAAAACCAGCAACAACGCTTTGTATGCTCTCAACAAACTATCCCCAACCTAGACTCCTTCCTATACACGCTTAACTGGAAATATTCCCAAACCGCAAAGCGCTTCCTTCCAATCCACAGCTACCTCCATTAGCAGAACTATCCAGAACTCCCGTAGACCTTCATTCCTCATAAACCGCCTCCTTACTATTGCTGATTGACTTATTCCCAGAAACCCTCTCTATAGAGAAATAGAAACTTCTAAACCCCATCTGCAAACATACTTAACCTGGCGCCCTTCTTGATTTCTTGATCACATAACTTCTTAAATTTCTCTATCCACCCACCCTGTCTTTAGCCCTCTCCTTTGTTTCCCTCGCCTTACCTTGGCGCCTCACTGACGCCTCCCTCCAGCCTTGGCAGCCTGCGCTACACGATCCCGTCTTGGCTGTGTTTATGTAAAATTTTTATGGCTCTTCCATCAGCGTCTTCCATTACCCATTTGGCTATGCACACTACAGTAACACATAAATACACATCTACGCATTGCTCTTCTCCGGAAAGCTTCCACTTTTCCGCCTCCGGCTTGCACTAGCGTGTGACTCCTCACATCATTCCATTCGGCTATAGGGGATTTGCCCCAGATCAGTGTGAGACTTGTCCTTCGCGACAAGTCTCAAACAACTAAATAAAAAAACATAATAAAAGTACAGTAGTATACAGTATTTTAAATTAACAATAGTCTACATTTACTATGCATACGTATTTGTTTGTTTACCCAACATACTCCAGTTGTGTCACTTTTTCTCGGAACCACGAGCTATTTACCAGGCGTTATGAGGAGGTACATAGCAAGTAGCCACAATACCAGAGCCCAGTACCACTTCTTATTGCTTACGTGAATCTGACACATAAGGAACATTTTTGTCTAATCTGCCCACTCCTCACATGAAGCAATTATACTCTACAATAACATGTGTTCGCGGTACGTGGATAAACTTTTTTTTTCTGGAGTATGTTTTCAAATTATTTCAGCACTAATTCAGTTTAACGCAATCGATACAACTGACGTATCCTTCTACTTTAGTACTAAGACCTTATCCTCTTTGCTTATTGAGGATTCATGGATCCCCTTTTTTCAAATTATTTGTTTCCTGTCGGACTGTATCTGTTCCGTCTTATCCCTTTTGTCGAAAGAATGGTAACATATTTACCCCAGTAAAAAGATTTTCGAAAAAGAAGCGGTATAAAAATTGTTTTATATTTTCAGGAAAAGTGTGGTTCCACTATACTCTTATCTGTACAATTAAAGAATCAAAGTATTTTTTCAAAGCGGTTAAGCAACATAACGTTTGCTATAAGCTCATTTTTGTTATGCATTTGAGTATCCCAGCAAAACTTCTTGTTAGTTACTAAATTGTAACCACTCAAACGTAATATTCCAATAAAACATTTTATTTCAATATACATTTTATTTCAGTAATATTTTGATTGACACTACTTTAAAATAAATAGATTTGTTTCTCTGACGAACATATCAGTAATTCAATCGTCAATGAAAAGCTCACACAATCCAACAAATGAAAAGTGTTCATACTTATCGCATTTGAGGACGTTTGAAAAGTTTGAGAAATAAATTAAAAAGTGTCGGAAATCCATGTACTCCTAGTAAATTCACAACAGCCTCAACTATCTCGTCCTCTTTATCTCGGTGAATCCGATTTCTGCCTGTGCAGCTAGCTGCCTGCGAAACATATTATCGGATGTTCCACTGCCATCTTCATCGCCTGAGTATTTGTCACTCTCTACATCAGTTTCAGATGGTGCAATGTATACAGTACCTGCAACAAGATCCTCACTATCCTCTTGATAAACCAAAATGTCCAGTGCTTTTTGTATAATTAGATCTGAGCAAAGACAGCTTTGTAAGTTTATGATAAGAAATTATAAATTTGTTAATGATTTCGTAAATAATAAAATGTTTCACACACACACACACACACACACACACACACACACACACACACACACACACACACACACACACACACACACACACACACACACACACACACACACACACACACACACACACACACACACACACACACACACACACACACACACACACAATAATAATAATAAATATATTTCATTACATATATTAATCATACTGCAACGTTACAAGTATACTAAAATGAATACACCTCAGTCCATGTACCCAACGCAACTGTATAGTGTTAAACACCGACTAGGTCGTAGGATTTTTCTGTGTTCGTTGCGTCAAGTATATATGGTTGCACAATAAGCGTATTTTTAAAAATAGGAGTGAGACTGTATACATTAAACTATTTGTTATTAGAAAGATTTATTTACGTAGTTATATGTTTAAAATATCCTCTTATCCTGTAAGTATACTCCCTTCATTTGTTAAAATGTCATGTCTCGCATGCATTATCCAGGACGGATGAAATACAATGCTTCGGTGGCCGGTGAAATCTAAACTTTTAAAGGATACATTGAGGAGGATTGCCGATTCAATTTTGATTTTCTTTACCTTTGTGTAATTAATAAACTTCATAATTAAACCGAATTCTATATAAATGTTGAGCAGATTTTTCTCAATACAGTATAGAAAACTGAAAACAATATTGATTACTTTCAATACCTTGAGAACGTTTATACAACTATTGGACAAGTTGGATTAGTAGCATTACGGAGTCGCATGTACGTTTTGCAGGTTATACACAAAGATAATAGTGACACACATATATTACAATTGAAGAGATAGCAGAAGCAAAAGATTTTTTTTTTAATTTTTAGAGGACGCCTAATGTGTGATATCAAATTAAAAAATAAAATTGTGTAAAAACTAAGAGTTAATTTTTATTTTGTGTACATAGGCCTATAGCTTTGTTGTACTGAAAACGTAAATTCTGCGAAAATAACTGAAGTGCCTAGAGCCGGAGCGCTTTAGATTACATTTACACCTACCGCCGAACTTTCTCTTTGAACTAAGCACAACTCGGAAAGCTTCTGGCTATAATATCTATGGCATGTTCAACCGTCTAACTATTTGGGATAACAACTGTACCTCATTCAAAATGTCAGGCAAGGGAAAGGTACATACACAGTAACTCTGTGCTAGTAACTCGTATATAGTTACTAATTAGTTCTCATAGTCGCACTTTACAGCGTCTTTACAAAACTGAATATACTTCTAATATCATGTACATTAATAATACAATTTATTATTTTCTCCATTAAAAGTTATCAATATTATCCATTTAAAATTACGGATATATTATTTTTAAATATTTTTTTAAGTTTGTTATAAAAGAAATAACAAGTGGAAAATTAGAACCGGCGGTGGGAGACAAGCTAAGTAAATTATTAAATAAACTCTCATGGTCTATTAAATAAACCGATACATTCTTTACTATTACATTATAACCGGATAAATTATATAATATTATTATAATAATGTAAATTTTTTCAATGCGGATAGAGTGTCTACAAGTAAACCAAAACACAGTCTCAACAGCAAAGTGTACTTAACTCAAGGCTTCTGTGCAAACCTAACTTATACCTGTCAGTTCACCTCTAAGTATAAGTATTTCCACTCTTATTAACTTCCGTAAATAACTAATTATTGTTGCTTTGTGTGTAACGATGTTTCAAGTAGGTGTGTTTGTAAACAGATTTTTGTTTATAATTCTAAACTTGTAGCAAATACTTGCTAATGACCTCATTTCTAAAAAATATGAGTTCTTTTTCCTCTTGTATTCTTAAACTGTATTCCCATTCTAAGACACGGCATACAATTTCAGTATATCAGGAAAGATATATTCGGCTACCCGGTCGTTTACATAAAACTTATTATCAAAACTTAAATTACCTAAAATAACTGTCAAAGTATAAATGTTACATAGTTAAATATGTAATGTAGTATTTACATGTGATTTTTACTTTTTATAAATATACCTTAATATGTGTCAAAACTCATAGAAATTACAAGATATTTCCGGAACCGGTGGTGCATGTCTAAGCTATGTAGTAGAGAAGACGCTTTTTACATAGTGAGGCTAAAGATATTGTTATAACTGTAACTTTCGTAGATAAATGTTGGCATTTTCGAAGCCAAGATATATCATTACAGTGTTTCAAGCATACATGAAAAGTTTTTATCATTCTCTGATCAGATGTCGGTAATCAATAAATGGAAGTAAACAATTAAAAACAATGACACTGAGACTTTGTGTTAACAGTAAATAGTTGTTACGTAATAATCTCAAAAATAATCTAAATAAAAATTGATTTAGATTTTAACTAATAAATTGCAATGTGACAGACATTTACACCATATGTGAATGCATGAAGCATAATTATGACCAGCCGTATTAGGTGTCCGGGATAATTGGGGTGTGATTGACATAAAAAGTATTGTTTATAAATTAAGAATAATACTATAAATTAGTTCTGAGACAATATAAAGTCTATGAAACTGTAGTATGGTGCTTGAGCGAAGTGTTGTGTTGTGCGCGTATCAGAAGGAGCGTAGTGTTGTAATTAGCCAATTGGTAAACACGCAACAAGTTCTGCATGTCGACGTGCGTATGAGTTACAATTTATTGCAATTACGAAATATTAAAAGGTCAATTTAGTTGATTCATATGTAAGTGAAAACTTATGTTCTAGAAGAATCGGGAAAACGGAGGTCCAGTCTTAAGCACGTGGCATTTCCAGAATATTCCTACATTTAACATGTCTTGTATAGGAAATACGTCTATGCGCAGGACAACCGTGACGTCACCTTATAATGATGCGATTTCAGTTTAGGAAGAGAGGGTAGTCTTCATGTAGCACTCATCGAGAGCGGTTGCGGAGAGTTCCTCGCATAGTCCAACACCCATTCCAGGCAGTCCTTGGGGCCCGTAGACGTCGAGGGAGCAGCGAGTTTCGGCAGGTGGAGGTTAAGCCCGAAGTACGAGATTTTCTGCTACCGTTGCTGAACTTCGATTGCTGACCGAGGCGGCTGAGGCGGACACCGAGACACGGAGCGATTCCTGGTGCGGCGGCTGGAGCGTAGGACACAGACGACGGATCGCTGGAGACCGGAAACGAGATATTCGACCGGGACACGTTGTCCCCAGGAAGACGTCAATTCAGGAAAGCAATTCTAACAACTAAATTTGTTTTAAAATAATAAAAAAATTTTAAAGAAAAAGTTGAACTTTTCAATACAAGTATCATTGTATTAAATAAAAAAAATTGTTTAATGCTATCATCATGTTGGAACAAGTTCAATAAATGTATTAAATCACTAATTGAGGATTATTTCTGCAAATTTGGTCAGCTAACTACCTGTTACCTTGCAAAATATAAAACTGATGCTATAAATATATGTATAATTGAATATGAAATTAGTGTAGAGTACAAAGAAACTGACTCTTTATACAACAGTGTTGTACATGCAGTGGATTGGCTTTAGTGGGGAAGAGGCGGTTAGATAGTGAATGAGTTAGCGACCAATTAGATGAAAAAGCTGAATAAGTTATTACTAAACTCTATTGTGTCCATATGTAGACATACATTATAACTTATTGTATTGATAATTATTTACATTCAACTTTTCAGTCATTTAGAAGTAACCATCTCTTGCTGGTTTACTTATTTCAAGAGTTTTGTTAAAAATTCAAGACATGAATGAAAATTCAAGAAAGAAAATATTTCACCAAGGAAAATTAAGGTTTTTAATATTTTACAACTAATATATTAGTATAAAATATATTATAGTAATATGTAATATAGAATATAATATATACGAATGAAAAGAAAAGCTCCTGTGGATAATACAATTTCACCGTCTTTTGTATATTAGATTTATTGGCGCTGCACTCATGGTTGACAGATGTATGTAGATAATGAGATTTGAGTAGAGTGACTCAAAATCAATTTTGTGACGTTAAAAGATGTACTCTCATGACAAGCGCCTCCTCCTTGGAACCTCTTATACTATTAAATTATTTTTCTTCACATATTTCTATTCAATATATTTAACTTTCCTCTATTTATTCTCAACAAATTACAAGTTATTTTACATTCAGTTTTATAGGAAGTAAAAATGAAAATGTATTATTGAGTAATATATTATAGTGTTATAAATTATCTTTAAACACACGCGCGCATGCACCCACAAAAGCAAATATAAAAGTAATATAAATGTAGCTCTATTACGCAGACGCTTTTTCCTTCCCTGAGATAATTTTCGAGCATTATACAAGATTCTCATCAATAGTGATATGAGATAGTCAATAGTTAATTCGCTGCCTAACAAATTTTTTGTGTTTCGGTTGAATGTGGTGTTTTGTTTTCAGTATTGTGATTGCTACTGATGAATAATTTTATTTTGTAAATATTTCAAGTATTCAGTGTTTCAAAAATTGTGCAGCGGTTTGTACTGACTGTCGTTTGATCAGGTACTAATTTGTTTCACTATTTTTGTTTTCATAGGCATACGCTTTCTCGACTTCATTATGTAATTAGTTCCTGAATATACGGCAATTTCTTCAAACCAAAAATGAGAAACATATTATATTATATATTCAATAATTTACTATATATAAGATGATATGTTTGAAATAAAATATATAGCTACACGTGGTATAGTTTGGTTTGAGGTTTAAACAGAAAGAACATATATCTAAGCTGGTAGCACTGGCTGATGAGCGAGAAGTAATTCTAGTCTCCCTCAGTCGTTCAGCAACTGCATACATTGCTGTCCGTTTTTCATGTATGAGTGACGTATATGTGCATTCACGAATAGAACAACGCATTATTATTAAATTTTTTACAAAAGAAAAGGTGAAACCATAAGAATTTTGTAAAAATTTAAAAGACAGTTTAGTAAAGAAACATTGTCAGACATACGCGTGTATAAACAAGAGCTTTCAAAAATGCTCGAGAACATGTCGAGAATAAACCGCACCTGTTGATCGACATTGACAACAGTAGAAATGGCTTACAGGATCAAGACACTAGTTCAAATGATCGTCGAATAGCTATGCGGGATGTTGCTTTTACATTAAATATCAGTGTTGCTAGTGCAGATAGCTGTATCATAAATCAATTTCATTATCGGAAACTATGTACTCACTGGTTTCTGCGTGTGCTAGAGCCTCATTCACTACTGGCATAATATAAAGAAAACGGGGCTATTTATAATCTATTGTCACTACGGATGAAACCTGAGTACAGCATTTATCTCAGAAACCAAAAGAACAAAGATTCAGTAGCGGCATCCTTCATTTACAAAACCAAAAAATATAAAAACCCGTTTTTTCAGCATAAAAGATTTTGGTTGTCTTCTTTTGGGATATGAGAAGCGTTATACACACACTGATTTAATAACAAAACAGCGGGCAATAAACGACAAGTATTATTCCAAACAGCCAGTTGACACATACGTAAAAACGCCATTCTCTCTGTTTTTACATGTATAATGCGCGTACCATGTCGCCACTCACACGATGGATACACTCTGAGAACTGAAGACGACTGTCCTCCCCCGTCCTCCCTTAATCCGGACCACGCTTTCTCTCTGTTTCATTTGTTTTGACTCTTAAGACAGTTCTATGAGGTAAAAGTTTCCTTTCAGTTAAATAGCCATCGAAGGTGTTACAGAGCGGCTGCGTTCTCCGCCAGAAGACTTTTTTTCAATAAATACGTAAGCTGGCGGGAATGAGGCACCAGTGCTTTGATAAGGAGGGAGAGACATTATTGAAATATTGCTATGTGTAAATTACTACTCCTAGTTTACTTTTTGAATAAACCGGAAATTATTTTTAAATTTGAACGTTTCTCGTATTTTACGAAGTTACGATTATTTTGTTATTCATAATTTATTCGATATTAAATTTTTTTATTAGTAATATGTGTGTCTTATAAAACTGAATCCAATTACTTATCGAATCTTTTAGAATGTTCAATTTCCCGTTGCGTGCAACAACGGTTCAAGTTTATTTACCTTAAACCGGACGAGACACAATCTTGAACAGGATATTCCTATCTCTCTAGTTTTGAAGCAATTTGGCCTGACCTAAGAGAACCATTCGTTTTTCAAAGGTAGAACTGGGAAACTAAGAAATTCTAACATCAAGTGCACAGCAGTATATAACACGACATTGATATAGTACGAAATAACATTTTGCAACATATTCTAAGGCATCCTAGGTTTGCCTGATAAAGTCTTTTAATTGTTCAGTATCTGGCTAGTTTTTCCAGAGATTTCATCAAAATTATTTATAATTAATATGTTATTATATATTTCGTGTGTAAAATGTTTACACATTATCCTGAACCAAAGATTACAGAAGTGATTGAATTCTCATCTTCCACTGCTGCTCATCCATCCAAAGATCTTCTTCAATCTCTCGTTCCCTCAATATAGTTTGAATTTCTTCTATCCAGGTGATAGGTGGTCTTCCTCTTTTCCTTCTTCCTGGTGGGCTCCATTCCATAACTCTCCTTGGCAGTCTTTCCTGTGCCATTCGTTTCGTGTGTCAATACCATTGTAAATTTTTTGTTTATTTTTGTTTATTTGTTTGTTTTTTGTTTTGTTAATTATTAATAATAATTAGTATGTCTTAGCTGAATAAATAGCAACTTTGCTTTTACTGAACTTGTATAGCTAATTATCTAACAAGTATTGCGTATATTCTACTTACAAAATTAATTGATACGCTGCATGCAAGACGAACATTACAATTTCTTGCTTGACAAGACATTATTTGTATCAATGTCTATAGTTTCAAAACAGAATGAAATTGGGTTAAACTAGAACAAAATATCTTACACGTAAGTGTAAATAGTAAAAATTACAATGTTTCCAGAAAAATTAAATATTTTAATTTTAGTATTCACAAATTTTGTGAAAAACAAGTTGCATAAAATTTATTTTAATACAAGTACTTGGTGCTGTTTTTTTGCGAAGATTAGTAATCTAAAGTGACAGTAAGGAAATTGAAATATAAATAGAAATTTTCAAGAATTCAAGACTATTGCGTTTGTTAGCTAGAACGACGGTAGGAAAAATAAATTATAATTAAATGTGCGGGTTAGAGTCCCAAAAACAGGAGATAAAGATTTATCAGTTCTACAGTAGGACAGAAATAATTTTATTTTTGGGGTTAAATGAAATTTTTTCATTGTGTTTGTAATTACGTAAAATTACCAATTCACATTTATAGAAAAAATATTAAGTGATAAATAGTAATAAATTGTAGAAAATGAATATTAATATTTATTATTCTTAGAGAACTTTAGAAACTGGCATTTTATAGCCAACGATATTCAAGTAATGATGGTTTTCTAAAGGTTCTCCCTCTTACTATTAGCTTGTAACATCTACCGAAAGTAGCATAATAAGTCTGGCTCAATTTTTGACGTAATATTTTAACCATGTTGTACGTCACTGCAGCCATGATTTGATTTTCCCTATCATACTCTTGCTTTGGAGAATGAACCGTCTGCGACATTTAAACTACGTTTTTCTTTCAAATATATTCCAGTTTTTAATAAGTAAGCGTCATAATTTCATTATTGTCACATAATATTCTGTGATTGGCAGTGTTGCAGTTATTCGGCTCACGCTGAACGCAACGATAAGCGTATTACCGAATTAAATATAAATAAGTATATTGTCGCGTTACGGGATTATGTTCGTACTTTACTCGATGTCCTGACGTCCTTTTCCTTCCCTAGAAGGGTTTTCGCTAGACAAGTTTGGTTTAGTCGACTAGCGAATGTCGCTGTGAGCAGAGTTCCCGTCGTCTCCAGGTCGACACCTAAATTTGGAGCCTCTTTTACCAAAGTATTTATAATTATTTTGGTCCTTATGGATCAGTACTGGTGGCCAATTATATTTGTTTGTCATTTTGTAGAAGCAATCGTATGTAATTTATGCAAAAAAGAAAAGAATTGTAATCTGTAACGAACCATGATGTAGCATGTTTGTAACCGCAAGCCTCTTAACAAAAGCCAATTTCAGCCAGTTGAGTACAGAAAAGAAAGATATGTAATTTTTTACGTTAATTTAATGTTGTTATAGAATTGAGGCGTAACTTTGAGATTGTAGTAACTGTATTTTGTAAGTGTCTGTCAGATGTCGTATGATTGAATTTGTGAACACGTTAATGGTAAACCCATACTAAAAGATCTGGAATTTACAGTGTGCACTTGGTTCCATGAACGGGATTAAGAACTTCAGGAATTCGTTTCTTCATACAGTTTTGGTTTACTTACGAAGATACTTCCCACAGGCAACGTAGAAGCTTGAACCTGTAACCCGTGGACGTGTGGCGTGAACAGGAGCGGACTCGACGCCTCTATACTCCTTGTGGTGTTCAAGTAACAATGTTCTTTTTAATTAACAACACCCAGCTGTAGTTCCAACTTCCACTCAGTTAGCGAAAAAGGAAATATGAACGTATACATTTTTCAGAGACTTTAAGTATAAGCAAGTGTGATTATTATCTTGTCTTGGTCTATAGTACCAACTGTCCGTCAACTCGTTTCACCCTTCCTTGCCTGTGTGCACCTTTCCCTAAGGAGTTTATCCTGCTTACGGCAACGCTGTTTGACATTCGTGATCAGCTTTATAGCTAAATTTGGTGATAGACGATCGAGCGAATCTTCCGCGCCGTGGGTGTATGGTCGAAATCAGTGCTCATAATGAGCGAACCCTCCAGTGTTACCAATGATGTCTGGTGTTAGTCACCTCTGTCCCGGTTTGGCCATGTACCTGAGTGATGGTAATGGTGTGTAGTCCCCCTTTTTTTACCTCGCCTTAAAGGTGAGCGGACCCTCGGTTTCGATCTCTCTCTCATCCGCGCGGTTGGTTGCAGACGCTCTTGACCAAATCACCCTTAACGGCTCTCGCTGTGGCTACGTTTCCAAAAGTGAGAGTCTCCCTGTCTATAACTCGGGAAATCTGCTCTACTGTGGTGCTGGGTGAGTTTAAGTTCCAACCAGCCAACGGTTCGGTTGTTTCCCTCTTCTCTTCGGTATTCTGAATAAAAATTTTCGGTGCTATTGTCTTCGGTGTGGTGTTGCGATCAAACGGTTTGATGTGTCTTCCATTAGGCCAAAAAAAAAAAAAAAAAATTTCGTCTCTTTTCAGCTGAAAATCTAGTTGTGTTGCAAATCTCGGGAATCAAAGGCGGTAAAACTTCGTGCTCCTTCTTCTTGAAGTAGGTATCGGTTCTTCGCAATCTTTTTAAGTTCTAAGTTTAAGTTTTAAGTTTGGTGTTTACTCATCAAATTTGGGTGAATTCGTCCCGGACGGAGTTGAATTTGGCGTCACGCCCTCACGGAATTGTTGGTGGGGGCTCACGATGATGAGAACTACTGCGATCTTTCCCCTTCGGCTGTTTGTTGCGATGAATGTTGTTAGTGTGTCTGCATCTTTAAAGCTCGGCGCAAATGGGTCCCACGTTTATTGACATGTTGATTGTGACAAGCCCCGACTTCACTTGCCTTGCCTGGTGAGGGGTGTGGGGACTGATCACCCCCTTGTCGTTTACTTTCAGGGTGGAAGCGTTGCTGCGATCGGGTAACGATTCTAGGGTGACCGAAGGTGCTCCTCAGTGTTGTATTCAAATGGCGGCTAGTGCCATACCAACTGATTTGAAACCTTCCAGTATTGCGCACAAAAGGTGCCAAATTCCCCGAATTCGACTTCTTTTTGTTGGTTTTAGCCCTATCCCCGTGCACGGGATAACTCGTTGACTAAATGTTTGTATCTTGTGTGCGTTATATGTATCGGAGTATGTGTCTTATTATATTGTTGAAGTTAGAGTGAGTTCCAATCGAGTTGTTATGTTTGCTTGTTATCTGTTAGTTATGGAACTCCCTTTTGTCCTTTGTGTGGATGTTTTGTAGGTTTGATTTGGGAGTGTTTCTTGTTTTGGGAGAAGCCTTACGCTAGGTCACTATGCTGATTGCCAGCCTTTCTTATGTAATGAAATTGCGCCCTTTGCTAAGGTTGACCATGGACAATCGCCGTTTCTGCACCCGACGTTTGCCTTTCGGGGGGGAGTTCTGTTGCAGTTATTCGGCTCACACCGAACGCAACGATAAGCGTATTACCGAATTAAATAAAAATAAGTATATTGTCGCGTTACGGGATTATGTTCGTACTTTGCTCGATGTCCTGACGTCACGGCGCTACCCCTTTTTCTTCCCTAGAAGGGTTTTCGCTAGACACGTTTAGCTTAGTCGACTAGCGAATATCGCTGTGAGCAGAGTTCCCGTCGTCTCCAGGTCGACACCTAAATTTGGAGCCTCTTTTAGCAAGGTATTTAAAATTATTTCAGTCCTTATGGATCAGTACTGGTGGCCAATTATATTTGTTTGTCATTTTGTAGAAGCAATCGTATGTAATTTATGTAAAAAAGAAAAGAATTGTAATCTGTAACGAACCATGATGTAGCATGTTTGTAACTGTAAGCCTCTTAACAAAAGCCAATTTCAGCCAGTTGAGTACAGAAAAGAAAGATATGTAATTTTTTACGTTAATTTAATGTTGTTATAGAATTGAGGCGTAACTTTGAGATTGTAATAATAACTGTATTTTGTAAGTGTCTGTCAGATATATGATTGAATATGTTAACACGGTAATGGTAAACCCATACTAAAAGATCTGGAATTTACAGCGTGAACTTGGTTCCATGAACGGGTTTAAGAACTTCAGGAATTTGTTTTTTCATACAGTTTTGCTTCACTTACGAAGCTACTTTCCACAGGCAACGTAGAAGCTTGAACCTGTAACCCGTGGACGTGTGGCGTGAGCAGGAGCGGACTCGACGCCTCTATACTCCTTGTGGTGTGTTCAAGTAACAATGTTCTTTTTAATTAACAACACCCAGCTGTAGTTCCAACTTCCACTCAGTTAGCGAAAAAGGAAATATGAACGTGTACATTTTTCAGAGACTTTAAGTATAAGCAAGTGTGAGAAACTTACTAACAGATCACAACATGTTTGCTGTGAGTAACTAACAATGTAAACTTGTACTGACTCATGGAACTTATTTATATTACTTAATTTTGGATTAGTGTTCGATTCACCTTGTAAAAGACACTTAGTAAAGATTTTATGCACTGCTTAATTTATCCACTTTTCAACTTATTCAACAGTTAATTTATTCAGAATTTAATTAAATAAAAAGGATTATTACATGCTGGCTGATCCGTAATTACACAGCATTAAGAGGCTAACCTTTTTCTGAATGAATAAATTCATTTAACTCTGCTCACTAGCTGGTAGTATATTTCTTTACGCATTCCCACCCCCCCCCCCATTGCATGAAAGTTAGTTATTATGTCTGTTTTTGATGAACACTATATTTATGATGAGTTATAGGTAGCAGCTAACTTTATTATATTGTGGGACCTAGTGTTATATTATTGATATATATTGTGTTATTTTATTGTAATGTATTGTGGTTTTGTGGTACATTTGTCGTATAATGTTATTTTATGTAGCACGTTTAATATGGGGCCCAGCACTGTATAGTGACGTGTTACAGCAGGTCCCGTACACCATAGTTGTACATGTTTTTCTTCCTCTTCTCACTGTCCCTTCTAATGTTTCCTCAACAATAATAGTAAATATTTCTCTTCCTCTTATCAAATGGTCTATTCAGTTTCCTTTTCTTTTCAGGGTAGTGTCTAAAACTGTTCTGTTCAAAACCTGTTCTGCCAACCCGTTATCTCTGTCCACTTTTTTCATACGTACATTTTAAAAGCTTAAGCCTATTTGTCTCCCTTTGTCGTGGTCTACGTGTTACAACTGTACAACAGAACGCCACAAATCGGTCTGTTTCTCATTTTTAGACTCATCATGACACACAACATTCTTCGTCTTGCTGCTGACTGCTACACATCGAGGCTGAGGAGCTCTCTTTTGACGCTGAGATTGACGTGGATTGCGGACTCTCTTACGAAGAACGTTGCTGGCGGTTGGAACTCCCGCCCTAGCTTGCGCCGGCAGTAAGGTCTACAGCGGCTGAAGGTGTTGAAAACCTTGGGATCACCTGCAGTGCCGGTCCAGTAACAGCTGAAGAGTGAAGCCAAGCTAGCTGCGGCCACGTATTAGTGGGTCGTGCGACCGCCTTCGACGTTCCTTGTCAGGGCCGCGTGGCAGCAGACAACACTAGTCCGGGTGGATCGGTTGCTTCGGCTTGTGTACGCGGTAGTGTTCGTGTGCGCGTGCGCAAGCCTCTTGACGGCAGTAGCCATTCGCGGTCTGGTGTCGGCTGGTGTGTGCCAAGTGTAGTGTGCCTCCCGAAGCCAAAAGGCGGCAAGTGCAGTGAACCAGTGTTTGTGGCTTTCGCGAAGCTCCGGACCAGTGGACCTGTAATTGGGATTACTACAAGGGATCACTCGAGGTAAGCCTTCCGCGGTTTTTGGTGGCACGCCAGCTCAGCTCATAGGCAAAGTTAGGTCCCTCCCGGTAGCGGTCGGTCGTTCCGCCTAGTCGTGGTGCGACCCCCAATACCGGCGCTGAGCGAGCTCCTGATCCCCGTAGGAGGGCTTCGGCCCGAATACTTGGGCCAAAACGCGATGGGCGACCGTCGTGTTGCGGCCGGGCGGCGGACTGGTTCTGCTAAGGGCCACCAGTCCAATTCCCCATCAGTAGGCGTTAACCCTGTCCCTGACTCAGTTGCGTCGTGCGAAGGTCCTTCTCAGGGCCGACAAGCGACGTCAACTGAGTCAATCTCTGATGCTTGGGGTGCTCCCGGCCCATCGTGTACTGCGTCCTAGGACACGCCTGGGTCCGGGTTCACTGTAGTTACATCTAAGAAAAAGCGGAAAGCGGAGGAAACTTCGCTCCCCGACGACCCGGAGCTTCTGGATGCTCCTTCCCGTCGCAGCCGCCCTCCGCCCTTGTTCGTCAACGGCGTCAAGAACGTCGTTGACTCCTCCCGACGCCTTCGGCTCGGAGTTCGTCTCTCGGCGGACGTACAGATGTCTCTTCGCGGGAGAGACAGTCTGCGCGTTAGCTGTGCGACGGACGACGAATACAGGGCCGCCTACCTCTTTCTTCAAGCTAACGGCCTCCAGTTTCATACATTCACCAACGAGAAGGCGGCTCACGTCCGGCTGATAATTCGCGGTCTGGACGAAGAAACTGACCCCGACGAGGTGGCGGACGAGCTCCGCCAACTCGGTTACCCGGTTAAAGAGTGCATCAGATTGTACACGTTGGACCCAGCCGCAAATTACCCCTCCTCCGGGTGATAATCATAAAGGGGGAATTGGCGGACAGACTGCAGGGCTTGACCAGCCTTTGCGGCTTAAGAATAAAGGTAGAAAGAAGCCGTGAAGGGTGGCCATGTCCCACAGTACCACAGGTGCCAACGCTTCGGCCACGGCTCTGATAGCTGCCACAACGAAGTGACCTGCGTCAGGTGCGGGAATCCGCATCCAACAAAATGTTCCCAGTTGCCGGCTCTGGGTACCCGCTATTGTATAAATTGCTGGGAACCACACTCGGCAAACTATCGTGGGTGCTGGGTGTTCCAGGACCAGCTGAAGCAGGTCGCGGCCAGGAATACTCCTCCTGCCCGCCAGCAGCGTCAGGTCGTGCCGGAGAGTGGCGCCTTTCCCCGTCTGCCGGAGAAGGTAAGCTCCTTAAATCAAAACAGGAACCTCCCGCCCGACCTCGCCCACGTGCGAAGCCACGTGTATCGACCACCTCTGCTCCCACACAGGAGCATGCTACAGAGTCATCGCCCCAGGATACTCAGCCCGTTCCCATGGACGAGGAACCCGTCCCCGAAGTAGACGAGCCAGTCTCCGAGAGGTCTGAATCCCCTCACCCCACGGCTCGCTACACCCGCAAGAGTAAGAAAAAGAGTTAGAGGAATAAGAAAACCGCTGCTCCCGTTGCCTCTCCCAAGGTAACCCAGACCAAGAAATCACAGCGGCCAGGCGCTGGGGTTGCTCGGCAGGTCCAAAAGGAGTCCCGTCCTGCAGCCACACGGACTGAGCGCCCGACCAAC
Source organism: Magicicada septendecula (assembly GCA_034769895.1). Taxonomy (NCBI): domain Eukaryota; kingdom Metazoa; phylum Arthropoda; class Insecta; order Hemiptera; family Cicadidae; genus Magicicada; species Magicicada septendecula. Next base: position 141,437,632 of record CM068368.1, read on the forward strand.
GTCCTTACATCTCGGATAAATTCCGCCCGAAGCTATGCTGCTGCCGCCCGCAGCGACCCTGCACCCACATCTGCCTCGTCGTCCACATCCCCTTCAGCTCTGGCCGAGGTAAAGTCTTTCCTCGAGAAATATGACCTCGAAGAAGTGGCCCGATTATATAGTTCCATCCGGGGGCGTCTTCGTACGGCGACCCCCACTGAAAAGTTCCTAATGCTCGCGGAAGCTGCAGCTGCCATAGGTCTTCAATAATGCTCCACGCTAACAGAATTACCTCCATTCAGCGTGATCTATCCATCACAGCGTGGAACTCCAACACCCTTCTACCCAAACTCGAGGAACTTAGAGAGTTCCTAGCCCGTAGTAAGCCCGACGTGCTTCTCCTCTCTGAGACCTGGCTTAGGGACCAAGGCAACGTGATATTGCCCAACTATGCGCTTTACAGGGACGATAGACCTGGGCGGAACGCGGGGGGTGGCACGGCCATAGCGGTGAAACGTTGCAATGCGCATCACCGCGTGGTCTTGCCTCCTCGCCAAAATATCGAGGCCACCGCCGTTGAACTCTCCGGAGTTCTCGGAGGTGTCCTCCTGGTTTCGGCTTACAAACCGCCGACCAAACCAGTTCTAGACGCCGACCTGTCTGCAATTTTCAGAGCGCATAAGAAGGTTATTCTTGCAGGTGACCTGAACTGCAAACACGGTAGTCGTCTGACTACACCATCCAGGAGGGCGCTTAGCAGGTACCTTCACGACCACCACCTTCGAGCCTACGGCCCCGAACTACCGACGCATTATCCCCGCCGATCTGGAGCCCGACCTGACATACTAGACATTACTGTTTTCAAGGGCGTTGTCAACCAGATTGAGGTATCTGTGTTAATGGAACTGTCCTCTGACCATTGTCCCATCGAGGTGCACGTACCCGTCACACGATTGGTAGAGCAGCACGACTAGTGGTCGAGTGGAACCGATCGGGGCTGCCTTTTGTCGCAGACTTCCCGAGGATGTTCCGCTTGATACCACTCAGCACATCGACGAGGCGGTCGCCTTGTTCGATGATGCCGTGGTCTCTTCCGTCGGCGTGTGCTCACGGATAAAGCCTAATCTCACGGCCGATTATCACCGGATCCCAGAAGAAGTCCGTCTTCTCGCTTTAGAGAAGAACAGACTTCGGAGACGGTGGCAGCGGACCTGAGATCCGGCCGACAAGGCCAGCTTCAATCGGGCGGCTGGCAAGTTACGTCGTGACTTGCAGGCCTTCCGACGAAGCTGGTGGGAATTTGCGGTCGCCAAAATGGCAGACGATGTACAAGAGGGCAGCTCCTCCGTTTACAGGATTCCTACCGCGATGACCGGGAAGAGGCGCCGTCCTCCACTCCCGGCCATCAACGGAACTGGGGGACATCCCCTTGCCAAGCCGGACGAGAAATCTGAGTTCCTGGCCGGGCACCTGGAGCTTCAATTTGCTCCTAACCCGTCCGGAGACCCAGACTCCGATGAGGAGATAGAAGCCGAAGTTGAGGCTTATCTCGGCAGCCCGATCACATTCGAACCTGAACCCACTTCGGTGGAAGAGGTAACGGACAGGCTTTTAGCTTTTCGGCCCCGGAAGAGCCCTGGACCGGACGATGTTACTAACACCGCCCTACAGAGACTTCCGGACCGGGGAGTTCGCTTCCTGGTCGACTTGTTCAATGCCTGCTTCCGATTCGCCTACTTTCCTAAGAAATAGCGTTCGGCTACGGTCACGATGATCCCGAAGCCGGGGAAAGACCACAAGTTCGCCGAAAACCTCCGGCCTATCAGCCTGCTGTCGTCCACTTCGAAAGTCTTCGAACGACTAGTCCAGCGGCGGCTAATGGATCACCTTTCAAGGTTCGACATTCTGGTCCCCGAGCAATTCGGTTTTCGTGCTGGGCACTCCTCGACGCATCAACTGACGCGTTTCGTGGAGACCGTAGCCGAGACCGGTTGCTCGCGAAAGCAGACCGTCGCCGTTTTCCTTGATGTCGAGAAGGCCTTCGATCGTGTTTGGCATCCAGGCCTTCTTTACAAACTCACGGAGATTCTGCTTCCGGATTGTTACCTTCATCTGATTGCTAGCTTTCTTCGGAACAGAACCTTTCGCGTGAGAGTAGATAACACCCTTTCTTCGGAAAGGGCTATTACTGCTGGTGTACCTCAGGGAAGCGTCTTGGGCCCCCTGCTTTTCTCTGTGTACGTCAACGACGTGCCCAAGTTGCCTGGCACCAGGTTGGCCATGTTCGCCGACGACACGGCGGTGTACGCTGTCGATCGTCGCGCTGAGACGGCCATTATCTGGCTCCAGGAACAATTGGACGAATAAGTTGAGTGGGCAGAGAAATGGAGAGTTGCCATCAACGCGGCCAAGAGCACAGCAGTAGTCTTCTCCAGACGCTTTAGGCTCCCTGACAGACTCTACGTAGGCGATACACTGTTGCCCTGGTCTCGAGAGGTCACCTCGGGGTTCACCTCGACAGACGTCTCACCTGGCGGACACACTCTGCGCAAATAGCCTGAAAGACCGCCCATCGTCTCTATCAACTCAGATCCGTATTATGCAGCAACGCCATGACCCGCCGCCTAGGGAAGCTTATCGTCTCCAATTATGTGGCGCCGATGGTTACCTACGCGATAACCCGTTTGGGGCTACTTGGCCAAGACCCACAAGCGAAAGCTTCAGTCTCTCCTTGACCGAGGATTGCGCTGGGAATGCAAAGCCCATTACCTGACATCGAACAAAACGATCCGAGACTCCCTGCGTGTCCGTTCCCTGGACGCCACAATACGGACACTGTCCCGAAAATTCTATCGTCGCTCCGCCCGATTCCAGGGCAACCATCTCATTAGCGCCCTCGGTCGCTACCAATCTGTGCCAGGAGAATCTGGGACCCGGCCTCGGCGAACACTCACCCTCAAATAATTAATTGAACTCCCACGGCCGGTAGCAGGCCACACCCAAATCCAGACCATATCAATAGACCCTGCGGCAGGAGCTCTTTCTGAAGCTCGGAACCCAGTACACGAGCGGGCGACGGGCACAGCCCTCGATCTGCGTGCCAGACTCATCATTCTGCAAAACAGGGTATTCATATTCCTAAAGGCTTTTCTAGCCAAAGCAATACTTTTTCTAATGCTCACTTTGTACTTCCATTGCTATGTTAGAATTCTCCTCAAAATATTTATAATTTTATTTATAATATGTATGTTTTAAAGTTAATAAAATTCTGCAAGTCTATTCTATTTATTTATTGTAATTCTATCTTGTAAACCGTTCACAACTAACTGTTTCATCACATAATCTGTCAATTTTCCCTAAATAGTATTTTCTCATCATTTGCCATGATTCCATGTTTTCATTGTTATTAATTGTTAAATTTGTTAATTTACTAAATGTTCCTTTCCCTTAATTGATTTTCCTCCAATATTTCTTATTCTCTTCATCCAGACTGGTGTTCTTGTTTGCAGTATTTTAGTGTCGTTTAACTAAAATTACCACACGGTCTGCAAATCTGATAAAGTTTTGTTCTTCTTTCATACTTAACCCTCATTTTTCCTCCAAAATATTACATATCTTGAAAGTTTTTAAGCTTTACATATCTTAAAACTGTCCACCAGTTTTTACCACTTAACTCTGTAAAACGTTTTTCCGTATCAAGAAAAATCAAATTTATTCTCCTCTTATTTTCATTAAACATATAAAACTGGTTGGACTGGTTGGAACTCGAATTTGCCACCGCAAACTTCCAAGTGAATACGAGAGACTGCGTACCTCACAACTTATCAGTGTGTAGATCTACAGTACACAAATGACGCCATTGTCACATAGTAATACATTCTAGATTGTTCAAGAAAATCGACTACCTGCCGTTAGACATGGACTTCCGTTTTCTAGACCTTTCTAAACCACGTGTTTTCAACTGCATGTGCTTGCATAACTAATAATTTTGTCAGCTGAATAAATACTAATAAAATTTATTTTATACTAAAATAATTATTTATTAGTAGTTATTTCAATTTTCACGCTAATATAAATGACTTATAGTGTGTCTGATAATTGGATTATTGTTAATTATCTTCACACAATTCGTTACGCGTACAACACTTATTCACTTTCACTCTACACTGCACTGCTCTTTTTTGTTGTATATTATCGTCTTAAACTACGTTAATATGCAGTACTCATTCTAGTAACAATATTGTCTTATAACATTCACACCCCTTTGTACAGGACACCAAGGCGTATTGTAAATATGTCTCCCACACATACTGTGAATGTTTGTCTCATTGCAGTAGGCTATATATAAAATATCAAAAACAGCAAATCTGTGTTCCCGTGCCACTGTAGATGTACGTTATCGGTACGTACCAAACGTCTGGAGGTATACACAGACAATCGAGACCACGGCGTAACAGACCGGATAATTGTGATAATGTAAACACCGGCCGCTTACTTTAATTTATCAATTATAAATGTGTTACCAGACATGAAATTCTAGAAGGTAAAGTAATTTTACTTTCATTGCACTCCTGAAGAACGTAGAGACTTAATTAATTCGGAAATTTGGACGCTACATAATTCTACATTAGTTGTGGCGTTTCTCATTTCTCCTATTTAGCACAAAATTAGAGTAATGCTCCCAAGTGAGCCGTTTCTTTTTGTTACTCTAGGCTATGCGTTGTTGACTTACTCCTACTTCAAAGTTCACAGATCTGTACAAACATTCCAAAGTAACTGACATATAGTAAACAGTTTATGATGAAGTTTATAACTGAGTTTATAGCTTTTTCACTTTAAGAGTAACACAAGTAAATAGAATGTCTATATTAGTAATGTCAATAGAAATAGTAAATACTCTGTTTAGAATGTCTATCATCTCTCAAGATGTAACCCTTACATTTTAAATTCTAATTAATAATTTAATATTTACTTACTGTTCCCATTGTACTGGAGAGGATGAGTAACGCCTTATGGTCTCATTCCTCGATGAAGGGAAATATCCAACTGCACCTCCTCGGGGTGGTTGATGGGCAACCCCTACAGGCGGGTAACGCGGCTCTGGAGACCGAGTTAGTTATTGCTGTCTCTCCTCTACTTGTCATTGCAGATATAGGTTAGGGCACTCTCTTGCCCTTGAGGTAATAAATTGCCCTTAAAGTAGAAATCCCAAAATTTTGGCAACGGCATACGATGCAGGAGAGAAGGGAAACCTTCGCAATAAAGATCCTTATGGATATCTCATACTCAACTTCCAGGTATGATATGGAGCCCCGTGTTCGGAAAACAAGGGTGAAGACTCTAACGGTCAGAAATGAGCGGATGGAACAACGCCTCGTGTAGAGGTACCACGCATAATGGCTAGACTTAAGCCGTAGACAGCAATCCTGTCACGTCACCTTCTCCGAAGGGCTGGTAACTCTTCCGGAGTAGGTAACTGGAATTCTTCACAATAGGTAACCGGATGAATTTAAGGAACAACGACCAAGAAGAAGAAGATATTTACTTACTGGAGAAGTTAAGTAAGTATTAACTTACAGGATAAGTATATTCGTCATCAGAATAAATAAAATGCTATGAAATTTAACAATAAAATATTATTTTGCCACGTTTAAACTCTTCACGCCCCGTAATTCCTTTAAATTAGATTAAATAGAAATAGAGCTATTGTAAGTCTTAATATTGTTTCACTATAAATAATTAAACATTTCATTAAGATTAGAAGCTTTTACAATTGAAATATTATAAAGTGTAAGGTCTAAAAACTGAACGCAATTATGTTCTTTAGTGATACTCTGAAACTTATGAGATTAAAAAGATAGAAATATCACCTAGTGTTTATGTAATATCCAATGAATTGCTACTCTGCTATTGCTGTTCAAGGATACTATGTTCTTAAATCTATCACGCTCTTGTCCTAGAATACTATTTAGTTTCATCTGATTAGACCCAACTATTTTCCGAGATCGATTCGATTGTGGATATCTCTCCATTAAACCTGGGACTTTTCTACTGGTGACATTACGCCTGAATGTTGTACAATTCTTAAACTTTATATCCATTACATGTTATTATATCATATTGTAATAAATATATTATTATTTCGTATATGATATTTTGTTTGTTAGGCACTGAATATAATCTAATATATTGCATTATTTTAATATCATAGGATATAAAAAGCAAAAAATAATCTTGCTGGTAAGTAAGCAAAACGCACACACTCACACGCGCGCGTGCACACACACACACACACATACAACTCATACGAACAATAATATCTCACTGTAAATGTGGCTATATAGCTCACCACAGTTGCAAAGCGCAGGATTTAACGTAATATCGTTAAACATAAATTCTTATTTGTCATAACACATCGTATAGTAAAAATAAAAACATGTTAATAACAATAACAATTTGGTATATGATATTGGGTTGTGGCGATCTCTAGCTACTTAAGTGAGACATACACGTGAGCGCTGGGTACACGTGACGTCACGGTGGGACCCATCTACTGTTCATCCAACTCGTGATCCTTTCTGTGTATTCTAACTACCGAAGGCAGGATAACATGTGAAGTGAAAAAAATGGGAAAACTTGTTGAAAGACGTTTCAAAAATAATATTGCCTGTGTGTGTACACAAGTCAAGCTTAAGTATAATGAAATATTTTGAAACACGTAAATTCATCTGCTTAAAATTATTTAATGTAACAAACAAAAAATAATATTTTATTAAAATAATAAAAAATATACTTCCTTCCTGTAGACAATGTAAATAAACTTATTAGTTTGTCAACTATTACATTTTTATTGTGTAATTAACTTATGTATTTTAAACATAGTTTCATAGAGTAATCAACGCGTTTATAGCACTTAAATACAGATCTACTTAACACTCTTGAAACTACTAACGAGTGGTAAGAATTAAGGAATTAGATTAAATCTGTTTTAATATCTAGACATCCTTACGATGAAACGTATTTCAATCGTAAAATCCTATTCATTGTGTATCTTTTATTCATTGCCAAATCAATCAGCATATCTTTGCATTGAACTTTATACAGCGAGTACACTTTTATGTTCTCGACCATGCGCATCGTGTTCTCCCGGGATATTTGTGTATAATGAATTCAGTGTTCATGTTAGTGTTAAAATTTTTGTACTAACGGGCTCACCTCAGGCAATTTTTACCAGAAGTACGAGGGACTGTGAGCCCAAAACGCGTCGTACCTAACGACTGAAGTTGCACGAAGGACAATATAATTACCGGTAGTTGTCTACCTGTTATCTCGTAAAATCCTGTTTGCATGACACTCAAACTGTAATACTGATGAGGTAACAAAATCTTCTGATCTACAATTTTGTAAGATAACTTGATATTTTTGCTGCCTTTACTTATTTGACAAAGAATTATCTATTTTTATTCAATATATTGCGCAATATTTAATTTACGACCGGCGCACAAACAAAGTATTATGTTACACATTTTGGTACATATAAGTAAAATGAATCGAATCGCATGTTCTCAGATATTGGACGCAGATATTACAACACCTGAGAATTACAGAATCAGACTTTACGTTGGGCGTCACCTAATCTCCGTCCTTGTCTTTCTCTAAACAGTCAACTTACGTAAGCGTAGTGTCTTTCTGCTTTCTAGTATCCAGAGAAACACTTTCTAGAGTAATCAGGCTCCTTCCATACCTTTGGCATATCCAGACCACTCAATGGGATAACACTGTTAACAATAGTGTAGGTCTACTTATTGTACACATCATGCAAATAGAAATACTAAATTTAGTATTAATACACATTTATTTGGCATACAAATTCTGAATAAAAATCTGTATGAAATCACGTACAGAATGCGAATATCAACGACCGATATAAGCTTGATTCTACAAAATCGCCGTCTTATCCCAATAATTAGACACAAACGCGCGCGAGCTTGTGTGTGTGTGTGTGTGTGTGTGTGTGTGTGTGTTGTGTCACAATTATCACTAGAAATTACTGTGAGCTAATACCTTCCAAGTCACTGTCCAGTAATTTTTACCCTGAGTAAAACGTGTTCTGTTCACAGTCACACGGGTGGCATTCTCAATAATTATCCCTCCAACATACAAACGATCAGAATCTGCTTCATTTCAGCATCAGACATTACAGAACCTGCTTTTGCCACCTCGGCTGCGCTATCGTCCGTACCCAAAGTTCCGACGTGTGCAAATGCCTCCTTTCAGGAGCTTGGCATAGCAGCACACCAATTTTACCGACGCCTACCTACCACCTACGCCAGTACGACTCTAAGCTTCTGCAAATAAATCCTTACAGAAGCAAAGATCAGGCTTCGGGAAGATTTATCTGACCCCTGAGATCAGGCTAATCCACAACAATAACAATAATCAGATGTGTGCCTGCTCGACCCCCTTCGGCAGCGTCGTCGTCCAGGCACTGGATAACGCGAGGTGTGCAAGTGTTTTTCCTGAAGCCATCCGCCACAAAATGGCAATGCATCGTTCAGGCCGATGCCTTGTGGTGAAATCATGTGTCACTCACGCAAGTGTGGATGGAAACCTTGAAAACCTTTACTTGCACTCCCATCGTGCTAAGGAGATCCGCATAAAAACATCCTTCTCGTCCCGAGCCCTCTCGGCAGTGTCGTCCAGGCACTGGATAACGCGAGCTGTGCAAGTGTCTCTTTCCTGAAGCCATCCGCCACAAAATGGCAATGATTCGTTCAGGCCGATGCCTTGTGGTGAAATCATGTGACACTGACGCAAGTGTGGATGGAAACATTGAAAATTTTTACTTGCACTCCCATCGTGCTGAGGAGATCCGCATAAAAACATCCTTCTCCTGAGAAAACATGATCACGTTACACCACTCAAAACTGTGGATCATCGGACTGCGACCAGGTGAAGCACACACTTCTCCGCTTATTTCTGTCTGTCAGAAGAAACGTTGTATTCAGTTTACACCGCTTGCTTTCGACACTTTAACAACCTGCCACCTTATAACCTAGACAAATGTCTACACTTCCTTCTTAATTCTATAAATGAACTGTTTTTTTCTATAGCATTCACTGCCAATATTCACTAGCCTTATGGTTCCTGCTACTCTGTGAAATTGTATTTTGTATTAATTTTCCAATGTTTTCTATTCATAAATTCTTAAAAAGAGCAGTTGAATTTCTATTAAAAATAATTCAATTTTCCACGCGTATTTCATCATGGGTACATGTATTGCCAACCTTATATACGATTTATTAGATTCGTGTTATAATTTTCTTGTTAAAACGTATAAGAGTTAACCGTTTTTTTTAAGTATATGCCACGTTTGTTGTTTTACTATATAAACTAAAAAATATAATTTCTCCTTCTTAATTCTCTTCTTTCCTAATTAAAAATCGAAATCTAAATGTATCAGAATCCCTTGATTATGAAACGGATCTACTTTTACATGTAGAATTTATCTTTGCTTCCGTTTTCCGATTAATGGTATTATCACGTACAGGCAGCTAAATTTGTTTACAAGTATACAGATTAATATAGAATTTTGTTTTTTTTTTTAATAAAATGGCTTTTGTATAATCTTACTTTACAAATTTACAAAAAATATAATTTAAAATATTCACAGTAAAAAAGTGTACTTATATTTTTTAAAAAGTTTGTAAATATATACCATTTGTACATAGAATATTTTTATCGCCTATACAGCGTACTATATTTTGTTTATACGGGTAAATTCAGTTCCCATGCGGCAACGGTATTACTTGGATTGCAATTACGTTAAGCGCTGGTGCGGTAACCTCAAGACCAGCATACCGCAGCTGCAGTATTAAGTCACCTTTCATTACTGACATTTACTGAGCTGGAACATTTGCAGGCTGCTGTTATTATTGTGGTGCAAGTTAAGTGTTGTTCCAACCAATCTGCAGAACGTTGCGTCAGTTTGAAATTGTACAAGAAAAATAAATTACTCCAGCATACCTGTACGGTTCAGTTTATGAAATTGACTTCAGTAGTTAATTAATAACAATAATAATAAAAAATAACAGTTTTTTCTTTATATTTGTAGTGTGATAAAAACGGTTGGCTCTAATCCTGATATATTAAAGTTCTTAGAAATGTTACAGGAGGACACGTCAGAGAATTTGACTTTTTACTACAGTGAGAAATTGTCTTGGTCAATAAAGCTGCCAACATAGAGTTGGCAATGTCAGAACACCTATCAGTTGGACTACATGAACCTCCTTCACATCTAAATCAACGTTTTCGTTTGTTGTATATTTGAGCACTTTTAAATTAACACTCTTGGACAATCCGTTAGGTCTGTGAAGGACACCATGAAAAATTAGAAAGTCAGTGTTAAGTTATTCTGTTTAAATTTATGTTAATATTAATGGTTTCATTCCCTGTACGTAGAAAGCCATTTGTTAGATGAATTTTTCTTTACCTTATTATTTAAATCAAACAGTTTTTAGCTTTTCTCGGATTTATCTTTCCTTATGGGTCTATAGCTGTCAAGTTGTAGAGCGATTTCATTTGATTTTCGCAGGTTAGCGTTAGGTAGGAAATCAGACGTAAAGGACTCTTATGCTTCGAAAACTGAGTCTGAGATTCTTAATGGTATTTTTATGCGTGTGTTCAGTACTATGGAACACAAAACGTTAATATAAGGGCATAAAGAGGTCATTGTTTCATGGCCGCATATAATGCAGAGAGGTTGATATAAGTTCCTTGAAGGTATCGCTAAGAAAGTGACTATAAGAGATAGGAGACACGGCATCAGTACCTTTGTCCGTTAGTATTCAACAGTTTAATAATTGCTACCACTATAGTTAACCATATGTTTTAACTAGGTATATTTTTGCAAAGAGATTGAAAAAAATATTAGTTTACTGATTGGACTTACCATCCATAACTTTACGAGCAGTTTCACTGATTTTGCCTTGAACTGATTTAGACCTAGCATGTAAATATTGTAAACATGAAAATACCGTGCTTATATGTGTAAGACAATTTGTGGCTAACGGAATTAAAAACTTAAGTAATAACTTAGGCGACTTTGATTAAACGATACACAACAAATTACATATGACAGAATTTACACAGTGGTTTTACTCATGCGTTTACAAGTTGCTATCGTTAATAGATATTATCAGTAAATACGATAGATTAACCGAATATTTGTTTTCAAATTTTTTTAAAGAAAATAACATGTAGATACTCAGTCGGTGTTTATTGCATAAATAGTATACAGCATAATAAAAACCGGAGTTATTAATTAATTTAAAGGTTGCATGCATGTAAGTCTTAAATAACTTAAAAAAAGTCTGCTCATAGAATGATGATTACTGCTACAGCATGTGTTTGTAGATACATAGTAGATATTTAGAGAGTGTGTGCCCTCTGAACACCTTTTATATTAAGGTCATAAATTGTCTGAAAAGTTTTGGTAATTTTTCAGAAATGTTTAAAATTCATAGACTGTAATATTTTAAAACAACATTACATTTTGTTCTTTGTTCAAAGTGTAAAACAACGTTGTATCCTTTACCTCTTACTTACTAATATATCAGTTGGTATGATTTTATCTTTTGTTCAAGTTTTAATTATTACTTCTCGATTTCTTTATTTTGATTTGGGTTACTTGATTTTATTTACTATAAAAAAGTTTATTTTTAGTTTAGACTATATGATGTCAATTTAGCTTATCAGTAAATACTTAACTTAGTTGTGTTCAAAATCTGGCACTGATGGTGGATAAAACTTTGTACCTATACACTTTGTACTGTAAAGTGCGGGCGCGTGTGGTGACGTAATTTTTCTCCCTACTATCTGCTACCGGTTTGACACACGCCTGTAGCGGCCAAAACTAAGTTTGTTCTACACAAGACTCCGAGCAGGCCACTCGTCTCAATCGCCAGCCGCGGCTACATTATTTTCCGTATTCTAAATTCTTAGCATGATCAGCATGCGCCAATTTACTCAGGCGATCTCAGCCTTTTTACGCACGATTATATCATTTAGTACTTAATTTTATTTCAATTATTAGGCATCATGCCGCTCTAAACCTGCACGCGCCAGCAATTCACTTCAAATAATTTCGATAAAAGATTAACTCAATAACTTATACAATCCACTTCATCATTTCATTTCACCAGCACCTCAATAAGCGTTCCTAAGACTAACTCAAGATATTCTTCGAGAGCGTCTAAGACGCACCAGATGGAATATGAATAAACCTGATTGCTTCCTATCGTGTTGCACAGCACTTGGTTGGAAAAACTCAGTATAGGCCTATAGGAGACACATATGAATCCTGCATGGAATGTTCAGACAAATTGACATTGTGATTTCAGATAATTTCTTTGCTCTCCATTGTGTCACATATCTAACTCTTGTTTTCATCTTTCCGTTTGATTAAGTACTTAATTTATTGACATCCCTGCCACTGTTATAGCACGTGACAATCTGTTTGAATTTTTTCCGTTGTTGTTTACAGTTCCGTATGTATGTGCGAGTATATTTTAATGTTCACTGAAAAAGAGCGTATTCGCATTTCTCTTACTCTAAATCCAGTAGTTACATTGATATGCAGTAATCTTTGTGAGTTCTTGATCCTCATTCACAACGCAAACATACCTTGTATCTTCTCTTATTCTTCAAGTTCTTTCATTTTTTTCTAAAGTTGTTCCTCATTTTCTACCAATACACGATGTCCAATTGTTTGGGCTAATTTAATTAATTTGAGTTTGGATATAGTGGCACTTTAATAAATAATTTGGGAACAGTAATGTTTATCATTGATTTGATATTCTTACCTAATAACATAGATGCTGTGTTAAGTTTATTAAACATTCGATTCCATTTCTCTTTAATATTAGTTGACTCGTAGTTCCGTTTCTTTTGTAGGAGTAATAGGACTTATGTTGTTTGAAATTCAATGGTAAACAGGTTGTTTGCATTTTTATTGAGATATTGTTTTCATATATTCTGTAATTTCGTGATTATATAGATAGTACACAACCCGTCCTTACAAAAAGAATTATAGAATAATAGTACTAGCTATATGTTAGTTAACATAGGATAATCTAACAACTCAATGAAATATATATAAAATGAAATTATAAATTAAAAGCAGATAAAACTAATAACTCAGAACCTACAAAATTATAGCACTAAAATATAAGAATCCGACGCCTTAGTAGAATACTAAAAAATTCAAAGTGTACTCTAAATTTTCATTTTTCACATAAATTTCATTGCTTTTAAACCGTCAGTTCCCCTAAATTGGAATTGTTTCTGGAATAATGTTTAACTATTTGGTGGCTTATTTTTTTATTGCTGAATTATGCAAAATACTTTATTTATTATTACAACTGTAGCAAAATTAGTAACTAAAACGGTAGTTAGTCGCTGATAATTTTTACAATCTTTTGCCTATAATTTTCTAATAAACTTGTCACGTCCTTTTGTTTTTATCATCAATCGATTGTCACTATCTTTCATATTTTTTCTTAATAACCAACTTTATATACTCGTTTAAGTAACTATTCAATTAAATATTCTATGGGACTATACAGAACTGTCGACTTCTATACACAAAAGAGGACAGCTACAGTTAGAATGAAGTAATCATTTCAAGTTTAGATTTCAATAACTGTGTATGCTATAAACTTAATAAACAGTAAAGCTTAAACCAGTATATAAAACATTTACATTATTCGATAACAAAACACAAATTTATGTTTATTACGTCTAATGTAAAATGTCTTTCAAATTCATTTTACATTTTCATAAATTATCGTTGGGAATCTGGATAGGCCTATAATTTATACTTCCTATATTTTATTGGAGTATTTTATAGTGTTTGTAATAACAAAAGTGTTAAGATAATATAATATAAGATAAATACTGTTTATTCTGAAATGTTCTGTGTAATATCAAAACCGGAATGTTGATGAAATATATCTGTAACGCATCTCAGATTGTTAACCTAGGCACACAATTGTTGATGGGATTAAAGTAGACTTGTTTCTAACATGATTTTTATTTCAGGAAAAATAGGAAATGAAATAAACCAATATTATTAAAGTTGTATTTGTTGGATGCAGAGATGTACTTCACTTGACGTAAGTACAATAAATAGAATAAATTATGTGGGGGCGCTACATTATTAAATATATTTCATACAATTTTATTTTGTTCGCGGCTTTTATGTCTATGAATAATCTAACTATTTTTTTTAGTTTTTAAGTTATGTTAAATGTTTATGCTAGAAAATATCCGCACACAATTGATTTAAGAAAATCGTTTCTGTCTCGATTTCTTCCTCTTGATGCTGCTTTGCCAATGACTACACTTCATTTAGTAAATTTTAGTATCATTTAAAAATGAGATTTGTTTATGGAATTATCTATGATAACTACGTTACCTGTAAATCTGCTGCTATTTTATTTTCTGTAACAAACCAGAGTCCATAAGCTGTTACAAATCCTTAAAACGTATGTATAATTTTATCCTTCTATCGTGTAGAGTTCTTCAAGTGCTAAATTCTGTAATTTCTCTAATAATGTTATAAAAATATTTATATAATTATTAGTAACACGTTGATTTTAAGTAATATAAAATATGTTTTTGAGTTGCGATTTGGCTAAATTAATTGTCCAAAAATATGTATTAAAGCGATGAGTGACACAAAGTATTGAAATGGTTTGTTAAAATAAAAAATTACTTCCAGTTGTTTAAGTTTGTTTACAAATATGTTTGTAACTTTCAGTACATTGTATGTAGTTCATAGTAAGCCTGTGTTAGGATCTCTCAAAAACAAATTACATAAATACCTACAATAAGATGATCTATAAAATTGTGATTATGTAACAAAACAGTAATCTAACTTTTTAGAACATTTAAATTTCCACCTAAATCACTAGAGTAAGAGTTGAAAGGGAATTCTCATATCTAAATAAACACGATTCCTTACTGACGTAAATGTTGGCCTGCGTTGTAAACATTACAATCTAATTTAATACGAACGTTTTTTAAAATAACCGTTAATTTGAGATAACGTTATTAGCAGAAGTTGTAGAGTAAACATTAGGTCAAAATCAATTATTTACTTATTCATGATATATTAAATAAATTTAATAGTTTACAAAATTTCCGAAAATCGAATGTAAAGAAGAATACAAAGAGAATGAGTTTTTTTTATTGTTCACTAGATGAAAATATACCTTTGCATTGTCAAGGACGATTGAAGAACGACTTTTGTTGGCATAGTATGTTGAGACAAACAAGTCGGTAAAATTTGCGTTCGTTCTAGCTCATAAAGTATTTTTTTCTAGAACGGAGTTGTTTATTTTGGAATAACTTAGTGACGCTTTAGGGTTTTTTAATTTTCCGATGTTTATTGAGAAATCTCACTACTTCAAACTAGGACTATAGAAAGAAAATGGTGTGGAAATTATAAAACGTCACTTTATATAGCGTGATGATTACTCTGTGTGTGTGTGTGTGTGTGTGTGTGTGTGAGAGAGAGAGAGAGAGAGAGAGAGAGAGAGAGAGAGAGAGAGAGAGAGAGAGAGAGAGAGAGAGAGAGAGAACATTGAGAAGAAATATTTCTTATTCACAGACCTGAGTTCCCTAACTGCAGAGAGCAGGTTTCAGTGATACTATATCATATTATACAACCAAAATATGTACGCTATTTTCTAGCAACATAATTTAATGGAACTATTTATTAACGGCTACCAAAATTTTCCCTTCTTATGTCTTGTTATATTTTGTTACGTCTATATGCTTGTAGATATTCTACTCTTATAAAATAATAATTTTGGTCAAGTAGAGAAACAAACAACAGCTAGTCTATTACGGGTGTTGTGACTACTGCCTCAATGCACCCTAATTACTAATTAACATACGTTTCAATATCAGAAATATTAATATATCAGTTGTGTACTCAATTAATCAAAAACGACTTAATTGCTAACAAATAACAAACAAATAACAAACAAACAACAAGATAAAAACAAGTTTCGATTACAAAACGATTTTTGAGTTTGAAGTACTGACAGGACACAATACATTAAAGACAAGAATACCAACGAAGTATTTTTTTCAGTATTCGTCAAATGTTGACGTTTTAGTTCGAAATTTGTGTTATTAAAAAGAAACAAAATATGCATGACAATCCAATAAACTTCTATTATGACATATATATATTCTTTCTTGTATTTAATATTATTATATTTCAGTTTCCCTAAATTCAAAACTACCACAAAATATTATCAATAGATAGGCATAAAAAGATTTTGTTATCTAACTTGTTTTTAAATTTAATAAGTAACTTAATTCTGACGTTCAGTATGTTATCCTAACATAGGATATTACGTCATAAACGCCTGTGAAGTAAGTGTATTCGTAAAACAAATTTGTTTCTACGTAATGTGTTCTACTATGTTAATCGTATTCATTACTTAACTTTCCTGAATTTTTAAACCAGTTATAATTGTTGTCTTGATTATTCATCTCTTCTTTCACAGCACTAACACTTAACTAAAAATGAACTTTTTCATGTGAAAACTTACTGATTTTATTGGACGCGTTTCGGCTAACGTATCCGCCTTCTTCAACTTTGATACAGTTATAATTATTTGGGCAAAAATCAATTATCTGATTATAAAAAAACCAGGCTATTTTAAAATAAAAATTTTCGTTATTGCTGAAGGAAAATAAAATTTAAGAGCAAAGAGAAAGCAAAAGAAAAATTATTTAATGTGGCCAAATTGTATTCATTTTTCCTGTCTTATAAAGTAGTGTTTTACATTAGGCTTTTATAATTTAATAAAGATGTAGAACAAACTTACAGAAGGGCAGAAACTATTAAATATTCATTGAGTTGCCTGAAAGATGTGTTAATTAATTCGTGCTTGTAAACAAGAGACACCAAACAGAAATCTCATCGTAAGAATGCAGATAATAACAGAAATCATGCACTTAATGAATGAATATACACTATGGAAAAGAAATGTGTGTATAATTGAGATAGACGATAGATAAATAGGCAGACTATATATGCATAGTCGTTTATGAGGCTATAAAACTATGCAAAGTGTATTGCTGTTGTTTTCGATTTATCTGTGTATAGGCTAATGTTTACTAAATTGAGTAACCAAACACTTAAATTAAATACTTAAATACTTTAGATGAGTTATTGTAAAGACAATTATGAAAATCAAGAATATATAAATGTGTACAAAATTAAAAATTAAGTGGAACAAACATAATAATAAATGAAAATAGTGTTAATAAATCGTGTAACGTATCATATTAAACTCTCTAACATCTATTAACAGGTTATATTTTTATTTTACTGCTTTTTTCTAGTAAACATGCATTGTTATAAATACCTATAATATACTACCAAGCATGCGGATTTACACACGAGTACTGAAACTTACGATTGTACAAGTGATTATAGTTCTCTATCATTCGTTTCCATTGTATCTATTTATTAACTCAAAATGGTTTCTTTATCGAGATGTATACACCTATTCACATAAAATTTTCTAGAAATGATGAATTAAAATCTGAGTGTAAACGATAATATGTAATTGTTTTGTAGAAGTAGTATGTTCAAGAACATCATTTCCATAAATGTGAAGAAAAGGTTTTACTTTTAAAATGATGAAGCTGCAGTAACAAATATCTATCATGAAGGTAAATAATAATAATAATAATAATAATAATAATAATAATAATAATAATAATAATAATAATAATAATAATAATAATAATAATAATAATAATAATAATAAGACGCCACAATAACGAGCTGTACACACATGTTGAGAAAATGACAGACGTAATTAGAAAAAGAAGAATTACTGTCTACGGACATATTCAGACAAAGAATCCTAACAGACTAACAGGGAAACTTTGTAACTGTTTCAGAAAGCTCAAAATGCCCATTACGTGGCTCAAAGGAATAGAAAAAGAGATAGAAGAACTCGAGATTACTCAAGAAGGCATTGAAGTATTTTAACACTTAAAAAGAAATTAAAACATGCTTAAGGTTTTCACAAAAACCCAAGAAGATGGCAGTTGATATCTCGACTGACGGGAGGAGTTAGAGACATCGATCAAGAATGAAGGAAAACTTATAAAAAATTAAAAATTTTAAAATTGTGTTTGTTCGTAAAAAATTGTAAGATTTTATCACCATTAATTTAAATCGTAATTAATTAAATGTTATGAATCTTTATGTAATATTAAAATAAACATTTTGTTAACGCGAGGGAAACCATAACACACTAACAATTAATCGTTGTGATTTATATATTTGGGAAACTCCCGTTTACACAATTTGTAATAATGTAAGCGATATGTAACGTTATACGTGACAGACGAACAGATTTTATATTAAGATAGGCAGGAAATATTGTTTTGTCTAGAAGACACCTCTTTAAAATTATAACAACTAAGAATGGTTAAGAAAATGCGTATAATACTGCGATTTTTGTAGTTTGACAGTAAACGTTTTTAAAACTTACATACATTTTATTATAGTTATAACAACGAATGCCTAAAATCCCTAATTTATCCCTAATCATACAAAAGTTATCGTAACATTCATAATTTAAAGGAAAATCAAATTAAACATTTGTTGTTACTACACTTGAATGCTTATGAATAATTTTTAAATTATTATTATTAATATTATAGCCGTTTACTTTTTACTCTATTCGGAAAGAAACCCGTGTTATATTTTACGTGAAGACACGTGCATGTAAATATGAATAATAACATTTGGACAAATCTTAAAGCGTCATTGTTAAGTGCTTACTGCAGGCAATCAATTTTACAATGGCCTAAAAATAACACAAAATTTGCTGTTGCTAGCATCATAGTTTAGCCGCTTCGAAAACTTTAATAAATGTTGCAGTCGTCAATCATTTCCTTGTACAACCTGCTACTCTAAAATTAATTTCCAAGCTACTGCCCGCAGGGGTTTAGTGAACGCACGACTATGTGTTTCAGACAGCAGAAAAAATACGGGGAAGGCAAATTGCGAGAACGGATCTTTTTATTGACTCAGATTCAGGGATGGCGAAAGAGACCAAGTACATTATATTGTAACGTTCATTATTGTCGCTGTGACAAGGAGGAAAGTTATAAACAGGTAATGTATGTTACTTACCGCCTTAAATGACAGTAGGAAGGCGGTTTAAATACCCAATCTATAATATAAGAGGTTAACTTTTTATTACACGTTGTGTTTGGAAAAGTTGTATTAAATTCATTAAAATTTGCTACATACTATATCCTAAATTTTATGTAGATGTAAGTTTGTAAACTTTATCTTAGTTTCACTTTTACTTTGTAAAATACTCTCTTTATTATAAGTATGGTTTTTTTCAGAATAGTAAACATCCACGCATATTAGGTACACAGTCTAATATACATAAATACTAACCACTGCAAATTAAGACCCTCGTAGCAATCAGATCCATTGTGTGACGCGCCCACTTTATTACTCGTAAACCGTCATCGTTTTCTATTACTTCCTATATTTGTAAATGTCGTATCCGTCAACTTTCATGGATACTCAACAGTACAAATGAGGAAAAAGTTTCGTACAATTGTTCATATAAATCTAAACCTTAACTGATGATTACGACAAAGAAATATACGTAAGGCAATTCCTTGAAAATATTTGTTCTGCTACATTTAAACTGTACAAAAGAAATTCAATATAACACACATGAAATACATTTAAGTGTTATTTTTCTTATTTCACGTTATGTTGTATTTTATTTTTAAATATACTATACTTATTATTACATTTTATGCTGTTAGTTTAATATTTATATGACGTTCTGAAAAATATTTTAACTCTTGATATAGATGATATGTTTTACTCTTGATTAAGATGACTAATCATTAGATCTTCCATTACTGGATTTCGGTAAAACAATTACTACAATTGTGAACTACGTCTGACTAAATAATTACTTCTATTTTTCATTTCAGTCTACATGACTTATTTACTCTTACTTAGTAAGAGCAGATTACGTCGAGTCGGGGTCTAAGAAGGGAAGATCAGATTTACCAGATGTTCTAAAAATCGTCACTCAGCTGCTAGGTGTAGACTGAAAAACGCCTGTGTTCACTATGAGCATCTCAGGAGAGCACATGCAAAACATCGTAGATTCTTAGCTGTAGATTGAAAATACAGTTCTTCTAGAAATAGGATTGAATTGGCGTGAGAGTAAAACTTGTGATATTTTACATAAAAATCTTCATAAATTTAGGGTAAGGAAGCATAAAGTAATACCAACAAACAGAAAAAATAAAGGATAGCTTTGATTAGCACAAATCCTATCCTTTGTAATACATACAGTGAAATAATAATTTTTTTTAAAGATTAATTATTTAGTTCACAATTTTAAAAACTTCGTCCTGCAATTAAACTCATTTGTTTTACCCGTATCATGGTGACAATAATAAAAATATGGTTTCTAAAAGTGCTTTGCAAAAATAATTAAATACTGCTTTACAGATGTATAGATTTTTTTATGCGTTTAGTTTGTTTTAGATTGTTTTTATTATATCCGTTTAACTTTCTAATATCTTTAGGAAGAAAATCATATTATAATTGAAGATATGTATAATTGAATGTAAATAATGATGTTTGAATATATCTTAAAGATTAGACGTATTTACTCTCCACTTAAGCTCTGTCGGTAGTCAGTAGGACCTGCTGCCATATTCGGAAAATAAAGAGACCGAGAGTTGATATAGGCCCGCCAGCCTTTCCTCAACAGTAATCTGCGCCGACCCAATGCATGAATTGCCCCCACTTTCAAGTATAGCTAAGTTATCTAGAGAGAAGAGAGGGGAGACAACGCTATAACGTTTACTGGCTCACTTCCATATTATTTCCCTCTCTGTCACACACATGCTTCCGTTGTTCTCGCCAGTCTTGTTGCAGCTGATGTTCACGCCATGCCCCTGCACAAAACTGTTCTGCGCATGTGCGAAGTGAATGAAAATTTTGTTAGCCTCGCAACGAGGTGTTTGTGTACTGCGCATTGAGACCTGAGTGTTCAATTTACATGGGGGTCGTTCCATCGATGTGGCTTGCCGGTCTAGTAACAAATATTATCTCCTCTTCTTCCCAAGTGAGCAACGTCATTTATATTTTTTCCATTTTATAACGGCAAATGTTATTTTTTGTACCAAAGGGTTCCGGAAAAACTGTACGCAGTTTCTTTCCTACAGTTGCTCACCGCCTGTCGTCTGACAGGGAAGAATGCCGATAAAAAGAAAAGATCAACAGTATAAATTAGATGCAGAGTTTTCCTAAAAATCAACATTCTTAAAGCATAAATAACGCATTAGTTCTTATAGTAAGAACACAACGATCCAAAATTAATCTGCGTTTCCCCAATCACATCAAATTGAAAATTCTCGAAGTAGTTGTTTACAGTACCTCTGTGATACATATTTCTGGTGATGAGTACCACTGTATTTCAAAAATACTGTTTGGAACAAGTTTAGGCATAATATTGTACAAGGAAATTTGTCGTGAATAATACTCCTGATCGACAGGAAGCTTTGGTATTCCATATACATCACTGGGAATAATACAATTTGAAACAACCATCGATAAAATATATTTTGAAACAAACCGCTGTAGTCACTGTAATTTGTGGTTCAGATTACTTTTATAAAATAAAAAAAAATCGTAGAAAGCGTTAAAATAAACGAAAATTTAACAAATTTATTTTTTTCTAAAAGTAGACAAAATACTTTACGATTGACGTTCGTCTCTGTGGAAGACGTGTACGTAGCATAGTAGGAGAGGGAGAAGGAACGACGGGAGGATTTTATTGGCCCTGCGAGATAGATGCCCGTGCTTGTGCCGGACAGTAGAAGATTATCCCCTGTTCTCTGTGAATTGATACATGGGACAGATGGTAAAAGTTGTTGTTCCGCTGGCATTTTGGTTTCCGCTTCCAGTAATGATACCACGATATTGTAAACTTACTTCAGAAGTGGCTCTATTAGCCTTGGCTTAAAAGGTTTTGTGGTAACTGCTAGTTTCATTCCCACTGGTAATAGATCAGCTGCCTTCTCTACTTTTCAAAGAGAATCAGGGTCGTTAACTAGGCGCCCGAATGGACGTAAGTATTAACCCTACGTGACTCTCAACTGTATCAATGGGTGCAGTATCATTCCTATCAATAATATCAACTATAAAATTATTGTGGCATTTGTAAAAATGATAGTAAAATGCACAGATATAAAATTGGAACATAAAATTTATTTAATGTTTGCAACTAAATTTTATTTTCTGTTTATTATTTTAGACCCAGATTATTCTTAAGAGAGTAACCGAAATTTTCATAAATCTCAATAATTGTCCATGAGAAGCACTTATTCCTTAGAACAACAGCGAGGCTAATATAGACCTTTAATATTAAGTATAGCATCAGTATATAATGTCAATAATTACTGTCACTGCTCATATTGTGATGTGTGCAGTTGTAAAAATTTTTAATTTTTAGGTGACAACAATAGCAAAATGACAAAAAGATGTGATGAATGAACGCTTTGATAGTGAATATAGACAAATGGGAGAACGAGTGTTTGCCTTGTTCAATTTTTACAGAAATGTAAAAATGGTTCAGGTAAAGAATGGGTATTGCAACGCCAAATACGTAACGCTCTCGAAAAGTCGGCGGGTGCATTTACATAAACTTTCTACACGTTTCTCGACTAGATCAGCGTGCGGTGTCTCTGTCAAGTCTGTGAACTCAAGTACCACTCCAGACTGTTATACTAGTTGGCATGCCGCCAGCTGTATGGAAAATTATTCTCTAACATCTGCAGGACCTATGTAAGCATCTCTATTAGTAACATACGCAGGACCTATGTAAGTTTAAGTAATGCGGAACTCTATTAGTTGACATTATTATTGGGTGTGGACAAATTTAACTTGAATTATTTTATTTTGTTGATTTCAAATTGCTATTTGTGACTGATTATAACTGATAATTAGTGATTTCGTTGGTGCCTATATTTTGTTTCCACAGGACCATACGACGACCCGTGAGACCATCGTTACAGTATTTAATATGTATGATGATGTGAACTTGGCATATTTATAGAGAGTAAGGGAGGAAGTGTTAAGTATAGCAAGGGTCTGTGGGACCTAATCCAAAACTACAAAGTTAAGGAATTCATAGTTTCTAAGCATTGGATCTGTCATTCTATTCTTCTGGATCGGCATTTTCTTCTGGTAGTAATTTTCTTTCAAACAAAATATTCGGTTGTATTGTGAAAATGAGAGAGATGAAATTTTTACTGAAAAACACATAATAATGAGACTCTGGTAAGAATAGGATACCTGCGGAGTTTCAGAAAAACGCCCCGAGAATTTGTAAAGAATATTTACTGAAATTTTTTAAAGGCACAATCATTCTCACGTTAGATTTTTTTATTACATAGAAAGGATATTACAAGAATGTAAATCCCAAGGTATATCTAATATACTTTAAACCAGCTTTCGACAGTGTTGACAAAAGTGCTTTCTAATAAATTACATAAATTGGAAATGCAAAAAAATTATTAATTGGCTTATTTATAAAAACTTGCCGTCATATTAATTATCCGTATGGTGCAGGGAGTCCGGTATAGTGATACTAATCCCTAATCCAGTTTGACGTAGAATTTTGTCGCAGATAATAGCGGTATTAAACAGGGTTGTTTAATATCCTTTGTTTTTCCCGTTATTTATTAAAAATGTCTGTCAATACTGGGATGACTTCGGGAATTGAAGACAAGCGAACGATGTACTATGTCATCTCGTAATATCATTACGCTGAGTAGACAGAAGTTGTGATACATTGTTTGATCTGGAGAATTGCGCAGTTATCTGGACTTTTCTACGCCTTCAAAAGTTTTATTTACTACTATTACAACAAGATCTGCACGATATGGTAACGGTACTTCGCCACACAGGCTTGTATATAAAAGCTGTGTTTCAGAATTTAATACGCGGAATATGACTGAGCGATTTAATCGACTGAGGATATAATGTGCAGCTGTTACTAAAAGCTGTTTCAAAACAAAATTTTAAATTAAAACTAATTCACGTTCTCTATCAAATTAACCACAGCAAAACAAGTTTCTTCAATAATGTAAACAATTGTAAACAAATATGTTAAAATTTAATTTTATCGGTTTTTACGGTTTAGTCTATGGAGAAGAATTTGTATAAAAATAAATGATAAACGTAAAAGTACAAACGGTAAACTAAAAATCATGGTGTTCGAATAAATAAATAAATCTCTAAAATCAATAACACTTCATTAAAATAATCTGATCACATCTAGTGAACGGATGTTTAATACATACACCAAATACCTGTTTCATAGAACATGACAGCAGTTTACACTATGCACAGTAAAATATCAGCCTATTGCATGCTGTCATAAAACATACATAAAAGGGGATTCAGTGAATAGCCGTTCAAGTCAGTGTACCAAGCCATAAAGTTGAGACAACAATAACCATTTTACGGCCTCCTGTGTCGTCATGAAATCTAAACTAATAACCGCTTCACACTGTTATAGGCTATGTTCGAGAAATTTGCAAACTGATAACCGGTTTTGTTTGTCCTGATTGTCGGTGAATGTTTTTTATCTACTGCATAAAGTATCATTTACATTGACATTTTACATTAAACTGCTTACATCTGAATCCGTCAGTTTCTTATAGGCTTAAAAATGTATTGAATTAAATATAATTTCATGTATCTATTTTTGTAAATACATGTAGTCTTAAATTGTATGGCTTAATCAATGACAAAATGAATCACTGCAAGTGCTAATACTAACTACAGTTACTTACATATCTTAATTATAACTTACGTCCTAATATTTTGCTTATAGAGACTTATTTGTCTTTACAAATACATGCGACCTTTTAATCGAACGTTGTCAGCACCCACTGACAATACTTAATATTTTGCATAGTAGATTCAATGTAACCAGCTAAACCTCGGAATTCTCTGCAATAAAACGAAATATATCCGGTAAAATACATTGTAATAACTGGAAACCATCCTTCGCTGTAAATTTTTCACCTCTCATTGGTCCTTACAGTCAGCATAAGCATATTTATATTAATAATTAAAATAGTTGTAAATATGTGAACACAAAAATATTAATCATGGTTTCCGTTCTTGAATATTAATCATTTTTTTCTGTAGTTGGTCGTCATGTCTATTAGAATTTAAGTACTAAAATAAATATTACACACATCTATTTGTATTGTTACGCCAGTCATAGAGATCGTCGTGGTTACACTGAGAACAGAATATCAGACAGCAATGAAGTCTCCAATCATTACATTTATTTAGTCACAAACAACAATTACATTCAACAAGCCATTCTTATACAACAATTAAAGTTGAAATTGTCAACACTAAATGCCACCTTATTACAATTTTGCATCAGTTAACACAATAATCACTCTCCACTAATCCCAAACAATCACTTGATCCGCAAAGATAAATCACCAGCTGTAACTAACTGCTAAGCCGGAAAATGACGCTTACAGATATTTACCCGCAGAGGTGTAGAGATATCTACTACTTTCCCGACGGCTCACCGCGAATAATTACTTTTTACAGATGCTGGAACAATCTGGAGACTAGGAAGAAACATGACCTCGACCGTCGTACCGGCTTCGTATGCGCTGGGATATTTGAGAAACGTGTAGAGTGACAATCTCGAATTTTAAAATGCGTTACGTAATTGTCTTTCATCTCAACTAACGTAGAAATATATTAAAAATATAGGTCACTGAGTGATTAATTCCTAGCCTCTTAGTATTAGCTTACTCTATTGTAAAGCGTATTTGCTGTGATATGAAATACAGCAAATAATTTACAAAGAGCAGAAGAAAGGACAAAAATGCTTGCTGAGTATGCTTAACAAAATGTTTTTCCTTCAGTTGACTGTTTCTGGCACTGGGCTGCAGGCATTCTACGAAATATGAAGAAATAGGCCTAACTAA
The DNA here is from genome assembly GCA_034769895.1 of Magicicada septendecula. Lineage (NCBI taxonomy): Eukaryota > Metazoa > Arthropoda > Insecta > Hemiptera > Cicadidae > Magicicada > Magicicada septendecula. Next base: position 141,463,741 of record CM068368.1, read on the forward strand.
ATAATTAGGTGCGCTGAACGTGAGTACACACGCCTACAACACACTAACTCTCATACACGCGCGCACAAATAAAGTTTACGTTTTTGTAAACGAAATTAAGGATTATAGGGTATAAATCATCATAATTATATTTAACTTCTAAGAAAAGAAGAAAGAGCTATTAGTATAAAGTTACCTAACAAACAAGTTTTAATAACTATTACAAAAAAGTAGCACATCTTAAGGGAGGAAAATTGTTTTTAAATGTAATCTCTTGCTACGAGAAGAGGCCGTTTATTGGATACTCTGCTCATTCATAGATGAAGCTGCCGTTATCTTTCCATCACATGCTTTCAGATTTCGTTATCAAGTAAAATTCAATTAAATCTGAACAAATAAATTATTATAAATTCCTTTATATGTGTTGTCGTGGCAATGTATCAAACCACACCGAAGTCGAGTATACATATAATAGTCAAATATTTTATTAATTGCGTGACTGAAATTAAGTAATCAATTAATTTCATGTAATCTAGTAATTGAGTGATTCACTGAGAATTGATATTTTGTTAATCACCAATGTGTTATAAATAACACAATCAATAGATTTGTCGAAAATTGCAGCCAAAGTAAAGTAGACTGAATTCTAACCTCGCTGACATTTTTTCTTTTCTAACTCATGACATTCACTGTACTTTAAATAACATTAAAGGTGTACAATTTGATTCAGCTATTTTTTGAAACCGTTTAGTTTATTTGCTGTGATTCATGAAAATAAATAAAATAAAAACCTTACGTATTTATTGGTTTTTAATTACGATTTTGTAAATGTGATGCCAGTAGTGATTGTTATTGTGAATAGTACTTAATTGACATTTCCATTTATCAACGGATATTATTAAATTAAAATAAATTTTGATATTGTTAATGAAATTGGAGATTTCTGAACTGTCAATGTTGGGTATAAATAATTGATCGCATATTAATTACGTATGAATTAATTACAAATTTATTTACTTTTTAAATAATTAAACATTTTTCCGATTAACGTTTTCAAGTTTCACAGGTCATCATCAGATTGGAAATATACGATTATATATTTATAATAATATATTCGTAATAATATTTATATTTATAATATCACGTTATCCCCCTGTAATATTTTCTGTAAATGTCTTGCTTCATAGTGGGTATCACACTAAAGCAATGTATCAGCCTAATCAAGTAATCCGATGTCTCTGTCCATTTACGTAAGCAACGTGCACCGTGATGTTAACATTTAACTGGAATGTGAGATGAGAAGTGCAGTTATCTCAGTATATATGTGGTGTTTAACCCACTTTTACATATGAGCCAACAGTAATGAATTTCTGGTCGATGGAATGAGACAGTCTTCTATAATGTAAATTTAATTCAGCAAGATTTAACAACAGCATATTACTTTGGTCAAAGACAATGAAACTATTTTCAAATTTGTCCAACATGTAGCAATGGAAATGCTTAACATCCTCTTGCACCATTGCCTTGCATAAGTTTATCTAGCCTACGGGTAGACATATATCAATATAAGAAAGCGTAGTGTAAACATTCTTATTATTGAACATAGGTGGAGCTATTAGCATGGCAACTTGGATATCATAGCGATTGTTGAACACAATTTAGGCATGGAGACAACAAGGTGAGAATCAATGATATGAAGATCTTGTCTTCAGGAATAGAGACGTCGGGAGACTAATGAGCGTACAAAAACCTAAATAGGAAGGGAAAACATTTTAAGCTCTACAAGAGTTCTAATCTAGAACTAGGAAATTGTCAGACAATTTCACCAGCAGCAGCTGTCGATCTGGACCCAAAAGAGGCAAACCATGTAAGTGATCCAGTAATAAGCCATCAAAAACTGTTAAGAGTCGTAAAGAAAATTTCATGGTGCAGCTCATACGGTAGACCATCTCTGAAAATAATAACTGCTACTGAGAGCTTTTGGAGAAGGCCCTCAGCTTGGAAAAACCTTTCTAGGAGATCCACACCTTAACGACCCTTCACCGCAGAAGAGGACCTTTTGCAGCAATTACATGCAATTTCTAGGTCGTGACGCAGTCGGATGTGTATCACCGCTGCTCCGCCGGAGACAGTTTAACCGGTAGGGAGGTCACCTAGAGCCAAAAGGTCTAGGCTATTGAGAAGTGGTGCCGCAATTGTCCACTCTTCTTTACCCACTTAAGTTAGATATGTAACACCGGTTGGTCTTTCGAATTTTCAGTTACCTGTTATCAGTGGTAAGAGCATCTAGGTATCATGCACCTATAAAGAGACCGCTATGTACAATCCTCCCGAGTAAAGAGAAGTACCTATGTTGTCAAGGTCTGAGGACACTTTAACGCTGGGTATGAGAAGAAGTTGCAAACGTTCTTAACAGGATTCTTAACAATGCAACGGAATTAGATCATTGTTATATTCACTAATCAATGCACTTCAGTTGCGATATGGGAAATGAGTGAACAGTGCATGAGACAAAGGAAGCGGTAACCAGCAACAGCAAGCACGCAACAGAAGATTAGCTTTCTCTAAAAGCTCAACTACAATTACGAAACGTAACGAAGGAAGAAAGCGCGATCGTGCCGATGGCCTACGCGTCGAATCTGAGCCGGCCGTTGTAAAGCCGCATAAAAAAATTGGATTCAGGTAATTCATTCCCACAAAACCCTCACGCTTGAAATCAAATCCCTGTTTACTAATAAGGAAAACACACCTGAGACAAAAGAAATTTGAAAAAAATTTTGCACCACAATTTTGCTTTTTCATCGAAGACAAGCCTGTATGCATATTTTCAGATTTTTAACGTATAAAGAAGTTCTCAAAAAATCGTTTGCAAAATTCCACTATGAGTTCAATTTGCCTCTTGCTTGCCTTACATTATGGATTAAACTATTAAACATAAATGGTTGTCTGTGTATAGTACAGGCCCATATGTGCACGTTATACGATACTTGTGCACGTTATAATTTTACGCACGTGTTATTCACAATCAGAATTAAATTATTCCTTAGTGCCAGAGAAGTATAAATTATGAATGTTTGAGCACAAATTAGTGCACATGTACATCTTATATTATGTCTTCTCAGTCCTGCGCGTCAGTCTTTATCTGTCTATATCTCCTTCCGGTTCTGTCATCAAGAATTCCAAACTTTCTTCGTTCCTATTCTCATTTACCTTAAAATTCCGTCTATGAACGTTAACTCTGTATACAACATGTGGTTCCACTAAGTTGTAATTCTCTTTTTATTATTTTCAAAAGTTTTTTTTTCTCTCCTATTCCCATCAATAGTTCATAGTTTGTCACTCTTTACATCCATTTCAAATTACTAATTTTTTGCCACAACCACATTCTCAAGTTTCTAGATACTTTCCTTCTTTTTCCAATGAACCGTATATCAGTGCCATACAAACCACACTCCAAATAAAACTCTAAGAAATATATTTTTCATCCTAATTGCAATACTTCCGGTCACCACTGCTTTGTTTTTTTAAAACCTCTCTTACCCATAGACATCCTACTTCCAAATTTCTCCTTACAGTTTCCACTACATATCCCCGTACTCGGCAAATACTTTAGTGAAGTCACATGCTCTAATGTTTTTCTTCAAAACACATATTAACAAATCCTTCATTCTTGTTAATTCTCATTACATTATTTTTTCCACAATTGTCTTTATCCCGAAATTTTTCTCCGTTCTTGTAGTAATGTCCATCATAATCGTTACGTCTTTTCTGATTCCACCAAAACTGTTTGAATGATCCTCGTATATAGTGGTATTTACTCTTTTTCTTTACAACAATTCCTCGTATTTTTCTTATATTTTCTGTCACTTTTTTAGCGTAGACATTGAGTAGTGTTGAATAGAGAAATGGCATCTTTGTATAACGCTTCCTCCATCATTTTCTTTCATTCTGATGTACTCTTACAATTACTTTCTGTTTTGTGTACGTCTCCCTTATTCGTCTTCCACCCTTTAAGTTCACACTAATAGGAATATATTTCAAAATCTTCAGTTGAATATTTCAGCTAATTCTGTCAAAAGCTTTCCCTTAATCGATAAAACAACCATATACGTATCTTCTTGTTCTTCTCATATTTTTTCCTCTAGCATTCTCAGGCACGTAACTGGATCTCTTGTGTCAACTTTTCCTGAAAACAAATTGGCTTTCTCCCGCTTTGTCTTCAATTGTTCTCCTCAACGCCAACCTAGTAACTTGTAACAGATAACACTAAAATGATATGGTCTTAACATTTTTTAGCACTGTTTTTATACGGTACGCGAACTAGAATAAGCTTTAATAAATCTTCGTGCTCTATACCGGTGTTGTAGATCCTATTGACTAGATATGATCGATTGGTCAATCTTGACATTGTACGAGTTCTTAAGTTTGTCAACGTCTCATATGGTATTCTATCACATCCCCATTTCCTTCCTCTCCCTATGTATCCTGAAATGCCTTCTTCACTTCACGTTTTAATAGCTTTGGTCCTCGGTCCCCGTAATCACATTCCCTTTCACCTTCCAGCACTACATATTGTGATCAGCCAGAGCATCATATAATCACTTTTCCTTTACGTATTCCATCCATTCTCTCTCTCTCTCTCTCTTTCTATATCTTTCTCTCACTCTCTCTCCCCTACCTGTAAGTGTGTGTGTGTGTGTTTTGCGACGATTCAAATTTGCATATACTCCCAGGATATTATTTTTTTTACATACAAATAATTCAGAAATAGAATCTGTTGTAAGTAGTTTTAATAAAAGAGCCATAAGAAAACAGGTGATATCTGACAATTCTGGACCTTTCTTTAAACACCTGTTTTGAACAATCTACGTTACTGATGGGTGACGAAATATATGTTTACAGTGCAACGCACGCTCTACCGGCAAAAACAGGCTTTGTGCTACGAATAGGGGAATTTCTGTGTACACATATATTTACCTTGTGTTAGAGAAATCCGGTTCCAAAATGAATTATTAATAATAGTTAAAGATTATTATTTACTAATTTTTGCATTTTACAAAATTTGTTTTGCAATTCAGAAAATGCCATCAGAAGAATTATATTTAGATGCGTGTGTTGATGTAAGATTATTGCAAAAGTGCAATAATAATATAAACTAAGGTTAAGTGTGACCGTTATTAACAAATAATAAGCAATCGTGTTATATGCAAATAATTTGTGGAAAATTGCGTATTTAATGCAAAGGCTGGTTCAACATAAGTTCTACCGTTATTGCAAAAACGGGCAAAACGTTATGCGTTAAAAAGGTGACGCTACGCATGAGAAGACCAAATTGAACATATTAGAAACAAAATATTTCCATATCTGCCATCAGAATTACTGCAAACTATGAACAGCTCTGACAATTTTGAACGAGAGAAAGACGCTAATAAAATTCTCACGGGGACACTATCTCGGTTTGATTGTGGTGTGTGTATGTTGTGGCAGGTTTTTTGGTACATCCGTAGGCAGGTGATCTGAAGGGATGAAATAGTGAATCCCTATTAATCCTTGCAATTTCATTTACAGATTCACAGCAATCGTTTACCCATATTTTTATGCAGGGTAGGGTTTCGTTCGTTGCTAGGATACAACACTCGGCCTGACTAATTGAACCCACGATGCGAACGACAAGGAATAATTGTTCTGACTCATTGGTTTGTTTCGTCACATACATTCAATCATATTACATTTCTCGTTTACTTATATTTATCACATTCATCACATACGATTTATTATTGATTATCAATTTACCGTTTTAAAGCGTCACGTTTAGATGTAGTAGTTCAAATACTTTCCCAAATGTCTTGTATTGAAATATTTTTTAATAAACAAACATCTGTTTTGTACGTGTCTGTGTATTAAATATAGAAAGAGCACTGTTTTTTTATTTATATATTTCAATTCCTTGCACGTTCTTAAACATTCTCCTAATGCTGCTCAGTGGACACCTGTATGGCCATGGCTATTTAATGTATTAAATAAAAACGATTTTTAGCAAATACCGTTAATAGAAATACCATTAAAATTACCATTAAAATTGTGAATGTTATGTTCTAATTCAGAACTTAGTTATAGTTAATAATATTTAAAAATATATTCTGTTAAGAGATATAAATGGAATTGTTATAAACTGTTTATGATTATTCAGTTATTTGCATCAAGGTTACATTAGAAAGTTCTGTTTAAATCTACACATCGGCTCATCTTAGTTTGAATGTAGTCAATAGAGAACTCCTCTATAAAGAGGCTAACTTGACATTGTTTTTCGTAATGTTCAGATACTTTTTCGACACTATGACATTGCAGGTAAGCATAATTCATTTACGTACGGCTAGACAGTCGCGACATTTGACTAAAATTAAATCAGATACGTTTGCCTTAAACACATGTTCCCCCGTAAGCGAAAGCACGTGTTTTATAAGACTATTAAAGTACTGCTCGTAGAAGTGGGGGTTTTGTAAAACAGTTATGACCAAAACAGTCTGATAAAAATTTTGCTACTTTTAATAGGCGATATGTCACACATCTGCACAGGGGATATTGCCTAATGAACAGAAAGGAAGTGGAAGACGGTCACAGAAAACAATGTTCGAAACATCTCTATAACTTTGTCGGGGTATTGATGCCCGGAGGCGTCTGTGGTAGTGCTCTATCCGTATTTAAAATTTCGTGGTACATAGTTTATTCTACCTTAGGTATTTTAAAATCGGCGAGTGAGTATAAAAGTCAGAAGAGGAAGGAACTTATAACCCCCTTTTGATGTTGAGGGAAAATCATATGAAATCTAAGGATAACACTTCTAATTCGCCCCACTATTTCGCAGTAGACGGGTAACCTAAGAAGTGCACTTTATTATAATAATCGACACCAGACTAAAACAGGTTCTTAGATATTTGGTAATATAGTCTGCATAAAATTCTATCGGAGTATGACGATTGTTTATAAAAAATTAATTGTACTGTATTAAATATTTAATCTTTACAAAACTGCTGCACTTACTAAATTTTCTTTCACCTAAATTAAAGATGCGTAAGCAAGAAGACAATAACATTATACACTCAAAACAAAAAGAGGTAAGACTCCAATACACTAGCCTCTTTTTGTTTAGACTCGCAGTGGAGAAATTTACAAGGTGTTTTTAAAAATGTAGTCCAGTTCACTACAGGTTCCTAGTCGTTTACGTTCAATGCACGTCTTCTTAACAAATAATATCAACACATAGCCTATATATTTTCAACACCACAATATTGAAGTTGTGTAAATAGTTGGTGCATAAATAGAATTAGGGTGTATAAATAGAACAGTTGTATAAAAAAGTAAGTATAAATGAATAAATTATATGCAAATAATTTGTGGAAAATTGCGTATTTAATGCAAAGGCTGGTTCAACATAAGTTCTACCGTTATTGCAAAAACGGGCAAAACGTTATGCGTTAAAAAGGTGACGCTACGCATGAGAAGACCAAATTGAACATATTAGAAACAAAATATTTCCATATCTGCCATCAGAATTACTGCAAACTATGAACAGCTCTGACAATTTTGAACGAGAGAAAGACGCTAATAAAATTCTCACGGGGACACTATCTCGGTTTGATTGTGGTGTGTGTATGTTGTGGCAGGTTTTTTGGTACATCCGTAGGCAGGTGATCTGAAGGGATGAAATAGTGAATCCCTATTAATCCTTGCAATTTCATTTACAGATTCACAGCAATCGTTTACCCATATTTTTATGCAGGGTAGGGTTTCGTTCGTTGCTAGGATACAACACTCGGCCTGACTAATTGAACCCACGATGCGAACGACAAGGAATAATTGTTCTGACTCATTGGTTTGTTTCGTCACATACATTCAATCATATTACATTTCTCGTTTACTTATATTTATCACATTCATCACATACGATTTATTATTGATTATCAATTTACCGTTTTAAAGCGTCACGTTTAGATGTAGTAGTTCAAATACTTTCCCAAATGTCTTGTATTGAAATATTTTTTAATAAACAAACATCTGTTTTGTACGTGTCTGTGTATTAAATATAGAAAGAGCACTGTTTTTTTATTTATATATTTCAATTCCTTGCACGTTCTTAAACATTCTCCTAATGCTGCTCAGTGGACACCTGTATGGCCATGGCTATTTAATGTATTAAATAAAAACGATTTTTAGCAAATACCGTTAATAGAAATACCATTAAAATTACCATTAAAATTGTGAATGTTATGTTCTAATTCAGAACTTAGTTATAGTTAATAATATTTAAAAATATATTCTGTTAAGAGATATAAATGGAATTGTTATAAACTGTTTATGATTATTCAGTTATTTGCATCAAGGTTACATTAGAAAGTTCTGTTTAAATCTACACATCGGCTCATCTTAGTTTGAATGTAGTCAATAGAGAACTCCTCTATAAAGAGGCTAACTTGACATTGTTTTTCGTAATGTTCAGATACTTTTTCGACACTATGACATTGCAGGTAAGCATAATTCATTTACGTACGGCTAGACAGTCGCGACATTTGACTAAAATTAAATCAGATACGTTTGCCTTAAACACATGTTCCCCCGTAAGCGAAAGCACGTGTTTTATAAGACTATTAAAGTACTGCTCGTAGAAGTGGGGGTTTTGTAAAACAGTTATGACCAAAACAGTCTGATAAAAATTTTGCTACTTTTAATAGGCGATATGTCACACATCTGCACAGGGGATATTGCCTAATGAACAGAAAGGAAGTGGAAGACGGTCACAGAAAACAATGTTCGAAACATCTCTATAACTTTGTCGGGGTATTGATGCCCGGAGGCGTCTGTGGTAGTGCTCTATCCGTATTTAAAATTTCGTGGTACATAGTTTATTCTACCTTAGGTATTTTAAAATCGGCGAGTGAGTATAAAAGTCAGAAGAGGAAGGAACTTATAACCCCCTTTTGATGTTGAGGGAAAATCATATGAAATCTAAGGATAACACTTCTAATTCGCCCCACTATTTCGCTGTAGACGGGTAACCTAAGAAGTGCACTTTATTATAATAATCGACACCAGACTAAAACAGGTTCTTAGATATTTGGTAATATAGTCTGCATAAAATTCTATCGGAGTATGACGATTGTTTATAAAAAATTAATTGTACTGTATTAAATATTTAATCTTTACAAAACTGCTGCACTTACTAAACTTTCTTTCACCTAAATTAAAGATGCGTAAGCAAGAAGACAATAACATTATACACTCAAAACAAAAAGAGGTAAGACTCCAATACACTAGCCTCTTTTTGTTTAGACTCGCAGTGGAGAAATTTACAAGGTGTTTTTAAAAATGTAGTCCAGTTCACTACAGGTTCCTAGTCGTTTACGTTCAATGCACGTCTTCTTAACAAATAATATCAACACATAGCCTATATATTTTCAACACCACAATATTGAAGTTGTGTAAATAGTTGGTGCATAAATAGAATTAGGGTGTATAAATAGAACAGTTGTATAAAAAAGTAAGTATAAATGAATACGTATTTACTAATAACAGATTTTACGATAATACTGTGAGAAAGAAGAAAGCTTGTTGAAAAATTAAAACAGTAAGTTAAGTAAAGAAAGACTCAAAGTAAATGAATAAGAGTGTTACCTAACCCATAAAAATATACTCAATAATTTAACACAGAAATAGTTTACATGTTGATGTTCCTTCACGGAAAAATACGATTCCTTGTCTTCATTCAGGAATTCATCAGGAGTTCTACAGAAAACAACTTAAATTCATCAAATAACTCAAACACGCTTTTCTTTTTTAAGGAATGCAAAAGTACTTTATGAAAATTGTTCTTTAAGGACCAATTTTGCATTACCATCTCCTTCATTCAACATTTATGAGAAAATTTAAATTTACTTTTTCTCCTCTCAAATGGAAATTTAGTGAACTGTATAAAGAGTTTGGAATGAAAAACCAATTTATATAACGGACTGAACAATAGTATGTCCTTTGTTTTTAAATATAATTGTTTTTATTGTATGTGTATGTATTTATTATTGAATACGTAGAGTGTAGACATGAATTTAAGCTGCTCTAATGGTAAAACAGAATCGATTGTATATCTACCAAAAATTTTGTATATTGCTATAAAATTTGTATAAGGTTGAATGTATACTGGAATAACTGTAATAGTTAGAAAAAAATTAATTTACGGTAAGTATGTGAATGAGTATAGATTCTCATGCTGTATATTAACTCTAAAATAAATTATTGATAGAATAAAGTATTTACCTTATTTTGTTTGTCCGTCTGGTGGCTTTATTTCTTCTTTGTTACTACGACGCGTTTCGGGACATCTTCAAGTATTGTCATCCCCATCCTCAGGTATTGTCACTCAGCAGAGGTCGTCATTTAAGTAAAAATATCAACACATAAAACATATAATATAACTTACACATAATCAACAATAAAAACGTTTAAACTTTGGAGCACGTACAAGTCGAGATGCGCATCCCGGACTACAACGGTCGACTGCCGAGTCTATGTTATTGGTCGCCGCGCACTGTGGACTTTGTCTGTATTTGTATAGCCGTATCGTATAGCGAATTTGACTGAAACTGTAAATGATCGTTTAGGAGTATTTATTTTGTGTTTGTGTCCTTAAATGCCTTATATATTTCAAATTCCTCGACAGCACTCATGTGTCTCAATTTTCCTGCATATGTGTAGGGGTTGAAAATTACTTGCAATGTCTGTATAACTATGATTATTGTCAACTAGATGACGTGCATAATTTGATGTTATTCTGCTATGATCTTTTTTGGCAGGTGTTCTCTAAAGCGTTTTTTAAACGCTCTACCCGTTTGTCCAATGTAGAAACAACTACAGTCGCTGCACACAACCTTATAAACACCTGTCCTGTCTTCAACTGCTTTTAGGGGGTTTTGTCGAAGTATCTTACCAACGTTGTTACTGGTCCGGAACCCCATCCTAATGTTTACGTCTCTAAACGCGTTGTATAAAATATTTGGTAGGGTACCAAAAAACCCTACCAAAAATTTTATACACCTAAGGTCGCTCACCTAAGTTGCGAACTAACTGGAAGGGACCCTATACTGTGAAAAAAAGAATCAACGATGTTGTTTATCGGATTCAACAGGAAGGACAGCGAAAGTTCAAGGTCGTCCACCTAGATCGCCTGGTCAAGTATTACTTCAGAGACGGTTTGCCCGTTCGGGACGAAGAGGCTTAAGGAGGGGGCAGTGTTACGACATCACAGAACAATCTACGTGTTTATCAAATGTTCCAGAGGAATTCGGCCGAATGTTGTGGCGTACGTGATTCTCAGCGCATTTGCTAGACTTTGACAGAGTTAGCGCGGCCGGATACACTGTGTCAAAGCCGCAATGAATTACGTTCTACTGTTTTCTAGTAGACGCTTATTAGCAAATATTCTGGAACCTCAGCGGGGTATAAATACTAGTACTCAGGGACGCTCAGTTCAGTTTTTGTCGGGCGAAACTCTATGAGTTTGAGTTGCGATATCTGAGTGCGGTTCCAGTATTTTGCCGAAGTGTTACGTGTTTTATAATTGTGCGGGACGATTGTAATACAATTGTGTTTTATATCATTTAACATTTTTATTGCGTGTGAACAATTTTTATTTGATTTATTGTAAGAGACTGTCTTGTTAATTACAAACAGTTTAATTGTGATAATTAAAGCTGGTGATTAATGACTTAATTGGTGTTTGTATTTAGTTTTCCACTGTACCATACGACGATCAGTAGACCGTCGTAACACTTCTCAAAGCTCACGTTATTCAAATGTGGGTGACAATGTCCTGTAGGATTCCCGGCATGAAGGCATAAGACGTTTCAAAATTTGGATTATTTTTTGCGTCCCGGTGTCCTAAAATTTTAAAATTTCTGAAGATTGATATATTTTTATTGTTTTTATAATACTCATTACTTAGATAGTGCATAGACCTGTACAATTTGTAATACCCTTTGATCTAATTCTTGTGCTCAGTGTCCCAAAACTTGTAAATTTCTAAAATTGGTCACTATATTTAATATTAATTCAAATTATTTTAATATGACTCCACATATCGAGTTCTGCAATTGTTTCAAACTTTTGACCCTATTGTAAATTTGTCCCGATTTTGGTTGTAACATCGCAAAAACTTGGGGTTTGTGGAGGCAAAAGTGAGTTTCAGTAAACACCAATCTTCTTAGATGGTTAAGTTGACAGTCATGTAAATAAAGTCAACCAAAATCCTAATTTGTTAAAAACAAAGAAGTCTTATTAGAATTGAGTTTGAACTCTGCTAAATTTAAAAGTACCCAACTAAAGAGAATTGCAAAGGATTTAAAAGTAGTATTGTTTGATAATCACGTTACTCATGTTTCTCCTGTCTACTTTTTATCTACTCCCAACACCTCTTCCACTATTCCTCATGCAATTTATCTATATTTTCTTCTCTGTAAAGACAGAAACACACACACACACACACACACACACACACACACACACACACACACACACACACACACACACACACACACACACACACACACACACACACACACACACACACACACACACACACACACACACACACACACACTTTCCTGTCGTCTGATAAAAATATCTTTTTTTAATATTTACAAAAACTCTACAATTTATAATTGTTGATTCTACATTTTTAAAGAAAGAATTTTTGCCCTCTTGAAGTTAGAGAATATCAATTGCTCAATTGTTAGTGTCAATTAGTCATTAACACTACGGGCATTTGGCGTGGACTTTTAAATTGATTAAAATGTCACCACGTAAATAGTGAGGCTCATCTGTGCAGACACCATAATAAAATTCATTTTTGTATTAATAACGTAAATACTTTTCTGTACTGAAGTAATTATTTATGACTAATTTTAATCACTTTCCAAAATTTGCTGATTGTAAAACTGAACGCACTACTGTTTAAAGTAAAATCACTTAGATTGACTTCCACAAACTTAGTATTATTTTAAACATTTTATAAGATATGTATATATTAAAATCATTTAGCATATACTTCGAACTGATAATGCTACCATTTGAATACACTAAGTAACGTTAACCGTCCAACGAGGGTAGATTGCACTGCCTACACACTGACTATAAGCACACGTTGCTATATTATACCGCCTTCCTTCTCTGAGGAGACATAAATAGGTGACTACTTAGCGTTTAGGTGTGAGATAAGGCTATACTAGCCGCAAACCTGCCTTACTAAATTTAAAATTACACCTGTTTTAAATCTAACCGCATTTAAAGCTGAAGTATGTGTATATCGCAGAAACAGTACAGGCCTACTATTGTAAGTATTTTTATTTTATAGTATTCGTCAAGTACAGGTAGCAATCCTGTTGTAGACATATTTACCCCCAATATATATATATATATATATATATATAAATATATATATATATTGTTCTTCCTCTGCATATCCTTTCGAATATAGTGGTCCCCTGCTACTGTATGGTTATCTATCTAGGTCTCTGAATTCGTGCATGTGACGTGGCCCCACGATGTGTTACCCATATGACAGTGCCGCCGGGTTACCTCTACTATAAGAACTTATTTAAAATAATGTGGAATAATAATCTGAAGAAAAAATTATAATTATAACATTATTAGTAAACGCGAGAAAAGTGTTACTGACAACAGAGGGAGTGAAATACGCTCCAACATGTAACTTCAAATTGTTTCAAAATAACGGGTTAAGTATGGTGGTATTTATTTTACAAAAGGTCTTGGGCGATTATGTTAACATATCTTTTCAATACGTCAATCACAAGTCTTTAAAACGACGAAGCATAGAAAACTTTAGGGTATATTAGTTAAAAGCATGGAAACATAATATAAAAGTTACTAGTTTACTCATTATTTTACATTATTTAGTCGTTTTAGTAATCCAGCTTATATGATATTACATGCTTGTATAACTTGTGTTGGAATTCTGTGAGAAATATTTGTCATTTGCGGGAGACCGTTTGAAGATCGAGGTATTAATATGTGATCACATATGAAAATTTCATAAGTAAGGAAATAAATAAAATATGAATATGAAATCATATTCATAAGTATACTTTGTATACTTTCATAAGTATGAAATAAAATATTTAAGCAAAAATAATACTAAGTAAATACGAAATAGTAATTTAATAGTTACGTTACATAGTATTACGTTAAAATATGGAAATCCGTACCAACTAACTCATGTTTATATATTCTTATAAGCCACGTATGTACGACAGAGAACCGTACAAGAAGATACTCGCTCATGATTACACACAGAAACACACAGACACACAAAGAAATACTGAAATATGATTATACTCTGCTTGTCGGAAGATAAGAAAATGTATCACAACGCTTTAACAGATAAGCCTGAAAAGGACTGAACAGCAAACATTTTAGTAGCATTGTTCCAGGTGTTTTCTTATTTACATTTCTCGTCAGAGTATATTATACTTTATAGCAGAGTAACTTTCTAATAAGTCAACCCGTTAGTCACATTTTTAAAACCTATTTAATAATTTTGCTTGCATTTAATAATCGTTTTTGAAATCCTCGTAGTAAGTAAATAAACAAACAAATGTAAATATTATAAAAAGCAATAAAAACAATAAATCGATGATATTTAATCAACTTTAGTAATTTTACCTAACAGTAGAGGATAGCAATGAGGCCGTCATTTCTGATTAGAGTACAAAAACAATAGAATAGATTAATTGATTCAGTCACAGATTTTAAAGTGATAGGTGCTTTGTGTTTTTAGGTGACCCATTAAAAAGTGTATAAAAGGAGTACATTGAACTCTGTCAATGACATACATTGTTGGAGCCACTCTAAGAGTCAAGAGTCTTATGTCATTCAATATGTGCTACGTGAGAAAAACGAATTAATATTTCAAATTTACAATAACCATTTAACCTAGAGTAAAAATACGGTACTGCCTTTAGTTATAGCCAAAACGAATTTGTTCAGGTGTATAAAAGTTTGATTAACTGTTTATGAGGTAGGCTACTTGACACAATTTGATAATTTTTCCTGGCACACGTTTGCTTTTTAGTCAGTGTTTATTTATCTATTTAACAATTTCAGCTGTAGTCAAGTCTCAATCAAGAGAAAATAGTGACAGTGAGACTGATGCTCTGTTTTGAAAGTTCGTACACAAAAATGATAATATTGTAACAAGATTGGGGTGAGTTTTATGTACCACTCCGAAAATTTTATGTACGTATTGAATGTGTTCAAAACAGAATATTCAATATGATAAAAATTAACCCAACAAAATTCATTATTAACAAATGAATATTTACTGCTGCTTGTAACAGCTTTATTTACGTTTTTGATAAATAAATTCTATATCACAGTTGCACACTGACAACCGTCCTAATATTCCAATAAGCAACAGAATATAATTAACTAGTATGTATAATGTTCCGTACCTAGTAGAAAAAAGCATGATGTATTTTATGGTAAGAAATCTGCTACATATGTTAAAGTATTTAGAAAAGAAACACTGTACAGTGTGTATTGCCAAAATGTATGGATATTTCAGAAATTCATGCTATAAAAAAATAAATCATGACTAGCAACTATCCTTAGAAGTATTTGTAATGACCACATTTCTGCTTCTATTCTAATGCACAATATTCTCTCAGAGACACCTTCTCACAGTTGTAGTACAGTATATACGTTGCAATTAGGAGCAAATTACTTTCTGTAACTGCTACTATCGCTCTGTTATTACTTGTGATCTCGTAGTTATAATCACGTATTGGCAAGATTCATAATCTGCGTGTCTGCATTCAGAACGATAAGAAATGTAACAAGAGATTGTTTTCGTCTTTAAAGCTCCACGTACGTTCGTTTAAAGACAAATAAATTGTTCAAGAAAAATCTTGTTAAACCTTGTAGACACGAGTCTCTGATCCTTAATCACAACCGATAATATAGTTGTTGCTAAAATGATTAAATCTATCTTGAACTACAAACACCTGTTCACATGAGACGTAATGAAAGTTGTTAAGAGAAAAGGACATAATTTGTACACAGGTATTCTTTCTTTCCATATACTACAAAATTAAAAGTGAGTGCATTTTAATTATTTGTAAGTTTCACTTCCTTCATAATATTTTATTTCGTCCACATTCGTTTTATGATAACTGTACTTTTTACATAGTATCATAAAACGGTAGATACATATTGTAAAGTCGAGGAATCCTTATAAATTCCTACTATGTAGCAATTAAAACTGTTATGGTATGGCAAATTTCTGTTTTCATCAATGTGTTCAATATTGGTGTAACTTATTGGCTTATCTACATAATAGTTAAGTTAATCTTTGTAGAATTTTGCAAATGGTACAAATTTATCTTTGTACAGTTTATTTAAAGATGTATGAAGAAATTAAACAATTATCCCTTGATTTTGTTGTCCATGACGTGTCCGTTGATTAACTAATTATAAATATATCACTACTGACTCGGATCACTAATTTTTTATTGGTAAAAATGTTAAACTTTTACCTTGTAGCCTGAACTAGTTTTGCTTATTACAAGCTTCATCAGAAGCGAAAACCCTCAAGCTTTTAAGAGGCAAAACATTTTTCAGGCTACAAGGTAAAAGTTTGACATTTTTATCAATAAAAAAATTGTGATCCGAGTCAGTGGTGATATATTTAAAATTTGAAATGTATCGATATTAAATGGCATTAATTTTTATACAGGTGTAGGCTATAGATTCTAAGCGTATTGTGCTTATGAATAGTTGCATAGAGAGTTATGTAAAGAAGAAAAATACTTTAACACAGGAAAATATCACACTTTATCAACATAAAATTAAAATAATTAATACGCTTAGTATTACGTAAATAGTGTAAAAGTCAGAATAAATTTCCATTTAAGTACTTTGTATAACATTACTGTCATTTGTGTGAGCGATTTCCGTATTCACATGTTTTGATAGATGCGAGGTAGGCCAAATACACTATTAATTCTCAGTCTGTCTCCATCACCCTCTCTCGCTGTCTCGATTTGTATATATATATATTTCTGTTTGCCTTTCTGTCTCTTCCTCTCTTGCTCTCTCTCTCTCTCCCTCTCACACACACACTCTGTTTATCTTCTGTGGGGCAGGCTGTCTATGTACTGTATGCACACCACTTTTGCTGCCGAAACGCCTGAGGAGCGGGGGCCTACTGAATGATAGTGGGTGCTTGTGTTGGTGGGGTACTGCTGGTTCTGTAAACATTGTTCAGACGTTCACAAGACGTATTTAGTTGTAATTTTGTGTGCGTATTAGATTGAACGTTCGTACATTATATGTAAGTGTAATTTATTGAATATTTTGTTAAAGTGTGTTTTCTTATTCGCTACAAGAAACACCTTGTGAGAGACAGTCAAGTCACATCGAAACTGTGTTAAACGTATTTTAAATGTGTAATATTACAGTGATGCGTGCAGTGGACTGGCATAGGCCTACGTCACCACATTCCTTGTTCGGTAGCAAAGGTGAACTGCTGATTGTAACTGTCTCTCTCTGTATGTCTGTCTCTGTTGCTCTGTCTGTCTGTCTGTCTGTCTCTCTCTCTCTCTCTCTCTCTCTCTCTCTCTCTCTCTCTCTCTCTCTCTCTCTCTCTCTCTCTCTCTCTCTCTCTCTCTCTCTCTCTCTCTTTCTGTCAGTTCAAAGCATGTGTCTAGCATCAAATCATCAATAATAGTTTTGTTGGCTCATTAGTTTATTTCCGTAAATATTATAAGAACGAATGTTTTAAAACCACATTACACTTGATTTGCTTTAAACTTTCCTATTTCATAGCGTGTTGCTGGTTGTTGCCTTATAGTGCTGCTTTCCGTGAAAACTGCATGACTAACATAACAGTCTACTATACCCTACTTATCACATGTTCAATAGTGAAAAAGTACTATTATTATTACTACGTTAAAAGGTCATATAAACATAACCAAATAGCGGTAGTATTCTATTCTACACATGATCTTACATATCAACATATCCCATCAAAACAAAGAATATACGGAAATTTGGAACTTGTAGGCCTAATTTTAGTAATTGTTTAAATTCCACCGTTGTTTATTTACAATTTATTAACAAGAAACTTATATTTTTCATAGTTATGAAAAATAAATAGTATTTTTGTAATAACTTGTATTTTGGAATTAAAAAAAAAAAAAACAAATTTTGCGGTGTCCATTGGATACATTCTAATCACTTTTTAATCACTTGTTTGTTCCACCGACTGGGTGTTTGTTCCACCTTGCAGTTTCTACAAATACGAAATATACTCTCCCAAATGTCCACACTGGTATCCGTAAAAAATAAAGCAAATATCCTCTTAGCTAACCGCAGAATAGCTGAAAATATATATTGTTTACGTTGGATCATAAAACCCACCGCTCTCTCTCTCTCTCTCTCTCTCTCTCTCTCTCACACACACACACACACACACACACACACACACACACACACACACACACACACACACACACACACACACACACACACACACACACACACACACACACAAAGCACTCAGATAAAACTTACAGTCTTACGTAAAGATTTTGGACTATTCCCAGCGTATTGGTTTTTGTTGTTAAAAGGAATGGTGGAGTTTTGTAGACAAAAAACAACCTTCTTGTAACAGAACGAGACCACTCGCTAAACATATTTCGTTACCGAATATAACCTTCTGTCTTCGTAACAATGACAGCTAATGGTTAACATATATTTATAAGCAGGAGCAGTTAGGATTGTCATTGACAACCAAAGAATCATGGCAAATGCATGCAATTTTACCTTAAAATTTCGTTGTAAATGAACAGGAATAAGACATTAAAATTCTCTAAAGACATATCTGTGGCAATACTAAGCCCAATGGTAGTGTATAAAAAAGCGGCCAGGTAGTAGGATTTTTATAACCACAATAGGTTCAGTATTACTGTCGCACATTAAACCGTTTGTTAATATAGAGGATTGAGATTTTAGTGGCATGAAATAGTTAAGTAAATGAGAAAAAATTTTATTGATTTAATAACACTCACTTTAAAAAAATAAATATTCGAAGAATGAAAATAATAAATTAAAAGTATTTTTTTTTTCAAAAAGCTTAGAAATATATTACACATATTCTAAATCACACAGAAAAAACAAACATACAACAAACGTAAAAACACATTTTACAAAATTACTATAATGTTTCTATTGCTTTGTTGCCTGACATAAATTATCGAATTTGAATCATTTTTTCTAAACGATGCAAATCGTATGTAAAAATATTATTTTATTTATTACATAAAGAAAAAATTTACATGTAATAGTTAATTAAAAATAATATTTACTTTAGTTTAAAAAATATTAGTTACCTTGCACCCGTTTATCTAATTTTAAAGATGATTCTTAACAAGTATTAAAATTTGTTTCTTTATTTACACTACGTACATTTACGTAATTACTTTTTCTTTGTATGTATTGCAATCTGTAGGTGTCGCATAAAATAAGCAGTCGAGACATGCTGTACTGGAATGAAGTGAATTTATTAATGATGGTATTTTTGCCAATCTACTGAGCTTTTAATACAGTTTGTAAAAAAATAATTAATCTGTTTTAGTTGACATTTGTAACACAATTAAACATTTTTCTTATATAACGAACTAAGTTAACAATTAAAAGTTCTTTTTGTCTTATTTACAATAAAGTTTTTACTTATGTAACAGAATCTTTCTTTTAATCAATTTTCTTTTTCTATTGTACATAGGTAATGTAGGTTCACTTCCCTTTAATGTCGATTCAGATCCTTCAAACTACGAGTTGATCCTGGAACTGGATAAAACGTGGGTTGTTATACTCTGTCTGGCCTCATGTTCGCTTTCGAGCGTGTATATATATTTTTCACGAGCACGGTTATGTACTTTCGTCATGAACCACGCGACGCTTAAACGTTATCGATTCCTAATAGAGACTGATGATCCTTTTCAAAGGTATTACTGAATTCTCGTAATATGATTGGTTCTTCGGTAACGCTTATATGATTTTTCTACAGGTTTTTAATGTTCTTGTTCCAGAAGGGTTAGAAAAAAAAACAATTCTTGTTCAAGAAACCTGATCAATTTTTTACGAATGAAATTATAGCCATAACACCTCTTTACTCGAAATATGCCAATATTTTAGTTACTGATTTTTGAAATAACTAAAACTCGTATTTTCATCAGTTTGGTGTTTCTATTACAAACATTCTGATATCAGTCGCATCTAAAAGTTTCCCATATCATGAAAGTTATTTAAGTTAACGTGTTTTTATGAATATCCCGAAAAATAATTACATACCCTTGCACACGCAGCTACACACCGTTTCGCACCATTTCACAGCACTTAAAATTGATTTATTTGCGTTAAGATATTTAAAACTAACATTTTTAACAATGTTTAATATCAGCAATAGCTTACAAATGTTCAAACCTGCGATTTCTACTTATTCACACAATGTTTTTATATGCTATAACATGCTTTTACCCTCAACTACAATACATGTGTAATTAGAATGTCCACTGCAATATCATACTTCAGTTTCTTTATAGTTTCTGTTTTAAAAGACAATTGTTCATTTTTCACCTGCTTTTAGTGCTATGGTACCGTTGTAAAGCTATTTATTCGCGTGTGTGTGTGTGTGTGCGCGCGCGCGCGCGTGTGGGCCCCGTCGGTAAAGCGTCTGTCCCTTCGTTCGAAATTGTCCAAGGTATTTTATGGCCTAGTGTAAGTCGACTGGTCAGATCTCGCAAGATTCTTTCTCAGAGTTGTGAATTACTGTTTGCACCGGCATTACACAAATCACGTTCTTGTCTTTTTTGCAAATAATAACAGAGTTGATGTGCAAACCAGCAGTTACATAGTTTTGTGATTTTTCTCCTGTTATGTGCGTGTGAATTAATTGTTTGTTACTTATTAATTACCGGAGTAATTACTTTGTGTTTACATTTTTAGCGTATTACACAATAATATTAAGCCTGTATACGCGTAACTTAACTCTTCCTATTATGGCACTTCTTGATTTGCTACGTGTATTTGTAAATTGCAAAATGTTATAAAATAAAACATATTTAATTATTCGTGTTTATAAATGTGTTAACCGGAGTTCAGTCACACAGTGAAAATACGTATGCATACAGAGACGTCATTACCCTCAGTACAAATCAGTTGTGGGCTGCGGAACACAACCCAAATAGACTGTACAAAAACATAGATCGTTTGAATTCAACAGGTGTTTAAAAACACGTCCAGAATTGTCTAACCTGACCTAAGTCTTGATGTTTCTGCTATTTAAAACCACCTATAGCAGTTTATATATCTAAATTATTTATACAAAAAAATATTATCCTGGTAGTATATGCAAATATGTAGCATTTCAATGTTATAAAAGTCCAAACAAAAGGTGTCTCGCTGCAGTGTCAGCATTTATTACTTTCAATACCTACAAGACACGGACATCAAAGAAAGTAAAAGTTGAACCAAGGCCGTCTAACGTATGGCGTAGTGCCATTACATGTCAGATTAACGGATCCAATGTGCCCCCATTTTCTAAGGCATTTTCTAACCCAGTGCATCCCTTACAGATAGAAAAAATTTTGCTCACCTTTGTGTTTATAGAATCGATGAGGATTTACACCCCGAATAGATTTAAGTGGTGTAAAAACTAGCCGCCTTGGGCAATATCCAGGAATGTGAAAAGGCTTCGATTACAAACACAACACCCACTCCGCTCTCCGTCATCGAGTCATCAGTGTGGAAATTGGTATAGTCTATACTTTGCTTCTGAATATAAACCTAATCCCCGCTTTGTTATTCACCATGGGATTGTTTGTCACATTTACTAATATTAGCCTTTTCTTATGCTCTTATCCAGCACTTACAGATAGTATCTTGTAGCCACTTTCTTCAGTCGGCAAAAAATATATAGGCCTGTACTCATTGAATATACTGAAACCAAAATATTCAAAATGATAAAAATTATTATCAAATGAATATTTATAGCTTCTTGTAACATTTTTATTTACGTCTTTGGTTAATAAATTCTATATGACATTTGTAAACTGACAACCATCCTACATGTACTAATAAACAATAGAATATAATTAACGGACCTGTACAAAGTTATGTATGTAGTAGAATAAAATTATTTAACTTATGGCTAAAAATCTGCCACACATGTTAAAGTTTTCAAAAGTTAAAGATTGTTAGAATTAAGTAAATTGAGAATCACTGAAGAATTCAAACTAAATAGAACAATTTACGTGCGCTAGCTAAGAAAGCACAGCACAGTGTGTATTAGCGGAATTCATTGATATTACATAAATGCATGTTAGAAAAAAATAAATCTTGGCCAGAAAGTTATCTGTAGAATTATAAGAGGCGTTAACTCGTTTGTACATCTGTAGTCCAACCGTTTAAGTTTTAAAATCATGAGACCTCCACAAAAGGAGATATAAATGCTGGTGAATTTCAAAATGCCGTAATAAACAAGGATGTGTATGACTTATTGACTCGACAGGCACAAAATTTAATAATAATTAAAAAAAAAAATACTTTTTTATAAGTTATTATGAAGTTTACGGATTTACAAAATTCCAAAGAGAATGCATTTACTGATATACCCAGTTAATGTTGTTATATAAAACCGTTTCTTGCAGTTGGAAGCTTTCTGCTTTATCACTAGTGGAGTGGATAGTATTAAAGCCATAATGGTTGCTGCAACAAAATGCCTTTATCACCGAGTTTACAACTTTATAATGCAAACCTAATATACATTAATCGTACATTATTATATAATACATATGTCAGAGTAACATTAGGTTTTATATATATATATATATATAAAAAACCTAATGTTACTCTGACATATCAAGCGACATTTGAAGTCTCGATTTTTACATTTTATAGACTCATGTAGTTAACAAATAAGTAAAGCAACTGCGTAAAGTATAAACGTTTAACTTTAAACCCAAGTTATTAAAAGAACAATTTGAACGGCATTATACGGTATTAAAAACTGATAGTAAATTTTATGTACTTATACATTCCTGATTTAAGGTTAGTCAAGTTTAATTTTGTAATTTCTTTAGTTTTAACAAGAATATTTTAAAATATTTCAACAAGGAAATGCAAATTATAACGTAGTTTTCCTGTTAAATAATAACAAATATTAATGATAATTAAACGACCGTTAAATCTTAATATGGCGAGTTTCTTGGAAACTTTTAATCTTGCCTCCGTGAGTTCCTGGTTTAATACATAAGTAGACAATTTCTTCTTAATTGTAATAACAGGGGTCATCAAATGTCAGGGTATATATTTAATGGTAAGTTACATTTAAAATAATGAAATAAATTACTGTACGTCAGGGAAACTAATGTTTAAAATTTCTGTCCTTATTTATATGACATAAGAATAGTAGTATTGACATCAGTTTTTTTAGTTTTAGCATTATCCAATACGTAGTATGCATAAAAAGTATTAAATAAAAGTCACCAAATTAAATAATTACAATTGTTTTAACATAAATAAACACCTAACCTGATCCCACTTACTAATACCGTTATGAATAAACACCTAGATGGTAGAAACTTAACAACATGTACTCAAACCGCTGATGTTGTAATTATTTAGCCTCTTCATTACTTTATATATACATAAGGGTACTTTGCAACTGCAAATTAAACAGCTAAAAGAAACCAAAACCTGCATAAACAAAGATCGATTGGTAGAATTACAAAAACGCTTTAAACTTTGTACTGATTGTGTCGGTAATTTCTATCTAATAACTGACAAAGACTAATGGGCTGACTTGGTTGCTTATGAAACAGAAGATATAGGAAGTAATACTACAAGTGGGTTATTTTCAGCTAATGGTGTCACAGGGAACTATAACTGTAGTTACCTACGTGTAGTTAGGATAGACAGTAGCGCCGAGAGATATTACAGTGACGTCATCTTCATTGGAATTCATTATTCAGTCCGTCTCTTGTTTGTCCTGCATTATGCAACAAATCATTAAAGTTAAATAGTTTAGGTACAACTTCGGTTTTGCAATATGGATCACTATGGTATATAACATAGAACACTAATAATTTTATACAGTTATTATTCACACACAAAATTTACAACACATAAATTTTAGCAAACTAAAATACAAAAGAAAAAATTGTATATAGCTGAACACATTGAAATATCTAACATACATTTACATACCTAACTCATATTTCAAGTTGATTATAATTTTTAAAATTGTGTTATTTTTTCGAATTTAAATATACAGTATGCAGAATGTAATATTAAATAACTTATTAAACTATATTAACAAGTTCTTAGTATTTATTGATATACTCTAGTTAATTGTATATTATATCCATTTTACAAATAATGAGTCTATATTTGTGCTTGCACGCTCTCTCCCTCCTCTCTCTCTTTCTCTCTTTTTTATACAAACAAAGATATTTTCACACTCTTATGAAGGCCCGAGCGTATTGGAATACAGTATGTCTTTATTCTAATACGCCCCGAGCGAATTGTCTTTATTTTACAAAACATGATGAACAGTAAGTTACTCCAAAATATCTTAAAGCTCTTAAAGATTCTTTCTTCGCTGCAATATACTTTTTTACATGAACATCGCTTACTTGATCTTTCAAAACTGTTAGGTGTAAATAAGCCATCCAGCCAAGGTCCACATCAAACAATTCACATTTGCATTAGGATTTATTTATGGAAGGACTATTCCATTGCTGCAAAAGTCTTACAACTCTCAGCTGGAATCAACTGTCGACTCCTCGACTGCATTAAATAAATACTAACTAACCTAAATAAACACTGGTTAGTGTTAAGGTAAATTTGTTTAGACAAATGTAATAATAGTAACAACAACCACAACAATAACAAAAACAACTACAATATTACAAGTAATAATAATAATAGTAATACTAACAATAATAGAAGACAACAATAACAATACAAATGACAATAACAATGATAAAAAGTAGTATAAACAACAGTAATAATACTAGAATGATAAAAATAATAGTACTAGCTCTTGTTTTATCTTTTAACCATTCCAGGAGTTAGGCAGGATAGGCCGCTTTATCTGAGCCATTCTACATACGAGATAGGTACTGTGCGCTTCAGCCGCACATTATTACCCCAGGATGTTATTCCAATTACCCAATTCCTTTGGCTGAGTTGACTGGGGGCTGGAAAGTGCACCTTGATGCTATGGTACGCCGCAACTCGGAATATCTAAGTTAGTAGCAAGAATCCCTTTATTTCACTCCATTTTCGTCTCTCTTCCTCCTCACTCACTCTCTTTCACTCCTTCTCTCACTCTCACTCTCTATCTCATCTCTGTCTATACTTGCTATACGTGTGTATACTCAATATACGGTTCATGTGGGCATCGTTTTGTATCTATCCGTTTAACCATTTACAGTGATATAATGTAATTTAAAATAAATATATTTCTCAAAAAATAAATGTTTTCCGATTTACATTAACGTTGCTTTCGTACATAGACCAGCAGCAATGGAATTTATATATTTTTCTTTTTTTTGTTTGTTTCTTTATTTCATACTTCTTTTAATTCTTTCTTTGATTCAACATATCACAACTTGAAAAAAGTAACGAGTACACGAACGTTAGTAGGTTTTTTTTTAAGAAAACGGACTAGCTAAAGTCAAATCTGTGACGGATATTGTGTTAAATGAAAAATTTGTTATTAGCTTTTCAAGTTCAGTATCTAGGTCTATATATCAGACGTCCAATTGCTCACTGTGACTGTTAATGCTGGACACACTAACAATTACTCTACTATATTATTCGCTTTAATGGTCACATAACTTTTAATTTTGAGTCGCCTATCAGCGGACCAATTGCTATTTCGTAATCCTTCACAACGAGTGAACGTCTGCTGTGCCAGACGTAAGTCGCTCGGAACATGAATTCTGGAAACGAAATTGATCCCTCTGATTTAACTTAATCAGCGTGATCTGAACTTAACGTGGGCGATTACGATATTACACTGAACAAAACAAATCTATGATGCTATGATTTTCTCTATTTGTAACCTGCCATTATTTATATTTTACTACATATTTCATCATGTAATTAATTTATTGCAATCTAACAACTTGGTTAACGCTGTTTCTGTACTATGAAACAGGTAGGATTACTAATTAGCTGAATGGCGGCATAATTCATATTCGTACACGAATTGTTCAAGACTCAACAATCTACCCCTTTTTACGTGTTAAATAAGCTCATTTGCTGCTACATCACCGTGCATCATCAGACGTTACATTATTTTTTCAATCCAAAGCTATAAATGCCGGTTATGCCATCAATGTGTACAGTAATACTCAGACGTCTTGTAGCGGTTATTCAGTTAATGTGGTAATGTGTGTTTAACAGGATTCTGCCAAAACACTCAATGATTGGGTCAGCTTGACACATAATGCTTGGGATAGAACGCTCTCAATAATATGTAAACATTACAATATGTTTTATAACAGTGGCGCTCCCTGACTGTGAATACCGGAACTAGCGGCTGGCGACGCGTTGTACTATACTCCGGGCCACCTTTTGAACAGACTAAAGCGGAAGTGATGTCGTCGCCTCGTCACACTCGCCTTGATTGCCAAATGAACCGGCGCGCGATTCAAAGTTGTGCTCTAGCACTACAATACAGCACAGCTTGAACCCACGTGGTCAAGATATTCACAGAGTAAGTAAATGCGGCAACTCCGCCTTGGCGACAGCATTGCCATAACTCATGCTGACAGGCGTGCGCCCCCTGCCCCTCTCCTACCATCTGACAACACCGTAGGCGCTGCCCCTTTCGCCCGCACCTTCCCCTGGCCTACTCCTTCACTTCCGCTTTAGTCTGCTCAAAAGGTGGCCCGGAGTATAGCAATGCAACCGTTCCACTAAACACAAAAGCTGCACGGTATACTTTGGTCTTTTACGGACTGTTGAGCAGAGGTTTATCTTTATGTTGTAGCATGACAGATTATCCACATTGTTCTAATTTAAAAAATAATCAGATATAAAATAAAAATAAAATGACATCAATGAAAACTACTATAAAAATTAGTCAAGGACCACAGTGTAGTGAAATAATAGTTCGAAGAGATAAAATAAATTCAAAACAACCATGCAATATATAAGAAATTATAGAAAATTAATGATAGGCCAATGTATAAAGTAATTAGACCCAGGTAGTATAGGAGCAGGTCAGGAAATGCCCAGTATAGACAAACATCCAAAATAAATGAACAACTGTTAGAAAAACAACCACAAGTAATAACATTAAAAAACTTCCAAAAAATATGAAAATAAATAGGGAAAGTACAATGCAATAAAATATGAGTAAATGTAAAATATGTTTAAGTAAAGGTTCTAGATATAAATGTAAAAATGTACCAATGCAATTTAACTTTATAATGAAAAGTGAATCCTGATGATCTCATATAAGTGAAATTCTTTATAATACAATACCAGACAAAATGACAAAAAATAATATAAGAGTATACAATAAATAGTGGAGTGATCAAGGGTAAATCCTTATAATAAAACAAAAACAGCAAGGACGGCATGAAAATTAATTTTAAGGAATAATTTAAATGATGAAAAAACAGATGTGTTTTTTTTACATTAGTAGTTCATTGAACTCAAGGCTTAAATGTTTGAGAATGGATATAATTTTTTTTTTTTTGTTATAAAATATTTATTATGTTTAATGATGTTAATTAATAATAAACCTTACTGTAATTAGATGAGGGTAATTTAGTTAAGATTTTATAAGAATTATATGTCAGAGAGGGTATTAGCAAGCTGGAATAATAATAAACATTGTAAATGAACTAACATAAAATCTAGGCCAAATGGTAAATCTGACAAACCTTGTAATTAGTAAATAAATAAAGGAAATTAATTAAATTGATGAAAATTATATAATGTAAATCAATTACTGTGAATTATAATTGTAACAATACTTGGTAAAGGTATTGAAAAAAGGTATAAGATATTATTAGAAAAAAATACAAGGGTAATAACACTGGAATAATAGAGGAAAGCCTAAATTAAAGATAATATGTAAATTAATTAACCCAAATCATAAAATTACAAAGAATTAAATGAAAATACCCATTTTATTTCATTTAGTGATCTTGCTCAATGATAACTAGAACATAATAGAAATTGTAAACCATTTGAGGAGACAGAAAGTACAGTTAAGGCCCACCTTCTAATATACTGTAAATTTGACTTTGCGAGTTAAAAATACTATAAAGTATATCATGTTTGATATTAAATAACGCAGAATTAACTAAGGAAAGTAATTATGTAATTAGTATTTAATAAAATTAAATAATAGTAAAAATGTAATTAATCATATAGTGTAAAAGTCAATTATTTAGGCGGAAATGCCATCTGTTTAAAAACTATGTAGATTTAATATTAATTCAGCCAGAACTGATGGTATAGAGGAAGAAGGAGTTAGTTGATTGTTATACGTTGAGATGGACACTTCGAAATGAGATCAGACAAATAAATTCATTAATAAAGAGAGAAGATAATTTTCGGATATAACCAAACCTATAAAAAATAACCCAGAGAAATTGAAAAATATGATTAATCTACAGTGAGTTAACCTGGAATCAACCAAATTAATCTAATTGTGAATATTTGAAGTAGTCATTCAGATAATCGAACTATATGAACGTGAATTCAAAATAATATCGACACAGAATTGGACATTGTAACGTTTCACCACCATTGGAACAAGAACACATTAAACACTGATTGGCGTGCCGGACAACTGACCACAACTCCCGAATAATTACACAGTGCTGAAGAATTATTAACCTCTACTACTCGGAAGAGGAATACACAAATAACCAACATTTATTTGGAAGAATTCTGCAGTGAAGACGCTCCGTTTACATTCATCACGGAGGCGGCCATTTTGGACCATTCCCATAAGGCTGTGCGGTGTCGGCAGAACAGCATCACCAGTTTGGGTTCGAGAAATTTATCTTACTAACATTGTCTATTCAATAATATTTTGTATTTTTAGATATTTAAGCAGTTTTCATTGTACGCATTATACTTTTCAGCTTTGCCCTTTTCCTCTGACCATTATAATAACAGTTCAAAGAATCCACAAATTAATATTAATATTTTATATACGGAATTTACTCGCCCTGAGAAACGAGTCTGTAATTTGTCGATTGACTAATCGATTCAAAATCGATCATTTATTATTATGTTAATAAAATCATTGAATTTTATAATTTTGGGTTCTATTACTTGTAATTATATAAATAGAAGAATATTAAATAATATTTGATACCTGGACTACAAGAAAAGCAGAAATTAACCACGTTAAAGGAGTACACACTTAGAATAACGAAGGACCGCTAATCGATTATTACAGGAGATAATCTTATTAACGCTGAAAAACAATTCTGGTCATTCTAAGCGAATAAATTGATTAAATTAATAATTAAAAGAAATAAAAATACATAATTACATAACAAATAATTAAATAATAAATAAATAAATAAATAAAATATTTTCAAACAAAAATTTTTGTTAGTACAATTTTTTTTTTACTCAGAAACCATAAAAATTACACATTTTGTTACAAAATTGGCGAGCCCAACAGTGGGGCTGAAGATTAAATACTGAGAAGGAAAATTTTGATTTAATTAAATAAATAATCCACATTAATTGTAATAAGGCAATTTTGAGTTTCGTTACAATGTTTACACGATGTCTGTGATTACACTATAAATACTGTCTTGTATTACTGTAGACTTTACTCTCTTCAGGGACTTTACTTATCCTCTGCAATATAGCCGCCAAATCTACATTAAAAAGACATTGTAATGCATTTTTATACAAACTTTTAAACAATAGCGTAGTATCGTTTTTAAGTGAATTTTTTTTAGTAGAGACTTTATTTTATATATTAGGTTATACTAATGTATGATTAGATTTCACAATATATGTATTTCAAATTCATACAAGCACGCCTATATAAATTCAATAAAAATTGATGCACAGATATTATTTTATTTACTGAAATGTTTGTTCCCAAATTTTTGACTGAGTAACACTGTGCAATAAAATTTGATGATGATGCAACATCTACAGGAGTAATGATAAAATGCTTCTCAATAATCAACGAAATACTTTGGAAATAAAATGTTATCAAACATATCAATAAAAAAACGTGTTACGTATAATGTTCTACACTTTAACATATTTTATACTTTGGTATTAAAACAGTCATAACAAAAATGTCGAAAAATTGCCTTTAAAGATGAGCACAGTGATTACCATTCTAAGGAAAGATGAAATGCACACTGAAACGTATAGTACAACTTTACGTACGTTACATGCGGAAACAGTTTGCAAAAGCAGCGGATATGAAAGTTTGTTATACCAGTCACACGGCACAATCTGTTGATACCATCTGTGCTTTATAGACATGATCAGTATCTATTTATATTACTACAAAACGAAGTCGCTCAAATAAAAAGTAATTATTTATTCAGAACAATATAAATGTTAGAGACAGCTTAATAAATAAAACTTGGAACGACGAAGCGATTAAATTGATTACTTACAAAAACTAACTACAAATTGTATCTTATTATATTTCAATTATTGTATTTTACGTTGCTGTCAGATCCTGCTGTGTATATACAGTTCCTTTGCGACTTTTTGTTTATCAATATTTCCGTATAAGAATGTTTTATGTGCACACATTCAAAGTGAAAACGTCTGGAGCTCAGTAGTGTTTAACACAATGCCACTTGTATTTTAGGTTTGAGTTCTGAAACAGCTGGTTACCGGTTATTGTGGCCAATTTACGTCTCCACTTTGCAAATATTATGGAATAGCCTTAGACGGCTGCTAGCGTTTTTTTTTTTGCGTCGTTCTTTCGCAGGAAGAAAAGCAATTATTGCCAATCAATCACGCATTATTTATATACTTGAAACATTATTTTCAATTGAAAGGCATGTTTTTTCACGTAGGTCATAAATTTCAATGTAGTGAAAAATATGTAATTTTACACAAAAAACTCTAATCAAAGATCTAGTAGCCACTTAATTTTATTACAGTAATTTTTGCAATTGTGTTACAATTTTTTCAAGTCTCTATAAATTGTTGTCGTAATATGATAGAAGAGTGTATGCTTAAAAGAAATTATTAAAATTTTTTGTAGTAGTTATTGATTTTGTCGCTTATTAATAACATGAAATTTAGTCTCTTCTATAGATTATTTTTAGTACAGTTAGCTTGTTCTTGCCTCTCTTTATCATTGAGGCTTTCCTTCCTTGAGAGACTTAATTACTTACTTCCACCCCTCTCTCACTCTCTTTATCTTCCTCTTTTTCTCTGTCAAAAACACGAATACACACAAAGGACAAGTGTAGGGCCTACTTGTATGTTATATGAACAATAGTAAATACTCCTTTTTAGTGTGTAATAACTAAAGTATTATAAAGTCAGCTTTGAGTCACATCTGCAACAGTTGCCCCTACGTCACCGGCAGTAAAATGCCCGTTCCGTGCAGGCTGCAGTACATGTAATTTTAGTGCGCATGTGCGTTTGCACTTAGTGTTCAGTCTTTTACTGTTAGCAAATAAAATGAATAAAGTGAAGCAGTCCGAGGGACTTATGTGACTTTAGTCACATATGAAACGACATTCTGTTTGCACGTATTGCCGTAAAATGTTAGAAATCACGTTTTTTGTAAGTAAGTATCAATACGTCGTTTCTATTTAGTTTTAGCAGACAGTCTTGTCTAAATCGAGGACACAAAAAAATGAATTTTAAATGCTATGACAAATCGATATTATGAAACTAAAACGGAGTAGTAGAAACGCCATTGTAAAATAACGTAACGGCAATATACGATAATAAATTCGTGCTTGTCATGTAGTTTGTAATCAGCAGGCGATAACATTTTTATCTATTGAAGACTACCTGCTGCTACTGCTGCTGCTGCTGCCGCTGCCGCCGCTGCATATTCCAGACATGTCCTCATTAATCTCAGTTATGTGATACTTCATAGAAAATAATTGCACCATGTACGCGACCTTGGCTGCCTTTGTTGCGCACATATAAACATAGTATGTAAACATGTACAAAATATATAAACACAGTTTGTTGGGCATGTAGCAGTGTAGTAAAAATTTTGGCAATTGGATGTGTTTTGCGTGCGACAGAACAGTAGGATAGGACAGCAGTATCAGTGATGTGTACTGGGTTTATCTATTCGTGTAACGCACTATTACCATTTTATTTTGATTTATACATCTTTCCGGGTTATGTATAATGCGTATTAGAAAATTGTATAGCACGGAATAACAATGACGCCTGTATTATAGTGGTTTCCTATAATACAGGCGTCATTGTTTTAAAGACGATTAATAAAACATTGTATTGATTCTCTGTGTCCAGCAATTTATTCTGTGTTATATTAGGATCCATTCAACTTTCCTATAGTATTAACATAATACCTTTTGTTGTTATCATTTAAGAAAATTTTTATAAAACATTTCAACGTTCAAAAATGTACTGAGTCCCCCTTGTATTGATATTATAATGTCTTTTAGCTTGACATCGTTTGAAACTTTCTGTAACATGTAATGCGGTATGACGTCATCATTGCGTGACGCTCCCACACTTTCGATTCCCCACAGTCTAGAAATTTGATATGTAAACGCATCAACACAGAAATAATCGTTGCTGACATTGAGTTTAGCAAACGTTTTAGTGAGAATAAATTTGGTGTTACATGCTCTTTTGTCTGTATTGCATCGTTTGAAACTTTCTGTAACATGTAACGCTGTATGACGTCATCATTGCATGACGTCTTGGGATTGTTGTAAATAAAGGTTTGTTTTGTGTTGTGGTCAAATACACTGCTGCTGATATATAGTAACCAAACGTGGCGACTGACTAAAACAGCGTTCGACAATGGATAGCAGCGACGAGAAGGCTCAGATCAAGAAACGACAAAATGCCGAGCGAGTAAGAAAGTGTCGGGAACGAAAGAAGATCGAGAAGGAACAGCAACGAGCGGCTGCTGTCGGCGGTGAAGCTTCGGTACCAGCGGCCCCATTGCAAAAAAAAAAACGAAAGGAAGATGACTTGATGCGCGAAGAATTGAACGAGTACTTAATAAATACACCGTTCGCGTCGACGATGACTGAGCAGGAGAAAATCGATGCATTCTACAACATGAAACTGGCAGAGAAAACCAACGAATGAGTAAAACGTTGTAGATTGAATAAGAAAATTGAGATGGCAACTAAACGAGCGAACGAAGCAGCTGAACTCGAACAGGCATTCGCTGCGGTATCGCCAAAACCTTGAAAACTGAAGAGATAGCAGCAGATGCGGAATTCACGAAACGATTCGACAACGAGTTCGGTTACGCCTGCTTCGTCTGCGATCGCTTATGGTTCGAGAGAGATTTGCGACCACCGCCGCAAAAGAGTCAACACATACTGGCTGCTGAGTTCCCCGACGACGATGTAGCTAGCTTCAAAGTGTGCGAAAAGTATTACAGGTCTCTAGCACTCGAGAATATACCCAACTTGTCAAGATCCAATGGCTTCGTGTACCCCGAGTATCCCGATCATTTTCCACCGCTTGATTGTATAACTGAACGTCTGGTCTCACCGCGTCTACCGTTCATGCAGATACGACGCCTGCGGTTTGATTTTACGTATAATCATTTTACTGAATCGTTTATATTTCATAAAAGCGTGTCTATAATAAACACAAAAATGTATGTAAAAATGTAAATGAGTATGTTAGGTAATGGTTACTGAATAATTGTGACAGAGTACACATAAAGGCAGAGGGTGTCTAACGCCACATGCTAAACAGTCAACCGGAACAGTCCCTATTTTATCAACGAACTGCCACGTCCTTTATTCATCTTCGGTAATTTTATATAAAGGGATATATATACTAGACATAACTAAACTGAATGGATCTGACAAAATCATTTGTGGAAACCGACATAGGTGAATAAGTTAAAATATGTTACGCAATTACGAAACGTTCTCGAAAAATGGAGAATACTGATGAATTACCTTACCAAACTTAGTCATCTATCTGGAAGTACCAACCTCACTCCACTTAATTTAGCAGCTGGCGTTTCAAACATCATTGCTTTCTATGAGAGTGTTGACTATATTTCTAGAAGATTTGTCATGTTCATTACTTCTCACGTAGAAAGTTTGTTTAAAATTATTCATGCGGTGTAACTGTAGGGTGTTAACACATTACCACAGACTGCATGCATTATTAATCAGAAACCTGAAGTTCACGTAATGTATCTGAAAATATTGTTACGACGATCGCACGCATCATCCTGTTTAATCAGTGCTAATAAAATAATTGGAAACCAGAAAATTCTAAACTCACAACTCTAATACAAGTCTAAATAAAGAAAAATATTCGTAGACAAAAATTCTTAAGTTTATATTTTTTAACAACACTAATCCAACAAGCAATAAACATCACCTAGTTTAATGTATTTGTTTATATCAACAGCCATTTCGCTATTCAAATATTTCATTCTACGTATTCAAATAAGTTCTTTATAAAAATATTCAAATACCACAGAATTACTGAGTTCAGAGGTGGTGCAAATAACCATCACTTAATGAAATTTGTAATGGGCACGTTACTGCTCCGTACTTTGATGTGCAATTTTATCTCACAAACGCGTTGTCACAGTTGTAGCACAGTGTATACGCTGTAATTAGAAGCAAATTACTTTCTGTAACTGCTAATATTGCCCTGTTATAACTTATGAAGTTGTGATATCATAGATATAATCACGTACTGGCAGCATTCACTAGTCTGCGTGATTGTATTAGGAATCATAAGAAATGTAACAAAAGTTTGCTTTCACCTTTTAAAATTAAAATATTATTATGTTATGTTAGGAAGAAGATTGTGATTAAAATATTGTGAGTACCAGTACTTGTTTAGATGGTTTAAATCAAATAACTCTTGGTATAATTTTCATTAAATGTTGATATTTTCATTTTAGAGAAATTTTAGTCGTTTGCGAGAGCGGGAAGGTTGAGAAACACTGGGCTATCATATTGACTGTAAGAAAACGTGTAAATCGTAACAATAAAAATAAGAATAATACATATTTACAAACTTCATTCTAAGAAATCCACACCGTCAATTTCTCTGTCTGATTCGGATAAATCAGTTTCGCGGAGATTAATAATAAGAGGTTCCATAATAGAGTCCCTGTTGATTTCTCTGTCAAAATCGACTTTTGTAATTCTTCTGCGTCTCTTATGAAATCTCCCCAAGTGGAAGTTCAGATTCTGTCAACTGTTTTGTGTACGAGTCTCTCAACATCTGCAATTCAGAACGTTCTGTTCCTTTCCGCAACTTACTATTTCACCTGCGCCTACACTACTTCAGTAACCATCCTAACGACATGGTAAAATGTTGAATTACCATTTTATAAATTTCTTAAGTAAGGTATACGGACTTGTGGACGTTAACAAGTAGCTTGAATGGGGAATTCCATTCCATTTGAAGATAAAAAAGCAATACTGTTAGCGTTACGTATTTGTACACGAGACGTTGTTGATTTGCACAGAATAAACGCTGAGATTATACACAACAAGTACCGAAAATGGATGAAGGAATGGGAAAGGTATGATAATAATTGTTTTGTAAACCACCGTTTAAAAACATCATAAATCATTTCTTAACGGTAATTGTAACAATTCTTAGACTTTTGTCCTCTTTGCTTTGAGAAATAAAGCCCGTCTCTGAGGATCCGTCATGATGCACGATACGCCACTTGCCTTTACCCACAGAAACTGCGAGCCCTCCGGTCCCATCGCTTATTTTTCAGCATGTTGATCTTCCATGGCTCTGTTTTATCCAAACAATACCCTCCGATATTCCAGCTTGCCTGATCTCGTTTACTGTTCTTAAAAATACAGTTCTCTCAGCTTCACAGTCCTCTCCAGCACGTAACATCCTACTGTCACTCGCTGACTAATATTAAATCCCATATCCTTCAAAATTCTTAGCACGGTCTACTTGCTGCCGCTAAAATTCTCAGCTTCGTTCTTTCACAGACTAGTTTTTTGCACTGGGATATTTGTCTTTCGCGTTCAATAAAACTAGATTGTTATTTCAGATCAGTTACCATAAGAATTTACTTAGATCAACACAATGTTTGAGAGCAATCTTTACATTTAAATTATTTGACATTATGTATATTATGTCAATTTAATTATTTTCTGAGAGTTATGTTCCTCATTTTGTTGCATCTATTGTTACAACAACAGAATACATAAATCTACATGAAGTATTAATAAAAATAATACTTATTATCATCGCGATAAACTTATTATTTACCTGAAACGTTATAAATATAAATTGTGTAAGTATACACTCTTTTTTAGTACTTTAATATATTTATTATATTTAGTACTCTACATTTGGGAAGCACAAAGCCCATTAGTCTTATTATGTTTTATTATGTACTATTATACATTAACTTTCGCAAAAAAAAAGAATATTTGTCTCTATTACACTCGTGAGACATAGAGGTGGTATTTGTTTAATTTAGCACTGTAGTTAACGTGTCTAGTCTTTTAACGTGGCCTTGGTCAATTTATAGCATGTTCTGTTGAAAATACTTATAAGCTATTCATAGTGTGAAATAGTTTTGTAATCGTACGTGCGTGTTGTAGTATTAGCATCACTTTCTGACTATTTTTGGAAGTGCAAATAACATCAAACTCTTAACTACGTACCATGTGTTTGAACCTGGTTAATCGATTTTGTTTGACGCTGCCGGTAATTTAAAAAAATATGATGCTGAATAATTTTATAACCATATTACCTGGTTTTGATTACCTAGCGTTGTCTAAGTTCATGTTTGTTCTCCGCAACACCACTTGAGGTAATTATTGAGTAGTTTCTTTATTGTTTTGGGCTTACAGTGAAAAACGTTTTTCTTGTTCACCTACATGCGATTGAACAAAAAACTAAAGTAATTACCTTGGCAGATGCTCGTATTCCTTTGAATCATATAATTCTTGAATAGCGGTCATGATTGCTGTGAAATTCAATTCGCATAGAAAAAGTAAAGCAAACACAAGATTTGTCTCATTTGTGTAATTTTTTTAATTAAAGAATCCTGTTACGCAAATAACATTATTCCACAATTATGCAACATTAATCGCGATGGATATAATGACTAATGACTAAGTCGTAGTTGAGAATAAATTAACTACCAATTCCACTCAGCAATAATTTTAGTTATACACATTAAGTAATTATCATCAACAATTTGATAAATTTCCAGCCCTGAGTTGTTTACGCTTTACCAAGAACTCCTGTGATGTATGAAGAAGGTACAGTATTTTGTCGGAAATAGAAACGTTTTTAAAAGCTGTGGAACGTGTGCATTGAATCTAATTACGCATAACATTATTGTTTATTGGAAATGTAACGTAGCATTACGCAATCAAATACATGTTAAAAATTTGGGTCGGTTTCCTTTGCAATTTTCAACACGCGAGAACGTCATCTTGTAATGTTTAATATCGGTTAATAATTTTTAATTCTTTTGTTCGGTTAATATCAGTTTTATTCTTGGCATAAAAACGATGTTGTCCCTTCCAAGCGTTGTACGAACTTCCAGGCTTTTGACGTTTTCCATTAAACCACGTACCACCATGCGGGCATCATTAACTAAACCTGAACCCAAGTTCATATTTCTGACGTGCATTAAAATAACGGCAACTTTGAGTATATTAGATTATGAGGTGGCATTCCGGAGGGCGGAAATTGAATTCAGGTACTCTAATGAGATGTTAAAATTTTTCTCTGGATCATTCGTTATGACCGAGTCTACACTGCAATACATTTCAAATCCCCTGAACACACACCTCCAGTTTGATCAGTTGGTAGTTGTCGTTCAGCGGTGACACAATAACTCTGTTTGAATATTTATCTACATTATTTCTAATAAAGCTTTAAAATGTTATATCTTTGTTTGATTTTATAAAGATATTATATCTGTACTGTCGCTCCCGCTTACTCTCTCTCCCTCTCCGTCTTCCTATCACCATCCCACAACCTCATTCTCTCTCTCTCTCTCTCTCTCTCTCTCTCTCTCTCTCTCTCTCTCTCTCTCTCTCTCTCTCTCTCTCTCTCTCTCTCTCTCTGAAACTTACAACCCCTGCAATCACACACACACACACACACACACCCTAATTATGCATGTTACAAATGCTGTGAACAACGGTAAGTACAGAGAATTACTCGTATTGTTATGTTTTAGCAACTGTTTAGGCCTATACGATAACCTCTGCTTCGCGCACCCATACTTACTGTAAATGACACTTTATTCACGTACATACACTTTTGTATTGTATTTGGTGACTTGTATTATTTAGTGACACACTGTTAATTAGGTGATACCTATTGTTTGATACGTTAGTGTGTGTTGGACAAACGTAAACTTTGAGAAATGTATACAACAATTTATTCTATTTCTACTGTTGAAACACGATGCACCGTGCAACTGTCGTGACATCGGTCATAAAACCGTGATAGGAACTTTAACAGTGGACGCAGAGGAGAGTTCATAGAAGAGGTTGGTGTGCTTGACAACTGATTTGCTAAAATTGATAATACTTAAATGATGGAATCTGTCCGAGCACTATTGAAACAAACAGTAAAACAACAGCAAGAGAAACGCTAACGGAGAGCAGAAGAGGCAGAGAAAACGGAAGCTCTTTATAAATACGCAACACAAATAAAGGAATGTGTGTTTTTTATCTATTCATAAGGCTATTACGGCTAGAGTCAACACTACTAAAACAAATATATTTTATCATTAAAAGTGAGATGCGTTTGGCTTGTAATTTTTCGAATGTTTTTTTTACTGAGGATGGTATCCAAAGGCCAACACGTCTGTTAGTAACAACATTTTAAGCAACCAACTACGGGCCAGCTGCCCAGCATTTAATATTTTTAATAGATGTGTATTTGTATTTGTTTCTAACACAACCACCAGCTGCCAGCCTACTACGGTAATTACGAAACACGTGACAGTATTTTTTATTTATATCTGTTATAACGATGAAGAATAAATTACATATAATTTTAATTTTTTTATCGGAGATTCGAAATGCAGGGAAGGGGCAGTGACTACTCAAAAAAGACAACAAACTGTGAAGGAATATTTGTTTCACCAGATGTTTAGA
Source organism: Magicicada septendecula (assembly GCA_034769895.1). Taxonomy (NCBI): domain Eukaryota; kingdom Metazoa; phylum Arthropoda; class Insecta; order Hemiptera; family Cicadidae; genus Magicicada; species Magicicada septendecula. The sequence goes on from CM068368.1 coordinate 141,503,145, forward strand.
CAAGGGTATAACTCAAGATTACGCATCAAATATTAAACACAAATACGGCATCTGACAAGTTGAAGTTAGTAACTAAAGTTTAAGACAGAAACAGCTGTGATGGAGAGTAGTACTTAGCATAAAACAAGCGACGCAAGTCACGCACACTACTTGCATAATTAAAGTTGTATATATATTATTATGTAACTACGGTGTGGTAAATTGCAAGGAAGATATCGATTAATATTTAAGTAGTTACTGCACGTGCTGTTAAATTGGTTGGAAAGCTAATATCTTTTACACTTCTCACAAACTGAAAACAAAATACAGAAATTGCACTTAGTAATTTAGATATCCTTGATGTAAGTGATAATTTATAAGTTTCTTGTGCAAATATTATATCAAAAAATAATAACAATAAGTTTAGTTTAAAAGATTCAAATAATTACATAGTGTAACAAGTGAAAATATATAGAATGTGTTGAGTACGTGTTTAAATAAGTTCCACGTTGTTATGCGCCAATTTGAAACAATTAGAAATAATTAGGTGTTAAGATGCGACGATGATGCCTCACGTTGCGAGCGTCAATTTGTAAAGAAACCAATATGTGCCGGTGCTAGCGAAAATGTCCGTCTTATTCAAACCCCACTGTTGTAATCAATTTAGTAACGAACTGCTTGTTAATTATGTGAGGACGTATGTTATAATGTATGATACCAGCTGGAGACGTCAAATTATAAAGAAATCTTGTCTATGAGTGTAATTGGTTATAAGGGACTCCGGTGTAACAAACGCCAAGTAGTACGTTGTAGGTGGCGATTCGTAACAATTAAAATGCTGTTACCTGGTTTAATTAATATGTTATTAACTAATATACCTTGCGGTTGTGACCAGTGAAACCCTCAGAACACAGATTATTAAGTCCACAAACTTAGAATTATGTTCCTGAATTTATAATGGTAGTATTCTGTAGACTTAATTTAATTCTCAGTGGTTGTTTAATATGAGCAATATATATGGAGTATTTACTGAATGTAAGTGGTTTTTGTCTCAACCCTAGTCCCTCAACGATAAAAATTTCATTCAAATTTGGTATGGCAAACCCCGTTAGTTCAGCAATCTCCCGTCCCACCAGCTGTAAACTTGGAGCGCTATTATTAGAAATAAGTGTACGTACAGGTTAGTTATTCTGAGTGTTTGTATCAATCTGTTAATAAATTATTACGCCAATTACATATAGTATTTTCTCTGCAATGATTAAAACGTTATCTCCTACAACAAATGTACTTTATTTATTTTTCTCTGGTATTTAACAAGTTACGTTGTCTCAGACAAACAATAAGACGATCCAATCGACTATCCCAACATGTATCGATTCTTAATTATTCGAACTCTAAAAAAAAAACATATATACTTTGAAAATAATGACAAATAATTCTTATACCAGGGTTCGTGTAGTTCTTTGAACCATTAGTAAGGCCAGGTAAAACGCATAATTAAGGTTGTTCAATTTACAAAAAGAATAAAATTATTTACTTAAAATACAATGATATAAAAATAATTTGTTTTTTTACCCAAGCGGCGAAAGCTTCATTAGGCGGTGAATGTTTGTCAACAACGGCCAAAATGCAGTTTATATCGTCTTCACCCAGTAAAACTGCTCTGGTCTTCAATGAATGGATGATGATAATCCCACAAGAACTCTTGTGCTACGATTCTTCTTTTGCGTCTTCACAATTCTTGGTCCCAACGAACTGGAATTAGGATCTCAGCTTATGCTGTCAATGAAGGTTATTTCTTCAACCGAATCTTCTGTATTTCCAAATATTTCCGTTCATTCAGGCTTCAACTCTTTATTGGTCTTCAATTTATAGTATGAATTGGTTTGATACCAAATTCAGCGGAATTATTTAGTGAATGAGGTGAGACGCTTTCAGTTCTTTTTTATTGTATTCATTGATAATTTAGAGGGTTATTTAATTTGTATGATTCATTAACATTCCAGTATAATTGTTTTCCAAAATTGTTTTTTCAATTTGGATATATATTTTCTTTATATTTATTCATATATTTTAAATATATCGGTTCATCTCAACCTAATAGCTTGTAACAATCAGTACCATCTATTCAAAATCAACAACTTACTAAAAATCAGTTGCCTTAACAACCATGTTTTCTATATATCCTTGAGCCGGCATTATAGAATATTACTACTCCTTTCCAATAAAATACTCCATGCTTGGATTAATATTGAATCACATAAAATTCTCCCCTAACCTTCCTTATTAAACAGTAAATGTTTTACTAGAGTTTCGTTGGACTGGGTTTACTAAAAAGGTATTAATTTCCTTTCACTAATATGGAATTTAGGCCTATAGATTCATTTACAACCATTATAACATTATTTGGTTTTTAACTTAATTTTCTTTTTACCTGACCTACTGTACAATTAATTATTGATTACATAGTTAATTACATGAATTTTAATTTACTGGTGGTTATTTGTTTTTACATTAATCAATTGGTTCTGGAACCCTTTATTAATTTATGGCATAATTGTCAGAACTACTTGTTAGACTTGAAACACTGGTCACACTCCTGATCCAGTTTATAAACATTAATTAGAACAACAGTATCTTTCAATTTTATACAATACTGACAACTTAGTACAGTGCCTAACATTGGTAACTATACTTTGCTGTATAAAAACAAATCTAATATAAAATATAAACATAATTATTGAGTAAGTATTATTATCAAACAACTTCATTTCATTTTTAACACATTCAACATACAATATAAATATTCTGTAGACCTTAACATGTCACAGTACAAAACAAATATTTCATTACATCCAATCATTCATTGGTCTGGCTCTTTTACATTTAATATTAGTCATTGCCTCCTTTTTACTTGAGGTCCTTCTCAAACACATGAACTATCGAACAACCTTAAGTCAGGGTATGGTCTTTGACCATATTTCATTCAGTCTTTTATGTAACGTTGGGGAACCTCAACTATGTTGCGTTACATAACACCCCCCCTTCGAAATAAGTTTATTTTGGTATAAACAAAGTTTAGCAAGAAATAAACTTATAATTTGTATCTGGCCAATTGGTTTCTTATTTATAGTACTTTTATATTTCCCAATTATTCGTTATTTTATTATCATTTCTTCGTTCCTTCTTAAAGTCAATTATTTCCCAAGTTTAAATCTTATTTCTATAATCATTCTTGTGACATTCTTGGTTAATTATACATTTTGGATCTGGTTTTATTTAATTCTCTATATTTATTTGTGAGTTTTCCCTCTAATATTTAATTTTCCTAAACCTCCCTAACATTATAACTGGAATCGAATCGGTGGTGCTCTATCGGCTAACCAATTACCGTCGTCCGTTACATACTTTCTGGGATCAGAGGAACATCATCTCTGCCCAGTTAAATGATTGCTGGAACATTCTACAGTCAATCTTCATTAATAAACCTCGTAAGGTAGTCATCATGTGACCTTCAATAAAATAATAAATAATAATCATATTCTAGGGATTATTCACTGTACTTTAACTCAGATCATATTATTTCTTCATATTAATTCTTTCTTCTATTATACACTTTTTCTCTCCAATACTTGGCTATTTTATTGACATTTATTAATTGGGTTTTGTTTACGGATAATTCTTAACCATTTGTTTTTTTCTTTTCTTGTGATCCTTTTGATGGTTCCATTTTGGCTTCTTCATTCTCTTGTCTTCATTGGCTCATATTCCTTTGTGATCAATACAGCTGGTTATGAGATTTTGGTCAGTACTATACATTACATTATGTAGCTATATTCTTCTGGCACAATCATTATTATTTCTTTTACATTCTAAATTACATTTCTCACTATTATGTTACATTAGATAAACTCATTTCGTCTTTTGGTTTTGATGATTTTTATTAAGTTGAATTAGTGTAAAATTTTTTTCTTCTTTCATATCACTTTAAAGCAATTTCTTCTAAATTGTATAGTAAGGTGTTTTTACTTATTTTTCGACTTTGGTTGTTCTTTTTATCTTCAAAATTCTCTTTCTTATATAACTCATAAATTGTTTTCTTAGATACTTGTTTGTAAGTTGAGCTTACTTCATTTTTTGAATTTTGGGGTATTTATTCTCTTTATTTTAAATCATACTGTTTCTGGATAATTATGAGTAAGTTGTTCTTACATCCTTTGGAATTTTGGGTTTTTATTTACAATGGGTTGCTTGGCCCTGTATCCATAAAATCCGTCCCCTTTCTTTTATATTCTGTTTAGAATCTGTTTCTAACCGTGGTCCATTATTTCCTCTGTACTGATTGTTCGGGTCTCTCTAGTGTATAGAGTTATTTCTGTCCTTGTGACATATCTCACTATCAGGTAGCTCCGCCATTTTGTTGTTATAAAACTTTCATTCATGCTGAATTCTACCATCGTTTTTCGAGCTGATTCTTCTGCACAGTTTCTTAATTGTCCAAATGGTTCATACATAATTTCCAGAAGTCCTCCATGGTCCTCGGTTAGTTTTGGCCTTTTCGGTCCTTCTAATCTATCTGGGGATTCAAGTGTGGTTCGTTTAAAGTTTCTCACTTGCCTTACTTCTCTGGGTTCCGCAATTGGTATATTAAGCAGTTTAACTAATCCCCCTTTAATCATCTTCAGTCCTTCCCTTGTATTCATTAATTTCCTTTGACGTGTTTGCCTTATTTTCTTGATATTCTCTTTCCTGGTTTGGATACTCTCTTTGTTCTTTTTATTTTTATTTTTAGATAGCAACGCCTTTTGGTCTTCTCTAATTTCTGTTTCCTTGCTGTTCTCCTCTGTATTCGGATTTACCTTAACACCTTCGGAAGTGCTGTCTAGGGTTTCAGTCATTTTCGTTAAACACCTATCCATTGTTTTCATTAATTTTTCATGGTATCTCTGGTTATCTTCTTTGATTTGTCTTAAACTCTCATTAATTTGTTTATTATCCTCCTTCATACTACTCATTAATTCCATTAATTTTTCCCAATTTAGTCCTCCTCTGGCTTCCTCTTTATTGCTCGCCTGTTGTTTTGATAATTTCTTCTGTTGCTTCACTTTGACTATTTCTACTTCTTTTTGTACATTGGGTTGTTCTATCTTTTTATTATTTGGCATCTCTCTAAATCCTTCTATTTGATTATGTTTCTTCCTCCAGTGACACATATCTTCTCGGTATAGTTCAAACATCATCCTGATCCATTCCCTTAATTCTGTGTTTTCTGTTTGTATTGGGTTTTCAGGTGGTCTTATTTCTCGTTTCCATTGTTCATAATCTTCCTGAGTATATTGTTCTGTCACCTGGGCGTATACTCCTATTCTTTCGGTTTTCATTTGTTCTTCATTATCGTCCCATCTTTCCCAATCTTCTTCAGTCATCCTTTCCACCTTGTTATCATCTTTTTCGTTAGTCGTCCCAATAGTCTTTTCTTTATTACACCTGGCATCTAACTCCCACATTTCATCATAAATGTCTCTCAAAGTCATTTTGTCGTTTGGTGTTCCCATTGCATTCGCGCGACTCATTTGCGCTCTTTCGTGATCGGTGGCGTTCTTGTTAATATACTCCATATCCTTGCTGAATGTTTTAAATAGCGCCGTCATCCATTCCGCGTAGCTTAGTCGTCTTTCTTGTTCGGGCATTTTCGTTATTCGTAACGTAATTTCGTTATTCGTAATTTCGTTCGTAAGCTCTTTATTGCATTCCTGTGCCTCTAATGGTTGCCTGCTCAAGTTAAGTAACAAATAATATGATTTTTACTTAACTAAAGCCCACTCGTTGAGCGCCAATTTGTAACAAGTGAAAATATATAGAATGTGTTGAGTACGTGTTTAAATAAGTTCCACGTTGTTATGCGCCAATTTGAAACAATTAGAAATAATTAGGTGTTAAGATGCGACGATGATGCCTCACGTTGCGAGCGTCAATTTGTAAAGAAACCAATATGTGCCGGTGCTAGCGAAAATGTCCGTCTTATTCAAACTCCACTGTTGTAATCAATTTAGTAACGAACTGCTTGTTAATTATGTGAGGACGTATGTTATAATGTATGATACCAGCTGGAGATGTCAAATTATAAAGAAATCTTGTCTATGAGTGTAATTGGTTATAAGGGACTCCGGTGTAACAAACGCCAAGTAGTACGTTGTAGGTGGCGATTCGTAACAATTAAAATGCTGTTACCTGGTTTAATTAATATGTTATTAACTAATATACCTTGCGGTTGTGACCAGTGAAACCCTCAGAACACAGATTATTAAGTCCACAAACTTAGAATTATGTTCCTGAATTTATAATGGTAGTATTCTGTAGACTTAATTTAATTCTCAGTGGTTGTTTAATATGAGCAATATATATGGAGTATTTACTGAATGTAAGTGGTTTTTGTCTCAACCCTAGTCCCTCAACGATAAAAATTTCATTCAAATTTGGTATGGCAAACCCCGTTAGTTCAGCAATCTCCCGTCCCACCAGCTGTAAACTTGGAGCGCTATTATTAGAAATAAGTGTACGTACAGGTTAGTTATTCTGAGTGTTTGTATCAATCTGTTAATAAATTATTACGCCAATTACATATAGTATTTTCTCTGCAATGATTAAAACGTTATCTCCTACAACAAATGTACTTTATTTATTTTTCTCTGGTATTTAACAAGTTACGTTGTCTCAGACAAACAATAAGACGATCCAATCGACTATCCCAACATGTATCGATTCTTAATTATTCGAACTCTAAAAAAAAAACATATATACTTTGAAAATAATGACAAGTAATTCTTATACCAGGGTTCGTGTAGTTCTTTGAACCATTAGTAAGGCCAGGTAAAACGCATAATTAAGGTTGTTCAATTTACAAAAAGAATAAAATTATTTACTTAAAATACAATGATATGAAAATAATTTGTTTTTTACCCAAGCGGCGAAAGCTTCATTAGGCGGTGAATGTTTGTCAACAACGGCCAAAATGCAGTTTATATCGTCTTCACCCAGTAAAACTGCTCTGGTCTTCAATGAATGGATGATGATAATCCCACAAGAACTCTTGTGCTACGATTCTTCTTTTGCGTCTTCACAATTCTTGGTCCCAACGAACTGGAATTAGGATCTCAGCTTACGCTGTCAATGAAGGTTATTTCGTCAACCGAATCTTCTGTATTTCCAAATATTTCCGTTCATTCAGGCTTCAACTCTTTATTGGTCTTCAATTTATAGTATGAATTGGTTTGATACCAAATTCAGCGGAATTATTTAGTGAATGAGGTGAGACGCTTTCAGTTCTTTTTTATTGTATTCATTGATAATTTAGAGGGTTATTTAATTTGTATGATTCATTAACATTCCAGTATAATTGTTTTCCAAAATTGTTTTTTCAATTTGGATATATATTTTCTTTATATTTATTCATATATTTTAAATATATCGGTTCATCTCAACCTAATAGCTTGTAACAATCAGTACCATCTATTCAAAATCAACAACTTACTAAAAATCAGTTGCCTTAACAACCATGTTTTCTATATATCCTTGAGCCGGCATTATAGAATATTACTACTCCTTTCCAATAAAATACTCCATGCTTGGATTAATATTGAATCACATAAAATTCTCCCCTAACCTTCCTTATTAAACAGTAAATGTTTTACTAGAGTTTCGTTGGACTGGGTTTACTAAAAAGGTATTAATTTCCTTTCACTAATATGGAATTTAGGCTTATAGATTCATTTACAACCATTATAACATTATTTGGTTTTTAACTTAATTGTCTTTTTACCTGACCTACTGTACAATTAATTATTGATTACATAGTTAATTACATGAATTTTAATTTACTGGTGGTTATTTGTTTTTACATTAATCAATTGGTTCTGGAACCCTTTATTAATTTATGACATAATTGTCAGAACTACTTGTTAGACTTGAAACACTGGTCACACTCCTGATCCAGTTTATAAACATTAATTAGAACAACAGTATCTTTCAATTTTATACAATACTGACAACTTAGTACAGTGCCTAACATTGGTAACTATACTTTGCTGTATAAAAACAAATCTAATATAAAATATAAACATAATTATTGAGTAAGTATTATTATCAAACAACATCATTTCATTTTTAACACATTCAACATACAATATAAATATTCTGTAGACCTTAACATGTCACAGTACAAAACAAATATTTCATTACATCCAATCATTCATTGGTCTGGCTCTTTTACATTTAATATTAGTCATTGCCTCCTTTTTACTTGAGGTCCTTCTCAAACACATGAACTATCGAACAACCTTAAGTCAGGGTATGGTCTTTGACCATATTTCATTCAGTCTTTTATGTAACGTTGGGGAACCTCAACTATGTTGCGTTACAATAGTTAACGGTTTAAGACAAAAATTAATTCAAATAGTTTAGTTGTTTGCAAAGCTGATAAAAGCAATACTATTAAAATATTAAATAGAAGTGAATATATTGAAAAGACAGAATTGCTCTTCAGGAAAGAAAATTTCATGATATTAAATGATTCCACTAACAACTTTCAAAAACAGATGAAATCGCTTATTAAAATTTGTCCTAATATATTTTCAGACGCGAAAAGTTTCGTGCTAACTATGATAAACCGAAAGCTCCTGTTTTGTATAGTTTACCAAAAATACATAAGCCTAATTGTCTCAGGCGTCTACTTGTTTCATATGTAACTGCATCTGCATATAAAGTCTGTAAAAACTTAATGAATTACCTCTAAAATATATTAACTTCAATCCTAAGAATGATATTAAAAATTATCTAAAACTGGGTAATAATATAAAAAATGTACATTTATCACCGAATGCAAAACTAGTTTAATTTGATGTTAAGAATTTATTTCCGTCTATACCTGTAGACGTTCCTCGCATACACAAAATACTTTAACTTAAACATTGATCAGAAGAGCGAATTATTCTCAGCCTTAGATATTTGTATAGGACAAAATTATTTCCAGTTTAATAATAAAATCTATAAACATTTAAATGGCTTACCTATGGGCTCTCCTTTATCAACTTTATTAAATGAAATCTTTATGACATCTGCGGAGGAAAGCATTTTTATATCTAATAATTCCAACATAAAGTATGATTTTCATTGAGCAAGATATGTTGATGATATATTCTGTATCTGAACGGGATCAGATAGACAGCTCCATATGTTGTATTCCTTTTCTAGTACTGTGCAATTTACACTTGAAACAAAAAATATGAAAAGGTTTACATTTTTGAATCTCACCATTACTAGGTCACAAAATAAACATAGTTTTCAGATATATAGAAAACCAACTTTTACAGACACAGTTATACATAAACAGTCACTAATGTCATGGCACATAAAATTAAGCAGTTTTTATGCGATAGTTAATCGTCTCTTCATAGTTCCTTTATCCACAGAAAAAAAAATACATTGCAATATAATTATTGTTTGATGTTTAATAGTGAGGAACCATCAAGCAAATTTGGGGAAAACACTATAAAACATTTAAGCTAAAACCGCTAAACATGTCGGTAACAAAACTCAGGGAAAAAAATTCTGAGATATTTCACGTGCCAGGACGTCACAGAATAAAATTTATTTAGCACAATGAAAATTATAGATGAAATCGGAGGTTAGCAGGCAGTTTGATAGATGTTGTTTGTTATTCAGGAATGCAAGATTAGCTTTTAGAAGACTTAAGGAAAATGAGCAGTCTCGTATAATGGAAATTATTTAGAAACTCTAAATGTACTGTCAACGAAAGAGTCTCCTTTCATAAAGGAACACATAGACACAAAAAATTGTATTTAAAGTCACATATTCGAAAATTGAAAATGATTTAATCAAGTCTGTTTCCATTGCTATTAATAAAAAATGATGAAATAATCAGGCTGATTTTGTTTCCGTCCAAGTTGACGAAACAACTGACGTATCTGTTAAAGCGTAGGTGCGTGTAATTGTGTGATATGTTCGTGGTTTTGAAATTGAGGAACGCTTTCTAGACATTTTTAAGATTTATTCCAACAAAAGCGCAGAAGGGTTGGCTAATAAAATTATTTCCGTTTTAAAAGAACTTAGCATTAAACATAAATTAGGAATAAAACATGTGACGCGTTTCTCTGTTGGTTGGTCGTCACAGTTGAGTACAGACCCTTGTTCTTCAATAATGTCTACACATAATTTTTGCGCATTGCGATGCTCAGCAAGTTAATTCGGCTTTGTTACATAGTGCCAAAATATTAAAGACGTTAAGTTGTTTATTTAAAATTTAACTGCATTTTAGAGTTCCTTCAGTAGGTTTACTGCTAGATCTGATTTACTCTCAGTACAAGGGTTTAAACTTCCTCGCCCAACATTAACCTGTTTGAGTTACCATTCACGAGTGGTTTCAACGATCAAAAAACTTAGAAAGAAATAAATCGTAAGGTTTTTCACATAACATAATTTGATGACTAGGATTCTAAGGATGTGAGTGTTGAAACTGTTCTCCTAAATATTTTAAAGCCATAAAATATTTTATGTTATATATATCATCCAATTTTTGTACTTATCATCTGTTTAATGTTCTGCAGGCAAAATCTAGCAGGGATGTAAATCTATGTATAAATGAATTAGGACAGTGAAAGAAAATATCGCACTGCGATATTGTCAAAAGAACGCAAAACTGCGTTTCTGCACAACTGTACGGACGAATAAAGACGTATAAATATTGATTTTTGTCAGTGCTAAATTCAGGACAGTGAAACATTCGTCCTGAAAATAACAAATTTGTTAAATTTTGGAGATATTGTTTTAACTCCAATTTAACAAGCTGAAATGTTTGTTCCAAATTTTTGACTGAGTAACACTGTGCAATAAAATTTGATGATGATGCAACATCTACAGCAGTAATGATAAAATGCTTCTCTGTGTAAAACTGCTAGAATGTATTGTGAGGAATCCATTTGGTAGTGTGTCTGAACAAACATTGAGTTACTGAAATTAGTACTAAGTATTGCAGTTACACTGGCCTCAACTGAGCGTTAAGTGAATACACTAAACACAATCAAAACATGTCTTCCTAATGCTATGAAAAGTAGTATAATATATATAGTAAAAATAGTAATATTATGTGTATAGAAAAGTAGTAATAGTATCACGATTGGCTACTTTGCCCATTGTAATAATTATGAGTACAAACTACCCGCCATTCAAGGAAAGTGTCTTAGATATTTTTCCATACATTTAAACACGGCGTGTGGAAATCATTTAAAAGAAAATATAAATCAATTGTGTAAAGCCTATAGTAATCCAGATTAGTTGTCATTTAAATATGTGAGTAACATTTATGTTTTTTACCAATATTTTTTAATTAAGATTCACAGACGACACCAATGGTTTTCTTGATATTTAGCCCTAATTATATTAAAAAATACGTATGTGTTTTGGACACTTAGCTGTTACCTGATAGATGAACTCTATTTACAATCTTTTATTGGCTAATTAGGAACGACAACAATCTTAATAAGAGGTTGCTGTTTATGTCTATCCTGATTATTTTCTCTAGCTTTGCTACTCGTCATCATCATTATTCTATTGCGCTCTCTAGCGGTACTACGGCTCTCACCGCAAAACCGCTAGGTCGTAACCAGTAGCCAGTAACCAAGTGCAATGACGTCCGAAAACACAGCAACAGTACAACGCGTCGACTGAATGGCAAACAAAAGAAGCCGTTTTCCCTATTCTCTGCATCTTGTGCCTTACTTTTGATGACAGTGTTGATTTATCAATTTAATTATCTCCTGTATTTTATTACAATAAGAAGCTTTAAAAGTTATATCATAATTTGATGTTATACAGGATATAGTATGTCGCTTTCTTATAAAGATACGAAGACTGTTTGAAATATAAATAATTTAACCTTATTACGCTGGACATTATGAAATTTAATACAACCGATTGGTAGTCAACACTTACACATACACACGCTCACATGTAGAGCTGCGGAGGTGTAAAAAGTCAACCACCACGTACGTTAGCGCTACTGCAGAGAAGATTAATGGTCGATTTCAGACAGCCACAAAGCAATAAACTTTTAAAGTACACAAACATGAAAACAAATAGTGGTTTAAATGTCAGGTGTCAGGTTAACGTCATTTTTCAATTCGCTGTCACCCGAATAATTAAAACCGATAAACAAAAACGCCAGTTGATAAACAAACAATAACTTCAAGAATGTTTGACACAAAAATTGACGAATTCTCACGAGGTTGTAATCAAATAACAAAGTAAATAGACAAAATTTTAATAATATATAATAAAACGACTGTTATGTTGAATTATAATTTGATGTATGGACCAGACACACCGGAATGAATTAGATAAGATTTTCTTGTGTGTGTGTGTGTGTGTGTGTGTGTGTGTGTGTGTGTGTGTGTGTGTACTGGTATGACAAGGAATGAGCCTTTTAACGATGCCACAGCACTTTTGACTATCACTTGTGGGTATGGAGTGGTATAAGTGAAATATTTAATGTTACATTTGTTAGCATGAAGCACAATATAATTAAATTATTCATGTTATCTATTGCCCATAAGTATTTACACACATTTCTATGAAATATTTATCAAATAGAATGCGATAATAAAAAGTTGTGTAAAGTTATCTAACGGATAAACCATATCATGTTTGAGTATCGAATCGTTATTTGGCAGCAGTAAACGTAAACTCCCTTAAAGTCGGCCTGTGAACAATGTCAGGTGCCGTTACTGTCAGCCACACCCAGACATACACATACATTTTTTTCTGTAGTGAAATAGGAGAACGTGACTGACTGAGCATGGTTCCGAAAAAGTAACCTTGGACTCAAACAATCTTATTAAGAAAAATCTGTTCCTTTTTGTGTTTACTGCTACATATACAACTCGTGAAAGCCGAAAAAAATACAACTATCTCATGAAATAAGTTTTACCTTTTTACTAACTTTTTAAAATTAAAATGTTTAAATAAAGTTTTAATGTTAATATCATTTATTTTGACCTAATTAACTTTGTAAATTGTAATTTCTAATTTGTAGTTTTTTTAATATATAGAAAGTTAAATTTATTCAACAATATATGTATCAGTTTTCTACAGCGCATTGAAGTGTTTCCTTTATATAGGTTAGATTAGATGTATCCAAATTATTTTTAAACATATAGCAAAAATAATATATAGGCTAGGTCTTACGTTGTGACAAGCTTAAACTAATTTATCTCACTAACACCTCTACTTGTGCTCGGTTATTAAACCCGTTATGACAAATTTGGACAGTTTTTCACACAATCAACTCATTTTAGGTGATCCAGTACTCTCCACTGTACCAAGCCTTCAAAAAGATTAACTTAGTTGACAACCAGCTGATAAGCCGAAGGTTGTCGGCAAGCTTGGAGTCCTTACTCGGCTTTGGGATCATTGGGACCAGCTATTTCAGAGGAAAGTAGGGACGCTGAAAGTAGGTATTGAACAGATCTACCAGGAAGCAAAATCCCCTGTCCGGATGTCTCTATAGGGCGGAGTTCGTAACGGTGTCTGATCCAAGAACTAAAAGCCGTACCCAATCCTCTGCGTGTAACGTGAGTTCAGATTCAGAGGTGATCGGGCAACCTAGGTAATCTTCAACCTCGTCGCCTAGCTCCTCATCAGAGTCGCGTCCTCCGTCTAGGTCCGCGTCAATTGGCGGATTTAGAGAGAACCGTCACTCTAAACACTAGACTAGAAACTTGGCCTTTCTCCTCGGGTTTGGCAAGGGGTTGTCCCAATGTTTCAGTGACGACAGAGAGTGGAAGATAGCTCTTCTTCCCGGTCAACGCAAAACTGACTTTTTGTCGAGTGTCTGCTATATTGGTGACGCAAACTCCCAACAGTTTCGTTGAAAAGTTTCTATGTTGCAACGTAGCTTGTCCGGCCGCCCAATTGAAACTGGCTTTGTCTGCCGGGTCTCGTGTTGCTGTCACAGCCTCCGAAGTCTGTTCTTCTCTAGAGCGAGATGACGGATTTCCATGGAGAACCGATGATATCCGGGCGTGAGACTGAACTTCATCGACAAACACCGTGGAAAAGACGGAAGAGACTACGGCCACTGCCTTGTCGATGTGGTGTGTTGTCGATTAGCTGAACCAATTCGGAAAGCAGGCCCGTACCGATTCTACTCGACTACACACCGAGGTACTCGGTACCGGGTTCCGAGTGGCCACGTATTATAGACGTTGAATAGTGCTTGGACGACGGCTCCGTCAACACGGTTACCTCTATCGGGGAGGCTACAACGGTGTTGTATAGAATATCACTTCGTGTCTTGGTCTACAGGAACAGAGATGATGGACCTAGAGATACTTGTGAAGACCCCATCCGGATGTTGTAGTCAAACAACTATTCTAGTCGGGGTGATTGTTGTTCAGGTCACTGCAATGGTTACCTCCCCGTGAGCGGAGAATTTCAGCCTTCTGCTCGAAAAGAGGACGCGTCCGAGAACTCCGTAGATTTCTATGGTGATGGCCTTGATATTTCGTTGAGTAGTTAAAACCACGCCGTGATGACTAACAGAAGTTTTTACTGTCAGTACCAGCCCCCCTGCAAGACGATCAAGTCTATCAATATTGTGGAACATATAGATAGACAATATTACTTTATCAAGTGGCCTGAGAACGGTCCTGTTGATAACCGTACATTAGGCTTGCGGCAGGCTAGAATATCAAGGATTTATTCGAGATAGGGCAAAAGGCTATTGCATTCTACGATGACGAGGTCTTGCTTTAGAGAATTTATTCTTTGTGCGTGGAATACTTCGGAAGAGTTATGGCGGGTGTAGATTTGCAAGAAACCGCAATTTTACAGTCGGGTCACCGTGTAAAGGTGATCACGAATAAAGCTAAAAATTTGGAGGAGATCGTTTTCTTCGATGAAGATGGAGATGAACAACCGGACCGTAACTGGGCCACCGGAGTAGAATATTTCTTTTGCGTTTTCTTCTGTTTAGCCATGTTGTGGAGAGCAAGGGGAGGAGAGCTAGTCAGCTTCTTAGGCTCAGGCTTAGCTACAACTGGTACCCCATCCATATGAACGGGTTCCAACTTGGGGGCCAAGTATGTAGAATGCAGCAGCAGGAGTGGACGATGCCTGGGGTAGCAGCGGGGTTAGATACGAATTTACGCGCAAGTTAGGCGGACAAGCGTACCACAAGAGAAGAAAGAGCCCTGGCTACAACCACGAGTAGAGTCTGAGAAGGACCACTCCGCGATCCGACCGAGACAGGCACCTAATAAGGGAGAACGGGAAATGCCGTTTTAAGGATTTTTCCGCTACTCTGCCGCAATGCGACGTTTGCCCATCACAGACACTGATAGACAGATACCGAGACCGAAGCCTGACCACAGAGCTTGGATATTATTGGTCGACCACACTACACTTAAGTAGATACCTAACACTAAACTAGGATCTAACTACAATCGCAAACCCGCAAAGGAAAAAGTAATAAATATTACGCTAACTTACCAAATCAAGTAGGTCTACCATACAGGAACACCAACGAAAACCAGAGCGCAAGACAATATCACACTGCATTGCACTATTTACAATCTATCGTTTGGTCACTGCGTGAACACCATGAATACAAGACACAACGCAAGTCATGAATTTGTCTTGATCGCAGCCGGAGTTGTAACTGCCCGGTAAACGCACACCCAGTTTTCGAAGTATTAAAAGACAAGCACACCGCAGTAACACAAGCACCTCAAAGCACTAGGCTCAAAGCTTGCTCAAGTGAGAGACAGCGCTTAAGAAGCGCTCAGTGGCAGCCGAACATCCCATTAAATGTGCTATCTGACTCGATACAATTTAAGTTTCCAGCAGTGCTGGTAAACAAGTTAATACTGTCAGCTAGCCAGTTGGCAAGTCTCCTCTCTACTGGTTCGACACAGACGAGGGGAAAAGCTGGTAACCCTGACGACTATCTCAGACAATGCCAAAACACAAAAAACAGGCACAATGTAGAAAAATATTCTAGAAAACAGAGCAGGCAACAACTAGGACAACATTCTCTGGCGACAGTACATGGTAAATTGTTCTGCCTCCTGAAGAGGTAACGACCTGGACAGGAATAACCTGCCGTGAGGTGACAACAACGTCAACGGTAGAGGTGGTGTGTCAAAACCGTCATACGAGATGGGCTCTCAGTTATGTCATGTATGTTTCTTAGTTGTGTGTGGTAATCCAAAGACGCAGAAACGGCTGAAGTGTATTCTTACTGT
The DNA here is from genome assembly GCA_034769895.1 of Magicicada septendecula. Taxonomy (NCBI): domain Eukaryota; kingdom Metazoa; phylum Arthropoda; class Insecta; order Hemiptera; family Cicadidae; genus Magicicada; species Magicicada septendecula. Next base: position 141,519,440 of record CM068368.1, read on the forward strand.
TTCCATGAATCTGTGCAAACAGTAATATTGTATTTTGCGACACGTTGTTGATGGAATGTACGTTTACTTTCTATCATAAATCTTAAAGCTTTGGACAGTACCCCAATAGTGTTTTGTTATATTTACTGAGTCGGCAAGTAATTTTTCTTGTTTATATATACTTTTACTAAATAATATAAGGATTCGAAATATATACTTATTTTGATTTCATTTTGACTGGTGTTTCTTTCAAAGTTTCGGTCAAACACAGATTACTTAGAGTTCCCCAAAACAACATTCCACTGTGGCTGAAAATTATTACGCTACACTTTACACTCAGAAAATCCCCATTAGCTCTACAATCAGAATTGCTTTGTAACATTCTGATGCAGGTGTCTCCAGAAAAGAATAAATGTGTTAACATTAGGAAATAATTTACTGGTAACACTGTTTTAGTTAAAGAAGACTGGTGTGGTTTTGCAGGTGTAAAGTGAATAGACCAAGATAGAAGAATGCGTAAAATAGAAGACTGGATTTTTAAAACATTGAATACGCATGCAACAAAAACAATGTTTTTAAAATTTCTGCAAAACCTAATGAAGGCAGATCTTGCAAAGACATTGACAATGCGCAGATGGAATATACTGCCATTTGTGATGCATATGCCAAATGTGTTTTTCCTGAAATACTCATTCTTAAAATCATAGTGAAGAGCTTTGTGTGTTATGTGAAATAATTTGGGCCACAGCATAAGAGCAGGATCACATAATGTTCTGAAATTTGTTACTTATCTAAGTCTTGAGCACTTTTAATTTACTGAATTTAAAATTGAGAAACTTGGGAAAATGTTTTAGATTAAATTTAAAATAAAAAAAATTGTTATAAACTCTGCAAATAAAATTAGTAAATCACACTCTAACTTCAAATTTTGATTTGGCTTCAGTTCTTTTAATCAAGAGAGGTATTTCGGTTTGAATCCTTTCTTAAAGTACTGCAGTTTTATTCACTCTTTCAATGATCTCCAAACTAGCAAGTCTAAGTCTCTATTAAATCTTTACTTTCAGGTAATTATTAGACATAAAATTTGGCACATATTTAAGTCATCATCATCATTTTCTTAACTGTTTTTAGGTTTTAGCGGCCTATTCCTATTCCACAGTCCACCTTTTTTAGGTCTACCAACTTTTCTTCTGCCTCTAGGGATGTAATCTTTCGCTACCTTCGGTATTCTACTTTCTTCCATTTTATCAATGTGTTGATTCCATTTTCTTCTGTATTCTTTAATCCTTCATTAACTGCAAAAATATCTAAATCACTTCTTATCTCCTCATTTCTTATATGGTCTCGTCTATTACACTTTTTAACTGATCTCAAAAATTTTATTTCTGCTGTTTGTATCTTCTGTTCACCTTTTTTCTTTATGAGCCAAGTTTCAAAACCATACAGTAGTGTAGGTATTGCCATTATTTTATAAAATTTTATTTGGGTTTTTTTTTTGCATTTATTACTCATCTTCAAATCGTTCCACACATTCTTGCGAAATTCGTGACTTTATTTTCTATAATTATCTCTTCTACATATTTAAGTAAAAACAATTTTTTGTGTACACTTTAGCACTTAAAATAATCTAAAATGAAAGTGCTATGTCTGTTTCGGTACTCTTCTCCTACTGTTTTGTAGTTGTTGTACTGTTAAAGACTAGAGAACTAAACAGAAATGATTTGTTTGTTAAGATTTAAGGGTATAGAACAATTTTTACTGATAACAGTATAGCAGTTAGTCAAGAGAATATTATTGTGGACCGTTAATGTGACTATTGCGACCAAAATATACAGATGAGACTATACGGTAATATTAGGTGTGAACCCAGACACACACACAGACGCGCGCGTATATGGAACCCATACTAGACAGTTTTTTTCCTATTTGTATAGAGATTTAAGTTTTCTAACTTTCAATTTAGGTTTGGTATTGAGTTTTTTTTAATAAGATAATGTAAGTCTACTAAACACTTGTGATTCAGCCCACTTACGAAGAAAGAGCAGTAAGTGCAACAATTACACGAGTTAGAGCAATCAGTACGGAACAAAACATCTATACTCAATACTGCAAACACATGTTGCAGTACACAACATGGTATTTAAGTAAATAGATTTGCGACATCACGGAGTACGTAAACCATTCCGATTCGCAGTAAACAAGAGTATCGATTTTCGATAAAAGTTCATATGTCATCTGCCACGCTCTGTCCGTAGCTGAAACAAAACACCTTGCCGTCATACTCTTATCAGACGTTTGCAAATCTCTATCGACGTTCTGCCTCGCGTTATTGATGTCAGTTTTGTATAATATTTTTTCCTTTCCAAAACTGTGTGTTTACATTTTATCTTTGTCTGCCTTATGACATTCTATGGTGTAATATGTACTGAATCTCGAAGTAAGCTCGGCCATGTATATTGGGTACAATGTTAACATACAGTATGCCATGATCTAGTACGTAACCAACAAAAGATGTGCGTGTGTGTGTGTGTGTGTGTGTGTGTGTGTGTGTGTGTGTGTGTGTGTGTGGTGTCGCGTAACGTTCAGTCTTCTTATTATCCGAGGATACTGTACTATTATTATTATTAAATATCGTAAACAATGTAAATATTAAATATTTGATCTATTCTCACGTTGACACATGTAAACGAAAATAAAAACTTGCTATTTGCATCATCAAAAATGCGTAAATAAAAATCAGAGATTTTTTAAACCTCCGCTTTCAATAGAAACAGTGTGTATGCTCCTTATATACAACAATATTTTGTTAATAATTATTTATTCTAATACAGGACACAAATTAAAGAATACACTGTTTTATGTATGTTTAATAAGACAACTAATTTCTTATTTAAAATATATTGCTTTATACAGATAAATTTTATAGTCATTAGAAAGTAATCTATTTACTTATAAACCGGTAATTACAAAAACTAGTAATTAATTATTACTGTAACTTTTTGTAGGTTATTTCTAAACCGTTAAATGGCTTCGTACAGGACATTTATCGCTTAGGACTTGGTAATGATCGGAACACCGGAAGGCCTCATCCGGTACAATCCAAACAGCGGTTCAGTGAACTGCACTGAGTGGAATTACAAAAGCTGCTAATAACATGAACCTGGCTGAAACTAATTAATTACTGAAAGCGTAGCGAAGTTTTATTCGAATGTTCTTGGCTTTACGAGTATGGATTTTTGCCTTCATTGTTTGCGCATGCATAACGAGAAAGACTTTATTTACGAGATACAAAAACAATATATGGCGGCTCAGCAGACCAGTGGGTATGGCACCTGGCCACTAATCTAGAGGTCCCGAGTTCAATTCCCGGGCCCGCAACATAGAATCAAGGTGCGTTTTTCAGCCCCCAGGTCGACTCAGCCTGTTGAGAATGAGTACCTCGGATAACATCCTGGAGATAATAATGGGCGGCTGAAGCGTAGTGCTGGCCACACTGCCTTCCTTGTATGCCGTACGGCTCACATTAGGCAGCCTACCCTGCCTATTCCTAAGCTACTTCGGTGGTATACATGGGAGCCATTATTATTATAAAAACAATATCTTTTCTGAGAATCATTTTCAAGTAATTTTATTTGAAAAATATATAATTGTTAGCAGGTCTTTTGGTAAAATAATAATGTTTCCCTTAAGCGTATTTATTGTTACCGTTTTGAGCACCGTAGGCATTGTTTGTAGCTACCTCAGTCTTAACAGTATATCGATTTTAGCGATGTAATTTCCAGGCCCGGCTCAGGCTTATGAAGTGAGTTGAGTTGTTATTGAAGACTTGAGAAGGCAGCATGTATGTTTCCCTAGTATACGCTATTTTGTTTTCAGGTATCTTACCCTTTGCCACATGATCTATATAATTTGTCTTTTCCACATTTAGCTCTAATGCACCCTCTTTCTTTGTCTTGCAGATAATTTTCCTGTTATAAATTTGACAGTTGAATTTCTCCAAGTTGTAACTGATAAGTTGCAAGTCTTAGGCATTTGTTCAGAAAATTTCATTGTCGATTACAATTTATGTTTATCAAACTGTCTCAGGCAACTTGTTTGGGTATTTTTGAAAAAGTAGCGGAAAGAAATATAACTACTTTGTAAGTCTTTATTTCCTATAAATGTTTAAGAAAATCGTTTCCCAGCGTTCACCACTGCAAGCACTATGCCATAGAGAACGGAATACTAACGTTTATTTATTCTAACGTTCCCCAGAGTCCAGTAGTCCTCTCATTCTTTTGTTTATTTGCGGTGTTTAGGGTAGTAAAACATGGGCAGTATAATAGTGGTAGAAGTAACAACCCTACCACTTAGTTAATTTAACGCCCAGTGAACTTAAATGATGCTTGTAATATTCTTCAAACAATTTAATGTTGAGGTTACACACAGCTTTTACGAGATTTTTTGAAGTAAACATTCATTGGTTTTATATATATTGTAGCATGACAGATAATCCACTTAAATCGTTTACCAGATGATCATTAGTAAAAATCAAGTATATGGAATATCCTGAAAAATCCAAATGAAAACCAAATAAAAAGCACTATAAATTACCATTATAACCAGAAAAAGTAAACATAAAGAAAAAAATCTGCAACTAATATGAAAGTACAACGAAATAAAACCCCAGAAAACTAAAATTAAAATAACAATAATACCCAGGTAGGATAGGAGCAGGCAAGAAAGATACCCAGACCAAGTAAACCGACAAAGTAAACAGACCAGTATAAACAAAAGTGTATAATAACGAAATGGTACTGAAGAAACAAGAATGAAGAAAGAAGATATCTAAAAATAAACAAATATACTGAATGAAGAGAGACAAGTGAAGATCACATAGAATAAAGGAAGTGGAACACGACCAATACCCAATAGAAACCCAATAGGGAGAAAACCAAAAACCCCAAAAGAAAGTAAATGTCACTATAAGAAAGTATAACACCCCAACAAACCATAAACTCATCTAAAACTGATAAAAACAAAAAGTTTTTAAAGTGCTAAGTAGAAGTGCACCCAAAAAAGTTATTGTATAATTTAAATAGACAAATCTTAACGGTTCCCCCATGATTAAACAATTTGATATTATAAAACTATGAAAGGACTAGTGATAATATCAAGAAATAACCAGGGACAAGTGCAAGTTATTAGATTATAATAAATAAACTTGGAGAAGTTACATGAATTACTGTACAATTAAATAACTTTAAGTGTTTTTAAATAGTATCATGAATGATATTTAATCAATTAATATGGTGAAGGAGCAATGAATACTCTTGCTAATAAAATACCACTGTTTATATGAGAACATTCAACAGAATAAATAATATAGATAGATAGCTTGGGGTTAGTACATAAGGTGACGGGGAATACATCCCTAAAATTAAGAAAAATAGATAAGACTGTAACTAAATAGTTTTAAGGGAGTGTTAAACATTTAATGGAACAAAATGTTAGGTTCCAGTTTCCATATATTAACTCTATAAATAGTATTTAGAAGTAGAGATTAATACTTGTATTTATCAAATGTTATTTTGTTTAGTAGTTTTAATTAGGAATGCAATATCTGAATATAGATACCATTCCTAGATAGTTAAATGTTTTTTATAAGTTACTGTAAGTAATCAGTACAATAAAGGTATGATTCTAGATACCAGATTTAATATTAAATAATTGTTATGATTTAATTGTTTAAAATCAATACTCAATGTTATAGTAGTAAAAGAACAAATTATTAATGAATATTATATTAGAATAGAAGGTCAGAAAAGGGTACGAACTAACTGTATTATTAAAAACTTTGCAAGTAACCACAGATAAAGTCTAGGCCAGATAGTAAATTTAGACTACATTATAATTGACAAATCGAGTCCTATAAACCAACTAAACTGATGAATTTTATGTAAGATAAACCCACCATATAGTAATACAATGTAACTTATACTTTGTAAAGATATTGTCAGAAGATAAGTAAAATTATAAATAAAAATGGAATGTATTAACTAACATTTCAGAGGAGGAGTCATAGATAAATGAATTATATTTAAAAACAATAAATAATGAACTAAATTGCAAGAAATTAAGTAAAGATAAACGATTATATCAATCTTAGATTCAGTATAATAATAATTACATCAGAGAAAATGGCTATTATCTGGTCAAGGACAGGAAACACATATTTGAACCTACTATTCCAACATGAAAGAAATATAACTTTTTTAAGTGAAAACTTTTTAAAACTATATTAATTAGTATCAAAATAAGCAAAATAGATTAAAGAAACCGAATATGTATTTAGTATTTCATACAGTTAATTATAACGAAAACATTTTCCGTGTATAATGTATTCAAATAAAATGTATCGGAAGCTAAGATAATTTGAAACAATGTATAATATATATTAAATTGGCTAAGATTTTCAGGAGACGAAGGAAATGAGAACAGTTAATTATTATCCGTTGAAGCGAACACTTAAACGAGGTTTTGTTTCGTATAACCTAAACTAATGGCGTACGGTAATTCAACCGAGTTCAGTACAATTTTTGTAATTTTTTTAATTTGAATTTTTAACTTGTGAAACAGTGAAAACAAACAATAAACAGTGCATTACAGATAAACAGAACCACACACGCCTAAATAATTGAAATAACACCCCTACAAATAAATTTTACGGACGAACAAAAAAGGTTATATACGACACATTTAACCAAAGTGAAATAGACATAACACACATTGACACCAAGTGAACTAATAAACACTACACCAGGAACACTCATTTAACTACAGAACTAATATCCATAATTGCTGAGACGAATAAACAGTGAAAGGACATCTTTATTGGAAGAAATATTCGTCGAGGTGACAGACGTTCAACTGCGCATGCTCCTGTCGGCCATTTTGATTTTTCATCATTCTCATCGAGGTGGAGCAAACGAATTTCTAGACTGCATTGGTTCGAAATATATACTATATATACTTCATATATTAATTAATAACTTTGTAATTGTTAGTTTTAAGACATTTCTAATTGTAAGTGTTATACTTTATTGGCCCTACCCTTCTCTGGCTATTCTAACATAACCGTTAAAAGAATATATTTTATATATACAGTTAATGTAAAGTTTTTGTCGACCGGCCCTGAGTACGAGTCGATACGGTGGTCAAATATCGATTATTATCGATATTTTTTAATAAATTGTTAATAAATTGATGCAATTTGGTTGAATTTTTCTTTAAATATACTTAAAGAATACGTTAACTCAAGGACACGGACTAACCGAAAGGCGGTATATACGAAAATAAAGAGCACATCGAAGAAGAAGAAGAGCCGTCTATCGACCAGTACCGGAGTTAACCAGTTTAACTTAAAGTGATTTACAGAAAGTGACATCACTATACTCTATCAACCATAATACAATTAAAATTTTAACATCAAACAATAACCACAATTATTTCTTAAATACCAGTAATAAAAAACACGAAACAAATATTTTTTTTAGAAACAACAAAATTTTTATTTTTTGAAATACAATTTTTTTTTATTATTTCATTTTCAAATTATAACCGTATTATTTTGTAACCGCGACAAAACGTTACAAAATTGGCGCTCACAACAGTGGGGCTTAACGTAGATACACGTACGTTACAAAATTGGCGTTTCCAACGTGGAACTTAAACAACATTCATACAGATAATTTTGTTATATTACAATATTGATTATAAAGAAAAACACCTCAGTTTTAGAAGTTTCTTCTCTTTTCAAACTCTTATATTGTAGTTAAGGAAATTTCTAAACTTGACTGTTATGAAATTAGCAGGTTTCTCTAAAATGATTTATGTTACAATGTACACTGACATACAGGATCGTAAACTAACAAATCTCTGTAAATCTTAATTTTCTGTATTAAGAGTTGGGGTATGAACGATCCTAATGGGACGAAAATTGTAAGGTAATTGTAGGTTAAACCTATAATAAGTAGAAAAATACTGGAAATGTGCATAACAAGAATAAATTTTGGAACTGATTCAGTAACTAAAAGAATAGAAAATCAGCAAGTAATGTCGTTTGTTATCTAGCTAGGGACCATGGGTAAAATACGTTTGGAAAGCAAAAATAAATTTCGGGAGACACGAAAATGTTGTAACAGCCGGCTATTTTGAGGGCACGGATACCGGTTGTCGAGTGAATGTAGAAAGACGGTCGTATATTTTCGCAAGTTTGTTGTTCGTCAGCAACACATGGTTTATGTTGCTCGATATAGCTAGAATTTTAACCACATATCTCAGCAACAGCAACTGACTTCGGGGACGTAATGACGTTATTCCCGCTGTACAATAGAAGCTTCGTGCTGGGCTGGTGGAGAATGCCGCTATAAAATTAGATAATTTTAATGATAAATTAAACCAGTTTGATGAACAATTTAATGATATTAAAAAAGAAATTAAGAAACAAAGTTGTAATTTTGACGAAAAAATAAACGAAATAGAGACACGGTTAGACGAGATAGAATTAGAAAATAAGAGAGGAATAGACAAATTAGAAGTGAACAAAGATGACAAGGTAAGTAGGGGGAGAATTGTAACAATATAAATAAAAGTATGATATTAGAAAATGATTATGTAAACAGGAGTAGCGATAATGAGGTTATATGGGGAATAGAATATAATAATAATGGAATGATAGTGTGTTTTGAAGGTTTAAAGAGAGTGTGTAAAGAGAGTATAATTGTAAAAGAATTGCAGGGGGTAGATTTTTCCCTTAATGATGAAGTAGGGGGTGATGTACAGGTGTTGAGGAAGGACGAGAGTGCCTTCGATGTATATTTGGGAGACATATGGTCTACAAATAAAGTTGTCCTTGGTTTTTTTAGTGCACTTCACAGGTGGTGCAACAGTTGTGAGCTAGTGTCCCCTGCAAATGTAGAAAGAAAGAGATGTTTTAAAAGTGAGAGGTATTGTGAGAGAAAAAGAGAAGTAGAGATTTTTAAAATAAGTAGAGACTATGAAGAATTTATGGAAAGGTTAGGAGTAGAGATAATATATAATAGAAATAAGAACTTGCCTTGTAATGAAACTGAAGTAGTAGGAGATAATGAAAACAATGACTTTATAAATTACCTAATTATGACTAATTATACCAAAGGTGACAGAACCATACCCGATCATGAGTTATATGAGTCTGAGAAAAAGGATAAAAATTTGAATAGTTTGTACATGTATAATGTAGCGTGACAGATGTATGCATAATATTGAATGGCAATTGATCATTAGAATAATGAAGTTATAATGTTTAAATTTGGAAGAAAGCATTAAGTTTAATATAAATAGATTAATTCATAGCAACTGTGGAAAGAAATCATTATTATAAAGAAAATCCAAGTTCAAGTAAAAGGAGTTACTAGTGATGAGTCATCCAAGACCAGTATCATAACCAAAGGTTTTCAAGGTATAACCCAGGAAGGTAAAATAGTAAATAACAAAGCAGTACACAATATGACCAAACCCACAACGAGGGAGAATAAATAGAATAGAAACCCTAAAATAAGCCAAGATCAACAAATACAGGTTGTGTATTTCTGTAATAAAGAAGAAGATGGAGAAGATCCCAAGAAACCTGATGGCAACAAGAAGAAGATGGAGAGGATACCAGTCCCAGAAGGCAGGAGAAAAGAAGACTGAAGAAAGAAGAAGAGGGCAGCATCCTGAAGAAGACGTCATGCTCTTATAAAAGACACCCAAATCCCTATATCCCCAAAATATATATTTAAAAACAAAAGTATAACGAAATAAAAACCACATGTATATAAATTTAAGAGAGAGAAGTGAACAAAGTAAAAGTTTCCTGTGAACTAAGATGAAACAATAATATAGTACCCATGGAACAAATCTCCATTGAAAAAACGCTAACCAATTTATTATGTTAATAAGACTATACGACCATTTAGCATTAACATAATATATAAGTGCAAAGTGAACCAGTGATAGTTTTGGGTATTATAAAAAATGAACCTTGTGTTTCATTCTTGGCAATCACAAACATTGGATGCAATGAAATATGCATTTTTCAATGACTTAAAATATGTACGGTGACAATATGTTGTTCATAAGACATGAATCTGTTTAAAATAACATTTTTGTTTTACATGAAAAAAGAAAAACAGATTTCATAGTGCTTTGTGAACGGTTCATACTATTTATTTGTTAATTACAGGGTACAATTCCCCAAAGACAAGGTATAAAAGACTGTATAAAAACTGTAGAATCCTACTTATAATAATAGTTAGAAATAAGAATATAAATATAAGGTTTTAATGTATATAGTACAAGAATGTTTAAAAATGTTTTAGATATAAGGCCATTTGTTTGGGTCTGAAACAACTAACATCAGAACTATAAAAATAATTACCACTTGTAAATAGTAGAGAGTAATTAAGATGTTAGTTAGTACAAAACCTTTGTTGTAAACCATATTTCCTTGTTGTAAACCATATTTCCATGTTGGAAATGGGAATTTTGTTGCAAAATGTCTGATTTGAAGACAACCATTTATTTAAAAAAAATGTTCTTTATTTTGTGTTAACTATTGTTTGTATTGTAACCAATACTAATTGTTTTTGTGTAATTTGAAAACATGTTTAATTTATAATACTATTTGTAAAAAGTCAGAGAGGGTATCACACATCATATATTGTTTGTAAATTATTTTGTAAGAAAAATTGTTAAAAAAAATCATAGGCCAAAAGAATGGAAACCAAACTTCATCAAAACAGAGAAATTACTCATTTAAAAGCAAATAAACAAAAGGGGTTTAGACAAAATAAACTTGAGATCATGCCATATAATTGCACATACCATTTAGAGAGATTTTAATAAATTATATTCAGAATTATAAATAAAAATAAAATGACTAAACTCAGAAATTTAGACATGGGAGTCATATATTTCAGAATAATGTTTCAGAATACAACTAATTCAATTAATTGCCAGAAAATAAGGGAATAGGAACCTTTTAATACAATATAGGATTATTAATATTAAATATAACTGATAAAATGGCTGAATTTATATAATGACAGGAAGTAAATTTTGATGTTTTGGACTCTTCAGAGTATACCCAAACTGAAAGTAAAATTACTATTTTTTGGACAGAAAACACTATAAAATGGCATTATTTAATCTGAAAATAACCAGAATGAACTGAAAGATTAATTTAAATCAAATCTAGTGAATAAAATTGACAAATAACCAAAGTTTAGGCATTCATATAGTGAAATAGTAAAATGTACACAGGATGTGAAAATATTTTTGAACAATGTTAAGGATAATATTATATGGGCTAAGAGTTTAATTGAAACTGAAGGAAACAGTTAGTTAATTATTGGTAGTTGAACGGTTAACATGACATACGTTTAATTACGTGGATAACCTAACCTATAATCGTCATACAAAGCGAGTGTATAGTGAGTTATTGTGAAATCGCGAGCGACTTGTAAAATACTTCTGAAACTATCATATTATAACAGAAACGATCAAGTAACACTCCATAACACAGAACAATATAAATCTACTCCGAAAAACACCATAAAACACTAGAAAACTGTATAATACATTAAACCAACTTAGTGACGGAATCGGAGAAAGTGTTTGAACTAATAATTATACAGATACACTAAATACAACCCAGAATCACTACACCAGTCACTACACAACATATAACAAGAGATTTGCGGACACGAGAACAGAAATATTGCGTCAAAATACATTATTTGGAATGCAGCAGCAACGAGCAACATTTTCATCGACTTGACGGCAGCCATCTTTCTTTGACAATTCCAGTGCCTCCTCTTAGTTCAACAGCTGTTGGGTGAAAACAATTATTATATTTACAAATTATTATTCAATGTCTGTGTTTATTAATAACTATTAATTTGATTGTAACGTTATACTTTTTAAATATTAGCCCGATTTCTCTGACTTTGGTAATAACTGGCTGTTTAAAGAACCCTATATAATTTTTATAACATATACTTGTAACTTTTTTCGATATCCTGAGAATCGATACTAATCGATAAGAGTCAATATTGCTGTTACTTAATAAAACATTAATACTTTTCAATACTTAATAGTTCTTTATTTCTTCAATAATACTAATTACCAATAATATAATTCTAATTGATAATCTACAAGGACTTTACCACCCGTAAGTGAAGATAACCTAAAAAATAGAAAGGTAAACAAATATCGATTGGTTTACAGACAGTCTTATGAGTGGTGATAGATTATTTAAATTATACTAAAACTTTAATAAAAATTTTCAGAAGAGCATTACACTGTTTAAAACTTCACAGCCCTATATTAATTAATTGATCCTAATTAATTAATTAATAAAATTAAAAATTTTTTTTTATTATTATTTTTTTTTTATAAACATAATTTTTTTTTTAATTTTCTTCAAAACAATAATTTTTGTTTTGAAACTTTCGGTGAAGCTGAGCATATATATTTCTTCATCAACTTTACGCTACTCGACCGGTCTTGCTACCATTGGGACTCGACCAGCTGGGAAACTTAAGGAAGTGTTTCAGGCCAGTAAGACGTCGAGAGCCACACCAATTAAACACCTTACAACTTACAGATTCACACATCAATCTTATTTATTTTATTACAAATTGAATAGTCCAAACAGAGGGGCTTGTTTACACCGGAGTCACGAACTTCACAATCACAATCTCTTATATCATCAACACACTTACACTAATATTTATTTTATTACAAATTGGCGCACAACTTTAGGGGCTTTAATTAGCGATTGGAAGGCCAATACATTCTGCACAATCACTAGTTGGAGCTAGGCAACAGCTACAAAGCCAGAGAAAAGGGGACAACGACAATCAAAATGGCAGAACTTACACAAGAAGAAGCGGATAAGATAATGGAAATGCTTATACAATTGAGTCAGAAAATGGATGAGTGCCACGAATCAATGATGAAGCAAATGGATTCTACAAAAGAAGATTTGAGTAAGATTATAAAGGAGAACAACCAATCCTTGAAAGAAGAATTAAGTAAGAAACTGGATGAGTGCCACAAGTCGACAATGAAGAAACTGGATGATCAAAATAAAATGCTAGATGACGAGACTAAGAAAATGAGAGAGGACAGATTGAAAAGAGAAGAGTTAAGAAAGGAGAGGACCAAAGAAATAAAAAATGATAGCCAACCAGAACCAGAGGAAGTACCAAATGATAAAACACAGGAACAAGTAATGGTAGTACCTGAAATGGAAACTAACCGAAACCAGGAAGATATTAAACCAAGGAAAAGGAGAATGTATCCAAGAAATGTAATAAAAACGAAGGAAGAGTTGGAGATGATGAAACATGGGTTAATTGATGGCAATAATATCCCAATTACCTATGACAAAGACATCATGAATTCTATGAATTATAGAAGGAGAATCGAAGTAATTTCAGAAATAATTTACCACAAGACAGTAGTCTACCAATGGGAAAGGACCAGAGATAAACAGAATACAACATGTGGACCAGATCAATTTCAGCGCAAGACTGGACAGTGGATTTCAGAAAGATGGAAATGTGATGTCGTACCAGACTGTAATGACGGCACAGATGAATCACCAGAATGTATTCCATTAGTGTGCCATCTAGGACAGTTCCAGGGTACGGTTAGACTAAAATATATTCCATCAGAGTGGATATGTGATGGTAAACCAGCTTATGGTGTTTCAGATAAACAAATAATAAGTGATAACCCAGATGAAGATCCTCACATATATTTGTCAGGTAACACAAAACATGGACCAGAGAAGTATTGGTGTATACAATATGATGATAGAGGGAGCCAGCCCAGTAATTACGACGGCCCTAACAACCCGCCGCGTAATGACCAATTTAGCAGTAATTTTAACGGCATTAGGAATAACAACCCCTATCCAAACAATAGAAACAATTTTCATCAACATAATAATAATATTCTATACAGTCAGAGAAATCCATATCCCAACAATAATGATGACAGCCCTTACCCACCTAACCGAAATTACTATAATTATAACTTTAGTAATAAAAACAATAACAGTAATAATAACCGAGTGTCGCGCCCTAGGGTAAATTTTATAAGAGCAACTGAGATGATGGACCCTGGTTGACACAGATACCACACACCATCAAGAAAAGGGACGGAGATCATGATAACCGACTACGGCGAAAAACAACGGTGAAGGAGACGGAATAAATATCATTGAAAGGAAATGATATGGAGAATAAACATAGAAACAAAACTGGGTTTTATGAGTGAAGACTATGTAAGAAAATGAACATGACAAATAAAAATATGAGCAATGGAACGACATAAAGAAAATCGTCCATCTTCCTGGGTATATAAAAGAAAAGAAAATTTATAAGAAAAGAAAAAGTGGAGATCAACTTATTAAAGTATAAATAATATGGGCCAGTGTAGAGTACAATATAACACCATATGTTGTGGTAAATGATAAGCATAACAATACATATGAGTTGAGGGAAATCATTTCAGGAAAAATCAAAGGAGTGTACAATCAAGCTTCTATGAAGAAATATTATGAAGAATGAGTTGTGAGTTTTAGAATTTTGAATTTAATTAATTTAAAAAATTCGGAAATAATGTAAGTACATCTTACAACCTAATAATTTTGGAACAAACTTTATGGAAGAAAGGAAAAGAAAGACTTTTGAATTGAAATATAATTATAAAAATTTAAAATTGAGTAAGTACTTCTTACTACAACCTGATAATTTAGAACAAAACTTTATGGAAGAAAGAGAAAGAGAGAGAATTTTGAACTTAATTTAAAAAATTTAAAATTAAGCAAGCACAGCTTACTACCACTGAATTATGAGAAAACTTTATGGTAAATAATTAAGAAGAATTTGATTTTGGAAAAATACCAAAACATTCAGAAATAGTAGTAAGATAACAGTATTATAAACAATTCTGAATGAAACAATTCTGGGAATAAATGAATTAAACAGAATTTGAATGTTGATAGAACGTCAGGACTTTGAAACAAGATAAGATCAACATATTACAAGGATTTATGAGAAATATTTTTCAATTAAATAAAGAGAATAGTTTAAATTTTACATTAAAACTAAACAAGTTCCGAAAAATAATTATGTGTCAATTATGATTGAATTGAGAAGAAAATAAAGTGGTTAATTCAGAAAAGAGAATTAACGTTAATCCAGAATAAATGCTAGACATTCACAATAGCATTTGAAGGAGTAGAGAAGAATAACAAAAAAGAGTGTAATATGCCAGAGAAGGAAAAAATTTGGAAGCAAAGAGACTAATTAATTATGAAACGATAATGAAAACAGTTAATTAAGAGCAAAGAAGAACAACTCATACCAAACATATGGAGAAGATGATTTTGGACTGATAATAATAATAAAACCTATATGAAATGCAAAGAGAAGAAATACCACATGAAATATAATATAAATGAATTAATGTTAATGAATGCGAAGGCAGATTAATAACTTTCTAAGAGAAAGGAAAGAACCAAAATGTTTAAATAAAATGATCAATAACAACCTGTATATCTAATGTAAAGATACAATGTTAAAAAATTAAATATAATATATTAAGACCATTCAAATAATGAATAAGAAAGACTATGTATAAAGACTATGGTAATACTATGAGTAACCAGAAGAAAGTATAAAGAGAATTCAGATGGAGAAGAAAGAGAGTTACACTGTAAACAGTAACCAGAATTATTAAAAGAAAGGTTTTCAACCATAATTAAATTAAATATATCAGACAAGTTAAGAGTTTTGAAAAAATATATATGTAATGAGTATAATAATGATTATGAAGATTTATTAAGATAGAAAATGTGAGATAATCTGAGAGACTACGAAGTGGAGAATCCGAAGATATTTTTATTAGTCGAAAATGAGACTACTTTTTATTTATTTATTCGATGACTGACTGAAGATAATTCCAGCAGCATTATTTTTTTTGAGCAGGGATGGATATGCCCCTGTACTCAATTTATAGAAGTGGTGTATGGCCAGCAGAGAAGTAGCGTACAGTGCCCCTCTGATCTGCTCCAGCCCACGTGATAGGGAATGTTAGGGAATTAATATCCCAAGGATACAACACGAAGTTGATATAGAAAGAAAATGTATTACAATTATAATATATCTCAGAAGACACTAACTATCCGAAAAGGATCAGTAGTAAAACAAGTAACCATATATATAAAATCAATTAAACTCTAATATAAAAAAGTCGATATAAAAATAAAGGAAGAAAATGAATTATAAGAAATGATGAAATTATCATAAGAAATTATTTCATCCATAAACATGTCTGAAATAATTACTTCTGGAGGGGAGCAATCTGTAACATGACATATATAAGCATAATATTGAATGGCAATTGATCAATAGAATAATGAAGTTATAATGTTTAAATTTGGAAGAAAGCATTAAGTTTAATATAAATAGATTAATTCATAGCAACTGTGGAAAGAAATCATTATTATAAAGAAAATCCAAGTTCAAGTAAAAGGAGTTACTAGTGATGAGTCATCCAAGACCAGTATCATAACCAAAGGTTTTCAAGGTATAACCCAGGAAGGTAAAATAGTAAATAACAAAGCAGTACACAATATGACCAAACCCACAACGAGGGAGAATAAATAGAATAGAAACCCTAAAATAAGCCAAGATCAACCAATACAGGTTGTGTATTTCTGTAATAAAGAAGAAGATGGAGAAGATCCCAAGAAACCTGATGGCAACAAGAAGAAGATGGAGAGGATACCAGTCCCAGAAGGCAGGAGAAAAGAAGACTGAAGAAAGAAGAAGAGGGCAGCATCCTGAAGAAGACGTCATGCTCTTATAAAAGACACCCAAATCCCTATATCCCCAAAATATATATTTAAAAACAAAAGTATAACGAAATAAAAACCACATGTATATAAATTTAAGAGAGAGAAGTGAACAAAGTAAAAGTTTCCTGTGAACTAAGATGAAACAATAATATAGTACCCATGGAACAAATCTCCATTGAAAAAACGCTAACCAATTTATTATGTTAATAAGACTATACGACCATTTAGCATTAACATAATATATAAGTGCAAAGTGAACCAGTGATAGTTTTGGGTATTATAAAAAATGAACCTTGTGTTTCATTCTTGGCAATCACAAACATTGGATGCAATGAAATATGCATTTTTCAATGACTTAAAATATGTACGGTGACAATATGTTGTTCATAAGACATGAATCTGTTTAAAATAACATTTTTGTTTTACATGAAATAAGAAAAACAGATTTCATAGTGCTTTGTGAACGGTTCATACTATTTATTTGTTAATTACAGGGTACAATTCCCCAAAGACAAGGTATAAAAGACTGTATAAAAACTGTAGAATCCTACTTATAATAATAGTTAGAAATAAGAATATAAATATAAGGTTTTAATGTATATAGTACAAGAATGTTTAAAAATGTTTTAGATATAAGGCCATTTGTTTGGGTCTGAAACAACTAACATCAGAACTATAAAAATAATTACCACTTGTAAATAGTAGAGAGTAATTAAGATGTTAGTTAGTACAAAACCTTTGTTGTAAACCATATTTCCATGTTGGAAATGGGAATTTTGTTGCAAAATGTCTGATTTGAAGACAACCATTTATTTTAAAAAAATGTTCTTTATTTTGTGTTAACTATTGTTTGTATTGTAACCAATACTAATTGTTTTTGTGTAATTTGAAAACATGTTTAATTTATAATACTATTTGTAAAAAGTCAGAGAGGGTATCACACATCATATATTGTTTGTAAATTATTTTGTAAGAAAAATTGTTAAAAAAAATCATAGGCCAAAAGAATGGAAACCAAACTTCATCAAAACAGAGAAATTACTCATTTAAAAGCAAATAAACAAAAGGGGTTTAGACAAAATAAACTTGAGATCATGCCATATAATTGCACATACCATTTAGAGAGATTTTAATAAATTATATTCAGAATTATAAATAAAAATAAAATGACTAAACTCAGAAATTTAGACATGGGAGTCATATATTTCAGAATAATGTTTCAGAATACAACTAATTCAATTAATTGCCAGAAAATAAGGGAATAGGAACCTTTTAATACAATATAGGATTATTAATATTAAATATAACTGATAAAATGGCTGAATTTATATAATGACAGGAAGTAAATTTTGATGTTTTGGACTCTTCAGAGTATACCCAAACTGAAAGTAAAATTACTATTTTTTGGACAGAAAACACTATAAAATGGCATTATTTAATCTGAAAATAACCAGAATGAACTGAAAGATTAATTTAAATCAAATCTAGTGAATAAAATTGACAAATAACCAAAGTTTAGGCATTCATATAGTGAAATAGTAAAATGTACACAGGATGTGAAAATATTTTTGAACAATGTTAAGGATAATATTATATGGGCTAAGAGTTTAATTGAAACTGAAGGAAACAGTTAGTTAATTATTGGTAGTTGAACGGTTAACATGACATACGTTTAATTACGTGGATAACCTAACCTATAATCGTCATACAAAGCGAGTGTATAGTGAGTTATTGTGAAATCGCGAGTGACTTGTAAAATACTTCTGAAACTATCATATTATAACAGAAACGATCAAGTAACACTCCATAACACAGAACAATATAAATCTACTCCGAAAAACACCATAAAACACTAGAAAACTGTATAATACATTAAACCAACTTAGTGACGGAATCGGAGAAAGTGTTTGAACTAATAATTATACAGATACACTAAATACAACCCAGAATCACTACACCAGTCACTACACAACATATAACAAGAGATTTGCGGACACGAGAACAGAAATATTGCGTCAAAATACATTATTTGGAATGCAGCAGCAACGAGCAACATTTTCATCGACTTGACGGCAGCCATCTTTCTTTGACAATTCCAGTGCCTCCTCTTAGTTCAACAGCTGTTGGGTGAAAACAATTATTATATTTACAAATTATTATTCAATGTCTGTGTTTATTAATAACTATTAATTTGATTGTAACGTTATACTTTTTAAATATTAGCCCGATTTCTCTGACTTTGGTAATAACTGGCTGTTTAAAGAACCCTATATAATTTTTATAACATATACTTGTAACTTTTTTCGATATCCTGAGAATCGATACTAATCGATAAGAGTCAATATTGCTGTTACTTAATAAAACATTAATACTTTTCAATACTTAATAGTTCTTTATTTCTTCAATAATACTAATTACCAATAATATAATTCTAATTGATAATCTACAAGGACTTTACCACCCGTAAGTGAAGATAACCTAAAAAATAGAAAGGTAAACAAATATCGATTGGTTTACAGACAGTCTTATGAGTGGTGATAGATTATTTAAATTATACTAAAACTTTAATAAAAATTTTCAGAAGAGCATTACACTGTTTAAAACTTCACAGCCCTATATTAATTAATTGATCCTAATTAATTAATTAATACAATTAAAATTTTTTTTTATTATTATTTTTTTTTTATAAACATAATTTTTTTTTTAATTTTCTTCAAAACAATAATTTTTGTTTTGAAACTTTCGGTGAAGCTGAGCATATATATTTCTTCATCAACTTTACGCTACTCGACCGGTCTTGCTACCATTGGGACTCGACCAGCTGGGAAACTTAAGGAAGTGTTTCAGGCCAGTAAGACGTCGAGAGCCACACCAATTAAACACCTTACAACTTACAGATTCACACATCAATCTTATTTATTTTATTACAAATTGAATAGTCCAAACAGAGGGGCTTGTTTACACCGGAGTCACGAACTTCACAATCACAATCTCTTATATCATCAACACACTTACACTAATATTTATTTTATTACAATAATGATAAGATAAAATATCTAATAATAAACAATGTATATAGTTTTAAGATAAGATTATTGTTTGACGATGGAGGGTAAATATTTTATTGTGTTTATGAACATTTAATTATGTGGACAGTGTTTTGAAATGGACTGCTTATAAACTGATTTTTGGTAAATGATAAGATGATAATGTGGATTGTATATTTTTGTGTATATTAATGTCAATGTATTTGTGTATTTTTGCTGTTGTGTATTTTATGTAGTTTTGATGTAAACCATGTACAGTAGAATTTTAAATAATTGAAGAAAGTTTGAATATGAATTAAAATAATTATGAGATTTAGATTCTAATGGATAATAAATGAAGCAGGTGATATATTTGGATATTGAGAGGTATTCTTCGTATTGTTTAAATTAGCAGCCATCCTTACTATTTCTTTTATGAATTTGCTAACTGCTATAATTTTTTATTGTTCGACTAAGCTTTTCGTCATTACTGACATCTTCAGGTCTTAAACAACGACAGGTAGGTAGTTGTTTAAGACCTGAAGATGTCAGTAATGACGAAAAGCTTAGTCGAACAATAAAAAATTATAGCAGTTAGCAAATTCATAAAAGAAATAGTAAGGATGGCTGCTAATTTAAACAATACGAAGAATAAAACATGCGAATTGCAGGTTGTTTAAGACCTGAAGATGTCAGTAATGACGAAAAGCTTAGTCGAACAATAAAAAATTATAGCAGTTAGCAAATTCATAAAAGAAATATTGAGAGGTATTGTTGTTAGTAGATAAGTGATGAATTTTCTAGTGGTATATTAAGCTGAAATGTTGTAAAAGAATTTGCGTAATAATTATAAATAAAGGCAGGTTAGTTAAATAGAGTTAATGGGAGTTAGAGAAAATAGAATGTTGAGATACAGATAATATATAAAGAGGTGTTAGATATTTTAGGGACACAGTGGTTAGTGATTATATGTAGAGAGGTGAGTAATGGGAATGGTAATTATATATTTTGTTGATGATGATATTTTGTAGTAAGGATCCGGTGTAAGGAGTGATCAGCGTGCGACGTGGCAAGGGACCAGCGTGCAGCGTTGTGGCAGGCGGAGCAATTTTGGGTTAGAGTGTTTGCCGATATTTGGTGGAGGGCAAATGGTTAGGGATGGATATGGCCAGGTAGGGAACATACATCCTTGTACAAAAATGAGCGGTGCCAGAGGATTTAAATGGGATTAGTGAAGGGGGTTATTATTGAGATATTGATGTCATAATACATTAATGGTTAGTAGCGGTTGCTAGTAGTAAAAAAGCGGGTAGTAAGGTTAGAAGGACAAATGCCAAAATAAGATATAGAGAATAGTGAATAACAGAGAGTCAACCAAACTAATACTGATAAAAGGGTTAGAAAAGGAAAAGTCATAGTAGAAAGGTAATGTAACTGAAAAATTAATGATAAATTTGATATTTTACAGAATCTAATGATAAACAAATGTTAGATAATAAAAGTTAATAGAGAGTTGATAGTAGTAATGTTATAAAGTTTTGGTACAAGTTGTGTAAATATAAATTGTTTAATGTAAATGTAACAATGTTGATGTTGATGTACAATGTTTTATTATGTTTTTATTATGTTGAAGGTACAATAGTGTGTGTGGTTAGGAGGTCGTTACGGGTGTAGCGACGATAAAAATACTAATGTGTAAAAAATATAAAGATAACAGTGGTTTTGAACAAAGAAAGTTAAGTAAAGAAAAATAAATAGTTTGAAGTTGTTTGCCATGATAGGTATATGTTTCAATATTATATGAAGTAAAATAGTAGAGTTAGTGATTGTTGCTTAGAGAAGTTAAAATTTGTTTTATGTTTAGTATAATAATCTATTTTGATGTGGTAAAGAGAATAATTATGGCTGACTGGAGTCAGAGAGTTTTTATAAATACAGGAATGTTTGAAAATGGAGAGGGTTTGTCTATCTTAAATCTTGTTTTGTTACTTGAAAATTTATTACTGGAGCAAACCAACGCCTAAAAAACACAAACCAATGCATCTAAGGGGAGACATATCAGTTGTGGATATGGGAGTAGATAAGGCCACTATTTTAAAATTTGTATTGCATGTTTCAGAGTTTGGTGGTGTTGTGACCGCGGTCCTGAGCTGGCCGGAGCGTCAGAACAGGAGCGTTAAGTGCCTAATGGCCTTATGGTGTTGGGATCTCTCCTGAGAAGTCCAGTAAGGTCAGAGGGTGCGAACATCATCATTTGACTAAGGGTAAGCGATTATAATTCTTTTATGTTAACACCACAGGGGGTTGTGGCGACATATCTGGGCTGATCCTTTTAGAAAAGTGTGAATGAGTCAATGAAAGTTTTTATGTTTCGACATAAAATCTTTCATTGAGGGGGTTTTGTGACAGTACGAATATCTTGATGTCAGAATTATGGTATGAGTGGTAACAAATTATCGTATTTTATTTTGTTACACACACACATACATGAAGAGAACGATTTCCTTTTGTAAAGAGACAACGACGCAGATTTTAACAGATCAAAACGATTCCAAGGTCAGGAGCGGACGTGAGGAGACGAGCATACAAAATGGCCATCCAAGTGGAAAAAGATTGTAAATAGCCACTCTCATTGGTCCAGAAGACGGGACGTCATTAAAATCAGTGATGACTTAACAAACAATGACATGACAACAGGGCGTGAGCCAATATGAAACAAAAGAAAATGACGTGGATGCGCTAAGACATACGCAAAATATGTGCTTTGCATCCGCCCAGTCAACTACAAGTCGTCATGCAGTGAATACGTATTAGAGTGTGCCTATCCTAAATAGGCCAGTAATAGTGTTTTGTCAGTAGTTTAAAATGGCAAAGTAAACAAAATATAACTACTAATTAACTATGTAACAATGTAAAATCAGTGTCAACATGTTAGACGACTAGAACCAAAATACGCCGAAACACCGGGTGAGACATGGCCAACATCTGAACCACACGGAACCTCAACATTTCAGGAAAGTGCACATTTAAATACTACCTTTTTTTTTCTTTACAAGTAATCGAGCTCGATATAATGTGAACAGAAAATTTAATAAATAAAAATTGTCAAAGATGTGAGAGAGAGAGTGACTGAAATTGGCAGAAAACAGGTCGGCCGCGTTAATTAACATAGGCGTTGGTTTGTGTTCAATTACACCTTTTAATAATAATACTAAAGGAAAAAATTAACTACTGCAGTATAAAATATTCTTGTTTGATGTAACAGAAGTAAGGAGAAAATAATTATGGTAAATGTAAGGTATTGTTAAGGGGCGGAATTTAACTGGCCGCCATGTTGTAAGTACGATATAAATCGCCATTTTGTATTGTGAAAATTAATTATGCAAATGAAGTAGCAATTAAAACAGAGTTTATTACACCTGGCAATGGTAATCAGTTTTGTTATTTCGTACAACCTTAATGTTTCTGCACTTTCACTTAACGAATTGTGGACCTTAGGTATAAAACAGATATGTGTGGTAGCGTTAGTCTACGAAAGTATTATCAACATGCGGTAAGTACAATAAGTACATATTGTTGTTTACATATTTACGTATATAATATGTGTGTAAAAGTATGTAACTTCACAGGTTATGATACTTTACTCAACTCAAATCTGTAAAAAAAAATTCTGATAATAAATGTTTCATGAAAAAATTGGGTACTTTTAATTTTCCCGCTTCACTGGCGGACCCTGTACAAGGTAAGAAGACGTCACGCCCGTATGCCCAATTCGCAGTCTGGTGAACAATCTTTAAAAATCTTTAGCACAAATTAATAGGGATTATTTATATGAAGTATCCACTAATTTTAATTTTATACTTCTTCGTCAAAAAGTTAAAAACTACAAAGGACTGTTGTTGTTTTAGTTAGAACTCTTAATTTTTATGCTTGTTATAAAATTATAGCCATTTATTACTAAGTGAATATTAGTTATTTATAGTTAATTATTTCTTACGAAGATACTTTTATAACGTAAAATATGGTCCGGACAAACACCAGAAACCTAGTGCCTGCTAAAGTTTTCTCTCAAATAATAGATTGAAGACTCTTTTCGAAGATTAAATTATAAATGCTTCCAGTTATTGCTTGGTAAACATATACTGTAACCAAAGATAATTGAGCAACTGCTCTACACAGCTGGCATACAATACTATGTTTGTTACCTTCCATCTAATAGTCTTACCAAATAATAAAGTTATTTTCAGAACTAAAGACAATGAATCATAAGTCTCAGTAACCATGACATTATATTTAAACTGTCTTTGCTTATCCAATTTTAAAGTTTTGTTTTATATTATCTTTGAAGAAGGAGTAAATTTCCTAAGAAGATATATAGGATGAAGAACTATGATATAACGTAATATTAATTTAATTAAAAAAGTTGTGTTAGCGGTTAAAATCACAAACAGAATATCACTGTTGCACACCACTATAGAAAAATCATTCCGATTAGCGCTTTTAAGCTTCACAGCTCATCGTCAGATCGGAAATAACAAATATGTATTGTTACTTCCGATCTGACGATGAGCTGTGAATCTTGAAAGCGCTAATCGGAATAATTTTGTATAGTGGTGTGCAACAATGAGATTCTGTTTGAGGATATTAATTATTATCATGTTAATATTAATTTTATTAATTACACGATGTCTAACAACGTGAGACCAATAACTGCTAACTCAGTAGCATGCAATACGCTAAATAAATGAACTTAATTTTTATACTTTTATTTAAAAACTTCGAAATTTTTGAATCTTCACGTTTTTAGATTAAGTGTAATATACGCAGTTTATATCACTCAGTTGTGAACATAAAAACTATTTTCTAATTTTATTCTCCAAAAACACATACAAAAACTATTTAGTAAACAAAAGTAACCAGGGTACGGACTTCTTCGGTTCGTTCAGCTAAGTTGTACAGTAGTTAGTTTAAATTCAGGCAGAGACGCATTCGTTTACGACAACTTCTTGACAAGTGAACAACATGGTGAGAGGGAAACAAAACAGAAAAGCAAAACAATGTACAGCAGAAGGAAAATATAGTTTGCTTAATTTATGTTTTCACTGAACAGAAATAACAAAATTTTAGAAATTTCTCCCTTCTATCGTTTTTCTCTTAACGTTACTCTCTTTCCCGTTTTATCGACGTTTATCAAAACTTTGATTAAACCTAGAAAATTTTAATTCTTTACAAATAATGTGTCTAAAAGTGAATGAGATCATAAAACTTTCTCCAAGTAACATACAAAAAGCATCGAGAATTAGCTAAATAGTTGCTCTTTTCTACACTTTTCGAAAAAATAATCATGTTGGCAAATGAACATTAGTTATAAAAATTAGGGTCCTTTTTATTTCTGATTTGGTTGTTGGATAACATTGTATATTCTTAACTACAGCCTCATAGTCATCCCATTTGATGAGTAAACTGCAATGGCACTACTACTTTGATGGCAGCTCTCAATTCAAGATATTAATTATTACAAATAAGAAGTTTATATCTTATTCAGCTTGGACTATATTAACATACATTACCGATGTACAGAAATGTTTTTTTTAAATAACTAGAACACGTAAGTAGTAATAAAATAGTACTCCTCATGTCACGAGGCTTCGGAGAGTATTTAAGACTTTTAATTAATGTCTACAGCAAATAATTTAATAATTTGAACATATTAAACTTCTCCCCTATACAAAAAAAAAAACAAAAAAAAATTTGGAAACTGCGTGCAAACAACAGACGCATAGTTACCTAAGCAAGTACTGTATTAGTCAGTTTCGTTCTAAAGTAATAAAAATCATCGCCAATTTTCGGAATGCATCTCCAAAACGAGTATACCCAATTATTTAAGGACATATTAAATTCTAAGCGTCTTTTGACTTAGCTTTAACGTTTCTCTTGAAAGTTCCAGAAATAATTTATTTTGTAAGGAAAAAACAAAATTGTATTACGTTTTGGTAACTTCATAATTTTAACTAAAGTGTAAACTTTGTAAAAGTATATTATATTGTTATTAAACTAAAGTTACTTGAGTGAAATGTATCAACATGCATGATTTTACCCGTCTTCATTATAATTGTACCCGACGCTATAATCCGGACTCGTCACTATTCACTGTCCTCTATATTTTTGAATTAGTAGTTGGACATTTTAGCTGAAACATAGTGTTTAATTGTAAGGTGTAGAAAGCTAAATTAAGGGAACTCTCGTAAACGATTTTAGTTGGAATCTAATAGTGATATTTCCAGACAAAATTGTGGAAATAACTTGTTTTCCTCACTATGTTCTCATCAAACTTAAATATACATTTTTATTAATACTGAACATTTTAAGAATGGTTTTACTACAGTTTCCTCAACTTATAATAGAGTCACCAAACAGATGTACCCGTTAACGTACCCTATAGGCGTACAAAATTATTATAGATTCCATACAAAATTATAGGTCCATATACAAATCAATTTACAAAATGGTTGACTTTAAATAACAAACTAAATTCAACCAAATATGAGACACAGAAATGAAATGAATTTCAACCCCTTATAGTAGGATACAATTCACTTCTGAAGTGAAGTGAGGAGGACTCTATTCACTCCGTGACCTCATCGGGAAGACTGAGATTGCACAGAAGGTCATTCGGCTTTCTACATCATATGGCTTAAATACTTGTGCATCTTATATAAGCTCTTCAAACTTTCAATTGTTTAGAAGTTTTTACTACTTTTTTACAATTTTGTTGTCTTTGCTGCCAATTATTGTTGTTACGATTTCGTGAAAGACATATTGTAATGTTACAAGATGTATTTAACATCAAAAGTAACCTCTAAAAGTTAGCTTGTCCCACACATAATATCATACTTTTTATAATAGGAATCATAGAGTGCAGCCACAACTGTGAATTTATGTGTATTGAACGTATTTGTATTGTGTGTGTGTGTGCGCGCGCGCGCTATTGTATTATACATATACATCCGAAAAACATTCAACACACAGAAAAATCAACGTATTTCTACAAAACAGAACGATACCTACATACAGTCTATCTTACATTTTCTACTGACGCTGATAAGAAAAACTCACGTTGAGAGCGGGCAACAGAAATTTATAGGCTTCGTCGAATGCTTGGTGTTGGGATGGAGATTATATATAGCGTGTAGGTTAAAGTGCCGAGCTTTGTACGCTTTCTAGGTAGCAAAGTCAATTTAACATTACAGTCTATTTTACTGTAGGAGATCGTATTATTATGAATTTCTTTATCGAGTGTTCCTAACTGAATAAGAGTTTCGTGACTTACGTGTTAATAAGTATTCCTAACATTTACTGTAGTTCCATCATTTTTAGCTGATGGCAGTGTAGAGAATGTAGTTTAATATATCTTAAAAATAATTAATTTCATTATTCAAGTTAATTTAAATGTTTTTATGTCAAAAGGATAGGAGATGTTGTTTCTGCGCTCGAAGAAATTTGGATCTTTCTTAAAACTGCAACTGAAGTTTATACATTTTTGAAATATAATGGCAGATACTGACAGCATTAAGAAAATTAAATTAATCTTTTTGTCATTTCAGAATTCATTTACTATTTCAAGTGGTTACGTTGCCACTATATTAATGCAAATGTTTGGTTTGTTAAAAAAGTGCTTTCTCATTTAATAACGTGTTTTAAAGGCGACGGTTAAACAACATATCTACGGCGTATGACTAGCTGCCACAGCGCTTGCGTATAACCTAAAATCTGAATGCTGTAAAAGGAACTGTCTGTAAGTAAGGTTGTTTATAAATAAGTACTACAACTACATTCAGTTTTGTACCCAAGACCAGTACTTTATATCATTAGAAACACAACATTTTTTAAAACACCCTGATAAAGTTCGAAATCTAAATAATATGGAACAGTTACATAAAATAAGTATGATACAGATTTTTATAAGAGAGGGCATAAGAAGAAATCTATATAACATGGCTGTAAGACAACCAACTTAACATAACTGCAGTACCATAGAAATGCTTCCTAGCAGACTTTTTGGCCTACCCGTGAGAGCAGCTCTTACCCTTTCCACTTTTTCTGGCGTGGAATGTGTTTTTACACTCCTCTAATTCTTTTCTGTGTCAAGGAAGTGGTTCCAAATGTTCTTACCTAGTTTGATATTTTTGAGCGATCTAGAGCTCTTCCATGTCTTCCAAAGTTGAAATGATTTCTAAAAAGTCTTCATGTTTTATATACTGTTAAAAACTATTTAACCGCAAGTAATGATGTTCAACTTGCTATTGACCCATGTTTATTGAAATGGGATAGTTTAATTGAGGTTATAAAGTTTATTTATTGTTGTCATGGTAAAAACGAGCTAACGCAAATTTTTGTGTTCCCATTGTCCCACTCGTTATAACAAATTTAATAAAATTAAAAATATAGGTTTACCGAATAACAGATTTACTATTTCTTTTATGAATTTGCTAACTGCTATAATTTTTTATTGTTCGACTAAGCTTTTCGTCATTACTGACATCTTCAGGTCTTAAACAACCTTTAAGACCTTGGTTGTTTAAGACCTGAAGATGTCTGTAATGACGAAAAGCTTAGTCGAACAATACAAAATTATAGCAGTTAGCAAATTCATAAAAGAAATAGTAAGGATGGCTGCTAATTTAAACAATACGAAGAACAGATTTACTGTTATTGATATAATATAGGCCTATTAATACAATTTGGGCAGTTATTTTCTTGGTTGTACTAGTCCAGCATCGTGTTTCCCAATATTTAGAACTACTATTTACTACTATTTCTCTTTAATACTGCAAGTTCAATTCCATATTTTGTGTTGAAGTGTTCAAATAATTACATCGATAAAGTTCAAATTGTTACTATTTTTCTCAAACTTTGTATGTCAATGTACAAATAATCAATATCAGTTTTACTTTATGATTTTTAAATTAGTAAACTGTAAGCGCATAGGTAAATTTGTCGGCAACACAAGGGAGGTTGTAGCGTTAAAAGCACGTACGTCATATAGCTAGTTCTGTTTAGAACGACAGATAAATGTGAACTTTTAAACGAATGCTGCACACAATGACACGGATTATATCATTACATGATAATTAATATAATGGTATTAAACTCTAATATCAATGGCATTAATAGAAACAACAAAATCGTTACACTTTAAATGTACAATTAATAAAGTATTTAGGCTCTAACCCACAATAAGTTCGCTACCATTATTTATGGTTAGTTTACTCAAAATTATAATAACACCAAATAATCGGAGCAGGTGTAATTTTGAAAAAAAAAAGGAATACTGTTAAAACCTTTTCTGTTTTCCTGCATGTGTAAGACACTTTCAACATAATTTATTTAAGATTTCCTAAGATGACTACGTTTGTAATACAATTTGTAAGGTTGATAATTAATCTTGATGCAAAATTCCTGAGTTGATTTAAATCTCGTGGTCGTTACTGGAAAATCTTAAACTTCAGATACCTTTAAAAAAAATTACACGCAGACAGGTCTGGAGATCACGTTGACCAGGGTACAAGAGTACACCAAATCTTGAGATCAACAGATCTTTGAACAGATTTAAAGATAACCCTTACTATCTTTAATAGAGTATCACATACAATTGGGCTACGAAAAGAAGTTGACAAATGATTTTACACGTGCTGCAAACTTCTATTTAAAGATACTGTTCATTTCTAATAAAGTTGTTTTTGGCGCATAAGTTTTGTCCTCTAAAATACATAATATTAGTAGTGTAAAACGGTTTTATAAAATACAAACAATGATACTAATTTAAGGAAAACGTATAATCTGTAAACGCTGTTAAGTCCCACTGACATATATTGGTTAGTTATTGTAGTGCGTAGTAGTTGCTCACTTGAAATACAATATGTACAGTAGATTTAGAGGTTATTACATTTTATTAGATAATCATCCCAACGGTGGTAAACACTGTCAGTTGTAACAATTTAGTAATATTTCAGTATCAAAGTGAACTTAAAATATGATGAACACATAATAACTTGTACGGTAGATTTTTTATTGATAAGAATTATTGCAGATACATTTCTATATACGGGAATAAGTTCAGAAATTTAATAGTAAGTTAATATTTTGGAACTTTTGTTAAATTATTGTTGCTATTTTGTAATTTTATTTATGTTATATTAATTGTTATATTATCTTAGAAAATATCAATTACCATGACTTTGCGTTAAGTCTGTATCAGTGATCTATTAAAAGCATAGCTTAATTTAAAACTTTAGGCTATAGGCATAGGTAAAAGAATGAGAATATAGTAACCATAACGTCTTGCGGTTAACACAAAAAAGTGTATACCTTATATTTACAATTCTCTTTACGTATCTGAGTATCTTTACGGATTTTAGTTAGAGTTGGAACTAATTTTATATTCACACGAATCTGAAGCTTGTTGACATGAATTGATTGCGTACTATAACTTCTGTATGGAGACGCAGATGTCTTAATAAAGCATGTATATCAACCGACGCATGAAGTGTAATGAATTACTGTATTACGCTGTCAATTAACGTCTCCCATTAATTAAATGAGAGGGCGAGATCAGAGACTAACATTATCAGACAATATTACGTGATTACACAGTATAGCCTTGCGCAAGTGAATAACGCTGTTGTGGGTAATAAATTTTACATGACATGATTTCATTTTAATATTTCCTGTCTCCTGAATATACTTTATAATATAATATAGGTTTCTGAACTAATCAAAAATCTATATAAGAGAAAAATTATTAATCGCGCCATGTAAGGAAGATTCAAGACGAAACTTATAAGACGTACATTCAATAAAGTAACAAATAATGGTGTATTCACATAATTTAACTGGTATCGATCATGGAATGATAAAGATTATGATTTACGTAATTATTGTAAAATCTACTATGTCTGAGAATATTATGCAAAAGGATTAGCTATTTTCTCATTATTTTACTGTTTATTGTAATTATTCTTAACTATGTATTCAACTGTCTAACCATCTGCTATATCATTAGGTACTTAAACTCTTTTTTAAGAGTCAAATCGAACTATATTATCCGGCCTAACAAGTCGTGCTATTGTGGTTTTAACTTAAAATAAATAACATCCTATATGACTATTATGAGTTTATAGTAAGTACAATTTTACTTTAAATTCTTTGATATCTAAGAGAAGTTGTTTTAGTTATTCTCGTGTCTTGACATTTCACCAGACCTTTGATCAAACATAATTTGTAATTATTATTACAATTTTCTGAGTTGTTAGACCATGGTCTCGGTTGTTTGTGTTTACTTCTAGACGTTTCGTATGTCCTGATGACGGACATCTTCAGTGGTGAGTGAACACAGATCACAACAACCACTAAAGAATTCAAAGACTATTCTGTCTCGTTGAGACACTTATATTTATACACTTCTTTTACGGTGCTGGTTAGTCATTTTTTGACGACCAATCACATCACTATCCTTTTTCTATTTATTTAAGAAAATGAGCAACCAGGATCTTAAAAGAAGCGCATAAATATAAGTGCCTCAAGGCGACAGAACAATCTGTGTTTGGATTCGTTCGCGGGTGTTGTGATCTGTATACATGTAACACTGAAGATGTCAGTTATCGGACGGATGAAACGTGTTGAAGTAAACAGACAATCGAAACCACGGTCTGGTAGTCCGGAAATGTGTAATAATGTAAACTTCGGTAGTGAAAGCTTACGTTCATTTATAATTTGTAATTATTTGGTATTCTTTGTCGTGTCTTTTGATTGAATATGCCCCTAACTTCCAACCTTCCTTAATGATTATGAATCTACAAAATAATGTCTAGTGTTTCTGTGATACAAACGTTAATACATTGTATAGGACACGTATAATGTTTAAAAAAAAAAAAAAATCTTCCGCTCAACAGTCCATTAATGACCAAGGCGTACCGCGCGGGTTTTGTGTTAAGTGTGACGGTGTATGGCTAGTACTACGCGCCACCAGCCGCTAGTTGCGGTATTCACAGCCAGGAGGCGGCGCTGTTATCTCAGCGCCTACTCAGTTCTGCCTCACGACGCTGAGTGCACGCCGTAAGGTAGCCTCCACCGGGAATTTAACCCTGGACCACGAGCGCATCAATCGCCTGCGTTAGCCACTAGACCACCTGGAGGCTCATAATGTTTAAGTAACTGTCATAAATAGTAAGGAAGAATAATTTATGTCTTTTGAAGACATTTTAAATATAAAACGCAAAGTTTTAACATTATAGTCTTTGTAGCTTTTACAGATTTTTTATGCGTTTTAATAGTGTTAACATAGCTTACAAGGTTTCCTGTCACAATTTTTTTCTTAACTACATAGGAGTTTGATGTAATAATAAAATAATATGTTATACCTCTGTATTCATTTGCGGTTCATTTTTGAGCACATATGTGTTACCAGGATGATTTTATCTTATTCTTCTCTGTTTCAAGCGAGGACAGCAGATTTTTGAGAATATCAGAACTGGGTTAGCGGATATTCTGTCGTCACCTTCCTTAGGCAGTGTCTCCAAACCAAAATAATGTGGGACTATATTTCATTTTTAGGTTGATTTGAGTTTTCATACAATTGTATACATGATCGTCATCATCTGCCACGTGGAGTGAACGCCATTAATTGTTCCGACTTCACCTTGGAGTCATATCCTGCTCAACCCGTCGTGTTCCACTACGTAGCCTTTTGCTGGCCAGTATAAGAACTGCGTTACTATAATATCTAGCGGTTATCGGCTTTGATGGCCTATTCATTTTATTCCATTTCTGTTAACATAAAGATGCTAGAAAATAGCAAAAATTCATGATTAAATTTACGTTTGAAGTTGAATGACTAATAAAAGTAATTAATTCTTACTCGTATTTACTATTTTGCAATTTATTTGTATTTTATAGAAAAAGCGTGAGTAAAAATATATAAGTGATATGAAACAATGAAACAGGTTTAGGAACATAGCAGTTTAGAAGCTGACAGAACTCGGCAACCGGTAACAGATCGCCAATAGTAAGTGAGGACACCTGTTATATTTTTCTATACTCGTGCAAGTTTTGTTAAAATATTTGAGTATTGAAATAGACGCAATTAATTTATTTTAAATTACAAAAAATACTGTATCTTGATAATTTTTATAGTAAAGTTAAATGTTTGTTGTAAAGTACAGAGAAATACTAAATCCCTTATATTCATATTTGACATTTCACATGTGCAAATACGGCATGTTGACCTGAGTAAATACGAGAAACAGAAAACTATGTACCGGAATAAAATCCTACATAAATAAGCGGACTCCGTACCTAAATAAAATTCATGAAAAACGTTCTGTATGCTGTTATAAAACTTAGCTAGCTAAAAAATTCTGTAAAATGAGACTTTACGTATTGACACAAAAACAATGCATGGTTTCTTGGTAATTTATGCCATATTGAATCGTGCCTATGCTTAACAACGATAAACGTCATGACGATAACGAGAAATAACCATAAAGTGAATTGTCTCTATGAGCATAATTGTGTTGAAAGAATTAGTAAACAGTGGGACAAGTCACCAATCATGTATGTCTTTAGTATTCCTCCAAAGGTGCAGAAGAGTCGTTAGTCTATTTAAAAAATGTTATTCTGTTGGTGCATACGGGAACGTTTGGAGGATTAACAGAGAAATCTGAAGAGAGTTCGACTGACTAACGAAAAAGGAAAATTATTTGATTTTAGTAATCTTATAGTGACACAAAATACATACTATAAAGTTCTTTAAATTTCAAGAAATCCATTTTGGTCCGTACTGATGTGATGTAACTGATGATACGAAGAGCAAAGACGTTGATTCAACACAACACGATGGTCAGGATAACATGTCAGAAACACTATTTTCTCTCTCAGAATACGCGACAACATTTACACTGCTATACAATGACAGTGGCCATATATACACTTCTTTTACCGTATATCCCCACTACTCCTGTCTCGTGTTTTGCTGCCTGTTTTTTTATGTCTAAATTTCTTATTTATGTATTTCTGCGTATTAATAATTAATAATATTACTGTAAACTTAGTTAATCATCTACAAATTGTCACAGATAAAATAAAAGTGTTTCGTAATTTTACAAATTGCAAGTAATTTACAATAAATTGCATGATTTAAATTCACATAATCAGTAACCTTCAAACTCAGACGTGTCTACCTACATATAAAGTAAGAAATGCATCAACCTGAATGGTCTTAATATAAAATTATTTCAACTATTACATCTAACAAATAATGGTAAAGGGATAGAAAAAGTTAACTCATATTTGTTTATAGAATAACTAAGAAGAAATTATGAGAAAAAAAAATTAAGAATTTGTTCACTGACGTTTGCTATATTTCTTGTGTTTAGTTGGACTTATTATTTTTTTTTATTTTCTATTTATCAATTTGCTTTTTAATCAGTCAATTAATGTTTAATTTTTCAAAATTTGTTCTTACTTAGTTGTATTTTTTATTTTAGAGTAAATTACTAAAAATAAAATATGAGATATAGATACACTTTCCATTGATTTTAAAGAAGCTTAAAAGAGTGTGCCGTATAGTTAAATATGGGTAAAAATGATAAATGTAACTTGGTATTGTAGCATGACAGATTATCCACATTGTTCTGAATGAAAAAATGATCATAAAAAAGTAAAAATAAAACGAAATCAAAGAAAACTACTGTAAAAATTAATTAAGGACCACAGTAAAGTGCAATCATAGATTGAAGAAATAAAAACAAATTGAAACCAACTATGCAATATATGATAAGTTATAAAAAATAAAACAAAAAGCTAAGATAAAGTAAGGAAATACCCAGGTAGGATAGGAGTAAGCAAGGAAATACCCAGAACAAACCGACATCCATAATAAAAGGACTGCTTTTGGAAGAAACCAAGTAATAAAAATACAAAACCCCAATAGAGATTAAATGTCCTTAAAAAAGTATAACACTATAAAATAAGAATCATGTAAAGTATGTATAAGTAAAGTGTCTAAAGGTACCAGTGCAAGTTATTTTTGTAATGAAAAATGAAAAAACAAATCTTAATGATCCTCTGTAAATAAGATTCTTGATCTTATAAGACTAATTAAAACAAATAGAGATTACATCAAAGAATAACAGTGGACAAGTGGAAGTAATTTTATTATGAAATTATACTAAAAGTGATCCCAAATGAGTGCTATTTTTATCTCACAATATTAGGTAATATGACTATAAATGTGATGAGATAATATAATAAGTAGTGCAGTGATCAAGGGTACATCCCTAAAATAAAACAAAAACAGCAAGGACTGCATGAAACTTAATTTTAAGGAATAACCTAAGTAATGAAAAAACATATGTGTTTTGTTTACCTTAATGGTTCATTGAACTCAAGGCTGGAATGTCTGAAATTGAGTACAATTCTATTGTTATAAAATATTTGTTACATGTTAATGATATTAATCAATACTAAATGTTAATGTAGTTAAGTAAGGGAACTTTAATTAAGATTGTATAAGAATAAAATGTCAGAAGGGTATTAGCAAGCTGTAATAGTCATAAACATTGTATGTGAAAACAGGGAAAATCTAGGCCAAATGAAAAATCTCAACAACCTTATAATTGATAAATAAGTTAAGTAAATTAATTAAATTGATGGAATTTTGTATAATGTAAATCAATCACAGTGTATTATAACTGTAACAATACTTTATAAAGGTATTGAAGAAATGTATGAAAGATTATTAGAAAAAATGCAAGTGTAATCAAACTGGAATCTAAGGGGAAAAGCCCAGATTAAAGATAATATTTAAATTAGTTCCAAATCATAAAATTACAAGGAATTAAGGAAAAATAAACATTTTATTTCAATCAGGGATCTTGTTCAATAATAATTATAACATAATAAAGATGGTAAACCATTTAATGTGACAGGAAGTAAAATTTAAGGCCTACATATACTGTAAATATGGCATTTTGAGATAGAAAACATTGTAAAAATATCATATTTGGTATTAAATAACGCAGAATCAACTAAATAAAGAGATTATGTATTTAGTATTTAATAAAATTAAATAATAGTAAAAATGTATTCAGTCATATAATGTAAAAGTCAATTATGTAAGCGGAAATGCCAGAGAGTTAAAACAATGTCATTTTAATATTAAATTGGCCAGGACCTTTTGTATGAAGAAGAAAGTTAGTTAGTTGATTGTTACACGTTGAGACGTACACTTCAGAACGAGCTCTCGCACTTAATTCATATAAAGAGAGAATAAAAAATGGTGGACATGAACTAAACCTAGCAAAATTAAACTCGAGAAATTTAAAAAACATGAGTCAACACTAAATTCAGTGGAATAAACCAGCTTAAACTTTTTATGAAAACAATTAATGAACATTGAAAAGTGCAATACCGATATTGAAACATATAAACGCTAATTCCGAATTTATCGAGACGAAATCTGCCATTATCAACCTTATGGACTAAATGAAACAAGAACACTATTGAACACTGATTCTCGAGACGAATAACTGACAACTGATCCAGGATAACTACACTGTCACCAAAGGAATTAATCACTACTGCTGGGACGAGGAAAACTTCGTGAAGATACATTTATTTGAAGAGATTCCGTTGGGCAGGAGTCAACTACATATGCAGCACGAAGGCAACCATTTTGGAATTACCAGAATCCTTCGCGGCGACGGCAAAACTTCGTCATGAGTTTGGGTTTGCAAAACTTTAAATTATTAACCTTTATATATTAAATAATATTTTGTAATTTTAGATAATTACGCATTTTATTGTAAGTGTTACACTTTTCAGATTTGCCCTTTCTCTGGCTGTTATAAAATAACAGCTAAAAGAACCTGTGACTTAATATTAATAATTTATATACTGCAATCACTCGTCCTGAGAAACGAGTCTGTAATTTATCGATTAACTAATCGATTCAAAATCGATCAATCTATTATGTTAATAAAATCATTGAGTTTTATAATTTTGTGTCCTATTTATTTGTAATTATATAAATCGAAGAATATTAAATAATATTTAATACCTGGACTACAAGAAAAGAAGAAATTAACAACGGTGAAGGAGTACACACTTAGAATAACGAAGGACCGCTAATCAATTATTACAGGAGATAATACATTTAACGCGGAAACACAATTCTGGTTATTCTGAGCGATTAAATTGATCAAGATAATAATTATGAGAAATAAAATACATAAATACATCAAAATTAATTAATTAAAATAATTAATAAAAAATATATATAAACAAAATGTTTATTTTGATACAATATTAATCTCGCCCTAAATAAACTGGTGGTTTATATTTTCCCAAGATACAGAGCAATAGAAATAATCTAAGTTGTTTAAATAAACATTTTTAGTTAGGACATTGTCATTCCCCTACATTGTGGTGGTTATGTCTAGTTATAACTTCATAAACTGCAACATTAATGCACAATCACGGGTGTTCCAATAGGTAACAACAGGATACAGATGACCGGTACTTATTGCAGAAGATAGTGACGGTTTGATCTACATCATTATGAATTTCAATAAGATCTACGAAGAAGCTGGGTTGACGGTAAACATGAAAAAATAAGAATATGTAGCAGTCCAAACAAATTTGGATAAAAATTCGCAGTTAAAGATAGGCGTGATGAAGGGAGTCATTAGGTAACAGTATTTGGAGGTTGTATTTAATGATACAGGTGATAGTAAAGAACAGATAAATAAAGAATTAGTTTGGTTACAAATATAACTTGAACCTACTTTTTTAAAGTAAAAATGAATGTAGAAATTATGTTTAACGAAGAATATGCATCTGTTACCAATTAGGAAAAAAGCAAAAGAGGAGCAGAACCATAGGAATTTACTGAAAACTTAAACAGAAGTTACTGGCTTCAGAAGTTAATTATTTTCGTGGAAGCTGTAAATATTAAATATTCATATTAATTCTAATAAGATAAAAAACAAGGTAAAGTAAGTTGAAACAATTATATCTGATGAAACAGAATAAAACGAGTGCACATAGTTTGGCCATGAGAACTCTTGGGCGAGGATTGAATCGGAAACGATCGAGTCAGGACAGTTAGCAGTTACACCGAGGACAATGACCGGAATACTACTAAGTTTTGAGATGGAAGGGGAGAAAACGCTAATACTGTACTCCAACTCTGTTATAAATATTGTGCTGCCCTTTTTAATTAAACCAATATGCTCGGTGAAATTAAGACTTTATTTTTTAAGCATGAATACATAAACTCTTGATTTCACAGGTTAAGTGGCAGAGATAAATTATATATTTAAAAACAAACACATTAACTCAGTTATATTTCTTCAAATTAATACAAAACTTCATTAACATTTGATTAACTCGAAGAATTTTAAACTATTTGGTTTTTGAATTTTTAATTCCAACGCGCTGCTGTTCTGTTGTGTCCACCATAAAAACACACTGGATGGCCGACGGGATACTCAAATAGGACGGTAGGTTGATATTTAGTTTAAAATTAAATCTACGTGTTAACGTTTAATTAACACAATTTAAAAATTGTTGTGTCTTATTTAGAAAATTATACTGTTTGTATAGCACAATAATATGTCTAGTTTGAATATTTCGCTCTATCAGTTACTTTCACAAAAGAAGTGGAGTTTCTTTGTTATAAATATTCTTAGTGTTTATTCAAATCAATGTGTGTTTGGATATCTTGTTGCTTATTACTGGTACGTAGTCATTTAATGTTAAATGTTGTTTTCTTTCTTGATTTTATTTTGTTGATTGTTATAATTATACTTTATTATACGTTAGTAAATCCTTCTTTGTTGTTCACATGTTAATTACTAACAAAAGTTATGTTTTATTTCTACTATTATGTCGTTCAGTACTTTTCAACCACGCTTCTTGCTAGAAGTATACTTATCAAAGGTTCAACTATAAATGAGTTTTCTTCTTGAGATTGTTGAATACTATAATTTCTTATTCTTACTTTGGCCTAGTTTTAAGTTATGTTTTTTAATTCTTAATTTTCTACATGTCATAGTGTTTTATGTTCAACATTAAATTCAACTAAATTTCTCTTTAAGTAATTTACACACTTTTTGATATATTACAATTACTATTTATTTATAAAATTTTTTTTAACTATAAAAATTCATTTATAACTGGTATCGTAACCAAATTTTTTATATTACCTTAGTAAACTAATAGTAAATCTCAATAAACAAATACTTAATAAGCAATAAATCACTGAATTTTTATTGCTTACAACATTACATACATAATTTTAAGTTAACTATTTACAGTTTCCACATACATTATTGTTTTATTATTACTAATATTATTATTTTAAAACATTTACAAAATTTATCTAATTACACAAAAGTTTCAAACATTTTACGAAACTAATGTGGCCTAAAGTGTTTTTGGTTTTAAATACAACAATTTCAAAAAATAAATACTGTTACACTTTCTCAATATTACAATAAATTTGTAAATTTCTATTGTTATTTTAGTAAGTTTTTATACTGTTGTATTTACAGCAGTACAAGTCGCATATTTAAAACTATATAGAAGTTATGTGTGGCCTATTTATTTTGCTATTATCTTCTATGGCTTCAAAACGTTTACCCACGGTGGACATATGTAACTACTCGTAATTGTCTACCGGTTTTTTGTTTACCTATGTAGTATGTCAGCAAAAGTCGAAGTCAGGACCAAATATGTATTTTGAATTTACAATACGTTTTGTAAATGACGTTTTGCAAAACGTCATTTCATTATTTTTACCAACGCTTTGTGTTTTACTTGGTAAGTTGAACGAGATTATACGAAGAAAAGTTTATTGCACCAGGGGAGTTTCAAGAAGTAAGACTTATTGTCTTTTAATTTGCTCGTCTTCTTCATAGTAAAGTGATTTCTTCAACGTCAGTTGCACAGATGTATTTCAAAGAAAAGCGTAAAACCAGACAGCGTGTTGGAACGAAGAAGCTGACTGTCTCTCGTCTGTCCCTAACAGTAAAATTGATTGTGGCAAAATTTTTACCTTCATCGTTAATTAACCTGTCACACGAAAACACGCTCAAGAGTTAGAGCGAAATAAAATATCTTTTAAAGATTCTAACGTAATTTTTATAAGAATGTTAGTACATTAACTGTCACCTTACTGAGTCAAAAGCATCATTTAATAAAACCAAGTAGTTTACTAAATAATTAAAAACAGCGAAGCCCTAAGTGTTTACC
The DNA here is from genome assembly GCA_034769895.1 of Magicicada septendecula. Classification (NCBI taxonomy): domain Eukaryota; kingdom Metazoa; phylum Arthropoda; class Insecta; order Hemiptera; family Cicadidae; genus Magicicada; species Magicicada septendecula. The sequence goes on from CM068368.1 coordinate 141,559,697, forward strand.
CTTTGCCTTTTAATATGAAGAAGCCTCTAAATTTAAGGAGACATACGCCTGTTTGTTGTTTTGGAAGTAGACAAAGGAAAAACTTCCGTTGTTTCCTTCGTTGGATTTCGTTTGCTTTGGGTAAATCAGTCAAAAGAATTATATTTCTATAATTATCTAAAACTTGAATAACCAAGTTTTATCAAAAAGTTTTAAGTAACCCAACTTTAATTAACAATAAAAAATTTATTTCTCAACATATAGGTTTCGCTTACAAAGGCGTTTAAAGATGCTGGTCTACCGTACACAAATTTTAATAATTGGTCATGTTAAGCATCATCTACAGCATTCCCCTAAAATATTCCACTGTTATGAATTATATTATAAAACTTTTAAAATATTGTACTCTGTAAACCTGTTAACGCTAAAATGGTTTTATTAATTTTATTGAATAAATAAAGTAGGCCTATACATAAATAAACGTAAATACATTTAGTGAAAATATTAAATTATTTTATTGAAATTAATTTTATTTAATAAATTAAATCTAAATCCGAAGAGGGTATGATTGTACGTTAATATTATAAAAATTTTGGAGCTTACTATTTTAAAAAACTTATTTTTGTTTCTTCCAAATTCAGTTTGGTGCTGTAAATAAAAGCATCAATTTCATTAACATGCTGAAAAACTTTATCTTTAACACTCATTTGAGCTTAAACGAATTTCCGAGTTTTATCATTTATGTTAGCAATTTCTGCAGCCGACGGTAAATCTTCTGTTACGTTGTAGTAATTGTCGGTTTCTTAATGAAAATACTCGTGATTGTGTTTCATTTTCATTTTCTCGAGAATGTTATCATATCTCATCTCCCCACAAACAAGTTCATTGTCAATGTTTGCGTAATTCACTTCAGCCACTATTTCATCGCAAGGCTCTGTAATCGAACAGACCGCAGATTCGTTTGGAACAGTTTCTTGAAAGGAGGTAATTTGGAGTCAGCTTTGGAAAAGCATATTGTTTTCGTTGTGTAACATCCCTCCATACTTTACTTAACATACGACTTACGCCTAGAAGATCAATTTTGAATTCTTTGAGAAAAATGTCTCTGTATTTATCGTAGTACACTTTTTTCCTTATGTGTTTGTCTTGGAACATTTCAAAAATTATTTTATTATTGAGATCTTGAAACAGGCACACGCTACTGAATCTTGTAAATCGTAATCATTGCTGTTTGAAGGATAAGATTTTATATGGTTGCGAATCATATTTTTAAAAATTTCATGAATTTTCAACGGTTGATTATTACGTTATCCTGCAGATTTTTTAGATAAAAACCCAGTTTCTTTTAAAGCGATTGTAAGGCAGTCGATTCTTTTTTTTTTACAAATACGTCTAAGGATAAAAACACTTTCTTACAAACATCAACCTTGCTTAGGCATACTTCACTATCCACATTACCTCAGACCCTGTATCTAAAAATTGTTCAGTTAACCCTTGTTTCACCTTCTGGTTGGCTACTATGAAGCCGAGATACAGAAAGAACAAGTATAATTATAATATAAGACCACAGTTTTTTGCTATTATCGGACATTGGTATCACCTTCAAAACACTTCATCCGACAGTTGTAATATTTTCCTAAAACGTGTATCTTTAAGTTAATTATTTTTGTACGTCTGTCATCCTACTCGCCACTTTTCTTTTTCTTGCTCCCTTGTGTTCCACATTATTTTCATAACTATACTTAACTTCCTTTAATTGATGCCACACTCATAATAACTACTCGTATGACAACAACACACACACAGCCCATTGCCGTCTCCAAGTAATATAACAGTCTCAAATGCTATGTTGAACAAAATTACTTAAAACCACTGAATTAAATCAATTCTGACATGTTTAATCAATCATAACGGACACTATCTTTTAGTAAACTTAGGTCTGGGTCTGGTATTGGCTGGGAACAAGCAATATACACAGTACACAACAAATGCAGACAGAACAAGAAACTGCAATTACACAGTACACTATGCGTGGACTGATCCAGGTGTTTCGCTTGTATGCTATTTCATTGGACTAATCTGCTTTATTTCCGTTGAGAGATTTCGGTCCTGTTTTTTTGTTTTCATATGAACTGAACTTTTTTATTTCAAAACTGACAAATTCATTAAAACGCTTTGGTACAATGCTTTTAGTGGCATATAAAAGTCAGTTTTGTAAAAGATTGGAATTGTTTTATTCCCTTATCTTTGATATGTCACAGCAATATCGTCTATCAGGTAACTTATAAAACTACTTTCTTAAATGATATGAATATTCCATTTCCTAAATGTCCATAAATTTTGGAACTTTATATTTTTTAGTATAGGCCTAACCACGCTTTCAATATGTTATAACAATCCAAAAAACATTGTAATTGTGTAAATTCTCACACGTGTAAACAAATTTAGAGGGTAAGTTACAATACACATTTGAAATTAATTATAAATACCAAAATATAAATATAAACAGATATAAGATTGAAGATAAATATCCGTGGCGGTAATTGTGACGGTAGGATGTAAGAAGGTACACGGTATCTGTTGTTACGAAGCAAAAGTGAACTTGGATATACTGTAAAGCAAGCAAAGGTTTCTGGACCGTTAACGTTTCTGGACTGAAAGTACTTTAAAGTGTTGTCATGTAAAAGAAAGTTTCCTTTCACTCGATATAGACGAAGAGCGGGGTCAGACATGCCGGAATGTAAACGGGAGGTCATCCCTTTTAGATTTATTGGCTGCGGCTCTTACTGTAGGCTTCTGGTACTGACACAGACGGAATACATCTTCAGTTGGTTGCTACAGAAATTAGGGTTTTATAAATGTAAACCTTAAATCTCATTGTTTAATTTGATTAGCAATGGGCCTACATGTTAATTTATATTATCCTAACTCTTATAATAAATGCAACAAAACAATTTGTCCGCTTTTAGTTACTATAAACAAAAATACCAAACTACGGCTTTAGTATACTCTTAATTATCAATTTTCTTTAAATATAAAATCCATTGTGCTCTGCGTTAAAAAAATATATTATAAGTTGATTGTCACACGTTTACACATTATTTCAGTTTATTAAATTATATCGAATAATATTAATTCTTATTTGACATACATGTCAAATACATGAACACTTTGTACGAGGAAAATCCATTAAAATTCTATATTTAAATTTATATTATTTACGTAATGATAGCTAAATAGATTTTTTGAAATTGCTTGTGCAGCATGTAATTTCTGTTAATAAATGCCACACATTAAAATTATTTAATTTGTGATAATCAGAAGTACTGCAGTGTTTAATTACTTTCCCCTTACGTAATGCTCTGTGTGTTAAAATTTTATGTGTAGTGATAGTAGTCAGACAAGTACATAATATTCACACAGGTCAATGCTTATTAGCGAAGTGTCTTTAAATATGTAGGGAAACCGCTGATACTTTTAAACATACGTAACATAACAAAAAGCTGGTTAGAGGATAACATAGTTGGGCAATAAGGACTACCTGAGTCCAATAAATTATCTGTATAATATTTATGTTAAATAAGAACGGAAAATTGGACCGTTATAAAAAAAGGACAATTATGTTTTGAGAAGTAAATTATTAATTTGTAAGTCTTTCGTGTTTGTAGAATATAATCGAAAGAGCAAAACTGATATTATATTGTTATTTAAACATAACAATTCGTCTATGAATACAGTCTAAAAGTATTATATAGTCTCGACATATTGCACGTTTGTTGTTGTTCCGTCATAATCACGCAATGTAATCTGTATCTACAACATGGGACAGATTAATGAAAACTGTTGGAGCTGACATGAACTCCACTGCTTCTGAGCGCCCCAAGGCATCTGCGGGGGGTGACCTCACTGCCAAATATTGTTTATGCTGTACGCTTCCGTAACTGTCGTAATATGCAAACTGCCATGTTCTATTAATGTAATAGAAATGAGTGATGCTAACATTAACCTCGTGTATTTTATTAGAGACTTATAATGTACACGACATTTGGCAACCTTTATTTTGCAAAAAAATTGAAATAAAACTATCCTTTTAGTCGTTATGACAGTACACTACAGTGTGTATAAAAAAACAACAGTGTATTGAATTATATGTTTTTAACAAAAAATAAATGTTTTAAAAAAAAAAAATACACACGGAGTAACAGTCAGCACCGATTATGTATCAATATGGGTTGTAAACTATAATTTGTAAATATAATTTACGTTTACTACTTGAAACGTTCAAAATTGTACAACCTATTACAATGTAAGCCAACGGGTAGGTATTATTAGAGTGTACATTTACACGGTAAACAAAAATAGAAAGTAAAACAAATTACAGTAAACATAGGTTGTATAAGGATTATTAATTTAACAAGACTAATGCCAATAAAGTTAAAAAACAAACGTGTGTGTGTGTGTGTGTGTGTGTGTGTGTTGCAACAGTATATCTGCGTACGTTACTGTGCATTGTCGCATTTAGTTAAACAATTCCTAAATTGGTATGAATAATTAATATTGTCAATATTTAAAAATGCGTATTGAAAGCTGTGAGTACCAGTGAACGGGGACACATAACGTACAGGTCGGTAGAGATTGTCACGTAAGAGAAACTCAATTTGCGCCGGTAGGGAGAAAGGTGGGGATACACGACAATATTGGTTGGTATACCCCCCCCTACTACACTCTCGTGTTTCACTGCACATTCGCTTCTCTATCGTTGACAACCTCTAAAGGCATATCACGCCACACACAAGCTGAGAGTGTGTATAGTGTAAGAGATATGTGTGTGTGAAACAAGTAGAATCCGGCGTGGCGTCACCCCTGAGTAAATGTGAATTAACTAACAAATTTATTTAAATTTTGGTAAGTGCGCGAAAGATATGACAAAACAAACTACGCCACGTTATTAGCAATATAAAGACGCACACTTGTGCAAAATTTTGTGCGAAACAAACAACGCATTTTTATGCAGTGTAAATAGTAATCACAAGAATTAAAGTATGAAAAAACTATTAATATACAATTATACAAAAAAAAATTACCGATCGTTTGAACATCGTGTAATAAACAAAAGACTTCGCATGTTGCGAATAAAATTAAAATAAGTACGAAAAATAAACGAGTCTGTAAAGGGGGACGCTTGACAAACTATAACAATATAAACCGTGCACAGAGTGGTTGAGACATGATTTTTGGGCCCGACAGTATACAGGATTGCAAGCCTCGGCCCTCAGTCTACTGGAACACATCTGCAGCCGAAGTCTATGCCCGAGTGTAGAGCACTCACGGTCAATAACGCAGCAGTATGGAAATAACACCGTACGACTTATCTGAGTGCTGAATGGACCAGGAGGACCGGACGACGGACACCAGGAGGACCAGATGACGACGGAGGATCGACACAAGACACACTACTCAGGATCATGACGAGGAATCACTGAGTATTACCGCATAAACAATAAGGTGACATGAAACCATTTTTCTCGTCAACAAACGGGTCATAAAAGACATTAAGAAAGAGTAAAGAGACAATGATAAACTCTAATTGTTTAAATATTAATTGTAAAATTAAATGGTTAAATTATAGTAATAGAATATACGAATTTTATAATGATTTTTAACATTTGCAAAATTATTATTATTTTTTGGAAATTGTAACGTATCATAAATATTTATTTGATTTAAAATTTGATTGATATTTCCTGAATACGATATTTATATGTACGTACACAAATCGAAGCAATAATAATAAGAAAAAATATGCAATTTTATAGGAATACAATCTGAGCAAGTCGACAGCATATTTTTAGATTATAAAAAACTTATATTTATTCATGTTTATGTATACATGTCAATTTATATTTTGTGTATCAGATTTATTAATATTTATGTTAATGTTATTTGTATAGTTACAATAATTATGTGTATGATGGGCACACAAAAACACATTATGCGAATAATAATGACGAATTTTTAACTCTTAATTTCGAGATTTTATTATTATAGAGAGGAGATTGTATCATAAAATGAAATAATTACTATACAATTCAAAGAATAAAATAGTTTTTATTTAAAAAAAAACTAAAAATTTACATAAATGTACCTTTTTATAAGTGTTCATGTACGTCATATACATAAGTGATTATTATATTAAAAAATACAATTTAGAATTAAAACCCCTATGGTAACATAAAACAAAAATAAAATTTACTTTACATTTGCTGACTGACAAAAATTGATACATCACATAATTTTAAACTACGTAGAGTAAAACATTCTTCCTAATTGAAAATCGTTGCCATTAGAAAGCAGTTGACATCGACACCACTTCATTTACATTTCCTTTCTTTACTTACAAACACAGTTTATTTCCAAGAATTACAAGAATATTACCAGTACAATATACAGATGTGTGTGTGTGTGTGTGTGTGTGTGTGTGTGTGTGCAAATGTGTTTTGTCAAACTAATTATTATACATAATACTGAACTTACTTTCTGTTTAAGAAAGACAATTATAATCTTCGCGTGTTTCTGCTATGTGGTACTTATAATGTAAATTGGTTAATGATAATGGACATAAGACAGATATACATACGCGAAGTGTGCAGTGAAACATAGAGAAGGTTGTGGTATAACTAAGAATGAGAGACAGGGAAACATTTAAAGGAACATGCAACAAAACTGGTATAAAGAGAGACGTTTGCAGAACTGACAAAATATACTAAGCATCCAGCCTACGTAAAACCCCAGCGATTTGTTATGCACAAGATTTTATGAAGCAAAATTTTAGAGAAAGTTGCTAAGAGTTTTTTAATACATACCTAATTGCAATAGAAGAGCAAGCAACATACAGCAGCAGCCCGGAAACCGGATAGGGTCGTAATATCGGTTATAGCAAATAATTTGGCATTACCAATACAGTACTCAGTGAAGCTATTACAAAAACAAAAAATAAGAAAATCAAAACATTCGAAAATAAAATAATTGAAAAAGAGAATTAGAAGTGATTTCAAATATACTGTTGTTAATATTCGTTTGTTTGTTGAGTCGGTTCATCAGGTCTTGACCTTGGTAGTGAACCGATTCTGGGACTGGCTCAATGAACGACTGTATCTTATTCGTTTGTTTGTAAATTTCTACTCCTCGTTTGCATTAGTTATCGGAGAACAACGACCGAGTTGATCTTATTCACTTAATTAATTATTAAGAGTGTGCATTAGTTACCGAGAACAGCGACGGACTGAATCTTATTCGATCGTGGGTTCGTTCATTCATTCTTACTGCAAGGCCTCCACTGGCTAACGGAGATGTTTGTTGAAATTATACTCAACTGCTTGTCTTCAAAACTTCACACACACGATTGTTTGTTTGCTTGTAGAAAAGCAAGCATAGACCTGTTTACAAAATATAAATTGGACCTGAAATACTGCTTAAAAGATATGGTCTAATCTTGTCACTCTATTGCTACATTTCGTTTTTGAAAGACGTATACTCGCAACACGGTAAATAAAATTAGTAAATCTATAGATTCTATCAAAAATACATAAAATATAAAGTCACCCTACAATTCGTCATTGTTATTTTGAAGTTAAAGGTTAAAATGTAATTTTCTGTTTTTCGTTCTTAATCGTAACGAACGCATTAAATATCAAAGACATGTCAATTAACTCTTCTACTTAAATGTATTTTGAACAGACTACTCCGCCCCCCACAGTATTATGACCACAGTGTTATGGCTACTAATCAGTGACCTTGAGTGTGTCATCCTGTGACCGAAACAAGTGTGAACGTTTCAAAATGTCCAAATGTGAAAGCTCCAAATGTCAAAAATTAATTTGCTGAGAGCCGGTCGTTAATGGATCTCGGAGCCGTATTATTCGTCCAGTAACCGTGACAAGAAGCGGCTCGTTCATGACCGATTCACCACTGCTCCAAAGATCCCAGTATTTTCTTCTTTTTAATTGGTGCTACAGGTCTTAGGCTCCTGGACAACCCGCCACCAGTCGTCTCGATCCCCTGGTTTCAATCTCCTTCTTCTTCCACCAGGGAATCTCAGCATACGAGAGAGTAACAAACATACATCTTCACAACATACAATTGAAAGCGCGGTTGCTACAAACAAATAACTTTTCCACCTCACCTGATGTAACTACCAGACAAGTATAGAAACAAACGATTAAAATTATGATGGCCAAGAACTGTGGCCTCAGGATGGTGGAGTTAAATCTCACTATACGTTGTCAAAATCCAAACTCTCATCGGAATCAACATGAGATTCAGCTCGACGTAATATCACAACACAAGCGAACATCTAAGGATTGACACCCACCCACATACACACAGAGTTGTGGTTGTGATTAACGCATGTGGTTACGTTTGTGCGGTCAATCGTTATATAATAGAAGGCTATATGATTAATCAAGCCATGGCTCAAAGGGCAGAAACCAGAAACCTCTACATTTAGAAGTTAGCACAAGGTAATGTTCTGTATGTGTATGTGTCTATTGAAAAGACAGAATGTGTCTTTAAGAAATCTCTCAGTGTACTTAATCTTGATAGTTTGAGAATTTATTAGTTTTGCTCAATAATATAATACATTTAAACAACCATAGAAAATTTTAAACAAGTTAAGAATATACGTTCGATTGTTACGTAAAGTTTTTCTTACAACAAACACAGTGACGTTAAACTAAAAGTGTACAAATTCTGCGAAGTAGAAAGTTAGTTTACATTAACTTTAATCATACACGTTTAGTTAATATTGTTACGAAATCACAGAACGGTCTACGTGTTTGTCAAATGTGCCAGAAGAATCTCGCTCTAATGTGTGTGGCATACGTGACTGTCAACGCATCCGCGAGAGTTTTCTCGAAGCCGCCAGCCGCGCGGGCTGTGTCAAGGCCTTAGTTAATTACGTAGTTCACACGGGCGCTAAGACGCAATTAGGAACGTAATGGTCTGAGCGGAGGTATAAATACGGCGGCAGCGGCCTTAAGTGTCAGTATAATGGCGATATATTTACAGTGCGGTTCGAGTTAGTATACAAGCGATATTATCGGGTACGTTCAAGTGGTTATTAGTGAAGAGTTGCGTTTTATAATTGGGCGGGATAATTGTAATACAATTGTGTTTAATATTAGTGAAATTTTATTGGGTGTGAAAAATTTTTATTTGATTTGTTGTAGGAGACTGTGTTGTTAATTATGAACTGTTTATAAAGCTGGTGATAGTAACTTAATTGGAGTCTTGTACTTATTTTGTTTTCCACTGTACCTACGACGATCAAGTAGACCGTCGTAACAATATGTTATAATGGCAATGTGATAATGTGAAAATTATGTGACAATTTTCTTATAAATAAAACTCTGTGCATGTCAAAATAATTTACATACAACAAGCATAAAACCTATACGCGAATAAATAATTTTACGACTGCAGACAAACTAGATTATATTAAATACGTGTATGAACTTTGGAAATTAATTTTGCAGCGACTATGCGTGTCATTAAATTTATAAAATAATTTGTAAAATTGAGATGTTATAGAATGCACACAGTACTTGTGTATGTAGTCGTGTTATATATCTCAGGAAAATAGGCAGAACTGCCACTCCCTGGTTTTCTATCGCCTTAGGAATTGAGAATAACTTGATGCAATCAAGTACATCTGAAAAATGCAGTTGGAATCAAAGACATGCTACTTTACAATTACTCAGAAAAGTGCATACGTCTTACAAAAAAAAATTAGTTTCAGTTTTTGGATACTAACAATGACACAAATAACAGTTTTGAATAGATAAATGTACTTTGCGATACAGCATACGATTATATGTGGGTGAATCATTCTGTCTATAGGCCGGTTACAGTGCTGTCGATGTGTTCTCGTAACGTTATGTGCGAGGGGTTAGACTACCAAGAGAAGTTGTGAAAAATTATTTCGAAACTTTTCCCATTAGCTCTTTTCATAACATAAAAATCTCTATAAAACCTTATGTGAGCCATTTTTATATATATGTTATAACGAATAAATAAGTGTGTTGTAATTGTGTTGTAAAATGTCGGGCGTTACCTCCGCGCACTTTTGTTACTTACTGTTGACTGGATCCTCTGCGGTGATGCAGTCCTGTAACACAACTTAATACTATGTTTTGTTGTGGGCGCCACTTGGAATCGTTTGTTCCAAGAAATAAATGTGATTATTAAAGTAATTAAAATTTCTAAATCTTACTTCTATGAAAAAGTATAAACAAGTCAGTTTAGCTTGAAAAAATCAGGTAAGTTTAATGATTCTTCAAGAAACAACAAATCGTCTGAAGGACTAACATTCATATAAAATTTATAAAATTGCAGAGAAAAAAATTCACAAGTTATTATTATTATTATTATTATTATTGACAATTTTATATATCCAATCAAGTATCGGCTAGTGTTTTCAATTTTTTACTCAGTTGAAAAGCATGAGTTTAATATGTGAAAAAATCTTTACTCTCAGGACGTGACTCCTTTGAACTACCAAGACATATCAATAAGATGCTTTACAAGAAAAATTAAGTGATTTGAAGGTATGTATGTGGCGTGTGAAGTACAACTGTGTGATAAATGTAACCAGGTAAGAAAATGACTTTAATTTTGGTAACTCACGTTCCAATGAATAATTAATCTCGCACTGGACACTCCTTTCGGGTAGTTTTTCAATCTCGCCTCTTCTTGTGTGCACTGAATCTATTTTAAGTTAAAATTGCGATCGTTTACTATTTCCGCACTTTTTGTAAAAACGTTTGGCAGTAGATTATCGTTCAAACCCCGCCGCTACAAATCATGTGTTTCGCGTTGATTCAGAAATTGGCCGCCGCAGCGCTGATTCCCATGTAGTCGAGAGAAAGACTTGGTGTTTGTTTGTTTACGTTAAGGGGATTATTGTCAAGTTAGTCAGTCTATGCGAACACCGCAGAAATGGTTCTCTATTTAAAGTTTTGGTCCCTCCTGGGCCGCTTGACGTTCTGGCTGCGTGATTTCTATTAAAATTTGCCGTGCTGCTGCTCTATTTCAGCAACACATTGGCGTAGATTCTCGTTGAGGTTAAGTCAGTCTGTTTGTCTATGTACGGGAATAAGCCTTTCTTCGTGTCTTGTCGATTTCTCGCCTCTCGGTTTCGCCTTAGCTGCGTTGATCAGTGTCGTGGGTGATGCATCAGTTCTGGATTTCAAGTTTCAAGTGTTTTTGGGTCGAATTTGGTCTCTCTTTTATACGAATTCAGGCTGATTGTTTTCATCGATTTCCGGTATATTTGTGTAAAAATTCTTTCTAGATTGTTCGAGAATAAACGAAATGGAATGTCATGGAACAATTTTCACTTCCGTCGAAGCTTTTAGAACGAATTTCTTATTCTTCATACTAAGGATATTTCAAAAATTACACTGGTATTTATCAAACAGTTTTACATTAGTACTCACAATTTGTATGCCATTATTACATTTAGATTCTCTGTTTTCAACTGAATCTAGTGATACTAATTATGATTGGTTTTTAATTAAATTAAGTCTAATAAGTAACACAATATACAACTCTCACCTTGGTTGTTGTCATTAAAATTCAATCTTTTTAGAACAAAAATTGTTGTGGAATTATTATGTTCCTTCCACAATCTGAACATATAATATAACTACCTTCCTACAACAAAACAAACAAATTTTAACATAGGTAATACATAAATAATTACAATTTTATATGGCCCCTGTCCATGGCCTAGATTTTTTGTTAATGTTATAACACAATAATTACTCTCTTTCTTTAACATATGTAGTATTTCACTAGTGTACACTCAGAGTTTATTATATTGTCTGTCTTTTGTGATACCTGGTTACTCTTTACATACATTATTTTTATTATAGGATAACATAGCATCATTGACTGGTCTTGAGATGTCCTTTTTTATGGTGTGACAAATCTCACTCTCATAAGTTAAATTCTTTTATAATTGACTTTATTTTCAATTGAGTTTGTTCGTTCTTTAAGGTATACTGAAGTATTGTACCATTCTATTTTATTTTTGTTATCATTTTGTAAATATTTAGCCAGATATGATTATTTTTGTACTGGTTGATTGGCTCCAGCCATACATGGTATAGGTAAATATTTTGCTAACTTGACTATTACAATGTTAAAGTTAGTCAAATATATTAGTATAGTCGCTTTATATCATATTTCAACTTTCTAATGCAATTTGGTTGCATTTTGGCAACATTAAATCCATAAATTATACAATATTATATGCCTACGACATGTTTTTAGTTAATACGGTTTTTGGCTATTTTGACTGACTTTTATTCATTTGACAGCTTTCTTTATTTAAGATAAATTGTTCACTTGTGTCTGCTTGAGAATTAGATATAGTTTTTATTTCAATCTGGTAATAATTAATTTTTTCATGAAATCTGGGTGTTTGGTCTCTAATCCAACACATTAATTTTTTTTTCATAACTAATATATAATTTTTATTTTAACTTAAACTCTTTCTAATAATGTATTTAAGTCATTTAATACATTTATTTTATTTACATTACATAATATAATAATGGATCATGCCCATTCATTCACAAAAAATAGTTCTTAATACTCTATTCAGACTTAATAATTAATGACTTCATTTTGGTTGATTCTGACATTATTCGTCTCTCTGATAGTGTCTTATGGTTTTTTCACTGTTATTCACTTTAATAATATATATGAGGTTTGTGTCTTAGTCATAGTTTGGTCGTTTTTCATGTTAGTAGAAATAATTATTAGCCAATATTACACAATTTTTTAGGACTACTTGGGTTCGATACTGTTCACCTCTCTTTCCTCTTATGATAATTGCTATGTAAATGATTTCCTTTATGGAACGTTCTGTGACGTTACATATGCCTCTCCGTTAAAGTTGATAATTTTTGAAAAAACATATCTTTGGTTTTGATGAAATTATCATCTCTATATTAACCCTTTATTAGCTTCTTTATATTTCATTCTTTTATCTTATAATTAAATTCCTGTACTACTCCTTTAATATATTAATCCAACTCAATATTCCTAGTTCGTTCTTTGTCGTATCACCTATTCCTTTCCTTTCTACCTTGATGTTATTTAATTAATCTTTGATATAATTCCCTATCAATTCCCTAACTTTCATAGAGGGTTGGGAGTCAGAGTGGCTCGCTATGGCATACATTCTCTGCCCTTCCTATCTATAACTACTGAAATCAGAGGCAACACATCCCTGTCCAGAAAATAACAATTGCACCTTTGCAACAAATAATAATAATAATAATAATAATAAAAAAAAATACAATATTCAAAGATCATAGGCTCCTACACATAAATTCCCTTTCTTAAACTCTTCTGATTAATTCACAATTATATTAATATATCGTTTTCCGCAGGTTAAATTATCGTTTAAAATCATTCAATATTAATAGCTATTGAGTAACACACTGTTCTTCCTTTTTTTTTTCATTTATCATTTCCATTTAGTATCAAATATATGACAGTATTTCTCCTTCTTTTCTCCTTTACTAAGTGTCCATCTCGTAATATTTATTAATAATAATCTCTCTCCTTCTCTAAGTACGGGTAAGCTGGTAAATATACGTTGACATGGCTATTGGAAATAAATCTTGCCTATAGTGGAATGTGTCCATCTCGTAATATTTATTAATAATAATCGTTATACAATAATATTTATATTTATTTAATAATCTCTACCTCCTTTCTAATTCTGGGTAAGTTGAAAAATTCACGTTAACATGTTTAGTCAAGGTACCTTCTCTATGATGCTGTATTTGACTTGGGTTTTTGGTCATGGTACTTGCTCACTGATTGAGTATTTGACTTGTGATTTTTAATCATGATACTTTTTCAATGATGTTTGGTTATACGTACCTTTTACTTTGTTACTAACCGTGTCAGTTACCTCGTAGGTATTGTTTTTATTGTAGCTGGTTATCGTGAAAGGCCCTGTATATAAGAGTAGCAATTTCCTCGTTATGCCTTGTATAGCACTGGGCAATTCTCTATTTTTAACTAACACCTTTTCTCCTACCTCATATTTAATTGCCTTGGGCTGTGATTTGACATATTTTTTCCGCTGCTGTTCCGTTTTTTCTAACACCTTGTTATAAAATTTTGCCCTTTCAAATTGGTATGCGGGTTCGTCGGGAAAACTAATAATTTCTTTTATCTCTCGTGGTGGGGGTCTTTCGAACATAATTGTGTATGGCGACACCTCGATGGTATTGTGATATGAGAAATTGAGAAAATCCTCGGTTGATGCTACATATTCATGCCATCTTTTCTGCTCGTTATGGCAGTATGTTCTCAGTAACCGTCCTACCTCCCTTAACACTCTCTCGGCTGGGTTACTATTCGGGTGATATACAGACGTCTTGTACGTTTTTATTCTGTGTTCTCCCAGGTTTTCCTTCCAAAGTTTTCCTTTAAACTGGGTACCGTTTTCGAAATATAAAAGTATAGAGATAAAACTTCTAGATATTTATATACAAGTATTTTGTTTTTGTCTGTTTTCCCGTTTGGTACTCTTTATAGTGTAGCGGAGTTTAGTAGAATAGCACCACGAGATACTAAATGAAATACATTTCCTTTCTTACTCATATCCATTCTCCACCCATGGAGCCGATAAGTAAATAGTGTAGCTCGGGGGCCCAGTTACCGATTCTAAGTTACTTTCTTACCATAACGTTACTGATCTCCCGCCATTTTAAGTCTTTAACCCAGAATGAGAAAGGAGTTGGGTATGCTGTGTTGGTACGATATTTGAAGTCAGATACGTGCAGAGGCAGCAGGAAACCGCTCCACTAGTTCCTACGAAAGCAGCCATTGTAGAAAGTAACTTATGGTTGTAACGACATTCTTTAACTTCTAGAATGTAGTTATGATTCTATTTGATATATCCCCTTAAAATACACATTTCGCTTATATATACACCTTTGATTATGAATAAAATTTCGCTGTTTAAATATTAGATATTATTATTTCATTAAAGGTATTTTCTTAGTTTCAAACCTTTGTCGTCTTTGTATACTTTATAACAGTAAATCGTATTTTAAATATTTAATATAAATTTGCTGTAAATTTAGGAAAGAAATTATGTGTAATTGAATTTAATGCAGAACACATATTGCGTTTATGGACCTCGAGAAAGCATTTGACAGGTTGGCTAGAGCAACATTATGGACGATAATGCAGACAAGACGATACCCTATTCTTCTATTAAAGGAAACTAAAAGTGAAAAGTGAATGAAATGCACATACGGAAAAAACTAACAGATTATCAGAGACCATTGGAATAACCCAAGACGTTCTGCAGGATTGCAGTTTTTCTCCTGCTTTATTTAATATCTATATAGATGATGCCATAAGTAAATGAAAATTGGACGCCAAATGATATACTTGGGGAAAGGATTATACTTGGGAACAGGAAATTTAAAAATATTTTAATATAGGCTATGCAGACAATTTTGTGATCATCCAAGAGAATTAAAATGATTTTCACAGATCGTTGTTTTATCTTACTAACATTTTAACAAATAACAGTAAAACCATTAGTTTATGTTTTAGATAGGTTTTGTTTTAGATAAATGAAAACCATTTACTTTTGTTTTAAAAAGATAAATTTTTTAGGGTTTATCTGGGGGCAGATCATGTTAGAACAAAAATTGTCATACAGGACTGGCCAATAAAACAGGTGCCAGATTTCAAGTATATAGGATGTAGCATTACATATCAAGATGATAAGGAGGTTGAAAGCAAAATGAATCTCTTCCAGTCGCTTTGTAGATGTATCACTAAACACTTAAAGAAGACAAAAGGAAAGAGACGCAATTAAAATATTGTAATGTAATGGTCATATCTCAACTCCTGTATGGTTGTGAAATATCAAATATATATTTCGAATACAAGGTGCGCGGAAATGAGCTTCTTGAGGGCTGTAAAGAGTTGTACCAGGAGATATTTTATCAGACATGATCATATTAGAATGAAGTTAGGTACAGCTGAAACCTTAAATGAGAAAACGGAGTGGTGGTTACACGTAGAAAGAATAGATCCAAGTAGATTTTCATGAACAGCCTTTGACTATTATCCAAGGGGGAAGAGAAGTGTGAGAAGACCCCGTAAACGATGGTTGGATGAATTCCATTGAGACCGGAACTGGTTACTAGCCTACGCCTTAAAGCATGACGACGACGACAAAGTTAATTGTGCCTTACAGTGTAATTGTGCCTTACAGTGTAATTTGTAAAAGGTAAATTTATAATGTTTCGTAAAATATTTTGTCTCATCTGTATAAACTCTCAGTACACAAATACGATTTAAAATAGACGTCTGTATTCGTCAGAAGTAGATTTGAATAATTTCATTTTATCTGTAACTGACTGATTGCTAGACAACAATCAAACTGCCACAAGCTTCACAAAATGCATGCACTGACCCGTGTAAACACAAATTGCAAGTCTAGCAGACAAGAGAAAAGAATTTTCCAACCTCCAATTTTCCTGAAATTACTAAGACAGATAACAGATGACTGCACACATCTTGGTAAACGATGGGATTGGAAACCACAGTATTCTACGAGAACTAAGGACAAAACAATATTACAAGATACAATTGATTTAATTTATGTTAAATTTGGAAAATGATTAAATAAAATTTAATGATTTTTTTATGTTGTCAGTATTATCAGTATTTTTAATTTGTCTTCATTGCTCTAAAATTGCATCAATGTTAATTTATAACAAGTTACATCTGAACTAAGTGATATTGTTTATGCCTAATCAATACTCTTCTTAAAGTTTGTTTATTTTTGCTACTGTACAAAGACATTAACATTAACTTAAAACCTTTGTTGGGGTTAGATACATAATTTACAAAATGTAATAAGTCATTGCCTTTCCTCCAGTCTCCATGTTTTGGACAGGATTCCAGCCATGTACAACTTCACTTAAACAGGACAACATACTTAATCCGCTGGAACGTATTAGTAAGCAGTGTTCTCTTCCTATATCACTCAGCCAGAAGTCTGCTTAAGTCGGCCAGAAGTATAACCCTATAACATAAATTTAAGCCAAAGGCCTGTACTGCCGTCATGCTTTTTGTAAAATACATCCTGAGACAATAAATACATTAATTAAAATACATTTTAATGAACATATTTAATGTTTGAATATTACTGTTTAACACTGTTTACAACATTTATAAACATACGATTATTTTGTTTCATTATTATTTAAATTACTTTCTCTAATTTTTTTTTAACTAACAATGTTTGGCTTTCCGATATAGGAATATTTGTTGCAACGGCCGCTTACGATAGAGCAAACCATAAACGCGCATGTAATTTCCATTAGTATCAATAACACAGAATTTTAATTACACAAATCACTGAACCTTTAAGGCAAATTGTACACTAGAAGAATTTTAAAGTACCATAATACGAGATAGGCCTAAGTTATATGAATTTTAAATTTTGTTAAAAGAAAAATTAAATACAACCAACTTCCATATCAACAGGTAAATGACAATTTTAAAACCGTTAATTACTACATACACACAAGTAGATAAACAAACAGATAAACAGGCATAAAGACACGCGCGCGCGCAAAGTGTAAGAAATAAGGGAGGTATGGAAAGTTTAATAAAGGAATTGATTAACTGTGACAAACCAGCTTAGTGATAATACGGTACAGTACGGTACGAAAATACGGTAATACAGTACAGTGATAACACGCTGATATAATGGAAAAAATATCTGATAAATACGAAGAAATTACGAATGAATTACTTTAAATTGTTGAATTACTTTGTATCACTGAGTTGCAGTACAAAACTATTTTTTTTATCATTTTGTTCTTCAAAGTCTTAAAGACATAAATAACTTTGTAGCCCCTTTCATCAAAGTAGCCATTTACCAACGATGGAAAGTTACTATCGGGGAAATGCAACTCAACAACGGACGTAGCAGAAACGTAACCCGAAAAAATATTTAAAATATGTTACTGAACATTTTAATATACTATAGGCCTACACCAAATATGCAACATAAAGGAATTAATGTAAGTTACTGAGACATCCTACTGCCTACTACATTCGAAAAGACATGTTAAAATTAGCGCGAAATTACCATAAGAAACACCATATACATGATACTTAAAGAAACAATAAAATATTTTTCTCATTATTGTTATTATTATTGTTGTTGGGCCTATTTGTAACTACTATTTGTGTCTCTCTGAATAAAATAGAGCTTTGGAGAGGAATTTTTGTTTTCGTTGAAACAGAAGCGACCATGTTTCGGCTGATATGTAATGCAGAAACTACAAAGTCTCTCGCACAAGGCTTAACGTACTGGAACGCAATATAATATGTCTATGCTATGGCAGAGAGTTCTGCGAAACGAGAACCCTTTGTTTCCTACGATTTAACATACTTACATATTGTGGTAAATGTAACACTCTCTTACTACGTTAGGCTCACAAATATAATCTGTTCGAAGCCTACTTTCTAAGTAACATTGTGCGAAAGAAATTAGTAAGTTAGCACACTACGATAATTTGTGTTCTGTATGAAAAATATGATATATCGTTCAGCACAAAACAGTGATGTGAACACAAGTATGGTGAATAGCGCTCTGCGTATAGGTTTAATATAATTTAATATAGACTGAAACTTAGAAGCTGGAATGGTTTTGTATTTTTTGCTAGTTTTAAAATCTAACTGGCTAGTCTATCGTGAAGTTCAAAAGTTTGATGAAGAAAGGAAAAATTCTTCTCGAGACGTAGGCTTACTTGTTAATGTGATTATTTATTTCATAAAAACGTAGAGGTAACTGTTAGCTTTAATTTACTTAAGATTTTAGGCATCATTGATTAACACAGTATTTAATCATAACTTGGAATACTAGTAAATACCTGAAAGAAGAAACTCTTTCAAAATCGTGTTCATAATGCACTGCGTAATCATGTCACAAACTAGATTAAATATTGTTACGCCATTACAGAACTTTCTACGTGTTTATCCGCTATCCCAGCAGAGCTCAGCTGTAATGTTTGTGTGCGTGCTATCCGCTATCCCAGCAGAGCTCAGCTGTAATGTTTGTGTGCGTGCTATCCGCTATCCCAGCAGAGCTCAGCTGTAATGTTTGTGTGCGTGCTATCCGCTATCCCAGCAGAGCTCAGCTGTAATGTTTGTGTGCGTGCTATCCGCTATCCCAGCAGAGCTCAGCTGTAATGTTTGTGTGCGTGCTATCCGCTATCCCAGCAGAGCTCAGCTGTAATGTTTGTGTGCGTGCTATCCGCTATCCCAGCAGAGCTCAGCTGTAATGTTTGTGTGCGTGCTATCCGCTATCCCAGCAGAGCTCAGCTGTAATGTTTGTGTGCGTGCTATCCGCTATCCCAGCAGAGCTCAGCTGTAATGTTTGTGTGCGTGCTATCCGCTATCCCAGCAGAGCTCAGCTGTAATGTTTGTGTGCGTGCTATCCGCTATCCCAGCAGAGCTCAGCTGTAATGTTTGTGTGCGTGCTATCCGCTATCCCAGCAGAGCTCAGCTGTAATGTTTGTGTGCGTGCTATCCGCTATCCCAGCAGAGCTCAGCTGTAATGTTTGTGTGCGTGCTATCCGCTATCCCAGCAGAGCTCAGCTGTAATGTTTGTGTGCGTGCTATCCGCTATCCCAGCAGAGCTCAGCTGTAATGTTTGTGTGCGTGCTATCCGCTATCCCAGCAGAGCTCAGCTGTAATGTTTGTGTGCGTGCTATCCGCTATCCCAGCAGAGCTCAGCTGTAATGTTTGTGTGCGTGCTATCCGCTATCCCAGCAGAGCTCAGCTGTAATGTTTGTGTGCGTGCTATCCGCTATCCCAGCAGAGCTCAGCTGTAATGTTTGTGTGCGAGCTATCCGCTATCCCAGCAGAGCTCAGCTGTAATGTTTGTGTGCGTGCTATCCGCTATCCCAGCAGAGCTCAGCTGTAATGTTTGTGTGCGTGCTATCCGCTATCCCAGCAGAGCTCAGCTGTAATGTTTGTGTGCGTGCTATCCGCTATCCCAGCAGAGCTCAGCTGTAATGTTTGTGTGCGTGCTATCCGCTATCCCAGCAGAGCTCAGCTGTAATGTTTGTGTGCGTGCTATCCGCTATCCCAGCAGAGCTCAGCTGTAATGTTTGTGTGCGTGCTATCCGCTATCCCAGCAGAGCTCAGCTGTAATGTTTGTGTGCGAGCTATCCGCTATCCCAGCAGAGCTCAGCTGTAATGTTTGTGTGCGTGCTATCCGCTATCCCAGCAGAGCTCAGCTGTAATGTTTGTGTGCGTGCTATCCGCTATCCCAGCAGAGCTCAGCTGTAATGTTTGTGTGCGTGCTATCCGCTATCCCAGCAGAGCTCAGCTGTAATGTTTGTGTGCGTGCTATCCGCTATCCCAGCAGAGCTCAGCTGTAATGTTTGTGTGCGTGCTATCCGCTATCCCAGCAGAGCTCAGCTGTAATGTTTGTGTGCGTGCTATCCGCTATCCCAGCAGAGCTCAGCTGTAATGTTTGTGTGCGTGCTATCCGCTATCCCAGCAGAGCTCAGCTGTAATGTTTGTGTGCGTGCTATCCGCTATCCCAGCAGAGCTCAGCTGTAATGTTTGTGTGCGTGCTATCCGCTATCCCAGCAGAGCTCAGCTGTAATGTTTGTGTGCGAGCTATCCGCTATCCCAGCAGAGCTCAGCTGTAATGTTTGTGTGCGTGCTATCCGCTATCCCAGCAGAGCTCAGCTGTAATGTTTGTGTGCGTGCTATCCGCTATCCCAGCAGAGCTCAGCTGTAATGTTTGTGTGCGTGCTATCCGCTATCCCAGCAGAGCTCAGCTGTAATGTTTGTGTGCGTGCTATCCGCTATCCCAGCAGAGCTCAGCTGTAATGTTTGTGTGCGTGCTATCCGCTATCCCAGCAGAGCTCAGCTGTAATGTTTGTGTGCGTGCTATCCGCTATCCCAGCAGAGCTCAGCTGTAATGTTTGTGTGCGAGCTATCCGCTATCCCAGCAGAGCTCAGCTGTAATGTTTGTGTGCGTGCTATCCGCTATCCCAGCAGAGCTCAGCTGTAATGTTTGTGTGCGTGCTATCCGCTATCCCAGCAGAGCTCAGCTGTAATGTTTGTGTGCGTGCTATCCGCTATCCCAGCAGAGCTCAGCTGTAATGTTTGTGTGCGTGCTATCCGCTATCCCAGCAGAGCTCAGCTGTAATGTTTGTGTGCGTGCTATCCGCTATCCCAGCAGAGCTCAGCTGTAATGATTGTGTGCGTGCTATCCGCTATCCCAGCAGAGCTCAGCTGTAATGTTTGTGTCCATGCTATCCGCTATCCCAGCAGAGCTCAGCTGTAATGTTTGTGTGCGTGCTATCCGCTTTCCGAGCAGAGCTCAGCTGTAATGATTGTGTGCGTGCTATCCGCTATCCCAGCAGAGCTCAGCTGTAATGTTTGTGTGCGTGCTATCCGCTATCCCAGCAGAGCTCAGCTGTAATGTTTGTGTGCGTGCGTGACATTTAACATGCGAGCCAGTGTTACGTAATACGGAACATGCTCGTACATTCGATAGTATTGTACGACAAGCTTCTCAACTAGCCCAACGGTGTGTGTTTCCACGAAGGCCGTGCTGAAGTATCCTCTAGAATTTTCAAGTGCTTGTTAAGGACGCATATTATGGAACCGTGCAGACTATAAACAGCCCGCACTTGCGTTTATGTCCTATTGAAGCTTCAACCATGTCTGCTTTTTAGAAAATCAAACTCTTCTTATGTAAGACTTATAATGTAAATGAATATGTTTCTTTAAATTTTGTTATGTTTATTTCTTATCGTAGTGTTGTTGCATATTTTTTTTACATGGGTTAATAAAATTAATTTTCAATTTTTATGTTTAGGTTTCTATTTTTTTGGTAACATTATTAGAATTATTGTTTACAGTTGTGTGGGAACTGTCTCTTCTTATATGTTGTTTTGTTAGGAAGAAAGATATAACTTTTAACTCACTTCTTTGAAAAATAATACTGCCACCTTATGGAGATCCACAATCTACAATCCGCTGGAAGCTTTGTGATACGCATCCCTTGTTATAGTAGATGACAGATTTTTTACTGTTTGACAAACAGTGTTTTCACATTATGTAATTTTGATTCCTAGATTTTAATCTGACAGATATATAGTCTACAGAAGTCGGTATCTTTCTGTATCCACTGGCATGTCATTTGTGTATTGATTACTTGAGTGGTTGTTGAAGAGCGTAATGCAAAACAACTTATTCAATTCCGTGTAGACACATACAAAATTACACTTCTATACATATATACTTTTGTGTACTCGCAAAACGCAGCCTTTAAATAAATCATAGTCAAATATAATAAGGAAGGAGTACACGAAACGCATGCCAAATAGTAACTAGTAAAGTAAGTAATAAAAGGTTAATCCAGTAACAATTGAAGATTTTAGACACAAGCAAATTATTGAACAGACTAATTCATTAAAAAAAGTAAGTTATTATTGTTAAAAATGGTATTTGATTACAATTATTTTTCTGCGCAAACAAAAGTTCTCTTCTAGTAATTAATTTAATTTAAAATATAGCTAATATAAAATACAAAATTACTTAAATGTTGTCATCTTCTCTTTGCTAACTTTCTACATACTTCCAGCTTTCAATCATCTGTTACTAGAGAAGAGGGTTACATAGCCAGATTTATCCAGTAATGAAGCAGAAACGTATTCTTGCAAGCTGAGGTTAATTACATACAGACCTTCAGCAGAAAATATAGACAAGTACTGTCTGCTGGTGCCCTATTGTTTGCTGGATTAAATGGAGGTGCTTCATACGCTATAAAATACAGCACACCGACCAAACTTTTACTCGTGGTCACATATAATCTCTTTCTATAATCTGTGTCTGACCCATAAATAAGAATTATCTTCTTCATACCAGCGTGTCGAGTCACCTCCATACATTGAAATTTATCGCTGCACACATTTTTTATTACAGTGTCTCCCATTGTTGTTTTCACCCTTCACTAGTATTATCGTATTTAAATTTAGAACAAAGTACTCGATTCAGCCAACTTGTTCACTAAACGTTGAAATAATATATTGACAAGAAATTATATTTTCTGATCATTTGTGATGAAACCTGTCATTTCCTTAAATACTATTATTTCTTTAGGATAGACTGGGATAGTCATGTTGGTTTTGCAATGTCAATTCAGATATTTAGGTTTCTTCATCGTGTTCTGAATTGCATGTATACAGTTGTATTTTACGGCTGACCACGTACTAAATAATTTAGATAATGTTCTCTTGGGAAATAATCAGTTTGTGTAATGTGGCTCTCAATTTAAAAAGTTTCTTGTCCATATAATGGTTATTTCTTTATTATTATACTCTGTGGTGAGAAACGCTTATAATAGCCCGTCAAGCCTAGGGAAGCTGTAATACCCTTTATCTTCCTAGGCGTTGGAAAATTAGCGATACTTTGGATCATTTCAGGGCTAGTACGCACGCCTTCTTCCCATATAATATGGCCTACAATCTTGAACTTAGATCTCACAAATTCACACACGTCTTTATTAGCTACCGAATTGGCTTTTATTAATTTGCCAAACACTGTACCTAAATGTTGTAACTGTTCACGTAAGCATCTAGATTATTAGTTAATATATCATTTACAAAAACTCTTAAAAAGTTTTTGTACCTTCTACCTCATGTACTTAAAGCTAATTTTAAACACTTTAATACAGCAACTAAACTTTTTACTAACCAAACAAAACACCTTTAACCTGATAACATTTGTTTTTGTATCTAAACTCAGTGTATTTTCTACTGTTTTATGTAGGCGTTTCTGCCAAAACCTATGTTATTTATTAGGTTGCATAAATAAATTTACATAAATAAACTCGCTATGTTTAATTATGACAGGTATTTAATTTCTTGACACTTTCTAAATAAATTATCAGCCGTACGTGCACAATAAAAAATCTTCTGAGTAACGCTATTTAAATTTCTCATGCCTGAACATAGTCTTATATCATCATTTTGTTTCTTCACAACCACGAACAGATTGAAGTTGCTCTCAGATCGCTCAGTTATATTATTTTCAAGCATCTTTTGTATTCCACGATCAACACGTTGGTGAAAATGCATCAGGACCTGATAAGTTATTCGAAAAAAATGTTGACTCACCTTGGACGATAATCTTACGTTCATAAACATTAGTGACAGTCGGAGTTCTTGATGTTTATCTTGTCTTGTCTTGATGTTTATCTGGTCTCCTTGGCGAAGTAACCTCATTTTTATCTACGATATACTCGTCCATGGTTTCCATAATTTAATTTTATATGTTTTAATTTTTAAGTTGCATTCCATTGTTTGTTCGAACAAATTGATTTTATCCTGGACACCAATTTTAACAATGACGTCTTAAATTAGATTATCTACGACAACAAGAGGAATTTCCTAGCACCACTCGTCTTTGTGTACGTTAATTTACATTTGTTTATTTATTATTTACTGCGGTTTGTAATTGTGTATTATTAATAGGTAATATCGGTGACGGGTTAAACTGTTGTTTGTGTTTAGATATAAATTTATGATTTATGACCGATAACTCTGCATCAGTATATATCCCATTCACCCCAGCAATAATTTTAGGACATTTAGCTTTATAAATAGACCAATTATTATTTTCTTTATCATCATCAACATTGCTTAATAGTGTTTCTTTCATCTCAGCTGGGTACACACAATTCACACTATTGATCTCGTCATCTCTACAACTACGTTTCTTATGACTATCATTGTTAATTCGGATCATTGTGTTCATAGTGTGTTTAACTTTGTTGTATCTTGTTTTAGCATGGTCGGCAATTTCCTTTATACACACAGTTTGCGTCTATGTTCATTAGACCGTGTTGTATTTTTTTTAAATTATGTGAGCGTTATGGTGGATACAGTGGATTATCACGGTTTACTTTTTTTTCTCCCATCTTTGTTTATTTTCAGCATTGTTTGTGTATGATTTCTGTGCGTATTTGTGGGAGTATTAGAGACTTTATATGTCCTACTGGGACCTGGACTTTGACCCTTGGTGACGAGGTCTTTCCACTGAGATAACAACACCAGAATATGTTCTAGTTTGTTTACACCTCGTGTTATCACCGCGACTCGGATGTTCTGGTCGAAGTGATAGGCCAATTTGTGCACGAGTTCAGCTTTACTAAGTTACGGACGCAGATGTTTTGCCTTTTCCACCTGTTGTGGCAATAATTACTGTGCCGGGGTTTGTATTTTCCCGGCGTGATTTTAACGTTCAGTGCCGCCAACGCGCGTAGCAGCTGTGTGCCACAGCTAACTCGATTATAAAGATGTGATTGCCAAAACTGGCTACGCAATCTAGCAGGCCTGGTCAATAGTATCACCTGTTCGTTGTACGGTTAGTAAACAGCTTACTAAAGGTTATGATCGGCAAATCGAAACAAGTCGATTTTATGTAGCATAGTGGGACCGAAAAATTCAGGCATCGCTCTCATTTCTTCGCCAATCTTCCAATAGAGTGTTCGGTGGTCTGACGGCCCAGGGTTAATTACTTCGTTGATCTTTCAATATGACTTCGTAAGCCAGTAAAGCGTTTCCAGGGTCCCCGCACCAGCCGGGAGAAAGGGAAAGCAGAGGTAGTAACACCAACACCGGTCACTATCAGCAGAGGAGTGCACGAGGATGCTCCCCGAAGCCGTCAGGCCCACAAATACTCCTGCTACAGAACACCGAAGGACATCTGCCCGGAATGAGACTCGCTGGAAATTCACCACACTCTAAGGATCATCTTCAGCACTCATGGCACACTTGTCAACATGGTACCATTTGAGTTCGTCAACAAAATACAGGTGGGAGCGTTCTAATTATTAAACTTCAGTCAACAACAACTCAATAGGCTGGCCCCCTGGTATTCAGGTTAAACGTCTTGTTAATGTTTTTAAGGAAAATGGTACAAGAACTCCAGCTGTTTTAAACAAAACTGTAGCTGAGTAATAACATAAAGAAGTGCTCTTAAGGAAAATAGTACCAGAACTCCAACTCTTTCAAATAAAATTGTAACTAAATATTTTGTGACAACTTAAATTGATGGTGTTAAAGAAAATGATACTAGAATCCAAATGTTTGAAAGACTTGTAACTAAATAGTTTGTGATAATTTAAATTGATGTTCTTAAATAAAATGGCACTAATAAAAAAAAATTGTTACTGGTTACAAGAGTGTTGCTTGCAAATCCTGTCACTCTGGACTCCAGCACACTTTTCGCTTCGGCTAGGCCAAGTAGTCTAGATATTAAATTTTGTGTAACGGCCTAAATTGCCTAAATTTTGTGTTATATTACATATTGCTTTTTTGATTGTCGCCCATATTACAGAATTATAGGCGACCACGTACCTTCCGTTGAACATGTTGATTCCAGTATCGTGTTTCAAAAGCTTGCACGCAGCCCTCGTAGGTTGTGACCTGGTCGCGGATAATTTTATACCACTGGACAGCTGACCTTTACAATATTTTGTAATAAAGTTTATTTTATTTTGGTCACTCAGCTCATTGACGATAGTGTTCATTGTCCTCTCACAATGCCTCAGGAATTTTGTTACCATTTTCATCCCTGTGATCCCCGTGGAATTTTGGATGTTGAGTCAATTGTTCCATGTTGTGGTAGATAGATAACAGTAATATAAAAGAGAGAGAAAAATATTAATTATACTACATGTTTCAAGACGATTCAGATTCATGGAAAGCTAGTAATAATAAGTTCAAGGTACAAACACATTCGTAGAAAGATTCATCTATACAATGAAAAAATTAATTTTGCATTTCAATATCTACCTATCAAGGTCAGCGCCTGTAGAATGTCAGTTTTCCTTGGGCAAATCATTATAAGACCCCATAGAAAAAACAAGTAATCAATTATTTGATAAAAGTGTTTTCTTAAAATCACGCAAATCTCTAACAAGTTTGATTTAAAAAAAGTAATATTCTCTAATGCTTTAGCAATTAATATAAATGTGAAAAATTTAGTCATTATTAACAGGTTTGCTCCATTTATCTACTTATTAAACACTATTTTTATGAGTTGTTATTAGTTATTATTAGCCACTATCAGTATAATAGTATCACTGATTACTAAATATTATTAAATATTAAATAATATTATTAGTTATTATAATGAAGTAATATTGTAGATAATCGTCTGCATGTAAATTTGTTACAGTTATAATGATATACATTTTAGTTTCACGAAAACTATATTACATTTTATATTTGAAATGATTTTTTGAGAACTATTTGGTATTTTATATTTGAAATAGGCAAAATTATTATTTTTTATTACAAATCGATTAAGGTAACTGGTACTTGTATTGGTGCTTGATTGATGTTGTTTCTCAGCGCTACGGCCTTTGTTAAAAGATTTGTAATAATTTGAAATGAAAATTACTACTCGCATACACACTTAAATTGGCATGCAAATACCAAAATATTATACGATTTTAAGAACGGATTGACGGCCTAGTGTATTTATTTAACGTAACGTGTACTCTGCATTGGTAACGAAGTAAGACTATTTATTTACGTAATAATACGTTTTTATTTTTATAATCAGTATTATACTTTTGACAATCAATTTTAAATATCAAAACGGGTTTTCTGAAACTAAATAATATACTTTATTATTACTAAACACAGTATTCAGTAAACAATACAAACTACTCTGATGTTGATAAAATAAAAAAAAAAAACTTCTCGACTCGTCGTTGACCCGATATTTTAGAACTACAAAAAGTATGGTGTAAAATGTTTCCTCAACAGTTGTTTCCTATAGTTTGTCGTTTTTATAGTGCGTTGAGACTAAAAGTATCGACCACGATTAGACTAGAAAAAAGGTTTTCTAGGCCAAAATTACTGTTATCATTTGTTGTTGAACTCACAGTTTTCAGTCGTATCTGATTGCTCATTTTGCGAAGATACTACTCTAGGCACATGTTGTTGATTGATATTCTTTTTTTTTGCGTTAAACTTCAAATTTCATCTTTGAATACAAATTAGAAAACCATGTGATAAAACGCTAAACCCTCGATTCTACTGACCATCCATGACAACATACATGCTTTTATAATGCGCGTGATAACGGCAAATAAAATAATTAAATTGCACTTTATTGTTGTGCTACATATAATACTAACAGGCAAGTCACATGCTCGACTATACGTGTTTGTAATGGTCACCAATAGCTTTCCATTATAATTCCATATGTGGTAATTTGTAATTATCATCTGTTTTTCTAATTCATATTTGTTATGTTTGTTTTTGGTTTGTCCTATTTTTTAACCTTTTGAAAACACCAATTTACAGGAAGATGTTACTTCATGTAATGGTTTTACAATGTGTACATACTGTTTCACAATTGTCACTTATTGGATTAAGTAAACCAAGTTTGTTATAAAATTAACTGCTTTCAGTGTAAAATAACTATTGCTGTAGGGTAGGACGACAATGACAGAAACGTATCAACAGCCCGTATCATCTGATAAGTTGCATTTGAAATTGTGTAACCAACGTTGTAATCACTATTACCACCTGCTGGCCCATTTTAACAACAGTATAAGCTACAAAAATATTTGTTGGAATTATAAGTCTCAAATGTACAAATCACTCTTACCTTAGTCAGGTTTTAACATCATTTTCGGTTGACCTCACACTTTTTAAATTAAAACGCTTCATCAAAATAACATCCAAGTTGTTTGTAACTTTAATTCAGAGCTATGTAATGTAAATACGTGTAGTTAGTCATCTTCACCGCAGTGGTAATCTTTGAATACCAACTTTAGTGTAAGGTATAAAAATATGCCTTGCAACCACGATAATGAACTTTTAGAAATAGTTTTGACAGTCATTAATATATTATGAAATTATTTTTAATAGATACAATGTTGGCTATTAGTTCAGCCTCTCGTATATAACAGTATTTGTTCGGACCCCAAGATAATACAGATGGAAGCCACTTTGCGTTCACGCATGGATCCACATTAACAAAATTTGTCTGTAAAGTTGTTTTCATTAATTTAAATAAATACGGCTACATACATAAGTTGCAGATGAAACTTGCGGAGCATTTTATGACTGATCACTTTGCAGTTAACAGGTTGTTGTTTGCTGATGTCCATTATACTTTGTCGAATTCGGAAGGCTGCTTGTAGATAGCTGTACACTCGAATCTTCAAGGATTTTGGATTACAGATTTTTAGATTTCAGAATAAGGTAAAAGCTTTTCATGCAGCTGATCCCATGTGAGCAGAAATTGTTGTTGACGGTACTGTGCCGATGAAACTCAGCAGTTTTTAATACGTGGGATACAGTGTATCCTGTATTACAAAAGTGACAGGGCGAATAAACTACATAAGTTCAACCACATGTGCGGGACCATCAGGATAATTCGACAATCGCTGTGTTGTTCGTGCTGAGAGCACTAAAGAAAGTGCACACGAAGTGGAGTCAGAGATATCACAAGAAATTTGAGAGTGGCATACTGCAACCCGTAGACCAAACTACCAACCCAAACCCCCAGAAAGACATGACGGAAATGCTCTACATGAGCTTGGAGATCAGTGTGAGAACGATAGCCGTGTCCTCCCCTATCTCCCGCCAACTATGCGACTCCGCCTACTAGGGTTAGCCTGTGTTTTATGGACATCATGGATTTGGAGCAAGAGGTCCGACTCACCTATTAGCCAGGGAATCCCAACCCTAGCTTCCTTTCTTGCTATGCTACTTGGCTATCAGGGAAATACTCAGCTCCTTTTCGGGCAATTACGCACACAATTCCCAAATACCAGTACCCTCTGCACTCGAAAGCAGCGCGAGTCTGGTTAAGGCCGTGTATTCACCGATGGCCACATGCAATTAGCTGTGATTACCAACCGTCAGCACCCGGGTCCCCCCGCAGATGGTCGCTATTTGACCACAGCAGCGCGCTGTTCACCCAGGCCCACCGTCACCCAATGATCGGAACACCGGAAAACCTTGGCTAGTGTAGAGAACCCTGGTTCCCAGACACGCGCTGTTACTCCGGATTTACCACACCTCATTCTGCTAGAGAATTGGACTATAGTGAAATCTCAAGCAAGTCGTATTTAAGCGGAAATGAGATTGGCAGGAACTGAATACTATGAGATTACTCGATATGATTGTCCAATATCGACTTAAATGATTCTAACATTACAACTTACCAGTTGACTGCTGCGAAATCAAACAACGTCGAGCACGGAGAGGTGTGGGAAATCAAAGAAAGCGTAGGAGTGACTAGCTCTGGTCAAGTGGTTAGGAACCGGAACTCACCGTTTTTGTTAAATCCTTGTAGAAGAAAGTGATGATAATAATTGTCTTCAAATTTTTGCATTAAAAAAATTGTAATAATTCTTTTTAATATTTTGAATCTCTTTTTGTTATAATTGCTCTAATAAAAATAAAATAAAGATAATAATAAGCAATAATAAAATATGATAAACAAGACACTTAATAATTTGAAGGTGTACAGTATTTTCTTTTTACGAATGCTTCAGTTTTTTTTAACCATATTTATAAAATATTGAACGTGTATTAAAGCAGTCAGCGATTTACATATCTACTGAGTGTACACTAGGTAAAAAAATCTAAAAACGTAAATGCAGATCAATTAAATTGTTTTACTTATTTCTTGTTCTTGCATAATAAAGTGTATCCTCTGGTCATCTACTGCTTTGACTAAGAAAATCTTCACTATTCATTAGTACCACAACACGAACTTCCACACGAATCAAGACATTCATGAATACAGGGCCTTTCCTATATTACCATTATTTTTCTGCATAGAATTTGGTGTAAAAGAAATTGATATACCAAGAAAATTAATTTCTGATACAAAATGTGATATAATACAAACTTTGGTTGAGTAACAAAAACATAATTCATAAGCAACGTTTCAGTGTAACAAATTTAAATCACCTAAAATATACAGGTCTGAACAAAATCAATTTTAATTTAAAGAATTCATTCCAATTAAAAAACTGTTTTTTTTTTAATATAAATGTTAGAACTTCGGCAATTCGAAAGTTTAAAGTAATTAATTACCCGCTTAATTATATTTTTGTTTAGTGCCTTCCCGTGTCGCCTCGAGGGAAATTTAATCCGCTTTACAGTAACTTCACTAATTATTGCAGAAAGGCAAAAGAAGAGTTAATTTATTTACTAAAAAGACATGCAGATAACAGGGCCTTCCAAAAACGTAACAGAAAAGTGAGAGGTATTTTACTTCTTATTTCTAAAAAGCATTATCAAGTAATTTTTCATGTTACATACAATTAAGGAATCTTTTTAAAAATAACTTCTTATTCTAGCCCAGCGAACGACCAATCCCGACCGTTTCTTTGCGAGGAAGCGGATGGAAGTTGTTTTTACTTCAAAATTCCCTGAATAATTAACTTTAAACTTATATCGGTATACTGAGTTTGTGTAACGAAGAGAATAGTAAAATTACGTGCATTTTTATCAATATATTACTGAATTTTTAAATGTATATGTAACAAGAAATTTGGAAGGTTTGCCGCACAACGCTTTGCTTATATCCCTACTTCCCATAGTCTGAACTCTTTGCATGTATGTTGAAGTAATTTTACCAAAGGTTACATGAACTCAAGACGACACATACAATGTTAACATTTAGAACAGCGTTCTTTGTCCGTACTGTACTATCACGGTTCTGTTGCCGGGGAGATTTAAAAACTGAATACTAAACATTACTATGTTCTGCTTAAATTACTCAATATTGAAAGCAGATTACTTTGTTAATATTTAAAAAAATTGCTTCTGTTTTTCATGCATGCTTAAATTAAATCTACTCTTTGAAAAACTTCGAGTTTCATGATGAATTCTTTAACTGCTATATTGACGACATACTTTTCTCAACGGCAAAAGCCTTTAATGTTTCGGCTTTTCAAATTTACGATATAAAGTTTCGACACGTTGTATACAATACATAAAATAGCAGACAACGGAACCATAAAAACGTCATTACAAAAGTTTGCGTGTGATTTATTTAGATATGTGACTTAGGAGTTTTCGTACAAATTAAAAATGTTGTGCTTTCATCAGGTTACACAAATTTAATGAATACATAAGTGGAATGCGATGTAAAAGTTCAAGTTATTACGAGAAAACTATAGTTAAGTTACGTTGATGATTAAAGACTGTAGCTTCTCAATCAAATTATATAATACGAATTATTATATTATTTGTGTAGGCGAAATGAAAGGTATTATTTGTAATTAGTAATTTTGTTTTATAATATGTCAAACAATCGTTAAAAACCTTTAAAAAACTTAAAATACCGTAAAAACTTATAAAATTTTATTAACAATTAAATAATAGATTTATTTAAAACCTGAAAGTAATTTAATGAATTTTTTGAAATACTTTTAAAACGTTATAATTTATAAAACTATCCAATCTTTTTCGTATAATTTTATAAAGCTTGAATAAGAATAGCATCTGGTACTCTACAAAGCACATCATCTCTCGAGAATTGTTTTTAGTTAGACAATATTTAATATCAAAATTCAATTAACTTTTGATTAGTGGATTTCTATTACATTTTGAACAAACTGATTTAAAGTTAAAGAACATCATGTTTTGGAAATTCTGAGGCCTTTGTTATGAAGCTTTGAGTAGGTTTATTTAATTTATAGAATGATAAAACTTGGAAATTGTGTACAATTAAAACACGCAAATAAGCTGTCATGCATATAGACAGAGGTATGTCTACGCATATAAAAGGGGTATCCGTATCGACATTGCTCATCAAATTTAAAATAAATTTTATGTTCTACTATTTTTATGTTTTATGCTTTTCTATCAATTATCGGAAAAAGTAGTAGAAGACAGAATAATGAAAAGAAAGATTTTTAATGAAGAAATTTGTGTTAGTGGTTGAAATCACAATCAGAATGGTCACAGTTGCACACCACTATATAAAAATTATATTTTTTTATAAATTGCACACCACTTTATATAGTGGTGTGCAACTGTGATTATTCTGATTGTGATTTCAACCACTAACACAAATTTCTTCATTAAACGTCTGTTAAGATGTGCAATCGACTACAGGTAATGGGCAAAAACAATGAGGTAATAAACGACAAAAATAAGGTAAGTAAAATTTTTAAATATCTTAAGTTAAAAGTTAAATTGAAGAGGGTTTTAAGTAAAATATGGTTTAATAAACAATGTCTGGATAATAATGTCATCCCAAAGTACGCTCAAGTTAAAATTAAAAATAAGAACAGTCTGGCCAAAAAAGTAAAAGACAAAGCGAGAAGTTGTGGATAAAACTGGAAATAAGGTCACTCTACGGCTTAATCAATAGATATAATAGGGAATTATATGACAGACACATAGAATTGTTAAGAATATACTCGTATGTAGAGTTAGAAGAAATATTATATAATTTTGGTTTGGGGTACGTAGAAAAGAAATTGGAAAAGAAAAATAAAAAAATGGTAGATAAGTTAAATAAATTAATAAGAAAGAACGAAGTAAAAAAGGAACACCTCTCTAAGAATAACTACGAAAAAAGAGTAATAAACCTTACAGAGGTGAATTTCAATACAGAAGAGAAAGAAATGTTAGCAAAAGGCTTAAAATACGCACCGCCACCAGAATTAAATCAAGAAAAAACGATTATTGAATGCGAAAGCATAATACAAAAACTAGGAAATGAAAATGATAAAAAAAGAATAAGGTGGGAAGTAGGGAATGTAGTAGGTAAAATATTCAAGAAAAGTTTGTATAATTCAAAAAATGAACAAAAAATCAAATCAACTGTAACTAAACTAAAGAATAAAATAAAGAAAAATGATATTATAGTTACGAAGGCGGACAAAGGAAATACAATGGTACTACTGAGAAAGGACGAATACATAAAGAAAACGGAAGAATTTATAAGGGAAGGACCATACGAGGAAATAAAGTATGATTATACAAGTAAGTACCAGTCAAGGATAAAACAAATGATGAAACAGATAACATTTATAGAAGAAAATAAGAAAAGAATTTATTGGAAAGTAATCCAACAGCAGCAACTTTTAAAAGTCAGGTTAAGATTATAATACTCACTTATTGGAATAATAACTCATGGATATGATATAATAACATATTGATTTAATCTTTGCAACATAAATTCCAATTATTGGAAAATTCCATTCGATACATACAGTTGTCACAGGGTCGATATTTATCTCAGGATTTATAATTAAATAATTTTAATATATTTCGTGGGAATTCTTGTGGCTGCTACGAAAAGTTCCTTTGCATGTTGATTAATAATAGAGAGTACCTTTACAAACAATATATTACTTATAATCTAAAAATTTACTCAAATTACATATTCAGTTACATACAAGTTTGACGATATTCAATTTGTCCGTCTCAGAAAATAATGTAGTTTATTAATGTGTACAATAAATGTTTTACTTGTAATCTGTAATCACTGTTAGCTTATATATTGAATTTGGTTGCACTTTAAAATGTTGACTAGTGATTAGTGTTAGTGTAAATTGTTATATTGTCTAGTGGTTGTTCCTTGTTGAAAAAAAATATTGTCAAATTATACTTTACACATCTAGACGATATTGCTGAAGGGTTCCTGGTCGTTTCTGAATATTTTTCTTGATTGTGTGTATTATTTGTTCATGAAAATGGTAGTGGAAGGATTATTATCTTCGATGATGGTCCTTCAGATCTTCTTTCACACACGGGTCATCTATTTTTATATACTTTTAATTACCTCTAGACACGCACTATCCAACTGCTTTCCATCACAATTAACAATTAAATGTTATTTCTTCTTTCTTTTAGTTACCTAACTCATACAAATTTCTTAAATTTTGATTGGTCATTTATGTACAGTTTAAATGTTATAGGATCAACACCCATTACCTACATTATATTTTATAAATTACCTTGAATAGATAATTTTATTATTATACTCTAATTATATATGCAATGTTTATACAATTATTAATTAGATAATTATAAACAATTTGATACTAAACATGCCTCAGTTTAAAACTGTAAAACCTTATTAATTTGAATTTCTATGATATGTGGTGGAACAATTTGTTATGATTTATTGTAATTTCTACTTTGACTACCTGAGATAAATATATTTACATAAATTAACTGGTGACATAAAATCTTATAACATATAACAAAACTTTTAATAATAATAATTGTTTTTGACAGTTTTAGTTTATTTATACTGCTAAACTATTGTCTGTATGATAAACTAAAATTCTGTCTAATAATAACAAAACACTTCCATCAAAAATAATTACACTGTTTAACGGTAGTCTGTGTCGCTATTTCTTATGATCACACTCATTACTTTAAAGGTTTGTGTCCCTTTTTCTTTCCTTGATTATAGGCCTATATGATTATAATTAATACAATTTTATTATATGGATTAGGTACTCTTTATTGGGTTTGGATTATTATTCAGGGTAAGTTGATTAGTCCTACTAGGTTTATTTATTTAACTTTTTTCTGTTTACTGCCCTATTCTACTGGGTTTTTTCTGGGTTTCTGGATAATATTATATAAGTCAAACCAAATAGTTTTCCTTTAATTTGCTTTCAATTATTATTTCTTGGTTCCTCTCTGGATCGGATTCCACTATTATTTACTATTCTTTTGTAACATTTTGTTTCGTTACAAGATACATAAAGAAGGAAAACCAATTAGACCGATTGTTTCTTTTATTAATGCACCTATTTATAAATTATCAAAGGAAGTTAGCAGAGTACTGAAAGAGAAATATGAATTTGGGACAAAATACAACATAGAGAATAATGTAAAATTGATAGAAAAATTAGAAAATATTAGAATTAATGTAAATACAAAATTGATATCACTGGATGTTAAGGACATGTTTACCAATATCACAGTAAATAAAGTTATTAGGTTAATAAACGATAATAATATGGGAGAATACAGGTATTAAAAGCAGTTGATGAAAGTAATTAAAGAATGTGTAAATCAGAACTATTTTAGGTTTAATAACAAGTTTTATACACAGAAAAAAGGTTTACCTATGGGGTCTTCATTATCCCCTATTCTTGCTGAAATATACATGAATGATTTTGAAAAGCAATTAATAACTTCCACTAAGTATAAAGACAATATAAAATTATGGTCTAGATACGTTGATGATGTATTAGTAATTTGGGAAGGAAGCATAGAAGAAGTGCATGAGTTTATAAATGAGGTAAATAATAAGGATAAAAACTTACAATTTAAAGAAGAGATAGGAGGTAAGAAAATAAATTACTTAGATTTGAACATAGAAATTAAGGTTAATGAGAAACTACAGTTTGGGATATTTAGGAAAGAGTCGTATTCTGATATAAATATACCAAGAGAGTCTTACCACCCATATAGATATAAAATGTCGGCAATCAATTCATTTTGTTACAGAGCTCAGAAGTGTTTAAAAGAGACCGAATCAAAAGATAGAAAGTTAAAAACGATAAAGGGAATTGTAAGGAACAATAATTATAACACCAACATAGTGGATAAAGTTATGAAAAGGGTTAACATACAAAAAGCTAAAATAGAACCAGAACAAAAGAATTATGCAGGGTCATTGAAATACATAGGTTCACATACAATAAAAAGTATAAAATGAATTAATAAATATGGAGTAGATATAGCTATTAAAAAATGTGAAACGGTATTTGATAAGATAAGGAATAAGAATATAGAAAAAATTCCAGTATTACAGAAAAGCGGAATTTATAAATTAAAATGTAAAGACTGCAACAAAGTGTACCTAGGTGAGACAGGACGAAAATTCGTATGCAGGTTGTCTGACCACAAACGCGGAGAAGGTAATAGAACAACCAATTCGTTATATGCAAGACATTTCATAGAAGACAACCACAAGATTGTTAATCCTTTGGAAGAATACGAAATTGTAAAAGTAGTAAATAACACAGTTGAAAGGAAGCTTAGAGAGGAGTTAGAAATATTAAAAGAACGAGAAAAAGGGTTAGACAATTTAATTAATATTAAAATTAAATTTGATAATGAAGAAATATTTTATAACATGATTAAGAAGTAAATGATAGAGGACAGATAGATAAGATTAAGAATTATATTGCATAGTACTAATTGGATGTTTTAAAATAAGGGTGTGTGAGTGACCCACGTGTGTGGAGAGGAAGAGGGTAAGTTTAAAAGGATGCACACACACGCGCGCGCGCACACACACACACACACACACACACACACACACACACAACACTGAAACACAAGGAATTTGCTAGAAAAATATGTAACTGTACAGATGGTGGACAGGGTTTAGGGGGTGGGGAAGGGTCATTTATATTATAGCTTGTTGTGTGTTAGCAGGGTGGGGGAGAGGGGTGAAGGGTTTGTTTTAAAATAATTTCTGCCTATTCCGATCTGACGATGGGCTGTGAGGCTTGAAAGCGCTAATCGGGATAATTTTTATATAGTGGTGTGCAACTGTGATCATTCTGATTGAAAAGAAAGATCTCAGTTTTTCTTCTGAAACAATATTAGTCCCGCTTAGTGTTTAATTATCAGCTATTAAACGAAGAGTTTGCTTTTATGTAATCGAATTATTTTTGTTAGTATTTAAAATCATATGTTTATTAGGTAACACCACTGGAAATCTACTTTTTTAGAGATTAGACTTTTATCAGATTTCGTTGACCTGATAATCAGAAAACAGGTTCTATGCAATAGAAGTAATACACGTACAACCTAACAAATAAAAATATTGATACAGTTTAAAATAAACTCGTGTTCTCGTGTTGTGTACTTTCCTAATAGCCGTATATACATTCATTTTCAAAATTTTGATTATGCGATTATTGACATCCATATGTAGTGAATATCGTATATGTTTTTTGTTAGATAATGGAAACCGTGAAAATTTAATTTTTAAATTTGACTTATTACTACAGTAGTTGACATATAAATTTACTATACACTTTTATATGATGATGTCTAGATTAGTGGTATTGGAAGCAGTAGCTACTTCCTACATTAACATGCCACTTTAAGTGCAATGATATTAATTTAACGAGTTTTAACTCAAACTGACCTTTAATAGTGTTGCTATAGTTTTATTTCATGTAACTGATAAGCATAAAGGAAGGTATAGGAATGTCTGGTTATGCCTTTGTAAATTTTC
Source organism: Magicicada septendecula (assembly GCA_034769895.1). Classification (NCBI taxonomy): domain Eukaryota; kingdom Metazoa; phylum Arthropoda; class Insecta; order Hemiptera; family Cicadidae; genus Magicicada; species Magicicada septendecula. The sequence continues at coordinate 141,598,055 of CM068368.1, forward strand.
ATCTGTTTTTTTATACGTCTTTTGCCGACGACCCAAACACTAATATCAATAATCCAAAAAATTAGGTTTGTGAAGCTTTAAATCAACTCACGGCATAACAGTGTAATTTCTAACCAGTCTCGTAAATCAAATGCTGCCTGCAGTCCCTACTGTACTTACAGATTTATGGCTTTCACGCTATCGACGTGACTCTCAATCTACAACAGCTTCAATCTGTGTACACAGCTCAATAGATCTGTTTGAGTGCTCATTTAAATACAAGCAACAGACAAACCTCACGCACACGCGCGGGGGCACACACACACGAAGTATATGCGCTTCTATATTAAGCACATATATTCCTCTTTGAGGAATACTTCAGTTTCTTATTTCATACAGTGTTTTCCAAGGTAATGCACAATATTTTTAATTTGTATGAAAACTCCTAAGTCATAGATCTAAATAAATCACCTTCAGTTAACCCTTCGGTAACCTTCAGTTAAAAATTATATCTTTTTAATTAACCAAATTTAATTATTAGATTATATTTTTTTTATATAAAACACCACACATTTGCCGACACTAATCTAGTGACACTTGATTACTAGATTAGTCTTTAGTGCTTTGAAGTCATTTAGCTCATATTCAGATTTGGTAGTGAGCAAAGCACTTAAAAGAAACAATCAAAGTTGAGCAAATTGAGAGAATTCCATTGAAATCTATTAACAGAAATTTGTCTTAAAATCTTCAAATTTTAAAAGGTATTTAATTCTTTCCAATTTCACCAAGACAACTATGAAGTTCTCAGAACTTTAAGAACTGCAAAGAACGGTATAACAAAAAAAGGTACAGCGTTTCTCTTTGACCTTCGTGCGTATACATTCAACTGGTTCCTCAAGGGTCAATAACTTCCTTACGAGTGATTACCAGCAAACATTTCGATTAAAATATACGTACGTATATTTAGAGATAAGTACGTGATAAATGTTGTGATAAATCGATTTATAAATGGAATTAAACCCGGAATACTACGTTGTATTATTCTTGATTTGGCGGAAATATTTTAAAAAATGTTTAATAAGTCCTGGCTACAAACGTTGTTGTAAGAAAACATAATTAGCTATAGGAAGTAATGTTGAATAATATTAATATTTCTTCAATATTCTGAAACCTTTCTATAACATAACTTAATTTATAATAATTTTTTTATGATGAGTATTTGCTCGTTTCAGTCGGTAGCAGATAAAATCTGAAATTATTGGAACTGTGTGAACAAAGCAAACTATAAAAGATCTATATAAAAAGATTGACACCGACATTATCGTTCGTAAAAGAAAAGTGTAGGGAGGAAATTGCCTTTCCTCATTGCAGGAGAATACCTTTCAAGAGATTTTTTCTTGTCTGCCGCTTTGCAGCTACTCTCATAAAATAAGTATTAAAACTTTTTTTTCTAAACAACTTTACACTTAATCGCATTACTCCTTCCTTGGCAGATTAAACATACCCATTGTTCAGGGTAGTCTTCCTTTCTTTTCTTCTCGTATTTATATTTAATCTCACGTGCAGAAACAAAGCATAATATTGGAATAATGAAATTTTTATGGAATCTTATGTTGGTAGCTATGATAAAGTATGTATGACATATGACACTTTTTTATTAAACTAAATAATTTAGGAGACATAATAACTATTAGTAAATATTATTAATAATAATAACTTATTATTTTTTGTACGAGAATTTATTTTTATTTTTGTGTGAATATTACAATGTTTTAATATTATAAACTATCATCATCACATATACAAATTAATCTTTATTATTATCACTAAATAATACGCTAAGTACTTGTTATTATTTTTTTTTCGTTTAGTAACTACGTTGTTATTTAGTTTTTATTATTAAAAAAGAACATTCAAGAAAAACATTTGCACTAAAACTGTTAAAAGAGGTAATAAGGAATAGACAAATTGTACTTATTAGGTATAAAATTTTACTAGTCAATAAAATTCATGTGTATTACCTATTAGTGCAAACATATAAAACTTTTATAATCCTCATTATTCATTCATGTTTCAGTAATTTCCTATAAGTGGAGTCTAATACCACAAGAATATCCTCGTTCATAGCCGGCTTTGTTGTTGAAGCAAGGAAGAAAAGGTTCAATCCTTATATTGTGGCCACAGTTATACTGGTTAAATATAGCAAATGGAACACCAACGATGTCTCCGAAGTATGTGAAAGAGGTAACTCATTTCTCTATCATTAACAAATACACCAGTGGTGTAGAACAAATAAAGCATTCAGCAGTGGTAACCTAGGCAGTAACAGATATACGAAATGAATGGTTTACTGACGACATCGTAAACGTGTAACAGAAAAGAAAAGGGCATATAACCAGTAGTTAATATCAAATAATACAGAAGCTAGACAGTACTGCAGTCGATGCAAAGATAAAGAAATCTGTGGACTACGCGAAAACGAGTTCTAGAACAAAAGCTGTAAGCAGATTGATCAGTATGCAGAAAGAAGTAGTCCAGTCAAGCTTGAGAGACATTAAAATTTTTACAAACAAGCAAAAAGGAAAAAACGTGCTTTCATAAATATAATATTTTTAATTAGGTAGTGAGAACACCATCGAACTCTACTAACAGAAACTTGTCCCAAAATCTTTACTATTACCAACAATGAGAAAAATACTTTTGATAATTCTTTCCTAGAGGTAGATAATTCTTTTCAATTTCAACAGGAGAAATCAGAAAATTTTAAACACGATAAAGAATGGCAAAGCACCTGGCCTAATTGGATTACGAATAGAAGTATATATCGGAAATGGTCCAGAGTTGCACTTTGACCTTCTTGAATATACATTCAGCTGTGATACTCATTACGAGTGATTGACAGCATGTATTTCAAACCTCCATAGAAAATAATTAATTGAAAGCTCTGCTCTAACTACACCGGTTTTAATGAAACAAACTCTACATTGATAATATGTAAAAGATCTTAAATTGAAACAAGAACAAATTGAATACTTCTAAGAGTCAAATGACTTCCAAGCAGATCGTTCTTGTATAGACAATCAAGTCGTTCTTAGAAAGGCACTAGAAAAACAAATTAAAAAGAAATATATCAACTCACCTACTGTTTGTTGACCTAAAAACAGACGCTGTATAGTAATATGCCAAACCGCATAAAGATAGGGTCACATTTTTCCAACGAATTTCAAGTAAACAAAGGCTTACGTCAAAGTTTCGCAATTGTATAATTATATTCAAAATACATCTTACATCATCACTAATGATATGGAAAGATACTTGCCAAAATATAAGCATTTTAATTGGACATAATCGACTGTGCATACTCTATTTTGTCGACTGTGCATAACCTGTCGATTATCAGGTTGTAATTGAAGTAGACGACGATGAAATAAACTACATGCTAAGAAAGCTGAACGAAATTTATTAGAAATTGATATTTACCATCAACACAGAAAAACTGAATATTCATTGTTGGTGATTGCACAAGCAACTTGCTTCTGTAACAAGGAAGAAAGTATAGGTTGCAAATTAGTCAATCTACCTGGTTGTAATATTTGACAAGATAGGAACAAATGATGCTGAGATCGGCAAGTGAATAGGGCAACCAAAGCAAACAATAAAGCAATTGAACTCTGTGGTTTAGAACATAGGTGTCAGGAAAAATATAAAACATGAATGTAAAAGATGATAGTGGAAGACAGAGAAAACATAGACTTAAAACTACGGTACTTAAAGGGACGCTGTTGTAGCCTTACATTAGGTGACCGCATCTAAATGAGTCAATTAGAAAACGGGTGATTGTAGATACATGAATAATTAATACAATAAAAGCAAAAAAGCAAAGCATGCAACTTTTGTTTTTAACTTAAACATGTTTAATTGTCATGTAGATATAAGTTAATTGTTTATCTGGTCTATGTACCGGAGTAATTAATTTGTGTTTACATAGTTCAGTTATACTCGTTGATTTCGTGCTCATTTTGTGATTATGTACACGTATTCTTTTACTCTTCCTCTAATTGCACTTCTCGATTTGCAACATGTATTTTTAAATGTAAAAATGTTATTGAATAAAAACATATTTAATTAATAGTATTTATAGGCCACCCTGTCTTAACCTGGATTTCACTCAGACAAAAAAGACGTATACACTTAAAGACATGTTTCCTCTGAACAAATTAGGTGAGTGTAGGTAGAACACACATACAAAATACACAAGTGTGCACATACACATACACGCGCATACACTTTGTCACTCCTTATTTGCATTCGACGGGTCTGTGCACTGTTCACTTTACATTTTTTGAAACTATTGGTGTAATCTATATATTACAATGGGCATCTAATTGCATATACAATGTAGCAAATAGTCGGCCTGTTGCCATATGATAGCATATAAAGAAACTATATGGATAAGTATAGATTGCAGGTTTGAACATTGTAAATTAGTGGTTAAAGAACATTGTAAAAAATGTTAGTTTCAAGTATTTTTAGACTTCTAAAAGAACTTTAAGTGCAGTAAAATGGTGTGTAATGATAGTTAGCCGCGTGTGAGAGGGTACTTAATTATTTTAACATATATTCTTAAAAAACAAGTTAGTTTGAGTAACTATTGGTATAGGGGAAATTTTGAGATGGGTTTTAAATCAGAATACTTATAAGGAAGACAAAATTAATGTCAGTAGTCGTTTTAAAAATTAAAACAGCTGTATTGAAACGTCCCCTTGTACCCAGAATATTTTTCCACCCACCTTTTCTAATCACCAAAAAAATATTTTTTTTTTCTTTTTTTCTTCTGGAGGAGGCGTAACTTAATATTTAGGACTAGGCAAGTGGCCTAGATTGGAAATACAATTTGCTGAGCCATAGTGACAGGTCTTGCAAGAAAACAGCTGATCAACAGTAACAGTAACAAGATTTGTTTTATTTTGCTTTGTATAGTATCCAAGTCACTATTTTCAAAATAATTGAATTACACTGTATCCGTCAGTGACTTCGTTTTTTGCGTTATTCATATAGACGCGTTTCGTGACATGTGTCACATCATCAGTATCCTTCGTCAAGCGTTAAAATTCACATAAAAACAACATAAATCATTTGCACATATTTACTATATTAAGTCACAATAACAGCACACACATAATACGATATATAATTTCGGCTCCGTTGGTCCGGTCCGACCGCGCGTGTAGTTGACGAGCCACTAATTTAACTGAGTCAATCTTTATCACTAGTCATCGCCGTCATGCGCGATTATATTTAGGGCTATATCATATAGTGAGTTGGATTGAAACTTTAATTGTTTATTTAATATACTGTCACTGTTGATATTCTTATCTTTAAATGCCTTATGTTTTTAATAATATGAAAATAGTATCGTTTTAAAAAATAGTCACAGCATAAAAAATAGTATTGACTTTATTAAAAGGTCCAGGATATCGGACTCTCACCTACGTACAAAATCGCTTCATTTGACATAGTTAATTTATACACCAACGTGCCGGTTCATGACACAATTTTAATCGTAAAAGATCTTCTCGTTAAAGGTGAGAAGCTGAATCATAAACAAATAGATGAATTAGTTTTATTGTTAAATGTCCTGTTGAAGCAGAATTACTTCACTTTTAATAATAATTTTTACTTACAAGAGTTTGGTCTCGCAATGGGTTCGCCACTTTCAGGACTGCTGGCGGATTTATACTTGCATCATTTTGAAAATTTTTACATGTTCTCAGAGAATAACAAATTTTATAATAATATTAAATTCTACGCACGTTATGTAGACGACACCTTTATAGTTTTTAATGGCACGCTACGACAGATAGAGAAATTAAAACATTATTTGAACAGCCTTAGCAGGAACATACAATTTACCCTCGAAACAGAGACTGACAATAAACTCAATTTTTTGGATCTGACTGTTACCAAGTATCTTAGTAAGTTCCAATATAAAATATATAGGAAACCCACCACCACAGATATTACGTACAATACACGCCGATTCTCACCACCCATATAGTCAGAAGATGGTGGCATACAACAGTTTTGTTCATAGGTTGGTAAAGATTCCACTTAACCAAAAGGACTTTCAGGACGAATTGGATATAATAAGGCACATAGCAATAGCGAATGGGTACAAGAGTTCGATGATAGATAGACTTCTTAAGCGACACCTATATAAAACTAGATCCCACCATAATACCATCGATGATAATAAAGTTAACAAAAATAAAAATAAAAATATAAAGTATATAACGACAGTGTACGGTAGCCTTTTACCTAACATTATATCCAATGTGTTTTCTAAATTTAATATAAAAGTCGCATTTGAAACAAATAATAATATTTCTAATTTGTTACGCATAAAACAACCTTTTCCGTTAGAAGAGAAAACAGGTGTTTACAGGATGTCTTGTGATGATTGTGATTGTTTCTATCTGGGTCAAATTGGCAGGTCTTTCTTGAAAAGATACAAAGAACATCTACCAAGGAATGATTTAGACAAGACCAAATCTAATTATGCGCGCCATCTAATGACGCATAACCATAATTACACAAATTTCAGTACTAATTTCAAAGCAATCCGTGTATGTGGTAAGGGTAGGTTAATAGACGCTCTCGAGAAACTTGAGATTTATAAGGCATTTCAAGATAAGAATGTCAACATTGACAGTATATTAAATGAACAATTAAAGTTTCAATCCAACTCACTACATGATATAGCCCTAAATATAATCGCGCATGACGGCGATGACTAGTGATAAAGATTGACTCAGTTAAATTAGTGGCTCGTCAACTAAACGCGCGGTCGGACCGGTCCAACGGAGCCGAAGTTATATCGTATTATGTGTGTGCTGTTATTGTGACTTAATATAGTAAATATGTGCAAATGTTTTTATGTTGTTTTTATTTGAATTTTAACGCTTGACGAAGGATACTGATGATGTGACACATGTCACGAAACGCGTCTATATGAATAACGCCAAAAACGATGTCACTGAAGTATAAAAGGTAATTAAGATTTGTTTAAGTCTTTTTTTTTAACAATAGTTTACAATCTTTCTTTTTTTGATAAGAGTTCCATTCAGCTCTTTCTTTAAATTTCACATAATGGTTTAAGTCACAAAGTGTCACAGTATTTGCAGTCACTCGGTGGAGTAATTACATGAAATATTTCAAAGTATTTTCTACAAATATAACAATGGCATGCCAACCTCCCTAAATTATGAGTATTATAATTCTGACTTAACTTCCTCTATTTTATAAGAGTTTGCATTGCATGAATAATGCAGGAACTATTTATAAACACATAACAAGTATACATGTCTGGAGCAAACAATCCATGATAATTAAATGATACAATAATAATCGATAATTAGAAAAATAATAATTAATAATTAAATTCAAAGAAACATAACTCAAGTGTGGTGGAGTACTTACATCTCCCTGTTTCCCATTACTAGGATTAATCACATCAACGGGAAACCGTCATCCCAGTAACTGAGGTTTAAGTAGTTAAAAAAGTAATTAGATTTAAACTAATCAGCTAATGAAACCAATTACAGTAAACTAGTAGTTGAAATAAAATTAAGTATCACATATTAAGTTACGTGTAAGTTAATTAAATTAAAATAAGGTGTAAATTAATCAAGTAGAGGAATTAACGGAATAGAATAAATTTTGAATAAAAACTGAACCAGCAAATTGACCAAATAAAGAACAATTTTAAATTGTGAAAAATTAGAGAACAAAAAGAAACATGCAAGATTCCCGGTCACCTGGCAGGCAGATGCAAGCACTCTGCGAATATTACATTTTCTTAAGCTCAGAATATCGTTAACAAAAAAGGTTTTAAACTGTTTTGTCTTTTTACAGAACTAGAATGAAATATTTCAATAATTGAAAGGTAACCCATGACTCTATATAAATCAAAGCACAAATAAGCTACTTATAACCCAGTCAGTAATGTCCACACTTCATCCTGTTTACATTAAACATGTTCCGGAATGTTAAACATGAGTTTAATATTGAGGTATAGATTTTAGCGTGTGTGTTGCCCGACAATCTGCTGAGCACTTCGAGAGTAATTTCAGTTACATAATGGAATTTTCCCACCTGATCTTTCGGCGGGCACTACAGACGTTCCTGCATGTTCGTGGCGTGTGAAAGACGAGGCCGGATGGCGTGATGGCGTTGGGGGGTTTCTTACGCAGGCTCTGCGGATGGGCGTAGATGAAGTGTGCCCATGACCTGGACCTCTTCCCCTCGACTAGGCGGAGAAACCTGTGAAAATGTTTACTGTATACTCGATTCCACATATATATATACGCACACCACCCCAACATTCCTCGTCCAAGCACTCAGATCACACACATTACTTTAACTTCAATACAGCAATAGCGGATCAGTAACTCCAGTCAAAATCACCCTTCAGGCATTTAATTTGAGTTCTAAATTCCCCCCATGTTATACAGGAATCACACATATTATGTTTAAACAATTTTCTGGGTTACCTTGCATGTTTAGGTTCACAAAAGCTTGAGTGACGAGCACGTGGTCTCTGCTAAAACATTCATAAATACTTCAAAAATCATCAGACTTCGTAGAACCACCATTATAAATTAATACCTGCCTTAATACTTAAGTGTTTTAAATTCTGAATGGACTACAACATTATTTCTTTATCTACAGAATAAAATAATTTTTACCACGTGCTCACATCATTACCAGCACAAACATGGACTGCCTGAGTTACACACACAATTCCCCAATTAAATTAAAATTACATATTTCTCGCAACACTGGCTCACCTGAAGCTCTTTATGAAGCTTATCTAAGCACAGTCAAGTACAGTCAAGTGCACCATCACAATCCAGCCGCTCCCGAGGTTGAACGAGAAAAGAGAGCACGACACACGTCGCAACGTTAACTTATACAAACCCCGACGCAGCTGAATAAATTTCGTTAATAAGCGAAAACCACCGCCTTCCCAATGACGTCACCACTCACGGTAGCAGTGGACAAACTTGATTTCAGTATCAATGCTGACATCGAACAAACCGGGAAAATAAATTTAAGTGCCCGTGGGGTTTACTTTTCGATATCACCACGGCACAGTATGTTGCTGAATGTATCCGTTTTTTAAGTAAAATGTTTTGTAGCTCATACAATCGTTTGTAAAATATTTCAGTTTTTTTTGTATACAAATTTTTTTGTAATATACGTTCTTACATATATTATCCTCAAGATCACGTGAAGGGGTTACCACAAACTAATAAGATTACGAGAAATTCAGTTTTATGAACGTACAGTCTCTATCTATATGAACGTATCTTAGAATCTATAACGGGTGATCACCGCTCTGGTCCACGACGATCGGTATGGCAGTTGGAAGGACCTCAAGTTAGAAAATTCCGTTTAGGTTATGTAGCCGCTTCAAACTAAGTGGAAAGTGTACGCCCAATACACCTGTTATGCAGTACCAGTATAGTTTCGCGGTGCGAAATGGTATGTAACCCTACCCTGAGGTATATACACGCCTGGAAGCGACACTGAAGCCGGGTAGAATAAATTAACCGACGTATTCATCCAGATAGGATCAACTCCTCGTCTGAAGGATCTACAGTCGATATTACCAGGGAAGTAAACATATTATTTTATGTACACTTATATAAACTTATTTAAAACAAAGACTAATATATGTTACATCAGTAGACTTTATAGTTTAAATTTAAAAAAAAATAATATTTTAAATGTTAATTTATCTTATTGTATAGAAACTGAATTTCAGTTTGTGCTGCGAAAGTCAACAGATACAGCTTAATTATTTTTTGTTAACTGTACTAAAGGCACAGTAAATTGTCGTAATAATTAATATCATCAAGAATAAATCCGTTCCATTGTAATAACATTTCCTTAATTAGTTATTGTATTCGACCCTTTTACATATTTTACCGCTCATTTCAAAAGTGGTGTACTTTTTTATCATTTGAATGTATCTATTTTAAAGCATTAAATGACGACTTTTGTATATCAGGTTTGGAGTACTTAACAAATTACGCCTATAGAATTTATACAACAGATTTATTTTTATACTTAATATCTTCATTTGTATACAATTCTTTTTTAACAACTCACAATTTTATCTATTTTTGCAGATGGTATAACAAATTTAAATTGTTTACACAAGATGGCGGCAATGGTTATTCGTTAACTCAACCAGAAAGTTGGTTGCTCAGTCTGTCACCTGAAGGGATAGTTGAATTTTTCTAGTTATTTTATTAATCATTTAGATTCGTTTCTATTTATTTTAAAATTAAATTATATTTTTACAAGTTGTAGTACTGTTCTAGTGAATGTATTCTTTCTTATATAAATTAATGTCTTTGATGACATTGAATGTTGATCAATCGATGAGTGCACTTAATTACGCGTTAAGTTTACTTGTGAAATTGAACAAGGCTATAAACATGTTTTTTGGTATCCAAGTCGCGTAAATGTTAATAATTAGAAATTACCTTATTAAACGTCTTGCGACTTCTCCCTATTTTGTCCTGACGCGTTTCAAAACCTAAGGTTTTATCTTCAGAGGATAATCACTCTTCCGTCGTCAAACCTTAAAAATTAATGACACAATGACACACATACACATAATTTACACTACAAACTTGGGCCTTTTCACATTGCACAGTGCGCACTGTATGGATGTCCAGTTCATACTGTCAAACTTATCAGAACTCAGGTCCAAGGTGTATATTTATTAATGTTATCTAGTATGAAAATAATACTAGATAACATTAATAAATATACACCTTGGACCTGAGTTCTGATATGTTTGACAGTATGAACTGGACCTCCATACAGTGCGCACTATGCAATGTGAAAAGGCCCAAGTTTGTAGTGTAAATTATGTGTATGTGTGTCATTGTGTCACTAATTTTTAACGTTTGACGACGGAAGAGTGATTATCCTCTGAAGATGAAACCTTAGGTTTTGAAACGCGTCAAGACAAAATAAGGAGAAGTCGCAAGACGTTTAATAAGGTAATTTTTAATTATGAACAAGGCTAGTTTGATACACACTGATTAGATAATTAATACACAATTATTACCTGCCAGGTAAGCTTAATACTTATCACTTACAAGTATTTAATTTTATTTTCGTTCTTACATCTTGTTGCATTTTGCTTAATTATTAACGATATTATAGCTAGTGAACTCCGGCACTCGCTATTCGCAGTTATGTTTACCGATGTGTCTTAAAAATATTAATTAATCACACTCACGCGCGGGTGGCGTCTGGACTCAGTGACTGTGAAGCTAAAAGTGGCGCTTTCTTGTCCAGTTGCGTCTATTCTGCCTCTTTCCGGAACTACATCTCTTCCTATTCGTTAATAACAGTGCACTAAAACACTTTACATTTTCGTACATTTGGCTACTTACTATGGTTCTGTACTCACAAAATATGCTTTATCTAGCCGTTTTTACATAGTTATTGGTTTTTAAGTCAATTTCCACATGTTAGGCGATTTAAAAATTTATTATAGTAACAAATGTGTTCATAAAACCTACATTACTTTGATTACATAGCCGTAAATAATTTTTATTTGTTCTATAACATTCAATCGGAACAGAACTTGTGACTACATGTAGCTATATTGCAACATTACAATTATTATAATGAATACGGTTCAGTGTTAATACCGAACGCAACTGCATTGTTTAAACCATCAGCTAGATCGTAGGATTTTGTGTGTCTGTACACTACATTTGCTGCACAATAAACTTTGTTTCTTCAAATATAATAAAAAAGTGAGACTTTGGCGGAATGAAATAACTAAATAAATATTGAAAAATAAAATAATCGATTTATTAATTATTATTTAAAAAAAATTAGTAACTCGTAAATATTAAAAATTAAAAATATGAATATGGAATATTCCCTTTTGTAAGAAGCTACAATGAAAACATACACCTTATAAATTTAAATCACACAAGAATTATATACAATCATAAAACACGTATAAAAATAATTATTAACCTGTTTAATTTGATTAGGTATCTGACTTGAGTATCAAACTTGTATCATTACTTATTTAACTACAGAACATCATACAGGAGTACATTATTGTATTTCCTAAAAAAACACTTAAAAGCTAAATATTAGTATTTTTTTGAAAATAATATATTTACTTCAGGTAAAAAGGATTACTATTTGTAATAGTGGACTTATTTTAATTTCAATAGAAAATTATTTGCAACAAAAACTTAAAACTACATATTACTTGTTTGAATTTGAATATTTGCACAACTTACACTTCTATTTCTATTTCTTTGTTAGATGGTAATTCTGTTTTTATAAGGTTTTCATTTAAAATAATTGTTTATTTTTCACCCGGTGCTTATTGTTTATTGAGTAACTGGTGTGTTCCGCTATCGTTTCGTGTGTTCGGCTCCTGGTTAGTGATGGTGATGATGACGAAGGTCCTAGAGTATAGCCGCCAATCGTTGTATGTGCTGCTTACGACATGATGATTATCCTGATGGTGACGAGTCTATATCGCGAAGCAGAGAGACGTAGTGTCCCCGTGAGTAAATTATTAGCTTCTGTCGCTCGTTCGAAATTGTCGGAAATATTTATAATCTGGTAAAACTCTGTCTGTTTTTGCAATAACAGTATATGGGATGGTCAAGCCATCGTCATTAAATGCACGATTTTCCACTAGTTACTTGTACAGTATATAACTTAACTGCTTGACACTTATTAATTACAGGAGTAATTACTTTTAGTTTACAGAACTTCGTTATTTTTGGACACGTATCAATAATTTTCCAACTATATACACGCGTCGTTGTGGACGTTTTTCAGTCGTATTATCTGGTTTGTGATGCTCCGTTTTTTAACTTGAAAATTTTGTTAAATAAATATATTTAATTATTCTCATTAACTTATGTCTAAATCAGAGTTTACTTTACTAAGAAGTAAAGTGGAAGTAAAATATATACTTACACGGAGACATCTCCCTATTCGTAGGCCAAAAGTGATATGGGCAGGCAGAACACACACACAGATGCAGGTTAAAATCTACAGGTGTACTCGTACATGCATAACAGATGTTAAATTTTATAACTTCCCCGTAGAGAGCCACAGAATATTCGAATATTTAATGACGCGAACAGACAAAATCACACAACGGGTTGATAGTATTGGTCTGTATTTAGTTAGGAGATGGTAAAAACCTGTATGGGAAACCTTGCCTTAGGTTTAACAATAAATAAAGATTATATCAACTTACGCATTTTTAGAAGTTTTGAATCGCGCTTGTAATTAAATGTCATGTACAGCTTCTCTACTGTACTCCTTAATATACGATTACACTCGGTGAAGTGATATTTCTCCATTTAATATCATCATATTCCTTAATACCTTTACTAAACAGGGTATATTTAAGGTACCATAAGTTATTTTCCAATAATTATGTGCATACGGGAAAAATATATGATTCAATTTTGTGTAATACAGAATATTTTAGATTCTTATTGCTTATACTGTTTAACTAGTTGTGTTATACTGTACTCTACATGTTTACTGCCGGCATCCCAACTTATGTCTCGGTGAATTAGATTATTATAATTGTAAATATCGTGTAATAATAATAACTATAATGTTATAACATAGACTTAATTTTAATCATACAAATAACGTAAATTGTAGGTGTGTTGTGTTTACATTCATCCTAACAATAGCAACTTAATTTTGTCCAAATTATGTGGATTTTTTTACAATAGGCCTCTAATTTACAGAAACATTAAACTACTAGTTGCTTGTTCAGTATCTACGGTTTTTCATATATATGTTATGTTTCGGAATGTATGCAATACATTTTCTCTGTCATAAATGAAGTCTCACGCTGAATCTGTGATTGTGTTACAGATAAAATCTACATTAGTCTGGTAAAACACGACTGATTACTGGTACATTAGTCTGAGTGTGCAAATTAGACGAAAAGTGGGCGATCAGTGGAAATAATTCGGAACAAGCTGAAATTTGGTACACGTGTTTGGGTTAGGCCTAGAAATAAGTCAGCAAAACTCAATTAAAATCAATGGCCGGGAACGGCCGCTATCTTGAAAAATCTATTTCCGGTATGTGTGTTTTCGTAATTTTTCATTTTTTTTCAAAAACTATTCAAGCCAGAATAAAATTGTATTGGACCTTTTTATGTAGAGCAAAAATTTCCTCTTATTTGAAAAAAAAATCATTTCTGTGGAGCTTAGACTCTATTACTGGGAACGGCAGCCGTCTTGAGAAATATATCTCCGGCACGTGTTTTCAGCATATTTTTGTTTCTTGTGCAAAAACCATTTATGATAGGATACAATTGCACTGGACCTTTTTTGTAGAGCATGAAATTTCACATAAATGGGAAAATTTGCATTTATGTATTGCAACGTTGCAACAATTATTCAAATATATTTGCCATGTACTCAACGCAACTAAATATGTATTACACCGGCCAGGTCGCAGGACTTGTTTCTCTCGTTGCGTTAAGTATATGTAGTTGCACAATAATTAATTAGTTTTTGAAGAGGAGTGAGATGTTGTTGACATGAAATAAATCATTTAAAATCGTTTCTAATAATCATTCTAAGATTTATTAATTAACAGAAAAAATTTTTCAATATTAAACTTTCAAACATTAGACACATAAATATTTACCATTATAAGTTTTACACATATACTGTAACCTGCAATGCTGTTCATAACATACAACACAAATAAACACCCATATAATCTTATTGACTAAACAAACATGTTAACCAAGTTATTTCAATTCTTTTTATTTCTGTGTGTCTGAAATTAACTCAAATTTTAAATACTGATAGCAACTCAGTTACAAACAAAATAAGATTAAGTTTCAAGAATGAATTTATTGTTACTATAAACAAATAAATATAATGTTACATTTACTTTCAATCTATTAATTTATTTATACTGACACACCCAAAAATACTACAAAAGATTATTATTTCTTTACTAGATTTGCTTGTTAACTTACTCTCTTATCTAAGTATTATTTAATCTTAAAACTCTAATTATTATATTGATATTTAAGTTCTTTTTCGAGAGCTCTCTTCACAATAAAATATAATTGTTTTTGTATCACCTGCGTATATCTGCCGTTACCGTTGCTTGTGTGTGTGTTTGTGTGTGTGTGTGTGTGTGTGTGTGTCCAGAATCCTGAGAGTATGATGATGTTGATGATGATGATGATGACTATGCTGATGCGGTGTTTGTTGTCTCTAAATGTGGTTGTTGGTGATGCTTCAGAATTCCTTCTTACGTCTTGGTGTGAGTGTGGTAGTGTGCGTGTGTGTCCAGAACTTGATCGGCAAACGGGCAGCGTAACGTCCTGTAGATTTGTTGAGTCCGAGTGTGTGATCGCCCAAAGTTGCCAGTGGTATTTATACTGGTGTCGATTTGACAGGAACATTCCTGCTTTTGACAGGTTAGAGATGGCCAGTTCGCTCCAGAGCGTCCTTTTTATTACACTCACTTTTTGGTTAATTATCGCGAACTCATGACAATATTCGTCACATGAGCGATCTCATTGTTTGCGTAATTTTTCTCTGGTCACTCACATATACCACACATATTAATTACTCTTTAATTACACTAGTATTTAATATTAATTAAATAGCATCATTAATATTACACCTGTGGAAAAAATGTTACATTACCATACTCGTTAAAAATCCCTTAATGTAATGGTGTCTTTATAATTGGCGTAAGTCTTCGCTTACAGGTTTAACACAAGTAATTAGTTTTTTATAATCCTGTTAAGACCTGAATAATTGGAACAAACAATTCGTAGCACATCACCCCATCGCGTCGTTCGAAACAGGTCACAGCTGGCTCACACACACAAACACACACATGCTATATCTTACGCAGCGCCAGGTGTACGTTTTTCGACAGGTCAGATTTTGTCAATTCCTGCATTTTCTTGCACAAAACTGTCTAAAACTGTTCCTTATACTTGCTATGCTAATTACATATTAAACATACCGCCCTGGGCAAATATGCAAATATACGTATTGTTGCAGTATTGAAAAACGTATTGTAGTTTAACAAGTTTTCCTAAATTAACTTTATTTTAGTTATTTACGTTTCACAAGTTTGTATCTTTTTCATGCTCAAACTTAGCATGCTAATTCGAAAATTCTTTTTCTACCCTTCATCAACTTGAAGGCAGATAGCAATGACGGAATCAACACAGTACTCTATTTTGCTGCCAATGAATGTCGTAGGCTAAAGAAAACCACGGCGATTCTGACTTTTGATCAACCTTTGTACATGCGAGCCCAAGAGCTTGTTCACAGCCAACAAGGAGACACTAACTTGTCTAATATAGTACTTCGACTTGGTGGTTTTTACTTACTTATGTCACTTTTAGGTGTGGTTGGGTACGTGATGGATGGTAGAGGACTTAAAGAGAGTTGTGGCAAACGGTTTATGCACCTATCACAACAGAGCACATGATGTCAAGACATCAATATGCACGCTCCTTAACAGCTCACCTTTTAAGGTATATGGTATATGTTCAAATTTTGTTGAATATGAGTTATCTCCAGTGCCACTGTCATTGTTTGATGAAAGCGATACGAGGAATCTGCTCTTTGCTCTATTTTCAGACCGATTTCGGATTTTCATCTACAGAATTGCAAGTATGTAGTTCACGGGGACCATCTTCTACACAAAGTGGTCTGGCCTTCTCAAACGACTTACGAGTGTATATACAAAGCGTACAGCAATTATGTGGTAGAGCACTATGGTCATGATGCGATAGCCGTGTTTGATGGTTATGATTCTAGTTCGGTCTTAACTAAAAACATGGAAATACAGAGACGTTCTTTAAAAATCTCCTGCCCTGACATTCTCTTTAAAGAAACTATAAATTCAACTGTCAAACAAAGCAAGTTTTTGTCGAATTTGACTAATAAAAGCCGAGTTATTAACCAGCTGGCCAAGAAACGTGAAGATGAAGTCGTTACTGTTATCCAGGCCAATGACGATGCAGACATACTCGTTGTCCATAGTAGAGTGTCAAAGCAACACCACCGAGCCTGTCGTCGTAGTGTGAGAAGATGTAAACTTGTTGATTCTGATGACTGCACTTACACCCCAACACAATTCCGTCTACTTTTTTAAACCTGGAAGGCGCAAAATTCCCGATGTATTTTTCCACTCAAAAGACAACCAGCATGACTTCAAAGACATCAAAGACCAACAACTGTTCCTGCATACATTAAGTGGCTGTGACACAACTTCGTCATTTTTTAAATAAGGGAAAAAGAAAATTTTCGAATTAGTCCAATCTGACACTGGACTTAGAGGTTTGTTGTCAGTTTTCAATGATACGTCAGCACAGCCTGAAGTCTTGCAAGCTGCTGGAGAAAAATGTCTAGTGCGCATTTACGGAGCAAAGGATAAAGAAACTTCTTAAAACAAGTACAGATGCAATAAATTTTGTCAGTTGGTGTCAAAAGGAAAACATGAAGTAACTTGGAAATTCTTCCACCGACAACTGAAGCTGCACATCAACATATATTAAGAGTCTTGACCAAGTGCAGCTGTGGTACAGAAATATTTTGGATCGTGAAAAGTGGGGATGGCAGAAACAGCATGGGAATTTCTTAGTTCCAGTTAGCACCTTAAAGCCTCCCGCACCTGAAAACCTTTTAAAGTTGGTTGTGTGCAGATGTATGTGGCACTCAGGATGTGGCTGCGTGAAAGCAGGTTTAAGGTGCAACTTAGCATGCTCTCATTGTAAGGGGATTGGTTGCAAAAACTCATCACAGCCTGTGGCAGAAGAGGAAGAAGAAAACCTTGAAGAAGATTATGATGAAGATTTGAACCAACCTGAGGATGCAACAGCAAATGATTACACCAAGGAAGATGAAGGGGTGTCGGCAATTGAAACGATTTCTTCCCACTTTGATCGGCCGAGCACATCAATAGTAACAAGAAAAATTTTGTTTTGACATTATATTTCTTTTTTAGCCATGACTTATTATATACATTTTGACTTATTTAAAACATTGTCACATATTATTTCATTTAAACTACTAAATGTTTGTACTTAACACCAATAAATGTATTGAATATCTACATTTTTGTTCATGTATTCTTCGCCAGAACGCTCAAATAATGGTAGTAAAGATTACGATAACTAAAAATAAGCCATACACACATGGCAGCAATGTATGTAAATAACGTAATATTACAGCAGATCTTGAATGTAAATTTTAAATTTGGTCACTTAAGAGTTGTAGAGATTTATTTGTGCTAGAACAGCTTAATTTTTTCTCTTTACGTTTTTGTAAATCTCTATGACATCAACTAAATATAAAAATAAGAGAAATTAGTTAAGTAAGAAAGCGCTCAATATTAACAAAATATGAAATTTGATATTTTCAAACCCCTTTTTTCCCCTTGTAAAAACCGTAATTAAACCTTAAACCCCTAATAGGCTATATTATAATCATTTGTATGTTTAATTTCTTTATTATTATTTTTACTTAAACCTAATAGGCAATATTATAGCCATTTGTATGTTTAATTCCTTTATTATTAATTTTCAGTCATTCAGTTTTTTCCTCACCATATAGCTTAAAACATATCTTCTTTGATTATGTGAAACAGTAATTGAAGGTGTCCAGTTCATTTTTAAAACTTAAAGTCTAGCAGACCCAATGGTGATTTATTGCGGCGCATTGAACCGCACAGGTCAATCTTTGGCCCACAGACACAAAAAATTACAGTTTTATAGAAAATTTCATGTTCTACAACAAAGGTTTAGTACAGTGTTATCGAATCTTAAGTGATATTTCAGAAAAACACAAAAATATACTGGAAAACACGAAACCGGAAATATATTTATAAAGATGGCGGCCGTTCTCAGCCGCAAAGTCTATGGCCCACGGAGATGATTTTTTTTTTATATAGGAAATTTTATGTTCTACAAAAAAGGTCCAGTACAATGTTATTCTATCTTGATTGGTTGTTGCGCAAAAAAACAAAAATATGCTGAAAAACACATACCGGAAATGGATTTTTCAAGATGGCGACCGTTCCCACCAATTGATTTTAATTGAGTTTGCCGGGTTGTTTCTGGACCTAACCCAGACATGTGTACCAAATTTCAGCTTGTTCCGAATTATTTCCACTGATAAATATAATTTGCCTGTAGTAACATGGCACGTATGTTTTCAGACAGAAATGTTATCAGCAGCTGAAATAATCGGAATAAAAGATATAGACCCAGAAGAAAAGTATCTACTTATTTGTCATCTACCTGACAGTAACATTTTGCTTCCGTTTTCTTCGTATAACGTTGGTAAATTACAGGACTCATGTGCACAGTTATGCGGTTTCTCCCTTTTTACACTTTCTTATAATCATTTGTGAGCCATCACCAACATTTAAAAAGACATTCTAGATTACTGTCTCTATTATAAAATCTGATTGCTCTTATCCCCCGATACGAGTTGTAGTTATAAATTGAAAGTATCAATAGAAATAAAAATAGAAATCATTATCTCGTTAAATAAATACCCATAGACACTGCATCTAGAATATATTTTTACTTGAAATTTACAAGATTATTATGAAGAATGTCCACAAAACCCCCTTTGAAATCCCTTGAGTTTTAATCCGATACACCGGCTAGTAAGCAAGCCAATTCACCATAAACCCTTGACGTGAGTTTAAGAAAGTGTAACAAAATCTCTAACTTCAAATAATTTTGTTTGCGTTTAGAAAAATAATGGAAACATACATATTATACAAGATAAGGCTGGGAACAGGTACAGGAAAGGGATATTAATAAGGAGTATTGAATTATTGGATGTATTTTGTTGTAATTACAATAAAATGACTGTAAAAATGTTTTCTGTAGTGTTATTATATTGCTTTGTGTAAGTTTAAAGGCAATTTTTTTAAGCATAATCTTCACGATCAAAGGGCTGGTGCCTTGCAGATATCACACTAAAATGTAGCGTTTTCCTTCACTTTTCCATCAATTCTTAAATAATATTATTATTAGAAATTATATTTATAAATAATACCGTATATATTGTGTTGTGTTGTGTGTGTGGGCGCGCGCTCTTATACATACTTAGACATACATGTATGTAACAAACATCTGTTTTTGGTTGTACTTTCTGCGGAAATGGAAGACCTGTGGCTTCATTTTCCATACACATACTGTAAAAATAAATAGACATGAAGATATTTTTATAGCTACTGTGCCGAAATTACGCATCTTTAATTAAAGATGAAATAAAATTATAAAATTTACGTTTTGCCTGCAAAAGAACTCAAATTTAAAAACTGATGTCGCTTATAATGACAGCTGGAATAACGCAGTTATACTGCCTTGTTGATTAATAATTATTTTCTGTTTATTATTTTTATAACTTTATTTACTTTATTTTCTATTGCCCACACATTCTTATAATGTTTTTAATTGTTTTATTTTTTAAATTTGTTTATGTATTTATTGTTTTCTACATTTTATTAGCTACATTTTTAACTATATTACTAAATACTTTACCAAATTAAATTTTAGAGCCCTATCAACACACACATATGTAATTTACTTTTTACTAACCAATTATCCTTAAAATTTTAAAGTCGTTTTATTCTTTAATTGTTTTTTAAGTTTTTTACATTTTAGTACGTTTTATATTTTTCATATTTTTTTTACTAACTTACTAAATACTAAAAATTTGGTTGTTTGTAAGTTTTGATTTCGATTACGACACAACCAGACAGTAAACACGGACATTTTGTAAAACGAAACAAGCGTCAGGCACAACAGAAAGAGACAATATAAAGATTTCACACAATTATAAAGTATTTAATAATGCCATTATTCTGTAAACAGTGACTTGGCATGTTGTGACTGTTGCAATGTTTCTCCAAAGACGAGTCTAGACATCAATAGTCGTTGTATATTTTGGTATGTGTAACACTTTGTGTACATGTTACGATTCATGAAAAAACGTATTCACATAATTATGATCCACATTGATCTGGTATCTTAATTTCTTTGAAGAAGTAACATCAATAATAGCGTCGCACGTGAAAAGATTGTGTGTGTGTGTGTGTGTGTGTGTGTGTGTGTGTGTGTGTGCCTATGTGTTTAAAAAACAAGCAGATGTAAACTATTCATAAAGAACAGGAGAGACAATATTATTGCAACAATTAGACTAAAACTATTTAAGTAATATAGAGCACATTTACTTACATGCAATTACAATTAGTTAGGTCAGTTCTTCCACCCACGAATATTTCCGTTACTGTTATCACAATTACTATCACTGTCACTCAAATCGGCTTCACTGGTGCTATCCCGTCCTATATTAATTTCTAAACAATCTTTTACAGTATCCATTATTTAGTCCGATCTTACATAGTCATTTTCAGTTTTAATGACGTCACATCTTGATCTCCAGTCTGCGAAAGAAATGGAATAGAATCCCTTTTTCGCTAAGTTTATGAGACTGTCTACAGAAAAATGCACATTGTTTTTCTTTTAACTTGCTCCTTCACGGTTGCCCAATTCAGTTTGATAGGATTAAGATCCGGGTGATAAAGTGGAAGTCGTAAAACGTAATATCCATGGTTAGCCAAAATAGTGTATATTTTAAAAGTTTAGTATGTTGATTTATTTTGTTTAATTAGTGCATAGAGCTCAGGTTTTAACATAGATGGAGTACAAGCAATGTCATGGTTTTCTAACCAGTTAATCATGTCTGCTTTTTTCTTAATGATGCTGGAGGTAGATTTATTTGTACATTGTGATAGGCATTGTCTATTACTATTACGCTGTTCTTATTCAAATGAAATGAAACTAAACGCTTAAATTTTGATGAAAACTGATGTTTTCTGAAAAGTACGCACACAATAATCTCCACAGCGTCTCGGAGAAAACTGAAATTTGTTTCTCTGCTGACGCATGCGCACTACATAACCTGTGCCGTTAGCACGAAAACGGTTGATTCATGTCTAGTAAATCTTACTGTACATAACCTGTTTTCATTTAATTAAAGTCGCAAACAGACAAAAAATTATGGCATCTTCGGTTATTATAAATCTGGTTTCTCTGTTCATAGATTACGTTAACAAAAGTATTTATTTTGTAACTTTTAACAAGGAAAAGAGGCGAAGGATACTTACGAAGGTGAATAACGATAACTAGCTCATTAAGTGGGCTCGTTGTACGTGTTGCGGCAAATTTTATCACACAATACACAAAACAGCAGGCAATTTTAAATAAGTCACACTGAGTACCTGCCATTAGTCACATCACTGCATAACTATAATGAAACTGTTAGACACAAGGAGGAACAGTTAATTTTAAAAGCGATGATTATTTGCCACAATACAAATTGTTACGAATATTACGACACTGTTTCTCTTACAACGGTAACAGAAGACAAGACGCAAACAGGTGCCGCGCATTTGTCAGAGACATTCGGCAGAGTTGGGGTATAATGACAGTCGTTTGGAAGCAGGTATTAGAGAAATTAATTACCAGTGTTTAAACGCACATAGAAATGAACGTCAAGGAAATAAATGTAAACTATAATTTAACCAGCATACAATTGTGAATAAACAATGGATCATCTCATAAAAAGAAGCATGCTGACTTGAAGGTTATACACTATAACTATTTCAAGTATTACACTATTTATTACTAACAGTAATAGGGTTATCGGTAATATCTTTGCAAATTGTATACTTTTGTCTCTGTATGAGCATGCCATTTGAAGAGTGGAAAATTCTACATCTGGTCAGTTTAGTCATAAGAAATTAAATACATTAAGTGTGTGTCATATTTAAATTTTTATTTTCAATTATAGCCTGGTAATCAATATGAGTAACAAATAAATACATTTTGTTAAACGAAATATTAAACTTTGATAACGAACCAATTGTGGTTTTAATTTTTCCTTTGGCAAAATAACAGATCACATGAATGCATTTTGGACAGAAACTCACCATTTTGGTTTAATCCTTGTAGATAAAGATGAATGAATAATCGTCTTTAAAGTTTTGCATTAAAAATATTGTAATATATATTTTCATTGTTAACCTTGTTTTTTTATAAATAATCTTACAAAAGTAATGTGGTAGGAATAATAAGAATATTATAAACAACGCTTAATAATTTAAAGGTGTACTGTATTTTTTTTAAACATGTTTACAAAATATTAAACATTTATTAATGCAGTCAGCGATTTAAAAATATACTAAGTGTACATTAGGTACAAAAATTCCTAGAAAAGTAAATGCAGAATAAGTAAATTGCTTTACTTATTTCTTTTTCTGACACAATCAAATGCACCCTCAAGTCACCTGTTGTTTTGAATGAAAAAAACTTCACTATTCATTAATATCACAACACGAACTAACAATCAACACATTCTTGTATACAGGGCTATTCCTATATTATCATTAGTTTGCTTCACAGAATTTGGTGTACAGCGAACTGGTATGGGGGGAAATGGATTTTTACAATGACATTCAAATACGATTGAATGGGTTGAGGAAAAAAACATGATTCATAAACAATGTTTAAGTATAAAAAAATTATTCATAAATTTAATACAAAATTCAGGTGTGAACAAATATAATTTTAACATAAAGATTTTATTCCAAATAAAAAACTGTTTTGTCAAAGTAAATGTTTGAACTTTCCCTATTTGAAAGTTTAAAGTAATTAATTACCTGCTTAATTGTATTTTTTGCTTAATGCTTTCCGTGTCGCCTCGAAGGAAATTAAATCTGCTTTACAGTCACTTCACTAATTACTGCATAAAGGCAAAAGAAAAGAGTTAATTTACTTTACTAAAAAGATATAGAGACAAAAGTGCGTCCCACAAACTTAATGGGAATATGAATGGTATTTTTCTTCTTATTTGTGAAAACCATTATCAGGTCTCTTTTTATGTTACAGACAATTAAGGAATATTTTTAAAAGTAACATTTTGTTCTAGCCTAGCGAACGACCAATCTCAACTACATCCCTCTATGAGATTTGGCCTCCTCAACAATCCTATACCATGCCCTTCTGTTTTTAGCAACAATGTTCCATCCTCTGATCCCCAGGTCCTCTTCAGCACATTCCGTCCACCTCTTCCTCGATTAGAAGTAAACAATTAAACAATGAAAATATAAATTTTTACAAGAAACAATTTTGTCGCTACGCTATTGAAACAATAAATTAACACTCATCACTTCAAATACAATTTCACAGTAAAACGTGTTTTTACTTGTAAGAAAATTACATGATTTTGATTTTAACTAACTGAAAATAACTAACACGTAACATAACTTTGACTCTCTGCTTGTGAGGATAGATTCAAATAACATCATGTAGGGCTACCATACTGGAACCGACATTTTAACAATTCTTAAAATTTTAGTTCTAACATCATACAGTATATTAATGCGCTAACATGCTTATATACTGTATTAAGCAGCCACTGCTAGCAATACTAAAATGTATGGTAGTATTCAAAATTTAAAAATATAATTTTGCCATTCGAATGTTTTTATATTGTTATATTGTCTTTAGAATATTTTAATAATTTAACTTTTATTCTTTAAAAAAAAAAAAACTGAATTGTAAGTGAAGGAACGTATGTTAAAAGCGAGAGTGATTCCCATAGACCTGTTGGCTCTAGAGCGGAATCATTTATTCAAAAGAAGATAGGAAATTGGAAGAGATGCTCCAAAGCATGAAGCCAGGGAACTTACTCTCCGGCACTGGCAAGATCGTTGGGATAGAGAGGATAGAGGAAGATGGACCGCAAGGCTCATACCAAACTTGAAGGAATGGATCGACTGCAACACGGTGAGCTCAACTACCATTTGGCCCAGTTGCTCAGTGGCCACGGCAATTTTAATGCCTACCTAATACGGGAAATGCGCAAAGCCCAGCATGCCAATACGGAGACTCTCCCCATGAAGATGCATCGCACACGTTTTTCAAGTGCTGCAGATACGCAAGACAGAAGATGGTATTGGAAATGGGGCTCAGGGTGTCCACGCCCGAGAGCGTAGTTGCGCTTATGCTTCTTGGTAAGGTGGAATGGGACCGCATCAATGTATTTATTCAGTGAGTTCTACTAGAAAAGAAGACAGGCCCAACTTGCACCCAACGGGCAGTAAAAGATGAAGAATATCTAGAAGAAGCCCGATAAGAGCGTAAAAAGCTCCACTCTGAAGTAATGCTATAAGTCGTTACAGGATGGATGTGAATGCCTGAGTTAGAGGTGAGTTTTTGGCTGGGTAAGGGTCCCACACACACCAGAGGAAGCACGGCCTCTCATAAAGCATTGTCCCCTCTACAAAAATTGTATGGTAAAATACAAGTAATGATATTTTAATATACTTTAAAACATTAATGTTAAACGTTTATTGCTACCAGTCAGTTTGACAATATCTTTTAGTTCAATTACGTTGCTATTAAAAAAATTACACATTATCTGTTTCTTTTAGAGAAAATGTAATTATGGAGACAAATAATTTCCTAAGAAGTGTGTAACATTATTACCACAGGCATAAAACTATTCTTTATTATTTGAAGAACTTAAAATTGCTGTAGTTCTTAACCATTTGTTGCACCACCTATAACTCCATAAATCGATTTGTAAACTGCTATCCGAGAGGATAGTTATGACTGCAGAGTGTATTTCGGACAGTAACAAAGATATAGGGAAATGGAATTGAGAGAACGGGGCTTTTTATTGTTCTCTCAGATTCAGGGATAAGGTAAGAGACCCCCTACATCCTAGTCTGACGTTTATTGTTTTCGTCGATGACAAGGAGGAAAGTTATACATCTAATATACGTTACATAGCGCCGCCTAAGGGGACACGGTTTAGACACTCTGTTTAAAGCTGCAAAAAATCAACATTCTGTTACACTTTGTATTCGCAAAAGTTCAACTACATTTATTTAAATTTCATACACACATCATTCGTTGAATTTTACATGTGTGTAAGTTTATAAAAATATTAATTTTACCGTGTAAAATAATTGCGAATTTTGAATGTCTTTTATAAATTTCTTCTCGATTGTTACTAGTGGCGTTACGAAAAATAAACACGCCTTACAAATACAAACAATTGCATTCTTACGTTTAGAATATTACTAAGATGATGATATTATGGATACCACGGATGTAATTTAGCATATCATAGATATTAAATATACTATAATATACAGCCGTTGATATGACCTATAAAATTGATTTTATGTTTGCGACTATTCTTAAATATTGTTTTCTATTTATCCCAATATTTTTCTTAGAAAAAGTAAACGAAATGTTCATAAATCTCAATAATGGTGCATGTTGACAATTTCAGAACAGCTTACACGTTTAGACCAGCAGAAATAAGATTAAATTATTATTATTATAAACACAATGAAATTAAATAAGGTTAACGAAATGAATGTTCATACAATCTCATTTTTCGTAGCGGAGTTCGTTTTGTTGTCGAGCGCACTACGTTTTTAAATAACAAAAACATTAGTACCAGATGAATAGGCCTACTGGAAAATACTTTGAAAACTATTTTCCACATATTTTATCTTTCTTGTATTTTTAAAAGCAAAAATGATTATTAAATCAATTAATTGTATGCAACATATTACGCACTCTAACAGACCTGAAAATGAAATAATTTTTCAATAATAAAGTCCTTTCTGATTAATTGGGTAACCAATTTATTTACCTGCGTTTAGTTAAATGCTATTATGCATACTTTCAATTTATTGCAAATGTTAATTTTACAATCAATAAATAAAAACACAACTGAATTTTTAAAGTTACCCGTACCACTAACTGACCCTGTATTTTAGGAATTATTTTTTACATATGTGTAAAGGAATTACATCATAGTGGACATTGTAGTATGTTTAAATTTTAAAAACACAAGGTACAGCACTCAATTCCCACTATTTGTATAATAGTAAAGTTTTAGAAAAACATTACAGTACATTTTTGATTGTTGGAATTGTTAATAATAATAACTTGTTTGTTTTTTAGCAATTGATATAAATTAAAGGAAATTATTTAGTTTAATACAAACAGGCAATGATAACAGATGTGTCCTGTTGGTGTCTCTGCAGATAAATTCAGATTGTGGCTCCTTTACCTACTGTGAAATACTCCAGGTAATGGAATTATTACTACTCTGATTGTCACAATTAGGATACGGGCATCACACTCGCACACACCCGTTTGGCGGACACATGTCCTGCTTTACAGTCTGAGTGTTGGGAGTCAGTGCAAGCGTGCGCCTTGCATTGACTCTGGCACGCACTCTGGTACGTCGTACGGATTAAATATATTAACAGAAACTACATATTTGAGTTTTCTTGTTACGTCATTTAATGTATTTCTGTAAGCAATAGTTTCCATATTCTTTAATAAATTCTGTATAAAGTTCGTTAACATATTTGTTTAATATTCTGTTGTTAGTGTTGCTCCTATCGTAGAAGGTGGTGTCCTACAATGTAGTTTTTACTTTGTAAAAGGGTTAACTTTAAGTATTGAAAGTTAACTTTACGTTAAAGTTAAATTACACATTTTTAGTTCTCTTCTTCTTCTCCTCCTCCTCAACCCAGAGGTGAGTGGGCTTGAAATTTCTTTCTTTATGTAGGCAGCCTCTTGATTACCACATACCTTCTTCCTTTTCTTACCCAAACCGTGGATTCTTACCTGGGCCTTGGCCTTACCCTCCCACTACGCCCTCGATCGGGGCGGCGAACAAGTTTGAATGACATAGCAGGTTCCCATACAACTTTTGCTTTCTACAGTTGTTCTAATCAACTTTTTTTTTTAGTTTTATAAGCACATGAATACAAATAAGTTTCCTTTCTGTACTTACTTTAATACTCTCTTCCCACTTCAACCTGGGTCTGCCACTTCTTCTTTTACCTTCTGGTTTTGCTTCCCACGGTCTTCTACGGTATCTTCGATTTTACATTCTACAGACGAGGCTAAACCGTCTCAACTGTGAGCATTGTATCATATCAATTAGAGGGATCATCTCAAAGTTCCTGCGGATAGTGAGGTTTCGTATTATATCTATTACTATTTTAACAAAACATTTAATTTCATTTGGATACTTATGCCGACTGTCACTTGCTGAAGCCTTATTAACCAAACAACTACTATTTTTAAAACTTATCACACAACACTTCGACTACTAAACATCATGTAATCGTCTTTAAGTGAAAGGTAAACTAGTACATTAAATACAAACTTAAGCCTACTCGAGACTTGTTCACTAAGAAGCCGTAAAAAAAGAAAAAACCACCACTTCTACAAAGTTAAATACAACTACAGAAAACCTATATAAAAGAACCGTTACTTACCCTCTAAGTCCGCTGGACAGAACCGGCAAACATTACCACACTGACTCAAGTTTACACAACGAACAACATTGCGTCAATGGTGGTGCTTCTCGGTTCTGTCCAGCGGGCTTAGAGGGTAAGTAGCGGTAAGTAGGTAGCACTTATGTGTGGTAAATTCTAACGATGGTACTTGTCCGACCTAACCCTGCTGATAATGTTCACGTACCACCGAAAGTTTGGTTAAAATACTGAACTCCAAATCTTTAAGATTCCAATTTGAGAGTTATACTCTAGCTATTCTACGCCTATTCTTTGTCATTCTAATGTCTGTTAAACAAATGGTCGAGGTAAACCCTAAGAACTCGCTTCCTTGTTCAACAAGAAGCACATGTTATAGGGTGACTTTCAGATGTAATTTTCATTATCTGTGCCAATCAGAAAGACCAAAGAAGGACTAGTGACCACTACTAGTTTTTGTGGACAGGTGTTCTGAGTACCGGTGCCCTGAGCATGGATACGATACCACGATAACTTACGTTCTTTAATCTAACAACCAAGACATGATAGGTGCAGAATTTTACGTTTGTGTCTGTAATAAATATTTATTAAAAAGCAAAGCTAGATATGGTGGCAAAACATCAAATAAGTGAATGATTGAGTTCTGAAGAAATTACATATCAGCCTCTATATCCGGTGGTGAACACTATCCCCAAACCTTCGTGAGGAAGGACTGTGCTTTTGCATAAAATGTTAGTAGGTCGAACGAAGAGCTGGCCTAAGGGAGCTGTGATCTAATTCCTGTAATGGATTTAGACTCTCGCTGGGCGTTATCGGCCGAGGGTGAATGGTGTCTGTAACAAAGTCTTTCCTGTCAATACTATACTAGTCATTTTTCTTTTTTAAAAACTAGCCTTTCTTTCCATTTGTCTTCTGTTTCCTGAGCGACGATTCTGTTTATCCGTATAATTATATATTTCTCAGAAAAACATTTGTTTCTTAATACGTTAGTGTCTTTTGTTTGTTTAACACCCACTATTCTAATCCATGCCATAACGCTACATTCCATACAGGCTAGTGAATAGCTAGCCATCAGGGAGGTCAAAATATTTTTCAGGAGGTGCAAACAATTTTTCAGAGGAGAAAAATAATTATATATTTTTTATACATACATACATGCACATATTAGTTTGTTATTCTTATATCATAATAAAAATTAGTACACAGATTGTATTCATTTATTAAAACATTTATTGCTTCAAAATATGCATAAAATTAATGGCTTGTAAAAGTTAATGTTTGATCTTCCTTAAGTAGTGCTCAAGTTTATAAAGTTTTAATATTATGATCGCCGTAATGAAAACATCGGAGTAGGTTTTAGTGTGTATGAGGGTCCACTGTGGACAAACATTTTCAACGTTCACTATTGAGCGTTGCTCAGAGTAAAGCTGCAAATATACAGTGTACGCTTCACAGAACAAACACGCGGAAAAGAAGGAGAGCTCCGGAGTCGCTAATGAACCCTGAGCATCTTGAAGTGATGCATATGTAGAAATCTATAGAAATGCACATAGACTATAACACAAGTATGTACGCACAAAGTATTTCCAACAGTTAGAAGGATATTAATGCAATTAACGTCAAAGAAAGTGGTTTAAGTTTACATTGCAGAGTAAAGATAAATACTTTTAACATTAATATTATTTATTTAATAAGAAAAATAGAAACAATTTTTCGGCATTTGAGAGACAATCTCACGTTTGAAGAACTGTTTTAAAAAACCATAAGTTGAAGCGACACAACATTTGAAAAGAATGGAATATGAGCACTTCTAAACATGCTACCTAAATTTTAAAATTTTATTTAAATTTTTCAAAAAGGTGTACATTTTTGAACCTTTTTTATGAATGTTGTTAGACGTTCTAAAGACACAATTTTGTCAGTATTGGATTCGTTGTGTCTTCGTGGTAACGTGTCCATTCTTTAAAACAATAAATTTAAAGCTTATGCTGACTTTTGCTTGTACACATCTTTTACTATTTATCAACTAGACAGAAGGGACGCTGAGGAGTTTGGGCACGCTGTACACTTGACACAAAAAACTTCAAGCTCGCAAACATATGATTTCTACTCTAGTTTTACATTTTTGGGTGATAAATTGCCAGAAACAGTGTAAAGAATAATTTTCCACTTTTTGGCTACTAAGGTAGGAATTGGAATTGTTATTAACAGCAATCTTTGTGGGATCTAATTCGAAATGTATAGCTTCTGACAGCATTGAAGTTGTTAGGTTTGGGTCAAACTTTCAGTCAGTTGTTTGCTTCTAGCAATCACGTTGTTATGTAATATGCTGTCCCGTGTTTCATGAATTTTTAAAATAAATGTCAAATTATTTTGTTGAAATTAGAAAGATGACATTATGGTACAGTTGAAAAAGTTGTATAATAATGAATTCGTCAGTGAGAGTAGGATTCCACGTAGTTTTCTAAATTGAACCTAAAGTTTAAAAAACATTTCATTAAAATTTATTAAAAGCCTATTTAATGAAGGGGTAGAAAAAATGTCACTCACTTCTTCATTTTAAATACTATTCCTCCACGGTGGCGATGTATTAATAACGCCTCGTAATAGTTTTACGCTGAGAAATAGGAACTATTTGCACGCGTTATGTAAGCAGGAAGATGACACAGCGACCTCACAATTTACCGACATTCCTCTGGCTTCCAAAGGTTGGTCGATTGTCCTATCAACGTCTACGAAAAACTGGTAACGTATAACGTACTTTACCACACAGACTGTGTATTGAAGCTGTGTTTTGGAATATAATATACGAAATATAATTCTGCGGTCCAATCAATGCTAATATTGCAGGTATAATGTGTGGCGGTTCTCAAAAGCTGTTTAAAACAAGATTTGTGCTAAAATATGTTCACGCTCTGTATGAAATTGCAATCACAATTATTAATTTAGCAAACAAACAAGTTACTTGATTACTTTAAGTGATTATAAACAACTATCCCTGCATTTAATTTGTATCAATGTTCTAATATTTAGTGTTATTAAGGGAACTTGCATAAAAACAAGGGATGAACACAGCAAGTCAACTAAAAATCGTTCTGTGTAAACGGCGTGATTAAATACTTAAAATTAATAAATTTACATTAAAATAATCTTCCGGTATTAACTGAGCGAATTTTTGATACACATACACAAATTTTTTATTTCATACGACATAACAGCAGTTTATACTGATGCAGAGTAAGGTATCACCCTACTCCATACGGTAATAACACTCGCATAAAAGGGAACATCAGTGAATAGTTATCAAATTTTCCAAGGCTATTTTATAAGTCGGTTATCAATAACCGACGTTCTCCTGTGTCACCATGAAATCCAAACTTATACCACATCACATTAAATCAAATTGAAAACTTCTATTTTTTTAAATACTGTTTATCATTTACAAGGTCTGTACTCACTGTTTGAGACGATGTTTACATTAGCATTTTAAATCAAGCCGGTTTTGCCTGAAATCGTCAGTGTAGTATAAATAAAAATATATTCATTAAAATACATTTTGCGTATTTTTTTGTAAATGATGTAGAGTTAAAACCCGATTATTTAATAAAAAATAAAATTTATTATTACAAATTTTTAACACCAATCAGAGTTTCATATCTTAATTATTTATTACGCAATAATATTCGGCTCATATAGACTACATTATTTCTTTACAAACATATTGATACTTTTGGTTTATAAACGCTGTTTGCACTCACTAGAAATTTGTAACCTATCATTAAAAAATAAAGTGCACTATATTTAAGTAGGTATCTCACAGCAGGATGCCCACTACTATAGGGTAAAGGAAATGTTATATTAGCAAAGAATGTACATCTGAGCCACGCGTGTTAAAAGCAGAGTTTACTACTATGTAGTAATAACCTACATGTTTTAAAATAGATTGCGTTAGTGTACGCAGGTGGCCCTTTACACATAATATTATTTACTTATCACTTTATTGTAATCTCTCAAAGATTTATGAAATCTTTATTTATTGAAATGTCTTATGTACATTAGTCGATTCGTTTAATGTTATATACGTACATTTCTTTATTTAATAATTATTTTTCTTTGCTACCATTCAGGATAAAGAATTGATACATTTAAATTATTGGTTACATTTAAGAAGAAACATAATATACAAAGGTACTGGAAATTTTTTGTAGTTTGAATTAAAACCAAAACTATATAGAGTTTAATAAGAAATAAACTACTACATATATGTAAAAAAGGGAATTATAGGGATGGTGCTAAGGAACATTTATTTCACACTCACACGCACATATATATTGTAACAATACGACCTATAGGTTACTGCCTTCTTCCTTAAAGCCCCGCGTTGGGTTCGTCACTTTGTAAGAAGACCCTTTTATATGGCTGTAATCTGATCAAGCCCCACTAAGTTTGGGCTAGCCACTTGGTCACCAGACCGCTGTATGCCGGTCGTTACAAAAGAATAAAAATAAAATGGAAATTTCAATAATAATAGAATTTCCAAACAATAAAATAATTTTGTTTATGTTTATAGAGGTATGTATACAAGATCAATCTGTTTTTTAAAAGATTCTGGTAAAATTTTAATAACAGGTAGGTATTTATTGACCGTCGAGCACTTCTTGAAGATTTGCACCAAGTCTGGAGTTAAATAGATTAACTCCAGGTAATAATCGATTGGTGACTTTCCTTACTGGTCCAATATCTTGTTCAAAATAGAATATATTCTTCTCACTTAATACCTTCAGCCTTATAAATACCCTTAAATTACCCTGTGAAATAAGTACAGATACAAAATAATGGAAATATAAAGATTTATTGACAATTTTAAATAAATAATCGATATTTTATCGATGGAGAGCAATTATCGACTCTGTCTCAGGAATTATCGATTGTGTCATACAGAACAAAATTTTATGTTATATTATATTAAAGACAGGTTCTTTGAGCGATTAGGATTAATAGTCAGAGAAGGGTGACGAGAAAGTATAACATTAACAATTAGCACATAAATACAATAATTACTATTTAATAGTATTTAAATAATTCAGGTTATGATATTAGAATAAATGTTTTGTCGAACCAATGAAGACTGATGTGACGTCAGTGACTACGATGTAGTAGGCAGATTTCGTTTTCAAGATGGCCGCTCCTTGGGTTGGTCTTGGCTATTGCATATGCGTCGAGTCAGAAAATTACTATAAAATTACCTTCATCAAGGTTTAAAATGTCCCCGCACTGGTGTAATATGTCTGTTAATCTATTTGGTGTATTCTGGTGAAGTGTCCTGTGTAAACTTGCGTTAGTTAGTTTATTTTCTATTTGTTCAACTACTACGGTTAAGTTTTCAAGTTACGGTTAGGTTTGTAGAGTGAATCAGTTGTAATATAATGTTTTACTGTTTACTGTCACTCGTATAGTGAAGTTAGAGGTTTGTTTTCACTATTGTCGTGAATGTTTTTATAGTATTGGCTTCAAAAAGTGTCTAATTTGTCTAACTCCCGTTCACTGATTTCAATGGCTAAACGTTAGCATCATGTTCGACTCGATTTTTAAGAACGTTTTTGTCACACACCTATTCAGCTTGATATTCAACAAAAGACTAATTAACTTGGTCATACATCTTGCCCAGTTAATCCTTGAAAAAGTATTGTTAACATTTTTCGACCTTCATACACATTAGAAAATATTACATTATATATGGAATTTTTCTATTTTATTCCTTACTTTTATGAATTACTAATCTTATTATTAGTTTAATCATCTTATTCCCTTTAAATTGATGTATTATAGTCCATATCTGTAGACATTTTGTGGAAATTAACAAATTTTGTTCACACTTTGGAAATATAGGCTCAAAATTGGATTTCCGTTTTTATACAAAATTCCTTCCATTTTAAATATTATTAATACTATTATAATAAATTTTAATTAGTCATATTTCTCTTCCTTTCCTTAAATACATATAAATTACACCTTTGAACTGGTTTTTTGTGTTAATTTGTAGATTTGATATTGATCTCTAAAATTAATTAATTTATATATTTTGACAATTTACAAAATGTTAAGGTATATTTCCTTATTGTCATTTTAATTCATAGTAGTAGTTAATTGTGTTATCTTATATAAATCTGGGTAGTTTACAGGATTTATTAGTGAATTATACTATTTTATATTGGTTCTCTGATTTCACCAATGGCCTAGATTTTAGAATTTTATATTTCTTTCTTTCTCAAATAATTTAAACTTAATTCCTCCTCTGACTTTACATAATTACAATTATATGAAAATAACATGATCTATAACTTATTGTTTTGTGTAGTAGTTAATTAACACTACAGTTATTAAAATAATTAATTATGAACATTGTTTAGTAATCTGCACAATTTAACATATTGCAGATACAGCTTAAACATATCTCTTTTAACTATTTTTAATCTAACATAGCATACCTTTTAGTACATTATTACTGGTATGTAGGTTATTATTTATCAAACATAATTCTTTTTTAAAACACATAACATAAATCTTATTTTCTAATAAAACTTACAAATACATTTATTTAACACATTGATTTTAGGATTGTGAAATAACAGTCTATTTGAACATGTTACACTTATTCATACTATATTAGTACCAGTCCTTTCTGGTTCAAACCATTACTACTGTGATCCCCCACATCAGCAAACACCAACTCCCATACTTTATTTATTATCATTTTTTACAAATGTCTTGTAAATAAAGACTTACATTAAAATAATAAAATACTGGAAACCTTCCATTTTATTATTTTATTATGCTGTTTATTATTTAGATTTTAAAGTTTTGATATAGCATACTACTAAGTTATAGTATCACCAACTTTAAGTTTATTGCATTTTTAAAAAAAAAACACTTATACAAATTCACTTTCACTGTTGGTTCTGATATTCTGAGTCTTATTATCTCAGACCAGACCTTTAGTCATCATGGACCGTTAAGACTAGTTTATTTTCTTTATTACACAATAGCTTTAGCCGGTGCACTTCTTATAACGCCATACAACACTTTAGTTTTCTCAATAATTACATTTTTATTAGATTTTGGGTATGTTATACTTTCTTTGGCATAGTTTTTGTGGGTTTGGGATCGATAGTAGTTTATATAATAATAGGTTTTACTACGGTGCTTCTTTCATACTATGTATTCCTCTCCTCCTGTCTTCCTTCTTCCTATCTTCCTTCTGGTATTCATTCTTGTCCCTCTTCTAGTTTTCATTCTTGTCCCTCGTCTAGTCTTCACTCTTCTGGTCTTCTTACCTCATTCTTGGGTAAACCAAGGTACTTGGTGTTATCACGACTGAGGTTTAGTTTGGAGTATTTAATTTCTTCACTGAACTGATTTTATTCTTCTATACAGGTTTCAGGGTATTGTTTTCTTCCTGTTCACAAACTTTATTCTTCCCTCTTCTTGTTTTTAGGGTATTTTGGTATTCACCACTCTTTGATTGAGTCTCTTTTTTCGGGATATTGTCTTATGTAACTGGTTTACTGCTCTGAGCTTCCTGGGTAACTTACTGGTATTATACTATGAGTTGATGAGTTGCTTCAATACTTTCTTTGGTTTCTTTTAACAGTGGTTTTGATATATTATATAGTGAGGATTTTTATCTTATTGTGTTTCATTCCTCTGATTTATTTAAATGTCATTCAATATTATTACAACATTTGTTGATGTAATTAAACTTTATGAATTCATATGACTTGAAATGTAGTGGATTTTCTGTCACGCTACAGAATGCCCTTCTCCAGAAGTAATTTTTTCAGACTATACTTGCTTTGTCTGAAACAATTGCTTATGATAATTATTCAAAGTTTGTTATTATTTTGGACTTCCTTCCATTTTAAAATTCTCTTATTTATATCTGAGTTTATATCACTCTCACTTGATCTTCCTTGATAGTAATAGTCTTCTGAGTTTCATATTTATTATTTCATTTTTATATTCCTTCTTAGTATTTTCTCCTTGGGATATTTTCTCCCTATCGTTCCCTACTTTGTGAGCTGTTTCAGTTCAGAGAGGCACTGTACGCTACTTTCCTCTGCTGTCCAATACTTCACACATATTTGAGTACAGAGGCAAATCATCTCTGCTCAAAAAATATATTAATCCTGCTGGAATTATCATCAGACAGATTAAAAAAATTATTCAGAATAGTACACATTTGTTACTATTTAAAAAATATCTTTGGGATACTTGACTTATTACTTATTATACTTCTCAGAGATTTTAATATTTCTATCTCAGTTGTTCATCTGACTTATTATCTGGATGTTTCTTTCATTTGACATTATGGTAGGAAGCTCTTCTATTATTACCTTTTTATACTTTTATTATCATTTAAATCTTTTGGTTATAAATTCTTTATTACCTTCTGGTTTTTTCATTATAATCTGCATTATTTGTAGTAGCATATCTTTGTGACATTTTTAGACTGTTTCTTGGTTCTTAAAATTTCCACTTGTTCTATTTTATAGAATTTTTTATAACTCTCATTATCATAATTGTCATTTAATTTATAAATCATTTTATATTAATTCATTTAATTACATACATTTTTGACATTATTTTCACATTATTCCGGTCATTGCGATTATACTTGCAAATGCTGGTTTTTTTTTTATTAATTTCATTATGAGGTCATATTTTCTCCTCATACCACTTAAAGTTTCATTCTCTCATAATTCCAAAGAAGTTTTTGTACTTTATTTTATTCAATCACTTAAATCGTATTAAAGAATTTTTTCTTTTTTATTTCCTTCAACAACATTTTACGGAAAGGTTTTTACTCTTCATATTGAACTTAGACATGATTAAACTGTCTAGAATTATTTGTTTTAATTCTAATTCTGTTTCCTCTTATTCATCCCATTATGATCCTTTGTTACCATGGTAATTATCTTCTATGCTTACCATAAATCTGGTAGGAAATCTCATCAGTTTATCACACCATATTGTTTTATTTATTATTGGTTGGTAAGTTGTACTTATACTTGGTTTGGGAAACTTGATTTATTCATAATTCAAAATTCATTCTTCTTATGTTATTCTATAAAGTTTTCTCAAATAATTTGTATGTAAGGTGGGCTTATATGTTTTTTGGCTGTTTTTATTTTTCTAAATTCTCTTGGTATTATTGTCAAAATGTTTCTCTTAAAATAAATATTTAGTAAACTGTCCTTATTTGTTTTTTGACCTTAGATGGTTTTATTTCTAAATTCTCTCCTTCTTTATTATTATATTATAGCCATAAAGTTTTTCTTAGATAATTGGTATGTAAGGTGATCTCACGGATGTTTAGAATCTTGTGGTTTTAAACTCTAATTCTTCTTCTTCTATCATCGCCATAAAGTTTTTCTTAAATAATTGGTATGTAAGGTGATCTCATTTATGTTTTAAAATTTTGTTGACTTATTTCAAACTCTTCTTATATTATTCTTCTTTTCAAATAATTTCTTTCAAATAATCTTTATGTAAGATTGGCTTACATGTATTTTAGAATTTTGGGGTTTTTATGTTTTTAAACTTCTTCTCTTCTATTCTAGCCATAAAGTTTTTTCACATTTTCTTGGTATGTAAGGTGAACTTACATTTTTTTAGAATTTAGAGGATTTTATGTTTTTAAACTTCTTCTCTTCTATTCTAGCCATAAAGTTTTTTCACATTCTCTTGGTATGTAAGGTGAACTTACATTTTTTTAGAATTTAGAGGTTTTTATGTTTTTGAACTTCTTCTCTTCTATTCTAGCCATAAAGTTTTTTCACATTTTCTTGGTATGTAAGGTGAACTTACACCTTTTTAGAATTTAGAGGATTTTATGTTTTTAAACTTCTTCTCTTCTATTCTAGCCATAAAGTTTTTTCACATTTTCTTGGTATGTAAGGTGAACTTACACCTTTTTAGAATTTAGAGGATTTTATGTTTTTAAACTTCTTCTCTTCTATTCTAGCCATAAAGTTTTTTCACATTTTCTTGGTATGTAAGGTGAACTTACATTTTTTTAGAATTTAGAGGTTTTTATGTTTTTAAACTTCTTCTCTTCTATTCTAGCCATAAAGTTTTTTCACATTTTCTTGGTATGTAAGGTGAACTTACATTTTTTTAGAATTTAGAGGATTTTATGTTTCTAAACTTCTTCTCTTCTATTCTAGCCATAAAGTTTTTTTACATTTTCTTGGTATGTAAGGTGAACTTACATTTTTTTAGAATTTAGAGGATTTTATGTTTCTAAACTTCTTCTCTTCTATTCTAGCCATAAAGTTTTTTTACATTTTCTTGGTATGTAAGGTGAACTTACATTTTTTTAGAATTTAGAGGATTTTGTGTTTTTAATTCTGTTTTATGTTACTGCCACATAGACTTTTCATAAATGATTGTAATAGTTTTCATAATTATATGGTAAACATGTCATATTAGTTTCATAAATATTGTATGATTCTTTTCTTGTCTTTATTCAAACGTATTTCTTATTATTAATTTTTTCTTTATACCCAGGTGGATGCTTTTATTTATAGTGCATTGTTGCTCATAGTTCCTTTATAAGGTGTAGTTTCTTAATTAATTTATTTCTTAAATTCCCATTTTGGTTCTTTGTCCCTTCTTCTTCTCATTTTTCCTCAGTGGTAATTATTT
This sequence comes from Magicicada septendecula, assembly GCA_034769895.1. NCBI lineage: Eukaryota > Metazoa > Arthropoda > Insecta > Hemiptera > Cicadidae > Magicicada > Magicicada septendecula. The sequence continues at coordinate 141,637,238 of CM068368.1, forward strand.
TCATCTTCTTTGTGGTGGTTTTGCCGTTGTCGGTTATCATGACATCCATCCCTTTTACCACCTCATTATGTATCCGTATAGATCCTTATCAGATCCAAACTTTTGCTCCTACGCGCCGGATAGTACCTCGGTTGGTCCCGTTCTAGGCTCCTCCGCCTTTCTTCGTATCTTCGGTAACTGCTCCCTCTATGGTGGTTGAAACATCGCTGTCTTCCATCTGTGGCCCGTATGAAGTTCACTCTTGGGCGAGGAAACCTATTATTACTAAAATTACTATTATTGGGACCCACACGATTAGCATTATTGTGGTAAGGACTATTACCATAATTGGGGCTTCTCTGACTATTTACGTTATTAGGGTAGGGATTGTGGTTACCCTGATAACCATCAGAGGGTCGATTCGGGTTTTGATAATTTGGACCCGTATTATTATTATCTTTGCAATTAATATTGTTCCCATTATTATATTGTCTTATATTCCAATAGGTCTCTGGTCCATATGCTGTATGACCTGAAAAATATCTGTGATGGTCTTCATCTGGTTTATTAATTATTTGCTTCTCTGAATCCCCATAATCTGGTTCATCATCACCTATCCATCCGGAAGGTATACATTTTTGTGTAATTGTATACTGGAATAATCCTGGATGGCGCACTAATGGAACACACTCTGGTGATTCACCAGTGCCATCGTCACAGTCTGATAAGATGTTATATTTCCATCTTTCTGAAATACACTGTTTAGTTCCGCACTGGAACTGATCTGGTCCACATGTTGTATTCCGTTGACCTCTGGTTCTTCCCCATTGGTAAACTATTGTTTGGTGGTACATTAATTCTGCGATTACCTTGAATCTCCTTCCGAAATTTCTGTAATTCCTGATTTCTGCATGGTCGGTAATTGGAATATTATTGACATCCATTAAACCATGGTTCATCATTTCTATTTCTTCTTTGGTTTTCTTCAATTTCTTTGGAAACGTTTTCCTTCCTTCCCTTGGTTCTACTTCCATATCTGTAGTATTTTCTTTATTCCCGTTAGTTTTCTTCTCAGGCAATACTACAACTGGATCCTCTGTTTTATCATTTAGTATTTCTTCTGGCTCTGGTTGACTATCATTTTTTATTTCTTTGGTTCTCTCCTCTTCTTCTCTTCTTAATCTGTCCTCTCTCCTTTCTTCGGCCCAATCATCCAGTTTTTTGCTCAAATTTTCCGCCATCTCGTCCATTTTCTTGCTTAAATTTTCCTCCCTCTTCTTGTTATTTTCTTCTGTGGAATCCATTTTCTTATTACTTTCGTCCATTTTCTTGTCCATTCCTTCCATTCTCTCCATCATTATCCTGAGCATCTCTTGTATATTACTATCCTCTGCTCGTGATGGTTTCTCCTTCTCTGGGACATTGACTTCCCCTGTCTGCGTTGTCACTTCTAATTGTTCCTCTGGTGGTTCAGGTTGTTTATGTTCCACCTGGATTAGTAACACTTCCGGATCTTCAACGGGTGTTGCTTCTTTATCCCCCATGTCAACCTCTTTCTCGGCCTCTGCCGCCCTCTTTTTCGATGTAGCTCGTCTCTGCATCTTTCTGCTGTCTATCAATCAATCGCTGCCAAGCTTAGATTATTAAGCCCTCTAAGTTGGACGCCACTTTGTAACAATACGACCTATAGGTTACTGCCTTCTTCCTTAAAGCCCCGCGTTGGGTTCGTCACTTTGTAAGAAGACCCTTTTATATGGCTGTAATCTGATCAAGCCCCACTAAGTTTGGGCTAGCCACTTGGTCACCAGACCGCTGTATGCCGGTCGTTACAAAAGAATAAAAATAAAATGGAAATTTCAATAATAATAGAATTTCCAAACAATAAAATAATTTTGTTTATGTTTATAGAGGTATGTATACAAGATCAATCTGTTTTTTAAAAGATTCTGGTAAAATTTTAATAACAGGTAGGTATTTATTGACCGTCGAGCACTTCTTGAAGATTTGCACCAAGTCTGGAGTTAAATAGATTAACTCCAGGTAATAATCGATTGGTGACTTTCCTTACTGTTCCAATATCTTGTTCAAAATAGAATATATTCTTCTCACTTAATACCTTCAGCCTTATAAATACCCTTAAATTACCCTGTGAAATAAGTACAGATACAAAATAATGGAAATATAAAGATTTATTGACAATTTTAAATAAATAATCGATATTTTATCGATGGAGAGCAATTATCGACTCTGTCTCAGGAATTATCGATTGTGTCATACAGAACAAAATTTTATGTTATATTATATTAAAGACAGGTTCTTTGAGCGATTAGGATTAATAGTCAGAGAAGGGTGACGAGAAAGTATAACATTAACAATTAACACATAAATACAATAATTACTATTTAATAGTATTTAAATAATTCAGGTTATGATATTAGAATAAATGTTTTGTCGAACCAATGAAGACTGATGTGACGTCAGTGACTACGATGTAGTAGGCAGATTTCGTTTTCAAGATGGCCGCTCCTTGGGTTGGTCTTGGCTATTGCATATGCGTCGAGTCAGAAAATTACTATAAAATTACCTTCATCAAGGTTTAAAATGTCCCCACACTGGTGTAATATGTCTGTTAATCTATTTGGCGTATTCTGGTGAAGTGTCCTGTGTAAACTTGCGTTAGTTAGTTTATTTTCTATTTGTTCAACTACTACGGTTAAGTTTTCAAGTTACGGTTAGGTTTGTAGAGTGAATCAGTTGTAATATAATGTTTTACTGTTTACTGTCACTCGTATAGTGAAGTTAGAGGTTTGTTTTCACTATTGTCGTGAATGTTTTTATAGTATTGGCTTCAAAAAGTGTCTAATTTGTCTAACTCCCGTTCACTGATTTCAATGGCTAAACGTTAGCATCATGTTCGACTCGATTTTTAAGAACGTTTTTGTCACACACCTATTCAGCTTGATATTCAACAAAAGACTAATTAACTTGGTCATACATCTTGCCCAGTTAATCCTTGAAAAAGTATTGTTAACATTTTTCGACCTTCATACACATTAGAAAATATTACATTATATATGGAATTTTTCTATTTTATTCCTTACTTTTATGAATTACTAATCTTATTATTAGTTTAATCATCTTATTCCCTTTAAATTGATGTATTATAGTCCATATCTGTAGACATTTTGTGGAAATTAACAAATTTTGTTCACACTTTGGAAATATAGGCTCAAAATTGGATTTCCGTTTTTATACAAAATTCCTTCCATTTTAAATATTATTAATACTATTATAATAAATTTTAATTAGTCATATTTCTCTTCCTTTCCTTAAATACATATAAATTACACCTTTGAACTGGTTTTTTGTGTTAATTTGTAGATTTGATATTGATCTCTAAAATTAATTAATTTATATATTTTGACAATTTACAAAATGTTAAGGTATATTTCCTTATTGTCATTTTAATTCATAGTAGTAGTTAATTGTGTTATCTTATATAAATCTGGGTAGTTTACAGGATTTATTAGTGAATTATACTATTTTATATTGGTTCTCTGATTTCACCAATGGCCTAGATTTTAGAATTTTATATTTCTTTCTTTCTCAAATAATTTAAACTTAATTCCTCCTCTGACTTTACATAATTACAATTATATGAAAATAACATGATCTATAACTTATTGTTTTGTGTAGTAGTTAATTAACACTACAGTTATTAAAATAATTAATTATGAACATTGTTTAGTAATCTGCACAATTTAACATATTGCAGATACAGCTTAAACATATCTCTTTTAACTATTTTTAATCTAACATAGCATACCTTTTAGTACATTATTACTGGTATGTAGGTTATTATTTATCAAACATAATTCTTTTTTAAAACACATAACATAAATCTTATTTTCTAATAAAACTTACAAATACATTTATTTAACACATTGATTTTAGGATTGTGAAATAACAGTCTATTTGAACATGTTACACTTATTCATACTATATTAGTACCAGTCCTTTCTGGTTCAAACCATTACTACTGTGATCCCCCACATCAGCAAACACCAACTCCCATACTTTATTTATTATCATTTTTTACAAATGTCTTGTAAATAAAGACTTACATTAAAATAATAAAATACTGGAAACCTTCCATTTTATTATTTTATTATGCTGTTTATTATTTAGATTTTAAAGTTTTGATATAGCATACTACTAAGTTATAGTATCACCAACTTTAAGTTTATTGCATTTTTAAAAAAAAAACACTTATACAAATTCACTTTCACTGTTGGTTCTGATATTCTGAGTCTTATTATCTCAGACCAGACCTTTAGTCATCATGGACCGTTAAGACTAGTTTATTTTCTTTATTACACAATAGCTTTAGCCGGTGCACTTCTTATAACGCCATACAACACTTTAGTTTTCTCAATAATTACATTTTTATTAGATTTTGGGTATGTTATACTTTCTTTGGCATAGTTTTTGTGGGTTTGGGATCGATAGTAGTTTATATAATAATAGGTTTTACTACGGTGCTTCTTTCATACTATGTATTCCTCTCCTCCTGTCTTCCTTCTTCCTATCTTCCTTCTGGTATTCATTCTTGTCCCTCTTCTAGTTTTCATTCTTGTCCCTCGTCTAGTCTTCACTCTTCTGGTCTTCTTACCTCATTCTTGGGTAAACCAAGGTACTTGGTGTTATCACGACTGAGGTTTAGTTTGGAGTATTTAATTTCTTCACTGAACTGATTTTATTCTTCTATACAGGTTTCAGGGTATTGTTTTCTTCCTGTTCACAAACTTTATTCTTCCCTCTTCTTGTTTTTAGGGTATTTTGGTATTCACCACTCTTTGATTGAGTCTCTTTTTTCGGGATATTGTCTTATGTAACTGGTTTACTGCTCTGAGCTTCCTGGGTAACTTACTGGTATTATACTATGAGTTGATGAGTTGCTTCAATACTTTCTTTGGTTTCTTTTAACAGTGGTTTTGATATATTATATAGTGAGGATTTTTATCTTATTGTGTTTCATTCCTCTGATTTATTTAAATGTCATTCAATATTATTACAACATTTGTTGATGTAATTAAACTTTATGAATTCATATGACTTGAAATGTAGTGGATTTTCTGTCACGCTACAGAATATATATATATATATATATATATATATATATATTGTAGCGTGACAGAAAATCCACTACTTATTAATTCATATAAGATAATAAACAATAATTACATTACATATACTAATATAATATCGAATGAAATTTAATGAATTCAAAGGAATAAACCACAATAAAATAAAAATCCTCATTGCATTATATAAAAACCACTATTAAATAATCAAAGAAATAATTAAGAGTAACTCATATTATAAAATCAGGAATTTACCCAGGAAGTTAGGAGCAGTAAACAAATTAGATACCACAAAATGAAGAAGAAAGAATCAGTTTAAGAGTGGTGAAACAACAAAATACCCCAAACACAAGAAGAAGGAAGAGTAGAGTTTATTATCAGGAAGTAAACAATACCCTGAACCCTTTAACGAAGAGCAAAGTCAGTATCAGAAAATAAAGTAGATACTCCAAACCAAACATCAGTCAAGATAACACGAAGTACCTTGGTTTACCCAAGAGTGAAGACAAGAAGAAGGAAGACCAGAAGAAGGACAAGAGTGAAGACAAGAAAGAAGACAAGAAGAGAGGAAGAAATAGTATGGAAGAAACACTATTATAAAATCTATTATTAACTACCATGAACCCCAAACCCATAAAGACAATTAAAGAAAGTATAACATCCCAAAACCCTATAAAATGTAATGATTAATAAACCAAAAGTGTTGTATGGTATAAAAAGATGTGAACTAACTAGAGTTATTGTGTGATAAAAAAAATAAACAAGTCTTAACAGTCCATGATTACTAAAGGTCTGGTCTGAGATAATAAGACTCAGTATATCAGAACCACCAGTGAAAGTGAACTAGTGCAAGTGTTTTTGGAAATACAATAAACTTAAAGTTGTAGTGATACTATGACTTACCAATATGCTATATAACAACTTTTATATTCAATAATACACATCATCATAAAATAATAAAATGGAAGATTTCCAATATTTTATTATTTTAATGTCACTTTGTTATTACAAGACATTTGTAGAAATGCTAATAACTAAAGTATGGGTGGACATGTTTACTGAATAAGGGGATAATAAATAATACTGGTTTAGACCAGAAAGGACTGGAATTAATTTAAGTATTCATAGGTTTAAAAATGTTTAAAATGGCTATTTGTTCACAGCCATAAACCCCATATGTATTAAAGAGTTCTTAGTCAATAAGATTTGTATGTGTTTAGAATTTATTATGTTTGTTAAATAACAGCTTAAATACCATTTGAAATGTTTCAGTAGGTATGCTGTGTTAATTAAAAAAAGAGTTAAATGTATGTTTTCAAACAATGTCAGCAATATGTCCAATTGTACAGAATGCTAAGTAATGTTCATTATTATTTTTATATAACAGTAATATTAATTAGATACTACACATCACAATAAGTTGATAAACCATTTTATTTTTATGTCTTAATAACTATGTAAAGTCAGAGGAGGAGTAGGATTAAATTTATTTGAGAAAGCCAGAAATATAAAATTCTAAACTCTAGGCCATTTGATGAATTCACAGAAACCATATAAACCAAATTCACTTATAAAGCCTGTAAACTGGCAAGATTTAGGTAAGGTAAATCAGTTAACAACTACTGTGAATGAATCTATGAGTTAAAATGATAAAATAGTAATGATAGTTGATAATAATAGTTGTAAATTTTTGAAATATATAAATTCATTATTTTTAAAGAGGAGTGTTAAATTCAGAGATTAACACAAAAAACCAGTTCAAAGGTTCAATTTATATGTATTTAAGGAAAGGAAGAGAAATATGACTATTTGAAATTTATTATAATAGTATTAATAACAATTAAAATGGCAGAAAAATTATATGAAGGTGGAAACCAGTTTTTGAGATTTCCAAAAAGAAAGAAATTTGGTAATTTCCACAAAAATGTCAACAGATATGGACTATAATAAATCAATTTAAAAAGAATGAGATAATTAAACCAATGATAAGGTTCATAATTCATGAAGGTGATGAATAAACTAAATAAATTCCATATATAATGTATTTTTGTATCATGTATATGGGAAATCGAAATATTTTAACAATACTTTTTCAAAGATTAACTGGGCCAGATTTTGACTAACGTGAAGGAAGTTAGTTAGTTCTTTGTTAATGATCAAGCTGAGCAGTTTATGTGAGAATACGTTCCTTGAAACCGAGAAAAATGGTGTACTAAGGTTACCCATAAAACCAGTGAACCGAGAGTTACATAAATTAAACACTTTTACAATCAAAATCACAGAAAACTGTAACCACAATAGTGAAAACAACATCAATACTACATAATACCAGTGCATAAAACCAGTAAAACGACATATTTGTGACAATTTCATCTTCAACAGTATAACCGTTTTTTGTGTAGCGAACAAAGAGAAGTGAACACCAAAAACATATAACATAATTAACACCAGTGATCACTAAACACCATTCCAGAATACACCAAACAACATATTAGACCAGTTACACCAGTTCGGGGACATTTAAAACATATATGAACGTAATTTTTCTGTGAGATTTTAACACGACGACATTGCAAATAACCTCGTCATCTTTTCGAGCGGCCATTTTGGACATGCTCACCAGTGCCAACTACATTCAGCGCTTCAGCGCTTGCCGTATTGGTTTGACAAATCAACAATATTACTTATTTTATAAAATTTATTCACATTTTTGTTAGATAATAATTATTGAAACCACTTTATTTGTAAATGTTATACTTTCCCATACTGCCCTTCTCTGACTATTAATCATATAATCGCTCCAAGAACCTTTTTTATAATACTTGTAGTAATTTTTCAACTGTATGAACAAATCGATTATTTCCTGAGACGGAGTCGGCAATTGCTCACAATCGATTAAACATCGATCATTTCTTAATTTTGTTAATAAATCCATTTATTTCAATTGTTTGTATCTCTAACTTATTTCACATGCTAGTTTAAGGTTTATTTAATGCAACGAGACTTTTTGAAGAAGCAAATATTTATAGAAAGTGAGATATTGGACCAGCACGAAAAATCATAAATCGATTGCTGACCGGAGTTAATCTGATTAACTCCGGAATTTGTTAAGATCTTCAAGAAGTGCTAAATAAGTAATAATTACATTATTAATTATTAGAATTTTTAACAAAACATTAAAACAGAATTATTTCTCAATTACAGACATCTATTAAAACATAAAAATTTTTTTTGAACATTTTTTTTAAATAAAATTTTTTCTTTACTATCTTTATTTGTAAAGACTGCATACAGGGTCTTGTTACAAATTGACGCTCGCAAATGTGGGGCTTAAAAGAGTCACTACACTACCCACAGCGGAGCGAAACCTTACTAGCGTGGAGGTTTATTTAAACGAACCTCTAATCTTAGTTTATTTTGTAACGGACAGTTACAATATATATATATTGTAACGTTTCATAACCCAGTCCCAAAAATGATAACGTAATTACCCCACTATAAAGGTCAGAAATGGGTATAATATACCTAGCTCTAGATTACTTTGTATCACAAAACATTATAAAATATAATTAAGTGATATAAGGAGTACAAAGTGAGTTATAGTGTACCCAGTGAGAAAATAAGTGGTTTTAAAAGGAGCATCTTACAGACTTATGCTGTAGATGGAGAAACAATTGATTATAACAGTAGACTATATTGCTACTGACCAATTATGTGTTTTGTTTGAATATTGTATAATTTGTATTGTGTAGGCCACAAAGATTTTGTACCTAGGTCTAATTTTATATTAAATAGAATAATTGTGTTTGAATATAAGATAACCCAGGGTTAAATATAAAAGGGTTAAATATAAAATAATAATAAAAATAAAATAATACTGTATGAGTAAAATGGCAGAAGAAAATAGTTTAGTGTAAGGATACTATAATAAATTAATAAATAATAAATAAATACAATTAAAGGAAATAAAAATATTAAAGACCTATATCTAAAGTTAAGAGGAAATAAAAGGAAAAACCTTATAAAAATCAAATTGGATAATAAACCAAAGTTAAAAAGGATTATTTTTCTATAAATAAGAAATAAAAGTATATAGATGCACCAATAAAAAATGATATAAAAATTATTGGTTACTAACAGTAACCACCTAATAAGATATGAATTAATTGTTAAAACGATTGAAAACCGTTCGTTTGGAAAAAGTGGAATGCCATCAAAAATTTAATAAAACCTTATGAAAACTTTTGGAAACAGTGCTAAATTTAATAAAAATTAACTAGTAGTATCCACCTTATGTTAGAACTCCTTCAAATATCAACTTTAACGTCCTTTATTCAATGAAAATTTGAAATAACCCATCTACCAGATCAGGCCTAGTTGGACGGCACTTCGAGATTTTGGTGAGATTGTATCTTATGAAAATTTAACGAAATTACAAAACAACTATAACTCCAACACTAGAAACAGCACCATCCAAGTAAACACTTCGAGAAAAGAGGTAAAATAAACTTTATTAATAATTGTTAACCAAGAAATCCTCATATCGAAACTTTGTGCAGTTCCAATATTTAGTAACTGATTTCGTGTTTATAATAAAGACGTAACCTGTACTCTAGCGGATAAACCCGGAACTACATACTACGAAAAAACCAAAAAATATAAATTTTTTTTTTTTCTTGTAAAGCGTAGTATAATATTATTCATTTCTGACCGTCTCATAACACAAAGAACTTACCCTTAACCCTGGGGAAATTAATAAATGAATTGTTTATTGTTTAATGTTTAATCAAGGATAAAAAAATAATTTGTTATAATTCCAATGTTTACCTAATTAGATCGAACCAATGTGGTGTTGACAGAAAAAATCGATTATAATATTTTTGTACTGGGAGATGAGAAAATCAGTGTATTCCATAAATAAATACTCTGAACATTTTGTTATAAATAATAAAACGTGTATTATTTCTTGTAGAGGGTAGTTGTTACAGAGTTTCAGGAAGCCAAGAAGAGGACGAACCGCCTGTAAGTATCACCGACAATTGGTGTTTGTTTAACCTAAAATTTGGAGACAGACGTCAAAATCAGCTGGTCTTATGAGCGGCGAATATAAAATAAGTAATTGTATACTCCGGGGTTAATATCCTTGGTCCTCCTCTCTCTCCTAACTACGATTAAACAACTCCATTGATCTCTCCCAAATCACACACACTCGATTTCAGTAATTTTGGTAAACATAAAATTTAACCGCTTTGAACATTAGCAAATATAATTCATAAGTGACGATCGCAAAAGGTACTCTGACTGCTCCGAGACTTTCGCGATAAAAACCCGCGACACGTTACAGAATGACGTACTAACGTGGGGCTTAATTAGGAGAGCTTAACAAATAAACGGTATTTACGGATACCCGCGGGACGTTACAGAATGGCGCTCAACGTAAAAGGGCTGAAATTAGAAAATAATTTTGAAATATTTAACAAAATAATATAACAAAAAACCTAATTATCGTCGGCAGTTATGAGAAAACAAGAAATGCATAATACCAGAGGCAGATCGAAGAAGAGAACAGAAGAAAAGGAGAAGGAAGAAGGTGGACAGGAACGAGAGATAGAAATATTTACGGACAGTGAAATGGAACAACCAATGGGTGATAAAGCAGAAACTGAAGCAATTATGAACACGGAAAAGGAAATAGTTGAAGAGGATGCCCAAGGGGACCAACCAGACAAAGCGGAAGCCAGAAGAGAACCAAATTGGCAAGACATGATGAAATTTATAGCCGAGAAGTTTGATAAAATAGATGAAAATTTTAAGAAACAGGAGGAAAACTCGAAGCAAACCAATGAGGAAAATAAGGAAAATTTTAAGAAACATGAGGAATCTCGAAGCAAACCAATGAGGAAAATAAGGAGAATTTTAGGAAACAGGAGGAACAAAACAGACAAACCAATGAGAAAATAGATAGCATTCAGGAAAGTTTAGTCAAACATCTAAACGAAAAAATAGAGACCATTCAGGGAAATATCAGAGAAACCATGAATGAACAAAACCAGGAATTGAGAGAAATTATTAACAGTCAAAGGGAAGAGATGAACACCAAATTTGAAGAAAATAATAAAAATATACAACAAATTCGGGAGAAAATTGAAATGGTCAATAATACACTCATTCAAAGAGTAGATGAATATAAGGAAGAGTCAGAAAAGAAATTAATAGAAACCAATCAAAGATTAGATAAAACAGAGGGAAAAAGGGAACAAATTAAAACAGGAATAGATGCCCGAATGGACCGAGAGGAACAAAGTAATCAAGTTCGTATAATGGCCATACGCCAAGAAAACAATGACCAGTTAGATAGTATAAAAAGCAGTCTAAACTGTAAATTCACAGATTTTCACGAAACGGTAGAAAATGTCAAGAATCAGTTCCATAGTCAAGTAGAGAAATTAGATAATTTACAACTACAAACAAAATTACAAGGGGATGTAGATAGAATTGGTTCCAGATCTACATGCAACACTCAACATGTTATCCAAGATAGTAGGGAAAGTGTAAACTTTAGGGATTATCGAAGAAACCCACTCGAATTTTTAGGGAGAGTAGATGAAATTTTGAATAGGTCAAAGGAAAACCGATGGAACATGATCAAAGGGATATTAGACGGATCTTTCAAAAACATTAACGATAATTGGTGGACTGTAATCAGGAACGAAGTGTGTGATTATGGGAGTTTCAAAACAATGTTCAAACTTAAGTACTGGTCGGAGTCAGTGCAAAACATTATTAGAGACGATATCTGCATGGTAGGTATGACCGCAATATAGGACAAACACCTAATGCTTATTTTTTGGGGAAGGTGTGTGTGGCAAAATATTTAGACCCAAAGATCCTTGAAGAGTGTTTGGTGACCAAGATTGCGTATCACTTCGAGGAAAAGATTATAAGTGCTCGATTAAGCGGACAAATAAAAACTATTGGAGGCATGGAAACGCTACTAGAGAATTATGAGCAAGAATCTTATTACAGGAGGAGTAGATGGAGGTCAGGGAATACCGAGGAGCGGAAAAATGAACCACCTAGAGATAATCGACCTAGAGTAAATTATGTACGTGCCAATAACAATTATTTTAATAACAGGTATCGAGGAAGAGGACAAAATTATAACAATCGAAATTATAGAAATGATTCTTATCAGAGAGAAGAAGGTCCACAAAAAAGTAGAAGTGAAGAACAACCTAGATTCAGAGCTAGTGAGGAAGAAAGAAGACCAGTAAACAATATTCAACATAATGAAAATGTTGAACCAAATAATAATAATGATGGAAATCGGGGAAACGGGTACCAGCAGTGAGAAGATGTGACTGCCCCTCACTGCTAGAAACAACCGGGCACAGAATTTACCACAGACCTAATCATAATAATAAATTAAACAGATCAATAACAATTATCAGAAATCATTATTTAAAAAATATACAGGCGGAGTTAATGGAAGAAAGAGCAATTAAAGAGTCATCACCAAACAATGATATAGTCTATATAGAAATAAAATTAAATGGAGTGTTAGCAGAGGCCATGATTGATACAGGAGCAAATGTTTCAATTATTGATCAATTAGAACTTGACCGGATTACTGAACTAACTACTGAGAGAATACCTACTTTACCAATTAATAATTTAACAATTATTGGTGCCACCGGGAAGCAAAATAAAACAATCAGAAAACAAGTGTCTTTGAATGTTACTACTAGTGGGATAGGAATACCTATGGGATTTTTAGTAGCTGAAGGGCTACCTTTTAGGGTGTTAATAGGGTGTGATATGCTACGGCGACACACTGCAGTTATAAATCTGGCCAGTGGTATAGTAACCCTGAGCACAGAAGAAGGTGAGTTAGCGGCTGAGATAATTGGTAGCCAAAGTGCCCCTCAGTGTCCGAGCTCATTTTATATTAGGGAGGATAATAGATTAACCCTATGTAAAAATTCAGAAGTAACAGAATCAAAGATTTGGCAAGAGAAGATAGAAGAGATCATCGAGTTTCAAAATAGGCAGGCTCAGGAAATAATTAATATAGAACAAAAACAACAGCTTATAAAATTTATAATAAATATAAATCAGTATTCTCAGAGTCACCAGGAAAAGCAAAAAACTTCCTGTGTGAACTAAAGTTCAAAGAAAATGTTTAATAAACGGTCATATCCCATTGCTCAAGCTTTGAAAGAAGCAGCAAGAAAAGAAATTCAAAAAATGATATTGGAAGATATAATTGGAAGAAGTAGTTCTCCGTATACTAGCCCATTGGTAGCTATACCGAAGAAAGATGGTCAAGTAAGACTATGCCTTGATGCTCGGGAGTTGAATAAAATGCTCATTAACGATCGCACGTCTCCAGGTGAGATTGAAGAAATAATGAAAAAATTCTATGGATGTAAGTACATGAGTACTTGGGATGCAGTCTGTATATATTGGCAAATAGAGTTGCACCCTAACAGCAGACAATATGTTGCTTTCATATTCGAAGGAGGAAATTATCATTTTAAACGCTTGCCTTTCGGATTGGTAAATTCTGTGGCCGTGTTCATCCAATGCATGGATCAAATTTTGTTTAAGGAAGTTTTAGATTTTACTACAATATATGTTGATGACATATTAATTACGCCTGGTACATGGGAGGAGCATTGTAATAGAGTGGAAACAGTGTTAAATAAACTGTTACAATATAATATAACTTTGAAACTAGATAAATCTAAATTTATCACACATGAATTACCATTTTTAGGATTCATTCTGTCAGCTACTGGAATTAAACCATCTCCTGAGAAGTTAAAGGCTATCCAAGATTTCCCTAAACCAAAAAACTTAAAACAATTACAATCTTTTCTGGGGATCTGCAACTATTATAGGATATTTCAACAGAATTATTCAGAAGTAACAGCCAAATTTCAATATTTACTTTCGAAGAAAAACAAGTGGCAATGGGAAGAAAGTGAAGATAAAATTTTAAGATAATAAAAAATGAATTTCTGGACAGCATCATGCTACACCACCTAAATTTCAATAAACGTTTTTTCATAAATTGTGATGCTAGCAACATTAGCCTTGGAAGTGAGCTATATCAGGAAGATGAGAAAGGAAATCATTGGGTCATCAGTTTTGCAAGCAGAGTACTGAGTAGTTGTGAGAGGAATTATACAGTAACTGAAAAAGAACTGCTGAGTGTTGTGTTCTCATGTATAAAATTTCGAACATTTATGTTGGGATACCCAGTAACCATAAGAACCGATCATAGATCAATTTCATTTTTTAAAAACTGTAAACTTAACCATGGTAGACTCACAAAATGGGTAAACATCAAGAGTATAATTTAGACTGGGAATATATCCCGGGTAAGAAGAATGTAATAGCAGACCGATTGTCACGGATTAACCTAGAAAAAGGAACTTGTGAAGTAGAGCCAGAGAGTATTGGAAAGATATATTACATTATCAAAGTGAAAAAGTAGTTACAAGATATAATTAGTAAAATAAAAATAGATCAGAAAATGGACACTAAATTAACAAAAATTAAAGACCGGATATTACAAAGACCTATAATAACAAAATTTTTCTGTGTTTATGAAGAAATCCTTTTTATCCGTCCAACCATTGAGGATCATGTGTGGAAAATGTATGTACCAGAAGCAACGGAAGTAGCCCTAATAAAGACCTACCATGAAAGATATGGTCACATGGGACCACTCAAAGTTATTAAAGCTTCATCTGAACACTGTTATGTAAAAGCAATAAATAAGAGAGTAAGATTAATAGTAAAAAACTGCAACATATGCTAGCTAGTAAAAATAAATAATGAGAAGAGAACGGGAGCTATGATTACAATAAAATCTAACAGTAAACTTGAGAAGACCTTCTTAGATATATGTGGACCTTTTCCCAGAAGTGGAGGGAGACATAAATTTAAATATATAATTATTATATTTGATCCTTATACCAAATATACGAAACTCTACGCTATCAGTAGAGCCACTACGAAGAAAATTTTAGAAGTAATCATTCAAAAATACTTACCTGAAGTGGGAAAACCTGAAACCATAATAACGGATCATGGGACGCAGTTTATAAGTAAAAGGTGGAAAGAAGAATTGACGAAATGGCAAATAAGGACATACAAAACATCAGTATACCACCCTAGTAATAATCCTGCCGAACGCGTCTTAAGGGAAGTTGGTAGAATTCTACGTACATACTGTCACCAAGAACATAAAAAATGGAGCCAGTACATTGAACCAGCAGAGACTTTCCTTAATTGGCCATACCATGACACTATCGGAACCAGCCCTTATCAGGTAATGTTTGATAGACCACCACCAAGAGAAATCACATCATTAATAAATTTTCCTCCAGGAGAGAGAGTGGAATTCAATAAAATCGAAATGCACAACAGATTGTTGCATAAAGCGGAACTTCAACATAAAAGGGATACGGAGAAAAGGAAAAGAATAGATACATACCAAATAGGAGATAAGGTATTAATAAAAAATAGACAACTACCCAGTTCTATAGAGGGTATTGCGAGAAAATTACTTTTAATTTATACCGGACCCTACATCATAACCCAGGTGAAAGGGAATAATACATATAAAATCAAAGCAATTAACAATAACCGAATAAAAGGAGTATATAACCAGTCCGAAATGAAAAGATATCACGAAGAATAAAACAAGACTATGAAGATTGAAGAAGTCAACAATTTATTTTGAAACAAGTAAAACGAAAATAAATTTGTTCTAGTGGGCGGGGGCTTAATTAGGAAAGCTTAACAAATAAACGATACTTACGGATACCCGCGTGACGTTACAATATATATATATATATATATATATATATATATATATATAACTATAATACTTATAACTAATTTACCTCAAGATATATTTTTTCCTTTAGGAACATGTTTCGGGAGATCCTGTTCTCCCATCTTCAGCCTTCGCCATCTTGCTTCTGGTGCAGTATTTGTGTGTTGGCTTCTGGATGTTATTAAGGTGGTTTGTTGGTCTTTGGTCCTTCAATGTTGCATTATTGTGTGTGGTTGTGGTATCTATTTTTGTATTTTGTGTATTTTCGATGTTGAGTGCTTTGAATATTGTGTCATGTTTTGTATTGATTTGTATTTGTTCTGGTATTAATTTGTTTTGTGTTTTATGTTTGTAAATCTGTAAATTTTCCCAAATGTTCATTATGGTGCCTTTGTGTGGTATATGTTTTATTAGTGTTACATTGGTTATGTCTGGGAATTCATGTCCTGTGTTTATTGCATGTGTGGCTAAATTGGATTTATATATATTTGGTTTTTTGTATGCATTTAGGTGTTCAAAATAACGTTTTTTTCAGCTGTTTTTTTGTTTGTCCTATATAACATTTATTGCAATCTTGGCATTCAATTTTGTATATACCGTTGGTTGTTGTATTATCTTTGTTGTGTGAGCTATTTAGATTTTGTAATTTATTTTTATTAGTTTTGTATGCTATTTTTATATCTGTGTTTTTAAATAGTTTTGTTAGTTTTGTCATTTTATTATTTATATATGTGAATGTGGCCCATTTTTTGTTGTTGTTATTATTTATGTGTTGTTCAGTTTGATTAATTCTTAATTGTTCAGTTTTTATTTTGTATTTGATTTTATTTTCTATTTTGATCATAGTATTTTTATTTTATCCATTTGCATAACCAATTTGGTATATTATATTTCTTTCTTTGTCAGTTTCTTGTTTGTTTAGGGGTATTTTGTACATTCTGTTAAATAACGAATAAAATGCTGCCATTTTATGTTGTGGTGGGTGGTCAGAATGGTTAGGTATAATGATGTTAGTGGAAGTTGGTTTTCTATATATTGCATATTGTATGTATTTGTTGTATCTTGTGATGGTTATGTCTAAATAGTTGATTTTGTTATGTTTTTCTTTTTCTTCTGTGAATTGTATTTTGGGATGTATGTTATTGATTTGTTTCAGTATGTTCTCTGCATTTGTGTTTTTGTTATTTGATATATACAGTCCATCATCTACATATCTTATCCATATGCCATCTGGGTCATGTGTTTTTATGATATTTTGTATTTTGGTGTCTATATGTTGTAGGAATATTTCAGCTATTATGCTTGATAATGGTGATCCCATTGCTAAACCTTCTTTCTGTTGATAAATTTTGCTAAACAAAATTACTTTGAATTTAATAGCAACCAACGGTATATACAAAATTGAATGCCAAGATTGCAATAAATGTTATATAGGACAAACAAAAAAACAGCTGAAAAAACGTTATTTTGAACACCTAAATGCATACAAAAAACCAAAAATATATAAATCCAATTTAGCCACACATGCAATAAACACAGGACATGAATTCCCAGACATAACCAATGTAACACTAATAAAACATATACCACACAAAGGCACAATAATGAACATTTGGGAAAATTTACAGATTTACAAACATAAAACACAAAACAAATTAATACCAGAACAAATACAAATCAATACAAAACATGACACAATATTCAAAGCACTCAACATCGAAAATACACAAAATACAAAAACAGATACCACAACCACACACAATAATGCAACATTGAAGGACCAAAGACCAACAAACCACCTTAATAACATCCAGAAGCCAACACACAAATACTGCACCAGAAGCAAGATGGCAAAGGCTGAAGATGGGAGAACAGGATCTCCCGAAACATGTTCCTAAAGGAAAAAATATATCTTGAGGTAAATTAGTTATAAGTATGATAGTATTATATACATCAAGAAACGGACTGTAACAGAAAGTGATTGAAATATATATTGTAATAAAATAATAAAAGATGTAAGTTGATGTGTATGTGTGTTGATGATATAAGAGATTGTGATTGTGAAGTTCGACTCCGATGTAATCAAGCCCCTCTGTTTGGACTATTCAATTTGTAATAAAATAAATAAGATTGATGTGTGAATCTGTAAGTTGTAAGGTGTTTAATTGGTGTGGCTCTCGACGTCTTACTGGCCTGAAACACTTCCTTAAGTTTCCCAGCTGGTCGAGTCCCAATGGTAGCAAGACCGGTCGAGTAGCGTAAAGTTGATGAAGAAATATATATGCTCAGCTTCACCGAAAGTTTCAAAACAAAAATTATTGTTTTGAAGAAAATTAAAAAAAAAAATTATGTTTATAAAAAAAAATAATAAAAAAAAATTTTAATTTTATTAATTAATTAATTAGGATCAATTAATTAATATAGGGCTGTGAAGTTTTAAACAGTGTAATGCTCTTCTGAAAATTTTTATTAAAGTTTTAGTATAATTTAAATAATCTATCACCACTCATAAGACTGTCTGTAAACCAATCGATATTTGTTTACCTTTCTATTTTTTAGGTTATCTTCACTTACGGGTGGTAAAGTCCTTGTAGATTATCAATTAGAATTATATTATTGGTAATTAGTATTATTGAAGAAATAAAGAACTATTAAGTATTGAAAAGTATTAATGTTTTATTAAGTAACAGCAATATTGACTCTTATCGATTAGTATCGATTCTCAGGATATCGAAAAAAGTTACAAGTATATATTATAAAAATTATATAGGGTTCTTTAAACAGCCAGTTATTACCAAAGTCAGAGAAATCGGGCTAATATTTAAAAAGTATAACGTTACAATCAAATTAATAGTTATTAATAAACACAGACATTGAATAATAATTTGTAAATATAATAATTGTTTTCACCCAACAGCTGTTGAACTAAGAGGAGGCACTGGAATTGTCAAAGAAAGATGGCTGCCGTCAAGTCGATGAAAATGTTGCTCGTTGCTGCTGCATTCCAAATAATGTATTTTGACGCAATATTTCTGTTCTCGTGTCCGCAAATCTCTTGTTATATGTTGTGTAGTGACTGGTGTAGTGATTCTGGGTTGTATTTAGTGTATCTGTATAATTATTAGTTCAAACACTTTCTCCGATTCCGTCACTAAGTTGGTTTAATGTATTATACAGTTTTCTAGTGTTTTATGGTGTTTTTCGGAGTAGATTTATATTGTTCTGTGTTATGGAGTGTTACTTGATCGTTTCTGTTATAATATGATAGTTTCAGAAGTATTTTACAAGTCACTCGCGATTTCACAATAACTCACTATACACTCGCTTTGTATGACGATTATAGGTTAGGTTATTCACGTTGTTAAACGCATGTCATGTTAACCGTTCAACTACCAATAATTAACTAACTGTTTCCTCCAGTTTCAATTAAACTCTTAGCCCATATAATATTATCCTTAACATTGTTCAAATATTTTTCACATCCTGTATGCACTTTTACATTTTCACTATATGAATGCCTATACTTTGGTTATTTGTCAATTTTATTCACTAGATTTGATTTAAATTAATCTTTCAGTTCATTCTGGTTATTTTCAGATTAAATAATGCCATTTTATAGTGTTTTCTGTCCAAAAAAAAATAGTAATTTTACTTTCAGTTTGGGTATACTCTGAAGAGTCCCAAAACATCAAACTTTACTTCCTGTCATTATATAAATTCAGCCATTTTATCAGTTATATTTAATATTAATAATCCTATATTGTATTAAAAGGTTCCTATTCCCTTATTTTCTGGTAATTAATTGAATTAGTTGTATTCTGAAACATTATTCTGAAATATATGACTCCCATGTCTAAATTTCTGAGTTTAGTCATTTTATTTTTATTTATAATTCTGAATATAATTTATTAAAATCTCTCTAAATGGTATGTGCAATTATATGGCATGATCTCAAGTTTATTTTGTCTAAACCCCTTTTGTTTATTTGCATTTAAATGAGCAATTTCTCTGTTTTGATGAAGTTTGGTTTCCATTCTTTTGGCCTATGATTTTTTAACAATTTTTCTTACAAAATAATTTACAAACAATATATGATGTGTGATACCCTCTCTGACTTTTACAAATAGTATTATAAATTAAACATGCTTTCAAATTACACAAAAACAACTAGTATTGGCCACAATACAAACAATAGTCAAACAGAATAAAGAATATTTTTTTTAAATAAATGGTTGTCTTCAAATCAGACATTTTGCAACAAAATTCCCATTTCCAACATGGAAATATGGTTTACAACAAAGGTTTTTTACTAACTAACATCTTAATTACTCTCTACTATTTACAAGTGGTAACTATTTTTATAGTTCTGATGTTAGTTGTTTCAGACCCAAACAAATGGCCTTATATCTAAAACATTTTTAAACATTCTTGTACTATATACATTAAAACCTTATATCTATATTCTTATTTCTAACTATTATTATAAGTAGGATTCTACAGTTTTTATACAGTCTTTTATACCTTGTCTTTGGGGAATTGTACCCTGTCATTAACAAATAAATAGTATGAACCGTTCAAAAAGCACTATGAAATCTGTTTTTCTTTTTTCATGTAAAACAAAAATGTTATTTTAAACAGATTCATGTCTTATGAACAACATATTGTCACCGTACACATTTTAAGTCATTGAAAAATGCATATTTCATTGCATCCAATGTTTGTGATTGCCAAGAATGAAACACAAGGTTCATTTTTTATAATACCCAAAACTATCACTGGTTCACTTTCACTTATATATTATGTTAATGCTAAATGGTCGTATAGTCTTATTAACATAATAAATTGGTTAGCGTTTTTTCAATGGAGATTTGTTCCATGGGTACTATATTATTGTTTCATCTTAGTTCACAGGAAACTTTTACTTTATACACTCCTCTCTCTTAAATTTGTATACATGTGGTTTTTATTTCGTTATACTTTTATTTTTAGATATTTATTTTGGGGATATAGGGATTTGGGTGTCTTTTATAAGAGCATGACGTCTTCTTCAGGATGCTGCCCTCTTCTTCTTTCTTCAGTCTTCTTTTCTCCTGCCTTCTGGGACTGGTATCTTCTCCATCTGTTCTTGATGCCATCAGGTTTCTTGGGATCTTCTCCATCTTCTTCTTTAATTCAGAAATACACAACCTGTATTGGTTGATCTTGGCTTATTTTAGGGTTTCTCTTTTATTTATTCTCCCTCGTTGTGGGTTTGGTCATATTGTGTACTGCTTTGTTATTTACTATTTTACCTTCCTGGGTTATACCTTGAAAACCTTTGGTTATGAGACTGGTTTTGGATGACTCATCACTAGTAACTCTTTTTATTTTAACTTGTATTTTCTTTATAATAATGATTTCTTTCCACAGTTGCTATGAATTAATCTATTTATATTAAACTTAATGCTTTCTTCCAAATTTAAATATTATAACTTCATTATTCTAATGATCAATTGCCATTCAATATTATGCTTATATCTGTCACGCTACAGATTGCTCTCCTCCAGAAGTAATTATTTCAGACATGTTTATGGATGAAATAATTTCTTATGATAATTTCATCATTTCTTATAATTCATTTTCTTCTCCATTTTTATATCGACTTTTTTATATTAGAGTTTTATTAATTTTATATATATAATTATTTGTTTTACTACTGATCCTTTTCGGATAGTTAGTGTCTTCTGAGATATATTATAATTGTAATACATTTTCTTTCTATATCAACTTCGTGTTGTATCCTTGGGATATTAATTCCCTAACATTCCCTATCACGTGGGCTGGGGCAGATCAGAGGGGCACTGTACGCTACTTCTCTGCTGGCCATACACCACTTCTATAAATTGAGTACAGAGGCATATCCATCCCTGCTCAAAAACATAATGCTGCTGGAATTATCTTCAGTCAGTCATCGAATAAATAAATAAAAAGTAGTCTCATTTTCGACTAATAAAAATATCTTTGGATTCTCCACTTCGTAGTCTCTCAGATTATCTCACATTTTCTATCTTAATAAATCTTCATAATCATTATTATACTCATTACATATATATTTTTTCAAAACTCTTAACTTGTCTGATATATTTAATTTAATTATGGTTGAAAACCTTTCTTTTAATAATTCTGGTTACTGTTTACAGTGTCACTCTCTTTCTTCTCCATCTGAATTCTCTTTATACTTTCTTCTGGTTACTCATAGTATTAGCATGGTCTTTATATATAGTCTTTCTTATTCATTATTTGAATGGTCTTAATATATTATATTTAATTTTTTAACATTGTATCTTTACATTAGATATACAGGTTGTTATATTGATCATTTTATTTAAACATTTTGGTTCTTTCCTTTCTCTTAGAAAGTTATTAATCCGCCTTCGCATTCATTAGCATTAATTCATTTATATTATATTTCATGTGGTATTTCTTCTCTTTGCATTTCATATAGGTCTTATTATTATCATTTGTTCAAAATCATCTTCTCCATCTGTTTGGTATGAGTTGTTCTTCGCTCTTAATTAACTGTTTTCATTATCGTTTCATAGGTAATTAGTCTCTTTGCTTCAAAATTTTTTTTTTCCTTCTCTGGCATATTACACTCTTTTTTGTTAGTCTTCTCTACTCCTTCAAATGCTATTGTGAATGTCTAGCATTTATTCTGGATTAACGTTAATTCTCTTTTCTGAATTAATCACTTTATTTTCTTCTCAATTCAATCATAATTGACACATAATTATTTTTTGGAACTTGGTTAGTTTTAATATAAAATTCAAACTATTCTTTTTATTTAATTGAAAAATATTTCTCATAAATCCTTGTAATATGTTGATCTTATCTTGTTTCAAAGTACTGACGTTCTATCAACATTCAAATTCTGTTTAATTCATTTATTCCCAGAATTGTCTCATTCAGAATTGTTTATAGTATTGTGATTTTACTATTATTCTGAATGTTTTGGTATTTCTCCAAATTCAAATTCTTCTTAATTATTTACCATAAAGTTTTCTCACAAACTTAGTTATAGTAAGTTGGTCTTACTTCATTTTTTTTAAATTTGTTGTATAATTAAGTTCAAAATTCTCTCTCTTTCTCTTTCTTCCATAAAGTTTTGTTCTAAATTATCAGGTTGTAGTAAGAAGTACTTACTCAATTTTAAATTTTTATAATTATATTTCAATTCAAAAGTCTTTCTTTTCCTTTCTTCCATAAAGTTTGTTCCAAAATTATTAGGTTGTAAGATGTACTTACATTATTTTAAAATTTTTTACAATAAAAATTCTAAATTCCTTTTTCTTATAATTCTCCAGAATGTTCTTTTCAAAATATTAGGTTGTAAGATGTACTTACATTATTTTCGAATTTTTAAAATTAAAAATTCAAAATTCTATAACTCACAACTCATTCTTCATAATATTTCTTCATAGAAGCTTGATTGTACACTCCTTTGATCTTTCCTGAAACGATTTCCTTCAACTCATATGTATTGTTATGCTTATTATTTACCACAACATATGGGGTTATATTGTACACTACACTGGCCCATATTATTTATATTTTAATAAGTTGATCTTCACTTTTTCTTTTCTCATAAATTTTCTTTTATATACCCAGGAAGATGGACGATTTTCTTTATGTCGTTCCATTCCTCATATTCTTATTTATTTATAATGTGCATTTTCTTAAATAGTCTTCGTTCATAAAAACCCAGTTTTGTTTCTATGTTTTTTCTTCGTATCATTTCCTTTCAATGATATTTATTTCGTCTCCTTCAACATTGTTTTTCGCCGTAGTCGGTTATCATGATCCGTCCCTTTTCTTGATGTCGTGTGGTATTTGTGTCAACCAGGGTCCATCATCTCAGTTGCTCTTATAAAATTTACCCTAGGGCGCGACACTCGGTTATTATTACTGTTATTGTTTTTATTACTAAATCTATCATGATAATAATTTCGGTTAGGTTGGTAAGGTCTGTCATCATTATTGTTGGGATATGGATTTCTCTGACTGTATAGGACATTATTATGTTGGTATAAATTGTTTCTATTGTATGGATAGGGGTTGTTATCCCTCACGCCGTTAAAATTACTGCTAAACTGGTCATTACGTGGCGGGTTGTTAGGGCCATCGTAATTGTTGGGTTGGTTCCCTCTATCATCATATTGTATACACCAATACTCTTCTGGTCTATGTTTTGTGTTACTTGACAAATATCTGTGAGGATCTTCATCTGGGTTATCACTTATTATTTGTTTATCTGAAACACCATAAGCTGGTTTACCATCACATATCCACTCTGAAGGAATATATTTTAGTCTAACCGTACCCTGGAACTGTCCTAGATGGCACGTTAATGGAATATATTCTGGTGATTCATCTGTGTCATCATTACAGTCTGGTACGATATCACATTTCCATCTTTCTGAAATCCACTGTCCAGTCTTGCGCTGAAATTGATCTGGTTCACATGTTGTATTCTGTTTACCTCTGGTCCTTTCCCATTGGTAGACTACTGTCTTGTGGTAAATTATTTCTGAAATTACTTCGATTCTCCTTCTATAATTCCTGGAATTCATTATGTCTTTGTCATAGGTAATTGGGATATTATTGCCATCAATTAACCCATGATTCATCATCTCCAACTCTTCCTTAGTTTTTATCAAATTTCTTGGATACATTCTCCTTTTCCTTGGTTTAATATCTTCCTGGTTTCGGTTAGTTTCAATTTCAGGTACTTCCATTACTAGTTCCTGCGTTTTGTCATTTATTACTTCTTCTGGTTCTGGTTGACTATCTTCCTGCGTTTTATCATTTAGTACTTCTTCTGGTTCTGGTTGGCTATCATTTTTTATTTCTTCGGTCTTCTCCTTTCTTAATTCTTCCTTTTTTAATCTGTCCTCTCTTCTTTCTTTAATCCATTTTTGATGCTCCTCTTCCCTTTTTAATCTGTTCTCTCTTATCTCCTGATTTACCTCCCTTAACTCTTCTCTTAGAATTTGATTGTCCTCTCTCAATTCTTCCAATTTCTCCCCCATCTTTTCTTCCAACTTCCTGTTGTCTTCCTTCAATTCTTCTTTCAACTGTCGGTTGTTCTTCTCTATCTTCTTCCTGGTTTCATCGATTTTCTGATTAGTATTTTCAATTTTATTAATCAATTCTTCTTTGGTCGACTTCAATTCTTCCTTGAACAATTGGTTGTCTTTCTTCAATTCTTCCATGTTCTTGTTCATCCCAGTCAACTCTTCTTTTGTGGATTGATTATCCTTCTTCAATTCTTCTAATTTTTCTTCCATCTTCTCTTCCATCTTCTTGCTGTTTTCTTCCATCTTCTTCGTCAGGGACTGATTGTCTTCCTTCAATTCTTCTAACTTCTTCCCCATCTCTTCTTCCAACTTCTTGCTGTTTTCTTCCATCCTCTTGTTGGTATTTTCTATGTTTTTGTTTATTTCAGCCAAATCTTCTTTCAAGGATTGTTTGTCTTCCTTCCTTTCCTTACGATTTTCTTCTTTTGTTGTTTGGTTGTCCTTCTTCATTTCCATTATCACTCTCATCAATGTTTCCTGGAACTTCACATCTCCGGTTGTCGCAGTGTTCTCGGTTAGTGAGGGTTCCCCTGGTTGTTCTAACCGTTCCTTCCGGACATTGATTTCCCCTGTCTGAGTAGGCATCTCCGGTTGTTCAGTTTGTTTGGACAACACCGGTGGTAATACCTCTTCCGCCTCTACTGGCGTCGCCTCCTTGTTGTCCATGTCAATTTCTATTTCTTTCTCGGCCTCCGCCGCCCGTTTCTTAGATGTTGCACGTCGTTGCATTTTCCCTTTATATTCTCTGGCTTTGTAGCTGTTGCCTAGCTCCAACTAGTGATTGTGCAGAATGTATTGGCCTTCCAATCGCTAATTAAAGCCCCTAAAGTTGTGCGCCAATTTGTAATAAAATAATAAAAGATGTAAGTTGATGTGTATGTGTGTTGATGATATAAGAGATTGTGATTGTGAAGTTCGACTCCGATGTAATCAAGCCCCTCTGTTTGGACTATTCAATTTGTAATAAAATAAATAAGATTGATGTGTGAATCTGTAAGTTGTAAGGTGTTTAATTGGTGTGGCTCTCGACGTCTTACTGGCCTGAAACACTTCCTTAAGTTTCCCAGCTGGTCGAGTCCCAATGGTAGCAAGACCGGTCGAGTAGCGTAAAGTTGATGAAGAAATATATATGCTCAGCTTCACCGAAAGTTTCAAAACAAAAATTATTGTTTTGAAGAAAAAAAAAAAAAAAAATTATGTTTATAAAAAAAAATAATAAAAAAAAATTTTAATTTTATTAATTAATTAATTAGGATCAATTAATTAATATAGGGCTGTGAAGTT
Organism: Magicicada septendecula; assembly: GCA_034769895.1. NCBI lineage: Eukaryota > Metazoa > Arthropoda > Insecta > Hemiptera > Cicadidae > Magicicada > Magicicada septendecula. Next base: position 141,663,613 of record CM068368.1, read on the forward strand.
TTAAACAGTGTAATGCTCTTCTGAAAATTTTTATTAAAGTTTTAGTACAATTTAAATAATCTATCACCACTCATAAGACTGTCTGTAAACCAATCGATATTTGTTTACCTTTCTATTTTTTAGGTTATCTTCACTTACGGGTGGTAAAGTCCTTGTAGATTATCAATTAGAATTATATTATTGGTAATTAGTATTATTGAAGAAATAAAGAACTATTAAGTATTGAAAAGTATTAATGTTTTATTAAGTAACAGCAATATTGACTCTTATCGATTAGTATCGATTCTCAGGATATCGAAAAAAGTTACAAGTATATATTATAAAAATTATATAGGGTTCTTTAAACAGCCAGTTATTACCAAAGTCAGAGAAATCGGGCTAATATTTAAAAAGTATAACGTTACAATCAAATTAATAGTTATTAATAAACACAGACATTGAATAATAATTTGTAAATATAATAATTGTTTTCACCCAACAGCTGTTGAACTAAGAGGAGGCACTGGAATTGTCAAAGAAAGATGGCTGCCGTCAAGTCGATGAAAATGTTGCTCGTTGCTGCTGCATTCCAAATAATGTATTTTGACGCAATATTTCTGTTCTCGTGTCCGCAAATCTCTTGTTATATGTTGTGTAGTGACTGGTGTAGTGATTCTGGGTTGTATTTAGTGTATCTGTATAATTATTAGTTCAAACACTTTCTCCGATTCCGTCACTAAGTTGGTTTAATGTATTATACAGTTTTCTAGTGTTTTATGGTGTTTTTCGGAGTAGATTTATATTGTTCTGTGTTATGGAGTGTTACTTGATCGTTTCTGTTATAATATGATAGTTTCAGAAGTATTTTACAAGTCACTCGCGATTTCACAATAACTCACTATACACTCGCTTTGTATGACGATTATAGGTTAGGTTATTCACGTTTTCAAAGGTATGTCATGTTAACCGTTCAACTACCAATAATTAACTAACTGTTTCCTCCAGTTTCAATTAAACTCTTAGCCCATATAATATTATCCTTAACATTGTTCAAATATTTTTCACATCCTGTATGCACTTTTACATTTTCACTATATGAATGCCTATACTTTGGTTATTTGTCAATTTTATTCACTAGATTTGATTTAAATTAATCTTTCAGTTCATTCTGGTTATTTTCAGATTAAATAATGCCATTTTATAGTGTTTTCTGTCAAAAAAAAAAAATAGTAATTTTACTTTCAGTTTGGGTATACTCTGAAGAGTCCCAAAACATCAAACTTTACTTCCTGTCATTATATAAATTCAGCCATTTTATCAGTTATATTTAATATTAATAATCCTATATTGTATTAAAAGGTTCCTATTCCCTTATTTTCTGGTAATTAATTGAATTAGTTGTATTCTGAAACATTATTCTGAAATATATGACTCCCATGTCTAAATTTCTGAGTTTAGTCATTTTATTTTTATTTATAATTCTGAATATAATTTATTAAAATCTCTCTAAATGGTATGTGCAATTATATGGCATGATCTCAAGTTTATTTTGTCTAAACCCCTTTTGTTTATTTGCATTTAAATGAGCAATTTCTCTGTTTTGATGAAGTTTGGTTTCCATTCTTTTGGCCTATGATTTTTTAACAATTTTTCTTACAAAATAATTTACAAACAATATATGATGTGTGATACCCTCTCTGACTTTTACAAATAGTATTATAAATTAAACATGCTTTCAAATTACACAAAAACAACTAGTATTGGCCACAATACAAACAATAGTCAAACAGAATAAAGAATATTTTTTTTAAATAAATGGTTGTCTTCAAATCAGACATTTTGCAACAAAATTCCCATTTCCAACATGGAAATATGGTTTACAACAAAGGTTTTTTACTAACTAACATCTTAATTACTCTCTACTATTTACAAGTGGTAACTATTTTTATAGTTCTGATGTTAGTTGTTTCAGACCCAAACAAATGGCCTTATATCTAAAACATTTTTAAACATTCTTGTACTATATACATTAAAACCTTATATCTATATTCTTATTTCTAACTATTATTATAAGTAGGATTCTACAGTTTTTATACAGTCTTTTATACCTTGTCTTTGGGGAATTGTACCCTGTCATTAACAAATAAATAGTATGAACCGTTCAAAAAGCACTATGAAATCTGTTTTTCTTATTTCATGTAAAACAAAAATGTTATTTTAAACAGATTCATGTCTTATGAACAACATATTGTCACCGTACACATTTTAAGTCATTGAAAAATGCATATTTCATTGCATCCAATGTTTGTGATTGCCAAGAATGAAACACAAGGTTCATTTTTTATAATACCCAAAACTATCACTGGTTCACTTTCACTTATATATTATGTTAATGCTAAATGGTCGTATAGTCTTATTAACATAATAAATTGGTTAGCGTTTTTTCAATGGAGATTTGTTCCATGGGTACTATATTATTGTTTCATCTTAGTTCACAGGAAACTTTTACTTTATACACTCCTCTCTCTTAAATTTGTATACATGTGGTTTTTATTTCGTTATACTTTTATTTTTAGATACTTATTTTGGGGATATAGGGATTTGGGTGTCTTTTATAAGAGCATGACGTCTTCTTCAGGATGCTGCCCTCTTCTTCTTTCTTCAGTCTTCTTTTCTCCTGCCTTCTGGGACTGGTATCTTCTCCATCTGTTCTTGATGCCATCAGGTTTCTTGGGATCTTCTCCATCTTCTTCTTTAATTCAGAAATACACAACCTGTATTGGTTGATCTTGGCTTATTTTAGGGTTTCTCTTTTATTTATTCTCCCTCGTTGTGGGTTTGGTCATATTGTGTACTGCTTTGTTATTTACTATTTTACCTTCCTGGGTTATACCTTGAAAACCTTTGGTTATGAGACTGGTTTTGGATGACTCATCACTAGTAACTCTTTTTATTTTAACTTGTATTTTCTTTATAATAATGATTTCTTTCCACAGTTGCTATGAATTAATCTATTTATATTAAACTTAATGCTTTCTTCCAAATTTAAATATTATAACTTCATTATTCTAATGATCAATTGCCATTCAATATTATGCTTATATCTGTCACGCTACAATATATATATATATATATATATATATATATTGCGACAACACAAATTACTAAACTATTGGCGCATAGGATATGATAGTATGTGTATTTCAAATTACAAGTCTATATTGGAGGGTTTAAGATTATTTATTGTACAAACACAAGTTATAGTTTATATGGTATATTTGAAATGTACAGAATGTAATGTTTGATATAGAGTCTTTCTTTTAAAATGTTAAATAATGTTCAAACGCAAGACGTGATACGTTACATAAGAAGACTCCCACGATGATGTTGTTGAAGAGAAGGGCCGGTCTTTGCGGTGTAGTTGATTCGTCAGGTGTGGCTTACAAATGACAGACGTTTTCCCAGAAACGTTTACAGCTGGGCTAGCGTCCTGTAACAGCTGGGCTGGTCCTATAACAGCTGGGCTGATGTCCTATAGCAGCTGGGCTGGTGTCCTATAACAGCTGGGCTGATGTCCTGTAACAGCAGGGCTGATGTCCTATAACAGCTGGGCTGATGTCCTATAACAGCTGGGCTGATGTCCTATAACAGCTGGGCTGATGTCCTGGAATTCCCACAAAGAATCCGACACTTCGCACACACAACGGTACTACGGATTTGATTACTCGCAAAACTTATATAGAGTTTATGACTAAGTAGTATCTCAGGTGACAGTGAGTTTAATCTAATAACGGTATATTGAGGTTATACCTCTCCGGCTTCTTCAAGTGTTCTCGCGAATACCAAGGTCTACCGCGATCAGCAGACCACCCTATGAGGAAATCTTGCACTAGCACGGAAACGTCTTGATGGAACTATTGCGTAACAATTAATGATACTGTCACTGCGGAAAATCTCGCACAGTGATACAGTTACACTCACTTCTTACACACGTAATACTACAATATTAATATCGTGTGTAAAGAGATAATATCAACTGTTATGCGTCACACGCGTTACTATCCCCGAAAAGTCTTAACAGATCCTTGCAAGCGGTAGAGTCTTGTACAAGGATTGTATGTACCGTTCGCGGTAGCCGGCGTAGAAGAACTGTCGTAATTATACGCGTAATGCGTTAAAACACTACTGTGTGCAGATGTACTACACACACAGTTCTGAGCCTTCCCGTTTCACTAACGACGAATAGTCTTTACAGCACCTTGCAAGCGGTAGAATTCTTGTACAAGGAGTGCACGACCCGTTCGCGGTAGATGGCGTAGAAGAACTACCTGTGTAACGACAGGCTTAAGAAAATTTCCAACCACCAGTCAGCATTCTATTGGTGGATGGAAGTCACATGGTTAATATAAAGTGACCATGCACTTTTCATGCAGTAGAGTGCATTTACTTTGTAACAGCATGCATAGCGGTAATCAGACTACTCGTATCTCATGCATGACTGCCTACATACTAATAATATACATGAACGTAAACAATAGTCCGACAGGTATAGGGATTGTAGCGATACACATGTCTCAGTTCAGCTAATGTCAAAACAACGATAATACTTCACGCACCGCCCGGGAAACGTTTCCCACTCGCGCACGCGCGCACATTTCCACTAACACAGTACATGAATAACCATAAATAATAATGCACAGTTTTTCTAAACAAAACCCTTAACCTTACTAAATACAATTGATAACAACCAAACTTAACCATCTACCAATATAATATGAATGTCCATTGTCTGTGTAATATATGAACTTGCCCCGCCTATCATGATCCTGTGATTCGTTGCAAGATTAACTCCTTCCCGCATAAAAAAAAATTTTTTTTTTTTTTCTTTAGTTAACTAACAAAAAATAAAAATTTTTTTTTTTCAATATAACCAAAACAACTTCCTAATCCTGAAATAATAATAATACCCTCGAACTAAAATCAAATAAACATCCTCAATTAATACCAACATTTCCAACTGTCACTTTGACAGAAGCATCAAATCAAAAGACACGTGGTAACCTTCAAACCAAAACAAACACACATGTTCTTGACACACAGATAACGAAATCTTATGCAGGGTCACAGAGTACACAGACAACATTCCTTATCAAAACTAGATTATTGTTCATTCACAGAGCCATCTTACATACAACATTTAAACCTGAATTGACATATTTAAATCACTACCCATTCTTACCCCTATATCCTGACATTTATTTCTGAGTTTACGGATCCTTTGTATAATACTTCCTCAATGAGGACGCATGGAATTTACCAATCGCACGGTTGGTATTTGGGTTGGTTAAGATAAAGGTATTTTTCCCAACTTGCTCCGACAGGGTAGACGCACCATTATACAGCCTAAAAAACTTCGCGGCTGTGTTGTCCTCCCTTCTTCCAACATTTAATGCTCGTAAAAGCACACTCTCTCCAGTCTTGAACTTGACTAGTTTATGTTCCGCATTAAATTTTTCCGTGCGCTCCTCGGCGCACTTTTTAATGCGTCTTCTAGCCTCGATTTTCTTTATCTCAACTGGTATAGGCATATTATGCGTCGCTATCCTTTCAATGTGTTTACCCCAGACCCGGCCTGGCATTTCTCCGGTTTGGAGTTCATTCGGAGTATACCCAGTAGTAGAATTATAATTTCCATTTATGGCATACTCAAAAAATTCTAGGAATTCCGGCCACTTACTCTGGTTAGTATTACAGTACGTACGGAACAACCGTCCCAACTCCTTGTTGACCCGCTCGGCCAAGTTACCTTGCGGTCTCCGGATCGCAGTCAAGACCGTCTGGACACCGTGTTTCTCAAGCTCGGAGTGCCACTTGGTGTTCGTAAATTGCTTACCTTGATCTGAGAGTATCTTCCTTACGGGACCATTTTTCGGCATGTATTTATTTAGCATAATGTTTATAACAGCCGACGTAGTAGGTCTACCAATAGCATATAGGCTAACATGTTTGGTAAAGGCATCCGTAACAACCACAAGGTTCTTCATTCCACGTGCCGCCCGAGGAAGTGGACCCAAAAAATCAATGCATACAAGGTCATTTTTATTACGCACAACAATGTTACCCATTTCAACCTGGGTATGTTGGTTCGGATATTTCGCTGTTTGGCAGATGTGGCATGTGCGGAGTATGGCCTTTATTTTCCTGGTCATATTTAGCCACACAAAATCCTCCCGCATTGCCAGGTAACATTTATAAGACCCAGCATGAGCCAGACTCTCATGACACATCCAGGTGAGGTCTTCCACCATGGCGTCCGGTACCATAATCTTCCATCCGCCATTGATAATTTTATACACTACGTCTTTATATATTCTGTACTTAGGGTTTTCTTGTATCCGGATAGCCTCACATATCCGCTTCAATTTTGTGTCCCGCTGTTGTTCCATACCAATATTTCTTAACTTATTTTTGAGACTGTCTTCTAATTTATATTTGACAGCTAGAATTTGAACTTCCTGGTTATTAGACGCATGACGTTCTTCCACCATTGGAGGGTATCGGCTTAACGTGTCAGCTGCTTGGTTCTCGCTTGCCTTACAGTACTTAATGGTAAAGTCGTACTCTTGGATGGCCATGATCCAACGGGATACGCGAGCGTTCGCCAACTTGCAGCGCAACATGAACGATAAGGCCTGGTTGTCCGAAAGGATTTCGAAGTGTTGTCCAACCAGGTAATAACGAAATTTACTAATGCAGTACACAATAGCCAATATTTCTTTCTCCGATGTGAAATAGTTACGTTCGGCCCCTTTTAGTGACCTACTGCTGTGCGCAATTATTTTGTTTTCACCCTTCTCATTCCGTTGGTAGAGTACCCCCCCAATGGCATAATCAGAAGCATCGCAATTCAGGACATATGTGCCCCTTTTCTCAGGATGGAACACGTGCAGGTTTCTACTATACAAATTTTTAGTCGCGTCGAAAGCATGCTGATGACGCTCCTCCCATCTCCATTTATTACTCTTACGAAGTAGTTCTAACAACGGCTCAATTGTCCCAGAATATTCTGGCGTAAAACGTCTGAAGTAACCAGTCAATCCGAGGAACGCTCTGATATCCCTGGGTTTTGTGGGTTTCGGGAACTCCATGATCGCACGTATTTTTTCCGGGTCCGTTGTTATACCTTCCGCTGAGATAATATGTCCCAAAAATTTAATTTGCGATTTCCCGAATTCACACTTTTCAAGATTGAGAGTCAGGTTAGCGGCTTGCAATTTCTGAAATACAATCTTGAGATGTTCAAGATGTTCTTCAAATGATTTGGATATGACCAAAATATCATCAACAAATATGCTGACGAAGTCCTCCACCTCGGGTCCCAGAGCTAACTCCAAACATCTGACCATGGCCGCTAAACTGGTAACCAAACCAAATGGAACTACTCTAAACTGATAGCATTTATTTCGATATAGAAATGCTGTGTATCTTCTCGACTCTTTGGCAAGGGGAATCTGCCAGAATCCACTTTTAAGATCAAGGCGAGACATGTATTTAACACCTTGACATTTTATGAATAGGTTCTCCGCATTCGGAGCACAGTCGTAGCATTTTTTTGTAATAGAATTTAGATTTCTCATGTCGAGACATAATCGAATGTCGTTATTTTTCTTTTCAACAACAACCATAGGATTTAAAAAATTGCTATCAGTTCGTTCAATCACACCATTCTGAAGCATACTCTTAACTTCGGCATCAACCTGTTGTTGATAGTGAAGGGGGATGGGGTACGTCTTCCGTACAAATTTATTTTCATCAGTGACCTGAATACTGTGTTCATAAACATTCGTGACGGTAGGATTTTTGGAAAACACAGATTCAAATTTATCAAGCATACTTTGCAGCTTATCTTGCTCATTGCTCGTTATCTGCCTGCTGTGAGTCCGCAGATTATGTGTTATCTTATCGGCAAGTTGAACCGCTGGGCGAGTTATAGTAATAGGTTCACAATGAGACCCCGTCTTACCCCTCCTGCGTCCTAACCTGATATCGTGTTTACTATTATTTACTGTACATTTTAGTATTTTATTTGGAAAATCAATGGTCGCGTTCAGTTTATTTAATGTGTCCACTCCCAAAATAACATTATACACGAGTTTCTTGACCATAAGCACAGTGACCTCTATTTCCATTCCCTGAATGGATACTGTTATCATAGCTTGACGGTCAACCCTCTGAGATTCACCCGTCGCTGATTTTATGATTTTGTGGGCTGCTGGCAGAATCGGGATTTTTTTAAAATGTTTCCTGTGCCTCTCTAGGAATCGCTCATCCATTAACGAAATTTCTGCGCCGCTGTCAAATAAAACTTCGCCGACACATCCGTTAATTTTCGCGTTGACAATGAGGTCAGTGTCATTTTCAACGCTAATACCTTTCTCATTTTCCTTACTATGGTTATTGCAAATTAAACTATCTCTAATTACAGCAGGATACAGGCCGGACACTACTAATTTTCTCTTATAACTAACATCTTTCACATTTGATTTATTGAACTGCTTTTTATAGTTATAACGGGTTTTTGAAACTTCATTCATCCCATTATGTTTACACCATTTCCGATTGGTATTTCTATTAGGTATTTTATATTGTTTTGGTGACTGTGTGTGCTTGGTTTGAGTTTGATACTGAAAATTTTTATTCTCCCGTCCATAAAAATTTTGCTGTGAGCTGACGTCATTTAAAGTCTTATATACATACGGGGTACAGTTTAGTGGTGACGAGGTACTTTGCAATCGTGACACTTGCTGTTGTAGTTTTTGAATCCGCAGGGCACGTTCGGCCATTAATTCATTTATCGTAGATATGTGTTGCACTACTTGCTCTGCCGTACCAGAGAGTTTCGCTTCATATTCACTAAGTCGTGACTTATTGACTTCCAAATTTGCCTCTATATTGGCCTTCATAGTTTCCACGGTCTCGCTAATATGCTTTTCTGCCGCTTCTACCATTTGTTTGCTTTGTTTGGATTGCTCCTGTATGGCCACGTATGATTTCTCGTTTTCGTCGTGGATCAATTTACTTCTTTTCTCGGCTTCTGCACTTCTTTTCTCGGCTTCTGCTGAAAGCCTCTGTATACTCATTTGCACCTCCTCTTGACGGGCTTTATTTTCCTCTTTATCAGTTTTCCGCTCTTCTTTACTGGCTTTCATCTCTTCTAATAAGGTCGCTAAAGCATTCTTGATTTCAGCAGTATCCGCCATAATGATTAAAATTTAATTTAAATTTTAGTAAATTTAAATTTATTGAATTATACGCAAAGCAAGTTATTATTATCACAACAAGATTAGAACATATGGTAACCAGTTTATATGCACACAGAAAAAGCAGTTCAAAATATCAACATGTAAATACCTTATCTAACATACAACAACTAATAATCAACCTCCAATATACTGATAAAATCTGTTCATATATGATATACAAGAGAATATGCACACTTGAAAAATTATATTCTCAGATCTTCATATGAACAACACACACACAATTATTTCGTTAATTACAATTTTACGTCGGATTTTTCCAACAAATTTTATATTCATAGACAAATATATAATAGCGTAAATTTACCGCTATTTACGAGCCCCACGTTGGGCGCCAAAATATCTCTATGCGACAACACAAATTACTAAACTATTGGCGCATAGGATATGATAGTATGTGTATTTCAAATTACAAGTCTATATTGGAGGGTTTAAGATTATTTATTGTACAAACACAAGTTATAGTTTATATGGTATATTTGAAATGTACAGAATGTAATGTTTGATATAGAGTCTTTCTTTTAAAATGTTAAATAATGTTCAAACGCAAGACGTGATACGTTACATAAGAAGACTCCCAGGATGATGTTGTTGAAGAGAAGGGCCGGTCTTTGCGGTGTAGTTGATTCGTCAGGTGTGGCTTACAAATGACAGACGTTTTCCCAGAAACGTTTACAGCTGGGCTAGCGTCCTGTAACAGCTGGGCTGGTCCTATAACAGCTGGGCTGATGTCCTATAGCAGCTGGGCTGGTGTCCTATAACAGCTGGGCTGATGTCCTGTAACAGCTGGGCTGATGTCCTATAACAGCTGGGCTGATGTCCTATAACAGCTGGGCTGATGTCCTATAACAGCTGGTCTGATGTCCTGGAATTCCCACGAAGAATCCGACACTTCGCACACACAACGGTACTACGGATTTTATTACTCGCAAAACTTATATAGAGTTTATGACTAAGTAGTATCTCAGGTGACAGTGAGTTTAATCTAATAACGGTATATTGAGGTTATACCTCTCCGGCTTCTTCAAGTGTTCTCGCGAATACCAAGGTCTACCGCGATCAGCAGACCACCCTATGAGGAAATCTTGCACTAGCACGGAAACGTCTTGATGGAACTATTGCGTAACAATTAATGATACTGTCACTGCGGAAAATCTCGCACAGTGATACAGTTACACTCACTTCTTACACACGTAATACTACAATATTAATATCGTGTGTAAAGAGATAATATCAACTGTTATGCGTCACACGCGTTACTATCCCCGAAAAGTCTTAACAGATCCTTGCAAGCGGTAGAGTCTTGTACAAGGATTGTATGTACCGTTCGCGGTAGCCGGCGTAGAAGAACTGTCGTAATTATACGCGTAATGCGTTAAAACACTACTGTGTGCAGATGTACTACACACACAGTTCTGAGCCTTCCCGTTTCACTAACGACGAATAGTCTTTACAGCACCTTGCAAGCGGTAGAATTCTTGTACAAGGAGTGCACGACCCGTTCGCGGTAGATGGCGTAGAAGAACTACCTGTGTAACGACAGGCTTAAGAAAATTTCCAACCACCAGTCAGCATTCTATTGGTGGATGGAAGTCATATGGTTAATATAAAGTGACCATGCACTTTTCATGCAGTAGAGTGCATTTACTTTGTAACAGCATGCATAGCGGTAATCAGACTACTCGTATCTCATGCATGACTGCCTACATACTAATAATATACATGAACGTAAACAATAGTCCGACAGGTATAGGGATTGTAGCGATACACATGTCTCAGTTCAGCTAATGTCAAAACAACGATAATACTTCACGCACCGCCCGGGAAACGTTTCCCACTCGCGCACGCGCGCACATTTCCACTAACACAGTACATGAATAACCATAAATAATAATGCACAGTTTTTCTAAACAAAACCCTTAACCTTACTAAATACAATTGATAACAACCAAACTTAACCATCTACCAATATAATATGAATGTCCATTGTCTGTGTAATATATGAACTTGCCCCGCCTATCATGATCCTGTGATTCGTTGCAATATATATATATATAGCAACAGTACGTCTGGGTACGTTATTGTGCATTGTCGCAGTTAGTTAAAAAAACTGCTAAATTAGAATAAATAAATGAATATTGTCAATATTTAAAAAATGCGTATTGAAAACTGTAAGTAACCAGCGAAGGGGAACATCAAATTTGCTGGACGGTACTGGCATATCACGCCGCACACAAGCCAAGACTGTGTACAGCGTAAGGGATATGTGTGTGTTTGAACCAGTAGAAACCGGCGTAGCGTCACCCCTTAATAAATGTGAATTAAATAAGAAATTTATTAAATTTTGGTAAGGCGCGTAAGATATGACAAAACAAATTACGCCACTTTATTAATAATATAAAGAAGACGGGCACATGTGCAAAATCTAGTGCGAAACGAATAATACATATTAATACAGTGTAAATAAAAGTGAATAGAACCAAGAATAATTAAAGTATAAAAAAACTGTTAATATACAATCATACATAAAAAAAATTACCGATCGTGTGAACATCGCGTAATAAACAAAAGACGTCGCATGTTGCGAATAAAATTAAAATAAGTACGAAAAATAAACGAATTTGTAAAGGGACGCTTGACAAACTACAACAATATAAATCGTTCACAGAATGGTTGTAACATGATTTTTGCGCCCGACAGTATTAATAAGCGAGGATCGCAAGCCACGACCCTCATTCCACTGGAACACATCTGCACCCGAAGGCTATTCCCGAAAGTGGAGCATCCAAGGTCGATACCCCAGCAGTATGCAGATAGTACCGTACGAGTTATCTGAATGCTGAGTGAACCAGGAGGACCGGACGACGGACTCCAGGAGGTTAGACGACAAGGAGAATCGACACAGGACACAGGACTCAGGATCATGACGAGGAATTACTGAGTATCACCGCACAAGCAATAAAGTGACATGAAACCATTTTTACTCGTCAACCAACGAGTCATAAAAGACACTAAGAATGAAAAGAGTAAACAGACAATGATAAACTTTAATAGTGTAAATACTAATTGTAAAATCTAATTGGTTAAATTCTAGTAATTTATAATGATATTTAACTTTTACGTAATTATTATTTTTGAAATTATAACGTAGCATAAATGTTTATGTAATTATAAATTTGATTGATATTTCATGAATACGATATTCATATGTAGGTACACAGAGCAAAGTAATAATAATATTAAAAAAAATATGCAATTAAAAGGAATACAATCTGAGCAAGTCGAGAGCATATTGTATATTATAAAAACGTCTATTTGTACATGTCAGTTTATATCTTGTGTATTATATTTATGAACATTTGTGTAATCTTATTTGTATAGTGACAATAATTGTGTGTATGCTGAGCACACACAAAAGAAAAATATTATGCGAATAATAATGACGACATTTTCATTCGTAATTTTTGAAAACGTGCTTAATAAAATTTTGAATTATTTTTACAAAGTCGATATGATATAAGAAGTGTTATTATTACTTAAAAAACACACCACACACCTTTTCTCGTTATTATTATTATTATTAGGCCTATATATATATATATATATATATATATATATATATATATATGTATATTTTGTAACAACACTGTATAAACTGTGTATTATTATCGTTACAATTTGAAATAAAAAAATGTAAATTTATTTCAAAAAAAAATTTTGTTGTTTCTGAAAAAAAAATATATTTTCTGCGTAATTTATGTTCCTAATATTTAAAAAATAATCGTGGTTATTGTTTGTGTTTAGAAATTGAATGGTATTATGTTTATTAGTGTAATAGTGTTATGGTAGAGTTTTATTAATGATCATTTAGTAATTGATTTATGTGGATTATCTGTCATGCTACAATATATGCAACGTTACAAGTATTATAACGAAAATTACACAAATAATTTACCATGTAGCTTACTCAACGCAACTACGAAGTGTATTACACCGGCCAGGTCGCAGGATTTTTTTATTCTCGTTGCGTCAAATATATGTAGTTGCACAATAATTACATAATTTTAAAAGAGGAGTGAAATGTTGTTGACATGAAATAATTAATTAAAACCGTTTCAAAATAATCATTCTATGATTTATTAATATTAATAGAAAATATGCAAATATTAAAAAATTCGAATGTTAGATAAATAAAAATATTTTCTTTTATAAGTTTACACAAATACAATGTAACCTTCTATGCTGTTCATAACATATAAAATAAACAACCATATAATCTAACTAGCTAAACAGACATGTTAAACAAATTATGTAAACCTTTTTATTTCAGTGTGTCCGACTGACTCAAATTTTTAAATAATAGCAACTCATTTACAAACAAAAATAATATTCAATTTCAAGAATAAAATTAATTGTTGCTATAAACAAAATAAAAAATATAACATTTACTCCAAACTATTATTTATTTCTACTGACACACCCAAATTTTAACATATAACAGAAGATTAGTATTTAAAAATTTTCTTGTTAAATTAAATTATTTTCTTTAACTACCATTTATTTTTATGTACAGTGATTATATTTAAAACTTTAAGTCTTTACTGTTCATATATAAGTTTCCTTTTGAGAGTTCTTTTCACAAACAAAAAAATATAATTGTTTATTCATCACCTGCGTACTGCCGACGTTACCGTTGCTCGTGTGTGTGTGTGTGTCCTGAATCCTGAGAATTTGATGATGATGATGATTATGCTGATGATGTGTTTTCTGTCTCTACGGATTGTTGTTTGCGATGGTCCAGAGTTCCTCCATAAGGTTTGGTGTGTGTGGTAAAGATGTCGATCGGTCGGCAGACCAGCAGCGTGACGTTGTGTGAAGATATTTTGAGTCTCTGAGACCGCCCCAAAATTGTCGGTGGTATTTATACTGGACGGCAATCTGACAAATCCATGACTGTTTTCGAACTGTTAGATAATGTCACTTCATGCAAAGCGTCCTTTTAATTACAAATCACTTATTGGTTTATTTTCGCGATTTCGTAAACATCCTCGTAGCATGAGCGACAACATCGTTTGCGTAATTTTTTCCTGATCACTTATTAATTACTATTTAATTATACTAGGAATTAACATTAAATTACCTGGCGTCTTTATTATTGCAAATTTCTGCACTACTTTTACATCACTATATTCGTTAAAAATTCCTTAATGTAATGTAATGTAATTCCTTAACACCAGTTTTTATAATTGTGGTAAGTCTTTGTTCACAGGTTTAAAACGTATTAATTAGTTTATTTTTATCCGGTTAAAACCTGGTTACAGAGAATTCGTACGCATCACCTTATCGTAGATTCTTGCCTGTCGTAGGTTGCGTTCACACACACAAACACACAAGCGCTGTATTCACTCACGGTGGCAGGTGTACGCTTTCTGACAATTCTTATCCTGCATAATATTGTTAAAAACTGTTCATCATATTTTTTTATGCTAAATATTTACAAACATACCGCCCTAGGCAAATATGCAAATATATGTATTGTTGATATATATATATATATATATATATATATATATATATTACTATAATACTTATAACTAATTTACCTCAAGATATATTTTTTCCTTTAGGAACATGTTTCGGGAGATCCTGTTCTCCCATCTTCAGCCTTCGCCATCTTGCTTCTTGCCTCCTGGCGAAGGCTGAAGATGGGAGAACAGGATCTCCCGAAACATGTTCCTAAAGGAAAAAATATATCTTGAGGTAAATTAGTTATAAGTATTATAGTATTATATACATCAAGAAACGGACTGTAGCAGAAAGTGATTGAAATATATATATATATATATATATATATATATACTATATATACTATTACTCTGCATAGTGAGGGAGTAATAAATACTAAATGAAGCAGGGGACAGTTGGGCTCAAGTTGACATAATAACATGATTGAATATATTTTTATAAGGACCTTTAACAATATTGTTTTTGTATTCTGTTCAAATCACCGCCGTAAAAATATTCAATGTGCAAGTCCTACAGTGTTTGGTTTCGTTTGTGCTTATGTAAATGTTGAATTAAATAATTTTCAGGAAACCTCAGATTTTTACTAGCGATCTCAATCATCATGTACGTTCTTTTTATTTTTATACAGTCCGCTGCTATACCACGACCACCCACAAAGAAAAAACAGACTCGGTTACTCAATTCATTCAAAATAGAATGAATTCATTTATTCATATAATTAATTCAATATATGATAGGTCGTTGAATATATAAAGTACAAAAATCCATAACGCGCTCCCCAGGTAGCCAGCCCAACGTAAAGGTAGCAGTAATCTAATGATGTTGTCAAGATGCGCACCGCACATCGCGTATGGCTTTAAATAGTAATAGAATATTATGTGTAAATACTTTTAAGTAATTTTATTTTGATGTTGACGACCACGAAAGAACAATAATCTGATGATGAATTCTTGTTACAAAACACGTAATGTACGTTGGAAGCCGAAGTCATAAGACGAGTGGTGATAATTATTTACAATTATCTACTCTCTCTTACAAAAGATTTATTTTCATTGTGTATTTTTAAATACAATGGAAAGCAACACATCAAAAGAGGGCGCACTAGAAAAATAAAATCTGCATTTCAATATAATTGAACACAACAAGTGCACACATGAAGATGCGTTAGATGTTGGTATTTACTATTTCACATTTACAGCATTATGTACTGGTTTATAGTGATTTTTAAGTTATATTGTAAAAGCGGGAAACATGCGTGCAAACGCCTGTTTATCTGAGAATAATTATTATATTCTTACAAAAAGTCCGGTCTTCCGAAATGTGTGCAATATAAGAAGGAAAATGCCATTTCATCTTAAGTTGAAATAAATCCTGTACAGCTCACAATTTTACAATTTGCATTATTTAAAATTCTTAAATAAAAAATGAGGGGGAATACAGCTTTCCAATGTCAAGATGGCTTTCGTTTTTAAACCTCTTTTACAAAAATATTACTTTTACTTATTAAAAGATGCGGTGATCTTTACTAAAAATATTTCTGCTTATTATGCAGTATAAACAATTCACAAATAATATATAGAATTTTAAATAAATTTTTAATATAAGCCTACACGTATCTGTGTGTTTTGTTATTGTCGAAAAACTTTTAAAGTCCCTTTTTGCATCCTAGTTTATATACTTTACAATATTTCCAATCCTCCTCCTTCATATTTCTCTGTGCCATTGCATTCCTTATACCTTTTATCTAAGTCTTTAGTGGCTTCCCTTTTTCAGGAGGGATCTTTTCTAGTAATTTCTTTGCCATCTATCATAGCCTATATAGTACACATGGTCGTGGCATTTGAGTTGTTTACATCAATTGTGTCATTTACACTAATACACATCTTATTTTTTCTCCTATTTTTTCATTTTTAAACCTATCGTGCAATGTGCATCTCCGCCAGTATCCCGTTTTAATGGCTTATATTTTTTCGTCACATTTTCTGTTGTTTCCCACACCTAGGCTCCATATGTTACAATACTTCAATACAATACAATACAATTGTCTTCAATTGATACAATTGTCTTTTCTTTTGAGCCTTTGTTGATTGCTCCAGAAAGCGGAATATAACTGTCTCATCAATTGTTCCTCTTTCTTATATAAATTTTTATTCCTGGTAAATTTGCATCATATTTTGTAACCATGGCACCAAGGTATGACCCTTCTTACCCTTCTCAATTTCCCGTTCTACCAATACATCTCTGCATAATATTGCTATTTATATTAATGATTAATGTTCTTAAATATATTTGTCTCAAAACAATTAGTTACTGACTGTAGGCGTAAGTCATTTATATAATAATTTGTAGGAGAAGCAATTAAGATTTTCGACTCAGTGTAGACAGAACTTCAGCGCCAACATACACATTGTTGGTTAGCCTACCAGCTTTCCACACCTAATACTGATGAGCGTATCAAAACAATTTAACTCGATAATATTTTCAAGTGAAATATGTTTTAGCGAAAGGAAAGTGGTAGGCATTTCATGCAACACGTGTGTTGCTCGGGAGTTTATCTACACTTTTACATGATTTTCGAGTATCATAAATTAATGTTATAGTATATAATTAATCATTTGTTACTAAATTTAAATTTGAATCGATTTTCGTTCTCGGTAAAAATATATAACATTAACTGGAAACACTCCCTCGCAGTAGATTTTAAAGGTTACTTCATGTTTTACCTTTTGTTGTTCCCTGTACTCAGCAGCTGAACATATTTATAATTATTACAATAGCCGTTAACGAATGAGCGTAGAACTATGAAACAGCTGTTACGTTCATGGACTATAACCGTATGTTTCTGTAGTTGGTAAGCATATGTAGTACAAAATACATACTAAAGTAAATGGTATAGATTTGTCAAGTACGTATTAAGAGTATAAGTTGCTGGGTAAGTTATTCGTAGCCTGACAGAATTAGAAGCGTACTTGCTGTACTGTAAACTACAGCATATAATTTACCAAGAGCAGTAGGAAAGAAAATATCTTTTACCGTTTTGTAGAATATTTAATAATTTGTTTTATTTTTGCATCGTTTATGGCGTTTGTATTGGAGCCAATGTACAATAGATGAAGAAATAACAACAAGAAATAATCTGAAAAAGTAAGGTTTGTTTTTGTTTAGATACAAAACAAATAAATGAAGCAGAACAAGGAGAAGAAGATGTTAACTTTTTTTTTGAAAATAGAAAAGAGCGATTACTGTAAAGTTATCTAATAAAGAAGTTTTAATAAGTATTACATAAAAGTAGCACCATATTTAGAGAGGAAAATTGCTTTAAATGTAATCTCTTAGGATGAGAAGAAGCGATTTATTAGATACGTTCTCATTCATGAACGATAAAGTTACCTCTTAAAGACGTCTTTTTCCATCACACGCTTGTAAACTTTATTATCAAGTAAAATTAAATCCAATTTAAGCGAATAAAATGTTAAAAATTAATTTGTGTATTTTTGTGTCAATGCGCTGAACTATATATAGATACTTTAGTAATGTGAAACAAGTTAGTGATTGCATAACTAATGACACGTAACAAAGACAAACGTGATCAGCAATGAGCTAATAATAACACGAATGAGGAAACTGCCAAACATTAGGGCATAATAAACTGAGTTGTGATGGCGCCGGTATACTTTCCTTTCTGACTAGATGTTTACTGCTATTTACATAATTCTAAAGGCGCAAAAGCCTGTTTGGTTATTCCTTTAACATCAATTGAATTGTTTGTTGTGTTCGTGCAAATTTATATTAAGTATTCATTTGTTTTTAATTATAATTTAATAAATCTAGTGCCTGTAGTAATTACTATAGTGAATAGCACTTACTGAATTACTCTGTTTAGAAAATGCAATTAAAAAAATTTTGGTATTCTTTAATAACACTGGAGACGATTCTAATGGCTAAGACGTATTTATCTCAGTAGAAACTATATAATTTTGAAATTTAAATAGTTATAAAATACTTTCGTGGATTTCTGTAAAATTTCTTCGTGTATTTGCTTCATTCCATTTATTTTAATATTGCTTGGGTAATAATTTGTAAAAGAGTTGCTCAAATATTGTTGTAAGTACATAAGGCCATACGAAATACATAAAAACATCACATATTTGTTTCTATGTTTAATTCTTACCCTTATTTTTTTAAAACTGGTTTGTTTATAGTTTAAAACCTGTTCACCTGTTTACTACTTTTCATGACCGTGACAATGTTAATCAATTTCTACTAGTATAATACTAGTGCAGCAGGAACTTTAGTTACAAAACGATGTTATTTAGGCATTAGAAGAAGAAAGAAATAAACAGGATAAATGCTAATTTTTTCAAAGTTATTTAACTGACGTTTTTAGAGTGCATTTCACCCGTGATATTCTCAGCTGTGCGAGCACAATATTTTATTCTTATATGTGATAATCATGAGGGAACACTTACAGAAAACCTAAAGTATATTTACGGATATATTCTGTAGAGACCTCTTTAGTATGTGGTTAAAATGTTAACAGTACTTGGCCATGTGTTGTAGTACCTCTCTTGACTCTTAGTATGCATTAAAGGAATGTGTGTAAATGTTATTAAAAAGCTAAATTCAAAAACATACAGCTATTCATACTTGAATAGTAATTAGAATTTTTTCAAACTTACAAATTAAAATTTTGTAAAACATTTATCATTATATTTAAATATTATTTTCAATTATCATAACGGGATGATAATTTTATTTTACTCACTTTAGTTTCAACAGTTTATTTTTACATTTATAAAAAAAATTGTCTTCCTATTTTTACTTTCAGTATAAACCCAGAATAGAGATCATTTGCAAAAGGAAATTTACAACAGAAAATTGTTTTTCTCTCGCCATTCCATCACACAGATTAAACAAGATTCAGCAAATCTTCCGCTTACGGAACTACATCAAAAATGTGTGAACAATACATGTTAATCCGTAACTTATCACAAGATATACTGGCACTCAGGGCTTACGACATCTAGGACGAATTGTACACTTTTTTAGATACTTTATTCTTATTATTTTTATTTACTCAACATACCAGACAATTATAGCAGTAGTGATAACAGTAAAGTGTTATTAATTAGTACCACAAAGAGATTTTGCACAAGTCTTTCTAATTAAACGAGTAAACTCATTACGTGCTATTAGAGAACCAATCACGGAGTAGTACAGAGTGCCAATCACGGTGTTACCTTTTCATTTATTTTGTTTTTACTTATTATTAACTATTAAAAGTATATGGTGCTTGAATTATTTAACGTAGGAAGTTTTGAATTGATTGACGTCACGTAGACATATTGTTTACACGTGATCTCATACGTATGGTATGTGCGTACGCACGTTCTTGTATGGGTGTAGGCGAGTGTATAGCATTGGTAGAACACCAATTACTTAGGCTCACACATACACATATTTTTCACAAAATTTTCTAAATGTGACAAAATTTTCAAGCAAAAAATAATACTAATATGCGTAGCAAAATGGCGAGGCAAACACAATTGAAGAATAAATATTCTTTAAATCCCGCCGCTTTCGTCACCGGTAAACGAAAAGCTTGTATTTCTCCAGAGAGTATATTACTTTATCAACCCCCGTAAAGCGTGCAGTAGCATTTGACTGTTTATTTACTTCAGAGTATACAAAACCTGATAAAATTATATTTTCTTCTCTGATTTGTTTTTTGATACGTAAAAAGACGTCTAACAAACTCACAATAAATATTTGTTATTTTCATGAAACACGTCCCTTCTTGTCGTATCGGTAAACCTGTAATTACGGTGCGTAAATTCTGTAAGTTGCGTTTTGTGTTGTACCCTCTTTACGCAGGAGATAGTGTGAGCTTGAAAGACAGATACAATTTTTGTGTTGACACAAAAGTACATTATTTGTTTTATGTAAAACAAAGGCGTATACTTCATTTAATAGAACAGAATGACTTTCTTCAGTTGGTAAATGATTATACTGTTAATATTTACATGTTTTAAAGTTTAAGAGGCAATAGTAAACGTTATGGAAATGCGTAATGATTATGCAAATGCCAGTAGATGAAAATATTAAAATAACTATTCCTCTTGTAATAATAACAAAGAAAGAGGTAATCCATAAATTCAAATATCCGTACAAGTATGTATGGAAAGCAGGAATTTAGAAACTTATTACTTTTTTTCCATTTACTGTATTTAATTTTACACTCAGCGGTAGTTTGTGTGATTGCAGCATGGTGTCTCAACAATGAAAATCAACGGTTACATTAATTTTTAACCGGTACCTAATTTTTTTTGTTTTGTTCTCCTAGGTTAAGTGTGTAGTTTACATTAAAACTCTACAAGCAGGTTTGTATGGAATAAAACACTTTTTTTAGTCTAAGACTCTAAGACACATTTTTTTAAATATGTTAAATAAAATATCACATTTTGAAATCTTGATATGTTGTATACTTTAATAGTAAACAATTAATTAGTCTTACCTGACTTTCAGAATTTTTGCAATAACAGTTTAGAATGCAGCAAACTTGTGAGACTCTTGTAAATGAAGTAAACGTAAACGTTTTTACTATGAGAAAGGAAACACATGGGATTAGTGAATATTACAAATGTAGATTGTGCACATCATATCAAAATCATGCTCATAACGATTTACAGTAGTCCCACAAGGTTACGTGAGCATTCAGTTGCATGTGTTAAAAGAGTTTTACATTCGTCCGATATTGCTGAACTGCACAATACTTTACATACGGCTTGTTGACTATTAGGCAATAGTGAGTTCTAAAACCGTGGAGAAGTGGAGACAATAGCTGTGGCTCTCGGTCGTAAAAGGATAAATGTGCATTTAGATTAAGATGTTAAGGATGTAGAAATTTACAAAGCATAGTTTGCATAATTTTATATCCGTTACATTATAAAAAAATCTTATTTTTATGCAAACTAAACTTTTCTTGTACTTCAATTTCTTCATTCCTCACATTGGTTCTAAATTACTTTTAAAGCAAAACTTATTTTAACCACAAAGTAATTTTAACTTGCTCTTAAAACGTTTGCTCTTATAAAACAATACAGGCAGTTATATAGCGTATAAATTTGTACAGTACTCAGAAAATTATAAATATTTTGATTTCCTTGCATTCACAACTGTTACGTCAACATACAATAATTACACTCAAGTCAGTACTAAATATGTAACTTGCTGTATAACATTTCTATAATGAATATAATGATATATGCTCCTCCCGCCCTGATGGGCGCACGCAAAAACACAGACACACACTCAGACATACGTGAACATTTAAGAATATACAAAATTAATCTAACAAATCTTTGAAACAGAACTGAGAAATTTAAATCATTTTATTGTTATATTCTTGAGCCCTACTAAGTATTTTGTTGCATGTACTTAAAAAAATTTTATAAATTATTTTAATATATAAAAGAAGTTCATTAACTTGTGTAAAACATCCTTTATTTGGTAAGCTTACAGTACTACCATGTGGATAAAAACTATTGTAGGTTGAATATTAGTTTAAAAATTAAAACTAAAATAACTGACTACATCGTTCTACACAGAAAATTATTTGGGTTTTTGTGACGAAACAACATGTACAAGAAAACTAAATAATAATAAAACAGTAAAACGATTCAAATTAAAAACCAGCGATATGTTGTTCCCTTTATAAACGCCCGAATTTTGCTCGTTATAAAATAAACTGGGTTAGAGAATTTGCATAACTTCTGTAAATTTTGTAAAAACGATTAGTTTGTAGTAGAAGCATTAAATGCCATGTGAAATATAGAAGGAATATACAATTCATAAGAAGAAAGTGACTGCCGTAATTTTATTGTCCGAAGGACTGTCAGAATGAATAACAAAATATCATCATTCTAGATGACACAGAGCACACATGTAAACCCAAGTCTATAATAAACGTTAAAACTGTGAATATAAGAGTGATTTCAAAAATATTAAAAATTCATGCACGAGCTTATGAAAATTGTAAATACTTAAGTCGCTAAGCAGTCGCGTTCAACAGAATGTGAGGAATATGAGAATTTAAAGAAGCATAAATTTGCATTAAAGCAATAAGTTATTGAATACAGCAAAGACTAAAAACGTATCAAATAATTGTATTAAAAGCCACATCTCTTATATTTTCAAGTAAATTTCAAGCAATATCTTTCACTAACGAGGCACGTCCAGGAGCTCTGAAAATGCAGTTTGAATACAATAAAATATAATTAAGCTTTTTAGTCATTGGCCGCGTTAGTATACAGTTTAAATAATAGGTAACACATTTAGAATCGGTTTGTTGTGTTCAGAATGTCAATGACCCCCTCACTTACAAACTGAAGAAACGATTCTGTACAATATGTATATTAAGTGTTTATTGAACGTATATTGTACTCTAAAGTGTGTATAGTTCTTTAAATTTATTATTAATGGATTTGAGACCTCTAATTCATCATATGTACGCGTTATAAGATAATGAAATTATTCCATTTGTTTCTTGAATACTATATTTATACAGTTTTTTCATAGTTTTAATTTGTGCATTTATAATTTTTTAATTTTACGTTAATGTTTTTTTATTGTTTTGTGCGTATGAATTTGGTTTTACGTAGTTTATATTATGGTCTCTATTTGAGGTTACCGATCATAGTGCAATCCATAGAATGGTATGCGATTGTTCTGTGTCCTACTTTTATATGAACCTTATGTTCGATAAACTATATTTTATTTAATGAAGAAATTTGTGTTAGTGGTTGAAATCACAATCAGAATGAT
The DNA here is from genome assembly GCA_034769895.1 of Magicicada septendecula. Classification (NCBI taxonomy): domain Eukaryota; kingdom Metazoa; phylum Arthropoda; class Insecta; order Hemiptera; family Cicadidae; genus Magicicada; species Magicicada septendecula. The sequence continues at coordinate 141,687,261 of CM068368.1, forward strand.
CACAGTTGCACACCACTATGTAAAAATTATCCCAATTAGCGCTTTCAAGCTTCACAGCCCATCGTCAGATTGGAATAACAGACGTTTAATGAAGAAATTTGTGTTAGTGGTTGAAATCACAATCAGAATGATCACAGTTGCACACCACTATGTAAAAATTATCCCAATTAGCGTTTTCAAGCTTCACAGCCCATCGTCAGATTGGAATAACAGACGTTTAATGAAGAAATTTGTGTTAGTGGTTGAAATCACAATCAGAATGATCACAGTTGCACACCACTATGTAAAAATTATCCCAATTAGCGCTTTCAAGCTTCACAGCCCATCGTCAGATTGGAATAACAGACGTTTAATGAAGAAATTTGTGTTAGTGGTTGAAATCACATTCAGAATGATCACAGTTGCACACCACTATGTAAAAATTATCCCAATTAGCGCTTTCAAGCTTCACAGCCCATCGTCAGATTGGAATAACAGACGTTTAATGAAGACATTTGTGTTAGTGGTTGAAATCACAATCAGAATGATCACAGTTGCACACCACTATGTAAAAATTATCCCAATTAGCGCTTTCAAGCTTCACAGCCCATCGTCAGATTGGAATAACAGACGTTTAATGAAGAAATTTGTGTTAGTGGTTGAAATCACAATCAGAATGATCACAGTTGCACACCACTATGTAAAAATTATCCCAATTAGCGCTTTCAAGCTTCACAGCCCATCGTCAGATTGGAATAACAGACGTTTAATGAAGAAATTTGTGTTAGTGGTTGAAATCACAATCAGAATGATCACAGTTGCACACCACTATGTAAAAATTATCCCAATTAGCGCTTTCAAGCTTCACAGCCCATCGTCAGATTGGAATAACAGACGTTTAATGAAGAAATTTGTGTTAGTCGTTGAAATCACAATCAGAATGATCACAGTTGCACACCACTATGTAAAAATTATCCCAATTAGCGCTTTCAAGCTTCACAGCCCATCGTCAGATTGGAATAACAGACGTTTAATGAAGAAATTTGTGTTAGTGGTTGAAATCACAATCAGAATGATAACAGTTGCACACCACTATGTAAAAATTATCCCAATTAGCGCTTTCAAGATCCACAGCCCATCGTCAGATTGGAATAACAGACGTTTAATGAAGAAATTTGTGTTAGTGGTTGAAATCACAGTCAGAATGATCAAAGTTGCACACCACTATGTAAAAATTATCCCAATTAGCGCTTTCAAGCTTCACAGCCCATCGTCAGATTGGAATAACAGACGTTTAATGAAGAAATTTGTGTTAGTGGTTGAAATCACAGTCAGAATGATCACAGTTGCACACCACTATGTAAAAATTATCCCAATTAGCGCTTTCAAGCTTCACAGCCCATCGTCAGATTGGAATAACAGACGTTTAATGAAGAAATTTGTGTTAGTGGTTGAAATCACAATCAGAATGATCACAGTTGCACACCACTATGTAAAAATTATCCCAATTAGCGCTTTCAAGCTTCACAGCCCATCGTCAGATTGGAATAACAGACGTTTAATGAAGAAATTTGTGTTAGTGGTTGAAATCACAATCAGAATGATCACAGTTGCACACCACTATGTAAAAATTATCCCAATTAGCGCTTTCAAGCTTCACAGCCCATCGTCAGATTGGAATAACAGACGTTTAATGAAGAAATTTGTGTTAGTGGTTGAAATCACAATCAGAATGATCACAGTTGCACACCACTATGTAAAAATTATCCCAATTAGCGCTTTCTTCATTAAACGTCTGTTATTCCAATCTGACGATGGGCTGTGAAGCTTGAAAGCGCTAATTGGGATAATTTTTACATAGTGGTGTGCAACTGTGATCATTCTGATTGTGATTTCAACCACTAACACAAATTTCTTCATTAAACGTCTGTTATTCAATCTGACGATGGGCTGTGAAGCTTGAAAGCGCTAATTGGGATAATTTTTACATAGTGGTGTGCAACTGTGATCATTCTGATTGTGATTTCAACCACTAACACAAATTTCTTCATTAAACGTCTGTTATTCCAATCTGAAGATGGGCTGTGAAGCTTGAAAGCGCTAATTGGGATAATTTTTATATAGTGGTGTGCAACTGTGATCATTCTGATTGTGATTTCAACCACTAACACAAATTTCTTCATTAAACGTCTGTTATTCCAATCTGACGATGGGCTGTGAAGCTTGAAAGCGCTAATTGGGATAATTTTTACATAGTGGTGTGCAACTGTGATCATTCTGATTGTGATTTCAACCACTAACACAAATTTCTTCATTAAACGTCTGTTATTCCAATCTGACGATGGGCTGTGAAGCTTGAAAGCGCTAATTGGGATAATTTTTACATAGTGGTGTGCAACTGTGATCATTCTGATTGTGATTTCAACCACTAACACAAATTTCTTCATTAAACGTCTGTTATTCCAATCTGACGATGGGCTGTGAAGCTTGAAAGCGCTAATTGGGATAATTTTTACATAGTGGTGTGCAACTGTGATCATTCTGATTGTGATTTCAACCACTAACACAAATTTCTTCATTAAACGTCTGTTATTCCAATCTGACGATGGGCTGTGAAGCTTGAAAGCGCTAATTGGGATAATTTTTACATAGTGGTGTGCAACTGTGATCATTCTGATTGTGATTTCAACCACTAACACAAATTTCTTCATTAAACGTCTGTTATTCCAATCTGACGATGGGCTGTGAAACTTGAAAGCGCTAATTGGGATAATTTTTACATAGTGGTGTGCAACTGTGATCATTCTGATTGTGATTTCAACCACTAACACAAATTTCTTCATTAAACGTCTGTTATTCCAATCTGACGATGGGCTGTGAAGCTTGAAAGCGCTAATTGGGATAATTTTTACATAGTGGTGTGCAACTGTGATCATTCTGATTGTGATTTCAACCACTAACACAAATTTCTTCATTAAACGTCTGTTATTCCAATCTGACGATGGGCTGTGAAGCTTGAAAGCGCTAATTGGGATAATTTTTACATAGTGGTGTGCAACTGTGATCATTCTGATTGTGATTTCAACCACTAACACAAATTTCTTCATTAAACGTCTGTTATTCCAATCTGACGATGGGCTGTGAAGCTTGAAAGCGCTAATTGGGATAATTTTTACATAGTGGTGTGCAACTGTGATCATTCTGATTGTGATTTCAACCACTAACACAAATTTCTTCATTAAACGTCTGTTATTCCAATCTGACGATGGGCTGTGAAGCTTGAAAGCGCTAATTGGGATAATTTTTACATAGTGGTGTGCAACTGTGATCATTCTGATTGTGATTTCAACCACTAACACAAATTTCTTCATTAAACGTCTGTTATTCCAATCTGACGATGGGCTGTGAAGCTTGAAAGCGCTAATTGGGATAATTTTTACATAGTGGTGTGCAACTGTGATCATTCTGATTGTGATTTCAACCACTAACACAAATTTCTTCATTAAACGTCTGTTATTCCAATCTGACGATGGGCTGTGAAGCTTGAAAGCGCTAATTGGGATAATTTTTACATAGTGGTGTGCAACTGTGATCATTCTGACTGTGATTTCAACCACTAACACAAATTTCTTCATTAAACGTCTGTTATTCCAATCTGACGATGGGCTGTGAAGCTTGAAAGCGCTAATTGGGATACTTTTTACATAGTGGTGTGCAACTGTGATCATTCTGACTGTGATTTCAACCACTAACACAAATTTCTTCATTAAACGTCTGTTATTCCAATCTGACGATGGGCTGTGAAGCTTGAAAGCGCTAATTGGGATAATTTTTACATAGTGGTGTGCAACTGTGATCATTCTGATTGTGATTTCAACCACTAACACAAATTTCTTCATTAAACGTCTGTTATTCCAATCTGACGATGGGCTGTGAAGCTTGAAAGCGCTAATTGGGATAATTTTTACATAGTGGTGTGCAACTGTGATCATTCTGATTGTGATTTCAACCACTAACACAAATTTCTTCATTAAACGTCTGTTATTCCAATCTGACGATGGGCTGTGAAGCTTGAAAGCGCTAATTGGGATAATTTTTACATAGTGGTGTGCAACTGTGATCATTCTGATTGTGATTTCAACCACTAACACAAATTTCTTCATTAAACGTCTGTTATTCCAATCTGACGATGGGCTGTGAAGCTTGAAAGCGCTAATTGGGATAATTTTTACATAGTGGTGTGCAACTGTGATCATTCTGATTATATTTTATTTGTTTACTAGATAATATGCAATTTGTTCTCTATTTCATTTTAAATTTATTTTAAATAATAATAACTAGCACTAAACCACTTTAGCGTCATGTGTAAGTCACTTTTAAAGAAAATTTGAAGGAGCACAAGTAATGTTTATTGGTAAGACGAAACATTATAATAAAGCAAGGTATAAAAACAAATAGAGGTTTATGTTGAAGTGCGACTATATATATACATATGTGATCACAAATTGGACAGCATGCACGGTTTATAATTGTCAAGTTACTAAACTAACACGCTGCTTTTATTAAATATTCATTCTCATTTTAAAAAGTAATATTGTTATTTACATTTTAGTAACTGTATTAATGTGAACAGCGTTTTCAAAAATTGAACGTGGTTCATGATCACTAAGTTAAGTCGCAGATAATGTAATTATATTTTTATTTATAGAATGAATACAACTGTGATACTACGTATGTGAAAACTCAACAAGGAATACAATCAACAAACTTGTTAATTTGTTATTTTATAAACAATTTATTGCAGAATTGTTACATTAGAATTGCGATACCCCGTGTATTTACTGTACTGAACAATATTAAAATATACAAAAGAAGTAGGCATATTAATATTAATCTTGCAAATATCTTCACACAGGAAATCGCATGAACATCATAAATCTTTAACTATAAATATTATTCTTACTAACCACAATATTCTCCGACTAGATGGAAACTTATAATCCCTGAAACGAAGGTTAGGTCATCCAAAGCTTGCTGATAATGATACGCATAGATTGTATATTTAAGAAAACTTATTTCAATATCGCGCAGAATACTATTAACAACTTAGAAACCAGCGGTTTTCGCACGTTTTATAAAATAATTCTACTAAATTCCTACTTCCTAATTGTTGTAAACATCAAATCTGTCACTAAGCAACTCGAATTAAAAAATTTCTAAAACAGTCCGTTCATTTTGCTTGTATAACCAACTGTTATTTCATGTAGAAAAATCGCCAGGTTCTTCATTTTAGAACCGGACAAAAAAATGCATGCGCCAATTTTGAGAAGACTTATTTCTTAACTTAAATAAAATATCGATGAGCCGAACCCTTTTTACATACTTTTATTTTTTCAACTGACATGTTACAATATAGCTGAAGTTAGCTTTCCAGAAAATAAACATAGATAAAACATTTAAAGTGAATGAATAAAGTCAGCTAAAACTTTTTAAAGCTCATCCCCCACTCTTTGACTCGGGAATTAACGAAATGTGATACACAAAGACCGTTTTTTCTCAGGAAGGCTAACACGTTTAGCAAATAAATCCTGTCTGGCACCTTGAGAAATGTTTTGGCTTTATTTAAACAAAAATTTGTTTACTGTCATATTTGTTTTTTATTTGAACTGTTCTGGGTTTGTTTTATTTGAACAAAGTTTGTTTACTGTCCGTAATTTCGTTTCTATTTGAATCTTTTATTGCTTCAATTGGTTTTTCCAATGGTAGTAAACCGTTTTTACTTTTCTAGTATCCTATGAGTTATCAGATGTCTATACGTTTTCTCTTAAAGACATGTTCTTCTAAATTGAACCTGTTGCAATCTGACCTCCTTGTAGATCGTTTGTTGCAATTATTCGGCTTCGGCCGAATGCAACGATCAGCGAATCGTACTTTGCCCGACATCCTGACGTCACGCCCTTCCCTTTACTAACCAAGCCGTTTGTTTCGTTAAATCTCGTCAGTCGACCACCAGACCGGCCATATGAGCAGAGCCGCCCGTCGCCGAACTTTCGGCGATTTTGGGAGCCTCGATTACCAAGGTAACTATGACTTATTTTGGTTTATCGTAAATCAATGCTAGTGGCGAATAATTTTTGTATATTACGTTTGTAAAAAAGAAGAAAACTTGTAATTTCTGTAAAAAGATTGTTATTCATAACCAACCAAGACATATCTTGTTTGTAATAGTCAGCTTCGACTAAAACCAATTTTCAGTCAGTCAATTTAAAGAGAAAAGCAAAGATATGTAAAGTTGAATGTCAGTACTTATTGTATATATAATTTGAAGTTGTAATTTTCTAATGTAATTTTGTAGTTTTGTAAATTGTCATTACGCACTGTATGAATGAATGTGTGCGTGCTAATCAAACTGTGTGGGTGCATAAAGTATACTAAAAGATGTGGAACTTTCAGTTCAAAGCTTGGTTCGACGTACAGGAGCGAGGATACGAGAATATGGACTGGATGTAGTTTTTTCTTCACACGTTCTTCCAGCATGGACACAGCAGCGGTCCATGGCATGAGCTGAGGAACACGCACCCGTTGCGACCGGCTACAGCAGGCTGTGAGCGAACCTCTCCGGATTGCCAAGTAAAACTTAACCGTTAACAATTTTCAGTGGAAGTTACAGTACAATTATTAATGAAAAGATAGATAAACCAGTTTCCTCAAATTATGTGATAGGAACTAAAACTTTTTACGAATATTTTGTGATGCAGAACAACGTTAGAATTTCCATGAACACATCACAGCTTGTTCGCTGAACACCATTAACTACTATACTATTAGTATAGTATTAGTATTAGTATTAGTTTACTATAGTAAACTAGTATTGATTAATGCAGTTGTTCTATATTCAGTATTTAATCTTTTCTATATTTAATTTTTTTGAGCTAAATTAACTCAGTAATTGACTTTTGCTGACTGACTTATGATTACGTAAAGTTTCGAGGTTCATATTGTTTTGAAATAAACGGGTCGATTTCGACTCTGCTCACTAACTGGTGTCTCAAGATTTTTTTACTTACACCTCCCCCCCTTTTGGGAATTATGTTAAACGTTAAGGATATTTGAGAAGTATGTTATAATGTGTCGAGAGACATAAATAGTAATAAGTATTTTGGTTGATTTGTGGTATATTATGATTATTTTTGGTGTATTCTGTGTGTTACGTTTTTGGGGCTCAGCAGCAGTAAACCGTGCAACACGTTTATGAAACGATTTTTCACGTTGCAATGTAAACGTAATTCGTCTTAAAGATGAAGTGTGTAATATTTCTGCCAAGTTCAAAGAAATAACTTGTAAAGTATAAATAACTTAAATACAAGAAATTAAAGACATTTAGTATTACAAGGAATTAGTTTATTATCACCAAACGTACATACATATTTATAACTAAGTAAACACAGGTTGCACTTCAGTATTAAATAATATTACGATAGCCACTAAAATTATAAACTACAATTGGGTCACAAAGAACTGTAAGTAAATACCTACCCGTTGAAGCCGAGAACGAAGTCTTCAGTCGCTGAAGATCCGATGCTGCAAAATAAAACGGATATAAATCTAAAGACAAATTTTATTGTCCAATTCTTTTTCTGTTTCAGTTAAGTACGATCTACGAATCAAGTTATAAACTTTTTTATGATCATAAAAATAACCGTAACTGGATGTCCCGAACAACGAACGAATTTGGAAAGTATATTTTAAAATGTCTGATACAACTAAATATATTCTGTGTGTTTTAGTTGAAACAGAGTTCAATGCCATTAACGACTAAAAAATATCTAAACTGCAAACGGAACAAACATGTGTCGAAGAAAAAATTATTAAAGAAAAAGTTAAATCACAAAACCGAAGTCGAAGTCTCAAACTCGTGGTAGAATCCCGACATAGCTGAAGTCGACCAAATCCTGAAGAATTGATTCTTCTTCTTCATCTTCGATCCAGTGATGGTTCGTCTTGAAGTACTGTACCGGAATCCACCGCAGAAGCCCGTCGTCGGAGTCGACGCAGCCCCATAGAACGGATCCTGTGATAAAGAATATTCGATGCAAAAAAAAATTACTTTTGTTGACGTAACGTTAAAACCTACTTGTTTATGTATTTCAAAATTTATCTTGTTAAATTATTTTAATTGGTATTACTTACACAGCTCAATGCTATCGTCTAGGCTTCGCCAAACCTCCAAAATCTAACATCATCGAAGAACGTGTGACGAACCTTACAATTGACGGCATCAAAGGCGCCTCCTCCGTAAGTCTGGCAGAATCTGATAAAACACTAGTCTCGAACGACACTGAGGTTCCATCACGTGACGTCCCGAAGAACGAATCTTATTTTTCCGTTTCCTTCATTCTTCATTTTTTCTTCTTCTTTTTCTTCTTCTTCTTCCATTGACGTCCTGTCTTGTCCCATCTTAATGTCCCAGAATTACCTTCGCAACCCGTCGTAGTTGAAGCTGGCGCAGTCCCGAGGAACTAATGCTGTAAAATTAAAAATCTTTACAGAATCAACACTGTTGCACACCACTATAGAAAAATTATTCCGATTAGCGCTTTCAATCTTTACAGCTTATCGTCAGATCGGAAATAACCTATTTTATTTCAAATAAAATAGCTGATGATGATGAGCTGCGAAGCTTAAAAGCGCTAATCAAAATAATTTTTGTATAGTGGTGTGCGACAGTTTTAATTCTGGTTGTGATTATAACCACTAACACAACTTTATTAGTTAAAACATTTAGTTAATGTAAAGATGAAGAAATCAATATAATAATTGCACATTCTCATTCGTGAGTTAAAAATTATTTAATATAATTTGTATATGTTTCTGACATAACAAACATTCAATTAATTCATATTTAAAATTTGCATAAACAAAGATCTAGTGTCACAAGAACGTTTAGGCGAGTTACATACAATAAACTTTAGTGAGCGCCAGCTAAAGATAATATAACTTACGATGCTCGATGCGATCGCCTAGGTCCCACCAAACCACCTGGTACGAACATCATCGAATACCGTAGGATTACATTATAAACGACGGCATCAACCGCGCCACCTCCGTGAGCACCCAGCAAGTTCGACAGGAGACTAGGTTCGAGCGAGCGAGAAGCTAGCGACACTGAGGAACCATCACGTTGACGACGAAGAACCTGTGATTGAACAACGTGAACAATTTTAAACAACTTCATCGTTTTGTATACATTACCTTACGCACAAGTTTTATTTTATCACAAGAGTAATAATGAAGTGCAACTTTAATGTAAAGGCAAGAAGAATTAATTTATAATTTATAGAAGGATGTATGATAAATAAAAGCAAATTTTTACTTACGAATTATGAGTTTTGATTCAATCTAAGTGAGTCAGTGATGTTCATCCGAGTTTCACTTACTTAAAAATTATTGTTTCATAAACGAAGTGTTTATTTGTAAGCAAGCCTTAATATTGGAGCAACTAACATTTGGTTACATATAAATATAAAGGTATCTAGGAAAAGATGATGTGTATTTTTTAAATGATGAAATTAATACTGGATTTGCTGAACAAAGTTTCAAGTTCACCGTCCTCTTTAAAACGACTATATGTGAAAACAAGGGAAATCATAAAACTCATTAAAACCTTTGAAGTTAAGGTGTTTGAAAAGAATAAAAATATTACGGAAGCATATATAATAGTATTAATCAACTGTCCAATCACTCGTTTTCACCGTACAAAGAAAAAACAGTTTTGTACACCACTGGTCCTTGTTGTTGTAACTTAAAAAGCAATACCACTGTTTGATATCCAGCGGGTCATCCAAAGGATGTAGAAAACTCTTCTGAAGACGTAAATTTTGGGAATATCGAAATTGAAATAACGGTACTACATACTATAACGAAATATTTAAAATCAGGACAGGCGATATATAAAAAAAACACTAAGATTTTTAATTTTTAATCTACTTTTAATATAATTTTAAATGATCAATGGAAAGCATAACAGGTCACATAAGTTAACGTAGACACACGATACTCTGTATTATTAACAGTTGTTTCTGTAACTTCAGATAGTTCTGTTCTGCTGGATACGCATGGGTAACATTATCAGTTTAGCGTTGAACACATGGAACAAAGCCAGGCAGTGATTGTGCTTATCACCTACAAAGCAGGAGATATTGACTGTTTGTAGTGTTTACGGATAATCCACCAAACTTGCACATCTCTAGGCTCACTGTCAATGCATGAGCACACCGGTTATTGAAATGTTTTGTAGTAGTGATTATTACTGTAATCGAATAACCTAAATCTTAGGACATATACTATTTTCCTAATAAAATTTAAAATATTTTTAAAATTTATAAAGTCATTCTGTACGTAAGTAAATTGTATATAGTAGTCTATAAAGTTACTTGTAGTCTTATGAAAACTTAAATCGTATATCCCGCACAGAGTTCAAATCTCGTTGGTCTTCCTTCTGATGTAAAATATTATAATATTTGATGTATGTTTGATTGTAGGTAATAATATTAACGTGTTTTATACTCCTAACTTATACTATTGAACAAGTGACTTTAGAGTTCTCTTTGTCGTCGTGTTGCCAGTAGAAAACTTTTATTATGTCTACATTTTTGTTCGTACATTTTTGTGTTCGTATTTAATTTAAAGCTTTTTATCCGTTATAATTGTTAGACATTTTATTAAATGAATTGCTAAGCAAAATTATCTATAGGTGAAGAATACAGCAACTATGCGTTTTCCTTCAATAAAACTGTTTTGAACTGCAATGTCCACATACACCAATTAATCAGTAATGGAATGGCGCTTTCGGTACTAGCACTATTGTGCGGTCAGTAGGACTATTTTTCCAGGTGGGCCGGTTGATAACCGCCCTCTCCATTAATTTTTGTAAACAGCACATCAACGATAATGATAGTTCTCTGCTTTAAGGGGATACTTTACTACTATCAGAAGTGGGATAATCATAGCCTTTTTCCATCGCCTAAGATAGTCTACTTCCGTCCAGAGGGTGTTAAAAATTTACATCAGTTGTATAAAGCCAAAGTTACATCCGGCAGTTGTCGTATAATGCCGTAACGAATATCACCTAGTCCCACTGTAGTGTCGCCTGTGGCATGTGGTATCCAGTGTTGAAGTCAAGATCTTCTTTGATTTCGGCTTTTCTTACAAGGAGATCATGAGGATAGTTGCCTGAATTCCTGATCTGGGCATATCGTGCAGCCAACATGTTAGCAATTTCACTGGAGTAGCATATCGATCCACCATTGTGCTATATACATGTGACACATATAGTGTTAGTGTTACATGATAACATTTTACAAAGTGTTATCAGTGTTACGGCGGCCTCATGAAGCGTTGTGTTGTACGGTGGCATCAGAATAACTGACACCAGATAAAATCGCTAATCACAACTTTAATTATAGTTAAAAATAAACAAAGACATACTTACACAATTCTTCAATTTAAAAGTTGACACAACAAGCATGTCACTTTATTACAGTTTTGCACAAGTAACACGATAATCAACTTCCGCTAAACAGCAGCAATCACTTCGAAGCTAACTTCTACCAACAGGACCCAAAATTGATCTTGGCCGGCCGCTGGATGCTTATTTATAACCTGCTGAGGCTTGAAAAAAGTCTGTCACTTTCTGGATAACGCGTGGGGAAAAATTGTGTACTTACAACCGTTCTGGAATCCGCTATAAACTATGTCAATGTCCGGCCTTGTGCACACCGCTCAGACCGAATACTTGTAGGCAATCGACAAACGTCAGAAATGTGTGTCTAAAACAATCACGAGTACTGTGAAATCAACACTTAGCCGAAAAAAATTGTGTTCGAGATAACGGTAGATTCTGATTGTACTACCATCAAAACATGAAAAAAGTCATTTTTCGAAAAGTGTGTTTGTGTGTCTGTCTGTCTGTCTATCTGTGTGTAGAATTTTTTCTATGGTAAACGATAACAGCCGCAAATTCAAACAGAATCAAATAATGTTTTGCATACAGCCATGAATTGTAGAGGACTCAAGGTCTGTTGTTTTCGGTGAAGATTGGTTAAGGGAAAGGGGTAGTTTACCTGCAACGTTTTACGTTTTAACAAGAGTAAAGTGCTTAATTTTGATGAATAAAGTATCCTGAAAAGAAGGTCATAATAACCCACTGTAGAAAGGTAGATGAAATATCTATAAATGAAAAGGGTAGTTGAAGGAGGAGGAGGTAATTTTTTTTATAAATTAAAATGGTTGTTGATGATGGAGTAGGTAAATTTGTATAAGTTTTATATGTGTACTACGTTATTGACAACAAAGCAGTAGTTTCTATGGAAACATTTCATTTAACTTTAACCAAATTCTATTTTTTTTTCATTTTAATTTAAATCATGTATGAGAGAAAATATACCGTTCGTGGCATGCAGGCATATCTCAATTATGTAATGTTTACGTTTCCATTTTATTATTATGATTACCGCAATAAACAGGCAGGCAAGACACACACACACACACACACACACACACACACACACACACACAATTCGCGTTATTTCTGGCCTCACTCATGTTTATTTTCTTATATTTGCACTCTTTTTAAATCGACACAACGCGTGCAAGCCGAAAAAGTCTCCAGCGTGGATAGCGATTTGCTTGCTGTGGATCGCTGGGAAATGTAACTGCACGTGTTTACAGAGGAACGGTTCATAGACAGACTTTTCGTCTTTAGGGAATGAACCCTCTGCAAGATGCTCAGGGTCCTTGAGTGACTTCGGAGCGCTTCGGAGGAGGGATGATTATCTGCGTAGTTCGGTTTCTTTATAAGAATAAAGTAAGCCTACCTAATTTTTATGGATACAGTGACTGAAAGTAACATTATGTTAAACGACTACCCCATAATAACAAAAATATCTATAAATAGTGACATTAGTTTGAGGGTGGGCGATATTTTTTTAGAAATTACCGAACCGAATTCAAGTAAATTATTTTAAACATAAATCTTACAACATGGAAGTCATGTATGGTTCCCCATACCGATTTCTTACTGGGGCTTAGTAGTTCAGTGGGTATGGTGCCCGGCCACTAATCTAGAGATCCTGGTTTGATTCGTAAGCGCATCATAAAATCAAAAAATCAAAATGCGATTTTTAGCCCCAGGCGGTTCAAACTATAGAAAAGTGTATGTGGGATTAGATTAATAATGGAAGACTGAACCGTAGATCTGGCCACACTGTCTTCCTTCATGCCAAACCGCTCAGAAGAGGAAGCATACCTTGCTACCCTGCATAACTTCTCGACTGCTTAAGGAGTAAAATGAAGGATTCATTATGGTGTTCGTGTAAACAAATTGCTTGGAATCTGTCTACTTAAACAGAATTACCTTTTGTAGAAATAAAATTTGAATTCTACTTCTCAATAACGAATGGTAAGACACACATAAAATTTTGGCTATTACAAAACAGAAATAATTTTATTCGATAATAATTTTTTTCAATATCAAATCGCATTCTTTTTTGTTATCTATGTTTCGAGCTCCAATCATAATGGAAAATAATCTACTCCACAAATAAGGAAATACAGTTTCTGTGGTCTAGAGGGACGAAGCTATATTAAGATATTTTTTGGCTTTACGGACAACTTGATACAGGCAAAGCCTAGTTAACTTATTCTCGTGAAAAAATCACTTTTAACATACTGCGTGACGTGTGTTAATTTGTCTCCAGTCGTTTCAAAAAGTTTGTTTTATGAATGACTTTTACCTATTTACGTCGCCTTCGTAACAAAATTAAATAACAAAATTGTATTAATTTAGATAGCAGCCTAACGTCATACTTACTATAATTCTTACTATATATTTTTGGACATCCTGGAACAAGGGGAGGGTATAAATTACGCTATTATTATTGATATAAAGTACATGTATAGTCTACTATATTTCTTTCACCATTCATTTATTAATCTAAAATTTTGTAACACGTGTAGTAACAGAATAGGATCATCCCCACAGATAACAAGTGAAAATGGATGGTTTTCAATAACCGGCAATGTAAGGTAATATAGCCAATGGTAGAAATACAATGATTAGTACACATTTGATGTAGATAAATAGACGTCTGTTGATTCCAGTTAAGAGTTTTGATAATTATGCAACAATGCAATAATGAATCTTTGCATAATTAAAGCATCGTAGAAGCTTGAATGGTTTAATGAAGAATGGCAGTTATTTATTCTCTTGCTACGTTTAGATAAAAGATAACAAAGGTGGCTACATGTTGATTTCGCAGTGCTCGAGATTGTACCAGACATGCATTTCTGACGTTTGTAAATTGTCTATCGGCATTGGGTCTGAGCGGTGTGTACAAGGACGGACATTGGCATATTTTGTAGCGAATATAACTACATAATTTTTCCCCACGCGTTATCAGGAAAATGACAGATTTCTTCAGACCTCAGCAGATTATATATAAGCATCCAGCGCCGGCCAAGTTCGATTTTGAGACCTGATGGTAGAGGTTAGTTTAGAAGTGATTGCTGCTTTTTAGCGAAAATTAATTATTGTGTTACTTAGTGGAAAACTGTAAGAAGGTGACATTCTTGTTGTGTCAACTTTTAACTTGAAAAAATGCATAAGAGTGTCTTTGTTTATTTTTAACTTTAATTAAAGTTGTGATTAGCGATTTCATCTGGTGTCAGCTACTCTGTTTCCACCGTACAACACAACGACCCATGAGGCAGTCATAAGACTACTAACATTTTGCAAAATATTATGATGTAGCACTAACACTATATGTAAAACTATATGATGATTATGCACTGAAGTGTACTTTACATGGTAAAAATTACAAAAGTTCTAAGCGATTTTTAAAAGAGATCTAGCATATCGTAGAGTATCTTTCTCTCCTTTATGTCTTGTAAAATAATGTAAAATAATGATCTGTAGACTGTAGAATAATGCGTATCTGTTTTGTGTGCGTGTGAATTCGGTAGTTACACAACACTATGGGTAAATACGGAAACCCGTAAGCTCTAACTCACACTTATTTTCAGTATATTTGTATAAGTAAGAGTGTAACGTATTATGCCTATATAGTACACCTATGTATGTAGCCACATGTGTAGATATAAGCCTGACCAGAGATGCGAATTACCTACGACCACACACACACACACACACACACACACACACACACACACACACACACACACACACACACACACACACACACACCAGTTAGTACAGGAATAGACTTTTACTCCGCTTGTCGGAAACACAAGGAAAGGTATCACACCGTTTTAACAACAAAGCGTGAGAATTACACGAACAGCGGAAATCTTAGTCTTCGTTCTCCGTACTGGACGCATTGTTCCGTGTTGTTCACTGTTCACTATTTGTCATCAGTATATATGAGACAGTACAGATGAGTAACTTTGTAATAAGCCAGTTTATTAGTCACTTTTTAAAGTCCTAAATTTAATAATTTTTCTTGTAGTTTCTAATGCTTGAATCAATGCTCACAGTAAGTAATTAAAAAACTACTGTAGGAAATAAATAAGTCAATGAAACAATAAATCGATGATATTAATAAACGTTAGCAAGTTCACCTTACAAAGGAGGATACCACGACATCTCCATTAACTCAGTCATTTCTGTTTAGAGTACAAAAATAAAACATGGCGTCTGGAAATGTTAAATTATTGTGCTTTAGGTCACATATTTGAAACTGTATAAAAAGTAATATATGACTTTTATTGACAATATACTTATTTGGAGTCACTCCAAGAGTAAAAAACTACATCGTTTAATATGTGCTACGTTATGAAAAGGAATTATTATTTTAAAAATAACATGTCTAAGAATGACAACTTCAAAAACATGTAATTTAAACAGACGTAGTTAAGTATAACACACAAAAAATCATTTTAGATATAAAAGTAGTTATTTAGTTAGATTTATAAGTGTAAATGTACGTAGAAATGTGTAAATATAAATAATGAACATGTGTTTTAAGATTACGGGATTTAATCTCTTTGTGTTCAACCTGTACATTTTGTGGCTGAATTGTAAAGTACATTTATGTGCCTTACAACATTCGTTTTTAAAAATTAAAGAACTGGGTTTAAGGATTGATTTAATCAATAAATAATCTTTCCTACACTAATATACGAATAAAAAACATTTTGAAATTAATTATATCGGCAAACTAACTCTTCTTTACAACCAGAGTAGCGTATAAAGGGGCTAACATAGGTTTAAGAAAGTATATGTAGCTGTTTCTGGTGTAGTGGTATGTTTGTGTAGGGTGTAGACCTAGTGATCGCATTAAAGACAGACTCGCTTTTCCATAAATCTCTATGTTTTGTACATAAATAATGAGTTATTTATATCTTAATAAATAAATATTGCCTAAATAAATACTACTGTATACTATATAGACGAATAACATATAACATAACACTAAACACATCACATTAATTTTTTTCTATAAGACAGGCAAAACTCTGTTCTACTTATTTATTTGAATGTAGGCGTATGAATTTATATTTGTTTGAATGTATTGTTTTTGTTTTTATTTAAAATTTTGCCTTGTGTTAAGTTACCCGTACCTAAATAAAAAAAAAATTAAGAATACTGCGTTTCTCTTTGACTCTTGTTTCAAAAGACCAGAAAATTGTAAGTAAAAAAAATAATAATACTGCTCTTATCTAAACAAAGAATTCACTCTCATTTTAAACATTTCATTATTTTTATTTGAAAGCTGCGTTGCGTTGCTCACTTTATTATGCGTACTTCCCTTGGGAACAACTGAAAAAAGTATTCAAGACTTAGTAGCTTCAACAGTCGTGAAAAGGCATTTCAATTAGTACCAATTACCAAAGACATAGTATTACTTAGGTTTTTTTTAGTCCTTGAACTTTGTTTTATTCTAAATTAACTGTTTAAGACGTATACCTTTAATCCTTACTTGTCGAAAATTCCAGCAATAACATGTTTATTGAGTGCACTACAAAGGAAAATATGTATTTCCCTGAATCCACCTGTTTGGAAATTATTCAAGATACAATTGAGAACTTAAAGTAAGGCACCATAAAAAAGGGAAGGGAATTGAACCGTTTGGCTTATGTAAGTTAATTTAATTTTACAAAAACTGTATACCTTTGTACCTTTGTACAATTTGAATTCGTGAAGTCAACATCTGGTTGGGCAAATCATAAAGTGTGCGCACTGACAGGTAGCGACGATACAGACGATGAAGATGAACAGAAAACAGGCTTCCAACGATCGGCACCACAGTACATTATATGTAGTTGCAGGTTATACTTTAGGCTAATAATTAGGTTATTTCTAAAAAAAAAAACACTTACATTGAACACAGTATATATTTGAGTATTATAACACGTTTTTCTAGACACTAACGCAGCTACCAACTCACACACAATAATACGCTATTTCCTCGCATCTCCTACATTCTTAGCGTTATAAAAATTAATATTTGCAATTTAACAGGTTGTTAATTGTACTGTAAACCGTAGATTATAGGTTAATAAAATTTACTAACAGGCTTATCACAAAATATCAGTAAATGGAAAAGTACCAAGCAAACAAATTTTCTGTGTCCCATGTAAGAGGTAAAACTTAAAATGATAAAATTTAGTCTTACTTGTAGTCAAAATATAAAAGAAAAGATGCTTAACGTAAAGCGTGTCAAGGAAAATAATATTAATTCAAAAATTTGTTCACGTTTCCATGAATGGACCACCTGATAAACTGGTCCATGGAAACGCCAAGTGGTCCAATGATGGCAACTCGCCATATTGGATTCTTTAGATAAACACAGCCGAAATGACGATTCAAATTGGAACAACCATTATAAAATTTAGAACTTTAAAAACTGCTTTTAATGTCAACAAATTGTGAAATTGTTCAGTAATATATAATTCGTGATAACTGATATTTAAAAAGACTAATAGTTATAGCACAGAGTACAGAAATCTAACCTGAATTTTTATCTCGCAGCGACGCAACTCCAACTCATTTACAGCACTGCACACAGCTGGCGTGAAGGAAACAAAGATTCTACAACTACTACCGCGCATGTGCACGCTTTGGTAGAGGAAATACGTAAGAGGTCCATCCATGGAACCGGTCCATTGATGGCAACATTCCCCTATATGTATATATTTATACGCTGAGGAAATGGATAATTTTGCTGCTTAACCACGTGCAGCTTTGCACGTTTAGAGTGCGCGGCGACATTACTTAACAGTCTCAGATGCCCCTGCAGACTTAACTCGACTATTCCACTGACATGCAGGCCCGCTGTGTCACTACAACACAATCCGGTAAGTGACAGACTATTCTGTAATCACAGAGGGGTATAAACGTAAACATACAGCTGCGGCCTCATTCAGTTAGACCTGGCGATATTACAAATACGGTACGGAGTTATTGCTGCGGTTACGCAGAACGTGATTATTGTGTTAATTAGTGCAGATCTGTAATAAAGTGACATTTATTGTTGTGTTTTTGACAATTTTAATTTGAATTACTGTATCAAAGTGTCTTTTTTATTTTTAACTATTGTTTGTCTCTAATTGTAATTAGTGACTACATTAGTGTCAGTTATTCTGTTTCCATTGCACAATACGATGATTTGCAACAACTTCGTAACACTGGTATCAGAAATGATGTAGAACCTTCTAAACAGTTGAAATAGAGAAGAATTTGCAGAAGAGTAGTGTGAGTGGTAACTGATACAAGTAAGAAAAGATTAATACCAGTCATATTATGGAAAATATCCAGGCACTGCTGTTGCAGACAAAGGAACGACGCCGACGCAAACCAGAAAACGCAGAGGAATGACAGAAAACTTTCTGTCAATAGCGTATTATTGTGTGTGAGTTGGTAGCTGCGTTAGTCTCTAGAAAAACGTGTTATAATACTCAAATATATACTGTGTTCAATGTAAGTGTTTTTTTTTAGAAATAACCTAATTATTAGCCTAAAGTATAACCTGCAACTACATATAAACATTAAACTCTGTAGACTAACTTGAAAAATTTACATCAATATATTCTAGCACGAATATTGTAGTCATTTGAAAATAAGTTTATAGCAACAATTGGTAGCAAATTGAAAATAAAAACGTTTCAATACAAACATATTGAGTCTCCTTATACTATGATAACAGTAATAAATTTATAGCCTTACACTTTTAGTCACAAGGGCGTTAGGTTCCTACTGTTAACATGGTCGTTGTATGGCACTCAGGTTGAAGAGTACATAGACATTTGATTGTATTTAAAACTGAAATTAAATTTATTAATTTTAAATAGTAATCATTGCAAAAAAGCCTAAATACACAAAATATTGTAGTAGCTTGTGTATAAATTAACATACTAATTTTCGTTTTTCATAAAAATGCCAAAAGGCGTGAAATATGGACAATGGAGTACCGAGGCAATGGAACCTAACGTAACGGAGCCTTTCGTAACGTAACGTGTGGCAGCCTTTCGTAACGGAGACATGGGTTTGAATAAAGGCTGCCGAGAGTATGGAGTGCCCAAAGCAACTTTAAAGAAACATTTAGAAGGCAAAAACAATTTTGCTGTGGAGGGAAAGAAAATTATTGGTAGTTTAGGAGATCTGCCTACTGAGGTAGAGAAGGAATTAGTAGACCACATTTTAAAATTAGAGATGTTTTTTGGAATCACAGCCAAAGAATTACGAGAACTCGCGTTTCAAGTCGCTGAACAAAATAACATAAAACACAGATTCAGCAAAGAGAAGAGATCGGCTGGGAAAAAATGGTACTACAATTTTATGCGGCGACATCCCGAATTACGTCTCAGGCTTTTTGAGATAATTTTTCATACTTTATAAGTTTTAGTTTTGTTTTACCATGACTGGTAGATACGTATAATAAAATGTAATACACCTATGTAGAGACAGTTTTTCTTTACTTTCGTAATCGGTCCATCGATGGAAACTCGATGGTCCATTCATAGCAACCAGTTGCCATCAATGGACCGTATGTTAAAATTTTGTTTTTTGTTCCTACTACCATATTTGAAAAATCTAAAAACAAAGTAAATACTCACGGTTAATCACAAAGTAATAGAGAGACTATGTGTATATTGCAAGGTAAATTCAAGTTGAAAATGTGATGAACAAAAATTAAAATTTGTTAGGTGGTCCAATGATGGCAACCTTCCCCTACACAAATACACACATTTAATCTTTAAATTCGGTTACATTAAAATTAACTATAATTTTAAATTTAGTAAGGCAAGGTTAAAGCACTATCTCATAATTAAACGGTATATTTTTTTTAGTCGCTTATTTATGTCACCTCAGGGAATAAAAGCGGTGTAATCTGGTGTCAGTGCGTTGGCAGCCCAAACTAGCCTCTCAGGATGGGTAAAGTTACTTAGCGTATTCAAACGATAGACCAGTAATTTGAAACATACGCAAAATAATCTGTAAATGTAATTTTACGATATTTAAGGCTCTAAATTTAAATCATTATTAATACTTTTACAATCAACAAATTTTGGATAATTTTTTCAGTCTTGCTTTTATTTGTTGTCTTCCTACTATTTACGTTTTTCATCCAATATAAATATCCATTTGTTAAGGCTAATAGAGTTAATGAGTAACTTTGCTTTAAGGGAATGGTACTTCAAAGTACCAAAGTGACGCAAAATCCTTTCGTTGAATATTTAGAACCAATGTTGATTGTCGTATACCGTGTGTGTGTACACACGCATATATATATGCAACAGTACAAATGTATAAGGTACTGTGCATTCCACAAATTAATGAAGATAATTAATTTAATTAAATAAATAATTCATATTGTTTGTAATAATAATTCAGCTTTCAATCTGAACTGTAAAAGGAACAACCAAACTTTCATGTTGGGACAGGTTAATTACGCCACTCCACTATGTCTGTGTGTACACATGTATTTTACGTGTGTGTGTGTCAACTGTCGATTCCTGCAAAGCGTCACCCTTAATGAACGCTATTAATTATATAAATTTATTTAAATTTTAAAGAATGTGTGCACAATATCACAAAACCAAATACACCAAAGTGTATATAAAAATAAGACGCACATGTGTATAAAAATAGTGCGAAAACGATAAAAAGTGCGATTATAGTAAACATAAATATAAATTATGTTAATTAAGATAAGGAAAAACGGTCTATACACAGTGAACACATAAAAATTACCGATAAGATGAATATCGGGTAATATGCAAAAGACTTCGCATATCGCGAAGACAAGAGAATTAAGTGTGGAAACAATCGTGTTGAAAAAGGGACGCCAACGACAGACTCAGACCTGCAGAATATTGTCGAAACATGATTTTTGCGCCATAGGGTATAAATACTCGAACGCGCTAACTTATTTCTATTTCTCGTATAACTACCGTGGCAGCCTGAGGCTCTGCCCAACGACAACAACTCTTTTTCTATCAACCACAACAGCAGCCGGAGGTTCTTCACGACAACTCATCACTTTCGTGGGAGCACCTGCAACCTGAGGCCATGACGGGATACGAGGGAGCAGCCAAGTACATGAGATAAAAGTCAGCGTACGGGACGAGGCGACGGACGGCGGAGAGGATCTGAAGGACGAGGATCAAGGACTCCAGGACTACACAACTACAGAGGAGCATCCAGGATCGAGGACCTAGGACCGAAGAGGATACGCTGCATATTTACCACGACAATAAGGTCAAAAACAACCATGTATTTGTAAAACAAAGGCTCACATATCTACAAAGAAACAAACATAAAACATAAAACAAAGAAAGACAATCTAATTCTAAGATAAATTAATACATTTTGTAAATGTAAATATTTATTTGTATAGTAATTAAAGTAATGTTTAAAGGTACGAAACTACAATTTTTAATCAATAACTTAGTCAATGATATTTAAATTAATATAAAAGTAATTAGTAAATTTTTATTAGAAAACAAAGCAATGCATATGCAGTATAATCAAAAGAAATTAGATTATTAAAAAGAGATTAGACAATCTAATAATTATCATAGTAATGAGCAAGCCGAGAGCAATATTAGATAATTACAAATGTTTATTATAGTATAAGATTGTATATTATGTCTATGTGTAATACGAGATTATCACTTATATGTTAATAATTAGATGTGTGCTACGGCTATACACATGCGAATAACAATGCTATTTTTAAATCGCAACCAAATAAGAAATTTTTTATTAATAAATTTTTAAATGATAGAAGCATATTATGTTGTGTTATTATTATTACGATTAAACCTGTAATAAATTTTTCCGCGAAAGTAATGTTGTATATATATTATAAAGACATTTTTGTCTATATATCTACTTTATATATATAATGATAGAACAAATCTTACTTACCGGTGACTTTTTACTTTAACTGGGCGCCAGAACAAATCCCAGATACAAATGACACGGATTCAGCTTAGCTCAGAGCACAGAGACACATTATCTCAGGATTCGTTCAGTGAGTGGAAATTCAAGGGGAATCGTTACAAATAACTCTTAAAAATTGTTGAAGTTTGTTTAATTAACGATTCTGTTATTGTATTAATTTCTTTAAAAGTTAAGTTAATGACTTATTGCTAACTTAAATCTTATTGGTTAATGAGTCTGCTTGAAAAGTGAAGATTAAAACGTCCAAACGACCAATTGCTCTTATCTGGTTTATTTAGGGATTTTATATCTCCCAAACCAGTGCTAAAGAACGGGTCTGCAATAATTTGCACGTTCAATACTACACCTCACTCTCCATTTAACACTCCTATATTACTTTATATGTAATCTCAATAATTAAATACAAATTTTGAATTTATATAGTGTCTTTTTTAAAAATGTTTATTGATTTAATTATTTATTTTGTTATTAATGTTCATTGATCAATGAATATATTTCTTATCTGATTGATGCGTCGACCGTAGATAGTAATCAGTAGAGATACTCCTTTTGATGGTTCGGCTCAGAAGAAATGATGTTGAACAATAACGTTGACTGATGATCCTGGACAATTACAGATGCTGTAGGTACTCTGGTGCACAGGTCACTTCACTGTTAATTAATTATTTATTAATTAATTATTGAATTAATTAATTATTACGCAGCGAGCTTATTTATTGAACCTTACTAGTTCCTCTACTACTGCGGACCACTTCGCGAACTGTTTATTTAAATAAATACTTTGCGTTGTTGGTGCAATTTAGCTTATTTAATGCCCGAACGAAGAGTGCTCAATTCCCTCATTCTGAGTTGGCGCCTCCTCTTAATAACAGGATTGTGATTGGTTGTTCCAAATAAATCATGTGTTTTCCACTTGAAATAATATCGAACAAGTCGGTCAAACGCTCTTTAACAAGTTTGAGATGGTAGAGAATTACTGGCTAATTTCATACTTCCTCTGTTTGCAAATCGTTTGATTACAGGTATTTGCAAACGTGATTTCAAAGATCCGACCATAGAATATTATTGCTTTGGTCTTTCTCTGTATGTGTGTGAAAACACCTAATTCGTACCTAGCCTAATTCTCTAGTTATACCTCTTGGCGTTCTTCTTCTGTATAACTTCTTTAAATGTTAATTATATTAGTTGATATTTTGGCTACTTATAGAGCTTTAATTGCTGAACACTATGCAGGTTTCAGAATTGTCGTATATTTATTAGTTTTGAAGATATTGCAGTTTTAATAAATAAAATTAATTGAATAAAATTTCCTGTCTGTGCTCGCATCAGTAGTAGCAGTGACGATGTTAGACAGAGATGGCTGTGATTATTCCCCCTCTCTCTCTCTCTCTTACTTACGCCGCTAGACTAGCACAGTTTGACACTTTCATATAACGATCTGATAGGTCGACTATATGAATCGTTATAATATATTATATATATATATATATATATATATATTACTTTAATATTTATACTAAATTTACCTCAAGATGTTTTTCCTATTTGGAACATGTTTCGAGAGTTCCTGTTCTCTCATCTTCAGCCTTCGCCATCTTGTTTCTGGTGAAGTATTTTTGTGTTGGCTGCTGGAATATCTGTACATCAAGAAACGGACTGTAGCAGAAAGTGATTGAATATATATATATATATATATATATATATATATATATATACACACACACTCCCACATTTAATATTTATTATTTATATTGAATTTACCTCAAGATATTTTTTTCCTTATTAGGAACATATTTCGGGTACCAACTTGTACCCATCCTCGTCCTTCCGGTTTTTGTGTCTGGTGAAGTACATATGTGTTGGTTGACTATTATTATTGTAGCTTCCTGTTGGCATCGTGTACTTCAAATTGGTTTTATTGTCTGTGATTGTGGTCTATGTGTTAGTTTTGTATGTATTTTCGATGTTGTCATGTTTTGTATTGATTTGTATTTGTTCAGGTATTATTAGTTTTGTGTTTTATGTTTGTATATTTGTAAATTTTTCCAAATGTTCAATATGGTGCCTTTGTGTGGAATATGTTTTATTAGTGTCACATTGGTTATGTCTGGGAATTCATGTCCTGTGTTTATTGCATGTGTGGCTAAATAGGATTTATATATTTCTGGTTTTTTGTATGCGTTTAGGTGTTCAAAATAACGTTTTTTCAGCTGACTTTTTGTTTGTCCTATGTAACATTTATTGCAATCTTGGTATTCAATTTTGTATTTACCGTTAGTTGTTGTATTATCTTTGTTGTGCGGGCTATTTGGTTTTTGTAAATTATTTTTATTAGTTTTGTATGCTATTTTTATATTTGTGTTTTTAAATAGTTTTGTTAGTTTTGTTATTTTATTATTCAGGTATGTGAATGTAGCCCATTTTTTGTTGTTGTTATTATTTATGAGTTGTTCATTTTGATTCATTCTTAATTGTTCAGTTTTTATTTTATATTTGATTTTATTTTCTATTTTGTTTATAGTATTTTATTGTATCCATTTTCATAACCAATTTGGTATATTATATTTCTTTCTTTGTCAGTTTCTTGTTTGTTTAGGAGAATTTTGTACATTCTGTTAAATAGCGAATAGAATGCTGCCATTTTATTAATAGAACCACCCACCATCAGTAGTGCCGCAATTTCAACACGCCGACAATCGGGAAGCGATGAATTTTATGGCGTATAAACGAAACCCTATGGAATTTCTTGCCCGAGTAGATGAGATCTTGAGCAGGAACCGAGAGACCAGATGGCCAATCATAAGAGGACAAATTGACGAATACTTCAAAGAAGTGAATGACAATTGGTGAACGGCAACACGGCACGATATTCAGAGTTACGCCGAGTTCAAGGAGTTATTTAAATCAAAGTATTGGTCTGAAAGTGCCCAGAATATCGTACGGGACAATATATGCTACGGTAGGTACGAAGCAAGCAGAGGATCGACCCTGACGGCCTACTTTCTCGAAAAGTTTTGTCTAGTGAGAAACTTGGAGCCACGAATCCCCGAAGAAAGCCTCGTAACCAAGTTAGCATTCCATTACGAAGGAGGTATCGCAAGGGCCAGACTTAGCGGACAGGTAAAGACGATACAAGCGATGGCAGCGTTACTTGAAGGATACGAACATGAGTGATACTACCGTAGAAGTCGTCAAGGGAACGACCGGTATAATGACCCAGTAAACTAGGCTAATAATAATAATAACCGTGGGAATTACCGGCCTAACTTCAGTAACCGGAACGACAACAACGACAACAGAGGACAGTTTTTTCGGCCAAACCCAAACAATAACAACAGCAGTAACATAAACAATAATAATAACCGACCAAGCGGCCCCAATAACCATAATAACCGGGAAAATGGCCCAAACTATCCGCCGAACAGGGCGAATAACCAAGGTTATAACAATAATAATCAGAACCTGAACAATAATTACAATCAACAAAATCGACCGTATCGCAGAGTCAACTATGTGCATGCCGGAAACAACGGAGGGGGAAGACGTCCATACACGAGACATTCAAACGCATACAGTAGCCCACAAAGGAGTCATAGCTACGATGATAGGCGTAACCCCAGAAACGACACCAGGAGGAGTCGCAGTCAAGAGGATTATCGACGGCCCAGTTATGAAGAGGATCGCCCTCAACCCGGGAATAGACCCCAAGAAAACAAACGAAGGAGTTCGCAAGGCTAACGGCAGGTAGAAGCCGAACCATCTTTAAACTAAAAGCGGCAGTGAGAACGTGGAATGGACCTTCACTGAACCGAACTATTGGGTACGATCAATTGGTAAATAACCACATAACAACGAATACCATTACAATTATTAAAACGAACTTTCTGAAGAACATACGAGAGGAATGTTAGAAGAGGATAGCCACAAAACGGAACACAACAACACCGAAATTGCCTATATAATCATCGAAATTAATGGAGTGTACGTCAAAGTGATGATAGACACCGGTGCGAATTTATCATTAATCGACAATATAGAGCTGAGTAAAATACAGGAAAAGAGTAACAAACTAATACCTACACTACCTGTCAATAATATAGTGTTGATCGGAGCAACAGGGCGTCAGAACAAGACCGTCCGCAGACAAGTCATGTTAGAATTAAACAGTAACGGCAAGACCATAACTATGGAATTTTGGTAGCACATGGACTACCCTTCACCATGTTAATTGGCTGCGATATGCTAAGAAAATATTCAGCAATAATAGATATGAGCAGAGCCAAAGTAACTCTAGAATCGAATTGCATAAACTGGACGGCGAAGCTAATTGAAAGCGAAAGTGCCCCTTCGGACCGAGCCATTTACAATATCATTGAAGAAAACCACCAAAGAAAGCATTATATGAGAGAAGGCTATAATAAAGGGAAAAGATAAAGAAAAAATGATAATAAAACAAATCAATAAAGATGAGAAAAACGACTATTGAGTATACTTAATACAAGACACAGATAATTTAACAATAATTTCCACCACTGAAGAGATACTATTCAGAACCAACACCAATGTTATGAGGGAAAATACTCAAATAATGAAGAACAAGTAGTTACCAAAACTTGAAGGCATAATAATTAAGACCAGACATGAAATATGAAATCAACTATTATTATTACAACTAATACAGTTACTAAGCAGAAAATAGTTAAAGGAAGATCAATAAAAGAGAAAATAGATACAAATAAAAATCTATCAACAATATTGTTTCAAATAGAGCTAAAGAGAATAAAATAAAGTAAAAAAGAAAGAAGATATTATCAAATCTGAACAGCAACTGCGTGAGTAACCCCTGAATATTTTTTATTAGTCACACAACGACTACTTTAAGTTTTTATGTTTGTTTGTAGAGATAAGCTCCAACAACAATTTACCTGAGCCAACGGTACGTCCCTCTGCTCTCAGAAGCTGTAGGATGGACAGCAGAGTATGGAAGCCAAAAGAGCCCCTCTGACGTGTACCAACTACCACGTTAGGGAAATGATAGGAAATTAAATACTACACGGAATAAACCACCAAGCAAGAAGATAGTAAACCAGATCAAAGATAACAATGTAGTAAAATACGAAATGAAGGAAACAAGATGTGGAAGACGGAAGCTCAAATAAATAAGAAACAATGTAACAGATAATTTCTCAAATCCCGTAAAGGAATTAATCCAAATGATCTATTTTCGAGGGGGGACAATATGTAACAAGACATATGAGCCCAATATTTCAGTAACCGAAATATTAACACATGTCATAATAATTGAGACAACTATTATAGATTCCAAGAGCCAGTCAACTATAGTTTAACATCTTACCCGTATATATAATAAGTGAAGAACTTACAGATTGAAAATATAGACAATAACTGACTAACTTAGATGACCTATATACAACTAATAATATTGTAAATGAGTAGGACATCCTATATTAGACAAAAAGTGGAAGTAACAACAATGTTAACATGAAAGAAGCTGTAAATAAAAACATAATGACATGTTATGCACAGCATCAATGTAATAATGGAGAATTAGAATTGTCTCATAATTATAATAATTGTTAGTCAAGTAATCAAAAAATCATGTAAGATAGAAAAAGGAAATAAATAATGAATTACCAGTTGTCATTAATAAAACTAGACTTGAAAAAACAAGGTTAAAAGATGTAAATTTGTATCAACTCAACACATCCATTGTTGCTACAAATAATAAAACCACATAACCTAAATACAGGTACTTTCCACCTAATTTCATATTTAATAGTAGGTAAAACATACCAAAATTAAAATATTTTGTACCCCAAATCATGTAGAAGTAATAAGGTTTCTACCAATACCAATATCAGATACCAAGAGTAATCTTTATATAAGAATTCAAGTAAAGAAAATGAACAAAACCAGACAAAATGAGATTCACTATGTGAAACATAGACAAAACCACATTGTAATGTTAGATAGAAATAACAGAAGGATACCTATGTAATAAGTAAGATGTAAAATCACTATTATAATAGCATAAAAGAATTATAAGCAGGGACATAATGTGTAATAAGAATAATTAAGCACACCTGTCATATGACACCAGATGTAATTACTATTATCCAATGCTATACGCTAAGGAACAGATTAGTGTGTTAAAAAACACAAGACTAACTATCAATATACTGCTACTACTAAACTATTAAAACTAAACAATGGTCTGAAAGGACACTAAATTCCCAAATAAGAGTTAAATTAAAGGTACACTTAAGAGTGCCATATAGAGGTCATATTAATAAAAAAAGTACCAAGGAATAAGAATACATTCCAAACAAACAAAGACCAACAGTAGTTGTAACAACTCAATGTTTACAACTGGGGCAATACAGAAGTTGCCCAGATACCTTTTGTAATAAGTAATTTGTAAATACAATTGATAGACTCTTAGGCTAATTCAATGGTAGCATAAGCACTATATTTTGTCATTAAATATAAGTAACAATTAATGAGAAGTGTTGAAGGACTTGGAAGGCATGCTCACAAGGAGATATGATTGCCATTAAATATTTTAATTTAAGAATAAATACAATTAATAGTGAATAGTGTAATGTGATAATCTCAAACATTAACTCCCTTAATAATGAACGAAAGCACACCATGAGTGGACTCTAAATAAAGAGCCAAGTTTTATTTAACTTTTCAAAAACTAATGTTACTTAAATTTGAATTAAAATGGTTAATGATACTTTAGCTCATTAAAAAGGAGTGTTAAACAGAATAAATTATCATTTTATACGAGCAAACGGAGTCAGTTAGTTCATTTCAGTAGACTAGGTTTTCAGAACATATATATATATTATAACGGTACCAAATATTAACTATTTGGGGTTATATGTTTACCGCATGCTGAAAGCAGATTTAAATAAAAATTAACAGTTAAAACTTCATTTGAATGTAGCGCATTGAAAATAACGCTGTGTAAAGCAACGCACACGTGGTCATTATGTAATCAGTTCGCTGTACAAGGAAGCGACCACACCCAAACTGTTAATTATTGATATCTCGGAAACTAATAAATAATGGCGAAATCTAATATAGCCAAAATGTTTGCCGAGATATTAATAATGACGTGTGCAAATTTGATGCAATATAATTAACAAATGTAAGAGTTAATTAAAATAATTAAATAACTCCTGTTAAAATAGAGTTACAATAAAGAGATTTTACTATGTTATAAAGATAATAATTTGTGACAGATTGTATATTTTAGATTTTACACAACTTGATTTGCAACCAAGTTATTGCAAAATTAAATAACTACAGGATATCCTTAGCGACAAATTGGTTCCGCTGGATAATTATGTTACATAATAATTCTATTCTCTGTCTGTGGGAACCAGACTTCATTCTCACGGACCGAGGGAATTCTAAATTTTATGTGGTAGGGAGAGTGTTTCGACCAATGAAATCATTTCATGCAGCCCCGGCCAGTGCGATGTTTTCTGGGTGGAAAAATCACTCTTCTGTCAGTACTCACGAAGTTAAGACGTAGTCCTTCGATCGTCTAGTAGCCAAAGTGGTGAAGATCAACAAGAAGACTCTACGCGGTCAACACACACGCAATTACGAACACACTAACTACAGATCATCTGTATAGCTCGTAATTGTAGTGTAAAGGCGAGATACTCTTCAAGACATCAACCAAGCTTATTGTGTACTACCAGTTAGTCATAAGCACGCAAGAGATCCACCAGACTTCAAGACCAGACTTCAAGAATACAGCAGAGAGGCCGTCTAAATCATTGGTTAACAGCGGACGAGCAGAGCGACCACTCGAACGAAGCACACACACACACACACACGCTGACGTGCAACGTGCGAATCGACGAGGGACAGCACGCAGTTCCAGCAGACAACAGCAGACGTTAAAATATTCACAAACAGCAAGGAAGCAGAGTGTTGCCGAATTTTGAACTCCACGACCGAATCCAGCAGTTCTAAGCAGATTACTTTCTCTAACCAAGGACTCGAATCGACGAGGGACGAATCGGGACGACATCCTCTTCAGTAACAGGAAAGCAAAATCTATTTATTTATTTTTCAGATCAAATTTTATATTTTTCAATTAAAACATTGTAATTCAAATAATTCAGGTGCCAAACAAAAAGCAAAGACTCCAGTAATTAAAAAGTAAATTCGTTGTGATAATCTGTATAGCAGTTTAAGGTTTCAGTAAGTTAGAGTTAAGAAATAGAGGTAGTATAAAAGCGCTATACAAATCTTAACTGACAATCTAATCTTAGATCATACTGCAGTAGATCAGAAATAGAATCACTAGAAATGAAATAACGTGAACTAGACTGTCACGTCTAATTTATTTTAACTAATTATTCAAATTAATTTTAGAGTTTTATATTTTGTTTCATGAACACTTAGATTCAAATTAATTAAATAAATTTAATTAAATTCAAATCAATTAATAAAGTCAAATTTAAATTGCAATTAACTCGCAAAGAACGAGTTCAGTTTCTTTCAACTATTAAACAATCGAAAAACATCGATTCATTGTATAGACTATAAGAAAATTCATAAGATTGTAACCATTCTATTCTTGTGTGTTGTTGGTGTAATAAACAACGTTTTATTACCCCATATAACAGTGTTTTATTGTTGTACGATAAAGCCTACCAGTCTCACAAAACTCTCCCCCTTTAAAGTAACCCATTATGTGTGTTGTTGTAATAATTTGAGATTACTAGCTTGCGAACTTCAAATCCAAAATCCACACGCCCTAGTCGGAAGAATCTGCAAGATCAGACAGCAGGTGGGTACTCACACACAACATTACATTACAATAACGCATAGTAGAAGTAGAGTTATAAATGGCGCCCAACGTGGGGCCCGACAATCGTACGTAAAATTGAAATCACGTTCCGAACAAGAGTTATAAATGGCTTGCCCGGAACGTGGGGCACGATCAAATTAAATTAAATTAAATGCATTCAATTTAAATTTAATTTTCACTTTAAAACAAACTTTGCTGTTTTAATTCGTAAAACAGCTGGCGTCCAACATAAATAATCCCCAAAGAGTTTTGTGACTGGTGTTCGTACAGCAGTAAAGTTATTGTGTGTATTTGAAACTGTTCTGTGTATTTTAAATTGTGTATATTTGACATTGTTGTGTATTTAAAATGGATATGGATAAAATACTTAAACAAATACAGCAAATGAGTGCGGATTTGACCGCTAATATTAATGCGAAATTCGAGAAAACAAATGCCGAATTAACCGCGAATATGAACGCGAAATTCGAACAAATAACAGCCAATGCTGAGATAAATATCGCGGAATTAAAATCTAATATCGAAACACAAAGAGTTAGTCTAACCGAAGCATTAGAACACAGTAACGCTGACATAAACGCCGAGATTAAGCAAAGTAATAAAGAAAGTAGTAAAGAATTAACTGCGAAAATAGACGAAAGCGTAAACGAGTTGACCGCTAAAGTCACCGAAATCGCGGAAAGCAATGCAAAAATCGCGGAGAGTAATAAAGAGCTAACCGCGAGAGTCGTTGAAATCGGTGAGAGTAATAAACAATTAACGGAGAAGGTCGCAGAGATCGGTGAAAGAGTAAATACGGTCGATACTAAAATCAATGAACGGTTTAAGGTTTTTGAGACCACTATGCAAAAATCGTTTATTGAACAAGTAACACGTATGGAGGGCCGGTTCAAAGACCACATAACCCGGTGTGGAAGGCAAACATTAGAGGTTTCCAAAAAGGTGGAATCCCTAGAGGTAAAAATTCACGCGGACGTGACTGAAACGCAACGACGAGTAGATAAATTAGACGCTTCAATTGTAGAGACGCGATCTAACATTGACTCTAATAAAGAGAGTGTTTTACAAACGTTAAGCGACGAGATTCTGAAAGTACGACAGGAGGTACGAAGGAGGTCTGCTCCAAATATTTTGGTACAAGGTCCTGTCGACGAGAAAAATCGCGTGTATTTTACGGGGGAAAATAACGAAAACCCCATTGAATTTTTATTAGCGTGTGAGAGTGAAATGGCTAGAGTAGGTTCCCGACTAGAAGATCAAGACAAAATACAGTGGGTGGTTAACGCGATGCGTGATTCGGAGCGTAAGTGGTATAACATTGTACGCGATAGAGTGTCCACATACGCGGAGTTCAAACAAAAATTTGAAAGCCGATACTGGAACTCGCATACCCAACGACTTCTGCGCAATCAACTGGAATATGGCCGGTTTGACAAGAAAATGGGTATTACCGCCGAAAATTATATAATCCAGCAGGTCGAACGCGCGAAGCATTTAACCCCAGCATTTGCGGAGATTGACATAGTCACCAAGCTTGCCTACCATTTTAACTATAACATTAGAGTAGCTGTATTTACCCAAGGTATTCGCACGGTAGACGAACTCCTCATTCTAGTGTCCCAAAGTGAGACGGTTTTTGATTTTGGTGGGTGGCGTTATAATCCCGATTTTCGCCGAAATAATGAAGGGCAGAATACGCGAGAACAATACCAGCAACCTGACCAGAGACCGAGTACTAGTTCTACTCCACCCCAAACATCGTCAAAACCCCCAGATAAGACCTTTGAATACAAAGGCAAACAAAATATTGCTAGATCAAAAGGGCAATATAAGGGTAACGACGGGGCCCCGATTAGAGCTATGCAAACGGTTGAGATAGCTAGGACCGATACAATAGAGCAAGACAGCGATACTCCAAGTAATAAAGATCCCAACGATAGGAGAAAGAATCGTAAGTTTCCAAAAAACTTGGAAACGGGCGCCTCCAGGGGGGAAGCGCCATAAATTATGCCAAAACCTATCGCAATAAAGTAGGTAAAAATAGGAAAAATGCTAGGTTTAAGAAAAGTGAATTTTATACAGATATTTGTACGCCAGTTGACAAAGTATTTCAACCGGAAGCAAAGGAAACGTGGTTGGCCGTTAACACAATGCGACAATGGGCACCGACAAAAGCACGTCCGGAGGAACAGGAAAGTGACGACGACGTTCCCACACAGTCAGCGTGGGAAGACGTAGACGAAGAATCCGGTGACGAAAATGACCGATGGTTAACGAAGTACTGTCGAACCGTTCGTAAAAAGGGTTACGAAATATTACAATTAAAAGATAATGTAATTGTATTATAATAATTAAATTTAAAATAAATAATTTGTGTTTTATAATCGTATTAATAATAATTATAGGTAACGTGTGTATTAATAATAATGTTTTTCTATAGCGGTAAATAATAAGCGTATAGAATTGAACGAGCTCGCGGCAGGAAACAGTTACGTCACGCGATAACTACCTGACCCACATATGAAACTAGGTCAAGCAATTAGCCGCGCGCCCGGCGATAACGGTTTTAAATGCTGTAGGCAAATTCTTTATACGCGTGCCATTATTTATAAACAAAGGGTATTACTCGTTTGAAAAACATAATACGCAGTAAGTTGCAAATGTAATATTTTAATACATGCATTTAGAGTTAAATTGTATATAATGCAATAACATTAACACTTGTGTACGTGTCTTCAGAATAAGTAATACAATGTATAGTTAATAAGAATAATGATTACAGAATATGTGTGTAATGATTAAGAAAAAAAAAAAATAACTGTAATTATTACATTCATTTTTTTTTTAAAGCGGGTGTGGGAATATATAACGGTACCAAATATTAACTATTTGGGGTTATATGTTTACCGCATGCTGAAAGCAAATTTAAATAAAAATTAACAGTTAAAACTTCATTTGAATGTAGCGCATTGAAAATAACGCTGTGTAAAGCAACGCACACGTGGTCATTATGTAATCAGTTCGCTGTACAAGGAAGCGACCACACCCAAACTGTTAATTATTGATATCTCGGAAACTAATAAATAATGGCGAAATCTAATATAGCCAAAATGTTTGCCGAGATATTAATAATGACGTGTGCAAATTTGATGCAATATAATTAACAAATGTAAGAGTTAATTAAAATAATTAAATAACTCCTGTTAAAATAGAGTTACAATAAAGAGATTTTACTATGTTATAAAGATAATAATTTGTGACAGATTGTATATTTTAGATTTTACACAACTTGATTTGCAACCAAGTTATTGCAAAATTAAATAACTACAGGATATTCTTAGCGACAAATTGGTTCCGCTGGATAATTATGTTACATAATAATTCTATTCTCTGTCTGTGGGAACCAGACTTCATTCTCACGGACCGAGGGAATTCTAAATTTTATGTGGTAGGGAGAGTGTTTCGACCAATGAAATCATTTCATGCAGCCCCGGCCAGTGCGATGTTTTCTGGGTGGAAAAATCACTCTTCTGTCAGTACTCACGAAGTTAAGACGTAGTCCTTCGATCGTCTAGTAGCCAAAGTGGTGAAGATCAACAAGAAGACTCTACGCGGTCAACACACACGCAATTACGAACACACTAACTACAGATCATCTGTATAGCTCGTAATTGTAGTGTAAAGGCGAGATACTCTTCAAGACATCAACCAAGCTTATTGTGTACTACCAGTTAGTCATAAGCACGCAAGAGATCCACCAGACTTCAAGACCAGACTTCAAGAATACAGCAGAGAGGCCGTCTAAATCATTGGTTAACAGCGGACGAGCAGAGCGACCACTCGAACGAAGCACACACACACACACACACACACGCTGACGTGCAACGTGCGAATCGACGAGGGACAGCACGCAGTTCCAGCAGACAACAGCAGACGTTAAAATATTCACAAACAGCAAGGAAGCAGAGTGTTGCCGAATTTTGAACTCCACGACCGAATCCAGCAGTTCTAAGCAGATTACTTTCTCTAACCAAGGACTCGAATCGACGAGGGACGAATCGGGACGACATCCTCTTCAGTAACAGGAAAGCAAAATCTATTTATTTATTTTTCAGATCAAATTTTATATTTTTCAATTAAAACATTGTAATTCAAATAATTCAGGTGCCAAACAAAAAGCAAAGACTCCAGTAATTAAAAAGTAAATTCGTTGTGATAATCTGTATAGCAGTTTAAGGTTTTAGTAAGTTAGAGTTAAGAAATAGAGGTAGTATAAAAGCGCTATACAAATCTTAACTGACAATCTAATCTTAGATCATACTGCAGTAGATCAGAAATAGAATCACTAGAAATGAAATAACGTGAACTAGACTGTCACGTCTAATTTATTTTAACTAATTATTCAAATTAATTTTAGAGTTTTATATTTTGTTTCATGAACACTTAGATTCAAATTAATTAAATAAATTTAATTAAATTCAAATCAATTAATAAAGTCAAATTTAAATTGCAATTAACTCGCAAAGAACGAGTTCAGTTTCTTTCAACTATTAAACAATCGAAAAACATCGATTCATTGTATAGACTATAAGAAAATTCATAAGATTATAACCATTCTATTCTTGTGTGTTGTTGGTGTAATAAACAACGTTTTATTACCCCATATAACAGTGTTTTATTGTTGTACGATAAAGCCTACCAGTCTCACAAAACTCTCCCCCTTTAAAGTAACCCATTATGTGTGTTGTAATAATTTGAGATTACTAGCTTGCGAACTTCAAATCCAAAATCCACACGCCCTAGTCGGAAGAATCTGCAAGATCAGACAGCAGGTGGGTACTCACACACAACATTACATTACAATAACGCATAGTAGAAGTAGAGTTATAATATATATATATATATATATATATATATATATATATATATATATATATTGTTACAACACAAATAAGCCACCCCAATACCAGTAAAAAACGATGAATCAACTATATTAAATGTTTAAATAACTAATGAAAATAAAATGATTAAGACGCGACAAACGACAATGACCCCCAACCCAAGTGATTGACTCAATAAAATGAAATAAAATGAAACCAAATGAGAAGGTGAAAAGAAAAATATAAATGAAATAAAATGAAACCAAATGAGAAGGTAAATGAAAAGGAAACTAACAAAGTATAAATGAAATAAAATGAGAAGAAAGGAAAAGACACAAACGAATAATATAGAACAGAAAAAGAGAAAGGTTACACTCAAATAAAGTAATGAAAAAGAAACCAATAAATAATAAATGTAAATTATAATTATTAGTATCGACGAATTAATCAATGTAAATGATAACTGTTAAAGTCGAATAAAGTAATGACAAACTAAAGTACACTAACCAAGTAAATAGAGAGTAAATGTTATAAATAACTCTATAATGACATGAACTTGTTAACAGTATAACTAACCATTGTAAAGTGAGAGAGAGATAGTTAGATAGTGAACATGAGTAAGTGAGAAAGAGAATTTAATGTTAGGGAATACCCACTAGTAACACTTAAATAATATAAAAAGTGCAAAGTGACAGTGTAAACCCCCAAAATAAATAGAAACCCTATTGATAGGTATAAACACCTAATACTCAGTGATAAACACTAAAGGTTAATGGTGAAAAGTGATAGTAAATAAAAATATTGTTATTATTAGGATTAAGATTAATTGTAGATGAGGAATACAATAGTATTCAGGAAAGGAATCCCATGGAAAGTCAAAAGTTAGTGTTACCATGGTTAGAGAGTAAAGTTTATATAAGAAAAAATATAGTAAAGAATATAAATGCAAAATCAATAAACATCCTATGTTCTAAGGGATAGTTAGTTAGATAAAGTAAATGGTGTGATGATGTTTATCACAAAAAATAAGTAAGAATAAACAAAATGTAAACAAGAGTAGCATAATAACTGTTAAATAATTGTTTGTTTAAGTTTATGGATAGGAATATGGCTGAAAGAATTATACAGACCATAAGCCTAAATGTTATGTTATATTTTATAGAGAATAGTAAATAATAGACAAATTATAAACAATGTCAATATAAATAAGAAAAAAGAAAAATTCATATAAATCTAATAATACTGGAAAAGCAGTTAGAAAATAATAGACAAACCATAATATGGAAACTAATGAAAACATACAATTATTATAAAACAGACCCAAAACAATACAATAAATAAACATATCATTTGTAACACAGAACAAAACATTTATAAAGATAAAATAAGATGTAATTTGTATAAAATAAGAAAGTATAGCCAATTACTACCTAGGCCTATGAAATGCCTAACTGTATAAAACCAATAACAACAAATTGTAAGAAATTAACAAGGGTATTAGCAAATCCAAGGCATGTAACTAGTCAATGATAATTAGTGAATCATATTAAGAGATAAATGTTAAATTAAGGACTTAAAATAAGAAAGAAATGTAATTAGGTAATATCAACATAACTGTCAAAACATAATACATAAGCAAACCCAGCTTTGAGAGATGTCAAAATGATCTTTGAAAGAAAATACGAACAGTTGTGATAATATGTCATACATAGAGAAGAAGACAGAATAGAGAAGAAGACAGAAGAATAATAGCAATCAGAAGAAATTTAGTCATTTTGAATAAAAATTCAAATATTATAACAATGGTCTTAAGTCATGAATGGCTATTCAATCAGTTACCATGACAACTGAACGTTATTTATGAATATTCCGTTAGAAACTGTGAGTCCATTATTGAAGTTCAAAAGGAATAGACGCCAAGCCGTAAATGACTCAAATTTTAAAATAAAACGATAAAAAGTAATCCAAATTTGATAAAATGAATAAGTAAGAAGATGATGAAGGACTAGGACATCCAATTGAGGCCAAATACCAGATTAATAAATTCTATATTAATAAATTTCAACCAACTAATACGAAAAAGAAGTCAGGCGTACTTAAATCCCAAAATTATGGAAGATTGATGACTATCGATGACCCCAACCCATTTCAACTGAATGAAATTACACCTCAAGTCAACTGATTTTATAAGTATTGCTGAGTTACCCGAATTTATGAAATAAATTCTCTTTAATTTTTTCTCATAACACTTTGAACTCTCACTATAAACTGATGATATTATTTCTTTCAAAGATTAATT
Source organism: Magicicada septendecula (assembly GCA_034769895.1). Classification (NCBI taxonomy): domain Eukaryota; kingdom Metazoa; phylum Arthropoda; class Insecta; order Hemiptera; family Cicadidae; genus Magicicada; species Magicicada septendecula. Next base: position 141,725,765 of record CM068368.1, read on the forward strand.
AAAAAATAAAACACTAAACTTATGTGAACTAGAAAAAATAACCTGTATACAAATTACGAACTTTTGAAACACACTTTATAACATTTCAGGAACAAATTGGAATTACTCCTTATAATATATAAGTACCAGTAATGTAAGGTAGTGTACTTTATTGTAATCAAATTGATATTTTTTCGTAAACCAAAAGAATCCAGTTTCGTGAACGAAATTAACAATAAACAACAAAGCAGACGCCATGTCTGACTAAATAATTCGTTCAGAATCGCTTCGCCGAACCTTGAGAAATTTGTCTTATAATAATTGCCGGTGCAAATTTGTTTAATAACAAAATATAATTTTGTATATTACTGAATAAACTAATCACAATTTAATAAACTAGTACAGAGTTGTAACCACTGTTCTTTATTTCATAGGAAAGTACATTATATGATTTGTGTATACGAGCGATAGTGGCGGTAAGCGCTAGACGTCGGAAACTCTGCGAACCACATTAATCAACTGCACGTGGCGGGAGTAAATTTGAATTCACCATACCGTCACCACGAACGCTAAATCGACCTATTTTTTATTTTAATTGTTTTCAGTTAAAACAATTTGGCGCCACCCGGGATTTATGCACACATACTAAAGAACAGGTAAGGTTCCCACATCCGGGTACTGGTAATTTGAGAGATCGCTACGGACATCGTCAGCGTAAACATAATGTAACGACAACAACGTGTGAGGCGAACACACGATACACACATTCTACAGAGAACATACAAATCTCTTCGTTACAATATATATATATATACATATTGCAACGTGACAAGCTGTCTCATTATACGTAAATGTGGAGCATAATTATTATCAGCTGTTATGAGTGTCCAGAACGATAGAAGAATGCTTGGAAATAAAATAATATTAATAAAAAGTTAAAATTAATAGGATAAATTGGTAATAAGCCACTGTAAAAACTATGCAGATATAATTTAATATGTGACTGAAGTGTTGTGTAATGTGGGTAGCAAATAGAAGGTTATGGGAGTTTATTCATGTGTAATAAAGCATTGTTCTAGAAGATTCAAGAACAAGGAAGTCGGCGAGCACGTGGCCGATCCAGAATATAATAGAGTATATAGAAAATACGCCTACGCGCATACTGGCGGTGACGTCATTCGGAAACGTGGCGGCATACATTAAGCTGTATTATAAAAGCAGTAGCCAGTCTTCTCTTCGCTCTCTGAAAGTCGTCATACAGTACTCAGCTAAAGCGGTCGGGTGGGCATCGATTCCAGTCAACATCAATCCCAGGCAGTCCTTGGGCCCGTAGAGTCGTGATAGCAGCGAGTGTCAGCAGGAAACCAACACGGCATTCGAGATAGTCGGCTACCATTCCTGATCTTCGTTTTGCTGATCGTTGCGGCTGGGATATGGAGACCTAGAGCATGGCAGTTCCTGGAGGCGGTTGCTGGAACGTGGAACCAAGACGACGGATCGCTGGAGGCCGGATCGAGATCGTCGACCGGGAGGACAATGAAGACAACAGAACAGGGAAGCCAAATTTAAATAAATTTGTTATCAAATTATGAAACTTTAAAGTGTAAAGTAAAAGAACGTTGATTTAAAGTTCAATTTTGTTTAAAGGAGACTTTGAACAGTTAAAAATTTCAGCACTGTTTAAATAAAGCGAACATTTATTTAAAGATATTTTCAAAGCAGATTTTTGAAATACAATAAATTAATTTTGTGTCAAATAACGAAAGAACATTTTAATATAAAAGTGTGTAAAAGAAAGGACAATAAATATATAAAATTTCACTAATTGTGCATTCTTTTCTGCAAGTCTGGTCTGGGCTATAACGTGTTACCTTGCAGAAAATGGCGCTCGCAACTTTGGGGCATTAAAATTGCAAGGCAAATAAAATAAATAGCCAGAAAATGGTGTTGCAACTTTGAGGCTTTGAGTTGTTACCTCAATAAAGTAAAATAAAATTTTATTGCAAGATTAGTGAATGATAAATTATTGGAAGTTATATGTTAGAATAAGAACTGTATTTTTTTATGTGTATTAATTAAGGACAAGTAATAACATTTTAATTAATTTTGTAAATAAACGTATGTTTATTACAAATTCAGTGTTTTGTCCATTGGTGAAAAGTCCCGTACGTTGGATGCGTCAATTTGTAATAAAACGATTGTTATTGATGAATGTTTTAATAAGCTCCACGTTGGAAACGCCAATTTGTAAATAAACGCGATTTACAAATAATATATTTAAATAATAATTGGTTAATACAAATTTTTTAATTATCGTATTTTTTTTTATATAATTAATTTATTTAGTTGTTTAATTGGTTTCAATTGTTTTATGTTCAATTAATAAAAAATACTGATTAATAACTGTGTTAGCTCTGATGAAGAATTATTTGTTTCTTCACGTTAAATGGATTATCGTGGCCAAACCGATTGCGTGTAGCGTGTGATTGTGTGTAGGAATTCCTTTCCTTAAGAAGTTCACGTTAACATTTAATAATTAATGTAATTTAATTTATGACTCAAATAATTAATAAAACAATGTTTAAACAATAATTAAGTTTATTAGGTTCAAAGTAATGGTTTGAATTGCCGCGACTGGCTCGAGTCTGATTCGAGATTAAGTTCCAGTTCCATTATTACATATAAATTAATATTCAATTAAATTAATATAGTATAAGGGTTCTTTTAACTGTAGAAATAGTCAGGAGAGGCAAGAGAATTCAATACTTACAAATTATTAAAAACTTATTCATTAAACAGAGAAAATAGTAAAGTATAATGTATATAAAATTTTAATATTACGATACAGATGTTTTCTCCGACGTCACTCGTTACCCATCAGCCTCTTCGAATGGAATCACAAAATGGCCGCCTTGATGAGTTGATCTGCTGTGCAAATTCAGCTCCAAGATTTCGTTCCAAATAAATGTATTAGTTGTTTAATTCCTCTTCCGTGATGCCGCTATTGGAATCTTCACAAGTTGTAGTGTGTAGTTGTGTTCCTCCACTGGATTTTGTTCGGTAACAGTTGTGTTGTGTCAAATGGTTCCTTTCACTCGTTTCTGGTTATCTGAGTTTAAATTCGTTCTTCAATCGAGTCTTGTACGTATACGTAGTGACAGCTTTATTTAGTATTGGTTAATTTAGTTTAAGGTTTCAATGACCGTTATTATAGTATTTTATGCTTTAATTTATATTCTTTTATCTTTTGTAAACTCATCATATATCTTGGTTGTGTTAGTTAAAAATTTCCGTTCATAATTCTCTGAGAGGTATTCGACACTCCGTTCTGTTTGGCTTTTAACAATCAACTAACTGATATTTGTTCCTTCACATAGAAAATTCTATAAGATTTTGGTATCATTTCTCATTGTTCATGAATCAGCTGTTCCTATCAAATAATTCAATCTTATTGAAAAAAATGTGTTATTTTATATTTAATTGGCTATAAATTATTTGTTTAGTACTTTTATGTAATTCTGATTATAGAACAATATTCCTGCTTTTATTGTACACAAGTTAATACTAAATTTGACCTGTTTTGGTTTGAATTAAGTTTCAGAATTACATTCTTTGAAATTTACCTATAGGCATTATTTTGATTCACATAACTACCTATTAAATAGTTTCCAATATGTTTCATGTTACAATTTTACTCACACTTGATTACTAATTAAACCCTTGTAATTTACCTTTTATGTCTGGCTATTATTTTAAATATTTAACAAGTTGTTTGCATTTGCAAATATATAACTAGTGCTTGCTTACTGTTTTTGGGCATTCTCTTGTACAATCACCATTTAAGTCAATTTTACATGTTGATTCCTTTAATCACTATTATAGGTCGTTGTTATCATTAGGATAAAATATTTGTATTCTAAAAATGATAATTTATATCAATTTAATCTAGGTTCTATAAATTTGTATTCTCTGATTTGATTTATATGGTCAAAGTTGAATTTGTCTTGGTCATCAATTTTAAATTTTCCTAGCAATGTTATTAAGAATTCATCTTATTAGTTTTATATTTTTTGATTTACTATTTATGGGTCGTTTGAATTATTATTGTGCCTTTCCTTACTTTACAAAAATTAATTAAAAAATTAATTAATAAGATTCAAATACAATAAAATCTTACATACAAACATCTAGTATTCCCTACTATCAACATATTTTATATGGTATACTCTAAAAGTACTAACACATAATAATTATATAAATAAACACATTAAAACTTTATATTAATGATGGTCTTTTGTTGTCCTTTTTTAACACTGGTTTGGGGTGTTCCCCTTAATCACCTTTATCTTAATTATAATTAATTTTACATTATTTCTCATTATTTGTATTGGATTCTTTTTTTTTTGTCTAGTTGTTTCGTTTAATTTGGTATAGCTGATATAGTTTAATTTCTTTTTAATTATTTGTTTGCTGCTATAGAGTTTTCTGTCTTTGCAATAGGTTTTTTGGGTATTTTGATATTATTCCCTTTTGATTCATTTGTTATGTTCTGTTGATCCTTACTACTCCATATTTTGAGGATTGTCATTTTAATTTATTTATTCTGGGCTGTTACTCCTTACTACTCTATATTTTGAGGATTGTCATTTTAATTTATTTATTCTGGGCTGTTACTCCTTACTACTCCGTATCTTACTGGGTCTACTAATTATTTTATTGATATGATATTCATACTATTTGTTTTTTAACACTTTTTTGGCTATAAATTGACTATATGTAAATTCTTTGAATCGATTTGTTTAGTTCTGTTAAGTCCTTTTATTGATGATTGTAATTACTTTTCTCTGCTATTTTTATTTAAGTTGATATTAGTCATTCCAGATGACTTCTTCCCTTCTTTTCCTATATGATCTTATTTCGTAGAATAAGGTAAAAACGTCGTTGTGCTACAATTTGTATGTGTTAGTGTAGGATAGTGCATATCAGTATTAATTAATTTATTCGAACTGCTAGTGCTAAATAAAAATAATTATTATACTCGGACTAAATAAGAACTGTAATAACCAAATTTATAAGTAAAGAAAAAAAAAGATGGCGGAACAAGCTGAAATGATGCGTATGTTACAAGAATTAATGAAAAGTAATACTGAAAAACTTAAAGCTGACTTCCAAAAACGCGATGCCGAATTTAAAGCGGAATTGCAGAAACGTGATGCCGAGAATAAAACGGAAATTCAGAAACGCGATGCCGAAAATAGAAAACGTGATAATGAACTTAAAGCTATCATACACACAAAATATACCAAGGTCAATAAATCACTTACAGAGCACATGGAGGTATGTAAAGCTCAAATCGAAAAAGCAAGAACGGAAATGCTATCGAACATTGGACAATTACATGAACATGTGGACACACGATTTGCAACGCAACAGAACACCATTACAGTATGTCAAGACCGTATAAAATCTAATACAATGTTAATAAACCAACAAAAGTCAGAATTAGAACATAAGATAGACGACAAAATTATCAGGTTAAAAGGGATGTCGCAGGGCGTGTAAACCCCACCGTATGTTTCTACAGACACAATGAAGATCCGAATAACCAAACTAAATTTTGGGGAGACGGAAATCCAATTCAATTTATACAGGATTGCGAACGTGGTATGGACTCTGTGGGTGATCAATTGAATGACTCAGATAGAATTGAATGGGTGACACGTAAGCTGAGCGGTTCGGCAGCACTGTGGTACACCATAGTCCGGGACAATATTAAAACGTACGATGAGTTCATCAAATGCTTCGAGAATCGGTACTGGAATGAGCACGTGCAACGGTAAAGTACGAGATTGGCAAATTTACTCCCGGAGAACTCACACGTGAGGAGTACGTAATAAAAGAAATCTCTAAAGTTAAACCGAGATTTAGCCGAGAGAGTGAATAAAGAATTAGGTAAGTACCTACGTATCTACTGCCATAACCAACACAATAAATGGGCAGAGTATTTACCATTCTTTGAGAAAGCCATTAATGAAAATTATAGCGAAGCAACGAGCTACACACTGACAGAGATTGAACAAGATCGTCAGCCTGACAGATTTTGGAAGAGATATGTTCACAAACCTGCTAATCTGAACTTACCGATACCGTTAAGCATTAAGATTGAGGCTCTGCTCAACGACAACAACTCTTTGTCTACCAACCACAGCAGCAGCCGGAGGTTCTTCACGACCACTCATCACTTTCGTGAGAGCACCTGGAACCTGAGGCCATGACGGGATACGAGGGAGCAGCCAAGTATATGGAATAGAGTTCAGCGTACGGGACGAATCGACGGACTGCGGAGAGGATCTGAATGACGAGGATCAAGGACTCCAGGACTGCACGACTACAGAGGAGCATTCAGGATCGAGATTTGTAAAACGAACTCACGTAAAGACAATATAATTATGTAAAAAGAAAGACAATACATTTCAAAGATGAATTAATAATTTTTGAAAATGTAAATATTTATTTGTATAGTAGTTAGATTAATGTTTAAATGTACGAAACTATAATTTGAATAAATAACTTAGTCATTGATATTTAAATTAATATAAAAATAATTAGTAAAATTTTATTAGAAAACAAAGCAATGCATATGCAATTTAATCAAAAGAAAATCAATTATTAAAAAGAGATTAGATAATCTAATAATTATCACAGTAATGAGCAAGTTGAGAGCAATATTATATAATTACAAATGTTTATTATAGTATAAAATTGTATATTATATCTATGTGTAATATGAGATTATTACTAGTATGTTAATAACTAGATGTGTGCTACGGCTACACACATGCGAATAATAATGATATTTTTAAATCGCAACAAAATAGAAAATTTTTGATAAATAAATGTTTATATGATTGTATACCATAGAATTATGTTGTGTTATTATTATTACGATTACACCCGTCATAAATTTTATAGCGTAAGTAATGTCCAAAATAAATGGCTCACAAGAAGTTGGGGGCTTCACAAATACTTAAGGTTGTCGTAATATATATAGATATGTATATGTATAAATATAAGGTTATCTTTGTACTGGACGAAATTTCATTGAAGTATGTTCGATTTATTGCAAACTATACATGAAAATTTTGAAGTGATGTGGCAAATAATAAGGTACAATTAAATATACAAAAAAAATTTATCACACTAAAAATGTGTGTGTGTCTTTTACACAGAAGAAAAAAAGAGGGGTAAAGAAGAAAAAGAATGGGAGATAGTTGAAGAGATGTTGGAGATAGCTATGTACTAAATAAAAAGTAAACAAGGAATGAAGATCATTTATCTATAGCCTACATGGTCAATATTTCATCCATTTACTTTTTGTTAGTCCGTCAGTAGTTTTTTGTTTGATAGTAGTTGTAGCCTCAGAAAAATTATGTGTAAATTCTACTTTGCTTTACACATATGACAAACTTTTGTAGTTTGCTGTATTTAGACAGCTTTCAGCTTTCCCTGCTAATGACACACAGACTTATTTGAACAAATTGTATACTAATAATTTTTGTATGAAATGTTAATTAGCTTGTTTGAATTATTGAATGTATTTAAGCTATTTTCTGTAGATGATAATGTATTTTATTTGGTTAGCGTCTCTTGTTATTGTCAGGTCCAGGAAAAACCAGGTTATATTTTACTGTTATTTTACTCTATGAGAAAAAGACTAAACATTTATCGTAACACTCATGTATTTAATTTTTAAACTACAATTTTTCTCTTATTCTTTTAATTTTTTATCAAACTCTTTTATTTTTTCTCAAAATATTTATATTTTTTTGTGTATTTTGTTTTTAGTGAATACAGCGTTTCCTTATAATTCACATTTTATACAACTATTGTATAACTTCTATTCTGACTGAATTGTTATTTTGTCATACAAATGTTCATATAGTTTGTTAAGAAGACTTGGATCATAAACAATTAGAAACCTGTACTGAACTGTAGTACATTGTAAAAAATATCTTGCACACCTCTCTCTATTAAGAGTCTAAGAATTAAAAGGGTTCCGATTTTTTTTATTGAAGCTCTAAAACTTTTGTCCACTCTTCGTTATGAATCCTTCACTTAGGGAAAAGAAATGTTGAAAGTGAGAGTATTTTATACAGTGTCAATATCAATATGTGTATGATGTATCGGTATTTAATACAGTAGACTGTATCGCAGGTCAGCAGTAGACTAAGTATAAAAATAACCGTAGGTAAGGGGATGCTATAATTTAGATAAAATTCTATGGACTATTCTAACATTTAGATGACATGTGGTAAGTATCCACTTTGAAAAACAATGCACGTTGGGTTTTAAATATATATTTGTGTACATATACACAGAGAGTGTACATAATGCACACAGGACACATATGTCAACCGTGTTAGTAGTACTAATAATAATTAAAAAAAACACGTGCACCTATCAAAGTACCAGAATTAATCGCACTAAATTATCACTTATCTGTTATAACAGCCCACCAAATTTTTAGTTTTACGATAAACAAAATATATTTTGTAGGGTATTTCTAATAACATTTTTATTTTTGTTTAGGTAATGTTAACTTAATGTCCAGAAAATTCCAGTACTTTAGCCTTTTTCTATGATCTATTAATAAGTTTTAATTCGAGAATATTAAATAGTAAGAAGCAGATAAGGAGTACAAAAACAAAATGTACATCTTTATCGTAAATTTACAGATTGATTACAAGTAATGTCTATGTAAAAAAAGTCAGACACTTCAATAATCTCTTGAAACTTTACCCGCATACATAAAAATTAATGTAATCCACGTGTTAGTGGAGTAAACGCCCCCACAAGTCCCAGTGAAAAAAACAAACACTCATCCAGGGGTTTGAATTCTATCACAGATAAAACTCATAGAACCTGTTTTAGTGAAAGTTACATCAGTCAGCAAGTTTACCAGTTCAAATTGTCGGCAATCACATACTAAACATATTGTTGCTTACCCGACAAGCAATATAACGGTTGAAGACAGTAGTGTCTATCTCGTAGGGTCATGCTATCTGCTAGCATTATTAACCCTATCCAGACTGTATATTATCTTTAGCCAATTTGAACGAATTCGTTTTTCGTACTTCTGAATTCTCCAGATGTCCAGCTACTTCCGACCGTATCCTGCACTGGAGTTTTCACAGTTGTGTCACAGCATAAAATTCAGGCTATATTCAGTTTTATTTACTTTACTTTAGAAAGCTACATGGACAAAAAAAAATTTGTTTTTGTAGTTTCTTAATATTCATTTTACCGTTATTATAATTAAGGATTTCAGATATCGATATTTTTTGTTAACAAAAAGGTTTTAAAGTGGTATTTTTTATCCAATAGTGTCTTAGCTAAACAGACGTTAATAGCCTGGATACTATAATTTTTTGATAAAATCCGGTCGGCTGAATATTTGTTTAATTTCCCCAAAAAATAGAAACAAGTCTTTCTAATGGAAACTTTTAACGGAAAATATGTTTACTTGTATTAAAAAAGACCAGACTGTTATATCAAAACAAATAGAGACCAGCAGTAAAATATGAAGCAGTCATTAACGTTTTTCATCATTATATTTTGCAGCTTCAACATGAGTCTAGAGTAAAAGCAGGTATATACTGCCTTATATCCCCCACCACAATTGGTAATAAGCTTACAATGTTCTTTGTTATAATTTATCACTTAGATTGTAGAGGTATTATATTATTTAGTGCCCACGTCATAGTAAAAAGGTTCCTACATTCTGTGTACAGCATAATCCACGCAATTTATGGAAAAGTTGTCTCGTATTGAATATTAATTACATACGAAGTCTCCTTTAGTTTGGTACACAAAGGATTGTCTCTACTGCCTTCAAGAATATTTCTGATGTTTCTTTTGATTTGCTTTCTCCTGTTCCTGCTGAAGATGTAACGGCATTTTACACTTAAAAAGTTTACAGTGTACTGTAACAAACTTTTCTTCCAGTGTATCGTGTGTTAGAGAAAACGATAAATTAAACTATGAATATAGTGTGTGAAATAAGACGAATGTGTCACCAGAAGAATAAAGCCCAAACGTTAACAGGAGGAGAATGCACAATGGGTGTCTGCCAGGACGGCGCACGTGCTTAGACGAACACAAAAGAGAAAGATTAATTAACCCACACAATACTTCAGCTGGCTTCTTAGCCCACTAGCACGCCTGCATCCTTCCATTGAAGTAGACGTATAGAAATAAGGAAAATGATACACAGAAGAGGGTACTGAGAATTATAACGTCAAAAGCTGAAGGAGAAAAATTAAATAATATTAATTATTAATGTCTTAGTCTCCTTAGTTGGAGTGTTATTTGAGTTTATCTGTATTTATTGCTTGTATAATTTTGTTCACATACTCTCATCTTTTGTTTGCTAATCATTATAATCATTAGATTTCTTCCTACATATAGAATTATTTACTAGGTACAACTATTGTTACTTTATGTTTATCACTATTATGTTAATAATAAAAGTTAATAATAATAATATTTATTATTAATAGTTAATTTATAATAATAATAGGGGTTACTATAATAATACACATAATCTGAAAGATTGGAGATCTTTATTGAATCTTTAGGAATATTCTGACTGATAGGCGAAATTGAAAACTTGAAAGCTAACGAAAACGTGTTTCATAAATTAAAGCAATATAGCATCTGCGAGTAATAAATGTACTACATGAACACTAAAATAATGTTATTAAATACAGCACCTACAATTACTTAGTACCTTTGCATCAATCTGCACAGAAGCAATAATGAAGTGAAGAAATGAAATAGTGAAAAGGAGAAAAAGAGTGATAAATATCATGATTTTTGACACAAATAATGAAATGTATGTTACAATAATGAATACTATAGGTAACAAAAATACATAGGCCTACTGCATGTAAATGTTAAAGTTTTTTTATTTTCTGTTACAAAATAATAACAATAATAACCCCCCCAGACATCCCACCCTACGCCCGACATCTTGATCTCAGGGGAAGGGGGAGGTGTAACACCTGTCACTCTGTAGCTGGCTAACAGGACAATGGTATCTGAGTTTTGACAAGGGTGTGTGATCCTCTGTAAAACACACTGTAACCCACGGTACAACCAATCTTGACGATGGCTCTACTTACTGAGTCGTAAACGTCGGGCTCAGACCACCATGACGCACCCTGTTGCATTTAGTCCTAGCTGTGGCACTCGTGGGCTCTGCCGCGATGGTCTATTTATTTCCTGAGTTATCGTCAGACCTCCATGTTAAAGTAAAATACGATTTCAGGGATTGATGGCTCTCTTAGAAACCTTCGTCTTGAAAACTTACCTCCTCAGTGAGTGAAGACATGGATGACTTTGTAATCATAGATGCAGAGCCAGTACTGCTGCTGTGCTAATATACTTGAACGTTGAAAGGATAGGAGAGGACTTTATAAAAGTGAGTCCCTTTTTAAGAGGGATGGCAGTGACGGCTTGTGTTGGGTCCTCTGTCACGGATATAAGAACAAGGGCTGTTGGTCTATTGATCGAGACCGTAACCGACCGGCAAGGGGGCAAGATTACTTACGACGAAGAATATCGAAAACGTAGTCACTGAACCGAGTCCCCATAGCACAGTGCCTACCGGAGTGCATACGACAGTTTCGGTCACCCACTGTCCGAATAGTTTTCAAAATATTCCAATTTTTTAAACGTTGCTTTTGCCTCAGTCAGGGTTACATTCGGCCTTCCATCCCTTGCCGAACATATCGAAACGTCTAGAAAATGTCATCTCGAAGCAATCAACCACGCCCCAGACTCTTTTATTAAAGGTTTAGATTGTTTGTATAAAATATAGATTTGCTCGTACGGAGAGTGAAAGTAACAAAATTTATTTACAAATATATATTTATATACAGACAGCGTCATTAACATCATTTAATACAAATGGTTCCGGTTTTAATCTTACAGGTGCTTATTTTTATTTCTTAAAGATGAAGTAATTGTATTTTTTATATGAAACTTTATAAATTTTAAAAACAGAGAGCACCAGGTGTACATACAAGGTACGATGCTGACAAATACTGATATATGACTATTAACTACTTTAAATTATTTAATATCAAAATATATGAGAACTGCAAACATGAACTAATTTTCTTAAATAAGTAAGTATTGAAACTTCACAGTAATAACATAAGTTTTAATTTAATTTTAGTTCAATGTACAGACTTCATAAAATCAAACGCAGTACATGAAATATTAATCTCGTGCCTGTAGATAAATATATGCGAATAATATTTAAATAAATTACGTACATCAAGAAAAACAGTTTGCAATAAAATAACATTATCTGTTTTGTGTTTTATGAAATTTTTGAAGAAATGTATTTTGTAATTATGAGACACCTCCGGTCTACATAATGTAACATTTGATTTAAAATTATCATGCTATAGTTCGACGTTGCAAATGTCAGCCAGTCACTACCAACAGTCTGGACGGGGCCTAACGATTAACGTGGACACGAAGATAATGGATACGCATACGCTCTCGCGGTTTTATAGACTAGCATCGCGACACTTATAAATGGGCAATTTCCAATTGTTGGTCGATGAAGGTATCGTTGAAGGTGACGACTCTGAGCTGTGTAGATTGATGCGCCTGACATTGTTGTGTTCGGATTCGAGATCCGCAATTGGGACCCAGTAAACGCTTTATTGTGGATCTGTTGACTTGAGATGCAGATCAAGACAAAATATTTGCTCTGTATAGTCAAAAAACGCCTGTTTGTTCTGAATCACTAGAATATCATATAGTATTATGCTAGTATTGTTACTAGTATTATTGCTAGTATATATGCTAAGTGGTTTCCAAATACCACTGACATAAACGGTAACTTCCAAGACGTATTTCGAGCGTGTTATATTAGGTCATTTTTGTAGGGAATATCTGCGTACAAGTCGTCCTAAGATCAATCAAGTTGGCTTATCAACAAATGCAAATGAATTTGTGGGGTGACTTTGGCCGCTTCTTAAACCCTCCTGTTAAGAACGGTTGTAACTTCTTGTCATGGATAGCAATAAGATATCTCCAGAACGGGACAGCATAAGTAGGCCTACCTCCATTCCCTCGTGCGGTGTCCGTATGATCTCTATGCACTGATAGTATCTAAGTGCATTTGTCAGTTGTGCAGAATTTCAAAGACTAGTCGACGCTACCTAGCAAATCGAAAAGGACAATGGAAAGCGAACAGTTGCGGTACCACTTTCCAATAACCGAAAACACTTGGTTCTTGATGATGTTTTGCTGCCTGATCATTTCCCTGCCTAAAAATCCAAGGAATGCATATCCGACTTCGCCACTAATGTAGAAGCTGCTTGTAGCTACTGCTGTAAGACGCCCTCTTCTGCGGTGCAAAGTAGTTGGCCTCTTCCCTTTGACTGAAGGAAAATGTGCTTCTCGTAACCTGTGATGATTCTACGAGTGTCTCGTAACTTAGGAGTGTCTTGTAGCTTACGAGTTTCTCATAAGTTAAAAAGTACTGTACTCCGAAAGCTCCGAGCACGAATAGCTAATTTTATTACTGCACCAAACCGTGTAGGTGCAGCATATAATTTACTTTACGATTTTGGATTTTTAGTTGGGTTAATCTTTCACCACGTATATGGGTCAGCCGCATTGGCTCCAAGTTGACCGCTACCGCTTGTCGAGCGACTATCCGACAATGTCTAAAAGCGCGCGAGTAGTGTCCGACGTCTGAGTGCAGAACCTTAGTTGGCACTCCTATTCTCTCCCCCTCTACAATAAAAACTCACTTTATAAAAACGCATCAGTGAGTACAAATGAAATATGAAATATATAATTTATAAGTGTACTGAACAAAAATCAGGAATAAAAAAAACCATAAACATACAAGAAGCGTAAAAAACAAAAAAAAAATCAAAAATAATTTGGAAGAAAGTAGAGTAATTTATGTTATTTGTGAGTCGATTGCATCTTACATAGTTTTACGTGAATTAACAATAACAGCAGCAAACGTTGACGCAGAATCTGTATTTTTAGTAGTAGAAAACAGAGGCGACATAGAAAGACAACACAATTTGATTATTAACATGAACATGAAAATATAGTAGAAAATATAGTATTATAAATTTAATTTTGAAGTAAATTTTTATTTCTGAATAATAGATCAAACACCAACAATATCTTTGCAGCAAAGATTTACTGCATGAAAAGAGCATATGAATTCATTTCGGGTTTTGTATTTGTTAAGTACTTCACGAAATAAAGAATATTTACCGGAATTACAGGATTAGTTTGCAAAGATAGATTGTGACTGGATTAGTCTGGATTTACTACTTTATTGAATAACTGGAATTTCTATTTCTATTCCATTAACAGAAGTGTAATAATGTAATAAGCTATATATGAACTAGCGCCATTCGTACCCACTTTTATGGAAACTAGAATAAAGCCATTTTGTAGAGACTTTAGGGCTCTTTTTATTGGTTACTTTTCACTTCACACCATCTACTAATGAAACCACTCAAGAATTGTTTCCAAATTTAAAAAATTGTTATTTTTAGGCAAGTCATCGTAGGACATAGGATCTTGTTATGACGCAAATTTCTCCGAAACTATGCATCGTATCGAAAAGTTTTGTTTCGCAATTTGTACTGACAACCGATATCTACGAGTGTAAAAAAAATAATTATAACAGAACTTTACATTAAAAAGTTATTATCGTTTAAAAAGTGCGCGTGCGCACACACAAATATACGCAACATACGTACCACTCACATTTCTATGATATGTCCGTTTTGCCCTAAAACACTTCCTTCCAATTTTTCTGGAACACCCTACTTCGAGCCGATCACCATACTTCCATTTTCATGGGAGTAAAAATAAGAAGTATATTACTTTAAACGTACGAGAGAAGAATGAATAACGTACCTCAAATCTTAGATCAAATGTAAAGTTATTTCTATTGTTCTTGTTATTATTTTATTACTGATGCACTGTACTATAATGTTCTATGTCTAATTACAAAAATGTCCAACTAATACCATTGATTACGGCTACACGACCGAACACACACTTTAACGGCAGAAAGTAGAAGAAAGTTACAAACTCTGCCGGGTTTCTTATTTACTTATTATATGTTTACAGCAAATGCAAGTTCGAACCAGATTAAAAAAATTCAAACGGGTGTCATTCTGCAAAACGACACTACGGGTGCGCTTTTTCTCTTCTTTCAAAGCTAACTGACCACTTTCATAAGAAAAGTCTTCTTCACTGTCACTCCGACCTAGAATTTCTGCCAATTTGGCTTGAGAACAAGTCTAAAGAATATATATATAAACACGCCACAACAACAATTATAAGAATCACTTATAGCATAGGTTATAAAACCTCAAGCACACTCGCCTTTCAATTAGCAAATTTAAAAAAAGAAAATAAACTCCCACAACAATGAATATTCCTGTTCACTTATCGCAACAATTACAAAATCTCAAACTCACTCAACTGTCAAGTATCGCAGCATTTACGTATCACAGATGCACTGAATAAAATTGGACGTGACTCGTTAATGAAAGACGTTGCTTGAAAACTGCTTGAAAACGTAGGAGATGTGGCTTTCAGTACAATTATTTGATACGTTTTTAGTCTTTGCTGTATTGAATAACATTTTTCTTTAATGAAACTTTGTACTTCTTCTAATTCTCATATCCTTCACATGCTGGTGAATCTCGGCTGCTTAGCGACTTGGGTATTTACCATTTTTATAAGCACTTTCGTAGAAATATTAATAGTTTTGAAATCACTCTTACATTCACAGGTGTAACGTTTATTATAGACTTGGGTTTATATGTGTGCTCTGTGTCATCTGGAATGATGATGTTTTTGTTATTCTTTCTGACAGCTCTTCGGACAGTAGAAAATACTACAGTCACTGTCTCCTTATGAATAATTATATAAATAACCATAAGTTATGTCTTTCATATTTCACACACCACTTAATGCTTTTACTACAGACTAATCGTTTTTTGAAAGTGATAATAGTTATGCAAATTCTTTAACTCATTTTATTTTAGAATGAGCAAAATTCGGGCGTTTATAAAGGGAACAACATATCACCGGCTCTTGATTTGAATAGTTTTACTGTTTTATCGTTATTTTTTGTTTTCTTGTACATGTTGTTAGGTCACAATAACGGAAATAGCTTTGTCTATAGTAACGATGTACTCAGTTATATAGTTTTAATTTTTAAACTAATATTCATTCTACAATATTTTTTATTCAAATGGTAGTACTGTAAGCTAACCACATATAGGTTCTTTTTACCCAAGTTAACCAACTTTTTTTATGAATTAAAAATTATTTATAAAAGTTATTTAAAGACATGCAACAAAATACTAAGTAAGACTCAAGAATATAATGATACAACCATTTAAAATTTTCAGTTCTCTTTCAAACATTCGTTAACTTAATTCTATATATTTTTGAACGTTTACGTTTGTGTGTGTGTGGGGGGGGCGCGTGTGGCGGAGTAGGATATTACGTACCATTTACAGAAATGTTGTATAACAAGATACACATTTAGGTATGACTTGAAGGTAATTATTGTATGTTGACGTAAAATTTGTGAATGAAAGGAAATAAAAATATTTATACTTTCCTAAGTCGCGTACATATTTATAGGCTATGTAACTGACTGTATTGTTTTATAAGGCCAAATTTATAAGAGCAAGGTGAGGAATGAATAAATTAAACTACAAGAAAGTTTAGCTTGCATAAAAATAAGGTTTTTTTAGAATGTAACGGATGTAAAATTATGATCTGTAAATTTCTAAATCCTTAACATCTCAATCTAAATACACATTTATCCTTTTACGACCGAGGGCCACAGCTATTGTCTCCACTTCTCCACGGTTTTAGAACTCACTGTTGTCTAATGGTCAACAAGCCGTATGTAACGTATTGTGCAGTTCAGCAATATCGGACGAATGTAAAACTCTTTTAACACATGCAACTGAATGCTCACGTAACGTTGTGGGACTACTATAAATAGTTATGTGCATGATTTTGATACGATAGAATAATATACTTTTATTAAATATTTACTAACCACATGTGTTTTTTCCTCGTAGTGAACACTTTTACATTTACTTCATTTACAAGCGTTTCACAAGTTTGCTGCATTCTAAATTGTTATTGTAAAAAGTTCTGAAAGTCAGCTAAGTCTAATTAATTGTTTACTATAAAAGTCTGCAGCATGTCAAGATCTAAAAATCTGATATATTGTTAACTAATTTACGTTTTTAAAAAATGTGTCCTTGGCTAAAAAACATATTTGTTGTATACAGAACTGTTATAGAGTTTTAACATAAACCGGACAGTTAAGCTAGGAGAACAGAAACAATAAACATTTCCTGTACAAAATTAATATCAACGTTAGTTTTGTAAGTTGAGACACAATGCTGTAATCACAAAAACGTACCGCATAGTGTAAAATTAAATACAGTAAGTTGAAAAAAGTAATAACATAGGTTTCTAAATTCCTGCTTTCCATACATACTTGTACGGATATTTCAATTTATGGCTTATGTTTTTGTTTGTTATTATTAAACAAGCAATACTTATCCGATATTTCCAACAATTAGCATTTGCTTACGTATTAAGCATTTCCATAACGATATTAATTGATGACTCGTTGGGCACTTGGTGAAACATATTAATACAAAGGTTTTGTAAAATGTATAAAAACACTTGGTAAGTTTCACAAATTTACATGTTCCATAACCTTTTTTTTATTACCTCTTATACTCTAAACCGTGTAAACCTTAACAGTATAATCATTTACCAACTGTAGGAAGTGATTGAGTTTCATGAAATGCAGTGTGGGCTTTGGTTTTACATAAAACAAATGATGCAACTTTGTAACAACACTAAAATTGTATCTGTTTCCCTACTCACGCCGTTTCCTCCGTAAAGAGGTTACAACATAAAACGCGATTTACAGAATTTACGGACTGTAATTACAGGTTTACCGATACGACTAGAAGGGACATGTTTCATAAAAATATCAAATATTTATTGTGAGTTTGTTTGACGTCTTTTTACGAACCAAAAATACAAGTCAGAGAAGAAAATTGAATTTTATCAGGTTTTGTTTACTGTGAAGTAAATATACAGTCGAATGCTACTGCACACTTTACGGGAGTTGATAAAGTGATACACTCTCTGGAGTAATACAAGCTTTCCGTTTACCGGTGACGGAAGCGGCAGGATTTAGGGAATATTTATTCTTCAATTTTGTTTACCCCACCATTTTTCTACGCATGCTAGTATGATTTTCTACTTGAAAATATTGTCACATTTAGAAACTTTTGTGAAAAACGTGTGCATATGTGAGCCAAAGTAATTGGTGTTCTACCAATGCGATACACTGACCTACATCCACACAAGAGCGCGCATACACACACACACACACACACACACACACACACACACACACACCATAAGATATGATATCACGTATAACAATATACTTACTTAACGGCAATCAATTCAAAACTTGCTCCGTTAAATAATATAAGCACTGTATACTTTTAATAGTTAATAATGACTAATAATAATTTAAAATTATAAAGGAACACCGTAGTTTTGTGGTACTAATTAATAACACGCTGTTGTACTCAGTATTACTATAATTGTCAGGTATATTGAGTAAACAAAAGAATACAGAATCTAAAAATTGTACAATTCAAATTAGGCATTGTAAGTCCTGTGTGCCAGTAGATCTTACGATAAGTTACAGCTTAACACGTATTGTTCACACCTTACTGATGTAGTTCGGTAACGGGAAGATTTGTTCAATCTTGTTTAATCTATGTGACGAAATGGCGAGGGAAAAGGAAAATTTTCTGTCGTAACGTTCCTTTTGCTAATGATTTCTATCTAGGGCTATACTGAAAGTATAAAACGGAAAACATTTTTTTTTGCATAAGTGTAAACAGTAAACAGGTGAAACTAAAGTGATTAAAAAGAAATGATTATCCCATTACGATATTTGAAAATAATTTTTAGATATTATGGTGAATCTTTTACAGAGTTTCAAAAATTCTAGTCACTATCCAAATATAAATAGTATATGTTTATGAATTTAGCTTTCCAATAACATCTACAATAACATATACTTAGAGTCAAGAGAGGTAATACAAAACATAGCCAAGTACTGTTAACATTTCTAACCACATACTAAATAGGTCACCGTAGAATATATTCGTAAATATATTTTACCTGGCCTGTAAATTTTCCTTCATGACTATCACATATAAGAATAAAATATTGTACTATTTAAATAAAACTTAATTGAATATGTCAAAAGTAGCATTTATCCTGTTTATTTCTTTCTTCTACTAATGCATAAATAACATCGTTCTGTAACTAAAGTTCCTCCCGCACTTGTATTATACTTGTAAATAAGGAAATACGTAGTTTAAGGCCTCATGCTCTTTAAATAGAAAGGCGTGTTCTTACCACCTCCTATACCGTTTTCGTGTTCTTGTTTTAACATCCTATACCTAATACTATCCACTCAGATAACGTAATATCTGAAAGGGGATTCATGCGGAATACAACCGTTAATATTTGTAATTATATAGTGTCTACTTTCATATGCTTGGAATTGGTTAAAATTGTCACCGTCATGAAAAGTACTAAACGGGTAAACAGGTTTTAATCAAAATAGTTAAAAAAAAAAAATTTATTAAAATTAAATATATTAAATAAAATTACAAATCAAAACAAATATGTCAAGTTTTATGGTGTTTTTGTATGGTCTTATTTATTTCTGTACTTACAATGATGTTTGAGCAAACTGTTTTATAAGTTATCACCCAAGCAACGTAAAATACATAGATTAAAATAAATACAGGAAGGAATTTTACGAAAACAGACCAAAAAAATTAAAAAATTTTGTAACTTTTATAAATTGTAAATCTTATACTGAGATAAATACGACTCAGCAGTTAGAATTGTTGAGATTTATAAAGTCCTAATCTGGTGTCTCGTGTCATAGTATTGTCCTAGTTTGACTGGCACCGTATCAGAAGCCTACAGACCGTGTTTGGGATTTCGGGTTGATTTTTATTTCATAATTATTTACCAATGTTTGATTACACTTACAATTATCAGGTAGTTTTACACAGTAGTTTATTGTAAACTGATAATCAGTTTCAATCCTGTAGTGTAGGTAAATGTTCGTTTATCACGAAAGTTTTTTGAAATTTAAAGTAGATAAACAAAATATGTTAAAGGATGCAGTGATTTGATGTAAATTTTAAATTTGCTCGGTTTTGGGCGCGTGCCCGTTTGACTTTTGTGGAAGTCCGGATCTACTAGGCGTCAAATAGGCACGCGCCCAAAACCGAGCAAATATATGTAAAAGTTTGAAATCTGAAGAAAAAGCTAAAACTATATTTTTTTGAATAAATGAACTAATGTGTAAACTCATAATGAAGTAATGTTTAATGAATTATATACAATTATTTACACCCAACAGTGACAGTTAAGGATCTCCAGTTTCATTTACAAAATAT
Source organism: Magicicada septendecula (assembly GCA_034769895.1). Classification (NCBI taxonomy): domain Eukaryota; kingdom Metazoa; phylum Arthropoda; class Insecta; order Hemiptera; family Cicadidae; genus Magicicada; species Magicicada septendecula. The sequence continues at coordinate 141,746,371 of CM068368.1, forward strand.
CAAAATTTTTTTAAATTGCATTTGCTAAACAAAATAAGCCAATAAGTAATATAGTGATTAATAATTACTATAGGCATTAGAGTTATTAAATTATAATTAAAAACTAATACATTTATAATATAAATTTGAACGAACACAATAAACAATTCAATTGATCTTAAAGAAATAACCATACAAACTTTTGCATCTTGAAAATTGTGTAAATAGCAGTAAACATCCAGTTAGAAAGAAAAGTATACCTGCGCTATCAAAACTCAGTTTATTATGCTGTAATATTTAACAATTTTCTCATTCGTGTTATTATTAGCCCATTACTGATTACATCTTTCTTTGTTATGTGTCATCAATTATGCAATCAATAACTTGTTTCACATTACTGAAGCGCACTAACACAAAAATAGAAGTACAGTAATTACAACATTTTATTCGCTTAAATTTAATTTTATTTTACTTGATAATAAAGTTTGCAAACGTGTCATGGAAAAAGACGTCTTTAGAGATGATAACGGTAACTTTATCGTCCATGAATGGGAACGTATATAATAAATCGCTTCTTCTCATCGTAAGAGATTACATTTAAAGCAATTTTCCTCTCTAAAGATGGCGCTACTTTTATGTAATACTTATTAAAACTTCTTTATTAGATAACTTTAAAGTAATCGCTCTTTTCTTTTTTCTAGAAAAAGGTTTATATAGTGATGATAATTTATATCTTTTTATCCTTGTTTTCCTTTATTTATTTGTTTTGAATATAAAAAAATACAAACCTTACTTCTTCAGACTATTTCTTGTTGTTATTTCTTAATCTTTTGTATAATGGCTCCAATACAAACCCATAATCGATGCAAAACAAAAACAATCTACTAAACATTCTACAAAACGGCAAACATTTTTTTTCTACTGCTTTTGGAAAATCATATGCTGTAGTTTACAGTATAGCAAGTACGCTTCTAATTCTGCCAGGCTACGAATAACTTACCCAGCGACTTATAATTTTATTAAGTACATGATAAATCTGTAACATTCACATTAGTATGTATTTCGTAATACATATGCTTACCAGCTATAGAAACATATGTTTGTAGTCCATGAACGTAACAGCTGTTCCATAGTTCTATGCTTATACTTTAATATTATATGGTTATAATAGTGTTTAATAGTTCTATGGTTAACTCCTATTTTAATAATTATCATAAGTATGTCCAGATGCTGAGTGCAGGGAACAACGAAAGGTAAAGCAATAACTGAACTTTAAAATTTACTGCGAGGGAGTGTGTTTCCAGTTAATATAATATATTTTTACCGGCCAGAAAAAATAGATTAAATATTAAATTTAGTAGCAAGAGATGGTTCTATAAAATTAATTCCTGAATCTAGGGAAAATTGTAGATAAAATTCCGAGAAACACACGTGACGCAGGAAATTCGTATCTCTTTCTTGTCATTAAAACATCATTTTCACTTTAAAATACTAGCAAATTAAATTGTTATGTTACGATAATTAATACGTGTGGAAAGCTGGTGGGCTAACCAACAATGTGTATGCTGACGTTGATGTTTGGTGTACCCTTAGACGAAAAAGGTTAATTGTTTCTCCTACAACATATTAGATCAATGACTTAAACTTATAGTCATCAACCCATTGTTTTGACATAAATATATTTGGAATATTGATCATTAGTATAAATGGCAAAATGTGCGGAGCTATATTGTTAGAACGGGCAATTGAGAAGGGAGTCGATTCATACAAATACCTTGGTGTCACGGTTACAAAGGCGACACAAGTGCATCAGAAACAGTTAAATAAGACAATAAACACTAGTGACGAGACCGTTACATTACGCTTTGTGGAGCAATCAACAAAGACCCAAAACAAAAGGCAATGGTATAAAGTATTGTAACATTTGGTGGTGACGTGTGGGTAACTAAATAAAATAAGAGGAAAAGGTTATGAGCCATGGACACTTGATACTGGCGGAGGTACTGTACATTGCACGATAAAGTTAAAAATAAAGAAATAGGAGAAACACGAAAATGTGTATCAGTTTAAATCATGCAGTTAATGCAAGGATATTCAGATTCCACGCCCATGTGTACCTTATGGGCAATGATAGACGGCAAAGAAATTACTACAATGGACCCCTCCTGAAAGAAGAATAAAGAGATTCCACTAAGAACTTTGATAAAAGGTGTAAAGAATGCAATGGAAAAGAGAAATCTGAAGGAGGACTATTGGAAATATCGTAAAATTGAGGAACTAGGAAAAAAAGCCAATTTAAACATTGTTCAAAAGTCACAAAACACACACACACACACACACAAACGTGTTGGACTATATTTCAAGTTTATTTAAAATTCTATGTGTTATTTGTGAATTATTTATACTGCTTAATAAACAAACCTTTTTTTATATAGTAAAGCTCACCCCATTTTCCAATAAGTTAAAGTAATATTTTTGGTAAAGAAGTTTAAAAACGAAAGCCATCTCAACATTGAAGAACTGTATTCCTTTCATTTTTGATTCATGAATTTTAAATAATGCAAACTGTAAAATTATGAGCTGTGACCTGTGACTTGTGACTTTTTCTACTTGTGAGAATGTAATATAATTCTCAGATACACAGGCGTTTGCACGTGTGTTTCCTGCTTCTACAATGAAACTTACAAATAACTATAAACCAATACATAATGCTGTAAATGTGAAATAGTAATTAGCAACAGCTAACGTATTTTCATGTGTGCACTTGTGTTCAGTTACACTGAAATGCAGGTTATATTTTTCTAGTGCGCCCTCTTCAGATGTGTTGCCTTTTATTGTTTTCACAAATAGCTTTCAAAATAAGTTTTTGTAGATAAAAGTAAAGAATTGTAAATAATTACCAGCATTCGTCTTGTGACTTCTGCTTCCAACGTACATTATGCATTTCGTAACGAAAGATCTATCAGCAGGTTATCGTTCTTTCAAAGGTTGTCAACATCAAAATAAAATTACTTTAAAACCTTTACACATAATATTCTATTACCATTTAAAGCCATACGCGATGTTTGGTGCGCACCTTGACAACTTCAATAGATCACTGCTTGATTTACGTTGGGGTGACTACCTGGGACGCGCGTTGTGGAATTTTGTACTTTGTATCTAAACGTCCTACCATATAATGAATTAATTAGTCATTCAAGAACTAATCTGTTATTTGTTAAGGGGCGTTGGTATAGCAGAGGACTGTAAAAAATATAAAAATATATGATCACTGAGGTCGCTAAGAAAAATCGCAGGATCCGTGAAAATTATTTAATTCAACATTTATATAAGCACAAATGAAACCAAACACTGTAGGAATTGCACATTGAATACTTTTGCAATAATGATTTGAACTGAACACATAAAACTATATTGTTAACGATCCGTATAGGAATTTACTCAATCATGTTACTAGGTCGACTTGAATCCAACTGTCCCCTGCGTCAGTTAGTATTAGGCCGGGCGGCCACCAGAAGCGGAGTTGAACGGAGTGGACTGAGCTTGTAAAATCGAAACAATGTTGTTCAATGAAAGGGCTGCCACCGAAAGCGGAGCTGAGCGGAGTGGAGTGAAGCGACGTCGCTTGGGTCAACTCAGCTCAGCTTTGCTGGTTGGAAGCTGACTCCGCTTACCCCACCACACCACCTTCCACACTCAGTCAGTTAGCAGCTAGAAATGGCAATGGAAGTTGAGGAAATGTTGTAATAAACTATGTTTTATCGGACAATATATCTAATTCTTCAGGACAATGATTCTTGTTCAACAATTTTGTAACTTAATAATTGTTTTCTGTACATTTCATTGTTGTAATTAATATATAAATAAACATTATCTTAAACAAATTGCTAACTTCTCTTTTGGTCCTATCGCCTTCCGATAATTAGTATCACATGCTGTTATATCATTATGAATAATATCCAGAAGTTCGTTAAACTGGTCGCGTGATATTCTGAAATAAATTTTAAATTGATCAGTGGTCAAATCATCAAAAAGAGTGTGAAATTCACCGCAGTCATTTCGTCGTTTGGGAAAGAAAGACTTCCCCACTCTTTCTTGCGCTTAGTTGCTAACACACTCGAAACATGATAACTGAATTCAGTGTTTGAATCATCAGATTCCGAACTAAGTATCGAATATTCCATCTGTTTGAAATTTACCACGTCTGACATCGCCGAGATTGTAAACGCAACTCCGCTTTCGGTTGGCGTCCCCTAAGTGACTCAGCTCAACTCCACTTCGCTCCGCTTCACTTCGCATCTGGTGGCCACCTAACCTTACTATCTCCCTATGCAGAGCGCAGCACCTTACAACGTACAGCTGGTTATATATATATGAAATAGATGTCCCTCTACATCATCCATGTAATTCCCTATTTTACATATATGTAGTGGTTTATATTTAATAAACTCTTTATAGTATAGTTTTCATTAAATGACTTTCAAAATTAGTTTTTTTTTATTTCAGTATCTTAGATGTACAGTACATTCTTTGTTAATATTACGTTTTCTTTCCCCTGTAGTAATGAGTATCCTTCCTGTGAGGTACCCACTTAAACAAAGTGGATTTTATTTGTTAATGATAGATAACGAATTTGCAGTGGGTGCAGTCAGCGTTTAGAGACCAAAAATATCATATGTTTGTGAACTAAATAGTGTAGTCTACATGAGCCGAATATTACCTAGTAATAAATAATTAAGATATGAAACTCTAATCAGTCTTAAAAATTTGTAACGATTAATTTTATCAGTTAGTAAATCATGCGGTTTTAACTCTACATCATTTACAGAAGAAATATGCGAAAATATATTTTCGCGAATATCTTGTTACGATGGTCTCATTGAGCGTCGTATGGTACAGTAGAACAAAATACAGGCACCAGTGAAGTAGCTAATAACCAGCTTTGATGAGTCACAAATAACAATCTGAAATCAACAAGATACTCTCATACAGTAATTCCAGTTAAATTTGTCCACACACAATAACAATTTCAACTACAAAGAGTTCACCATTAATAATCACTTTCCACAAAAACCACTTGATCCGCACTGAATAAACCGCCCAACGTAACTCACTTCTAAGCGGCAACTCCCGTAATTTGGTTTGTTAACAAGCAATCTAAAGGTGTAGAGGGTACTTGAGTACATGGTTTTGACACAGACGCGCACCTACTCGGCTAGCCGAGAAACGTACAACGACGCTCTCGACTCTTCTAGAGCGTTTCGTCGTAACAATAATTTAATTTAAACAATACTCTGACGAATTCAGGCAAAACCGTGTTGATTTAAAATGTCAATGTAAATATTGTCTCAAACAGCAGGTACAGACCTTGTAAATGACAAACAGGTTAAAAGAAATAGTTACTAGTTTCAATTAGATTCCAAAACGTAACAATGTAAAGTGATTATAAGTTTGGATTTTATGGAGACACAGGAGAACGGAGGTTACTGGTAACTGAAATTTACGACAGCAGCCTTGGAAAATTTGATCACCTATCCACTGAATTCTCTTTTTTGTGAGTTGTATAATGGTATGTGTAGTGGGGTGATACTTCACTCTGCATCAGTGTAAACTGCTGTCATGTCGTATGAAATATTTATTTCCGTATGTGTGTTAAAAAACCACTGAGTGGATATAGCGAGATTACTTTAATATTATACTATATTGATTTTAGCGATTTTGTCACGTCGTTTACACTCTGCATCAGTGTAAACTGCTGTCATGTTGAATGAAATATTTATTTCCGTATGTGTGTTAAAAACCACTGAGTGGATATAGCGAGATTACTTTAATATTATACTATATTGATTTTAGTGATTTTGTCACGTCGTTTACACATAACGCTTTTCAGTAGAATTTTTATGTTTACGTTCATCCTTGTTTTTATGCAAGCTCCCTTAATCACACTAAATTTTACAACACTGATAAAAATTAAATTCTATTTCTCTTGTTTATAATAATTTTAATTAATCAAGCAACTTGCTAAATTAATAATTATCATTACAATTTTATTCAAAGCGGGAATTTATTGTAGCAAAAATCTTATTTTAAACAGCAGTGATACACATTATACCTGCGATATTATCATCGATAGAACCGCAGAATAATATTCCATATATTATATTCCAGAACCTTTTATATTCTACTCAGCTTTTATACTCAGCCTCTGTGGTAATGTACGTTATAGATTTTCGCTGTAGACGTTAGTGGAACAATCGACCAAACTTTGAAAGCCATAGAAAAGTCGGTAATTTGCGAGCGGGCCGCGTCATCCTTCTGTTCACACAACGCGTGCAATAGTTCATATTTCTTTTATTGATATTACCTGAGTGAAATGATTGACCCAAACCTGACATGTTTAATGTTGTCAGAAACTATAAATTTTTTGCTATCCCTAAAAATTCCAATTCCTCTCTTTGTTTACAAAAAGTGGACAAGTCTTCTTCACACTTTTTTTGGAAATTTTGTCTTCGACAATGTAAAACTATAGTAGACATCATATATTTGCCAGCTTGAAGATTTTTGTGTCAAGTTTACAGCGTTGCCAAACGTTGCCTTCGCAGCCTGGTATTTCCGTTTTGTAGCGTAAAAGGTGTGCAAAAATAAAAATCAGAATAGGCTTTAAGTTTATTTTTTTAAAGAATAACTAAAAACGTTACCATGAATACAAAACGAATCCAAGACTGCCCAAATTGTGTCTTTAGGACGTTTAATAATTTTGATAAAGAAGATTACTACAGCTTCTTAAAAATTAGAATAAAATTTTAAAACTAAGGTAGCTTATAAGGGAATGTTCAAATTCCATTCTTTTACATTTGGGGTCGCGTCAGCTTACGGTTATTGTAAAACAGTACTTCAAATGTAAGCTTGCTTCTCAAATGCCAAAAAATTGTTTCTATTTCTGTTATTAAATAAATAACACAAATATTAAAAGTATTTATCTCCACTTTGCAATGTAGAATTAAACCAGAATATCTGTGGCCTTATTTGCATTAATATCAGGCTAACCTGAAGATGTCAGTAATGACGAAAAGCTTAGTTGAACAATAAAAAATTATAGCAGTTAGCAAATTCATAAAAGAAATAGTAACTAATATCAGTTGTTGAGATGGTTTCTTTCAACTCAAGTGCACATACTTTGTATGTACATACTTGTGTTTTAGTCTACATGTCTTTCAACATATAACTATGTAAGTTTAAATCTCCATTGTATATTCAGCACTTGTGTAGTTTGTTTTTGTATCTATTTCTAATAAAACGATATCATTTCATTCAACTTAAGGTTTATTCTTTAATAGGGCATTTGTTGACCAAGATTTATAATATCGTTCTCTACCCCAGGGGTCCTTGTATAATTTTTGTTATTAATTGTATTAATTAATATTGTATTAACTTTTGTTATCTGTGGAAAACCAGTCTATTAAGGTGTGAGTAATTTTATTTGTTAAAATTCTGAAATTTTAAAGGACGTCATTAAGTATAAATAACCAAGTTTTAAAAAAAAATTAATTTTGGCCAATGTCACAAAACATGCAATATGGAGTCCCGTCAAGGAAAGTCATTGTTTTTACTGAACTCAGACCAGTCAGTTTCATAAATCAGCCGACCAATTAAGACAAACTACAAACACCAAACAACAGTAACATAATGTTAAAAATAAAAATATACATACTATGTATGATGATGTTGATTAAAATAATAAGAATGCAACTTAGATTACATTTTTTTCTTACCAATTATGCCTATAAAGTACGGTGTCAGTTCTTTGAAAAAGTAACCAATAATGTGTAATGATGTGGTGTCACTTAAATTTTATTCATCACCAACCTTTGTATCACAATCATTAATATTACTGTCACTGTTTCCAGATAAATTATAATAAACATTTCAATTATTTACTTCAACCCTAGCCATTTCTTTGTTAAAGTCGTCCAACAATATTTCCTCACCAAAATAGACACATCTTTTGTAGTCTTGTGCAGTTATGCTATCTAAAGTCTGATTTGCCGAATAAAGAACACATTTTATTTTTAAAGTTTTATTTAGTTTGGTAAATTGTCGTTTTACTTGTGCCCATATTACTTCAATTGGGTTGAACTGGCAGTGGTAGGGAGGCAAACGAATAATTTTGTGTTCTTATTCAAATCTAATTTTTGTCAGTTTATACACTCTCGGACCGTTATATTGTTTCACTTTCACTATAAGTTCAACTCTGGTATCATACTGCTAAAACGGGATGTTTTCCGAACCTAACCAGTTTCAGTTTTTATTTTTCTGGTAGACATAGTCGGATGTTTATTTATTCGCACTGAGAGATAGCTAGTTGTCCATGATTAAAATATAAAGTTCTTCTACTAAAATGAGTAAGTGGTTTTTAAATAATTCTTTAAAAACACTTACATTCGTCTCAGATGCAGACGATACTGAACTGCACACAAAACCGAATTTTTCCCGATATTGGGTATTGGCTTTTATCATAAAATTCAATAACTAAATATCGTGTTACATCAGTATCGAAGACACAATCTGCGTAACTTTACACTCCTTTTTATTTTTTATTTTTAAGTCAGAATGGAAATATTTACGTGGTTTTGCTTCTGTACATGTCTTTTGTACCGCTGTTCTACTGCAACCATAAGGTTCACACTTTAGTTCTTTACACTTATTCACATTTTTCTTTGTGCAAATATATAGAGATATATAATTTAAATTAGTAAAGAGTGTACAAAAATATTACTACAAAAAAATATACACTTAAAACGAAATTGTTACTCGACTGGGCAAGAGAGGTGCTGTAATATCGGATAGGTTACGAAAAGGATTGGTAAGTGTCGGTAATGGGTGTTGTATCAATTTCGATTACCATCTGAAGGAATCTGTAGTATTAAATATTGTTTAATTTAATACTTATTTGAATATAATAAATATCAGTAAATATGTTAGTAACCCAATTAATTACAAATGACTTGATTATTGTCAAAGTATTTCACTTGTACTTCTGTTAGATTGCTAATAAGTTACACACAATTAATTGATTTAAAAATTATTTTTGACTTCGCAGATGCAAAAAAAAAACATGACATGTTTGAAATATTTTTTGAAGTATTTTCCAGTGCTCATTTAGTGCTGTTTTAAATTAAAATTTTTGTTTTTTGAAGAACGTACTGCGCTTGACTACAAAAGGAAGTCCACTACAAAAAGCGAGTTTGTACAAACACTTTCACTGTTATATCTAATTCAATCTTGTTTTATTTATAATAATTATTTAGTTTTATTCCTGTAGATGTAATAACATGTTAACCTAGAAGGTCTATGAAGGTCTCTCTGCTGTTCTAAAGTAATAAATTATTCTGAAATAGTTAACTTGCGCGAGTATTGAGATGTATGAGCATTTAGTTTCATCTTTCTAAGAATCGGGCTAAAATAGGAAACAATAGTTGCAAACAATTTAAGAAGTCATATCGACGGCTCTGTGTTATAGTACGTTTAATATCCATAATATCATCATCAAAATAATATCCTAAACGCAAGAACATATTTGTTTGTTTTTTAAGACATGCTTGTTTCTTGTGAATCCAATAGTAATAATCGAAAAACATTTATAACGAAAATTCAAAATTCGCTATTATTTTACACAGTGAAATTAATATTTTTATAAATTTACTCACATGTAAATTTAGATAATAATGTGTGTATCAAATATGAATAAATTTAACAAAAATTTTGCAAACACAAAGTGCAACAGAATGATAACTTTTTGCAGTTTTAAACACTTTCAAACCCTGTCTCCTTAGGCGGCTCTATGTAACGTATAACTTTTCTCTTTGTCATCGGCGAAAACAATAAACGTCACACTAGAATATACTGGGTCTCTTACCCCATCCCTGAATCTGAGGGAACAATAAAAAGCCCGTTCTCTCAATTCCATCTTTCTCTATCCTTGTTATTGTCTGAAACACATTGTGCAGTCACAACACCATGGCTATCGAAGATCAGTTTAGGAATTGATTTATGGGGTTATAGGCTGTACAACAAATAGGTAAGAACTACAGGACTTATTAAATTCTTCGAATAATAAAGAATAGTTTTGTTCCTTTGGTAATAATGTTACACACTTTTCTGGAAATTATTTGTCTCCATAATTAAATTTTCTGTAAATCAAACAGCTAAAATATAACTCTATTAATAGCAACGTAACTAATCTAAAAAGATATTGCCAAACTGACTGCTAGCAGTAAAGGTTTAAAGTTAAAATTTTAAAGTTCATTAAGAAATCATTATTTTTGAATTTTAACATGCATACCTTCACTTATATTTCAGTTTTTGTTTTAAATACAAGTTAAATTATTAAAATAATATAAAAACATTGCAGTGGGAAAATAACATTTTTTAATTTTGAATACTACCATAAATTTTAGTATTACTGGCACTGGCTGCGTAATACAGTATATAAGCATGTTAGCGCATATATACATATCATGTTAAAACTAAAATTTAAAAATTTGTTTAAATACCGGATCCGATATTTATGAGTCTATCCTCATCAGTAGAGAATCAAAGTGTATGTTACTGCTTAATTATTTTCAGTTAGTTACAATCAAATTGATGTAATTTTCTTATAAGTAAAGCTAGGTTTTACTGTGAAATTGTATTTGAAGTAGAGAGTGTTGATTTATTGATTCAAAAGCGTAGCGACAAAATCATTTCTTGTAAATATTTATGTTTTTATTTCTTAAATGTTTACTTTGTTTGTGTAACGTTTTATATTATTAATGTTTTAATTTCAAAATATATTAAAATTGATGTGGTAATTGTGATATTTTAATGTAGAAACATTAATGAGATATATTAATGACATTTCTCGCCCATTGTTTTCTTATTTAAACATGTAACTTTCCACTTTTAAGAAATGTTTCGTTGGTTATCAACCTCATTTCATTGATATAGTTAACACTAAAAGTTTCGTTTTGTTTATGTACTATCTAATCAGTAAAATTCAAGTAAATATTAAATTTATTGGAATTTTTAAATCGGAAACAAAAATATAGGTCTACTTCTACAAAACTGGCTCTCCTATTACATTTTATTCTATTGAGTCATCAAAGTTTTATTGGTAAACTACCTTTTTGTAGTTCATACACGCTTTTAAAAATTACGTTTTCAAAATATACATTAATATAATACAACGTAACAGTAACGAATTGTTAAATCAGGTGTCTTTACACACACTCAATTGCGTGAGCGCATGTGTAGAATGTATAAAATATCTGTTATATATTAAATATATACGTATTAGTATATTATTTAATATTTAGTTACGCGATTTTATTTATTGATTTGCTATAAATGTGTTTGATAATCAAAGTTACACACATCTATGTCACATGTGTTTGATGTGCCATATTAAAGAAATGTGTACTATTCCACATAAAAATTCTGGATAATATGAAAAAACTAGTTCCAATAATTTTCATTAACACCTTGACAAAATCTAATCAAGTCATACTGACAAAAGTTATATTTGATAGATTATCCAGTCCCCCCTTTCATATAACTTAATTACAGTTAAACTGTAAATAAAACTGTAAAGTATAAGTAACTTGTTATATTATATAAATATAATTTTCATTTACAGAAAATTACCCCCCCCCCCGTTCAACTAGCCTCTTCATTTATAGATATTTCATCTACGTTTCTACAGTGGATTATTGAGATCTTCTTATCAGGATACTTTATTTATCAAAATTAAATACTTTACTCTTGTTACAACAAAAAAATGTTTCTGGTAAACTGCCCCTTTCCCCGTAACCGATCTTCACCAAAATCAATAGACCTTGAGTTCTCTACAATGTAGGGATGTATGAAAAAACGTATTGATTATGTTCGAATTTACGGTAGTTATCGTTCTTCATAGAAAAAATTAACCTTGTTATCACATACAACGTTGCAGGTAAACTACCCCTTTCTCTTAACTGATCTTCACCAAAATCAACAGATCTTGAGTACTCTACAATTCAGGGATGCATGCAAAACATTATTTGATTCTGTTTGAATGTGCGGCAGTTATCGTTCGTCATAGAAACAATTACTCTAGTTAAAACATTAAAGGTGGCAGGTAAACTACCCCACTTCCGTAACCGATATTCACCAAAATCAAAGAACCTTCAGTTCATTACAATTCAGGAATGTATGCAAAACATTATTTAATTCTCTTTGAATTTACGGCAGTTGTCGTTCTTCACGAAAAACGTTCTCTTGTTACAACACAAAGTGTTGCAGATAAACTACCCCTTTCCGTTAACCGATCTTCAACAAAATCAACAGACCTTGAGATGTCTACAATTGAAGAAGGCATGCACAAAATTATTTGATTCTGTTTAAATGTGCGGCAGTTATCGTTCGTCATATAAATAATTACTCGGTAAATTACCCCTTTCCCTTAACCGATCTGCACCAAAATCAACAGGCCTTCAGTCTTTTACAATTTAGGAACGTATGCAAAAAAGTATTTGATTTTGTTTGAACGTGCGGCAGTTATCGTTGGTCATATAAAAAATTATCGTTGTTAAAACATAAAATGTGGCTGGTAAACTACCCCTTTCCCTTAATCGATCTTCAGAAAAATCAACATGCATTGAGCTCTCTATAGCTCAGGAATGTATGCAAAACATTATTTGATTCTGTTTGAATTTGCGGCTATTATCGTTTGCCAAAAAAAAATTACCCTAGATAAAAAAACGTTGTAGGTAAACTATTCCTTTCACTTAACGGATCTTCACCAAAACAACAGATCGTGAATACTCTACAATTCAGGGCTGTATGCAAACAATTATTTGATTCTATTTGAATTTGCGGCTGTTATCGTTTGCCAAAAAAAAATCTACGGACAGACATAGACAGACAGACACACACACAGACAGTTTTCGAAAAATGATTTTTTTACATGTTTTGAGTGTAGTACAATCAGAATCTGCAATTATCTCCAACACGATTGTTTTTACCATCACCATACTTCCATTTCCTTTTGGAACATGGAAGTAAAATGACTTCCATTAATTAAAGTAAAGTACTTAATTTTGATAAATTAAGTATCCTGATAAGAAGATCTTAATAATCCACTGTAGAAACGTAGATGAAATATCTATAAATGAAGAGGCTAGTTGAACGGGGTGGGGGTGATTTTCTATAAATGAAAATTATAGTTGAAGTGGGAGGGGATAATTTTTATATGTGTACTACGTTATCGGCAACAAAGTAGTAGTTTATTGTTAAAATTCCTTCCCGGGCTGTTTGGCCGTAGTCCAATGTTTTCTGCAAAACCAGACGTTTCGGCAGTGCCGTCGACTGCCATCATCAGTGAAAATCGAGTCCGATAACGTGTGGTGGTATACGTTAGTGACCACAGTACTGTGGTTAAGGCTGCAGCAAATATTGGAAAGAAGTATTTTCTATGGAAGCGTTTCATTTCGTAAATGATTTTAAATATAAGTCTTAGAACATGGAAGTCATGTATAGTTCTCCATACCGATATTTTTAGTTTAACATGGACAAATGTATGGAATTTGGTGTAATTTAATTTTGTGCACAAAATATTATTGCATCAAAATACTGACTTAAAACGAAATTGTTACCCAACTGAGTGAGAGACGTGATTATAGTTGGGTTTTATCGTCATTTGTTTGGTTACAGCTACGACTGTAGAGTCAGGGGCGGATTAACCGTTAGGCTGACTAGGCTGTAGCCTAGGGCGCGGCACTTTAGGAGGCACTTTGTAAAAAATAATATAATTTTACAGCTAAATGTAAAATTGGTAATAAATTACAAGGATAAAAATTTGATTTCATTTTGAACACAGACGTCTGTTTGCGAGAAATTATGGTAAAACTGTACATAAATATTAAAGTGCTTTTCAAACTATTTTCTCCGGTTATGAGTCATTTTTTAAAAAACTATGGACCTGTCAACCCAGAACAAGAAGGAGAAGAAAAGAAGAAAAGGCGATCTGAAGCAAAACCACTGTTGAATTTTTTGAAAAACACTTAAATTAGAATCAATGTTTCCTAATGTTGAGATAGATTTGCGCATTTTCCTTACTATGCCCGTCACTAACTGCAGCGGCAAAAGATCTCTTTTAGTTTTGAAGAGGGGGAAGAATTATTTACGCTCAAATTTTCGCCAGGATAAACTGACCAGTGTAGTCCTCTTGTTCATTGAAAGTGACTTTATGCAAGGACTTGATTTCAGTGAGGTGATTAAACGTTTGCTCAATCTAAAGCGAGAAAAAAGAATCTAGCTTGAACTTTACATGAGTCTTAACAAATCCACAAGATATTTAACTGTTTGTCTTCTTTGTGTAAATGATGTTAAATTTACCCCTAATAAAACTGGTATATATTTTTGTAACTACTTAGTTAATTGTTTCCTTATAAAAGCCATGCAAACTACAAATGGTTTAAGGTATAACTCTAAAACAATCTCTGAAAAATAGCCTCAGTTTTCAATTCTTGAGACTATTTCCAAAAACAGTAAGATATTTGAAATATTCCTAACTAAGAAATATATTGTAGGGTGTTTAGAGCTTCATTCAGCCCCTTGGAAATAAACGTAAGAGTAGCCTATGGGTGGTGAGGGGGCGCTAAAACATAATTAGCCTAGGGCGCCAAGATACCTTAATCCGGCCCTGTGTAGAGTACATAACAAGAAACTTATTTGGATTAAATTTTTTCTGTTTCTTCCTAAAGAATAGGCGAAGGTACAGTTGTGTGTAATATTTGTTTGATACTTAGAAGTTATTTTTGTTATCCGTGTAAGCAGATTATTCTACTTCCGTTCTCGTAAACTTTTTCGATTTACTAATATGGGAATTTCTATTTTATAATATATTATATTTTTTTCGTAATAAGTTAAATTAATTTTGCTTAAATTATTATAACTTGTTTATTCTACCAGATTAGTTACACGATGAATCCCGTTAATAAAACGGAGCTAAATATTTAGAAACAAATTTCTTTTACAAGCATAATTAATACGAGGACAATACGAACGTCGGTAAACTTAAAAATCAATAAACTGATCACCACAGACTAATTTACAAATGACTTAGTCGACGCTAGTTAATGGTATCAATACGAGATCAGTGAAATTTGCAGAATTTCTTAAATGTGAGTTTTGAGAAGAGTTTGTTTTATGGAATAAATCACTTACGTTATACACTCAACAGTAGTTGTGCAAAATTATATCTAGTTATTACATCTAGGCCATTACAACACTGTGTGTGTGTGTGCGCGCGCGCGCGCGTGTGAGAGTGTGTATGCTTACGTACGTACGAGAGACAAGGATTGAGCTCCCTAGGTAGCACGTCCTTAGTGTTAAACAACAAATAATGTTTTCAGCTTGTAGTTTTATACTACCCACACCCATTATTTTAGATGATTCAAAATAACTAAAGCCATGCTGTATTTAGAGATACAAAACTAAAAAATAAATAAATTTGAGAAACAAACAAGATATTTATCGCAATGTATTTACAACAAAACGTATTCTTAAATTAATCATTAACTAAATATTATTAAACTTAATATTAATCAACCAGTATACTCGTATGCTGTTTTCAAGCAAAATTAATTGTTACTGTAATTACAAGTACGTACCAATACTTTTCCTTTGCTAATTTCTGACTTATGACTCCTGTTACTATTGCTAATTGCAGATATGGTTTTAATATAGTAATTACAGAATTGTTTTAAAATAGTAATATCAGCTAATACGAATAGTAAAAGCCTGTAATGGATATTACATCAACTTTTATTACAATCTGAACAAATTTTTACTTCAAAATTATGGTTAGCATGCATCTGAGTATCATAAATATCAGTAAATACATTAATTACCCCTTTAATTATTTATCATCAAATTATTATTTTACTTATAGGTTTGTTAGAGTGTATAAGAAGTTACAAATGTTTTATTAAAAAATTATTTTTGAGTTCAAAGATACAAAGGAAACACGATATGTTGAAAGTATTTTCCAGCGTTCGTTTAGTGTTAATGCTTTAATTTAAAATTTTTGTTATATGAAGAAATTAGTGCTCTCGACAACGAAAGGAACTCTTCTTCAAAGAATGAATTTGTATGAACACCAATTCTTTTAATGTGATTTAATTCTTTTATATGTATTATAATAATTTAATGTTATATCTGTACGTATAATAAACATATATGTGTTTTCATTCAGACGAAATGTAAATCAAGGTGTGCATGCAAAGTAAATTTCTTACAAATTCAGAAGAACTCAGTGACATGCAGGCACTCACGTTTAACAAAGTACATGTTACGTCCGCAAAATTCATAAAATCGTGTATCACGCTAGCTGGGTTTTATGTCACACTGGTGTGCACGCCTCCTGTACTACCGCTAACTGTAATGTTTTATTTCATTTTAAATTGAATTTTTTTAGTCTAACGCAGAATAAAAACCATTGAGTTAGCATTAGTTGGCATGAGATTACAATTTCCGTTAGTCGAGACAAGTATTGAATGCGTACAAAGAAAAAAAGTCTATTATTATAAATAACTGTTATCATTGAATCAGTACGGTAACTTTAGTTACCATCTAAAAGAATGGGTGCATAGTATGAAAACTACCCGATGAAAATCATTATTTGTTATTAATAAATTGTGTAGATTATTCTTTAAGTGTAAAGAAACCAGACCTCTTGCTTGATACCATGATGTACTATTGTACATGAATTACTCAATGTAGATCGGTCTACGTACCATTGTTTTTCATAATACATTGGGACTGATACTTTCGTTTTGATAATGACGAAAACATATGCTCATCAAATCAAGTATGTGTGTTAAACTAAATTCAGTACGTTTGTCATTATTCCCATAATATTTGCAATATCTGAGGTAAAATCAGAACTCTGATGTGTGCCCAGATAAATAAGTCAAATAATTAAGAACAAATAAATATTTTGCTTTGCGAATTCTTTAGCAAGGGACAGAAATTGTAATTAATACTAACCACCTCCTATAGAATTCTAAATATTAATGTTAATTTGTCTTTTTTCTTTTAATTTTATACCGTGTTTGCTTATCGAAAACAGGTGTTACTTATCTGCTTATAGTATCCACAGTCAACAGTATCTACTTATCTGCTTATCAGTCAACATCAATTCTCCCAAATAATATTAACTTAAAGAATTACTCATACCTAAGTAGAGGACAAGAATACCTAAATTAATTACGATCGTCGCTAAAATTATTCATGGTTAAGCATAAGTTTATGTATAGTTAAAAAATTAATGTATTTGCTATAAATTTTTGTGTGGATGTAAAGACACATATATGTCGTAATTGATTTAAGAAATTTTAGCCAGTCCTAAATCATTACTTTAATGTTTGTAATGACTAGAGAAGAAAGTTACGTAAATGTTTAAAAAGCTAAGCAGCGAAAAATTACTAGTTTGTTCCAATACAATAATTCAAACCCATCAGGTGAGCAATACGCAAATTTTATTTAGCCTATCACTGCGTTGTCTGTGAAAGTATAGAAAGTATTTTATATCGATGTATAATTATAATATTCGACTTTATACTAACACTTTTCTAAATAAATTATAATTTATTTTAATTATAATATTAACCAAGGACCTTTAATTCTAGTTGCTGGTAATTCTATATCTTACTCTTGTTTTTCTTTACAATTTTTATTTCGAATTTCATGTTTGAAATAAGTTTTCCGTTGAGGTTCGTTAATGTACACATGAATACATTATGAATTAATACCCTTTTAAATAATGTATTATGGGAAATCAAATTTTACACTTGCCGAAAAATTCTAGTTCAGTATGAGTATATTAAGAGTAAGGTACTTGTTTCTTGTTTGGTTGGTATGTAATTAATATTCATATGTGTACCGCTTTTCTCCGTCTTTCTGAATGACCTTAATTTGTTTAACATTTAGACTCATGTGAGTCGAGTGACCCCACGTAATCACTACTTAACTGTACACGTGTGGGGCTTAGTTGGCCAGTTCTGTAGAGCACAATCTTTACTGTGCGGGGAACCTGCTGTAATCCCTTCGTACAACTCACTGTAACCGCAAACCACACGAGATGGTGGAATACACACAGCTGACTGGAATGCGCATTTAATCTTTTTCTATTCTTTATTTGTCGAATAAAATTAGTATTATTTGTATTAATATTGTTATTATTATTATTATTATTATTTTTACTATTATTATTATTATTATTAGCAGCAGCAGCAGCAGCAGTAGCAGTAGTATAGTAGTAGTAGTAGTAGTAGTAGTAGTAGTAGTAGTAGTAGTAGTAGTAGTAATAGTAGTACTAGTATTTTTTACTTCCATGTTCCTTAATGAAATGGAAGTATGGTGATGGCAAAAAAAATCGTGTTCGAGATTATTGCAGATTCTGAGATATTTGCAGAAAAAAAGTCATTTTTCGAAAAGTGTGTGTGTGTGTGTGTCTGTGTGTGTGTGTGTCTGTGTCTGTAGATTTTTTTCTATGGAAAACGATAACAGCCGCAAATTCAAACAGAATCAAATAATTTTTTGCATACAGCCCTGATTTGTAGAGTACTCGCGACCTATTGTTTTTGGTGAAGATCAGTTGAGGGAAAGGGGTAGTTTACCAGCAACGGTTTTTTTTTATCAAGGGTAATTTTGTTTGTTTGGCAAACGATAACAGGCGCAAATTCAAACAGAATCAAATAATGTTTCGCATACAGCCCTGGCTTGTAGAGTTCTCAAGATCTGTTGATTTTGGTAAAGATCGGGTAAGGGAAAGGGGTAGTTTACCGGCAACGTTTTATGTTTTAACAAGGGTATTTTCTATGGCAAACGATAACAGCCGCAAATTCAAACATAATCAAATACTGTTTTGCATACTGCCCTGACTTGTAGAGTTCTCAAGACCTTTTGTTTTTGGTGAAGATCGGTTAAGGGAAAGGGGTAGTTTACCTGCAACGTTTTATGTTTTAAAAGGGTATTTTTTATGGCAAACGATAAGAGCCGCAAATTCAAACAGAATCAACTACGTTTTTGCATACAGCCCTGTTTTGTTGAGTACTAAAAACCTATTGTTTTTTGTGAAGATCGGTTAAGGGAAAGGGGTAGTTTACCAGACACGTTTATTGTTTTATCAAGGGTATTTTATATGGCAAACGGTAACAGCCGCAAAGTAAAACAGAATCATATAATATTTTGCATACAGCCCTGAAATGTAGAGTTCTCACGACTTGTTGGTTTTAGTGAAGATCGGTTAAGGGAATAGGGTTGTTTACCAGCAACATTTTATGTTTTATCAAGGGTAATTTTTATATGACGAACGATAACTGCCGTACATTAAAACAGAATCAACTACTCTTCTCCATACCTTTTTGAATTATAGAGAACTCAAGGTCTGTTGATTTTGTTGAAGATCGGTTAAGGGAAATGGGTAGTTTACCTGCAACGTTTTATGTTTTAACAAGGGTATTTTTTCTATGACGAACGATAACTGCCGTAAATTCAAAGAGAATCAACTAATGTTTTGCATAGAGCCTTAAATTGTAGAGTTCTCAAGACCTATTGGTTTTGGTGAAGATCGGTTAATGGAATAGGGTAGTTTGCCAGCAACGTTTTATGTTTTATCAAGGGTGTTTTCTATGGCAAACGATAACAGCCGCAAATTCAAACAGAATCAAATAATTGTTTGTATACGGACCTTAATTGTAGAGTACCCAAGATCTGTCGTTTTTGGTGAAGATCGGTTAAGGGAAAGGGGTAGTTTACCTGCAACGGTTTTTTATCAAGGGTAATTTTTTTCTATAGTAAACGATAACAGCCGCAAATTCAAACAGAATCAAATGATGTTTTGCATACTGCCCTGATTTGTAGAGTACTCACGACCTATTGTTTTTGGTGAAGATCGGTTACGGGAAAGGGGTAGTTTATCACCTAAGTTTTGTTTTGAAAAGGGTAATTTGTTTTATGACGAACGATAACTGCCGAAAATTCAAAGAGAATCAAAGAAGTTTTTGCACACTTGCCCGATTTCTAGGTTTGTTGATTTTGGTGAAGATCGGTTAAGGGAAAGGGGTAGTTTACCGGCAACATTTTAAGTTGTAACAAGAGAAATGTTTCCATGACGAACGATAACTGCCGCACATTCAAACAGAATCAAATATTTTTTTGCATGCATCCCTGAATTGTAGAGGACTGAAGGTCTATTGATTTTGGAGAAGATCGTTTAAGAGAAAGGGGTAGTTTACCAGAAACATTTTATGATTTAACAAGAGTAAAGTACTTAATTTTTATAAATAAAGTATCCTGATAAGAAGCTCATAATAATCCACTGTAGAAACGTAGATGAAATATCTATAAATGAAGAGATTAGGTGAACGGGGTGGGGGTAATTTTCTATTACTAAAAATTATAGTTGAACGGGGAGGAGAGAATTTTTTATACGTGTACTACGTTATCGGCTACAAGGAAGTAGTTTTTTGTTAAAATTGCTTCCCGGGCTGTTTAGCCGTAGTCCAATGTTTTCTGTAAAACCAGACTTTTCGGCAGTGCCATCGACTGCCATCATCAGTGAAAATCGAGTGCGAAAACGTGAGGTGGTATACGTTAGTGACCACAGTACTGTGGATAATGCTGAAGCAATAAGTAGAAAGACGTAGTTTCTATGGAAATATTTCATTTCGAATATGATTTTAAATATAAATCTTAGAACATGGAAGTCATGTATGGTTCTCCATACCGATTTTTTTTTTTGCGGGGGAGGAAAAATGCATTATACACCATCAGGAGACACCCGACTGGTCTCCCGGTGTGTGGGACTCGCACCCACTAAAAACCTCCACTTTACAGGCAGGGAATCCCCCCTGGAACAACTTGGCTTCAGGGTGGCACCTCGTATTGCTCCTACTAGGCTCCTACAGCTTTATCTATATCATCGACCTGTGAGAGGGTCCAGTTCAAGTAGTACTAGTATTAGCAGTAGTAGTAGCAACAATAGTTTGTTGCTGGAGCTTATAATTTCCGTTAGTCAAGGCAACTATCGCATGTGCATAAAGAAAAATTCTGTTAATATAAATAATTGTTATCATTGAATCAGTACGGTAATTTTCGTTCTTTTGATTTATAATTACATGCTTTTTCAAAGACAATTGTACCCATTTCAAATCTGCTGTTTAGTCAAGACATGAAAATGTTTGGTGTGTGTGTGTTCACAGTGCTCTATGTACCTACACGTTGAGTGGGACGTAAATGCATTTACTATTATTATTATAATTTTAAATTTAAGTGTTGGGCTTGATAACTAGGGAACTAGGGTCTTAAGCCCTTGTTCCTTTACAATCAATCAGTTCTCAAATTTTGCAAACCGATGATAAACCTTAGTAAGTCTGTGCTGTTGGCAAAGCCTGTCAGGCCTCGGTGTTTCACAAGACCGAAAAGTCTGCCAAACGGCACATAACTCGGCAATGGGCACACTCGATGCCTTCAGCATTGCCAATGCTATCTTTGATTACTCAGTTTAAATCACCACGTGATCTTTGCAGACAACGATCCAAATAGAATCGAAGCTCCGACACAAGGGGGGTGTGCTTCTGACTTTTCTTGCCCCTGTATTCTCAGTGAACGCTGTGTGATTCAGATGAGTTGGCAGGGCACGGAACTTTGAAGTACAATTCCCTAGAAACTTATGATGTCCAAGCTGAAGTGACGTCATTCCTACATCAAAATAACAGCTGACTGTTAAGCAGTGCAAAAGGCTTCAGTGGCATAACGGATCCCTGCGTTATGCAATACGTCAAATAGTTTGAAATTAGACTTTCTAGCCAAAGAGTAGGCTGCGAACCCATAATATAATATATTTTTGAAAAGATCAGCGCTGTGGATAAGCGTAGTAACATTCCTCTGTCTTCTCTGATTGGTGAATTACATCTAGCACTTAAATCTTTGATAAGAATGTCTTTTCCTTATCAAATGTATGTCAAAGAGGAGGCCCAGAAAGTGAATTTCCATTTGATACTGAATCCTATCTTCGTTTGTTGTCGTCAAAGACGGATTGGGGCATCTCACAGGTCTGTAACAGAAATGAACGCAAGTTGTCTTTTACTGAGTATAAAAACTCACATTTTCAGCATCCTTTGTAATCTTGATTATGATTCTTTACAACTTGTATTGTATTTTCACTGTTGATGATTTTGTGTAAAACAAGGCCATCAACGTATAGGCGTTTTTGTATACACGCTTTAACGTCTTTATGTTTATCGTTTATACCGATAATAAATAGCGATACGCTCCGCGGAGAACCCTGAGGCTCGCCATTCTTTAACACGCGCCGGGTTGCGACGCTGACCCGGAAGAAAAGTTCTACCAAAATTTCCACCTGTAGAGTCGTTGAAATATATTGTGCCAAGTCACAAAATACATCAAAAATGTGTTTTCGGTCTCTCAAAGAAGACTGAAGAGAGTTTTCCGAATATACCAGTCGGTAGTAGTCGAATGATGTTTTCTGTAGCCACACATGGTGTACGGAAGTAGGTTGTATCATTCCAGACACCAGGTAAGCCGATTGTTGACCACTTTACCATTGTATCCAATAACCTTCCCAAACAGCATGCTAGACGACAATTCTCCGGATTCACCTGGTCTTTATCGGATTTAATAAAGGGAATAACAATTGATTCTTTTCACGCTCGTGGAAAAGAACCTTGGGTACATATATATTATTGTATGTGTTTAAGAAGATAGATTTTGCTGTCTCCGATGACATATATTTTAAGATCCTGTATGGGATGTTATCTGGTCCTGCTGCAGTGTTACCACGAAGTTCAATTATCTCATTATATACAGGTATCCGTACATCAGTTTTCAGCCTTTCCGAAATCAGTCTTGCTCTGCTTCGTCTTTTTGCATGATGAAATCTTCTCTATTGATATTCGAACTTACGACCGTGTAATAATGAACGACCAATATTTCCAAAATTTCATCTTCGTTGCGTATCACGCAACCGTCCTGTTTAAGGGCGGTCAAAGGCAACAGTACGCCGATGAACTGTTGATTACCCTCAACCGCATGCAGACCTCCGCTGCTGGGGTCAACCGGGTGATGCAGGATACAAATTTCCCCCAAACTGGACTTTCTCGCAGCCAGAATATTTCGCCGAGCTGCGGCTCTAAGGCGATTTAGTTAAAGTTGACACTTTTAAATCTATTGAAAGCTTTCAGGTTCCATGTGATTGGTAGCCTGACTTTTACATTCCACTACGGCATTGATGACCACCGTAGAGAACTCGCAATTCGCGGTATATGACTCTCAGACCCTCCCGTGATGGCGGCCTTGATAGATGTCCTACTCCACGTCGCCACCAACGTCGAAAGCTCTTGGCAAAACAAGCCTACGGCACGCACGTCCCTTTTCAAGACACTAGTAGTAATATGCAAAGGAAAGTGGCCGCTTCCATTAAGGTCAAGAAGAACGGAAGGCGCGGAGCTAGAGTCGGGCTGCATGGAGATAGACCACTGAAGATAGTGTGTCACTGCAAAACACCTTGAGAGGTTTTGAAGCACTGCGTAGTTGCACCGGAGAGGTAGCATGTTTTTTAAATATTGACGACTGACAGAAATGTTTGAGGCATTTCAGGACGCACAGAGGGGAACTCTCATTTAATTGGTCAAGGTGGGATATGAGGTACACCTTTAACTTGTGGTGATACGATGTCATGTTGAGTGCCCTGGAGAGAAGTTTTAATATCCCGCCTCGACCTCCTTCAGATGGTATAAAGTTATTTGAGCGACAGAGTAATCTTTTGTGGGACCGTTGGAAGACACACAACGTAATGTAATGCCGCTGCGAAAAGTTTGGCCTCTGTAACGTACGTAATGATGGAAACCTTCAAATGGACTTACCAGAGCACTCGTTTCTGATGAAGCACGCAGACGACGTAATTGTGGCAAGCGACCCCATAGATGGCCAAAGAAGACGTAGTCAAGATGTGGGATGGGAGTCAAGAGTTTTACCTGGATGGGATAACATTGTATCTTGGCTTGAAAATAGACAGAGGTAATTCAAATAACTGGGCAACAGATTTCTCCAGAGATCAAAATGAGTGTGCCATGAAAAATTCTGTAAAGTATGTTTTAGGACATAAACTGACTCCATGCTTACCATTGAAGAGCAAATCAATTTTGGCTAATAGCAAAGTGGCTATATTGACCTCGGCACTGGACAGACAAATGGAAAATGTGGGGACCGGCAGCAAGCGGGAGCGATTACCAGTACTAATGTCTGTTACAAGAATAATATTTCAGAAAATTCATCAACTAATTTCAGATGTCACATATTACATCACCTATGCCGTCCATCTGTTGACGCTGAGATACAACAGGTTTACAGAAAATGGAAGTATTGCGTACAATATACAAATAATTGTATACTGAACACAAAGGATAGTGACATAAGTTCGTAATGACATCCATAATAACAATTAATAATAATTTCAGAATTTTATTGTTCTATTGTATTCTTGTTCTTTTGATCTTTCGTGTTAAACAAAAATACGTGTGTTATTATTAACATAATCTGAACGTTAAACAATCATGAAAGAAGCTAGTATGTTTACGTTAATATACACACGTTTACAAAGAGAAACGCGCGCACACGCATTCACAAACATTACGATAACGTTTATAAGTAAGATAATACAATGACAATAAAAACGTTAGACATCTTTACTGTCATTAATACCAATTAATAACACTAGAATAACGGTTTACAAGAAAACTATTTTCCTTCCTGTTCTAGTATACATTTACTTTTTGAAAATTTTTCTGCTACTAAATTTTGTAATATGCGGTTACTGAACAAGGAATTTAGTTTTCACATAAATTTTCCAAATCTACTATTCTTGTAAAATAACGCATACCTAAATTTTACCAGTTGTTTTAAAATACGTTGAATAAAAATAATAGGCACTTGACGAAGAAAATCAGATTGTGATGTTTGCAACACAGACCGACGTTTACGTAAGTAAAAAATCATGTTTATTCAGATATGCAAATTCCCTTTCAACTGTTATTCGAGAGGGGAAAGTGGAAACTAAAATGTTATATGATGTTTTTTGTTACGCAAACACAGTTCTGTAGATCATCTCATTTTGCTTATTTATATAACGTTTTGCGTTAGAGTCTAACCCAGATTATCTGTGAACTATATACAAATTATTACAAGTTACAGACGAACACCAACTGAAACAACTAAAAGTACACCTCAGTACTTTGTCACTCAGTGTTTTAATGTATCGTGTACTTTCACTCAGTCTCAACTCAGAGACGCTTTAATAATGTTTACAAAGTAACGAGTAACAAAATAATTATAGTAATATTTCTATAACAGCATTACGGAATTTACAAATATTAACACATGAAGAGCACTACATGACAGAACGATAAAATTATTCACATATTTTACGAGTGTAAAGCAGGATATTTAATCTTCTTTATTTCTGACATTATATCAAGCAACAGATTTACAAATAAGATAGTAGACAATTAGTTTCTTAATGACATCAACCCTTCGCTCTTTCTGAACTTTAAAGTAATCTATGACGAGTTCATTAAAATTTGGCAACTCCAACAGTTGCTTTACAATTTAACACTTTGCAAGTTCACAAGTCGGCTTTCTTCCATTGAATTTCTTGAAAAGATTTTTGTTTGCTTCAAACACCGTTCTGCCTCTCCAGTGCCTTTTTGGTATAATAGAGAACCATAATATTATATATAATAGTATAGTCATAAACATAAGACAGCTGTATCCAGTGACTTGTCAACAATACGTATGGCCACTATAGTTCTAGAAAATTTAAGGGTGTTTTATAAAAGATAAATCAATTTAGTGCAACGGTGATTAATCGGAAAAACAGTGCAGCTAGGTTAGCGCACCGTTTGCCAAACCCGTTCCACTGTCTTTACAGCACATTCAGTCCATTTCATGCTGCAGTACATTAGAGTTCAGCTTGAACATGACAAGCTGATTAAAAATACTTTTCAGGGAAAACGATGCGGTGTTTCAAACACCGCGGTGTTTTTTATGGTCATAATAAACTACAACAAAGCGGCAATAGTAAAGAAAGCAACCGTTAATTTCTATCATGATGATGTCAGAAGTTTCCTTGCAACATGTTTATTGTTATATCGGTCTTCTCCTCTCGTCGAGTACCCCTCTTCGCAATGGCGATTAAGGTCTAGCAAATACCGAACACGTGGAATAGGTAACTGAAAGTCAGACACACATTTCTGTGTTTTACCAAAATCAATCGCCTTTTTTGAAGCTGACTGAACAAAACGTCATAACAAAGCATAATTTTATTAAAAAACTGTAGCCAAAAACTAAAACCTCTTTAGTTTCACAGACTTTCTTATTGGTTTGTAAGTACTACTCTCTAGGCACTGTCATATTTGTTCTTATTTTTTTCTTATTAAGTGCAATGGCCTTACGCCATGTTTTAAATATATACCTGATGAACTGAAGATAGATAGTAATATAACCCCTTTCAACGTATCGTCAAGATTCCCAGTGCGTTTAGACGACTGGCAGTGAAGGGTGTAAAGTCCCTCTAAACCTGGAAAAAATTCAAACTCCTCGTAGCACAACGTTCTTCTGCAATTAACCGCAGTTAATGGGAATTCAAACTCATCGTATCACAACGTTCTGCAATTAACCGCAGTTAATGGGAGTAACAATGAACAAAAAGGGAGTTATGATATTTACCTGAGACTGTAAATTGTAACTTTCTGTACACAAAATGAATGCCATCGTAGTTTTGAACCGTGAAGTTTCCAGGGGGTTTCATTCATATTCAGAGTACCAAGCATGTCCTCATTCACAGCATTGTGACCTTTTGACAGATTGAAACATATAAACATTTTGTTCATTTTTCTACTTAGTTCATATTACATTGTAAATATTAATTTCATAACGTTGTTAAAAAATTTTCGATGATATTGTTAAATTCTATTACTAAATTCTTTATCAAGGAACACCTTAAAAAGTAAGAAATTAATTCAGAAAGTCAATTGATTTTGAATTGTTTTAGAGACGCCTACGAAAAGTTTGTTCTATGTTTTACTTATCTGTTTGCTTTAAGAGACGATCGAGTTTGAACGTTAAATTAATTAGACCGCAAAAAGAGGAATTGTTAAAATTCCATATTACCAAATAATATGTGGTAGTCTTCAACATTATACACAACTGAATACAAAAATTTACCAACATAACACACGAATTGGAAACTATTCTACAGAGCGTAAGCAGTTTAAAGCGAGGATTGTAGTTTTTCCTGCTTCAAGGAAAGGAAACTCATTCCCTTCCTCATCTTGTCAGACACCCCTGCTCTCCTGCTGCGGTACATACTTATAGGTAGCCTACGCTATGTGCATTCTCATCATGCTCCTTTAATAAGATACAAACTTTCCACAAAACATAATTTAATTTTAATACGTCCATTAAATTGTTTATTATTAAGTAGTAAGCACTGTCTGACTGATATGTACTATCAGCTTCCCCTAAACTAGAAAATTCTGTACTGCTTAACTCATTTAATGGGTTTTTTCTTTGGCGTGGAAATTTTTAGTCAGGAACATTTGTCACAATCCATATAATTTTATTTAAATTTGTAATCAAACATTTGTAGCAAATATGGGTTTTTAATATTATAACCGCGAATCAACAGCATCCACCACAGTCTACCTGACATTCCAGTATACCTACTTTTGTTGTTATATTATTTCTGCTTTTGAGATACTTTTAGTCTAGTCATTCTAGAACCTAGCTGATTTAATTTTAACTTACTTTGGAAATCAGTGTTTAAAATCAAATGTTTCTAACAGAATTAATTTTCTTCCAAAGTACGTAATTAGCCTTAAGAAACAATATGGTAATAATAATCTTCAACACTACATACAAGTGAACACAATATATCACCTACATAACACACGAATTGGAAACCGTGCTACTGAGCGTAAGCAGTTTAAGGCGTCGATTGTAGTTCTTCCTGATTCAAACAAAGGAAACTCACTACCTTCCTCACATTGCCAGATACGTCTACTATCTTGCTGCGGTGCATACTTCTAGGTACATCTACGCTACTGTGCATTATAAAAACACCATTATACGTTTTCCTTACCAACCAATCCAGAGATATTCACAGCATGAAACGTTGTGTAAATTAAATTGTAAAAGTAATGAACTTCCGTAATAAGATGTTAAATAAGTATTGAACTAAAATAAATAAATAACAGTTAACTCTGAGGGTCGGGCCCGCCTCAGAACCTTCATTTATGAACAGCTGGTGCAGCAAACATAAACAAAGCCTTCATAAGGAGGAATGCTGTGAAGAGGATAACAGATTTAAATGCATAGTATTCTTGGACGGCAAGAATACGTTTGTATACCATGGATGAATAAGAGGATATAAATATCCACAATAATATTTTTGCCTATTTACACGTAATGAGTTTCGAAAAACAAATCAATAATTATATCATTTTGTTGAATTTACAGACCATAACAACGTCTCTGCACTTCATAAAATTTTAATTGTGAAATTTTCCTCACTAATTTAAAATTTACGAAACATTGAATTGTTTTTAATGGAACGGTATTCAGACTTATAATTGGTCTCGTTTTACTGCAAAATTATTACTTTCAGTAAAAAGTGTAGATGCGGCAATCTTAGTTTTTGATAACTTTCATTATTATATTCAAACGATTAACACGATTCCTTCAGTTCCCCAATCAGTAAATATTACTTTATTAATCAGAATGTATAATTTAAGGGTTACACTTTAATGGCTGATGATATCCTCAATAGACTTTGCCTTAGCATGTTTTTAAATATAGATTTAGTTGCAATCTTCTTAAAATGAAAGGGTAGAAATTCAGATACTTTGAGTAATTACAGATGAAATTAATTGAAACATGTCTATTAGCTTTCAGTTAGTTTAAAATGTTTGTACAGATCTGTGAAGTTTAAAATAGAAAAATCAGAAACACAACAGAGTGAAACCCCCCTTTTATTTATTCTAAGTTTTGTAATTTTTTTGAATTTTATTTAATTTTATTTATATTAAGTTTTTTTTTTTTGTAAAAGGGGAGAGACATCATATTTAGAACTAGGTAAAAAAAAACCTTGAGGAAGCAAAAGTGTGCAAGGCCCAAAAACAATTACAGACATGTCCCCCCAGGTGAATGACAGGACTTGCAAATGAAAAACTCTTTTAACCAACAAGCGTGTGCTTTATTCAACCTGCAAGATTTTACATACATGACAAGTTCGTGATTGTGTGAGCACACCATTAAAGGCAGAATTATATATATATGTATATATATATGTATATCCATTAATTCATAATGTCACAAAGTAAGTGAATTGATATTAAACTAATTGCAAAAATTTCTGCCTGATTATGTATGAGTCAAAGTTAGTAATAATCTCATTCATAAAGCAATACTAATCCATCAGTGTTGTATAATATCAAATAGGCTAGCCTGTTGTCTCAGTAAGCACATTTATGGTTATTCTCTTTTTAAATCCGTTACATATTCCCCCAAAAAAAATATATATATAGTAAAATTACACACACAAACACATATACGACATGAATAACAAAACATCCCTCATTTCAACACTAACCTCCTCATAAACCCATTCCAACTACAGTAAATGAAGGAACCCTAATATGTATAGATAGGTACAAATATAAATGACAACGTAAATGGAATATCTCAGCTCCTAAGCATAGATTTGCCAGCATATTCACAAGCATAGTTCACACCAGAGAATGTAAGTGACCGCCCCGAAACTCAACCAGCCAAACGACCCCTTACCTTAATCATTAAGCGTTAAGTATGTGTGTGAAAGAAAATCGTTTCTCATCTACAGCATCAGACAACCCCCGCTACGTTATTAAAACTCAGCCATGACCAAATGACATGATAGCACGAGATAATTAACTCCCTAATGGTCTTAATTAGATGAAAGTTAGATCTTACAGCAAACTGCGGATGTGTGTGTATGTGTGTAACTTCTTACACATTATACAGTTATAAGATACTTCATTAGGTGTACTGTGGTAATGTTCACACATGCAATAACATAATTGAACACGAGAGTTTGTGCTAGAGTATAATGTTCAGAACTTCACGAGTGAGCTTCTGGCGGCTTCTGTGCATTCACATGTTGTAGAGAGAGAGAGAGAGAAATAGATAATCAGAATTTTCCCACCTGGATTGTCCGGTGTACTTAGTTCGTATAGGCGCGGATCAGTGATGTCACAGTCGTGTCACAAGTCCCTGGTGCAGCTTAGCATTGGAAAAGTCCTCGACTGACGGCATTGTGGCTATAAGATCGTCTCTGCCATTAGGGTGGACAGATGTTCGTCCACCCCTGACACCCATCTCGCCCTTGGTCGAGCACCTGGAACAACACTTTATCTAGCCTATCATAGTGATAGGTTCGGAAGTCCTGGATAGAAGTTTGCCGCCAGCCGAGACCAGATGAACAGGTTGGAGGATCAAGCAGACATGAGGCCGATACAACGTTTCGGTCCAGCCAAGTAACCTCCGAATGCAGGAATGTACAGACACAGCTGGCTGGCAGCGCCAGCTGTATTGCGTAGCTGCACAACCGTTTGTGTGTATAACCGACCGGCAACAAACTATCGTAACAGTGTGGCCGTGCGTGACGTCAGCGGCGCTTTTTTTTAAAATAATAATAATACGTTGCCGAAGCCAGTTCGGCACAAGAGTACGGTAATAGAAAGAAACTGCTCAGTTGGGAACATTACTCTGATTTTGTACTAAACAGAAGAAATGAGAAGTGTCACAGTTAATGCAGAATTATGTAGCCTCCAAATTCCCGTATTAGTTATACCTCCACAGACTACAGGAGGCCAATTAAAATAAAATTACCGGATCATCTACAATGTCAAATGTGCTAACAAGATTGTTATTACTTATATAGCAATACAGTGTTACTTGAGGACTGGAAAGTGTTAAATTATTATGATTATTAATAACAATAGTAGTAGTAGTAGTAGTAGCAGTAGTAGTAGTAGTAGTAGTAGTAGGAGTGGTTGTAGTAGTAGTAGTAGTAGTAGTAGTAGTAGTAGTAGGAGTAATATTTTGTTTTAGAGGTGGAAAATGTTTTTTCGCACTGTCAGAGAAGGCCGTGCTTCCACTGGTGTGTGGGATTCTCACCCACTAAAAAACCCACCTCTAATTCTGGCATTTATATCCAACCTGGAACCACTTAGCGTATTACTTCAGGATGGAGCCTATTGTGCCCTTATCGGGCTTCTTCTAGTTGTTCCCCATCTTCTACTGCCCGTTGGATGCAAGTTGGGCCTATCTTTTAGTAAAAATAATAATAATAATAATATAGCATTGAAATTAACAGTGTCAGAAATAAATTTATTTTTGTTGCAGAATGCTAAATTTATTTTACAAAATACAGTCGTAAGCTGTTACTTATAATTAAAAAACAGAAATTTATAAGGATACAGACGTAAATTAGAAAGTTAAATGTTGCGTTTATCTTACTTAAACTAATAGTGATACATCATAATTGGTAATCATTTCCTTACGTGAACTACAAATAAAAATTGTTTGATGCGATTCTGCTATCATTAAGAGTGTAGTTATTAAAAGTAAATGATTTCATTATTGATATTAACTTTAGAATGAAGGTGACAGAAAAAAAGGGGAAAATTGGATGTGAAGGAAAAAAGAAAGGAATAATATAAAGTATGAAAGTCAATAACGGAAAGTTAGAGTGAAGATTAAAAACGTTTTCTTACCCTGTGTGTGTGTGTGTGTGTGTGTGTGTGTGTGTGTGTGTGCGTGTGTGTGTGTTTAATGAGTATATACATAGTTTTGATTTCTGTACGGATAATATGCTCATGTTGTCTTTTGAGTCTATTAGGCCGTAGCTGTTATCACTGAAATTTTGTAACTGACATACTTTAAAGGAACTAATTTCAGAAGAGAAAAACGTTAATTTGTTCTTTATGTTTTTTGTATTTTAATGCTTAGCTGTTTAAAATATTAATTTCTCTATATACGCTTTTACCGAATCCCCGGTTTCTTTTGTTTTCTGCAAAAATATATTCTTTCTAAAATTTAAAATTTTGTGATTTAGTATTTTATGTTATAACATAATATTTACTAAGTAATACTTTTGTTTTGTAATATAAGGACTGTAGTTGTTGTATATCTATGTATATTTTACTTTATTTTCTTTGCACTATGTACAGGTTCCCTGTATTTGCACTTAGGGTACAGATTAACGCGAATCAGGCTGTACTTATGGGCACTACTTAATTGGTTCTCTTCCTTTTCCCTTTCCTTAATTTTGTGTGTAATTTACATTATCTTTTGAGTCTCTAAATGGAAGCAGAGGTGGAAGGAATTGAGGCTGAGGAAAAGAAGGAAAGAATAAGGAACGTAAGTAATGTGTAGGATAAGTAAATAATATATATGGGGTGTAACATTAAATGTGTCCTCACAATACCGTACATATTCAGATTCTATGCATTAATATAAGAAAAATATGTCTTATAAACGTCTCGTTATCCGTCTGGTCGCCTTTTGTGTGTATGTGTGTGTGTGTGTGTGTGTGTGTTTAAGAAAATTTGATAAACATGTTTACATTAATGTTATTTAATAAGTAAAACATCGTAAATTATTATAAATAAATCACCTTATATCCGTCGTGTGACTTCGTTACGTCGATTAAAATGACGCGTTTCGGAACATCTGCTCCATCATCAGATAAAATCGTTCTATTGAGGTCGTTAAACGTTAAAAACACATGTTACACATAATTGTCCACTATGTAATTCACTTGCTTCCTAAATGATGCGCACCACGACGAAGCCGATCGGACACTGAACTATTGTCTGAGTGATTACGCCTAAGCAGGTTCAAAGCTGTATCGTATAGCGGGTTGGATTTAAAATTTAAGTGGTCATTCAATATGAAGTCTCGGCTGTTTATGTTATTATATGCTATGTATATTTCGAACTCTTCTATTGCGTCCATGTAACGGCCTTTGTTGCACACATGTAGGGGTATTAAGTTAGATTTAAAATCAGTATAATTATGATTGTGTAAGATTAAGTGGCGGGCAAAGTTGGACTTGATATTATTTAACAAAGTGAGATTATTTAGGTGACGTTTTGGTGTGTGCTCTTTAAATCGTTTGAGGACAACTCTCCCCGTTTGACCAATGTAAAAACTGTTACAGTCATTACATGATAATTTATATATGCCGGATTTCTTTTCTAAAGGTATGGGTTTTCTATGACGTAGTATTTTTAATAGACTATTGTTTGTTTTGAAGGTAGCAGTAATATTCAATTTATTAAATGTGGAGGTTAGAATCTTTGGCATTATATTTGTGTATGCGGTAGAAATAAATGTTATTTTTGTATCCTTATCTACTGGGGGCTTGGATTTTCGAATTTTATGTTTCTTGATGAGATTATCAATTAACGTGTTTTGGTAACCATCAGCTAAAGCTATATGTTATGGTTATGGAAAGAAAAATGATTATTATTCAAATAGAAGAGAATGAAGGGATATAAGAAGAACATGAGAGTCAACTTGGAAAAGTACAACAATTGATGAATTCTTCAGAAAATAAGTATACGAATTCAGAATTAATCAATTCTTATAGGAAGGCATATGTAACGTATCAAATCAACGGTTACATAAAAAAATAATATAATACGTCAAATGAAAGAGTACCATAAGCATATTTCATCAAGCATGGAAGAAGGAATAGAAGTATAAAAATCAAAAGTGTATCTATAAATAAATAATATTAAAGCAACCCAACGAAGAAGAAAGAAGAGTCATAAGAATATATCATCGAGTATAAAGAAGAAGGAGAGAATACAATGAGTCAATATAATACGTTAGCATCCAGGCCCAATAGATCAAAATAGTGAGGGGATATGCCGAAAGTGACTATCATCATAAGGAAAAGACATATCAAATGCAATTATCATAGTGAGAAAATAGACTGACTTATCATAATAGTATTGAGATAAATATAAGACAAAGATTATCATAATAGTGAGTGAAAATGTGAAGAATATAACTATGTTAAATGAACATGAATTATCACAAATAGTGAGTAACCAAGAAAAGCATCACAAATGACAAACAAATAACATGAAGAAGAAGAAACAGAAGAAGAAGGAGAAGAAGAAGAAGAAGAAGAAGAAGAAGAAGAAGAAGAAGAAGAAGAAGAAGAAGAAGAAGAAGAAGAAGAAGAAGAAGAAGAAGAAGAAGAATGTACCATCAAGAATGAAGATTATGTATGTCCAGAACAAGACATCAACATTCCCAAAATATGGAAAGTAACACAATCAGTATAATGACCAAAATAAGAATGTTAATTATAAGATTAGTAGTAATAAAAGACTACCTATCAAAGGAGGACATAGTGAAACCAGTATAATAAAAAACTAAGTGTTGAACCTTAATAAGTGATCACAAACAATGACAGTGAATACTTTATATAAGTGCAACAATAAATAATGTAATAACACCAACCCCAAATAAGCAACACAGACAATATTAGTGAAGTGTTTATAAATGAGGGAAGTGAATAAAGATTAATAAGTGAAAGGATCAACGGTTATCAAGTGAAATACACAAACAATTAGTGTACCAATTGTAATCCAAGATTGTAAAACCACAAATATACTCAGTAAGACCACCAATTTAATGCTACTGAAAAAAGAAATAATTGCTCAAAGAGATCACTAATAAAAGCTTTATAATCCTTGATATGGAATATGCCTGAATGTCATAGAATAGTAACACAGGATAAAATATAAATAAATGTTAAAGCCAACAAGTAGTAAACAAACTGAGTGGTTGAAAAGAAACAAATCAATGCATACAAGCCAAGATGCAACCCACCAAAATGTGTAACACAGTTAGATAAAAAACTAAGTATTATTGTATAAACATATAGTGTAAAATGTGTACAGCATGTGCAAAACATAGTAATAAACAATTATAGTAACATGCCATAGTGACATGACAGTATTTAAGATGAATACTGAATAAAGTAAGAAGCATATTGTTGCCAACTAAATGACACATAACCTCACATGAACTGGACCTACAACATAAAATCATACACAATAATTAAATAAAGTAGTTATCAATAATTGTTTCATACAGAGACCAAATAAGAATAAATGTGTAAGACAATGAAAACCATATGAACTGAAAGACACAACTATATGAGTCAGATTATTTATAATAACAATAAACCAATTAGACAGAATCCTATGTGACCATGGAGTTAATCAAAAAACCTTAACAAAACTTGTAAAGAGAGAGTAAGAAAGTTTACCAATAGTTAGAGGAATGTTCAATACAACTATGAGAATACCTCACAATCATTGTACAAGTAATTTAATAACTGGAATTTAATAAACTAACTAATTGTAAATCATAGGACTAAGTGTAAACAGCCAACATACAGTAACTTAAAGGAATTTTAGCTAACAAAAAAGTTAGTAAGTCCACTAAAAAGACCATGTATAACATTTGTACACAATTTAATTATCAGCAATGCATATAATATGTGGTCAAAATAACTAAATAAGAGTGACAGAATGGCAATATAAGAGCATAATGTATGTTAAACAATGCTGTATATGCTGTATATGTTGTTAAACAAGATAACATTTGCCGAAATAAAGTATTAGCAAATGTATGTAAGTGTATCTAATAACGTTATAGTACCAAAAATATGTAGTAGCATAAGGAATAATGGTGATGTAAGCAAATATAAACATTTGGACATAGATGGTTTGTACGCCATTAGTATATTTTGCTTAAATCACAAATATGTTAATATTATGTATTAGATTATAAGAAAAATGGACTCCAGACGTTTAATCATAAGCATTAAGATATAATTACACCAAAATATAGTGGAAAAAACTTATTTTTATTAAGAACCACTATATGAATTTTAGATAAAGTGAAGTGAGTTATTAATGGACGGAATTATTACTTGTTTGGACTTAAATTAAAGACACAAGTGTCCGCAAAACAATGCCACTATCCAAATGACAATCACAAACATGCATTAAGTTATAAGAAACTTGTGAGTATTATAAGATTTTCTGTCATTTCCGATTGGAAAGGAACGCGTCATAGCTGAGTCTCGAACCCAAAGCATAGACGCTAAAAATTAAAATTTTAATTTAACTAAGGCCTTTGGGGTAGAGAGTACCGCATCCTAAGCCAATAGGATGATCTGATTTTACCAGACGAGAGCAGAAGCTTTGATGAAAGGAACTAATTGTCTTCCAGCCACCGATGCGAGCGGAGCCTGCGACAGTCATCAAGAAAAATATTTTAAAATGTGCGCGTATAAGAGTATATAGCCATAACTAACCTCAACTGAACACCAATTTTTATCGAGTGACAGTGTTGTGAGTGATACAGTGAATTAATAAAAACATGACCAGTGTATAATAAAGGTTATAATAAAGGTTAGTGTATATACACTAACAATTTTTAAAATAAAATGACAAAAATAATATTCGTTGGTTAACGAAAATATAGTCGACTACGCTATCCAAGCAAACACACTATGCGTGTTTAGCTAGCAAACGATGAATTATTACCAGGTTAAATGAATAAAAGTTCTCGTCTGATTTAATGATGATATTTAATCAAAATATTTTAATATTCATGTTAGAAAAATAATAATAGAAGCGGATTTAATAATTTATACCGCAAACCTTACTTGTAAAATATAGTCGCTTGTTTGACTACGATTTCAGCAGTACTTAACAAATAATAATTTAATATGCGAGAACAATCATTACCGCTAATTATACATCTTACTACAATAAATAATGTGTTTGTGAAGATAGTATTAAGATTTGTATGATACTAATTATTCTATTTTGTTAACTTACTCTCGCATATAGGTAAACTAACCTATAACCACCACGTAATTGTTTGCCAACAGAGAGTCACTTCTGTCATGAATAATTCTTATGAATAGACTCGATAATAAGAGTTTTTTTCATTTTTCTTCAATTCCAGTTCATAATAATAATAATTAAACCAGAGACATTGTTTTAATAGTGTAACGCTAATAGCACGTGTACACAGAGTTTAGCATCAGAATGCAACACACCTACCGTACGATAGTACGATAATTTGAATATCGTATTGAGGTTAATGATTATTAATTTTTTGTCTTTTTAATTATAATATATGAATAAATATTGTTGTTTAATAAAGCATCTTTGTATCTTGCATCATGTACATTCAAAGGATTCATGAAAATTGGTAATGCTTATAACCAAAGTAAACATAACCTAAATTACCATATACACCAGCCAAATTAAACCAATTAAACCACCAACCAATTATACACCAGCCAATTAAATTGTACCAGTGTTACCAGCCCTGAGCTGAAGAAGTTTCAGAAATTATTTAACTTTGTTGTTTTTAAAAATTATTAGTAATTGTTTTAAAAGGGATTTTACTGAATTTCACTAATGTTAATAAACACCTCAATTTGTTACCAGTGAACAGAGAGTCTTTATTTCTATTAAATAGATACAAATAACTTACATTTTAGAAACAATTATTTCACAAGGTGGCGGCAATATTCAAGCGGTCAATATTTGAATATTCAATTCACAATTGAGTATCATTATTATTTTGTTTAATGTGTATATGTCGATATCTAGACAAAATATTTTGTATGTTATTAATGTA
This sequence comes from Magicicada septendecula, assembly GCA_034769895.1. NCBI lineage: Eukaryota > Metazoa > Arthropoda > Insecta > Hemiptera > Cicadidae > Magicicada > Magicicada septendecula. The sequence goes on from CM068368.1 coordinate 141,784,240, forward strand.
TTTCCAGTGAAGATAGAACAACCCATTAAGAAGATAGAAGACGTTCACGGATGGTAAGTGGGGAGGTGAATATAACAAGATATCAGTGATTATAATCCTTTTCAAACATAAACATTAATTAAAATTTAAACATTACTAATTCTATCAAATACTAAACAACACTAATCATCGCTGTTTACATTACAACGTGAGGAGTGAAGAAGAGTCTACTAAATAAAAGTTTAAATACTTTAATAAAAATACAATACTAATCTAACCATCCCATTACGTTGTTTTGTTACAATTGTAATTACCGAAATGTTAGATATGCATCTCATGTATTGATTTTCAAACTGCAATTGGAAGGACGCACAATGAATTCACGCAGAACGCTTCCTCAATTAAAACTTACCGAGTGAGATATTGCTTGTTAGACTGCATAATTAGCTCAGAGAAACAAATTCTTTTGTTTCCTAAACTGTTGATAAAGGTAGAGGTGGAACCATTTATAAGGTGGAAGGAAGAGCATTTAACAAAACTTGGGAATATCCTAAAGTGAATACCAGGAGAGTCGCTGTGGTTGTAAGTGTGGACCAGACAACTGTATTTAAGAATTTACAAAGCCCGCAACTAAACCCATATCGTCTACAAAAAGTCGAGCCCTTGAAGATATTGAATATGGTCAGAAACAAGCATATTGTTTATTTTCCAACAGAAAATTGCAATTAAACCGCTCTTACTTGGTCACTGTCACGTTCACTGATGAAGCAAGTTCTACTAAACTAAACTTACTAGTGTCTATGATAATCGTTACTGCTCTGAGTAAAATATCACACACTCCAGTCTAGACTTCAGCAGTTATTTTCTGTGAACGTATGGGTAGGTATTACCGCTGACTTCTTGATTGGGCCTGTTGTACATTTTTGCTGGTGAATTTCTTCAAAACGTTTTATTAAACGGGATTATAGAAGTCCCACTAGGTACAAGAAGTCAAATAGTTATTATGCATAATAGAGTTCTAGCACATTTTATCACATTGTATGTCGCTTTTTAGATGAATGTTATGTTGAAAGATAGATTGGCCGTAGCTTGCTAAATCATCTCATCTAAAATCATTACATTTTTATCTATGGGGACAGTGAAACTGCAATGTAGGCTACTCACTGTAGGTTAATATATCGAAGATTTACAGCAAAGAATTTATTGAAAGTTGCCAGAAAATCTGAAATTGAGTTTTCAAGCAAATGAGAAGATCTTTGAGAAAGACTTTACGTTGAAACAATGGACAGCAGTTTAAACATTTATTATATATTCTTGTATGGTGAAACCCACTTTTTCATTTCAGTGCTGAGAGAATTAGACCCTGTTGATGTTAAGAACCTTGTATTTGTTATAATATAATAGGCTGTTTTTAACCATAACTCGGTTATTTGTTATGATATAAGCAAGGTGTTGTGTTTACACTTTGTTAATTGTTAAACATTTTGTCTGATATATTAGAATGTTATAAAATTTAAATCAAAAAGCTATTAGAAATTACCAAATTAAATTGGTTGCTATACTATAATTTAAAATTACAAAGCAACAATGTTTTTTTGCTTTATTAAAGAACACTAACGTAAACATGTGCACTAAGTTTTATTAATAAGTTTTATTAATTAATAACTTATTATTTTTAATAATAATTTTTAATGAAGAAATTTGTGTTAGTGGTTGAAATCACAATAAGAATGATCACTGTTGCACACCACTATATAAAAATTATCCCGATTAGCGCTTTCAAGCTTTACAGCTCATCGTCAGATCGGAATAGCTGGTGTGCTATCCCGTCAGATCGGGATAATTTTTATATAGTGGTGTGCAACAGCGATCATTCTGATAATAATAATTTTGTTATTAAATTTTTAATAATAATTTAATTATTTTATTAATAAGTTCTCTTTATTTTATCTCTACAAATTTTTGACCAATAGTTACGTGAAAGCGAAACTGAAATAATGGTATTGAAACAATTTTTATATTTCTTATATAATTTTGCCTGTTTCCTACAACGTCAACGTTGAGACACATTAAAGAAATATTTCAACTTCAAGCTGATATTTTTCTAACCTTACAACTATTACACTTATTCACGTTTATTTAAAAATAATTTCGAATCAAATACAAATTACTTAGCTTATTTTGTACAGACTTAATGTTGAACAACAGTTTTTGTTAGTAACTATAGACTGAAGAAACGCTTCTTTATTTGAAGCTACAGTATTAACTTTACTACTTCAATCTCAAATGTTATATTCAAAACTTATTCTACTAATTTTACTTTTATATTATTGGCTTTTTTATCCTTTTAATGAAGGCAGGGAATTTTAGAACTTCCAAAAGTACCATAGATTATAATGTTCATTTCTGATTAATTTGTTTAATAAAAATATAAAAATAAATTCACTTTTAACTTAAATATTTTAATTTTATTTCCTGTTACAGAGACGTATTACAGGAATGGTTACTACACGGAAAAAGAATGATTATAGGAAGAAAACTGTAGGCTCCAATAATAAAACTAAGTTTGAATATTATTTCTAAGCATTGTTTGCAAACGATAAGAGGTACAAATGTATGAAGTTTCATTACATTCTGATAATGCCATTAAGATACTTGTGATTGGAAAATTTCAACCCATAGTTTACATACAAGAAAATCATTATCGACTCTCTAAAATAATGGCACTCCCTACGCCTGTAAAAAACGATTAACGAAACTAACTCGGAAAATTGTCAAAACTAGGAATAAATAGGTGTAATTATGGTTCTGCTAAAGTTAAAAGATGGTAACGATATAGCTATAAAATTTCCTTACGTCAAACACATTATAAATACTTGTCGGCGCAAAATAGAATCGTCTATGTAATTTATACTTTGTAATGCCTCTGAGTATAAGATTTCTGTGTAAAAAAGTTGTTAAAAATGTGTTAAAGTAATAATGCTTATTTTGTCCGTTCAACAACTGAATGAAGTACTTTGCTATATTCCATAATATTCTCAGCAAAAGTTATTTGTTGAGCGTATCTTGACTACAGAATTAGGGTTATTTACAAGTATAATGAACTCCTTGAAATGCTCTCCTGAAAGCATTTCTTGCCTAAACTAAATGAGTATAAATTATCATTTACATATCAAATGTATTCACAGTAAGCATTCACATATAAGTCTCGAATCCATTAGGAATCAAGATAAAATACATGAATATCAAAACATTCTATTTAAACAAGTAATCAGAAGTAGAATTTTGTTAATGTCTATTGTTACAAGAAGCAATGAATTTCAATGCTATGTTCAGTAAGTTCCACATTATCTGAATAACAAAAATTCAGAAAATAATGCGAGTCTTAAAAGAATGCTATCTTTATTAAAATTTTTCTTATTATCGTGTGAACTCGTTGTTTTGTTGTTATTGTCGTTTTCTCTCCCTTTTTTTTAGAAACACCCTGAGCAGCAGATCTTGTTGTTGTTCTTCTTATCCTTTATCTCAGGGTCAGGTTTACAGCCTCTTCCGACTTTAGTCCTGCCATCTTCTTTTAGGCCTACCTACATCTCTTCTTCCTTGGGGTCTATAACTGACTATCTGTTTTTATTAGACATTTATTGTTTACCCTCTCTATATGGTGTTTCAAATTAATTGAGCACTGTGTAATCTTGTCATTGATACTACATATCGGTCCTTATATCTTCATTCTTAATTTGATCGCGGAAGAATGAACCTCTCACTCATCTCAAGAACTTCGTTTCTGTATCTTCTTTCCGCAACGTCCACATCTCACACTCATAAACTAGCACGGATCGTGATAGTTACCTTTTCATTACATTATAAAATTTCAACTTTTTGTCTCTCTTGTTGTTTTGTTACTTACTATGGTGCCACACAACATTTGTATCTGTGAAGTTATTTAAATCAGCACGGTTTTACTGCTGCTACTACATCAGCAGTTATCGAACATGTCCCACGGATCCGGTGGTTCTTTATACAAAGTATAAAGTACTGAGGTGGAACACGGATGTTAGGGACGCAATAAGAGAGAAGAAGTGCCTTTGACTGGTACAAACAATGCCGACCAAAGAGAGTCGCGTAACGTTTTAGCGACTTCGAGAGTAGTTGAGAAAAAGTCGAATTGTGAAAAATACGTATCGACCATTACTAGACTAATCCAAATGACAGGAGAACGGAGGTTAGATCAGACCAATCGTTGGCACATTAATGTTCAAGACTATTATATATAGACCACGATGTCGAAAGTATCCAACCCCGATGAAATTGCTGATACTTTGGGCAACGCGATATGCCCAGGTCAGTAGTTTGGGCAACTGTCTCGTCGAATGAAAAGACGAAGCCAATCAACGTCTTGACACTAAAACAAACGGCGATAGTACGTATAACGTGCCTTTTATGATGCGGGAATTACGCTCTGGTATCAGCGCTGCCGGCGATACTGCGGCCAGTCCGAATCATATTCCTTAGAGCGTGATACATCAATTACTAGATGTTACACTAATTTAAATACATAACAGCATGTAGGACGAAACGTATTACCAAATACTGTGAGAGGAAGCGGTCGTTATCCCGGTACTAAAATCCGGAATGAATCCTCTTACATCCAAGAACTATCGTCTAGTGTAGTTGACGTGCCGTTTAGGAGAATTATTGGAAAGGATGGTTAACAACTAGTTCACTGATGTCTTTAAAAACACGGCCTACTGACCGATCACCAGTGTGGACAACGAAAGCACCAGTCAACTATTGACGAACAGCATATCTGGAGAAAGCAGTTTAAAACAGTACCATTGCAAAAACCACAGAGTTGCTGTATTCTTCAATTTAGAGAAATTGTTCGATGCACCAGGAAGATACAATATCCTTAAAAGATTACACGATTGGTGGTTTAGAGGTACCCTGCCCAAATTCACCTTTATGGCAGGGACGTTTTGTGTTTGGGTCGGGCAATCCCTGTCAGTCCCACACGTGTTCCAAGAATGAAGTATCGCATGGACTCCATTTAGCTGCACGTCTTTCACTATAGCAATCAATGGATGTTTGAAGGTGCAGAAACATGATTGGAAATGCTTGTATGTTGTGGATCTTACGCTGTTCAACTTATTCAAAGCAATGGGAATTATCAAGCAGAGATGAAAGCTACTGTTTATACTTGGCAGAAACTGCTATAAGCTTAATATTTTATTTCCCAGCAACAAAGTACCCTGTTGGTCTACTCCTGTCAAAAAATAATAAGGTACCCGAACCCTGTGCTAACTATAAATAGTCCAGTATAAAACAGAAATTATGAACAAATTAAACCACTTGTTCATTGCAGGGCACAGACTTGCAAGAACGTAGGGCTATGTTGTTCATTTACTCATCGAGCCGGCACCCGTGTACGGGAAATAGCCCGGAGTTGCAACATCCAGGCGCCGATCTAAGCGAGGTGCTGCACTGGTTGCTCCGAAAAACAATTTGCCGAATGAATGTTATTAATAAAAGCAAGAAACAATTTCAGTGCAACCCAACAGAATTGAAACTCTCTTTAAATCAGCCTCGAGGAATTCCTAGAAGATCATATCACTGTGTACACTGATGGCTGCAAAACAGAGAGCGGATTGAGCTGTCAGTGCACTTGCCGTCTACAGTAGTTCTCACTTATGGATACTGCCACGAAATGTAGTAAGTTCTTCGATACTGTAAACATCGAGCGAAGAGAACATTTTCTATCAGTGCGGGCCTTAGACAATCAAAGCACAACGGTACCGCTATGGCAACAGACAATAGCATTGTGCCATACTATAGGAAACCTACTTTGCATGGTGTCTGGTGATGTAGGTATTAAGATTATGCAAAAGCTGATACTGCAGCAATAGATGATGCGAACAGTCCAGATGTATATGGAATTGTCCTACAACATGAGAATCTAAAGGTAGCTGCCACAACCATCATTTTAAATGAGTGGTAGGAGACATGGAATTCCCTGCGTAATGAACTTCTTGGGATAAAGCAAAGCGTACGTGAATATAAAATGGCAGGTGATCGTAGTCGATGTGAACAATTTGCTTAATCAGACAGCAAATGGTTCACAAAAACCTGAGATCTTCTTTGCTCCTACTAGGACATTTACGATTTGTTTGCCACATAGGCAGGGCACTTAATGTAAAACATATAACTGAACGGTATACTGAATAGTATACCGGTATATAAACAATCATAATTTAGAAACATACAATGTACACAATACTCTATAGAACATTACGACTTAAATCAGATAGTTGACAGAGGTTACAAACAAAAGTTTCTGGTAAATTTTACTTAAATCAGATAGTTGACAGAGGTTACAAACAAAAGTTTATGGTAAATTTTACTAACAGGTAAAAATGGATAATAATTGTAATCATATTATAAAATATAGTCAAGAGTACTATAGAATAATGTAATTTATGTATGTGTCCACAATCACCCTTCCCTCTCGCCCCTTCATCCCCTGCCAGTCCTTATCACAGCCTCTCACTCTAACCTGAAATCGATCTATCACTCACTATCACTCCCACTCTCTCTCTCTCTTTCTCTCTCTCTCTCTCCCTCTGATTATTTCTCTTCATTCACTCTCACTCTCTCTCTCTCTCTCTCTCTCTCTCTCTCTCTCTCTCTCTCTCTCTCTCTCTCTCTCTCTCTCTCTCTCTCTCTCTCTCTCTCTCTCTCTCTCTCTCTCTCCCTTTCATTATCTCTCTTCATTCACTCTCTCTTTATCTCTCTCTCTCTCCCTCTCATTATCTCTTCATTCACTCTCTCTCACTCTCTCTCTCTCCCTCTCACTTGTCATTGTCTACGATTGGCACTCTAAAACACTCACCATTTTTATTACACTATCATCCTCATATAAAATAGAGAATTATGCACACGATAACAGAAATGATTTACCAACTTGTATTAAAGGGTTACAGACTTTATAACACAACATTATAGATAACAGATCTACTATATCTATAATGTTGTGTTATAAAGTCTGTAACCCTTTAATACAAGTTGGTAAATCATTTCTGTTATCGTGTGCATAATTCTCTATTTTATATGAGGATGATAGTGTAATAACAATGGTGAGTGTTTTAGAGTGCCAATCGTGGACAATGACAAGTGAGAGAGAGAGAGAGAGAGAGAGAGAGAGAGAGAGAGAGAGAGAGAGAGAGAGAGAGAGAGAGAGAGAGAGAGAGAGAGAGAGAGAGTGGGAGTGATAGTGAGTGATAGATCGATTTCAGGTTAGAGTGAGAGGCTGTGAGAATGACTGGCAGGGGGGAAGGGGAGAGAGAGAAGGGTGATTGTGGACACATACATAAATTACATTATTCTATAGTACTCTTGACTATATATTTTATAATATGATTACAATTATTATCCAAGTTTACCTGTTAGTAAAATTTACCAGAAACTTTTGTTTGTAACCTCTGTCAACTATCTGATTTAAGCCGTAATGTTCTACAGTATTGTGTAAATTGTATGTTTCTAAATTTTGAATGTTTGTTAACACCAGTAGGGAGTGAAACATGGTAAAAATAACTTTTAATAATTACGTAGTGAACATCCCCTAATCTGTTTTAGTTATAGGTAATATATTACTTTGCTATATGTTGACTGCTGTAGGTATAAATAATTTATGTACCAATCTAATACCCAATTGTGGATTACTGTTTGTTTAATTAATTAAAATATCATTACACTTAGTAATTTAAATTGTAATACTGTATAAATTAAGTTCTCTCATACTATAATTTGCTCGTTTTCTTAAAGATAATTTGAAGATGGAAACAAACTATCATAAGTCTTCACATATAAAATGATACATACATACGCACGCACACACTCACATACACCAACACGTTCACCCAAATATTTAATTGTTTAGTTATGTTTGATATTTCTATTGTATTTCATACACAGGTCCTGAAGATGACAATAAATATTGTCGAAACGTCGACGCAAAATAGCTAAAATTTGTATTATTGACCGATCCTCACTAACCATCCACTAAAACATTCATTGATTGACGGTCACTAAAAATTTAAGGATTCTTCGTAACATCATTTCATTTTCATTCAATATCATTTATTATTTTATCTGGTTGTATGGAAGTTTTAAACCTTTGTTCTCTGAGTCTAATAATGAACTAACTATTTTTTCATGTAATATTTTGGTTGTCAAGGCAATAGGACTATAATTCTTATTGGTTGAAAATTTGTTACATTGTTAAAAATGGCTACGGTTTTTGATACAAATTTAACAAATATCTTTAATCAGAATGATCACAGTTGCACACCACTATATAAAAATTATACCGATTAGCGCTTTCAAGCCTCACAGCCCATCGTCAGATCGGAATAGGCAGAAATTATTTTAAAACAAATACTTCACCCCTCTCCCCAACCTGCTCACACACAACAAGCTATAATATAAATGACCCTTCCCCACCCCCTAAACCCTGTCCCACGCCATCTGTACAGTTACATATTTTTCTAGCAAATTCCTTGTGTTTCAGTGGTGTGTGTGTGTGTGTGTGTGTGTGTGTGTGTGTGTGTGTGCATCCTTTTAAACTTACCCTACTTCCTCTCCACACACGTGGTTCAGTCACACACCCTTATTTTAAACAATCCAATTAGTACTATGCAATATAATTCTTAATCTTATCTATCTGTCCTCTATCATTTACTTCTTAATCATGTTATAAAATATTTCTTCATTATCAAATTTAATTTTAATATTAATTAAATTGTCTAACCCTTTTTCTCTTTCTTTTAATATTTCTAACTCTTCTCTAAGCTTCCTTTCAACTGTGTTATTTACTACTTTTACAATTTCGTATTCTTCCAAAGGATTAACAAACTTATGGTTGTCTTCTATGAAATGTCTTGCATATAACGAATTGGTTGTTATATTACCTCCTCCACGTTTGTGGTCAGACAACCTGCATACGAATTTTCGTCCTGTCACACCTAGGTACACTTTATTGCAGTCTTTACATTTTAATTTATAAATTCCGCTTTTCTGTAATACTGGAATTTTTTCTATATTCTTATTCCTTATCTTATCAAATACCGTTTCACATTTTTTAATAGCTATATCTACTCCATATTTATTAAAACATTTTATAATTTTTCTAGTATGTGAACCTATGTATGTCAATGACCCTGCATAATCCTTTTGTTCTGGTTCTATTTTAGCTTTTTGTATGTTAACACTTTTCATAACTTTATCCACTATGTTGGTGTTATAATTATTATTCCTTACAATTCCCTTTATCGTTTTTAACTCCCTATCTTTTGATTCTGTCTCTTTTAAACACTCCTGAGCTCTGTAACAAAATGTATTGATTGCCGCCATTTTATATATATATGGGTGGTAAGACTCTCTTGGTATAATTATATCAGAATACGACTCTTTCCTAAATATCCCAAGCTGTAGTTTCACATTATCCTTAATTTCTATGTTCAAATCTAAGTAATTTATTTTCTTACCTCCTATCTCTTCTTTAAATTGTAAGTTTTTATCCTTATTATTTACCTCATTTATAAACTCATGCACTTCTTCTATGCTTCCTTCACAAATTACTAATACATCATCAACATATCTAGACCATAATTTTATATTGTCTTTATACTTAGTGGAAGTTATTAATTGCTTTTCAAAATCATTCATGTATATTTCAGCAAGAATAGGGGATAATGAAGACCCAATAGGTAAAATTTTTTCTGTATATAGAACTTGTTATTAAACCTAAAATAGTTCTGATTTACACATTCTTTAATTACTTTCATCAACTGCTTTTTATACCTGTATTCTCCCATATTATTATCGTTTATTAACGTAATAACTTTATTTACTGTGATATTGGTAAACATGTCCTTAACATCCAGTGATATCAATTTTGTATTTACATTAATCCTAATATTTTCTAATTTTTCTATCAATTTTACATTATTCTCTATGTTGTATTTTGTCCCAAATTCATATTTCTCTTTCAGTACTCTGCTAACTTCCTTTGATAATTTATAAACAGGTGCATTAATAAAAGAAACAATCGGTCTAATTGGTTTTCCTTCTTTATGTATCTTAACCTGACTTTTAAAAGTTGGTGCTGTTGGATTACTTTCCAATAAATACTTTTTCTTATTTTCTTCTATAAATGTTATCTGTTTCATCGTTTGTTTTATCCTTGACTGGTACTTACTTGTATAATCATACTTTATTTCCTCGTATGGTCCTTCCCTTATAAATTCTTCCGTTTTCTTTATGTATTCGTCCTTTCTCAGTAGTACCATTGTATTTCCTTTGTCCGCCTTCGTAACTATAATATCATTTTTCTTTATTTTATTCTTTAGTTTAGTTACAGTTGATTTGATTTTTTGTTCATTTTTTGAATTATACAAACTTTTCTTAAATATTTCATCTACTACATTCCCTACTTCCCACCTTATTCTTTTTTTATCATTTTCATTTCCTAGTTTTTGTATTATGCTTTCGCATTCAATAATCGTTTTTTCTTGATTTAATTCTGGTGGCGGTGCGTATTTTAAGCCTTTTGCTAACATTTCTTTTTCTTCTGTATTGAAATTCACCTCTGTAAGGTTTATTACTCTTTTTTCATAGTTATTCTTAGAGAGGTGTTCCTTTTTTACTTCGTTCTTTCTTATTAATTTATTTAACTTATCTACCATTATTTTATTTTTATTTTCCAATTTCTTTTCTACGTACCCCAAACCAAAATTGTATAATATTTCTTCTAACTCTACATACGAGTATATTCTTAACAATTCTATGTGTCTGTCATATAATTCCCTATTATATCTATTGATTAAGCCGTAGAGTGACCTTATTTCCAGTTTTATCCACAACTTCTCGCTTTGTTCTTTTACTTTTTTGGCTACACTGTTCTTATTTTTAATTTTAACTTGAGCGTACTTTGGGATGACATTATTATCCACACATTGTTTATTAAACCATATTTTACTTAAAACCCTCTTCAATTTAACTTTTAACTTAAGATATTTAAAAACTTTACTTACCTTATTGTTGTCGTTTATTACCTCATTGTTGTTGCCCATTACCTGTAGTCGATTGCACATCTTAACAGACGTTTAATGAAGAAATTTGTGTTAGTGGCTGAAATCACAATCAGAATGATCACAGTTGCACACAAATATATATAAATTATCCCGATTAGCGCTTTCAAGCCTCACAGCCCATCGTCAGATCGGAACAGGCAGAAATTATTTTAAAACAAATACTTCACCCCTCTCCCCAACCCTGCTCACACACAACAAGCTATAATATAAATGACCCTTCCCCACCCCCTAAACCCTGTCCCACGCCATCTGTACAGTTACATATTTTTCTAGAAAATTCCTTGTGTTTCAGTGTTGTGTGTGTGTGTGTGTGAGTGTGTGTGTGTGTGCATCCTTTTAAACTTACCCTACTTCCTCTACACACACGTGGGTCAGTCACAAACCCTTATTTTAAACCATCCAATTAGTACTATGCAATATAATTCTTAATCTTATCTATCTGTCCTCTATCATTACTTCTTAATCATGTTATAAAATATTTCTTCATTATCAAATTTAATTTTAATATTAATTAAATTGTCTAACCCTTTTCCTCTTTCTTTTAATATTTCTAACTCCTCTCTAAACTTCCTTTCAACTGTGTTATTTACTACTTTTACAATTTCGTATTCTTCCAAAGGATTAACAAACTTATGGAAGTTTGTTAACACACTGATGTATTAGTAATTTGGGAAGGAAGCATAGAACAATTGCATGAGTTTATAAATGAGGTAAATAATAAGGATAAAAACTTACAATTTAAAGAAGTGATAGGAGGTAAGAAAATAAATTACTTAGATTTGAACATAGAAATTAAGGATAATGTGAAACTACAGTTTGGGATATTTAGGAAAGAGTCGTATTCTGATATAATTATACCAAGAGAGTCTTACCACCCATAAAGATATAAAATGGCGGCAATCAATACATTTTGTTACAGAGCTCAGAAGTGTTTAAAAGAGACCGAATCAAAAGATAGGGAGTTAAAAACGATAAAGGGAATTGTAAGGAATAATAATTATAACACCAACATAGTGGGTAAAGTTATGAAAAGGGTTAACATACAAAAAGCTAAAACAGAACCAGAACAAAAGAATTATGCAGGGTCATTGACATGCATAGGTTCACATACTAGAAAAATTATAAAATGTTTTAATAAATATGGAGTAGATATAGCTATTAAAAAATGTGAAACGGTATTTGATAAGATAAGGAATAAGAATAAAGAAAAAATTCCAGTATTACAGAAAAGCGGAATTTATAAATTAAAATGTAAAGACTGCAATAAAGTGTACCTAGGTGAGACAGGACGAAAATTCGTATGCAGGTTGTCTGACCACAAACGTGGAGAAGGTAATAGAACAACCAATTCGTTATATGCAAGACATTTCATAGAAGACAACCATAAGTTTGTTAATCCTTTGGAAGAATACGAAATTGTAAAAGTAGTAAATAACACAGTTGAAAGGAAGCTTAGAGACGAGTTAGAAATATTAGAAGAAAGAGAAAAAGGGTTAGACAATTTAATTAATATTAAAATTAAATTTGATAATGAAGAAATATTTTATAACATGATTAAGAAGTAAATGATAGAGGGCAGATAGATAAGATTAAGAATTATATTGCATAGTACTAATTGGATGGTTTAAAATAAGGGTGTGTGACTGACCCACGTGTGTGGAGAGGAAGTAGGGTAAGTTTAAAAGGATACACACACACACACAGACACACACACACACAATACTGAAACACAAGGAATTTGCTAGAAAAATATGTATCAGTACAGATGGCGTGGGACAGGTTTTAGGGGGTGGGGAAGGGTCATTTATATTATAGCTTGTTGTGTGCGAGCAGGGTGGGGGAGAGGGGTGAAGTATTTGTTTTAAAATAATTTCTGCCTATTCCGATCTGACGATGGGCTGTGAGGCTTGAAAGCGCTAATCGGGATAATTGTTATATAGTGGTGTGCAACTGTGATCATTCTGATTGTGATTTCAACCACTAACTCAAATTTCTTCATTAAACGTCTGTTAAGATGTGCAATCGACTACAGGTAATGGGCAACAACAATGAGGGAATAAACGACAACAATAAGGTAAATAAAGTTTTTAAATATCTTAAGTTAAAAGTTAAATTAAAGAGGGTTTTAAGTAAAATATGGTTTAATAAACAATTTCTGGGTAATAATGTCATCCCAAAGTACGCTCAAGTTAAAATTAAAAATAAGAACAGTGTAGCCAAAAAAGTAAAAGAACAAAGCGAGAAGTTGTGGATAAAACTGGAAATAAGGTCACTCTACGGCTTAATCAATAGATATAATAGGGAATTATATGACAGACACATAGAATTGTTAAGAATATACTCGTATGTAGAGTTAGAAGAAATATTATATAATTTTGGTTTGGGGTACGTAAAAAAGAAATTGGAAAATAAAAATAAAAAAATGGTAGATAAGTTAAATAAATTAATAAGAAAGAACGAAGTAAAAAAGGAACACCTCTCTAATAATAACTATGAAAAAAGAGTAATAAACCTTACAGAGGTGAATTTCAATACAGAAGAAAAAGAAATGTTAGCAAAAGGCTTAAAATACGCACCGCCACCAGAATTAAATCAAGAAAAAACGATTATTGAATGCGAAAGCATAATACAAAAACTAGGAAATGAAAATGATAAAAAAAGAATAAGGTGGGAAGTAGGGAATGTAGTAGATAAAATATTTAAGAAAAGTTTGTATAATTCAAAAAATGAACAAAAAATCAAATCAACTGTAACTAAACTAAAGAATAAAATAAAGAAAAATGATATTATAGTTACGAAGGCGGACAAAGGAAATACAATGGTACTACTGAGAAAGGACGAATACATAAAGAAAACGGAAGAATTTATAAGGGAAGGACCATACGAGGAAATAAAGTATGATTATACAAGTAAGTACCAGTCAAGGATAAAACAAATGATGAAACAGATAACATTTATAGAAGAAAATAAGGAAAAGTATTTATTGGAAAGTAATCCAACAGCACCAACTTTTAAAAGTCAGGATAAGATACATAAAGAAGGAAAACCAATTAGACCGATTGTTTCTTTTATTAATGCACCTGTTTATAAATTATCAAAGGAAGTTAGCAGAGTACTGAAAGAGAAATATGAATTTGGGACAAAATACAACATAGAGAATAATGTAAAATTGATAGAAAAATTAGAAAATATTAAGATTAATGTAAATACAAAATTGATATCACTGGATGTTAAGGACATGTTTACCAATATCACAGTAAATAAAGTTATAAAGTTAATAAACGATAATAATATGGGAGAATACAGGTATAAAAAGCAGTTGATGAAAGTAATTAAAAAATGTGTAATTCAGAACTATTTTAGGTTTAATAACAAGTTTTATATACAGAAAAAAGGTTTACCTATGGGGTCTTCATTATCCCCTATTCTTGCTGAAATATACATGAATGATTTTGAAAAGCAATTAATAACTTCCACTAAGTATAAAGACAATATAAAATTATGGTCTAGTTATGTTGATGATGTATTAGTAATTTGGGAAGGAAGCATAGAAGAAGTGCATGAGTTTATAAATGAGGTAAATAATAAGGATAAAAACTTACAATTTAAAGAAGAGATAGGAGGTAAGAAAATAAATTACTTAGATTTGAACATAGAAATTAAGGATAATGTGAAACTACAGTTTGGGATATTTAGGAAAGAGTCGTATTCTGATATAATTATACCAAGAGAGTCTTACCACCCATATAGATATAAAATGGCGGCAATCAATACATTTTGTTACAGAGCTCAGAAGTGTTTAAAAGAGACCGAATCAAAAGATAGGGAGTTAAAAACGATAAAGGGAATTGTAAGGAATAATATTTATAACACCAACATAGTGGATAAAGTTATGAAAAGGGTTAACATACAAAAAGGTAAATTGAACTAGAACAAAAGAATTATGCAGGGTCATTGACATACATAGGTTCACATACTAGAAAAATTATAAAATGTTTTAATAAATATGGAGTAGATATAGCTATTAAAAAATGTGAAACGGTATTTGATAAGATAAGGAATAAGAATATAGAAAAAATTCCAGTATTACAGAAAAGCGGAATTTATAAATTAAAATGTAAAGACTGCAATAAAGTGTACCTAGGTGAGACAGGACGAAAATTCGTATGCAGGTTGTCTGACCACAAACATGGAGAAGGTAATAGAACAACCAATTCGTTATATGCAAGACATTTCATAGAAGACAACCATAAGTTTGTTAATCCTTTGGAAGAATACGAAATTGTAAAAGTAGTAAATAACACAGTTGAAAGGAAGCTTAGAGATGAGTTAGAAATATTAAAAGAAATAGAAAAAGGGTTAGACAATTTAATTAATATTAAAATTAAATTTGATAATGAAGAAATATTTTATAACATGATTAAGAAGTAAATGATAGAGGACAGATAGATAAGATTAAGAATTATATTGCATAGTACTAATTGGATGGTTTAAAATAAGGGTGTGTGACTGACCCACGTGTGTGGAGAGGAAGTAGGGTAAGTTTAAAAGGATGCACACACACGCACACACACACACACACACACACACACACACACAACACTGAAACACAAGGAATTTGCTAGAAAAATATGTAACTGTACAGATGGCGTGGGACAGGGTTTAGGGGGTGGGGAAGGGTCATTTATATTATAGCTTGTTGTGTGTGAGCAGGGTTGGGGAGAGGGGTAAAGTATTTGTTTTAAAATAATTTCTGCCTATTCCGATCTGACGATGGGCTGTGAGGCTTGAAAGCGCTAATCGGGATAATTGTTATATAGTGGTGTGCAACTGTGATCATTCTGATTGTGATTTCAACCACTAACTCAAATTTCTTCATTAAACGTCTGTTAAGATGTGCAATCGACTACAGGTAATGGGCAACAACAATGAGGTAATAAACGACAACAATAAGGTAAGTAAAGTTTTTAAATATCTTAAGTTAAAAGTTAAATTGAAGAGGGTTTTAAGTAAAATATGGTTTAATAAACAATGTCTGGATAATAATGTCATCCCAAAGTACGCTCAAGTTAAAATTAAAAATAAGAACAGTGTAGCCAAAAAAGTAAAAGAACAAAGAGAGAAGTTGTGGATAACACTGGAAATAAGGTCACTCTACGGCTTAATCAATAGATATAATAGGGAATTATATGAAAGACACATAGAATTGTTAAGAATATACTCGTATGTAGAGTTAGAAGAAATATTATATAATTTTGGTTTGGGGTACGTAGAAAAGAAATTGGAAAAGAAAAATAAAAAATGGTAGATAAGTTAAATAAATTAATAAGAAAGAACGAAGTAAAAAAGGAACACCTCTCTAAGAATAACTATGAAAAAAGAGTAATAAACCTTACAGAGGTGAATTTCAATACAGAAGAAAAAGAAATGTTAGCAAAAGGCTTAAAATACGCACCGCCACCAGAATTAAATCAAGAAAAAACGATTATTGAATGCGAAAGCATAATACAAAAACTAGGAAATGAAAATGATAAAAAAAGAATAAGGTGGGAAGTAGGGAATGTAGTAGATAAAATATTTAAGAAAAGTTTGTATAATTCAAAAAATGAACAAAAAATCAAATCAACTGTAACTAAACTAAAGAATAAAATAAAGAAAAATGATATTATAGTTACGAAGGCGGACAAAGGAAATACAATGGTATTACTGAGAAAGGACGAATACATAAAGAAAACGGAAGAATTTATAAGGGAAGGACCATACGAGGAAATAAAGTATGATTATACAAGTAAGTACCAGTCAAGGATAAAACAAATGATGAAACAGATAACATTTATAGAAGAAAATAAGAAAAAGTATATACTGGAAAGTAATCCAACAGCACCAACTTTTAAAAGTCAGGATAAGATACATAAAGAAGGAAAACCAATTAGACCGATTGTTTCTTTTATTAATGCACCAGTTTATAAATTATCAAAGGAAGTTAGCAGAGTACTGAAAGAGAAATATGAATTTGGGACAAAATACAACATAGAGAATAATGTAAAATTGATAGAAAAATTAGAAAATATTAGGATTAATGTAAATACAAAATTGATATCACTGGATGTTAACGACATGTTTACCAATATCACAGTAAATAAAGTTATAAAGTTAATAAACGATAATAATATGGGAGAATACAGGTATAAAAAGCAGTTGATGAAAGTAATTAAAGAATGTGTAAATCAGAACTATTTTAGGTTTAATAACAAGTTTTATATACAGAAAAAAGGTTTACCTATGGGGTCTTCATTATCCCCTATTCTTGCTGAAATATACATGAATGATTTTGAAAAGCAATTAATAACTTCCACTAAGTATAAAGACAATATAAAATTATGGTCTAGATATGTTGATGATGTATTAGTAATTTGGGAAGGAAGCATAGAAGAAGTGCATGAGTTTATAAATGAGGTAAATAATAAGGATAAAAACTTACAATTTAAAGAAGAGATAGGAGGTAAGAAAATAAATTACTTAGATTTGAACATAGAAATTAAGGATAATGTGAAACTACAGTTTGGGATATTTAGGAAAGAGTCGTATTCTGATATAATTATACCAAGAGAGTCTTACCACCCATATAGATATAAAATGGCGGCAATCAATACATTTTGTTACAGAGCTCAGAAGTGTTTAAAAGAGACCGAATCAAAAGATAGGGAGTTAAAAACGATAAAGGGAATTGTAAGGAATAATATTTATAACACCAACATAGTGGATAAAGTTATGAAAAGGGTTAACATACAAAAAGGTAAATTGAACTAGAACAAAAGAATTATGCAGGGTCATTGACATACATAGGTTCACATACTAGAAAAATTATAAAATGTTTTAATAAATATGGAGTAGATATAGCTATTAAAAAATGTGAAACGGTATTTGATAAGATAAGGAATAAGAATATAGAAAAAATTCCAGTATTACAGAAAAGCGGAATTTATAAATTAAAATGTAAAGACTGCAATAAAGTGTACCTAGGTGAGACAGGACGAAAATTCGTATGCAGGTTGTCTGACCACAAACATGGAGAAGGTAATAGAACAACCAATTCGTTATATGCAAGACATTTCATAGAAGACAACCATAAGTTTGTTAATCCTTTGGAAGAATACGAAATTGTAAAAGTAGTAAATAACACAGTTGAAAGGAAGCTTAGAGATGAGTTAGAAATATTAAAAGAAATAGAAAAAGGGTTAGACAATTTAATTAATATTAAAATTAAATTTGATAATGAAGAAATATTTTATAACATGATTAAGAAGTAAATGATAGAGGACAGATAGATAAGATTAAGAATTATATTGCATAGTACTAATTGGATGGTTTAAAATAAGGGTGTGTGACTGACCCACGTGTGTGGAGAGGAAGTAGGGTAAGTTTAAAAGGATGCACACACACGCACACACACACACACACACACACACACACACACACACAACACTGAAACACAAGGAATTTGCTAGAAAAATATGTAACTGTACAGATGGCGTGGGACAGGGTTTAGGGGGTGGGGAAGGGTCATTTATATTATAGCTTGTTGTGTGTGAGCAGGGTTGGGGAGAGGGGTAAAGTATTTGTTTTAAAATAATTTCTGCCTATTCCGATCTGACGATGGGCTGTGAGGCTTGAAAGCGCTAATCGGGATAATTGTTATATAGTGGTGTGCAACTGTGATCATTCTGATTGTGATTTCAACCACTAACTCAAATTTCTTCATTAAACGTCTGTTAAGATGTGCAATCGACTACAGGTAATGGGCAACAACAATGAGGTAATAAACGACAACAATAAGGTAAGTAAAGATTTTAAATATCTTAAGTTAAAAGTTAAATTGAAGAGGGTTTTAAGTAAAATATGGTTTTATAAACAATGTCTGGATAATAATGTCATCCCAAAGTACGCTCAAGTTAAAATTAAAAATAAGAACAGTGTAGCTAAAAAAGTAAAAGAACAAAGCGAGAAGTTGTGGATAAAACTGGAAATAAGGTCACTCTACGGCTTAATCAATAGATATAATAGGGAATTATATGAAAGACACATAGAATTGTTAAGAATATACTCGTATGTAGAGTTAGAAGAAATATTATATAATTTTGGTTTGGGGTACGTAGAAAAGAAATTGGAAAAGAAAAATAAAAAATGGTAGATAAGTTAAATAAATTAATAAGAAAGAACGAAGTAAAAAAGGAACACCTCTCTAAGAATAACTATGAAAAAAGAGTAATAAACCTTACAGAGGTGAATTTCAATACAGAAGAAAAAGAAATGTTAGCAAAAGGCTTAAAATACGCACCGCCACCAGAATTAAATCAAGAAAAAACGATTATTGAATGCGAAAGCATAATACAAAAACTAGGAAATGAAAATGATAAAAAAAGAATAAGGTGGGAAGTAGGGAATGTAGTAGATAAAATATTTAAGAAAAGTTTGTATAATTCAAAAAATGAACAAAAAATCAAATCAACTGTAACTAAACTAAAGAATAAAATAAAGAAAAATGATATTATAGTTACGAAGGCGGACAAAGGAAATACAATGGTATTACTGAGAAAGGACGAATACATAAAGAAAACGGAAGAATTTATAAGGGAAGGACCATACGAGGAAATAAAGTATGATTATACAAGTAAGTACCAGTCAAGGATAAAACAAATGATGAAACAGATAACATTTATAGAAGAAAATAAGAAAAAGTATATACTGGAAAGTAATCCAACAGCACCAACTTTTAAAAGTCAGGATAAGATACATAAAGAAGGAAAACCAATTAGACCGATTGTTTCTTTTATTAATGCACCAGTTTATAAATTATCAAAGGAAGTTAGCAGAGTACTGAAAGAGAAATATGAATTTGGGACAAAATACAACATAGAGAATAATGTAAAATTGATAGAAAAATTAGAAAATATTAGGATTAATGTAAATACAAAATTGATATCACTGGATGTTAACGACATGTTTACCAATATCACAGTAAATAAAGTTATAAAGTTAATAAACGATAATAATATGGGAGAATACAGGTATAAAAAGCAGTTGATGAAAGTAATTAAAGAATGTGTAAATCAGAACTATTTTAGGTTTAATAACAAGTTTTATATACAGGAAAAAGGTTTACCTATGGGGTCTTCATTATCCCCTATTCTTGCTGAAATATACATGAATGATTTTGAAAAGCAATTAATAACTTCCACTAAGTATAAAGACAATATAAAATTATGGTCTAGATATGTTGATGATGTATTAGTAATTTGGGAAGGAAGCATAGAAGAAGTGCATGAGTTTATAAATGAGGTAAATAATAAGGATAAAAACTTACAATTTAAAGAAGAGATAGGAGGTAAGAAAATAAATTACTTAGATTTGAACATAGAAATTAAGGATAATGTGAAACTACAGTTTGGGATATTTAGGAAAGAGTCGTATTCTGATATAATTATACCAAGAGAGTCTTACCACCCATATAGATATAAAATGGCGGCAATCAATACATTTTGTTACAGAGCTCAGAAGTGTTTAAAAGAGACCGAATCAAAAGATAGGGAGTTAAAAACGATAAAGGGAATTGTAAGGAATAATATTTATAACACCAACATAGTGGATAAAGTTATGAAAAGGGTTAACATACAAAAAGGTAAATTGAACTAGAACAAAAGAATTATGCAGGGTCATTGACATACATAGGTTCACATACTAGAAAAATTATAAAATGTTTTAATAAATATGGAGTAGATATAGCTATTAAAAAATGTGAAACGGTATTTGATAAGATAAGGAATAAGAATATAGAAAAAATTCCAGTATTACAGAAAAGCGGAATTTATAAATTAAAATGTAAAGACTGCAATAAAGTGTACCTAGGTGAGACAGGACGAAAATTCGTATGCAGGTTGTCTGACCACAAACATGGAGAAGGTAATAGAACAACCAATTCGTTATATGCAAGACATTTCATAGAAGACAACCATAAGTTTGTTAATCCTTTGGAAGAATACGAAATTGTAAAAGTAGTAAATAACACAGTTGAAAGGAAGCTTAGAGATGAGTTAGAAATATTAAAAGAAATAGAAAAAGGGTTAGACAATTTAATTAATATTAAAATTAAATTTGATAATGAAGAAATATTTTCTAACATGATTAAGAAGTAAATGATAGAGGACAGATAGATAAGATTAAGAATTATATTGCATAGTACTAATTGGATGGTTTAAAATAAGGGTGTGTGACTGACCCACGTGTGTGGAGAGGAAGTAGGGTAAGTTTAAAAGGATGCACACACACGCACACACACACACACACACACACACACACACAACACTGAAACACAAGGAATTTGCTAGAAAAATATGTAACTGTACAGATGGCGTGGGACAGGGTTTAGGGGGTGGGGAAGGGTCATTTATATTATAGCTTGTTGTGTGTGAGCAGGGTTGGGGAGAGGGGTAAAGTATTTGTTTTAAAATAATTTCTGCCTATTCCGATCTGACGATGGGCTGTGAGGCTTGAAAGCGCTAATCGGGATAATTGTTATATAGTGGTGTGCAACTGTGATCATTCTGATTGTGATTTCAACCACTAACTCAAATTTCTTCATTAAACGTCTGTTAAGATGTGCAATCGACTACAGGTAATGGGCAACAACAATGAGGTAATAAACGACAACAATAAGGTAAGTAAAGATTTTAAATATCTTAAGTTAAAAGTTAAATTGAAGAGGGTTTTAAGTAAAATATGGTTTTATAAACAATGTCTGGATAATAATGTCATCCCAAAGTACGCTCAAGTTAAAATTAAAAATAAGAACAGTGTAGCCAAAAAAGTAAAAGAACAAAGCGAGAAGTTGTGGATAAAACTGGAAATAAGGTCACTCTACGGCTTAATCAATAGATATAATAGGGAATTATATGAAAGACACATAGAATTGTTAAGAATATACTCGTATGTAGAGTTAGAAGAAATATTATATAATTTTGGTTTGGGGTACGTAGAAAAGAAATTGGAAAAGAAAAATAAAAAATGGTAGATAAGTTAAATAAATTAATAAGAAAGAACGAAGTAAAAAAGGAACACCTCTCTAAGAATAACTATGAAAAAAGAGTAATAAACCTTACAGAGGTGAATTTCAATACAGAAGAAAAAGAAATGTTAGCAAAAGGCTTAAAATACGCACCGCCACCAGAATTAAATCAAGAAAAAACGATTATTGAATGCGAAAGCATAATACAAAAACTAGGAAATGAAAATGATAAAAAAAGAATAAGGTGGGAAGTAGGGAATGTAGTAGATAAAATATTTAAGAAAAGTTTGTATAATTCAAAAAATGAACAAAAAATCAAATCAACTGTAACTAAACTAAAGAATAAAATAAAGAAAAATGATATTATAGTTACGAAGGCGGACAAAGGAAATACAATGGTATTACTGAGAAAGGACGAATACATAAAGAAAACGGAAGAATTTATAAGGGAAGGACCATACGAGGAAATAAAGTATGATTATACAAGTAAGTACCAGTCAAGGATAAAACAAATGATGAAACAGATAACATTTATAGAAGAAAATAAGAAAAAGTATATACTGGAAAGTAATCCAACAGCACCAACTTTTAAAAGTCAGGATAAGATACATAAAGAAGGAAAACCAATTAGACCGATTGTTTCTTTTATTAATGCACCAGTTTATAAATTATCAAAGGAAGTTAGCAGAGTACTGAAAGAGAAATATGAATTTGGGACAAAATACAACATAGAGAATAATGTAAAATTGATAGAAAAATTAGAAAATATTAGGATTAATGTAAATACAAAATTGATATCACTGGATGTTAACGACATGTTTACCAATATCACAGTAAATAAAGTTATAAAGTTAATAAACGATAATAATATGGGAGAATACAGGTATAAAAAGCAGTTGATGAAAGTAATTAAAGAATGTGTAAATCAGAACTATTTTAGGTTTAATAACAAGTTGTATATACAGAAAAAAGGTTTACCTATGGGGTCTTCATTATCCCCTATTCTTGCTGAAATATACATGAATGATTTTGAAAAGCAATTAATAACTTCCACTAAGTATAAAGACAATATAAAATTATGGTCTAGATATGTTGATGATGTATTAGTAATTTGGGAAGGAAGCATAGAAGAAGTGCATGAGTTTATAAATGAGGTAAATAATAAGGATAAAAACTTACAATTTAAAGAAGAGATATTAGGTAAGAAAATAAATTACTTAGATTTGAACATAGAAATTAAGGATAATGTGAAACTACAGTTTGGGATATTTAGGAAAGAGTCGTATTCTGATATAATTATACCAAGAGAGTCTTACCACCCATATAGATATAAAATGGCGGCAATCAATACATTTTGTTACAGAGCTCAGAAGTGTTTAAAAGAGACCGAATCAAAAGATAGGGAGTTAAAAACGATAAAGGGAATTGTAAGGAATAATAATTATAACACCAACATAGTGGATAAAGTTATGAAAAGGGTTAACATACAAAAAGCTAAAATAGAACCAGAACAAAAGAATTATGCAGGGTCAGTGATATACATAGGTTCACATACTAGAAAAATTATAAAATGTTTTAATAAATATGGAGTAGATATAGCTATTAAAAAATGTGAAACGGTATTTGATAAGATAAGGAATAAAGTTAAGAAAAATATGTAACTGTACAGATGGCGTGGGACAGGGTTTAGGGGGTGGGGAAGGGTCATTTATATTATAGCTTGTTGTGTGTGAGCAGGGTTGGGAAGAGGGGTGAAGTATTTGTTTTAAAATAATTTCTGCCTATTCCGATCTGACGATGGGCTGTGAGGCTTGAAAGCGCTAATCGGGATAATTTTTATATAGTGGTGTGCAACTGTGATCATTCTGATTGTGATTTCAACCACTAACACAAATTTCTTCATTAAATATCTTTAAATTAGTATAATCTTTTTACACTATTTTTAATCATAAAGATAATAACATCATTGTCTTGCTTTCTTTACATAAATTAATTTGAAATCAAATATGAATGTACTTACAGAGTTACAATTTCAACAATTTTGTTTTCTATCGTTAATTAATGAAAAACTAATTATTTTGTATACATTTTGTTTCTTTAAAACTATATAATCAAAACTAATATGATAATATACATGGTACCATTATTTACTACTGTTTTAATATCTAATTTTTTAAGTTCTTAATGTTACTATAGGCTTTTAAGGCCTAGTTTTTCTAACTTTCTTTAAACATTTATAATAATACATTCCTTTGTTTTTATTAACCTTGCACACCTGACAATGCAAATACAATGAACTAAATCAACTAATACACAACATTTGATAAGTCGTAATCATTTTCAAACATAATATAACTCTTTTTAAACATTTTCTACAAATACCATTTTACTTCCATGTTCCTTAAGGAAATGGAAGTATGGTGATGGCAAAAAAATCGTGTTCGAGATTATTGC
This sequence comes from Magicicada septendecula, assembly GCA_034769895.1. Taxonomy (NCBI): domain Eukaryota; kingdom Metazoa; phylum Arthropoda; class Insecta; order Hemiptera; family Cicadidae; genus Magicicada; species Magicicada septendecula. The sequence goes on from CM068368.1 coordinate 141,808,882, forward strand.
AGATTCTGATTGTACTACACTCAAAACATGAAAAAAAGTCGTTTTTCGAAAAGTGTCTGTGTGTGTGTCTGTCTGTCTATGTGTAGATTTTTTTTCTATGGCAAACGATAACAGCCGCAAATTCAAACAGAATCAAATAATGTTTTGCATACAGCCCTCATTTTTAGAGTACTCACGACCTATTGTTTTTGGTGAAGATCGGTTGAAGGCAAGGGGTAGTTTACCTGCAACGGTTTTTTTTTATCAAGGGTAATTTTTTTTTGGCAAACGATAACAGCCGCAAATTCAAACAAAATTAAATAATGTTTCGCATACAGCCCTGAATTATAGAGTTCTCAAGACCTATTGATTTTGGTGAAGATCGGTTAAGGGAAAGGGGTAGTTTACCTACAACGTTTTATGTTTTAACAAGGGTATTTTCTATGGCAAACGATAACAGCCGCAAATTCACACAGAATCAAAAGATTATTTGCATACAGCCCTAAATTGCAGAGTTCTCAAGACTTATGTTTTTGGTAAAGATCGGTTAAGGGAAATGGGTAGTTTACCAGCAGCGTTTTTTTATCAAGGGTATTTTCTATGGCAAACGATAACAGCCGCAAATTCAAACAGAATCAAATAATTTTTTGCATTCAGCCGTGATTTGTAGAGTACTCAAGACCTGTTGTTTTCGGTGAAGATCGGTTAAGGGGAAGGGGTAGTTTACCTGCAACCTTTTACGTTTTAACAAGAGTAAAGTACTTGAAAATTCATTTAAGCTTTTTCAAAAAATGGTAATTGTTGAAAATAAAATAATTTTGTTGCCAGGCAATAAAATTATAATTTTTTCAATTTAATGTAAATCATTTATAAGAGAAAATATATCGTGCTTGGCAGGCAAGCGTATCTCAGTTATGTACTGTTTACGTTTCCATTTTATTTCAATACATAACATACACTCTTTATTTTACTAATAATCATTCATTAAACATTTTTTTACTTTTATATTGTTTTTAGTATTTCACAGTATATCTTATCCCTTCTTTTATTAAGTATTAGTTACTCTTAAAATTATATTTTGTTTCTACTACTGACTTCCAGTTAGTATAACATTCATGGTTTCTATACACTTTTAATTTATAGCACTCGCTGTTCACATTCCTTTTATTTCCTTTAAACTAATCACATATCTGAACTTACCATTAAACGTTGTACATTTAAAATAGTTTTATTCTTTTACATTCTATTAGCATTACTGTCATCATCACTAACTAATTTACCTCTATACCCCTAGAGTTTTACATGAAACGATTATTATTTTGTAATTCAGATTTTTTATCTACAGCTTTGTACTTCCACGTTTGTTTATCATATTCTTAATAATCTCGAGAGGTTGGGGAATAATCATAATGTTAAATATGTTTTTCACTCACACCACCAATCAATTGGGTATTGTCTTAGCCTGTCATTGTAGGCCTATAGTCAATATGTTGATATTGATTTTATTTTCTAAATTCGGGCCATCAGTTCTTTCGTAGTTTCTAATGGCAATTGTTTTATCGTTCTGCTACCTTATGTCACGTTACAGTATACACTGTGTTAAGAGAAACAGCTAAACTAATGTGTAGGCAGTACACAAAAAAAAAAAAAAATATTTTCAATATCTTTTGTTGTTTTGTTTATCTGTTAAAAATATAACTTCCTAATCGGTAATAACGTTAGCAACAAAAAACAATTGTTGTATCACGTAGTTTTATAATGTATGATGTATCCCTTACTCAACAAATCTTGTTAATCACCGCTATATTAATCTTAAGCAATGTGTAGTCTAGTAAGCAACTGAATATATTATATTTGCAAAAAGCGTTTAGAGCCTAGACATTACAATGCAGGAACAACTATTGGATACATATAACAACAAGAATGAAATCAAGTTGGATGCAATATGCGAGCATTTCTTCTCTGCACTATAACGTCCAATAGTCTACGTGACTACAATACTGGAGAAGTGCGGCGATTGCACTTAAGGCTACAATTTCTTCTCAGCGAATGAACTTAGTTATATCAAACTAGTAGAGCTGAGAATACGGGAGGACAATGCAGTATGGTTTCCACGCAAAATAGAGCATACAAGGAAAAGGTCAAAAGTGTGTAATCTCATTTAGAATACATTTAATTAGAAAACTTAATAAGACGTCTAAAACTTAATAAGACGGGATATTTACTTAACCTTGTAATAAACTTCTTACAGCACAGAGATTTCCGGGTAAGAGTGAATGACATATTATCAGACAAATATAAAATCTCAAACGGAGTGCCACAGGGTTCTCCATTTACTGCCAGTCTCTTTTTAATTGCCGTTAACGAAATTTCTTCTGTAATATCAAAGCCCATCCAAAAATGTCTTTTCGCCGACAATTTAACGCTTTTGTGCAAAGGAATCTACATTCAGTCCACTACGGACTGCATTCAGGAAACACTCAATAAATTAACTAACTGGGCGTAAAACACGGATCTTAAGTTTTTCGGAATCAAAATCTGAATATATAATTTTTTCTCGCATCAGAAGACCACATTCAAGAAATATAAATTTGGCACTTGGAACCAAAGATATTAGACGATCATATCAAATAAAAATATTAGGTCTCACGTTCGACCAGCGACTCACATGGGGTACTCACATAAGGACTTTAAAAGGTGAATGTTTAAGGAGAATGAACCTTATTAAATCAATCGCATCATGCAACTGGGGTGCCAGCAAAGACGTAATCATGAACCCCTACGAAGCCTTTATAAGGTAAAAAATGGATTACTGAGCAATAATATATGACTCAGCTAAACAAACCATTTTAAAATCTCTGGAGACTATACATATATCCGCCCTACGCCTGGCCCTAGGAGCGTTTAGAACTAGCCCTATTAACAGCATTCTAGCCGAGTCTCATAAATATCCGCTTAGAATAAGAAGAATAAAACTCTGTCTGTCATTTGCCACAAGAGCAGCTTCAAATCCTGATAACCCTGTAAGTCTTAATGTGTTCTCAAATATGAACAGCGACAAATTTGCTAAACCCCCAAACCTACCCAAACCATTTTATGAACGTATTAATATCTACCTACGGAAATTAAACACTCATTTTCCTTCTGTTTTTACCCAGCAACATCCACCAGAGCCTCCTTGGTGTCGTAAACCTCTCAAATTTGATAACATAATCTCAGAATCCCGAAAAGCTACTACAACTCCGTACATTTTCTTGTTTAAGTTCTACGAAAAACTTGATAAATACACAAAGTACACTCGTATGTTCACGGATGGTTCTCGCACAGACGGAAACAATGGATGTGCGGTAATATTATCTGGACATGAATACTTATTCAGGTTAAACAGCGTCTGCTCGGTTTTTTTCTGCGAAGCATATGCAATTCGTTCAGCACTGGAAATAATAAAAGAATCCATGGGCTCCAAGTATATTATCTTCTCAGATTCTCGAAGTGTTTTAGATAGTCTACAGCAGGAGGACAGCAAAGAACCCATTATTCTAGACATAAGTAACATAACCCTTGATATCTCAACTAGACAGTGCAAGGAAATTATTTTGAGTTGGATACCATCACACATCGGAATTAAGGTCAACGAGATGGCTGATAGGGCTGCGAAAACTGCTACGTCGAGTCGAGTCGTCGTCGTCGAGTAAGAAATATCTGCATTTAAAACTTCTGGAGCACTGGAATGATGAATGGCTTAAGTCACCACCGCCAAGCTATTCCGAGTGAGGAAAAATATTTACGAGCAGCACTCATTTGCTACAGACTCCAGGAGAAATCAAGTGGTCATAACAAGACTCCGCATCGGCCACACGCTACTGACTCACAAGTATATTTTCACAAGAGAGCCTCCTGCGAGATGTAATTAATCGCTGTGGCACGGTTTTGTCAGCTTTCCATCTTGTTTCAGAGTGCCCTGCTCTTCAACATCTACGAAGCAAATTTAATATCTCTGCAGATGTGCGAAAAAGTTTAAATGACAAGACTGCAGTCGTCAACATACTTCTCCTATTAAAGGAGATTCAGTTGTTAACAGCAATATAGGTACGAACTAAGAAAATTATAAGAACATTAAAAATGTGTAATTAAGTTAATGGACTGATATGTTATTATGACTTATTTTTATATAGTTGTTATATTTTGTTACTTAGTGTTATATTTATTATACGTACACTTAGTTATATTTATTTATGTGCATGATGTGTATTTATATTGCTTGTGTTGTGGGGGGTTAATATTTCTCATTTTATTTTGCATCAGTTAAACTAATACTGTTATTTGTTAAATATTTGTATCTATCTCATTTGTTTACACTAGTTGGTATTTAAACAAATATTTACTATATATTAATACAACTGTTTAAGAATCTGTAAAAATTCATTTTTGTGGTCGCTAATGACCGTTGCTGTTGCAGGAACCTTATAAATAAATAAAAAAATAAAAAAAGCATTGTAATAATGTTACCAAAAAATAAATAGAAACCTAAACTTAAAAATTGAACGTTAAGTTAATTAGCCACTTTAAAAAAACATGTAGCAATAAAATAAACATAACAAAATTTAAAAAAACATTTATTTATATTATAGTATTTCATAAGAAGAGTTTGATTTCCAAAAAAAGTAGACATGTTTGGGATTGGGTGTGGTCGGTGGAAGAAAAGAAACTACTGAATAAACCAATTTGCTATGCTTTTAAATACTTGAAAAAAGTCTTAATTTTTACGACTTTAGAAATCTTTATAGTTGTAAAAGACGTTTTACTTGACTACCAGAATAAGATGTCTGAAGAAGTTAAATGTCGAAATAAGATGTAAGGGTGTCTCTGTACTTTAGATTCAGGTGACGAAATGTTGAGACATAGCTGCTTATGTACACTGGGTAGGAGATTAATGTTTGCAAAAAATTTTAGGGGTATAAAATAAGAAGTGGTATATCAGTGAAATATTATTGCGTTCAGATTCTAATTAAAGATTCAGTTTTTTTTTTTTTTTTGAGAAACTGATTGTAATTTAAAAGTCAGTGCGCTTATTTTGGAAATTAAGATAAACATGAATGTGAACAAAAAGATAACTAAAGAGATGTAGTACAAGATGAGACAAGACATTCAATGAACTGGGAAGTGTAAAGTAGAGGCAGTAAAAGTTATTAGATAATTACTGGGTAACATAGTGTTAGGGGATGGAAGAGTTACAAAGACATTAAGGCTAGTGTAGAAAAGGCAAAGTAGCTTTTATGAAAAAGATTCCTTATTGCAAAAATCTGGAAAGAAGAACAGTTACACAGTTTTAAGACACGGCATTCGATAAGAATGAAAAGGATTTTTGAAAGGATAGAGCGTGAAGAAGTTACGTAATCAATAAGATTGTTAAAGGACTTTATCAGAAAGAAGCATTGGTTGATGGGGCAATTAATTTGGCATAATTACTACATGACTAGTTTATTACAAGGAAAGGTTGATGAGATAAATGCGAATGAAAAGGTAAGATAATTATTTTCACACACACTTGATCACTCTTTGATTACGTGGCTGTGTAGTAAGTATATTGAGGTTGCAAAAATAAGGTTCTATCAGCTTTGAAGGAGAAGAAGCAAAATGTTGACGGTGAAATATCGTGACTCCTACAATTATTATTTTTACGTGATTCTCAAAATTGTGTTTTGACTAGTTTTGCAAAGTCACTTCTTTCTTGGCTAGGGACTGAATATTTTCTTTAGACATACTTCTAATTACATGGACGTAATATTTTTTATCGTGCAGTGTATTCACTAGGGCGAAATAATTATACAATCTACCTCCAAACAGTTTTATCGTCAGAATCGGTGTTCAATAGCGCGTAAAGGTTGTAAAACAAAATTATTGTTACCAACATTTTTATTACACATATTAAAACAAAACCCACATCCAAATTGGAAAAGTTTAATTTTGTTGTTGTGTGTTTGTTTACATAATTTCTTATACGGCTTAAATATAATCATTAGTAACGACGGTTTTACAACTTATCTCACCTGCGATTGTTATTCTGGAATTTTACATTTTTTCATTTTATTGTTCTCATAAAAGTCTAGGAATTTTCTTATCGTAATGTAACAATTGTATAGGTAGCTCGTATTATGTATTTTTGGTTTCAGGAAAACAACATAAAATATGAACGAAACACAAAAAACAAAATTTTTGGGACTCCTACAGTGTAATTCCATAAGACGTTTGTAATTAAAAAAAAAAAACAGTTTTTACGTATATAGTTTTATTATTTTAAAATTAAATCTAAGAATGTAGCCTTCTCCTGAGAAAAGTGAAATTTTTAAAAATTAAAATTAGAGTTATAAATGTAACGAGAGTCTCTGATATGATTTTTAATCTATTTTCTCACGTGGTTATGATGTGCATTACAAACACCTGAGTTTCTTCATTAAGGTGTTTGCTAATATTCCAATTTATAATTAAATACTCTGTTAATCAATAATGTTTAAAATTATAAGTCACTTTAAGTAAATAGTTAACTCTATGTGTTTCTCGAGCTTTCACGGCCTGCCTTATAATTATTAAAAATACTATCTGGGCTGTAAGGCCGTGATCCGGTAACGACAAGTATAAGGTGTACGTCAGTACAACCACAGTACTGTGGCAAAGACCTTGTCTGTGCTTGTACTGACCTACACCTTGTCAGTGTTCTTAGAGTCCTTACCACTAGAGATGAGCTCCATAGGTGGGGCCGAAAAATCAGATCGATCAATTAACAAATATCGGCATGAAGAAATTGAAAGACCACGGCTTTACAGCCCGCAAAGTAGCTTTAATAATTATAGTTTACTCCATGTTTTTTGAAGTATGTAATCACATTAGAAATAGGTCTTTGTCTCGTGAAGATCAGAAATCCTCCTTAAAAACGTTTCGTCCTTTTATATAACTTTTATTGACATCAGTTTAACTCTGTACTTCACTGCGCATACGTTTTAATCGTAAAATTGCTTAGTGTGCTACCATGCAGTAATAGGAACTTAAAGGCGCTCAATCATGTTAACAAAAGGTACCGTTAAATTTAAATTTTGTTGCTACTATTCGTTCAACGCGTTTTAATGCATTTGCTATATTTATTGAGAAACTGAAATTTCTTTGAAAATGTGAATTTTATGAAGTCTGATATTGATGGTCAGGTGAACTCTTTTTAGTTACATGAGTGTTTCTTTCTGCTTGAAACCACTGAAAGATTTCAATACATTTTAAAGTTTGATGACCGGGCTTAAAGTACTTTTACCATACAAGCCTACCGTACCAATATCATATTTCACAGCACATTAATTACAGCCTATTGCAACTATATTACAATCGCATTACATAATGCAATGTGACGCTTATTCTCAACTGTCGACGGTTATAGGAACGTGACGCCTTAGTTTTACAACAAGCATTGTTCACTCATTGGATAACTCATTGGTAATTCTAGTTAAAGTGTTTACTTTAACTTTAATTGCGTATTTTAATTTTGATTACCGTCTACAAATGCACAGTACATTAAGAGATTCATCAATATCTTTTTATACTTAGTTACATGTAAACATTGTAGTAGCTTTACGTTATACAATGTTGCTTTCACATGAAAAACTTTTTGATAATTTTTCTGTTTGTAAATAACTTCTCATACGTGTTGTAATAATTAGGTCAAATTCCTTCCATGTCTTAAAATAAGGTGACGTCTTATTCACAACTATTGACAAGTAGAACCTCTATTTTTTAAGGAATTAAACGCAGATGATTACTAATTAGTGTTCTAATTTTACAATATTTAGTTTTATTTGTTGACACTTGACTTAATCGATATAGTTTGTCATCCTACCTCCATGTTTACGCACTCTTGCGTTATGCAGTTAACACATATATTTCTGAATGAGTGTGACGTTATAATTTTCAATTGTTTTCTTTCTCTTTTGTTTGTTCTGTATGTTGCAAGTATCTCGTTACGTGTGGTACTTTTTAAGACTTTATATGTGGATGAATTATTTGTATAGGATTGTGTTACATATGCAGTTAAATTTGTTTTAATAAAAAGAAAATATTTTCATTTTCCGTAGTTTAATATCTTGAATATTGTGGCAAATGTTTTATTTCAAGCGAAGCTTGAAAGTTCGAAAAAATTGTATCACAGACTCTTACAAATAAATAAATCAGTATTAAATACCACCAAGCATACGTAATAACAAGTATAACCTACGCAAAATGAGAAAATTGATGACGCAATTTTCTTACTTATTTAGTTCGACTGTAACTAAAATGTAAATTCCATTTTCATAAAACAAATTTTAAATTAAAATAACAGTAACAAATCATATTATAATGATATCAAACAGCTCAATGTAACAAAATATTGTAGTGTAACATATTTGCAATACTGTTAATTATTTTAAATACAGGGCGATTTTAAATTCGACCCAATTCAGATATTTTTGTCCGAAATATTTATGGTTAACATCAGACAATTTGACAAATTTCATTCAACGCGGTTGATTGATGTGGCCTCCATTTTATAAATGTATTTTATATATACACTTTTACATACCAGTATGTAAAGCTTCACACGCGCACGCAAGTACCAATAACGATTGTACATATGATATCACAGTACGGTTGCTGCGAACGACAGAAAAGTGACTGCATGAGGGCACTTAATTTAAAATTATTTAAATAACTTACAAATGTTTAACTTACTAAGAAATGTGTACGTATTTGTTTGTTATTTACACATTTTTATTTATCTATGCATAGAAACACACGCGCGCTTATATACAATTAAAATATGTTTGTGAGAGATGGTCTAAACTATATGTAAAAAGAAATCGATAGTAGAAAATAATGAGGTGACCATAAGTTTTACTGAATACACGTAATTTGTCGTCTTCAAAGACAGAATTTTTCTGGGAGCTTGGAAAACGCTAATAGGCAGGTAAAAAGAAAAATTAATTTTAAACACGTAAATAGAAAAACAACCTAAATATATCTTTGAAATCAGTGGATTTGTAGATTTTTAGACTCTTTTTTATGCCTCTAGGGCATTTTATGTGTTATCCTTTCGGAAACGGCGTCATGACATAGCCATTATCTTGATCGTGTTGTATGATTTCATCCTTTGTAGGCTTAATTTCGATGCCTTCAATTCAACGAGTTGTTTAATCACCGAGGTGGTTTCTCACAATTAATCAAGTTCTTGATTAATCTTTCACAACCACATTATTTCTGACACTATGTGTGTATACCTACATGTTCGTTTGTGTATTTGTAGGATTTGACGTTTTTAGATTTTATTATTTATCTTTTGATATGTAAGTTGGTTTTATTTAATTATTCCTTTAATAAAGTTTTAATTTCACATACCCTATACTTTGATATTGTAAAGGCTTTCTAATTTATTATTTATCTTTAAGATCAATGATGTGTGTAATTAAAATTCTACGTTACTGACACTAATAGGAATTACATGTGCGCTTATCATTTGCTCAAATGTAAGCGGCTTTTGCAACGAAACTTCCTATATGGGAAACAAAACATTTCTAAGTAGAAAAAAAAATAATTTAAATAATAAAACAAAATCGTGTGTGTAAATGCTGTAGATCATATTCGCTTTTTATATTCTGAAATTAAATATGCTCATTAAAATGTATTTTCTCATTATTTATTGTCTCAGGATATATTTTACAAAAACTTGATAGCAGTATAGGTCTATTTCTAAACTTTTTGTTATAGGGTTATGATTCTGGCTGGATTAAGTTGAGCTCTGGCTGAGAGAGAATGTAAAGAACAAGCTGCGTAGTTACACGTTCCAGAGTATGATATATGTTGTACTGTAGCCGGTTGTTTAATTGAGATTGTACATCACTGTAATCTTGTGCAAAACATGGAGGCTGGAGGAAAGGAAATGACTTAATAATTTTTATGAAGTACGTATCTAACTGCAACAGTAAATGTTAATGTACACTAGCAATGTTAATGATTTATACAGTAGCAAACGTAAGCAAAAGTCAAGAAAAATGTTAACTACGCGTAAAACAGTAAATATCATTTAGTACAGATGTTAGTTGTTAATATCGGTTTTGATTGTAAACAATAAACTAAGATAATCTTAGGATTACGTAATCGATTATATTACGATTACGGTAAATCAAATAACAAATAGGTCTACATATTAATTTTATACCTAACCACTGTTTTGATCATTGCTTAAATTTTAGAGCAAATGGAGCAAATTACAAAAATATTTGTCTCTTTCGTGAAAAGACAACACCTTTGAAGCGCTAAAAAGCGAATCTTCAGAGTTATTACGAAATGTACTCATTCATGACACTAGAATACATCTCACTAGAACAGTCATAGGCAACCTTTGAATTTGTGGGGGTGCATATATAACTGAGGACCAGTTCGATGGGATCACCCCTCCCCACCCCGTAAATGGAAAATAGAAAGGTGCGGAGCTGGACATTGGACATTAGACTTCAACGGTCAATAGCTGGACGTTACAAACATTACCTGTCGGTGAAAATTACAAAAATTAGCAGCATAGAATACCGAATCAAAAAAACTTGGCAGTATTTTCTATATAAATTTGTGAGAATTTTTCACGTTAGGAGTAGGTCATCAACAATCTGTATTCATGCACACGCACGTTAAAAATAACAAAACTTTAAACGAAAAAAATAGTTAGACAGGAATACATTTTAATAAAAATAAATTAAAGAACTTACCACAATAACACTATTTAATTTTGTTAAGTTCACAAAAATTAAAAACTTGAGGAAATGGCATTTAAAACATAAATGAAGATTTCAGTTCCTTTTCTTGAAAAAACTAACTTAGTGTAATTATTTTACTAGAAAAAAGTTAAATTTGAAACGGCTTGCACTATTTTATAATAAAATAGTTCGGACCAGGTACAATGCGGTTGCATTCCTTCGTTCAAAATAAACTAAAATTACAAATTGGTTCGCGGGCGCGTCTAAGCTTATCGACGGGCGCACTTGCGCCCGCGGATGCACGTTTGCCGACTGCTGCACTGGAAGTATCGTTTAATACTATAAAATGGCAATAAACTCACGCTAAATAATTCATCTTAGATAATAAATGTTTGATGAGCTCATGTGGGAATCAGTTTTCTCACGTTATGCAAATAAACATTCAAAAAAGGAATAATAAAAAATAAGAATCTAAATGTAAATAATACATTTTTTACATCTAATTCCTATATTACCCATTGGAGTTCAAATCTACTCATTATCTTTATACTAACTTTCCAACCATACAGCTGATCAAGTCGCAAAATTCTATCAGCAAGACTAGTTTCTACTTCAGATATTTAGGTCTTCTAGAATATGATAATAGAGTCATAATCGCATTCTAGAAGACATAGAATGTTGCTGAAACAATACGTTTCTGTCTACATTAGCTGTTATGTTGAGAATTAATGGAGCGCTCTTCAGCTGTCATAACATACAATAGTTGTACATACATTGGAGATGAGTGTTACTACTTTGTAAATAATAGTTTACGTAAATTTTGAATAATTATGGTCAACATAGTAACTGAAAATTTGGTATGTTTATAAAACTAAATCTGGGAGCATGCGTTAATGTAATCTGCACTGAATCGATAAGTAGATTAAATTTAAACACAAAATCACCTTAATACACAAAACCCACGCTTACTCAATAATATATATATATATATTGTAATAAAATAAAAAAAAAATGTTGTTATTGATGATAAGATATTGTGAAGTATGAGACTCCGATGTAATCAAGCCCCACTGTTTGGGCTAGCCAATTTGTAATAAAATAAGTAAATTGTAATGTAATATGTTTAATTGGTTTGTAATTGGTGTGGCTCTCGACGTCTTACTGGCCTGAAACACTTCCTTAAGTTTCCCAGCTGGTCGAGTCTCAATGGTAGCAAGACCGGTCGAGTAGCGTAATGTTGATGAAGAAATATATGTTCAGCTTCACCGAAAGTTTCAAAACAAAAATTATTGTTTTGAAGAAAATTAAAAAAAAAAATTATGTTTATAAAAAAAAATAATTAAATTTTTTTTTTTAATTTTATTAATTAATTAATTATAATCAATTAATTAATATAGGGCTGTGAAGTTTTAAAAAGTGTAATTCTCTTCTGAAAATTTTTATTAAAGTTTTGGTATATTTTAAATAAACTATCACCACTCATAAGACTGTCTTCAAACCAATCGATACTTGTTTACCTTTTTATTTTTTAGGTTATCTTCACTTATAGGTGGTAAAGTCCTGATAGATTATTAATTAGAATTATATTAGTGATAATTAGTAATATTTATGAAATAAAGAACTATTTAGTGTTGAAGAATATTAATGTTTTATTAATTAATAGCAATATTGACTCTTATCGATTATAATATCGATTCTCAGGATATCGAAAAAGTTACAAATTATATTATATAAAAATCATACAGGGTTCTTTAAACAGCCAATTATTATCAAAGTCAGAGAAATCGGGCCAATATTTAAAAAGTATAACGTTACAACAAATTAATAATTATTACTAAATACAGACATTGAATAATAATTTGAAAATAATATAATTGTTTTCACCAACAGCTGATATGTGGACGGAGAGGCATTGGAATTGTCAAAGAAAGATGGCTGCCGTCAAGTTGATCAAAATGTCGCTCGTTCCTGCTGCGTTCCAAATAATGTATTTTCTGGCAGTATTCCTGTTCTGGTGTCTGCAAATCTCTTGTTAAATGTTGTGTAGTGACTGGTGTAATGTTTCTGGGCTGTATTTAGTATATCCGTGTAATTATAAGTCAAAACACTTTTCCCAATTCCGACACTAATTTGGTTAATGTATTATACAGTTTTCTGGTGTTTTGTGGTGTTTTTCGGAGTAGATATGTATTGTTTAGTGTTAATAAGTGTTTCTTGATTGTTTTTGTCACAATGTATATGTTCTGGAAGGATTTTATAAGTCACTCTCGATTTCACAGTAACGTACTATTCACCGCTCAACTTTACCGTTATAAGATAGGTTAGATCGTCACAAAACTCTCGTCATGTTAACCGTTCGAATACCAATAATCAACTAACTGTTTCCTCCAGTTTCAATTAAGCTCTTAGCCCATATAATATTATCCTTAACATTGTTCAAATATATTTTCACATCCTGTGCACACTTTAATATTTCACTATATGATTGCCTAAACTTTGGTTATTTGTCAATTTTATTCACTAGATATTATTTAAATTAATCTTTCAGTTCATTCAGCTTATTTTCAGATTAAATAATGCCGTTTTATAGTGTTTTCTGTCCAAAATTAGTAATTTTACTTTCATTTTTGTTATTCTCTGAAAGTCAAAACATCAAAATTTACTTCCTGTCATTATATAAAATTCAGCCATTTTATCCGTTATATTTAATATTAAAAATCCTATATTGTATTAAAAGGTTTATATTCCCTGATTTTCGGGTAATTAATTGAATTAGTTGTATTCTGAAACATTATTCTGGAATATATGACTCCCATGTCTAAATTTCTGAGTTTAGTCATTTTCATTTTTATTTATAATTCTGAATATAATTTATTAAAATCTTTCTAAATGGTATGTGCAATTATATGGCTTGATCTCAAGTTTATTTTGTCTAAACCCCTTTTGTTTATTTGCATTTAAATGAGCAATTTCTCTGTTTTGATGAAGTTTGGTTTCCATTCTTTTGGCCTATGATTTTTTAACAATTTTTCTTACAAAATATTTTACAAACAATATATGATGTGTGATACCCTCTCTGACTTTTACATATAGTATTATAAATTAAACATGTTTTCAAATTACACAATAACAATTAGTATTGGTTACAATACAAATAATAGTTAAACAAATAAAGAATTTTTTTTTTTTAAATAAATGGTTGTCTTCAAGTCAGACATTTTACAACAAAATCCTTATTTCTAACATGGAAATATGGTTTACAAAAAAGGTTTTTTACTAACTAACATCTTAATTACTCTCTACTATTTACAAGTAGTAACTATTTTTATAGTTCTGATGTTAGTTGTATCAGACCCAAACAAATGGCCTTATATCTAAAACATTTTTAAACATTCTTATACTATATACATAAAAACCTTATTTTTATATTCTTATTTCTAACTATTATTATAAGTAGGATTCTACAGTTTTTATACCGTCTTTTACACATTGTCTTTGGGGAATTGTACCCTGTCATTAATAAATAAATAGTATGAATTGTTCGAAAAGTATTATGAAATCTGTTTTTCTTTTTTCATATAAAACAAAATGTTATTTTAAACAGATTTATGTCTTATAAACAACATATTGTCACAGTACACATTTCAAGTCATTGAAAATTGCATATTTCATTGCATTCAATGTTTGTGATTGCCAAGAATGAAACACAAGGTTCATTTTTTATAATACCCAAAACTATCACTGGTTCACTTTGCACTTATATATTATGTTAATGCTAAATGGTCGTATAGTCTTATTAACATAATAAATTGGTTAGCGTTTTTTCAATGGAGATTTGTTCCATGGGTACTATATTATTGTTTCATCTTAGTTCACAGGCAACTTTTACTTTATACACTTCTCTCTCTTAAATTTATATACATGTGGTTTTTATTTCGTTATACTTTTGTTTTTAGATATTTATTTTGGGGATATAGGGATTTGGGTGTCTTTTATAAGAGCATGACATCTTCTTCAGGATGCTGCCTTCTTCTTCTTTCATCAGTCTTCTTTTCTCCTGCCTTCTGGGACTGGTATCTTCTCCATCTTCTTCTTGATGCCATCAGGTTTCTTGGGATCTTCTCCATCTTCTTCTTTATTTCAGAAATACACCACCTATATTGTTTGATCTTGGCTTATTTTAGGGTTTCTCTTCTATTTATTCTTCCTCGTTGTGGGTTTGGTCATATTCTGTACTGCTTGGTTATTTACTTTTTACCTTCCTGGGTTATAGTTTGAAAACCTTTGGTTATGAGACTGGTTTTGGATGACACATCACTGGTAACTCCTTTTACTTGAACTTGTATTTTCTTTATAATAATGATTTCTTTCCACAGTTGGTATGAATTAATCTATTTATATTATACTTAATACTTTCTTCCAAATTTAAATATTATAACTTCATTATTCTAATGATCAATTGCCATTCAATATTATACATACATCTGTCACGTTACAATATATATATATATATATATAAGTGTATGTGTGTATGTGTAGGCGCGCGAGCGGGCGCGAATGCGTGAATTAATCTATACACATGAGAGTAGTTCTGAGAGCAAAACTCTTTAAACTGTTAGTGACTGTCCTGTATTAAATTACTGACACATTAAACATCAGCCAGTATAAGAAACAAATCAAGCCACAGAATAAAAAGTAATGTTTCCTAAAATAAGATACGCAGTGAGATATGTTGTTACAGCGGTCTCACAAATCGTCGTATTGCACAGCGGAAACAAAATATAGACACCAATGGAGTCACTAATTAGCCAGTTTTAATTTGTCGCAAATAACAATGTGAAATCAACAAGGTACTCTCATACAATAGGTCAAGTTAATTTGTCCACACGCAATAATAATATCACTTTTTAAGAGTTCCGCACTAATTATAACACAGTAATCACTTTCCACAATCAGTTAATCCGCACTCTACAATCTCGCCAGGTGTAAACTAATTAAACCGGCCGCTGTTGCTTACATATAGCCAGCAGACTTTCCAGAATAATTTTCCATTATTTTGGCGGCGTGCCAGCATAATTTGTCTAGTTACAAGTACTCGAACTGTCTAGACTGCTACGTGAGTGGACGGCATTTACACAAACGCCGCTATCTGGGCTAGTCGAGAAACGCGTAGAACGACACTCTCGACTATTCGAGAGCTTTACATAATTGTTGTAACAATATTATATGAGTGAAAATGCATAAGAGTTGCACTTAATATATACAGCATTGTAACACGAAAATGAAGGTAATTGACAAATGAAGATAATTGATTGTAAATTGAAATAAATTATTGTAAATAAACATCCACAGTATGTGCATTTTCGGTGTGTACATACGTAATGTGAGTTACCTGTATGTCAATATCGTCTTATATTGATAAAGTCGTATTAACAGCACAGAGAATACAAGTAAAAAACAAATCTTTTGTTATTACATACCTTTACCATGGAAGCTTTTGTTAGTTACATATGCACATGTGCCTGTCTATATTTTTGCGGTTAATTACTTACCTTTCTGAGATTGTATTTTGCTGGGCGTATCGATCACTCTGCGATCTTATCCATATTTGTCATTCTTTTTAAATATACGATTAGTTCTTGTTTCTTAAATAAAAAAATAAGTTTATCAAAGTCTAAGATAGTCAAGTCACGGTTTTCTTTTAACTGTGTTTTCCTTAATTGCAAAAGGCGCCACAGAAACCGTTTCTAGTTACTGTCCGGCTTCTTAGTACGCTCTGACGTTCGCTAATTCAATCCATTTTGCCAGCATTGTGGATCTGTATTTACAAATTGCCATAAGCTAATGTTATTTCTAACACAGTTATTTGTATATTTTGATACATATTTTCAGTTTTGTAACATTTTCTTTGCTAGAGGATTGACATATTGCAATGATCGAACACACGCATGAACTGAGATAGAACGTTTTGATAATACTTTTATACAAAATAAAAAAGTAATTATATTTTGTTAGTACATTTATAATTCTGAAGATGACAGGAATTCAGCTGTAGATACTCTGAATGTATTCTTGTTTAAAACAATAAAATAATATTTATCGCACGCACAAACACAAGTGTGCAGAAGTGTATATTATAAGCACAAGTGTGCTAAGTAGCAGGTAAAATATTATGTACAAATAACACGTAACTTAAATAAATAATTTTTGATTATGCGTTTCTACGCACCTATATATGTACCACCAAGATTATTCTCCTCACCAAAGGTGACCAGATCGATTGGTGAGTAGACAAGTGTTAGTTTAATTGAGTTTGACGGAGGTCACTAGTAAGAGCGTTGTAGGTCCATTTCAGTATTTATATGTATTAATTAAAAAAATTACATTACAAATACAGTGGTTAAGAACGTTACTATTCCCAGTGACATTAAAGAAACATAGATTCGATTTTGATAAAATAATTAATAAAAATTTTGACTGCTTTCACTTACCGACTTAGTTAGTATTATTAACTTTACCGACGAGTATACAGAATGGGATATAAGAAGGTTTACAGTGTCCCTTTCTTTTACTCAAAATTTTAGTAATTAAATAAGTTTATCCATGTAATCGCCTGAACATTGTAGACACAACATCATATGCGAAAGAACTCCAATTTAAAAAATTCTATTTACAAAAAGATGTAAAAACTTACAAGTATTATATTGTAAAATTATATGAACGAACGTTCCGAACGTTCCGTGAAAAAAATCTATATCTTTATAAAACTTCACTCCAAATATACTCAGATTATTCCATTAAAAGGGTTTTGTCTTACATCTTAGAAACATTCAAAATTGAATAGTGTAGCCTAGAGCATTGAAATACTATGGAATGTAAATAATACACTCAAGGTAATGGACGTAAATTTACGATATTGATTGATGACTCGTTGTGGATTTGGTGAAATATATTACTAATAAGGTTTTTGAAAATATACAAACACTTGATAAGTTTCACACTTTATTCTTTGCCTCTGACAATAATACCTCTGACAGCGATTTTTACAGATCATTGCTTACAACACAACCACTACAATACAAAAAAAAAACACTACTGCACAACATACAAAAAGTGAAAAATGAATTTAGTAGAAATTACAAAAGCAATCAAAGTAAGAAAAATTTAACAAATGAATAAACTGAATTCTGTGTACCTCCTTTATTAAAAGTTGTTATATAGTTTAGTTAATTTTTGGAATTTGCTTTACTATTATACTTAGTTCTTATACTAGATAACTATACTATACTAGATTCCCCACCCCGTCTTACATACACTGCCCACAGACATGTCCTTATAGGCCTACACACCATTAACACATGTTCACCACCCTACACTTTCTTTGTTTAGTTGTTCTTTGGATGTGTTTAAGAATAGCTTAATAGGCTGGAACAATTGTCAGAGGTAAAGAATAAACTGTTAAATTTACCAAGCGTTTGTATGTTTTTAAAAACTTTAGTAGACATAAATTTGTTTTGCTCGGGTTTGTTACATTTTTTATTTGGAAACTTGTTTTTTTTAAAGAAATTCTCGTCATCTCATTTGTACCTGGCACTAAGAAATTAACAAATTATTCTAATGATTAATTATTTGGCTCTCTAACGATTCAGGTAACGATTACAAATTTGTTTGCCTAAATCATGACTGAAAGGTAGAAATTTAGTACATTTCAGCAAACTAAGGCTCGTTGTTGACGTAATGGTTTGCTTGTTTCTAAGTACTCCTTACTAGTCAGCTATGACTAGAAAATTACCATGACTTTAGCAGGGTAGATGAAGAGGCGAGAGCGACGTTTAAACTTTCGTTTACTGAGGTAGGAGAACAGGATTAAAACTTCATTGCCTCTCATAAGGTCTTACAATATCGCCGTTTACAGAAACCTTTCGGGGTCGTGTCTACGCACTGGGATATATTGCGTAACTTGTTTTACCAATTTTGTGCTCAACACATATATATATATTACACAAGATGCTGAAAATTTCATGTGTACATATTACAAAAGGTAGAAGATAACGTAATACTACTCCTGAAATGACCTTTTGACCTTCCATAGTATGATAAGGGGAAACTAACCAGTATACCATCACTTGTAAATAAACACAGAAAGTAAAATTCAAAATGATTAAAACACACAGGCGCGCGCTCACACACACACACACACACACAATTATATATGTCCATTCTGCCTCTTCTATACTTTCCGCATGTCTTTACGTTCTACGTCAAAACAACAAACTATTCTTTAAAAATTTTGTTTTTTTTTAACACTCGCATAATTTTTTCTTTTCAAACGTTCTGCGATAAGGTATTCTCAGTTGCTCGACTGAGACACACTTGAGTCGGAGCCGAAAATAGGATAACAGTAAGATGCCTTATGTTAAACAGGAAAAAGAGTTGTAATAATGATAACTACAAAGACTTATGGGCGAGATAACAAACTAGATTCAAGGCTTTGGTCAGAATTTGAAAAGTATTAGAATATAAGTGAGCCTCCAGGTGGTCTAGTGGCTAACGCGGACGATTGATGCGCTCGTGGTCCCGGGTTCAATTCCCGGCGGAGGCTCCGCACGGCGTGAACTCAGCGTCGTGAGGCAGAACTGATAACAGCGCTAAGATAACAGCGCCGCCTCCTGGCTGTGAATACCGCCACTAGCGAACGGTGGCTCGTAGTACTAGCCATACACCGTCACACTAACACAAAAGCCGCGCGGTACGCCGTGGTCCTCAATGGACTGTTGAGCGGGGGATTTATTTTTAGAATATAAGTAAACGAATTCTACAAAACAAGTTTTAATTTTATTTCAAGTATTGTGTTTCATTGTAAACGTAAAATACCCTTTGCTTAATTAATATGTTTGTAGTTACAGTATCTAGCATTGAAATGGAGTCAGATTAATTAATTTAATTTAAACTACGTGCTTACATGGATAAGGGAATTAGTGTATTTTATACGTTTCAAATCCGATTTTCAATTACATATGTGCACTGCATAATTTAGGTTTTAAATTGCTAATCACTAACAGAGAGCAATTAGGCTTACATGAATATTTTCTCTCAAAGCTGTGATCACCTGTGACCTTACCCTTTGTCACCTACGATTTTATGTTTCCATTAAGTCTCATGTCAGTAACTGAAATGCAAAAATTTATATTGTAATTTTGTCTTATTTTATATTATAATATTTACGATGTATACTACAACCAAACCATCGGAATTAGAGAGATTAAAGCATTTAAGTTTTATTTACAGAAATAAAATAATTCTATTAATGCCACCGTATTGTCAAACCTAGGAAACACTGTAATTAATTAACTAACCAATACGATAATTAATTAAACTATGACTCTTCGTAATGAAAACTGTGAAAGTGGTAAATTAATGTCTAACATCATGACGAAGTCTTGTCATAACATTGTTTTGTTCAAATTTAACTATTTATGAGTCAATGAAATTATACCACAGAATTCTATTTCGCTAAAACCAATTTAGTACTAACTTTTGCCAGGCCTAATTAAAATTGATCAAAGTATTTAATTTGTTTTTGTATAATTGGTGCTAATTAAAGTAATGATAGTAAATTTTAATCTCTGTCCTTGATTCAGTTTAAAAACAATTTGCTTTTTTTTTGGTAAAAAATAAAAATTCTACAGACAAAATCATACTTCATGTTACATTTTTATATATTCTATTTGTTGTGCCAAAAAAATATGTACAGTCGGCGCATTCGATGTGCATTCGAGTTTGAACCTTAATTTCAAGTTAACGGTTACACTAATCTTAAATTAAATTACACCAATTTGTAACTTTTTTATTGTGCGTTGAATGGTGATAATTAAAATATTTTTCGTTTTCTTTTGTCAGAGTTGCGGTGGAGGGAATAAAAAGTGCCGGTTTTTTTTACTTATTCTAGAGACACTTTAAATTTATAACAAAAGTACATAAAAACGCGGCGTCCGACTGAAACTAAATGTAGACACGTTATAGAATAAAATGTTCTAACACAATGTGTGTAATGATTTAATGTAAATTGTACACATAATAATGAGTGATTTAAAGTGTTCCTTCGGCAGTTGGCAGTTTGCCACATTCCATAGTCGATGACTGTCACAAACTACTCAACCCTGTAACTACTGCTAGGGATGACAGACCAAGTTTGACAGATAATTATTACTACTACGCAAACTTCCTTTACTGGCGTTAAAGTCTATAGAAACAATCTACAGCGAACTTGGCAATGGAATTTCAATAATATGCTTGACAACGGAGGCAAAGACAACTTCCTGCCAATACGTTTCGACGTTTGGCAAATTACTTATTATACAGCATTCTAATAACGTGTATATTAGATTGAATTTCTTTGATTTGTCTCCAAAGTTTCAGAGCCATATGTGACTATAGGCCTACTATCTGAGGTGGAGAATATAGTTTTGGTTTTGAAAGTTATTTTCCCACTCGAAAGTACATACTGCAGCTGCCCTATTACCATTTTTTCTTGTCTTATTTTGCAGCTAATATTTTTTTATCACTTATGTCGTATTTGGTAATATCACTCCAGTATACCTAATAAAACACTACTTTTTATAAGTAAACATCTACTGTCGTTTTGGCTTCTTTTCTTTAATAACCAGCTATTCGGTTTTACAAAATGTATGTCGATGCTCCAAGATATTTATTGTTTATCCAGTAATTGGAGTCGAATGCTATTACAACTTGATTAGCATGTAGTGACAGTCGTCGTTTAATAAAATATCCAATTCTCGAAAGTGTCTTCTTCACCTCCTTGAGGCTATTTTGAATGAAGTAGCTGCTACGAAACACCCTTGACATAAACCTTTTGTTATTTGGCTGAGACACCCCTCATGGCAGTTATATACTGCTTCAGTATAAGCAGTGCTAATATCAGTTTCATGCATGACTGACCAGACATTTTATAGCTTGGAACGCTGCCATGTGCTCCATGAAGATAAAAGTGTGAAATAAAAAAAAAACACTTTATGGCTAGTAACCTTCTCGTAAACTACTTATTCTGTGACATGTATCGAGTTTTATTAAAATTGTCACGTCAAGAACATAATAATTCTCCCATTTACACCAATCATCATTTTTACATACAAACGTTTTTACTAAAATTAATTTACCAGTATAAAACTTTCATGTGATAGTTTTAGAATTTGTTAATAAAAACAAGTAATTAATAGGTACTCATTACTTACATAAACAAAATATATATTGCTACACATTGCTGCAGGTATATAAAGAAGACATATTGCTGTAGGTAGGCGCTGTGACATTCAGCAGTTGAATGCAGCAATTAAAATGTATTTGTTTTATTGTTTCTTTTTAGTGTAAGCAAATTATTTATTAAGTATGTTTAACGTAATATATTGTTACACCATTACAGAATACTCGGCTACCTCAGCTGTAATGTTTGTGTGTGTACGTGACACTTGACGGCCAGACAGTGTTACGTAATACGGAACAATCTCGTACATTTGATAGTGTTGTTCGACAAACTTCTCGACTAGCCCAAAGGTGCGTGTTTCTGCCAAGGCCGCGCGGAAATATCCTCTAGAATTTTCAAGTGTTTTTTAAAAACGCATATTATTTAACCCTGCAGACTATAAATACCCCATCCCCGCCGTTAGTTTTCAGTTATTGTCGGGGCGATTTACACAGTGCGTCTCAAGTGGTGTATTAGTGAAAATTGATTATAGTTTGGAATGCTTTATAGTTGACATTATTATTTATGTGGACAGATTAACTTGAATTATTGTACAAGTTGATTAAAAATAATTAAACGTGATAATTAAATGTAAAAATGTGTGTAAAAATGGCTAACACAGTCTTTTACATTATGATGAGAACTAATTAATTTTTCACTACTTCTCTTAGTATTCTCACCTTTCGTAATTAAAGTTACGAGAATACATTGATAACACTGTAGGCGGGCTATAGACAGAATGATTCGCCCACATATAATAGCAAACGTTTTTACTAAAGTTAATTTACCAGTATAAAACTTTCATGTGATAGTTTTAGAATTTGTTAATAAAAAACAAGTAATTAATAGGTACTCATTGCTTAAATAAATAAAATATATATAGCTGTATAGCAAAATAGATTTATCTTCCAAAAAGGATTTATATGTGTAATTGTTGTATCTAAAAAATGAATATTATTATATATATATATAAACTTTCACAATATGAACTTACTTTCATTTATCTTTCCCAAACGTTTCGAGGTGATGTTCCTCTTCCTCAGTGGGAATGAATACTGAATGTCATTTTAACAGATATAACGGTTATGGACTGGTGTGTGTGGTGGTTAACGGACACCGTTATATCTGTTAAAATGACACTCAGTATTCATTCCCACTGAGGAAGAGGAACATCACCTCGAAGCGTTTGGGAAAGATAAATGAAAGTAAGTTCATATTGTGAAAGTTTATATATATAATAATATTTATAAAGTGAACGAAGAGGATGAATCAACAAGATAATTAAAAAATGAAACTAATTTTTCTTTTAGTAACACCTGTAAGTTTCTGTGAGCAATTGTAAAGTTGGATGACTTTGATTACAACTGGATTTTACAGATGTACTTGACTGTATTCGGTGATTGTCAATTACTGAAACGGCAGAAAACGAGCGAGTGGTATTTCTGCCTACTATTTTCATCACAGATATTATGACTACATACACAAGTACTGTGTGCATTCTATAACAGATCTAAACTTTAAAAATTATTTTATAAAACAAAAATATACGTACTAGTCACTGCAAAAATTAATTTCCATAGTCCAGGTATGTGTCCAGTATAATCTGTTTTGCATGCAGTCGTAAAATAATTTAATCATGTATAGGTTTTATGCTTACCATATGTAAATTATTTTGACAGGCACAAAGTTTTCTTTATAAGAGAATCATCACACAATATTTTATAATTGCCATTATAAGATATTAACTAAACGTGTATAATTAAAGTTAATTTAAAATAACTTTCTACTTGGCAGACTTCGTACACTTTTAGTTTAATGTCATTGTGTTTCTTGTCAGCTGTATTTGAGTAACAATCTAACGCATATTCTTAACTAGTTTAAAATTTTCGATGGTTGTTTTAATACATTTAAATGAATGAGTAAAACTATTACAATTACGAGACAAACAGGTGTATGTACCCTGACAGATATTTTAAAAGTACACATACACATAGAGAATATTGGAATACAGTACCTTCAGCTAAGTTTTGAACGTAGTGGTTTCCTGCCCTTTGAGCCATGGTTTGATTAATCATATAGCCTTCCATTATGTAACTATTGACTGCACAAACGTAAACCACGATGCATTAATCACAACCAAAACTCTGTGTGTGTGTGTGTGTGTGTGTGTGTGTGTGTGTGTGTGTGTGTGTGTGTGTGTGTGTGTGTGTGTGAGATTTGGGCTGAATATCGTGTTGATTGCGGTGAGGGTTTAGATTTTGGCAACGTATAGTAAGACTTAACTCCACCATCCTAAGGCCGGTGTTCCTGGCCACTATAATTTTAATCGCTTATTTCTATACTTGTCTGGCAGTTGCACAGTGGGTGAGGTGGAACAGTTATTTGTTTGCAGCAATCCCTCTTTCAATTGGTTGTTCTGAACATGGATGTGTGTTACTCTCTCGTATGCTGAGCTCGTTCGAGCAGTTGTGAATCATTTACGAACAAGCCGGTTCTTGTAACACGGTTACTGGACGAACAATGTGGCTCCGAGATCCGTTAACGACTGGCTCTCAGTAAATCAAACTTTCACATTTGGACATTTGGAATCGTTCACAATTGTTTCGGTCACAGGATGACACACACAAGGCCACTGATTCGTAACCATAAAACTATGCCATAATACCTGTGGGGGGGAGCAGTTTGTTCAAAAAGCATTAATGTATGCAAATTAATTGACATGTGTTACTTAATACGTTTATTATGATTAAGAACTAAATCGTAGTATTTTATATTAACCTTTTACTTTATAATAGCAATGACGAGTAATGCTTACGTTTACTTAACATTTTTCGGGCAGTATTTGAGGTCCGATTTTGTACAGTATTTCGTAAACAGTTCTATGCTTGTTATGCTACAAACAAACTAAAGAAATCGTGTTGAATGAAATTCTCTATGCAAATAGGAAAGTACAAGAACAACAAACACTGTTCTCACTGTTCTCCGTTTGCTAGTGCGGGCCCTGTAGTAACGAGAAATGAATGAACAAACGAACGGATAAGAGTCCGTCGCTGTTCTCGGTAGCTTATGCACACTCTTAGTGAATAGTTAAGTGAATATGATCCAGTCGGTAGCTGTTCTTCGATAACTAATGCACACTCTTAATGAATAGTTAAGTGAATATGATCCAGTCGGTAGCTGTTCTCTGATAACTAATGCACATTTTAATGAGTAATTAAGTGAATATGATCCAGTCAGTAGCTGTTCTCCGATAACTAATGCCCACTCTTAATGCGTAATTAAGTGAATATGATCCAGCCGGTAGCTGTCCTTCGATAACTAATACACACTCTTAATGAGTAATTAAGTGAATATGATCCAGTCAGTAGCTGTTCTCCGATAACTAAAGCAAACACTTAATGAATAATTAAGTGAATATGATCCAGTCAGTAGCTGTTCTCCGATAACCAATACAAAGCAGGAGTAGAAATGTACAAAACGAATAAGATACAGTCACTCATTGAGCCAGTCCCAGAATCGTTTTTTCTACCAAGACCTTGTGAACCGGCTCAGCAAAATGAACGAATATAAACAACACTATATGTGGGGTCACTTCTAACTTTCTTTTTAATTATATTACTTTTAAACTTTTGATTTTCTTATTTTTTGTTCCTGTAATAGCTTTACTGAGTATTTTTAGTCGCAAATCAAATGCTATAACCGACATTATGGTTTTCGGGCTGCTGCAGCTGGTTGTTTGCTCTTCTACGGGAAATATGCATTTAGTACCTTTCTCTAAAATTTTGATTCATCAATCTTGTGAATGTAGTATAACAAATTGCTGAGGTTTTGCCCAGACAACCTGGATGCATAGTATACTTTGTAATTTTTGAAAACATCTCTCTGTATTCCATTTTGTTGTGTGTTCGTTTAAACGTTTCCCTGTCTCTCATTCTTAGTTATAACACAGCCTTCTCCATATTTCACCGTACAGATCACATATTTACATCCGTCTTGTGTCTATTTTCAGTGACCACTTTACGTTATAAGTACAACATAGCAAGATCGATATTATTTATACTATTTAGTTTGACAGAACCTATTTACACACACTCACGCACACACAAACACACAAATATATATATTCTACTGGTGATTTATAACCATCAAAAGCCAGACGGATTTAAACAAAAACGACTCTTGCTTGATAAGGTTAAACGATTTGGAATATAATCTGGAAACTCACTTTGGCTTCATTGATTATGAGAAAGCCTTTTATCGGGTCAACGGAACAAAACTATGGAAAATTATGGACAGTCGAGGGTATCCCAAACACTTGATAGGAGTTGTTCAAGGGCTATACCAACGTGCTAGATGTGTAATAAATACTGGAGAAGGTACGACTGCACGTATACCAATTAATAGACGTGTTGTGCGACAGTGGAAGGTATCTCACTTCTATTTTCTAGGGTGCGATGTAACTTATGAGTATGACAACGACATCGACATAAAAATAAATAGATTCATATGGTATAGGGTACTATAGACAGAACGAATGGAAATAAGACAAAGAAAGACAACAAGATAAAATTCTATAAAGTAGTGGCAACACCTGTTTTAACTTATGGGAGTGAAATTTGGACGATGACGAGGAATGGTGAGCCAAGAATACAAACAAGTGATGATGTTCTTGATAAAAACCAAAGGTTGCACCCTTAGGAATCAAATACAAAACATATATACAAGATATTAGAACCTGGTTAAGTGAATATATTCTATGGCCAGCAGAGTAAGGGAAGGGCAAATAAAATGGAGGCAGCATACCTAGAGAATGGGAGATACGAGACTACCTAAACAAGTAATAAGATGCAGACCTATAGGAAAACGACACGTAGGCAGACAAAGGAAGAGATGAAGTGAAGGCGAAACACGCTTTAAGCCTATACCTTGACGTGGAGAAGACGAAAAAGAAAAAGAAGAAAGAAGAAGAAGAAGAAGAAGAAGAAGAAGAAGAAGAAGAAGAAGAAGAAGAAGAAGAAGAAGAAGAAGAAGAAGAAGAAGAAGAAGAAGAAGAAGAAGAAGAAGAAATACTGTGATATGTTTGTAATTCTCGTAAAAATGAACTTGGTTTGAAAGTAAAGGAAAGAAATGAAAACATAATAGTGTCTCGTCAACTGCTTTTTAATGGAAACGGTTTTATTTAAGAAGAATTTTCTACTCTACATAGTTCAAAATTATGTAATGTATCAGTTTTTGGAAGCCAGAAAATGCGAAGTAAATTTTATTTTTATTTTATATGAATATGAGGTTTCAATTCTAAATTTTATTGTTTTTAATCTGATGATTATTTACGTGTGACGTAAATGCATACATATAAGAAGGTCCATATATGCAATTTTTTTAGTTTTTGTAAAAATAAGAAAACTGTTTTATATATTAAAGTATAGAAAATATAATAGAAACAGTGAGAAAAAGAAGACTGGTATATTTTGGACATTTATATAGAATGAACGACAATAGGTTAGCAAAACAGATTTTCAGATATCTGTGGGGAAAGAAGTCAACACAAAGTTGGATTAAAGAAGTCAAAAAGGATTTAGAAAAAAATTATATAAACCCAGAAGAAGCAATTGAGAGAGAATTTTTTCGGCCAAAAGTGTATAAAATGGAAGGAGTCCAGGGTAGGAGAGAGAAAAAAAGCAGGTTCAAAGTGGACTGAAGACAGGAAGAAGAGACATAGTGAAAAGATTAATGAATATTGGAGAAAAAGAAAAGAACAAAGAATAAAGAATTGAAATTGGCATGCGTTCCTCAGTATACAAATAGAAAAAATCTGTTTTATTCTTTGAGGTTGATGGTAGATATTTAATTTCATGATACATTCTCCTCTATACAATATTCATTTTTATATGTGACAATGTGTTTAGACTTATTTCAAATAAACTTAAATTATACGACTTGTTTGTGTACTTAAACAAATTAGACATTAGTTCAACACAATCGCACACACAGGAACGTAAAGTCGCAATTTTAAATTTATATATAATATTCCTAATTACTAGCAATTGTTCTTGTTATTAATGTTAATATTAAGCAACATATTTTCTACAATAAATTGTACTGTAATCTATTAATGAGCTAATAATGTAATCTATAATCTACAAGTTTATAAACTACATTATATTCAGGACTGAAGACGACTTTACAGAAAAACTATCGAAACAGTGTAATGTGAAAATACTAATAAATAAATAAATATATTATTGTAAGAAAAAATTGTGTGTTTGTGTGTGTGTGTCTGTGTGTGCCCTTTTGAGAACACTTGTTGCTAGAACTCTTTTCTTGATACGTAAATTAATTAACAACACTTGACTAGTGTACAATTAATATAGCGTTTTCTTACTTGGAACATGTTTCAAGCAATTAGAAATGTGCTCATCGTCAGCCGTGTAGATTTTTAGTCTAGAGATGCTGATTTAGTGTAGTTGGATGGTGGTTTAGTCTGGTTGGTTGTTGTTGTTGGCTACTGTTAGCTTTTGGTTGTTTTCGTTGATGGAGCTTCTTGGTATAACAGTCATCAGATGCGGTGTATAAATTTGTTCCTCAATTTTCAATGATTTGTATTTTTAAAATCGTGTCCCATATTTTTATTTGTATTTGTTCCGGTGTTAGTTTGTTTCTTGTTTTATGTACATGTATGTACAGGTTTTCTCAAATATTCATTATAGTGCCTTTGAGTACTATATATGGTGACGGCAGCAATACACATCTTAGACATCTGCTCCCAGTGAGGCCTGGAGTAATAACAGGGAGTCGTCTAGCAGGGAAAATTACAGAAAATGTTATAAATATTTCTCATCAGAACGTATATACTTAAAATTGACTTTACAGTTGTAAATTTCTCTATTTTAAGTAGGATTAATTATAAAGAAATTGAATATTTTTCTCTTCAAAATGTAGCAGAATATTTTAAGGTTTTGGACGAAATATTTTCTTTGTATCCCGCTTTTGCGCACATCTCCTTTACTGGGATTCCCATTTCTCGTACTATCACCACTGATTTTTATTGTCACAATGCACAATTTTACGCATAGAGACTGCACAAATGCATTAGATAAATACACCTGAACAACATTAGATGCATTTCTACAAAATTAAATTTACCGTACCCAAGGGAATTAAGCTAATATTTTTTTAAAACATTTTCCAGTAGCCGGTAGAAACATTTCATAGTATACAAAAATTCTTTGTGATACCACGTTCTTCTGCAATTTTAACCAAGAGAAATTATAGAAAGTGGCTTTGTAAATGAACAGTATCATGCTCCATAGTAATATAATCTTAATAATATAACTAGAGATATATTTATTTGAACACAGGAGCCCAAAGAAAGGAACCCTGGGTCTCCTGGTTTCAAACCTCTCTCTCTCAGTCGGCGCCAGAAAATAATGTTCTAGACGGATTATTTCGTGCCATCACAGCCGGTAATTATATGTCGTCACATCCGAATGCTATGTGCCGTCACAGCCGGGTATTTTCGTCTTGTCAAAGCCAAAAAAATTTATAAACCAGCAAAAACGACTGGGCCGAACGAAACGACTTTCAAACGACTTTTTAATTCTGAAATATGACAATTATTTCCAGTGATATAAACAAAGGTTCCTCTAGTTGCTTTTCAGGTATATTGAAACTGTCAATTTCATTTAATTGCAAGCAAGGTTCTTTATAGTAATACATAATACACGTAGTTTAGAATTTTGTTTGTTGGTATGCCAGTTAATATGCACTGTTTTAAATTTAGACGATTCTCAACATTGGCCTACATAGCCGTTCAAATTTTCAGTATTCTTCTAATTATCTAATAATCTTTTCCTTTCATTTGTTTAAGCCAAATATCAGAACTATGAATTTACTATTTTCAAAAATAAATATATCTCTATTGGTATTTTTAAGATTTTATTACTATGGAGCATGATACTATTTTATACTATGCCACTTTCCATAATTTCTCTTGGTTAAAAGTGCAGGAAAACTTGGTATCACAAAGAATTTTTGTAGACTATGAAATTTTTCTACCGGCTACTGAAAAATATTTAAAAAAATATTAGCGTTATTCCCTTGGTTACGGCAAATTTAATTTTGTAGAAATACATCTATTGTTGTTCAGGTGTATTTATCTAATGCATTTGTGCAGTCTCTATGCGTAAAATCGTGTACTGTGACGATTAAAAGCAGTTGAGATTGACGCAAAAGCGGTATACAAAAACATATTTTGCCCAAAATCTTAAAATATTCTGCTACACTATGGAGACAACAGTATTCAATATATTTATAAATAATCCTACTTGAAATAGAGAAATTTACAACAGTAAATTTAATTTAAATATATTCGTTATGATGAGAAATATTTATTACTTTTTCTGTAATTTTCCCTGCTAGACGACTCCCTGGTATTACTCCATGCCTCACTGGGAGCAGATGTCTAAGATGTCTGTTGGTGCCGTCACCATATATAGTACTCAAAGGCACTATAATGAATATTTGAGAAAACCTGTACATACATGTACATAAAACAAGAAACAAACTAACACCGGAACAAATACAAATAAACATATGGGACACGATTTTAAAAATACAAATCATTGAAAATTGAGGAACAAATTTATACACCGCATCTGATGACTGTTATACCAAGAAGCTCCATCAACGAAAACAACCAAAAGCTAACAGTAGCCAACAACAACAACCAACCAGACTAAACCACCATCCAACTACACTAAATCAGCATCTTTAGACTAAAAATCTATACGGCTGACGATGAGCACATTTCTAATTGCTCGAAACATGTTCCAAGTTTTGGAACTTCATTATAAAAAATGTTTTATATAAAACATGTAACCTACAAGATTCTAGATAGGAGTTGAATATGGTGAAATAACAAGGTTCCTAAAGTACCTGTTTTCTGGCTATTAATGAAACAACGTTAAGTAATGCAGTGACGCACTTCATTAATGCCAATAAAAGATATCAAAAAAAACCTGCTTATGTGTATAGAATTTCTGTTATCTTACATGTGAATATGTTAAACGATGTTTTAAAATTTCCAGTTATTACCTATTTCGAAGGTTTAATAGGTCTTCCTGTAGGTCCGTCTCTAACATTCCCTTTCTAAGTTTACTTTCTGTTTTTCGTAATTTTCCTAATCTTCCTCTGCGTACTAGTAACAAATCCTGTGATTGGCCATTTGCTAGACTTGTCCACACAACAATTGAATTCCCCCTCCTAATACCGTACAAAAATGTTGACAAGTGTGTAATTTCTGTAGATTCTCTTATCCTTTTGTTTGTAATCGTTTATCCTTTCGGTCCTCAGGGTGCTCATCATCAAATTTTCTTTTTACTTGCTATTAATCTATTTTGTATCATTTAGTGTTTATACGAAGTATGAATATTTGAACTGAATTTAAACTGAAATTTAAATTAAGTTTCAAACTCATAGCTATATATTCAATGTATATACACAAATAAATAAAAGTGTACGGTGTAAACAATATGGCTACTCTGGCTACTCTAGTATGTTAAATAACGATATAATATGAGAAAAACATTGATTATTTAAACCCAATGTCAAAATGTTTGCTGCAATTATAGTTACTGCAATTTTATGTTTTATCTGAAAATTATGATAACAAAAGAAACCTATTACAATCAACAGAAATCGTGTGTATTTTAAATAAAAATGATTAAATTTTAATTTTAATCATGCACTCCTATTGACGCAATGAAATATAAAGGAGTTATTTCTAATTTTCGATAACATTGGAATTAATTTTCTTATAATAACTGGCCTACTGTTTCCCAACAGGAGTATTGCCACAACAGATTGTACAATGAAATACAGTATGTACAGCATATAAAGTACAGTACACTATAAAATTTGAGTTGTTCTCACTTGTTTAATATTAACAGTAGTTACTTGACTTTAATGTGGTTTCATCATCGCACTGCAAATGGTAACGAAGTAAAGGAGCTGATTTTTTAGTAATCAGAAAAGAAATTTAGAGATTCACACGTGAGGTTCGGACATTCGTCAATTCAAAAGCTAGCACCCAATTTCCATGCCCTAGTTGCCTCATCCATGTAGATTTTACGTACTATCTGAGACACTAAACAGGTTTGTAGAATCTCTTGCAATAACAAGATCGTTTTTTTTTTGCTTATTCTATTACCTACATTAATTCAAATATGATAGTTAGTATGTTTATTAATTAAGTGCACATTTATTAAGTGCATACTTTGTAAGTTGTTCCTCTCTTTAACTTAAAGTTTAATAATTTAATAAATCTTTCCATATAATCAACTTAGTAATTGCTCTGAGCATTATAGAGACAACAATACATGTAGAAAAGCTTCAAGTTAAAAATAAAACAAAAAACCAATGTGAAAAAATTACAAAACTAAATTGTAACGTTATATGAACAAGACTATAAATCTTTAAATATTCTATCCAGACACACTCGGGTTAATCTACAAAAATAGTTTTCTTTTACATCACAAAGAAATCCTAATAGCCGTTCAAAATCATTGTGTAGCACAGAGAACTGAAATACTAGGATATGTAACGCTCAAGTCAAAGGAGACGTTAATTTGTTTTGTTACTTCCATGTTCCATAAGTAAATGGAAGTATGGTGATGTCAAAAAAAATCGTGTTCAAGATAATTGTAGATTCTGATTGTAATACCATCAAAACATGAAAAAAAGTCATTTTTCGAAATGTGTGTGTGTGTGTGTGTGTGTTTATGTGTCTGTCTGTCTATCTATAGATTTTTTTTATGGCAAACCATAACAGCCGCAAATTCAAACAGAATCAAATAATGTTTTGCATACAGCCCTAAATTGTAGAGTACCCAAGACCTATTGTTTTTGGTGAAGATCGGTTAAGGGAAAGGGGTAGTTTACCTGCAACGTTTTATGTTTTAACATGGGTAATTTTTTATATGACTAATGATAACTGCCGTAAATTCAATCAGAATAAAATAGTGTTCTGCATAGCTTCTTCAGCTGTAGAGAGCTCAATGTCTGTTGATTTTGGTGAAGATCGGTTAAGGGAAAGGGGTAGTTTACCTGCAACATTTTATATTGTAACAACGGTAATTTTTAATATGACGAACGATAACTGCCGCACATTCAAACAGAGTCAAATAGTTTTTTGCATACGTTCATCAATTATAGAAGACTGAAGGTCTGTTGATTTTGGTGAAGATCGGTTAAGGGAAAGGGGTAGTTTACCTCCAACATTTTATGTTGTAACAAGAGAACCTTTTCCATGAAGAACAATAACTGCCGTAAATTCAATCAGAACCAAATAATTTTTTACATATATGCCTGAGTTGCAGAGGACTCATGGTCTGTTGGTTTTTTTGAAGATCAGTTAAGGAAAAGGGGTAGTTTACCTGCCACTTTTAATGTTTTAACAAGAGTAATTGTTTCTATGACGAACGATAACTGCCGCACATTCAAACAGAATCAAATAATGTTTTCCATTCATCCCTGAATTGTAGAGGACTCAAGATCTATTGATTTTGGTGAAGATCAGTTAAGAGAAAGGGGTAGTTTACATGCAACCTTTTATGTGATAACAATGTTAATTTGTTCAATGACGAACGATAACTACCGTAAATTCAAACAGATTCAAATAATTTTGTACATATGTGCCTCAGTTGTAGAATACTCAAGGCCTATTGATTTAGGTGAAGATCGGTTACGGGAAAAGGGCAGTTTACCACAAACATTTTTTGTTGTAACAAGAGTAAAGTACTTAATTTTGATAAATAAAGTATCCTGATAAGAAGATCTTAATAATCCACTGTAGAAACGTAGATGAAATATCTATAAATGAAGAGGCTAGTTGAACGGGGTGGGGGTAATTTTCTATAAATGAACATTATAGTTGAAGGGGAGGGGATAATTTTTATATGTGTACGGTACTACGTTATCGGCAACAAAGTAGTAGTTTGTTGTTAAAATTCCTTCCCGGGCTGTTTGGCCGTAGTCCAATGGTTTCTGCAAAACCAGACGTTTCAGCAGTGCCGTCGACTGCCATCATCAGTGAAAATCGAGTGCGATAACGTGTCGTTGTATACGTTAGTGACCATAGTACTGTTGTTAAGGCTGAAGCAATAAGTGGAAAGAAGTAGTTTCTATGGAAACATTACATTTCTTAAATGATTTTAAATATAAGTCTTAGAACATGGAAGTCATGTATGGTTTTCCATACCGATATTTTTGTTTAGTTATATTTTTTTATTTGAAAATTTTTTCTTTAAGAAAGTCTAGCTGTAACTTCATTTGTACCTGGCTACCTAATAATTCAAGTAATGGTTACAAATTTGGTGGTGTAAATCGTCTCTGAAAGGTAGAAATTTACTACGTTCAGGAAATCAATGCTCATTGTTGACGTAATGATTTGTTAGTTCCCAAGTACTACCTGCTAGTCAGCTATGACTAGAAAATTAACGAGACAGAAATGTCCAAATGAGGCGGAAAGAGTGACGTCTGGAACTTTCGCCTACTGAGCTAGGAACAGGATTAAAGTTGCATTGCCTCACACACAATCTGACAATATGGGCGCTTATAGCGGCTTTTCCAGGATCGTGTCTGGGACAAATTTCGTAATTTGTTTTAAAATTGTGTGGTCAACTAGTATACCACCACTTGTAAATAAACACACAAAATATAATTAAAAATTGTTCATAGTCATCAAACACACACACACACACACACACACACACACACACACACACACACACACACACACACACACACACACACACACACACACACACAAGCATGCATATCCATTCTGAACCGTTTGTAGTTACTGCATGTCTTTACAATTTACCGTGCTTCAAAATTGGAAGGTGATCACGTCAAAACAACAAACTAGTCTATAACAAACATTTTTATTTAACACTCGTTTTATTTTTTTCTTTTATAAAACGTGTTGCCTACATTGCCATGAGACATGCTTAGCTGCTCGACTGAGGCTCACTTGAGACATGCTTAGCTGCTCGACTGAGGCTCGCTTGAGAAATGCTTAGCTGCTCGACTGAGGCCCACTTGAATGGAGCCGAAAATAATATACAAACAGGATGACGTATGGAAATTATGAGTAATAATGATAACTACGAAAGCTTATGAGCGTGATAACAAAACTAGTTTCAAGCCTTTTGTCATAAGGTGAAATGTAAGTGAACATAAGTAACCGATTACAAGTTTTAATTCTGTTTCAAATATTGTGCTTCATTTTAAACTAAAAATCCCCTGTGCATAATTTTAATGTGTTTATTGTTATCTAGGAACGAAATGGAATTAGATTCATTAATTTAATATAAACTATGTGTTTACGTGGACAGGAGACATGACTCATGTTTTGTACGAGTGTTTCAAATCCGATTTTAAATTCCATGTATAATACAGCATATTTTGGGTTTAAAATTTTTAATAGGTAAGAAAAAGCATGTAGGCTTACGTGTATGTTTTATCTCAAAGCTGTGGCAGCCTTAACTTTTGTCACCTACGATTTAAGTCCAGTAAAGCACTAAAACCCCATATCAGTAATGGAAATGAAAAATGTATGCTGTAATTTTGTGTTAGTTTATAATATACTATTTACGATGTATATAGCAACCAAATTTAAAATTAGAGAATTCAAAGCAATTAAGTTTTACTTACAGAAATAAAAAAATTCTATTAATGCAACTGGAATGTCAAACCTAGAAAATACTGAAATTAATTAACTAACAAAACAATGATTAATTAAACCGTGTTTGTTTCGAATTAAATAATTAAAAGTGGAAAAGTAAACTCCAATATGATCAATTCCTTTATAATATTTATTCGTTTAATAATGTCTATTTATGTATCAACGAAATATAGCACAAAATCTATTTCCATGAAACCAATTTAATAGTAGCCCTTGCCAGTCAGGACTAATTAAACTTGACCGAAGTTATAAATTAATTTTCTGTCGTATGGCTTTTTAATTAACTTCCCCAAGGGCGAACACAGTTTTGTTACTCTATAGGTAGCTTCTCTCTTTTATTATGTTGGTCTCTGTTTTGCGCCAAAGACAGTGATCACGACGAAATATGCCAAAAACGTTGTTTTTAAAGTGGCACGAACTATGAGAATGAATTGTTGTCAACGACACAAATCAATTTTTAATTTAATTTTTTTTAATTTACTAAAAAGTAATCTTACCTAGTAACTAAATTGTAACATAATATTTGGAAATATTATTGGTTGGGATGTTCGGCCGTGGTATAGATTCTGTGCTGACAGTCGTTTCGGTCTCACCGTCGTAGGCCACCATCAGTGTCGGTGTCAACTGGCACGGTGTCCGCCAATTCACCCTAGTGATGAGGTAGAGACTATTAGTTACTTAGATGGTGAGGCCGAAATGTCTGTTAGCATAGACTGTAGGCCGGCCAATAATGTTTCCAACTGTGTAGACGAAGGCCGCGAAAGCCTTAAGGACTCTCTTTACATAATAAATCTATACACACAGGCCTGTGTTATTAAACTTGTTTTAAATTTATAGGTTTTAAACACGTATTTTCCAGTTTTTCAGCAATCGCATTCAACGTTTACCCAGTTTCCAAAACCAATTTCTTTTATTCGCGCAGTCGGGTATAATAGATAATGTATAACAATATTACGAGAAGTGGAATGCCATCAAAGTAGGGTACACGTAAGGCCTCCACAATAAGAGAACTGTCATCTGCTAGTAGAATTTAGTTTGTTGTTATTGGTCTCTACGTGCCTGCAATCTACAAAGTACCGCAAGGGTTAGTTTATAACCATATTTTGATCGTTATTACTATTTAAATTTTAGCATTTATGTTATATATACTGTTATTTTGCATATAATTAGAGCTATTTTGTTTTACTTTGTGTATAACCTCAGGCAATCCTTGCATACTGGATGACTCACGTAGAGTCATCTTATTAATCATGTTGCAATCCATTTTCGTAAAAAAAAGTAATATATTATAATCTAATAGACTTTAATTTTAGCTTTTTATTTTGTATTATTATTAATTTTTGTAACGTATTTGAGAAAATGTAAGCTAATAATTTGTATATGTTTATCTTATTAGCCTACGTGTTTTTACTTTTATTACATTTTAAGAGTTAAAAACCAAAAATAACTTTTGCTACAGTAAAAGTATTTTGGTAAAGTACCAGATTAAAAAAATGTTATACCACATTCCTCAGAGTGCATATTAATATTTTATTCCAATGTGTACAGGGTTTTTGTGAATAAATAAACTATTATACGATAGATCTGTGAATACCGTGCTGTAACCTCGCTACGCGTCGTTCTACATGTTCGTGATAACCGTCATTGATACACACACTGTACTACAAAACTAGTCAACAAAATGGATACACTAAACACTTTAGCGTTCTCTCTTATTAAAGCTTAGAATTCCATACGTTGAAATAATGTTACGCCTATTATTACAAAATAAGTAAGGCTAATCATTGACTCTGTGCGTTTCTGTGATATTCCGCTAACGCTGAATGATTCAGGGATATTAATGGTGTCTCTTAATGTAGCATTAAAAGGCATAAACAAAATCATGCACAAATAATAGATAACAATAAAAACTAATACTTTATTAATTTAAAATTGTTATATACTTACATCTTATATGGTATTATTTTACATGGTATAAAATCTACATAAATTAAAGTTTGGATCCTCTTAATTTGAGGGACTACGTAGTTAAGATTTTTTCTTGGTCTAGTCCCTATTGACACACTAGTATATTTGATATTCTCTCATAAATACATTAATGACTTCTTCAGCAAAGAACGTTAACTAAAAATATCAACTTGACGTGTTAACTTATTTTACCAAACCCTTTAATTGGGCGGAGCCTGATGAGCGTATCGAAATCAGGTATAGCCCTCATGCGATGACTCGGTGCATAATTTAGACCGCAAACTCCTCCCAACTACTCAACCGAATATTATAAAATTTTGCATACATATCCGGACTGTATTGTGGAGTGCACACATGTAATTCTTATTTCACTAAATAATTTGATTCAAAAGATATTATGATTTTTTAAAAACTTAGCTTAAACGTGTGAGAGGAAGAGGGATAGAGATATCGTGGCCCAGTTACGGCACTCTGTCTCATTCGCACTTACGGGCGACTCACCGTTCACCGGCCGATTTCGGCGCTTGCGTGCCGGTGCTTGTGCGTGTGCAGTTTCCGCCGCCCGCGCTGGCTGTCGCCCGATAAGATAAGATTTTGGTGTATACACTTTGTATTCGTACATAGTGTGTCTCACACGTGTTTAATTCAAACAGTAGTAGAGCATTCTTAGTGTAACCAGATGTACGGATTGGACTTAAGTGTTGAACAAGTGTCAATTTTTAGACGAGAATCTATGTAGTCGCTGATGCAACTGTAACTTTTCATTAAATATTGCAACGAATCACAGTTCAGGTAAATTGTAACCCAAATTCTATTAAAATTATTATTCTTATACTTCTGATTCAATTTTGTACTTTTTATGTAAGTACTTTTACTGTTATACGCATATTCTATACATTCTTATTCATCAATTTATATATACGTAATATTTGTAGTATGCCTCGACGGAGAAGAGGTCCAAATATTGGTTGTTTAACTACAAATCAAAGACGGATGAGACAGCGACAAAATGTTCCTTCAGCAACTGTTGAAGGAACTGCAGAACATAACATGAATCATGTGTTATATGATAAAAGCAACGCAGGATATAGGAATTTTCATAACGAATTTGAAGATAATTTACGATCTCTAGAGTTCTATGAATGTGTAAATTGTTCTCAAGTGTTGATGCAGCAAACATTTTTTGATATGTGTGCAATGTAAGCGAAAACCAAATAAGTTTATTGAAGTTAATCGTATGGATCCTAAAGATGTACCTATAGAACTGATGGATGTCTCTTATGTAGAACAACTCTTGATAGCAAGAGTACAACCAGTGATGCGTGTATAGGGTGAAATCGAGAGGCTTCCCCGGTCAACATGCTTATAAGGGAAATATTATAAATATTGATCAAAATATAACGAAGATTGTTAGTTCCTTCCCCCCCCCCTACACCCGCTTCACTGACTACTATAATTGTACGAAAGGAAAGTGTTAATGGACATCGGGATTTTCATGTGAGACGTGACAAAATTTTAAAAGCACTTAATTTTTTGAAAATCAATAATCCATTCTATAGTGATATCATAATTGATATGGAACAAATATCTTAACTTCCATTATATGATAGTATTTATGGAAGGATACCCAGTGTTGATTTAGGCCTACCTGAGGTGAACAGAAATTTAAAAGATGAAGAGAACTTTTCTGAAGAAATTTATGAGACCATTATCCCGGAAAATATTAGAATCACAGAAGTTGATCGACTCCAATCTGCAGTGAATAATGTAATTCCATGGCCACAAGATGCATGGCATTTGCCACTTTACTACCTTACGAATCTGCTGAACTAAACGACAATACTCGAGCAAGTAGTATGAAACTTACAGCACTTAAATATTTTCAGTTTTTGATGCAATATAAAGACCGACGTTTTGCACAAGATCGTAGGTTCAAATTTGTTTCCATTAAACACTGTTCAGCGTCATCAAGCTATTCAACGAGGATCAATATTTGCTAGAAAATCTCATTTCAATGGAACAATACTGCAAATGAAAAACACACTGTCGAGTAATCCTCAAATAATAAGAAATTTATAATATTGGTGTGGAAAAATAAGAGTATCAAAAATGTTACTGGTTTCAACGAGTGGGTGAACTTGAATCAATGATTGAGCAGTGTGATAATCTGCATACGGTTTTTTTTACTCTGAGTGCAGCTGATCTTTGGTGCCCTGATCTGGAACGACTCATAGGTTGTAATTTTGTGGAAGAGGAAACGTTAGATGAGTCTAGAATCGCTCAGCAAAGGCAAAAACTTATAAATGACAATCCCTCAATTGTTGAAGATTACTTTTTGTTTCAAGGAACTTTATTCATAAAAAATGTAGTCTGTAAGATATTCTCAGTTTCATGTTACTGGTTTCGTTTCGAATTCTAGCATCGAGATTCATGTCATGTACATGGTTTTCTTTGGATCTCTGGTGCTCCTGATCCAAGAACTTTTGGTAATGCATCTGAGGAAAACATTTTGAACAACTTTGTCAAATTTTGTTGCTTCCCTGCTATATACACTTTTTCCTTGAACGAGGCCTTTCGGTTTCGCAACCATTATCAAGTTTTTCCTACAACAACACAATGGTTGTTGTAGGAAGAACTTGATAGTGGTTGCGAAACCGAAAGGCCTCGTTCAAGGAAAAGTGTATATAGCAGGGAAGCAACAAAATTTGACAAAGTTGTTATGAAGACTGCTAACATAGAGAAAACATTTTGAATGCGTGATAATTTTGAGGAAGACATAATCGGCAACTATACATCCTTCAAGGATTAAATCAACTGATGTTGTTATCGACAACGATCGTTCTCTTTCAGAACTACTGACTCGATTCCAAAGACATACCAGATGTACCAAAGGATATTGTCTTAAGAGGAATTACAAAGAATATACTTGCAGGTCCAAATATCCCAAAAAATTACAAGAGCAATCTCTTCTAGAGAAAAATGAGAAAGGTACGTATTTAGATATGTACACCAATAAGGAATGATAAACACCTGAATCAGTAAAATCCTGTCACCGCACAAACATGGAAAGCGAATACTGATTTCATTATAATCACTTCCTTATACAAGGTGGTTGAATATGTTCCAAATATGCTTCAAAGTCAGAACCTGCTTCGAAAAATTTGACGGAAATTTTCTAAGGGAAG
Organism: Magicicada septendecula; assembly: GCA_034769895.1. Taxonomy (NCBI): domain Eukaryota; kingdom Metazoa; phylum Arthropoda; class Insecta; order Hemiptera; family Cicadidae; genus Magicicada; species Magicicada septendecula. The sequence goes on from CM068368.1 coordinate 141,849,781, forward strand.
AAATAATTCACTTAACACAAACAGGAAAGAAAGAATTGTACAAGTTTTCCCTAAAGTAAACAAGCATAAGAATGCAATCAATACTGGATTATATTGTAAACAAAAGTTGATTTTACATAAGCATTGGCGTAATGAAGAAGACTTGAAAAGTACAGATAAACATGGTTCATGGCTTACAGTATACCAGACAAAATTTTGAACAGCTTCAAGAGTGTCCACAAAATTTTACACATGTCTTAAATTACAGACGAAACTGAAATTGATCAGGATAATAATAACGAGTTTGATATTTTTGACGATAGAGACTGCATGGCTATAGCAGTAGTAATGCCTAATGCACGACCAACTCATGTTGGTCGAGGTAATCGTGATATCGATTTACTTCATAATTGGGAAGCAGCCTATTACAAATATCGAGATACAAAGAATAAAACTTCTTTCATCGAAAGGAATGGAAAAATATTTGGGAATCAGTATGATTCTCATGAATGTTATTTTCAACGACCAACAAAATAAGATATTACCTTTCTTGGAATATCAGCTAAATGACTATGATGATTGTAATTAAAGACCTGCAATTATTCAGGGAAAAGCTATAACTGGAACAAGCTGTGTTATTAATGAAATCGTTAGGAGAATTGATTCATATTTTGGCTGCGATGCAACTTTTTTAATGGCTCCTATTGATGTGGCAGCTAACAGTATTGCTGGACAAACTATTCATTCAGCTCTAAGAATAAATACTTAAAAAAGAGAAGGGGACGAACTTTCAAAGGTTTAGGAGGTGAATACAAAATTGCTTTTGAATAAGAATTAAAAGATGTGAGGTTCGTCATTATTGCTGAACCCAGTATGTTGGGCTTAAATTTGATTTTTTAAGTGGATACGTGACTCAAACAAGCAAAGCAGCTTTCTTCAGCTGTTCATTTTGGTGGCCTTTGCGTGTATTTTGTAGGTGATTGGTCCCATCTTCCACCGGTTTGTGACAGGAGTCTTTAAAATATTGGTAATAATGTACAGACCATTCAATCGAATCTTTTATATAAACAGTTCAAAAAATTTTCTTTTTAATGGAGATTATGACACAGCGAGGTGATGATCAAAAAAATTTCAGAGAGACTTTAAATAGAGTAGCAAATGGAACAATGACTACACAAGATTATCAGGTTATATCTGCAAGATTTTATGTAAGGAATATTGGGGACAATTTCAAAGATACTGTCTGTATAATGTCGAAAAATGCTTAAATCGAACGCTTTAATTATAAAAAACTAGATAGCAATAAACAACCCGTGGCTCTAATCAATGTAATCCATAATTGCTCAGATGCCTCTCTAGCAAAATCTGACAATGCTGAGGGATTATTTGCCCAATTACGTTTATGTAAAGGTGCTCGAGTTATACTTAGAAGATATCTTTGAGTCACAAAAGGACAAGGCAACGGTTCAGTTGAGACAGGAACTGATATTATTTATGACCCGGCAGTTGAATGCGAAAATTATAACGATCACATGCCAATATAATACACTTGTATCTTTTGAAAAATATACAGGACCAGTTATATACGAGAATTCAGTACCCATTGTACCAGTAGTGACATCATTCAAGAAAAATGAAATTTCTTGTACTCGCAAACAATTTCCGTTAATGTTAGCATATGCTGTTAGTATACATAGATCGCAAAGGATAACATTAGATACGACAATCGTTAATTTAGGAGACAATGAATTTCGGGTTTGATTAACGTATGTTGCTCTTTTAACAGTGAAAACATTAGAAGAATTATTATTAAAACCGCCGTTTAATTTTGATATTCTGCTAAAAATTAATAGAAGTCCATCAATGGTTGATCGTAGAGATGAGTTGCAAGGTTGTGGAATATGTCTAATGACAACTAATGTATATTGTACTATAATGTAGCCTATTCAATAAATAATGTGTATCATAAAAGTGTATATAATTTGTAGATTGTAAAAATATTGATAAATAAATTATTACGAAACTATTTATTTAACGAATCAAATACGGTTGATTGTAAACATACTGATAAATAAATTAATTCGAATATCAAAGTCTCCGCCAATTTGTGTCAGTGACACTCCTAGTTATTACATCATAACTCAATTAAGGGACGGGAACGATCATTTGTTAACATCAAATCTAATTCTCTTACTTGGCTTCATCTTGTAGAAATACCTTGTAAAGCTGTTGCATTTAACATGTTAGTAACTTTAAAGTTCGTTGTTTATGTGACTGTGACGGCAAATGTGTCAGCACGTATGAGTTTTTCAACTTGTCACAAAGTACACTATACGTTTTAACCCCTTGACTGTTCAAAAAGAACAGTATAGTGGTGGTGATTACTATTTTCTCTTGATTTATTTTTTTAGTTTATATAGAAAAAATATTTTTCTATGCGGTTAGATTTGATACGTATACTGTTTCTTCATTTTACTGTAATTTTAACACATATCCATTGCAAGTTCTTCATAATTCGCATGATATTCCACATACGATGTTTTTGTTTAAGGAATAGAATTGTTTGTCCAGTTTTCCTCTTGGCGCTGAGTTAAATTTATTTTATACATCGTCAACAATGTGTTTACTTTCTGAAGATTCCGTAAGCTGATTACTCTATTCACCAATTTTAAACAATTCAGTATAATTATCAGTTACCTTGAGTTCGTTTAACTCTCTTGAAACGAGGCATTGTTATAAGTTTAATAAGCATGTGCTCCGGATATATTGTCGTAACTCACTAGAAATGTTATCAGTCCGTCGCTCCGTTGTACAAAGCAAAGAACCTCTGACTACTTTATATCCTTTAGCATTCTCTCACCAACAACACGATAAACAGAAACTGATGTAACCCAATACACTTTAACTCATCCTAACAGCTTTGACTAAAGTTGATGCTAATTAAAGTAATAATAGTAGTTCCTAATCTGTGTGTTTGACGCAATTAAAAACAATTTGTTAGTTTTTTAGTTATAGTAAATAATAAAATGCTACAGACGAAATCATATTTGGAATTTACATTTTTGTATATTCTGTTTTTGTAACTATCTAGTGGATGATTATGCACATAACCTGCAAAATGTTTTAGAGTTCAAGTAGGTGAGGGTGCGGCAAGTCGGGGTGTTTAATGTTTGAAAGTTTCTATCTACCAAGAAATAATATTGAAATGATCTGAAAAATAACATGTTTAGTGTCTTCTTTTTCACTCGAAGGTCACTGTAGCTGGGAACTGGCAGGACGTCTTTAGGACTAACAGCTTACTTTTGTTGGAATGATGTTAATGCCTTTATTATTTGGTGTAGCTGATCGGGTCATCAGTTATTAAAAGGGAACGTTTATAAACAACGCTTTCAGTGGGACGGCTTAATAAACAATTAGCTTATTGAGAAAGGTCGACCTGCTGCACAATTACCAAATTTAGTTATGCAGTATAAATACAAATAATATACTAGGACTATACTAGGCATTTTTGAATTTCACAGTATTACGAAGTGCAGCTGTTAAGAGGATGTAAATTCATACAGTCTGATTTGTTGCCCATCTGGTTAGTTACACAGTTACTCAGACTGTTTTCAAAGTTAGTCTACGTCGGGCGATTACACAGATTCAAGTGTAAGTGAGAAGTGATTATTGTGCAAAACTCTATTACTAGACATTATTATTGCGTGTGTACAAATTCAACTTGAATTATTGTACAAGTATAATCTTGTTTAATAACATGTTGATTTCAAACTGTTTAATGGTGATTAATTAAAACTGGTCATAAGTGACTTTATTGGTGTCTTTACTTTGTTTTCCACTGTACTATACGACGATCAGTGAGCCCGTAGTAACAATACGTTGAATATTGTAAACTACTTATTTGTTTAAAACACTGTAGAAATCCGATTGAGACAATAAAACAAGCAAACCGTTAGTATCGCCATATAAATTTAACTATTTATTTGTATTGTTTCTTGAAAAGCGTTTCATAGTAAAAGAAGATTGAAAGTTATCATGATACGCTGTAGCGTTTTACTTGTAGCTGCTACTATTGTTGCTGTCTATAATAATAATAAGTGGATGTAACAAAAAATGTAAAGTGAACTGGTATTAAGTTAAACATATGGAACTAATTTAGTCTCATTTTTTATGCATAAAAACATTATAGTTTAAAGTACTATAAATTTACGTTTTGCGATAAGGTTTTTTAATTTGTTTGTATATTTCTTACATAAATTTTCTTCTCTGAATATTAAACATACTGTTAGTACCAAATATTACTCTCTATTTTCTGTAAATTTGTGCTTAGGGAGTATTCAAGGTACTCTCTTACCTTGGTCTCTTCTGCGTCATCAGGCCAATAAATGTTTATTAAAAAATTAAATTAGAGTTATCTTACTTTAACCTTAAAAACATATTACACACACCTGAAACTTAAAATTAGGAAGTTTCTTTATTATTCACAGTTCTTATTATTCTCTTTTCATTTATTACTTTTGAGTCTTAACTTTTAATGGAAAAATATCTTAAATTAAAAAAATAATTTATTACTTTTCTTTTCATTGTTGTTTACAATTTTCTCTTTTGATTAGTTTAGACATTAAATAAATTGTGCTGTTTACTGACCAATTCACTAAGAATTTGATTGTTTTTAACAATTTCCTTTAATTGTATATTTAATAAGAGCAAGTAACTAAAATAAAAAGAAATGGTTTTTAAATAACGCTTCGTAACTTGTATAAACATGGAAAGTAGTAATAATTTTGAAAGACAGAATTGGGAACGTGAAATAAGAAATGAACGTCAGAAAAATGAGTTGTGAAGATGGTGGAAAAAAGAGCAATGCAGCGTTTTGGATACGTAATAAGGATAAACAAAAGGAAGCCGAAGTTCATCATGCACGTTTATCAGAAAGAGAAAGACTAACATGATTAAAATGAATTGAATGTGTAATGAGAAGTCATTTAGCAATTAGACGTAAAAGACTTTATCAGAAATAAACTTCTCTTGCATGACAGAAAGGCAATTAACATCTGCCTGAAGGATTAGGTCTCTTGACAGCAAAAGGGAATCAAAAATAAAAAGAGGAAGAAGAAGAAGTAACACTTTTTAGTTCTTGCTTAATCAATAACCAACCAACTGAATTGAGAGTAATTGTCAGCTGGAGATTTTAAACTTATTCACACATCGACAGCACTATCTGTTTTAATATTGGGAGAAGTTAGGCTTGATTATTTGTTTTAATATTACAAATTATTTTATGCCATCTAAAAAAAATTCGCAAAATAAATTACTTTGTAAGTATCAAAAATGTTTTAAATATTTCAAGAAAAACATGTGTGTAGTAGCCAATGTATCTGTCAGTGGAATTCAGTGGTGGCGATTTTGTTGTGGCATTTGTGACCTAGGCATGCCAAGTCAACATATTTTTTTAACACACACGCGCGCGCGCGCGCAACAAAACTAAATTTTGCGTGTTTTAATGAATTTTAACAATAAATAATATTTGTTTTACTTAGAATGATATGTGTTTTATTTACTTACTCTCTTTTAACAGTTTTTCTGTACTGCCAACTTCAGAAACAGTAAATAAATAAAAAATATTTTTTTAAAGAAAAAATTGTTTATTATTTCAAAAATATATACACAGGTGTGTTTTAGAATTAAATTTTTTATAAATTACATTACACATTTACATGTGTTTATTGGAAACTTAATAAGTAAATTCACTCCAAACCTAAAAAAGTGAGTTTTTCGACAGCATTAAAAAATTAATTTGTATTAGTCTAGTTAGAAATATGGTATAGTTATTAGAGGAAGCACTTTGTTACAAATTTATATAATTTTAATATCTTCTTCTTCTTCTTCTTCTTTCTTCAGGCTATGGACCTCACGATCCTTTACGCCCTCGTTGGTCCAACCATCTATTCTTTGGTCTTCCATTATTCCGCCGTCCTTTCGGATTACAAACCAAAATTTGTTTTGGTATCCTGTTTTTACGTATCCTTTCAACATCGTCTGTCCAATCCTGTGTGTATTGCTTTATCCTTTTGTTTAGTTGTATACTCCAAAGATGTTCCTTATGTCATCATTCCTTATAACCGGTCCCTCCGTGATACTCCTAGTACCGAATGTAAAAATCTCATTTCACTAGCCTGTATCCGTCTTTGGGTTTTTCCGTTCAGTGTCCAAGTCTAACTCACATAAAAGCCACATAGAACTGCCATAACTTTAAAAAGTATCTCTTCTGACCTTTCAATTCAGTGTTCTGCTTATCGTTCCACATATGCGATTAAAACTCTCTATTTCTTTGTCCACATCTATCTCACCAACATAAGACAAGTCACATCCAGGGAACCTGAATGAAGGCACTTTCTCAGTTAGTTGATCATTCATTACTACTATGTGAGACGTACCAATATAAGCTTCGAGGCGACTGCGGTATTGCCATGTCGCTTCACTCCCCGTCCTCCCCGCCGTTGCCTACGCATAACCAAGTGTAACGTGCGACAAGGGTGTTGGGCGAGGGGCGGGGAAGAGCTGTTACTATTGCGTTACAGGAAAGCAACCTTTAAAACCCATGGACTTAGTTTTGATAGGTAAAATTTCCAGACCATACGTCCTGATTATCTGTTGTAATTCATCATAGAGGGCTGCAATTCATATAATTTTTAACATAAATACGTTTACGTTTGTGACAATACTATTACTATCGAATCGTGTCTTTACAATTTGTGTATTCTTACGAGTGTAGGTCCGATCAATGAGACACAGTGCGGTCATCCATCCGGTATTTTACTACCGCCTGTAACGCTTGATTTTGCAAATGGAGCTGTGATATCATAATCACACGACAGTACAACACAATTGATGAGGTTGTAACGCGTGATGAGGCACTTAATGTTTCCAACTGACATTATCTACTAATGCCATGTAACTCAGCGACATGTCTGCATTTATCTAAGCTGTTATGAGAACGATTGTGTTCGACAATCATAAGAAGCACCTTGCAGCGTTAAGATAAAACTACAACGGCATGTATACTTATAGCATAACGGTCGATAATATAAGCTCACAAAAAGTTTTGTAGAAAGATTACTCGAGAATTTCGATTTTACATTTGTATCAATAATACGTAGAAGCTGCAGGCCGAAACATTCGTGGACGTTCGAGAAAACAAGGGGAACCCAAGGAGGGCTCATGCATTTTACTTGACGTTTGTTTTATAAATTTATTGCCATTACACTTATTTACTTAATAATCCTAATATAACCTATGTTTACTGTAATTTGTTTTTTTTTTCTTTTCCTTTTTGTTTAACGTATAAAATTTACACTCTAATAGCACCTGCCCTTTGGCTTACATTGTAATAGGTTGTGTAAGTTTTAACGTTTCAAATAGTGTAAACGTACATAATATTTACAAATTCTCGTTTACAACCCATAATATTTACAGACTGTTACTCCGTATGTAATTATAAAAACATATAATTCAATACACTCTAGTGTATTGTAATGACGACTAAAAGAATAGTTCTATTTCAATTTTGTTGCAAAATAAAGGTTGCCAAATTTATGTAATTTGGTCTCTAGTAAAATACACGAGATTAATGTTATCACCACTCATTTCTATTACATTAATGGAACGTGGCAGTTTGCATATTACGACAATTACATTTTTAAACACTATAGGCTAATAAGATTGACCCGTGCGAAAGTTGTGTACTTATCTGTCTGATATCAGTACACATGCAATTTTAACACACAGAGCAGAAACCATAAAGCGGAAAGTATTCAAAGATTAAAAATTTACTATAAATTCCATGTGTCACAACAAACCGTCACTATCTTCTTCAGTAAGTACCGGACATCTGTATTCTGTTGTATTCTATTGAAACACTCGTGAGTGTGTATTAATGTTGCAATTTATGAAGGGGTATAACTAGATATAACCACCAATGTGTGGGAATGTCAATATGCTAACTCGAGATGTTTATTTAGACAATTTAGATTATTCCTATTTGTGCTGTGTCTTGGGAAAATTTAAACCATCAGTTTATTTTTTATTTTTATTTAATATTTACATTAATATCGAGGTTTATCACTTTAAGCCACATCTTACGGCAAGCACTTTTATGCTTTATTAAAATCAATGAAAAGTGTATCTATCTCTCTTCTTTTATTTGTAGTTATTTATTTTAAAGTACATAAATGCAAGTAAGTAATAATAAATATTGAATCTGAATAAAAATATTCAAAACTGAATTAAATAATTTGTAGCTACACAAGCATGCACGTGTAGATAAGAGGTGTGTAATTAACAAAAATTACATGCTGTATAATTAATTTCAAAAAATCTATTTATCCTTTTATCTCGTTATTAATATAAATTTGAATATAGAATGTTAGTGCAATTTCCACATATAAAATTTCTATGTAACTATGTCAAATACGCTGAATAAAATTTAACATTATTCTGTATAATTTAATAAACTAAAATAACGTGTAAACGCATGAAAATCAACTTATAGGCCTATGTTCATTTTTTTAAACGCAGAACACAGTTAGTTTTATATTTAATGAAACTTGACACTAAAGCCGTAGCGTGGAATTTTCAGTTATAGTAACTAAAAGGGAACAAATTATTTGTTGCATTTAATGTAACAGGATAATTTATATTATTATATACGCCTATTGCTAATAAAATTGGAGAATAAGCTCTAAGGTTTACTATTTACATGAGTATAATTCCTGTAACAACCAGCTGAAAATGTTTCCTGCCTGTATCAGTACCAGTAAGAGCTACCGGCCATAAATTTAAAAGAGATAACCTCCCGCTTCTATTCCGGCATGTCTGACCACGCCTTTCGGCCTTTCGGCTATATAGAGTGTAAATGAAACTTTCTTTTACATGACAGCACTTTAACATACGGTCCTTTACGGTTTAGTCCTTAACGGTCCATAAACCTTTGCTTGATTTCCAGATTATCTGATTTTACGTTTGTTTCGTAAACCAGGTACGGTTTACCTTCTTACGTACTACCCTTACAATTACTGGCACGGAAATTTATATTCAATCTTATTTCTGTTTATATTACTTAAAATTTATATTTCGGTATTTATATTTAATTTCAAATGTGTATTGTAACTTATTATCTAAATTTTTTTACACGATTTAAAAATTTACATATTTTGAATGCTTCTTGGATCGTTATGGTATATTAAAATAATGAATATACTAAAAAATACAAAAGTCTAAAATTTATTGTCATTTTTAGTAACGAAATATTAATATAATTTAAGAAAGTCTTTTATTGAGTTATCTGATGGCCGGTATTGGGGACAATCCCAATTAGTTGAGAACTTAATTTTTTATCTCATTAAAAACATTGTACTAAAGGTTTTTAAATAATTTGTCAGTTTTGAAAGAAAGAAAGAAGTTCACATTAAAAAAAATGTGAAATCAGTCAAGGGAAATAAAGGAGATTAGTCCAATGAAATAGCATACAAGCGAAAACACCTGGATCAGTCCACGCGGTTTTTTGTTCCTAGCCAATATCAGATCTAGACCTCAGTTTAGCAATAGATGATGTTTATTAAGATTGATTAGACAACTCGTAATTATTGATTATTTTGGTCGTTTTAAGTAATTTTATTCAACACAGAATTTTAGATTGTTATATTACTAGCGGACGGTAATGTATGGGTTTGTTGTCTTCATACGAGCAATTATGAGTGTGTCATCAATAAAGAAGGTAAGGATGACTGTGAAAATAATGTGAAACACAGGGGTACAAAGAAAAGGGAATGTGCGAGTAGGATGACACAAAAAAAACACATGTTTTAAGAAAAAATTACAACTGTTGGATGAAGTGTTTTGAAGCTGTGTCAGATGATACCAAAAAATCCATACTTATATAACTTACATACATACTTACATTTTAATCCTTACTTAATTATTAAAATGTTTAATATTTGTTTGTCTTTTAATTAATGTTTGTCTTACGTCGAGTACAAATGATCACGATTCATATTTTAGTAGTCTTATATTATAATTATATTTGTCTTTCTGTAGCTTGACTTTTTAGTAGCCAACCAGAAGGTGAAACAAGGGTTAATAAAACAATGTTTAGATGAAGCCTCTGATTTAATGTAGATAGTGAAGTAAGTAAAATTAATGTTTGTAAGAAAATTTTCTTTATCCTTATTTTGAATATAACAGTCGAATGCCTTACAATTGCTTTAAAGGGAACTAGGTTTTGTCCAAAACCTTTGCAGGAAAACGTAATAACCGACTGCTGAAAATTTGTGAAAATATTTAAAATCTGATTTGCAATATCAAATCGTTTCCTTCAAACAACAATGATTATTAGTTCAAAGATTTTAGTAGCGTATACCTGTTCGAAGATCCTAATACTAAAATGATTTTTGATATGTTACAGGAAGAACACATAAGGAAAAAAGTGTCCTATGGTAAATCCAGAGACATTTTTCTGACATAATTCAAAAACTGATCTCTTAGGCGTAAGTGGTATGTTAAGTAGAGAATGGAATCATGTTACACAACAAAAACAATCTGCTTTTCCAAAGCTGACTTCAAAATTACATCCGTTAAAAAACCTGTTCTAATCGAACGCGTTCCATTGTAAAGCCTTGCGATGAATTAAAGAGTGAACTAAATTAGGCCTACGTAAACATTGATAATGAACTTGCCGTTTGTGGAGAGATGAGAGATGATGACATTCTCAAGAAAGTGACAATAAAAAACAATCCCCAATACTCATATTAAGAAAGCGACAATTGCTATAATGTAACAGAAGGTATACAGTTGGCTGCATAAATTGCTAACACAAACGAGAAAATTCGGAAATTCGTTTAAGCTCAAATGAGTGAAATTTTCCAGTATGTTAATAAACATGTTACTTTTCTTTACAGCATCAAATTAAATTTGAAACAAACGAAAATTAGTTTTATAATTATACGTTTGAAATAATTTTATAATATTAACGTACTGTAATACTCTCTTTGTATATAGTTTTAATTAATTTAAAAAAATTAATTTTTGTAAAAAAATTTAATAATTTTACATAATACATTAATAAATATTTATTTACAAATTATAATTTATTTATTAAACAAAATTAATAAAATTATTTTGACGTTAACAGGTCTACTGAATACAATATTTATTTTAGTGTTATCGTATAATTCAAAATAGCGCGATATTATAGGGAAATGCTGTAGACGATGTTCAGCGTGAACAATTTTTAAAATCTGTGAACAGTAGGCTAGTTTCTTTAAGCGCCGTTTAAGGTAAAACCTAATGTCGACAAATGAATTCTTTGGATTGTTAATTTAAGTCGAGTTAATTAACCATTTTTATATAAAAACTTGGTTATTTAACTTTTAGATAATTCTTGAAATATCATTCTTTTTACTCATTTACGCGACAAAGTTTTTCATTTGTCTACATACAAAACAACAAATATGCCTCTGTCTCCTTAAATTGAGAGGCTTTTGCATGTTAAAAGCTAAAAGGTAAAAACTTAAGGCCTCATTGTTGTTAATTATGTAGTAAACTATTTGGTTTTTGATTAAAAGACACTTTTGATTCAGTAAGGTGACAGTTAATGTACTAGCAATCTTATAGGAATTACGTTCGAATCTTCAAATTTTTTTTTTATTTCACTCTAACTCTTGAGCGTGTTTTCGTGTGACAGGTTAATTAACGATAAAGGTAAAATTTTTTTTAACAATCAGTTTTACTGTTAGTGACAGACGAGAAGCAGTCAGCTTCTTTGTTCCAATATAATGTCTGGTTTTATACTTGTCTTTGAAATAGGTCTGTGTAACTGACGTTAAAGAAACCAATTTACTACGAGAAGGAGAGCAGATTAAAAGACAATAAGTCTTAATTCTTGAAACTCTCCTGGTGCAAGAAACGTTTCTTCATATAGCCTCGTTCAACTTACCAAGTAAAACACAAAGTGTTGATAAAAGTAATAAAATGACGTTTCGTAAAATTTGTAAAACGTTTTGTAAATCCAAAATACATATTTGGTCGTGACTCCGACTTTTCGGTGACATAATAGGTCTTATGAAATACACAGATAAACGAAAAAAACTGGTACACAATTACGTGAAGCTACATATGTTCACCGCGGGACAGCGTTTTGAAGCCATAGAAGATAATAGTAAAATAAATAGGTCACAGTTAACTTCTATATAGCTTTAAATACTTGACTTGTACTGCTGTAGAATGCAACAGTACAAAAACTGAATTTTATAAATTTATTGTAATATTGAGAAAATATAACAATAATTATTTTGTACGCTAATTGTTTTATTTGAAAAAACTCTTTAGGCCAAATTGATTTTGTAAAATGTCTGAATCTTTAGTGTAAGCAGATAAATTTTGAAAATGTTTTAAAATAATAATAATAGTAATAATAGTCAATTTACGTGGAAACTGCAAATAGTTAACTTAAAATTATGTATGTTATAGCCTAATACAATTACTAAACATTTAGTGACTCATTGCTTATTAAGCATTAGCTAGTTTCTTAAGGCTTACTGTTACTTTAATAAGGTAATATAACAAATTTTGTTACGGACCAGTTATAACAAATTTTATAAGTGAACAGTAATTATAAAATATCAAGAAGTGTGTAAAATACGTAAAGAGAAATTTAGTTAAACTATATTATGAACATAAAACACTATGGGATAGAAAAACGTAAGAATTAAAAGACATTATAGCGTAAAAGTAGGCCAAAGTAAGAATAAGAAATTTTAGTATTCAACAGCCTCAAAAAGAAAATTTATTCTTGTTTGAACTTTTGATGAGAACGCTCTCCTAGTAAGAAGCGTGTGTGAAAATGTTGAACGAAATAATAGTACAAATTTAAATATTACCATATAATTAATTAAGAAGTGAGTAAGCAAAGAAGCGATTTACAAACGTATACAAATGTACAATAGTAACAGTCAACGAAACAAGGTAAGGAAAGAAAAACTAATCAAGATTAAATGACTACGTACCAGTAATAACAACTACAGTGGAACTTGGTTATTACGGCCTCGGCTGTTACGTCAACTCGGGTGTAGCGTTATTTTGTCATAAGTCCGGTCAAACTGATATCTTTAACATTATAAAAATTCCCGGTTTTAACGTCACTAAATATTGTACTACTCTGTTATAGCGTCAAAAATTTCTCAGATATTTTACTCTAAATTTCATATAAACGTATATATGTGAGCGCGCTACGCCCATGGCTACAGACATACATTGTATGCAACCGATAAGCAAAACAGAAGACGATAGCAAAATGCTTTAGTAAAGCACAACTCGTACATGAAAATTTACCCGATGATGACGAAGACGACGACTTGCCGCTCTCGGAGTGGATTAAGAAATTCGACGTAAATGAATTTGGAAATGACCTTGATTCCTATGCATCAGTGGATGACCAAGTAGAAACATTCCAAGTGTTGAGTGACGCAGAAATTATCGCGGAAGTAAAAAACATAGAAACAGAAGATAGTGTTGAAGAAGATGCTGAGCAAGAGGAGGATGCCGACATCGTTTGTCCGACAGTACAGGAAGCAATGAGAGCCGCCGAAACTCTTTCACAATTTTACTGCTTTAGAGAGACGTCTGACGACACGTTCAATGCAGCGCAGCATCTCCACAGCACAACAGAAAGAATTTATTTTTCAGAAAGGAGCGTTCTAAAGAAAATTACGGATTACTTTCGACAGTAAGCCTAAATGTAAGTTACATGTACTTTCTTTTTGATCTTTTAAAATATTCGTCATGCTGTTTGTATAAATGAAATGCAGTTTGTAAACTTTAGAATAAATATCACGAATAAAGATCTTTTTTTTATTTCTCCTTCCTTACTAGTGATTAAAAAATGTCTTTTATAACGACTCTTTTATAACGTCACTCGGACATAACGTCATTATTTTTTGGTCCCTTCAATGACGTTACAACCAAGTTCCACTGTAGTGAGATATCCAAACACACACTGATTTGAATATACACCAAGTATATTTATAGCTTAAAAACTCAATTTCGTTTGTGAAAGTAACTGACAGAGCGAAATATTCAAAAATTATTTATTATTATGCTATACACACAGTATCATTTTCTAAATAAGACACTTCTTCTTCTTCTTCTTCTTCTTCTTCTTCTTCTTCTTCTTCTTCTTCTTCTTCTTCTTCTTCTTCTTCTTCTTCTTCTTCTTCTTCTTCTTCTTCTTCTTCTTCATGTTTTAGGCATTCTGCCTGTTACGGTTCCCACATTTTCCTTGGTCTACTTAAATTTCTTCTTCCTCTGGCTTTGTATTTTCTAGCTTTAACTGGACTCCTGTATTATTGGATTCTTCCTAATTGTTCTTGCCACTTGTTTCTATTCAATTTTTTTTTCATTTAAGTTGAGTACCTGAAGTTCTTGTCTAATCGTTTCATTTCTTATTCTGTCTATTCGACTACAGCCCTTCAGTCGTCAATAAATAAGACACTACACTGTAAATTGTGTAGAAGCAACATTAACACTTAGGTTTAATTGTAAACTAAATATCAACCTAACTTCGTGTTTGAGCGTCGGCCATACAGTGTTTTTTATGGGGGTTACACCAGCACATCAGCGCGTGCAGGGACGTGAGCTGGAATTAGCAATTCAAAACCAAATAATTTTAAATGCTTCAAGTTAATTGAGTGTTAATGAATATCTGTATTAATTTAAAAAAATGTAACTGAATTATTGTGTTTGCTTTTTAAAGTATAATTTATCTCTGCTACTTAACCTGAAATGAAGAGTCTGTGTATTCATGCTTGAAAAATAAAGTCTTAATTTCACTGCTCATCTTGGTTTAATCAAAAGGGGCAACACAACATTTATAACGGAGTGGAATTACAGTATCAGCGGTTTCTCCCCTTCCGTCTCAAAACTTAGTGTTCCGTTCATTGTCCTCGGTGTAACTGCTAACTGTCCTGTGTCCTGATTCCATCGCTTCCGTTTCAATAATCGCCCAAGACTTCTCATAGCCAAACTATGTGAACTATTTCTATTCTGTTTCATTAAATATAGTTGTTTCTAACTTATATTACCTTGGTCCTTCTCATTAGAATTAATTTTAATATTACAGCTTCTACGCTAATAATTAACTTCTGAAGCCAATAACTTCTGTTTCTGGTTTTCAGTAAATTCCTAAGCTTCTTCTCCGTTTTTTCTTTATTGTTAATTGGTATCAGATACATCCTCTTCGTTGAACATAGTTTTTAAATTCAAATTTACTCTTAAAAAGTAGATTCAAATTATATTTCTAACGAAACTAATTATTTTTTATATGTTCCTTACTAACTCTTGTATTATTAAATAGAGCCTCCAAATACTATTATTTAATGACTCCCTTCATCACGCCTCTCTCTACCTGCGAATTTTTATCCAAATTTGTTTCCAACTGCTACACATTCTTAGTTTCGCATATTTACCGTCAACCCAGCTTCTTCGTAGATCTTATTGAAATTCATAATGATGTAAATCAAACCGTCACTATCTTCTGTAGTAAGTACCGGTCATCTGCATCCTGTTGTTCCCTATTGCAACAGCCGTGATTGTACATTAATGTTGCAATTTGTGAAGGGATGTAACTAGATATAAAGAAGGCAATGTCGGGGAATGACAATGTCCTTATTTGAGACGTTTATTTAGACAATCTATGTTATTTCTATTTGTACTGTACAGAGGGGTAGCTAGGGGGGCGGTGGGGGCAGTCGCACCCGCGATTTAAAAAATTAAAAATTTACAAAAACTTCAAAAAAATATGAAAAAACCGTGCGGGTGCTTGTACATATTGCAAAGTTTTTTCATATGAATTTCGAAAAGTCGGACGGTGCGGCGCGGACAGATATGCGTTCACATTTACGTTTACCTTTACCTAGAGTATGTTGGCTACACGGAGAGAAATTTGGTGGTGTAGCAGCTAGACAACTAACGTGCTGATGTAGTAGAGTAACCTTGGGCGGACACCTTGCTACACGGAGAGAATTGTTGAACCAACATAGTTCCAAAGAAGGACGTTAGATGTCGACCTGCTGCAGCACCAACTTTCTCTCCGTGTACACTGCACTGTGTGCGCACTCAAAACAAAGAGAGCAGCACTCGACTCGAGGAATTCCCTAAAAATATCGTAATTCGTACTTGCTGTGTGTCGCGTCGGTGTTGTTCAGTTTCCTTTATTCTTTTGTTACCGGTATGTGTTGTGAAAGTGTGAAAGTATCGTGATTAGATTAAATCATTACATCAAAGGTGTTCTAAACTTGACCGTATAAAGAATGAGGCCATAAGAGGAGATTTCAATTTACATCATTAAACAAATTAAAATACATATATTAATAAAATAAAATAAATACTTAATAATACACGCGCGAGTTTTCCCGGTCCAGAAATAGGCGCGAGTTCTCGCGGGTTAATGGGGTGTCACCCTTGCTAGCTACGCCACTGGTACTGTATCTTTGGACAATTTAAACTACCAGTTTATTTAATGTTTTATCACAAATATGGATGTTTATTATTTTAACATATATGACACGCTATTTTGTGGTTCTTTAAAATCAACGGAAAACGTATCTCTCTCTCTCTTCTCTTATTTTTAGTTATTCCTTTTGAAGTAAATAAACACAATTAGATTATAATAAATATTGAAAAAAGAAACAAATTAAATCAACCAATTATAAAGTATATTAACAAATAGTAAATTAAAAATAACTAGGCTTACTATGTGACGATTTAAATAAAAGAAATAATCTAGAAAATAAAAAAAATTTTAAAAATTAAGGTTGCGAGGTCTTAAGCTATTTAAATCTCACTGTTTTAATATAAGATACCTGTATGTACTCAGTTATAAGTTATAACTTAATCAGTTATAATTAATTAGTTATAAGATACTCAAATAAAAAGATAAATTGTAAAGCGTTATTAATATCGTATTTAACCCTTTGCTTGTAAGCAGGCGCTTTCCTGTTGATTCCAGACTCGACATGCTTTCAGAGTCTTGTGTGAGTAAGAATAAGATAAAAAAAACTAATGTTAATAATAATAAAATCTGAAGACATAAATAGTCGCTAAAACAACTGATTTAAATTATATATATTTGTTTAGGGATAGTTTAAATAAATAAAAAAGTTAACTTAAATATAGTTAGGAACTATATTCTCGCGCGGAAGTTGTCCCACTAACTTTTGTCCAGTACCTGGCGAAGGGAGCGTAAATTCTCTCTCTTGCAATGGTGACTCCGTACAGTGTAGACGTAAGAGCTATGCTCTTCAAATATGTGTATCATATTTGGTTTCATCTTCAGAAAGTGTACCAGATGTAGTTTGTTTAAAGCATCTGGATGTATTAATTAATGTAGTCATGTGAATAGACAATAAGTTTAAAGTTATGTAAAACAAAAAGTATTGAAACGTAACAAAAAGTGTAACACAAGATGACTACGTACTTCAACGAATAACAACTATTCCAAAGTAATACCCGGAGATGTGAACTAGCAGAAGCCACAAACTCTACTGCACGTGACAGAATATGCAGATCAGGACATCTGAGAATCTACATGATCATCGTAGATAACTACATGACCTAGTGTTCTCCCTGCTAACTTTTGGAGCCCTTTACAGAGGATAGCCAGACCGAGATGACGACGTAGGTGTTCCTGTTTCCCAAGACTGATACCCCAGGAGGAGTCTTCTGCATACTAATTAAAAGGTGACTCGATAGCGTGTCTATCGAGGGTTACTAATATTTGTTACACAACACATCTTGAAAGAGACTTTTCAGAAATGATTAACTTTGTAAAGACTTATAAATTAAATCTAATGTTTATAAGATTATATCTTATTAATTAATATTTCATGTAACTATTCTAACTTCATACGTTGTAACCGTTTATATGTTAATGTAGAGTAATATAACTCAAGCAATAATACCATTCTTAAATGTTGAATTAAAAGAAAGTCTTGCAAGCTAATATCATGAAAAGAGTATAATTAAAAGTTTTAATACAGAAAGTTCACCCGGATCCGAGGTATAACTATATAGAATCTAGTTTGATGCCAAAGTTTAAAGAAACCTTTCGATAATTTAATAATTGAGTTAGTAATGTCATGGCATCAGTCAGTATATGTTTTTCTTAAATGTTGAATAAAGAGAAGTCTTCTTGTTACACACATATGAGTAGCGCGTAAATCAATTGTATACCTTGCCATTGTTTCCTTACACAAAGTAAACAATTACACAGCTAGTAAGTAATATGTTATTTTAATTATAGGTAAACTAATTCTGTTACAACGTAGGCAGCCCTTCTAATTAACGGAGTTTGATTACGAAGGGTTCCCTGGATTTGTAACGCGGCGAAAAGCTAGTTACAAAAGTGCGCCACTCTGCTAAATTGTAAAAAAAAAAATAAAAGGGTAATTGTTTACAGAGTGTCATAAAAGTGCATTCACTCTGCTAAAATAAGTAAAGAGTTGTTAAGCATCGTGACGTAAACAAAAGTGCGTTACTCTGCTTACTTTACTTGTAAAAAAAAATAAAGGAAACAAAGGAAAGAGTTTTAATTGTATATATATGTGTCACAAACAAATTGCATTCACTATTTATGCGTGGATAAACATAAATAGTATAATTAATAACTAAATGTTTATTATTGATATATGCACTCAGAAAGTTACTTAAATAAATGTAATGTTCAAAACATATTTAATACACTATTAAATAACGTAATATGTATTAATACGTAGATGGTAGTATGTATAAGTAAAATGTCATTAGCGTCATACAATGCAAAATGCTATATGCAGGTTCCTACCGGCACAACCTGAATAATTCGATGTAAGTACTTGCATACATGAATCATGACCAAGCATAACAATTTTGGTCAACCGAACAATCTGTAACAGGTTTGTTTACGACAAACTACGACCTGTTGTCTCCTGAATCATTCTGCACAGTGTATGTCCAACTACATAGCTTACATACACTAGGATGTGTTAAAAAAAAAAAAATTGATAAAAATAACTTTGTAAATAATAATAAAGTAATTAAGTAGAAGTCGTGATTTAAAACTTGTGAACAAAATAAGTAATTATTTAATTGAGAAAGGTTTATGAATGAACGAAGCCAAAGTGTTGTCTAAGCGGAATAATAATAAATGTGTTGCACAAAAGTGTGCTCCCCTTCTCGAGTTTAAAACGACCGGTTTCAAATCGTTGGTGTTATTCACTCGCATTGTGTAGACAATAAGATGTAAAAGCAAACACCCCATTGTCACACACTCTCACCCTCCTTTGTTAACTAAATATGTAGGCCACCCTCTGACCTACATTCCAGTAAACAGCTGATCGGCTATTTAACATTGAAAGATATGTGTGTGATTTCTGTCTCTCCCTTAGAAGAGAAATTGTTCTTTTCTAATTTGTGTAAATTGATTACTTATGAATTTATTATATGTAATATATGTGTAATATAATAGTATTAAATTTAAGTACGTGCTAATGTGTTAGAACAAAATGGCCCAATTTAACCCTGATTTGTTATTAAAAGACGAGCTGTCTTACGAAGCTCTTTTGCGTGGAGTACCCCATGCTGATGTAACAGTCGCGGAATTACGAAGTTCAATTCGCGAATGTGGATTTGATGCGCCCGTGCAATTAAACAATCTAAGCCAACTCGATTATGAAGGCGAGAAAGAAATTTGTACTGCCAAGTATAGTGAACTATACTTATTGTCTCAAACACTCCAAGACGAGAAATCTCCGGCAAAAATTTTGCGGACTACCCAGAGAATAGAGCATTTAACCAGGCGAATAAAAAATTTGTCGATCTGGCCGAATCTCAAAGTAATACCCGAAGATAGATCTCGACTATCATTGATGAATAGACCCAATACGATTGCTGATCTGGAACAGTGCAGTATCCATTCTTCAAATGTATGGTACTCAGATCAAAATAGAGAAGCAATGAAAACCTCTGGAAATAATAGACATCAATTGCAAGCACTACTGCCTGATGTAACAACCTCGTATGAAAGTCAAGTTTCTAGTAGACCTCACTATGTGCGCAAAGCTGGTAAGTTAATTGTAAACCCAGATAAAGCGGAAACCAAGTACCCACCTCGCAGAAAACCCACCTGTTATAATTGTGGCAAATATGGGCACATAAGTAGAGAGTGCAAAAGTAAGCCATTGGAACGGAACCAACCTGTGAATATAAAGTGTGCTAAATAAATATGGTGATTAAATAGACGATAGTTCTAGAAGCGTTTCTTAAATCCCCATAGTAGTTTAATAAATAATAAAGTGAATAATAATAATTGATTTAAAGACTAGAGCCAAATAAATCCTAAGTTATACTAAAATTGTGTGAAGTGTAGAAGTAATTAAAGGAAAAGAATAATAATAAAAGGTAAAGTTGCGTATTGTAAACACTTCGCAGTGGTGGCAAGTAAGAGAAATTAAAGCGTGTTCAGTATTGTAGGAAATGTAGTAAACAGCCACGCACCCTCCCTATTGTGATAAACCGGTGCTAGCCTGAACAATTGAAAACCACCCCTAGTGAGTATGACTAGTATGCATTATGTAAAGTGTCTCCTCTCCCGCATAGTTTGTTTAAGTATTGTTAAAAGAGATAAAAGAGAATCATATTCGTGAGATTCCGCTTCTCTCAAACCAGTGATCTAAAGTGGAGTATGGGATCCTCTTTAGATTACATTAGAAATAAGTTTATGAGATATAATCAAGTATTGATTATATATGTAACGTAACAGGTCACAACGGCGCCGACTGAAAGGGAAATGATAGGGCTGAAATGTGCCAAAGATCATTAATAATTGCTGAAAGCTAACTTCCGTAGTTAGAGTAAGCTGGTGTCAGTCGGGCCGAGATGTTGTGAGTTACGGATAAGTAGGGATCATTCCAATCTAAGGTTTGGAAATTAGGATTAAGATTAAAATGTAAGTTAGTACTTAAGAAGTAAGAAAAAGGGAATTTCACGAAGGCGATCATTTAAATGAATAATGTCATTTAAAGAAATTAGGAAAAACCAACTGTGCACTAATAATAAATAACTTCACACACTGCCACTAATCGTACTCCCAGTCCCCAATTACCACGAAGGTCACAAGTCGACCCCGTTCGAGTTACTATACAAGTATCGACCAAACCACCCTTTGTCCACAAGATGGAATATACACGATCTACTGCCTCCGCAAATAACGGATAAGCAGATAAAGAGAATATGGAACAAAGCCCGCTCTAACTTGAGAGCAAGCTTGGAAAAATCCAGAAGATACCACGAGAAAGGTAATCATAGCAACTCAGTCAGGTACCAAGTAGGTGACTTGGTAATGTACAAGACTCACCCCATTAGTAGTGCGATTGATAAGACCACATCGAAACTATCATTCAGATGGTGTGGCCCTTATCAAATCCAAAAGTACCTAACTCCAGTTACAGTAGCCCTGTGCGAACCTGCAACTCAGACATATGTGCGGAGATCGCATATTTCGCAACTAAAGTTGTATAAGAAGAAGTGACGGTATAGTATAAAAAAAAAAAAAAGGAAAAGGAATACTAGGTAGTAAAGAAAATTATATTTCTGAATCCGCGTAAGAAATGTAAAACGTAGAGTTTGGGAACGAGGCCTGATCAACCTGAGTTCCAGTTCTGCGGAGCATGCATTAATGAATAATCATTAACTAGATGGGTACTAACACTCATTAACTACATGAGATATATATATATAGGACTCACAGAAGAAAAGATAGAATTCTAAATAGTAGAGATTTAGAAAGTTACTCTACAGAAGAGAGAGTAAGACAAACAAAAAACCGGTAGTAAAATTAAGTGATAGAGATAAGAAAGAGTTTTGTGTTTTAAGTGTGTAAATATTTAGTGTAAATAGTATGTAAAAAAAAAGGTAGTTCATAAGAATATAAAGGGTACTGTGTTGTAACTATAAGTAATAACTATGTGGAGAACGTTGTAAAGTGTACAAGAAAGTATGTGAAAGAAATTACACACACTAAACCCATTCAATATCCCAGTGCCCCATAGTGAGTTAGACTCAAAAAGCTAAACCGTAGCGTGCAATTCAAGCGGTGGAGTATGTGACGATTTAAATAAAAGAAATAATCTAGAAAATAAAAAAAATTTTAAAAATTAAGGTTGCGAGGTCTTAAGCTATTTAAATCTCACTGTTTTAATATAAGATACCTGTATGTACTCAGTTATAAGTTATAACTTAATCAGTTATAATTAATTAGTTATAAGATACTCAAATAAAAAGATAAATTGTAAAGCGTTATTAATATCGTATTTAACCCTTTGCTTGTAAGCAGGCGCTTTCCTGTTGATTCCAGACTCGACATGCTTTCAGAGTCTTGTGTGAGTAAGAATAAGATAAAAAAAACTAATGTTAATAATAATAAAATCTGAAGACATAAATAGTCGCTAAAACAACTGATTTAAATTATATATATTTGTTTAGGGATAGTTTAAATAAATAAAAAAGTTAACTTAAATATAGTTAGGAACTATATTCTCGCGCGGGAGTTGTCCCACTAACTTTTGTCCAGTACCTGGCGAAGGGAGCGTAAATTCTCTCTCTTGCAATGGTGACTCCGTACAGTGTAGACGTAAGAGCTATGCTCTTCAAATATGTGTATCATATTTGGTTTCATCTTCAGAAAGTGTACCAGATGTAGTTTGTTTAAAGCATCTGGATGTATTAATTAATGTAGTCATGTGAATAGACAATAAGTTTAAAGTTATGTAAAACAAAAAGTATTGAAACGTAACAAAAAGTGTAACACAAGATGACTACGTACTTCAACGAATAACAACTATTCCAAAGTAATACCCGGAGATGTGAACTAGCAGAAGCCACAAACTCTACTGCACGTGACAGAATATGCAGATCAGGACATCTGAGAATCTACATGATCATCGTAGATAACTACATGACCTAGTGTTCTCCCTGCTAACTTTTGGAGCCCTTTACAGAGGATAGCCAGACCGAGATGACGACGTAGGTGTTCCTGTTTCCCAAGACTGATACCCCAGGAGGAGTCTTCTGCATACTAATTAAAAGGTGACTCGATAGCGTGTTTATCGAGGGTTACTAATATTTGTTACACAACACATCTTGAAAGAGACTTTTCAGAAATGATTAACTTTGTAAAGACTTATAAATTAAATCTAATGTTTATAAGATTATATCTTATTAATTAATATTTCATGTAACTATTCTAACTTCATACGTTGTAACCGTTTATATGTTAATGTAGAGTAATATAACTCAAGCAATAATACCATTCTTAAATGTTGAATTAAAAGAAAGTCTTGCAAGCTAATATCATGAAAAGAGTATAATTAAAAGTTTTAATACAGAAAGTTCACCCGGATCCGAGGTATAACTATATAGAATCTAGTTTGATGCCAAAGTTTAAAGAAACCTTTCGATAATTTAATAATTGAGTTAGTAATGTCATGGCATCAGTCAGTATATGTTTTTCTTAAATGTTGAATAAAGAGAAGTCTTCTTGTTACACACATATGAGTAGTGCGTAAATCAATTGTATACCTTGCCATTGTTTCCTTACACAAAGTAAACAATTACACAGCTAGTAAGTAATATGTTATTTTAATTATAGGTAAACTAATTCTGTTACAACGTAGGCAGCCCTTCTAATTAACGGAGTTTGATTACGAAGGGTTCCCTGGATTTGTAACGCGGCGAAAAGCTAGTTACAACTAAACACATTAAATATAGCAAAAGTCAGTGAACAAAACCATAATTGTTATCTCATTATGTCCGTTCTCAGTTATTCTATAAGCAAGTATGAGTAAATGTTTTCTATCTCTTTACCATTTGTTAAATTTAATAGTTGAAATAACGTCAAATGAATTTAGATCATTCAACGTCATTCTAACCATTCAAGTTAGTACATTCCTTACTTTATTTGTAGACACGTCTGAGTTTGTGGTTACAGACAACGTGAATGATTAACAACGTGAATGGATAACGTCTGTATTACTCGCAACTGAAAATCTATTTGAGTTAATGGTAATAACAAAATGAAAGAGATATTAATTGTTATTTAATTTACTGTTACTTAATTGTTTCTTATAATTAACTGTAAACATACTTGTGTTTATTTTTAGATACTGAATCGGTAATTTTACTTTTTACCTGTAGTTATAATCTGTGTTCAATGGCTTATTTCGTTGCTACACCGGCCAGCAAAAAGCTACGTGGTGGAACACGACGGGTTGAGCAGGATATGACTCTAAGAAGGTGAAATCGGAACAATTAATGGTGTCTACTCCACGTGGCAGATTTATTCATGCAATTTATTGTAACTACTTGCAATTTGTGAAATTAATTTAATTATATGTGACAATTATAGACGATCGTCTATCAATATAAGATAATTATATTGTCAATAATTAATACGCAGAAGACACAAAAATAAGAAATTTCAACATAGGAAACAAGTATCAGGACACGAGACAGGAGTAGTGAGGATCTACGGTAAAAAAAGTGTATACGTATATGGCAACTGTCAGTGTATTGCAGTGTAAATGTTGTCGCTGTTTCTGACATGCTATCCTGACCATCGTGTTGTGTTGAATCAACGTCTTCGCTTTTCGTACCGTCAGTTCTATCACATCAGTACTAACCAAAATAGATTTCTCTAAAATTTGAAGAATTTTACATAATTTATTTTTTTGTCACTATGAAAATACTACAATCGATTATTTGTCCTTTCCGTGAGAGTCAGTCGAACTCTTTACAGAGATCCCTTTTAATCCTCAAAACGTTTCCGTATGCACCAATAGAATCAATCTTTTTAAAATAGACTAACTACTCTTCTACATCTTCGGAGGTCTACTACAGACACGTGACTTGTCCCGCCATTTGCTAATTGTTTCCACACAATTATACTCATAGAGACAATTCACGTTATGATTATTTCTTGTTATCTTCACGACGTTTATCTTTATTAAGCACAGGCACAATTTAATGTGGCATAAATCATGCATTGTTTCATGTGTCAATACGCAAAGTCTCGTTTTTCAGAATTGTTTAGCTAGCTAAGTTTTGTAGCAGCATACAGAACGGTTTTCATGGATTTTATTTAGGTACTAAGTTTGTTCTTTTTAAAAAAACTTGCTTGAGTATAGAATAATATAACACTATAGAAATAATAATATAGAAAATGTCTTCACTTTCTCTTGGCGATCTGTTGTCAGTAGCCGAGCTCTGTCAGCTTCTAAATTGCTAGGTTTCTGAAGCTGTTTCAATGTTCCATATCACTTATATTTTGTTACTCACTCTTTTGCTACAAAATACAAATCAATTGCAAAATAGTAAACACGAGAAACTAGAACGATAGATAATCACTTTAGTCTTTGAACTTTAAATCATATATTACATATTGGAGAAATCTTCAATGTTATATAATTGGATAATGTTTTATGAAATGGGTTATAAAACCCATAAATAAAATCAATATAAATTGCAGTTTTGATCTGTTTATAACTTTGTTGGTCTGTTTCTGTTTGTCTCTTTGTCTATATTCTGTTTGTCTGTTTGTTCTGTGCCTAACAATTATAGACACATTTCTATTGGATAACGTCTGTATTACTCGCAACTGAAAATCTATTTGAGTTAATGGTAATAACAAAATGAAAGAGATATTAATTGTTATTTAATTTACTGTTACTTAATTGTTTCTTATAATTAACTGTAAACATACTTGTGTTTATTTTTAGATACTGAATCGGTAATTTTACTTTTTACCTGTAGTTATAATCTGTGTTCAATGGCTTATTTCGTTGCTACACCGGCCAGCAAAAAGCTACGTGGTGGAACACGACGGGTTGAGCAGGATATGACTCTAAGAAGGTGAAATCGGAACAATTAATGGTGTCTACTCCACGTGGCAGATTTATTCATGCAATTTATTGTAACTACTTGCAATTTGTGAAATTAATTTAATTATATGTGACAATTATAGACGATCGTCTATCAATATAAGATAATTATATTGTCAATAATTAATACGCAGAAGACACAAAAATAAGAAATTTCAACATAGGAAACAAGTATCAGGACACGAGACAGGAGTAGTGAGGATCTACGGTAAAAAAAGTGTATACGTATATGGCAACTGTCAGTGTATTGCAGTGTAAATGTTGTCGCTGTTTCTGACATGCTATCCTGACCATCGTGTTGTGTTGAATCAACGTCTTCGCTTTTCGTACCGTCAGTTCTATCACATCAGTACTAACCAAAATAGATTTCTCTAAAATTTGAAGAATTTTACATAATTTATTTTTTTGTCACTATGAAAATACTACAATCGATTATTTGTCCTTTCCGTGAGAGTCAGTCGAACTCTTTACAGAGATCCCTTTTAATCCTCAAAACGTTTCCGTATGCACCAATAGAATCAATCTTTTTAAAATAGACTAACTACTCTTCTACATCTTCGGAGGTCTACTACAGACACGTGACTTGTCCCGCCATTTGCTAATTGTTTCCACACAATTATACTCATAGAGACAATTCACGTTATGATTATTTCTTGTTATCTTCACGACGTTTATCTTTATTAAGCACAGGCACAATTTAATGTGGCATAAATCATGCATTGTTTCATGTGTCAATACGCAAAGTCTCGTTTTTCAGAATTGTTTAGCTAGCTAAGTTTTGTAGCAGCATACAGAACGGTTTTCATGGATTTTATTTAGGTACTAAGTTTGTTCTTTTTAAAAAAACTTGCTTGAGTATAGAATAATATAACACTATAGAAATAATAATATAGAAAATGTCTTCACTTTCTCTTGGCGATCTGTTGTCAGTAGCCGAGCTCTGTCAGCTTCTAAATTGCTAGGTTTCTGAAGCTGTTTCAATGTTCCATATCACTTATATTTTGTTACTCACTCTTTTGCTACAAAATACAAATCAATTGCAAAATAGTAAACACGAGAAACTAGAACGATAGATAATCACTTTAGTCTTTGAACTTTAAATCATATATTACATATTGGAGAAATCTTCAATGTTATATAATTGGATAATGTTTTATGAAATGGGTTATAAAACCCATAAATAAAATCAATATAAATTGCAGTTTTGATCTGTTTATAACTTTGTTGGTCTGTTTCTGTTTGTCTCTTTGTCTATATTCTGTTTGTCTGTTTGTTCTGTGCCTAACAATTATAGACACATTTCTATTGGATAACGTCTGTATTACTCGCAACTGAAAATCTATTTGAGTTAATGGTAATAACAAAATGAAAGAGATATTAATTGTTATTTAATTTACTGTTACTTAATTGTTTCTTATAATTAACTGTAAACATACTTGTGTTTATTTTTAGATACTGAATCGGTAATTTTACTTTTTACCTGTAGTTATAATCTGTGTTCAATGGCTTATTTCGTTGCTACACCGGCCAGCAAAAAGCTACGTGGTGGAACACGACGGGTTGAGCAGGATATGACTCTAAGAAGGTGAAATCGGAACAATTAATGGTGTCTACTCCACGTGGCAGATGATGACGATCATTAATGTATACAGTTCTATGAAAACTGAAATTTAACGTAAAAATGAAATATAGTTCCACATTATTTTGATATGGAGACAAGCTTGAGGAAGGTGACAACAGAGTATCCGCTAATCCAGTTCTGATATTCTCAAAAAGCTGCTGTCCTCACTTGAAACAGAGAGAAATAAGATAAGATCATAATAAAAACACATATCTGCTCAAAAATGAACCGAAAATGAATACAGAGGTGTAACAAAATGTTTTATTATTATATCAAACCCCTATGTGGTTAAGAAAAAGTTGTGACAGGAAACTTTGTAAGCGATGTTATCAGTATTAAAACGCATCAAGAATTGGTGAAAGTTAGGGAGTTTATAATGACACAACTTTGCGTTTTATATTTAAAATGTTTTCAAAAGGATTGACATAAAACATTCTATTAATTATCACAGTTACTTAAACATTATAAGTGTCCTATATAATGTATGAATGTTCGTATCACAGAAAACCTAGAAATTATTTTGTGGATTCATGATCATTAAGCAAAGTTGCAAGTTAGGGAAGTTTTCAATCAAAAGGCACGGAAAAAGTACTAAATAAGTATAAATTACAAATAAACGTAAGTTTTCACTACCAACGTTCACATTATTAGACTTTACCGAGCTACTAGACCGTGGTTGCGATTGTCTATGTTTACTTCCAAACGCTTCATCCGTCCGATAACGGACATCTTCAGTGGCGCATAAATACACATCACGACATCCGCGAACAAATTCAAACAAACTCGGTTCTCTCGTTGATGCACTTATATTTATACAGTTCTTTTAAGGTCATAGTTGGTCATTTTTTAAATAAATAAATAAGGACAGTGATGTGATTGGCTAGACAACTGATAGTTTTTTCTCTACATAAATTTCTGAATAGTTTGAAGACCTAAATTATGTTTAAAAATATATTAAGGAGACAGGAAATATTAAAACGAATTGTATTATTTAAAATGTGTTATCCACAGCAACGTTATTCACTTGTGCAAGGCTATACACCCTAATCATGTAATATTGACTGATAGTATTAGTCTCTCATCTCGCCCTCGCATTGTCATTAAGGGGAGACGTTAGCTGACAGCGTAATACAGTGATTTATTACACCTCATGTGCGTCGGTTGATATACATGCTTTATTAAGACATCTGCGTCTCCATACACATGTTATTGTACGCTATTAATTCATGTAAATAAGCTTCAGATTCGTGTGAATACAAAATACGTTCCAATTTTAACTAAAATGAGTAAAGAGCTTGAGACAAGTAAATATAAGGTAGACACTTCTCAGTGTTAAGCGCCACAACTTGTGTTTATATAATCTCATTCTTTTACCTACGCCTATAGCTTCAAAGTATAATTAAGCTTTATTTTTAAATTTACAAAAACGTCTGGAAGTAAACATATACAATCAAGACCATAAACATTAACATAAACGTTAAGTCTGTTTGTTGTAACCGTTATAGACTTAACGCTAAAGTCATCGTAATTGATATTTTATAAGGTAATGTAACAATTAAAATGACATCAACAAAATTACAAGGTAGTAACAAAAGTTTTCAAATATTAACTTACAAAAATTCTGAGGTACTAGTAACTTGAGAATAAAAATTAGAAGTAACTTAGAAATAGAAATAAAAAATCTTAGTGTTCAGTGTGTTACTGTACACAAAATGGCTGCAACTTACATAGTTTACCATCATTGGGATTATTCTCTAATATAATGTAATAAACTCTAAATCTACATACTCTCTTTCAAGTTACAAATTACAGTAACTTACCAGTACATGTCAACGGGACTTAACAGTGATTTGAGATTATGTATTTGCCTTAAATTTAAATCATTATTTGTATGTTATACTTCTGTTTTAGTCTACTAAGATTATGTATTTTAGAGAACGAAACTTATGTGCTAAAGAGCTGCTTAATTAGAAATGAACAGTATCTTTAAATAGAAGTTTGCAGCACACGTAAACTTTTTAGTTGGCCAATTGTAGCTGATAATCTAGTAAATATAGTAAAAATTACAAACGTAGTCAGAAAATCTTAAATAAATTAGGTTGAAAGCCTCTTATAAATGCAGGAAAACAGGAAATGAATTTATAATATGCTAAAAAAGGTTCTAATTATGTACTTAAAAGTAATGGAGAAAGAGGTTTTAAAACGTTAGGTATAGAAGGAGATGTACACACAGAAACATATAGGCCTACACAAAACACACACACACACACAAACTCAGAATGCACTAGAAAGAAATGTAAATGGTCTTGTTCCATTATTGTATATTTCCGATCTGCTGATTAGCTATAAAGCTTGATAGCGGTAATCGGAAATTTTTTCTACAGTGGTGCGCAACAGTGTTTGCGATTATTAACCACTAACACAACCTTATTACTTAAAAAATAAAAACAGGAAAAGTTTCACTAGTATTCCTTTGTCCCTAAATTGCACTGCTGAAATAATTCTAAGTAGTAAATGCCGGTGTAAGAAAAGAGCAAACCGAAGTCATGGAAAAAGACATTCTGTGAGTTAGGGACTTAATGGTTCATTAAATGTACACTTAAAGTGTAACAATTTTGTTGTTTCTATTAATGTCGTTGATCATAGAGTTTAATCCCATTTTAATAATTATGATATATTGCGTGTAATTGTATGTAGCATTTGTTTAAAAATTCAAATTTATCTGCCGTTGTAAACAGGACTACATTAGATACGTGCTTTCAGCACTGCAACATTCCTTGTGTTGCCGATAAATTTGCCTATGCATCTATAATTTACTAATTTGAAAACTCACAACTAAAGTAAAATTGATATTGATTAATGGTATATTGACATCCTAATTTTGCGAAAAATAGTATGATGTAACTACTTGAACACTTCAAGACAGATTACGGAACTGAACTTGCAGTATAAAAGAAATATAGTAGTTCTAAATACGGGAAAACACGATGCTGGACTAACGCAACCGAGAAAATAACTGCCCAAATTGTATTAATAGACATACAGCAAATGTATTATTCGGTGACTCGTACTTTTAATTTTATTAATTTTTTATATTGAATGGGACAATGAGAACATAAACATTTGTGTCAGTTTGTCTTTGGTTACTATGACAAAAATAAATCAACAGACGGTTTTATGACCTCAATTAAACTACGCCATTATACATGGTTGAATGGCGAGTTCAACATCGTGTGTTTGCTGTTGAAACGGGTTTTAACAGTAGTTATATCTATATAACAACACAAAGACCGTTCAGAAATCATTTTTGACGTTGGAAGACGAGTTCCAGATTGCTCAGCAATATTGGTCTGTGTAAAAACATTTATAACCGCTGTCCCGACACAGAAAACAATGGGAGAAAGTGTAAAAACACACTGCACACAAGAAAATATAGAAAGGGTAAGAGTTGTTGTCACGCGTATTCCAGAAGGTTTGCTAGGAAGCATTCTATGACACTGTAGATTTCCAGTATTTTTATGTGGAGGATTCTGCACCAAGATCTCCATTTCTATCCATAAAAAATTCAAGTGTCACAAAAACATCTTGAGGCCTGTTTTCGAAGATAGGTTGATCTCAAGATTTGGTGCAATACCCTGGTCAGCGCGATCTCAAGACTAGTCTGAGTCTGATTTCATATTGTAAGTCTATCTGATGTTTAAGGTTTTTAAATTACTACCATATGGTTTAAATCAAATCAGGCAGCGGGTCCCAACTTAGGCGATTCCGCAAGCCTTGCTGCATAGAACCATGGATAGCCTTTTCCATAGACTTAAAAAATGTGAAAATGTCAATGTGCGTCATTTAAGGGATGTTATTTTTAAAAGATGAACATGACTAAGTAAAATGGCATCTTATTACTTTTGCTTTATATCATATGTGACTTAAGAATATTAAACAAAGAATATTTCTGTTGTCGTAGTTTTAAATTGTTGTGTTCTCATTACCTCACTCTGTACATTATTGAGAGAAATCTCCATATAATTTAAAGTTAAATATTTGTCAGTTGAGGCCCTATGAAAATGTGGAAAATTCTATGAATAACAGAAATAATTGAGTAACCTCATGAATTAAATAGTTGAACTCAAAACGTAAGTTCCGATTAGAATACACGTCCGCTAAGAAATTATACATCGATTCTTAAAAGTAAAATTGTGTGTGGTTAAGTACTGACATAACAAAAAGTATGGATCTTTACTCACGACATGCGTCATTCTTCAGAAAATTCATACACAATGGCCACGTACTGTTTATCGCGTGGAACATTTTAATTCCTTAAATATTATCCAATTACTGTCTGTTGACAGTGCATTCTTTAGAGGCTAATCTCTCTATTCATATATGCAGCTGTTAAAATATGAACAACTCAGTATGTGTAAAATCATTAGCTCAAATCCCTCACGATTTTAAGTAATCAGCTTAAATTTCTTGCAAAGTTTATTAAATATTGCCTAAAAATGCATATAATAGACAGACACCCTTTGTCGCAATTGCCCCAAAATCTCACCTAGCTATAGTATTGAAAGATGATATGTGGTAAACTTCTTGGTTCAAAAGCATTGTAAAGAATTCGTCAATATTCCTTAAATAAGCTCAATTTATTAAATTATAAATGCATAATAAGTTTCTTTAGCGTTATAGCCGGTAGGCGAGCAACGAATGAAGCATATCTATACGGGTGTTATGTAGACGCTATTCACAATGTAACATGAAAAACACACAAAATTATCAATGTTTATCTGTATCGTCGCGTCGGAGAGTTAGAATGGACTACGGGTTTAGGAATTGGGTCATCGTTGTACGAACTAACGTAAAGGGGTTCGTTTGTTTAAGCTGTATAAGTATATTTATGCTTGTACGATGTATAATAGTGTGTCTGAAGCTCTGAAGGACTGCTTCTTGGCTCCTTTAAAGCTTCATCAACACATGTTTAAAACCACGTTAGTGTGTGAAATAGTATGACAGCAATAGAGCAAAGGTCGTTTCAGAGTTTTAAGGTTCCCTCAGTAAGTACTTGCGTAAACTCACGGTAAAATCTCGAACACAGCGCATCCGCGGTGGCTGGAGCAGGTCCCATTCTCGTACACACGCCTTAGATGCTTATCTAGCCAAATGTGCGGTAGATATCATTTCAGGAATATTTATACTTATCGCAGGATCATTCGGAAAATGACGGATGTTGATGGAACTAGGGTTTGACCAAATTTTTACCTTACTACCATGTTACAGTTATGGGATTCATTGTTTCTCAATTTGTAAATCTGTAGTCACTGTTACAATAAAACAATTTAAATGGAGTTTTCTCTTGTGTCTTTGGTTTAGACATGTAATAAACGTTTTACTTTCACAGTTAGGCTACGCATGAATCCTATATTTATGTTAAGTAGTTAACGGTTTTTCTAAAATGTAGACTTTACTGTATCTTAAAATTAGAAATAAAATACTGTGTTATATGAGATACTTATAATACAGTAAAATGCACTTTTACTAACTTAATCAAACTTGCCAACAGATTAGTTTAACAAAAGTGTCATTAAACACAAAAATAATTTTCAAGATGAATGGTATAATTACTGTTGGAGACCTACTAAATGGGAATCGTTTCAGATCCCAAGTTCGAGAGGTAATTTTGTTTTGTGGATCAAGCTAATATTTACCATCGAAACATTTGTCTGAAACATAGTACACGCCACATTGCCTGTTCTGTGTACCTTAAGGCATGAACAAGTTGCATAATTTGTATCGGCCATACTTTAACCGCAGGCCAATATCAATGCTACAAAATAAGTCCGCCATCAAACCTTCCTTCCTTTGATACTACTAATTGAAAGACAAACGAAAGTATTTTTAAAAGTAATTTTTAACAAAACAAATAATATTCAATTTAACAAAATGTTAAAACACTTACCTAAAATATGGATTTGTACATAGCTTAATCTTGTTCGACTGTTACACAGTGAATTAACTAGTACGTTAAAGAGTATTATTATACTTTGCGTATAGTGGGTTGTGCAACTAGTAACGGCTTATTGACGTCAGCCAAACCAAATCAACTAAGTAGATTACGTCGGATGAGTTTAAACACGACTGGCTGCATATCACACGTTGAAAAGAGTGCAAATATTAATTTGCATATGCTTTGCTATGGATAGTCTGTTACCTAACGAAGCACCAAATTAAGACACTTGCAACGCCTTTAAATAGAGAGTAAGTGAGTGTAACGAATCCCATTAGTAACATAACTCATCTTTTATCAAAATTATTTTAGAGATCTTTGTCTCTTATCACGTAGAAAGCATCTTTTCTATCTAGTAATTCATACTCCAGTTAGTAATTTACAAATAATTTTAACCTTTAATGTATTATAATGTAAAATAATTTGTCATATATTTTTACGCCTAGCGTCAGTATATTAATTATGTCCTATGTAACGCTAAATGTGTACAGTTCAGGAGCGATCGGTGGAGATTAGCATGATTAATATTTAGGTAGGTTTTTAGAAAACTAATGAAAGCTACTCAGAAGAAATTAAAAACAGACTTGCTAACTAAAAACCAATGTTCCATTACTTTAAAACTTTTTCGGAAAAAATTATTTCACTTAATTTCGAAAGACGAGTTTTATAGTGTTACATCTATGGTATAGTTACAGAAATATAGACATAGGAATAGAGAAGTGATGTATTCATAGTGTTCAGAATTGTGGTTGTTGAGAAGGATGATAAAAATCAGTTTGCAGGAATGAGCGACTAACAAAAAAGTGGTGAGACAAATTGATGAGAGCCGTAAGACAGTACGAGGGATGAAGGAGATGTACTGCTTTAAACTAAACTCCAAGTCTCTGAAAGGTATGTAACTTACAAAGTGACGGTAGACATGCGCACGCGTAGGCACGCTCAGTGATGTAAACAAACCAACGACTACTGAGAAATACCGATTCACATTACTTTATCAAAACTCACTGAACACTAAATTTCGTCTCATCTAGAAAAAATAGGTTTCTCTCAGATTCCCAAGAACTTTTAATTTGAACAAAATGCTTGTAACGCATCATTACAATTTTTTTTTTTTTTTACTTGAATCCCACACTTTTAAACACTCGCGTTAACAATTTATAGCCCCATGGCAAATAGATTCTTTCTTTCACGGTAGGTAGGAGTTTTTTGAATAGTGAGCACATTTTGAATTTTATAAACATCCTGAACAATATTTCTTACTAAACACCTATCAGAATTATAAAGGAAATTTGCCTTTTCTCACACGTTTTACGTTTTTCCCGGAAGAGATTTCCGGCAAGAGTTTTTCTTTTGGACTGCATTTCCTTTGCTGTGGACTGGAAATTCTTGCAATCTTACTCCCATTTCCGTTAATATGTGAGTCTTCAAAAGCCAATAACATTTTCAATAGCATAATTAGCAACGCTAGCATAAAGATCACCAGATATAACCAGCTAATGTTATTCTACATATTTAACTACTCTGCAAGGCATCTTAAAATATATCTGACCCTTCATGGTTACCATTCTCTTCAGTATGTACACCAGTGACACAAAGACTTCCCCTATTAATTACGAATCTAATCACTATAATTCTATCATTAACAAGTAAATATATTTAATGCGATTTACCCAATTTTGGTCTAGTAATACACCTACTGGAGAACAAGCTCTTGAGGTCTGGCAAACTCCACTGTACAGCAAAATGTAATATTCTGTATACCCTGTGGCATTCAGTCTTTCCCTGATTTCTATAATAACTGCAACATTTATTATCATTTCTTTTATACACTTTCACAATTCTGTAGGTTTATAACGATGGCTTCTCTCATTCCAAGTTGCCAAAGTTATTATGTTCGCAATACCATTACTTTTACCCTATAGTCGTTCCCTCTTCGTAATCATGATTTGTTCCTTTGTTTACTTTTGAGTAGAATAAATATCCTCTAAGGTCGTTACCAGCATCCTGTAGTGTAAGACCAGTGGCAGAAACGCTACCTTTGAGCCTCTTGTCCTGCTCTAGGTTTTATTCAGAGACTACCTTCTAGGTTCATCCGCCCCTAATGCCGTTAGTAACTTTACTCTCCAGTCTCTAGGACCGGTTGGCCATTTGCCTCTTTTAACCCTGGACGGACAATTGCCGACGTTTTTATACTCTTCCCTATTACATTACTATTTACAAAAAGGCTAGTAGACGGTGTAATTACGCTATATACTGTACGATTAAATAAATCCATACGATTAGTGAGGAAAGCCATTCTCATTGATAGGAAAATATCATACATTCACAAGTGTCTGAAACTCTCCGGGTGCGCGCGCACACACGAACACACATATTCAGTATTTTCGGTCATCCGGATTTGATTACATTATGTTCTTTATGTATATTCGTACATTTCAAAATAAAATCGGAGACCTTTTGATAGTGTTGACATAATTGCAGTTAACCTCCATTTACTCTAAACTCTTAGCATAAGTTAAGCTTGCCTTTTCTGTTTTATTAGTAGCTTATACGTGTCTACCGCTGAAAAGAAAATAGACGAATGACGAACAGTGAGGAATAGAGGAACAGTGTAAGTATAAAAGTTTTAAATTTGAACTTAAACGTAAATTAATATTGTATTTAAATTTACAAGAACGCAAAAACATTTGTAATTGTTCTGTTAATGATAACTGACAAAATTAGCCATATTTAAGTTAATTAGTAATAATCTCTTTGAAAATAAAACAGAACTTATTTAAACTTGCCTTAACAACAAACCTTTTTTTTTTATTTACGCGTAGCAATATTATCACCCACGGATCGTTAACGTGTTTTACTTGGAACATACTGGATAGGGTGTTCTCAATTTAGGCAAATAACGTTGAAGAAAATAAAGTACTTTCAGTGTGTTTATCGTACTTGAATAAGTACGATTATTTAAAACCGTATACAATCGCCGCTCTTGTCTGAAATAATTAATGCAATTCGGTTGTAATTGTATAAGCAATTAAAAATTAATATCTAATTGTATTACTGATTTATATTTATTGAATCCTCTAGCGCGTCCTTCTGTAAACGCCTTTTTTCTCTATATTTCGTAGGCAAAACTATCCGGAATGAAGAAGAATAAATTACATTGGATACTACTGTTTGGGGTTTTGTGTGGCCTACATATTATAACCAAATTTACTAATTTTGTTACCGTATCAAGTGTTAGACAAGAGGCTGCCCATTGTTTGAAGTGACAAAGTGTTCGTTACCGCTGTTAGTATTCCGTAGAGTCATATAAATAAATCAGAGCAATGTGTTCAATTTTCCCTTCATTACTAAACTTCATCACCCACTCTCGCCTGCAGCTCCACGAACCCGACCAATCTATTTCAGTTCATTGTCAACATTTCAATTCAGCAGATTCTCTGTGTACTATAATCATTTCTACGGAACAATTTAGACTCTATTAGTATGAATATACATCAGATTCGAATATTGATTTTCAGAGTCGATTATAATATTTTGTTTGAGAAAATACTTTTAGTTATTGAACACGTAAAAGGGACAATGACAAAGAATGACTACTTGATATTCGTTTCTTAACAAAATTTGACATCACGTTTGTTTTACTGTATCTGAAAAACTGTTTAAACTAATTTTTTATATTTGACAAATCCTAAAACTAAATATATAATGCTTATCTTACATTATGCGCATTGACGCTCTTATAATTAATGGAAACTGATATACATTATTAGGAAATAATGTTGTCAAGTGATTACATTAATTCATTATAGTAAAGGGAATATTAACGGTAGTTTGAATGTGACACATATTTTTTGAGAGATAATAAAAATAGTAAGAAGGAAAGACAATAAATGCCTTAAAGACGTAAAGTAAAAGCAAAATGTCCAGATTATTATAAGTATATATAACCAGTGAGCTTATAAATTGTAAATTATAGTAAAAAATAAAACCATAAAATAGTTTTAGTGATTTCCACTCGTCAATTTATTAAAATTATAAATCCATGATAGCTGTTTCGGCAGCACAGTGTCTTCATCAGATAGGAATAGAAATTAAATTCACGAGTGGAAATCACTAAAACTATTTTATGGTTTTATTTTTTATAAATTGACGAGTGGAAATCACTAAAACTATTTTATGGTTTTATTTTTTACTATAATTTACAATGGATTTTCACCAAGTAAAGGCATCAAGCATTAATTATTATAAATTGTATGTATTGTATACAGTAATATTATTACCAGTTCTGCTCACTTCTCTGAGAATTGTAATTTTATTAAGCGACAGCGATAAAATATTATTATATGAAAACTGTATAAAATAAATGAAATTATTGCAATTTACATTTAGTCCGTAACAACAAAAGAACACGTTGATGTATTTACATTCACATTAATACTGTAAAGGATTGATCTAAGGCGAAAATAAATAAAAAATAACGCAAATATCTGAAAAAATGCTTAAATTCAGTCTCACCTAGGCTGTTTATTTCCTTGTTTTATAAATGGGGAATGTCACAATATACCCTTTCTCAAACAAGTACGAAACAAGCGTTTTCTGGGTTGGATGAAAAATATGTAGTAGGCCTACAGTACAACAGAAATTTGTAATTTTAAAATTAAAAATTGTTCTTATATATTCTGTGGCTAATACCTAATTAGCTGTCATTTATAAATTATTAGCTTTAACTACTTCTATTTGTTTTTATAAAATTTTTCTTATCAGTGTATTATCCCGATTAGCGCTTTCAAGCTTCAGAGCTCATCGTCAGATCGGAATAGACAGAAATTATGTGAAAACAAACCCTTCACCCTTCTCACCCCACCCTGCTCACACACAACAAGCTATAATATAAATGTCCCTTCCCCATCCCCTAAACCCTGTCCCACCATCTGTACAGTTACATATTTTTCTAGCAAATTCCTTGTGTTTCAGTGTTTTGTGTGTGTGTGTGTATATGTGTGTGTGTGTGTGCGCGCGCGTGCATCCTTTTAAACTTACCCTCTTCCTCTCCACACACGTGGGTCAGTCACACACCATTATCTTAAAACATCCAATTAGTACTATGTAATATAGTTCTTAATCTTTTCTATCTGTCCTCTATCATTTACTTCTTAATTATGTTATAAAATATTTCTTAATTATTAAATTTAATTTTAATATTATAAATTGTCTAACCCTTTTTCTCTTTCTTTCAATATTTCTAACTCCTCTCTAAGCTTCCTATCAACTGTGTTATTTACTACTTTTACAATTTCGTATTCTTCCAAAGGATTAACAAACTTATGGTTGTCTTCTATGAAATGTCTTGCATATAACGAATTGGGTGTTCTATTACCTTCTCCACGTTTGTGGTCAGACAACCTGCATAAGAATTTTCGTCCTGTCTCACCTAGGTACACTTTGTTGCAGTCTTTACATTTTAATTATAAATTCCGCTTTTCTGTAATACTGGAATATTTTCTATATTCTTATACCTTATCTTATCAAATACCGTTTCACATTTTTTAATAGCTATATCTACTCCGTATTTATTAAAACATTTTATAATTTTTCTAGTATGTGAACCTATGTATGTCAATGACCCTGCATAATTCTTTTGTTCTGGTTCTATTTTAGCTTTTTGTATGTTAACCCTTTTCATAACTTTATCCACTATGTTGGTGTTATAATTATTATTCCTTACAATTCCCTTTATCGTTTTTAACTCCCTATCTTTTGATTCGGTCTCTTTTAAACACTTCTGAGCTCTGTAACAAAATGAATTGATTGCCGCCATTTTATATTTATAACGGTGGTAAGACTCTCTTGGTATAATTACATCAGAATACGACTC
This sequence comes from Magicicada septendecula, assembly GCA_034769895.1. Taxonomy (NCBI): domain Eukaryota; kingdom Metazoa; phylum Arthropoda; class Insecta; order Hemiptera; family Cicadidae; genus Magicicada; species Magicicada septendecula. The sequence goes on from CM068368.1 coordinate 141,889,272, forward strand.
TTTCCTAAATATCCCAAACTGTAGTTTCTCATTATCTTTAATTTCTATGTTTATATCTTAAATCTAAATCTAATTTATATGCGAAAACAAAATTTTGTGACCTTCAAGACTACTCTAGAATGGCTGAGGTAGAATGTCTCACAGCCTTGTCATTTAGATTTCTTCTACGTTCTCTTTTAAGAAAATTTGTATCTTACTTGTTTGACGTAACTGTTACATATTATTTAGATTTCTTGCTTTGTTAGGATGCATTCAAAAGTGTTACGTTTCTAATGACATAAAATACTGGTCTGTGGTACAAAACTGTATTTAGTTATACGTACATACTTGCAGACAACTTTACTTACAGACAAATCATCTAGATTTTAGGGTATACACAAGTGCTCTGACAGCTGGTCATACGACGTAGATATGTTTAACCGTCGCATTTAAGACACGTTATTAAATGAAAAAATATTTGTTTAACCAACCAAAACATTTCCATTAAAGAAGTGTCAACATAACCACTTGGAATAGTAACTAAATTCTGAAATGACGAAAAGAATAAACTTTATTTTCTCAATGTTGTCAATATCATCTCCCATTATATTTTTAAAATATAAACGTCGGTTTGCAGTTTTAGGAAAGATCCGAGTTTCTTCGACCACAGGAAGAACATCTCTTAATGCATTCCTTTCGACATTAAATACATTTAAATTAACTTGAATAATTCATTACAAAATTCATTAACGCATAAGTGATGAAACACTTATTCAATTGTGCCGATCGAAAAACAAATTCATAATCCTACCTTTCAATTAATTTGTGCATCACCTGTTATTTACCTATTAATTAATTGACCTAGTAAGTAATTAATTATGCTTCTATTTTAACAGAGTTTGCATTACTCAGCATACTGAGTTTTGCAAGCCGCATAGCCTGTATGATTTGCACCTTGTTAGATTTTGAAAGTGAACAACAGTTTCATATCATATGGACAAGAATGCAACGTAATGTAATGTAAATGCTATGAAAAATAATAATTACAAAATTATAGAATAAACGAAATAAACTATGAAAAATTGTAACTGACATATGCAACACTAGAAGCGTTTATATTAAGTAGGAAAAGCTGCTTACGTAAAACCTCTTAAAGGATTGAGGCAAAGGGCATTCTGTATAATGTGGAGGGGCTAATATAAAACCTTCCAAGCTGTTTGTATTTACGCTTTATTTACGCTTTTGTTTATTTTAATTTAACTTACAGTTTTTATTTTATAATATTTTACATTAGCTAACTTGAAGAGAAAAATGCTAAAAATCTTACTTGTTCAAATATTAAAATATCTTTTAAAGGTAAAAACATGTACGCTGAATTTCCATTCCATAAAAAATACAAAGACTAATACAGCAAACAAAAATTAATATTTGGCCAGCATTATTGCAATATAATAATTTATCTGCAAATACCATCAAACAAGTTTTAAATCTATGTTGCACTGATGAGACCACTACTACTGATGTAATACGTACATGTTTTTATCAAAGTAGTAGAATTTAAATTTGTAATGAAATATAAATTTATAAGACACTTCACAAAAATTGGGCATGCTAAAAAGAAAAGATACATACTTGTCAATCTTAGTGAAACACAGAGTCGTGTGAAACGGCACAGACAGTCCCCAACGATTGTGTAATATTTCTTTTATGAATTTGCTAACTGCTATAATTTTTTTATTGTTCGACTAAGCTTTTCGTCATTACTGACATCTTCAGGTCTTAAACAACCATGTGGTAATAATAGTAAGGATGGCTGCTAATTTAAACAATACAAAAAAAAAAAAAATTGTGTAATACATGTGCCACAGCGGAACTGCAGTTTGCAGAACTAGTCCCCTAGTCGACCAGCCAGGGACCTGGTCTCTTGAAGACTCCAGTCATGTTCTTGGTCGTCTTCCATTGTAACCTGGTTCTAAGCAGAGTCAAGCAGTGACACCCAGCGGTCAGCGGTCTTTAGTCTTCCACCCGATGGTCAACACGCACGTCAGTCGGTGTCTCCTCGCAATATCGAGGTAACACAACTGAGAGGTCATTTTTTACTGTTTATTTTATTACTACTTGGGTTACTGAAACAACACATCAGCGACTAGTCGCGACGACACTGTCTCGGGACGTATTTACATGGATTGTGTTGGGATCTCTACGTACTTTCGTTCTACCTACGGAGATAATATTCCATGTGTAGTGCATAAAACAGATGGGTCTTTTCCTTTCAGCACCAAGAGCACATACGTAGCTTACCACAGCTTTATTACATTCAGACTCGCCGCATACTTGAATTAACTGTCATTTTAATAAACATCGTAGGTGACATAAAAGTAATTACTCTCACTTTTATATCGTATTGTTTTACGATTTTAGATAAAACAGGGAGAATAATCAGTTGGACATGAGTAGAAAGTAAAACGTTTTCAGACCTAATTCTCTATAGGCTTCCTTGTTAGTTTGATGAAAGGAGTACCCCTATGAGGATCCGCAAGAACTTCCTGCAATACTCTGCAGGCCTATAGAGTTTAACAAGAACATAATAATAATGGCACTGACTTAGAAACTGACTTGGGTCGTTGTTTCAGTGGATTTTAACATTCATTTATTTTAACTTTAGAGATGGTAATTTAGTTCGTCATAACCAAAAGTAAACATCTGACTAGGAGTGTAACTGACACAAATGGGCGGAGCCTTTAATATTCATAATAATCTATTTACCAATAATTTTACAATCAACCGTTTTTGATCCGTTAGTTAAATAGAATCGTAATAATTTATTTATCAATATTCTTACAACCAACAAAATATATACACTTTTATGATACACTACACACTTTTTATTGAATACACTACATTATAGTACAATATACTGTAACGAGAAAAGGCGTAAAGGTTTTTTTTCAATAATAACGCTTCTTATCATATTGAATATGGAAAATCATTTAAATTTTTATTAAATAAAAATTTCAAATTACGAATTAAAATTCATCAGTATCATTAGCATAATGTGTTTTCCGCTTTTATGTGTGTTCAGCATACACATAATTATTGTAACTATACAAATATCCTTAACCTAAATATTCACTAATTTTAAACACAAATATACATTTACATGTAAACACAAACATGAATAAATATGACGTGACATGAAGTTTATATGATGTAAAATGTGCTCTCGACTTGTTCAGATATTCTTTTAAAAAAATGCTTTTAGTTTAAATTATTTCTTTTAATAAGTACTTTACTTTGTGTACGTAAATATCAATCAAATATCAAAGAATTATCAATCAACTATCAAAGTAATAAAATATTATAATACTGAAGAATAATTAAAATTTTTCAAGTTATGTTATGGCGTCATTATTACTTCATAAATGACTCTATGTGTTATTGCAAATACTGTTATTTGTATCATTTTATAATTATAAAAATTGTACATTCTCTTACTCTAATTTAACAATATAAAATTTACAATTATTAATATTTACAAAAATTAGTATATAGAGTCTCTCATAGTCGCTTTTTATTTTTATTTTTTAATATTCTTTCTTTTTAATGTTGTTCATGAACCATGTTGACGAGTAATATGGTTTTGTGTCACCTTATTATTGATGAGGTGGCACTCTGGTACTCCTCGTTATGATCCTGAGTCTTGTGTCCTTGTACAGCGTTGATCCTCCGTTGTCCTCTGGTCCTCCTGGAATCCGTCGTCTGATCCTCCTGGTCCAGTCCCGATGGCTCCTCTATACCGCTGGGTTATCGACCTTGGATGACCCAGCGGTCGCTGTCGGACATAGCCTTCGGCTGCAGATGGGTTCTAGTAGACTGAGAGTGAGGCTGGCGATCCTCACTTATTTGTACTGTCGGGCGCAAAAATCATGTTTCGACAAATCTGTACACGATTTGGATTGTTACATTTTGTTAAGCGTCCCTTTACAGATTCGTTTACTTTTTTTTGTTCTTATTTGAACTTTCTTCGCAACATGCGAAGTCTTTAGGTTAATACACAATGTTCAAACGATCGGTAATATTCTTATGTATAATTGTATATTAACAGCTTTTCATATTTTAATTATTCTAATTATTATTCACTTTTATTTATACTGCATGTAAATGCATTGTTTGTTTCGTACTAACTTTTGTACATGTGTGCGTCTTTATATTATTAATAACGTGGCGTAATTTGTTTCGTTCTAACTTCCGCACACTTAACAAAATTTAAATAAATTAGTTATTAAATTCACATTTATTCATGGGTGACACCACGCCGGATTCAACTGGCTTACACACACACACATATAAAATACACTGTACACAATCTTAGCTGTGCGTGTGGCGTGATCTGCATGTACCGACCTGCGTTCGCGTTCCCTGGTTACTCACAGCTTTCAATACAGATGTTAAAACAATAATTATTTATTCTAATTTAGTCGTTTTTTTTAACTAATTACGACAATGCACAGTAATGTACGCAAACGTACTGTTGCAATACATTAGTTGTCATTAGAGATATTCCACAACCTTTGCAACTCATCTCTGTGACCAACCATTGATGGACTTCTATTAATTTTTAGCAGACTATCGAAATTAAACGCCGATTTTAATAATAATCCTTCTAATGTTTTCACTCTTGAAAGACCAACATACGTTAATCCAACCCGAAATTCATTGCCGCCTAAATTAACAATTGCCTTATCTAATGTTATCCCTTGCGATCTATGTGTACTAACAGCATATGCTAACGTTAACGGAAATTGTTTGCGAGTACAAGAAATTTCATTTTTCTTGAATGATGCCACTACTGGTACAATGGGTACTGAATTCTCGTACAGAACTGGTCCTGTATATTTTTCGAAAGATACAAGCGTATATATTGGCATGTGATCGTTATAATTTTCGCATTCAACTGCCGGGTCATAAATAATATCAGTTACTGTCCTAACTGAACCGTTGCCTTGTCCTTTCGTGACCCAAAGATGTCTTCTAAGTATAACTCGAGCACCTTTACATAAACGTAATTGGGCAAATAATCCCTGAGCATTGTCAGATGTTGCTAAAGATGCTTCTGGGCAATTATGGATTACATTGATTAGAGCCATGGGTTGTTTATTGCTTTCTAGTTTTTCATAAATAAAGCGTTCGATTTCAGCATTTGTTGACATTATAGAGACAGTATCTTTGAAATTGTCTCGGATATTGCTTACATAAAATCTTTTAGATAAAAGCTGATAATCTTGTTCAGTCATTGTTCCATTTGCTACTCTATTTAAAGTCTCTCTGAAATTTTTTTTGATCATCAGCTCGCTGTCTCATAATCTCCGTTAAAAAGAAAACTTTTTTGAACTCTTTATGTAAAAGATTCGATTAAATGGTCTGTACAATATTACCAATATTGTAAAGACTCCTGTCACAAACCGGTGGAAGATGGGACCAATCACCGACTAAATACATGCAAAGGCCACCAAAATGAACAGCTGAAGAACGCTGCTTTGCTTGTTTTGAGTCACTTATCCACTTAAAAAAACAAATTTAAGCCCAACATACTGGGTTCATCAATAATGTCGAACCTCACATCTTTTAATTCTTATTCAAAAGCAATTTTGTATTCACCTCCTAAACATTTGAAAGTTTGTCCCCTTCTCTTTTTGAAGTATTTATTCTTAGAGCTGAATGAATAGCTTGTCCAGCAATATTGTTAGCTGCCACACCAACAGAAGCCATTAAAAGAGTTGCATCGCAGTCAAAATATGAATTAATTCTCCTAACCATTTCATTAATTTTTCTTTTATAGAATTGCTAAACTGCTATAATTGTTTTTATTATTTAGACAAAACTTTTCGTCATTACTGACATCTTCAGGTCTTACCATTTCATTAATAACACAGCTTTTTCCAGTTCTAGCTTTTCCCTGAATAATTGCAAGTCTTTGATTGCAATCATGACAGTCATTTAGCTGATATTCTAAGAAAGATAATATCTTATTTTGTTGGTCGTTGAAAATAACATTGTATGATTCATGGGAATCATACTGATTCGCAAATATTTCTCGATTCCTTTCGATGACAGAAGTTTTATTCTTTATATCTGGATATTGTAACACCTCGCGGAAATTCCTTCTTACTCTTCTCGCCCTACTTTGTTGGCGTTATTTGAAACAAACAAACTTTCCACGTTTTGTGCTTATTTATTTATAACCGGATTATGTAGTATCTGTTTCGTGTAAATAATTTTTCCGTTAACCACGGGATCCTTTGCGGTTTTTATCTCCTTGCAGGTATTACAGTTGATTTGATAGAGAGAGAGAGAGAGAGAGAGAGAGAGAGAGAGAGAGAGAGAGAGAGAGAGAGAGAGAGAGAGAGAGAGAGAGAGAGAGAGAGAGATTGAGAGAGTAAGTTCCTCTGCTTGTGTACGGTGTTATCGTTTTATTAAACGTGCTTTGCATCAGGTGTTTTCAAGGCGACAACAAGTAACAGGTTATGTTGGCCGTTTATACTTCGTATGCTATGACTGCGTTAGCTTTCGCACTCTTCTCTGCTATTTACCAGTTTCCTGTAACAAATTTGCTATCTACAAAGAATAACACAAAGTCAATTCCCTCAAAAAGGTATTTATTATCTAATATTGGTTTAATTTCGGAAACTATTAAATTCAGTTCATCGATTTTCAGATCGACTATTACAGTTGATTTGATAGAGAGAGAGAGAGAGAGAGAGAGAGAGAGAGAGAGAGAGAGAGAGAGAGAGAGAGAGAGAGAGAGAGAGAGTAAGTTCCTCTCTTTGTGTACGGTGTTATCGTTTTAATAAACGTGCTTTGCATCAGCTGTTTTCAAGGCGACAACAAGTAACAGGTTATGTTGGCCGTTTATACTTCGTATGCTATGATGACTGCGTTAGCTTTGCCACTCTTCTCTGCTATTTACCAGTTTCCTGTAACAAATTTGCTATCTACAAAGAATAACACAAAGTCAATTCCCTCATAAAGGTATTTATTATCTAATATTGGTTTATTTTATGGAAACTATTAAATTCAGTTCATCGATTTTCAGATCGACTATTATCGAAATGACTACAACTTTCGATATAAGTATTTCTATCATAAACAGATATATTCAATTCTAGTTATAAACAAAATTAATAAATTATTTATCTCAGGGTTTTTTGGGGATTCTTTGAACTGTAAGAAAGTCAGAAATGCTTTGATAAGAGAATCATACTTTACAATAAAAAATATTTTATTCTTAAAGACTAGGTCAATGAGTTCCTTTCTTAGACGCCAGAGCGCAGATTACACGAATTCATACAGCTGGTGAACAAGAAACCTGGCCGCTGTGAAGTTCTAATGAAATTATATTTTTTCTGTTTTGAATTAAATAAATAAAGTTTAAAATGTTCTCACTAATTTTCTTTTAGATTGAATTGTTTTGTATTGGTTTCTAGTGTTCGTTACTTGGTGGTGATGTGTAGTTTTTTTTAATTTATGAAGGTAAGCTTTCCTCACCAATGTCAGGGACTGAATAGGTTCCAGTTTTATAATTTATCCAGTTTTATAATTTGGCCGGACAAATTTTCAATGGTTTTTGGATATTCCCGCATCAATTAGTAGGTTTCACGTGATGTCTCAGACGTAGTTTCTTATGCTGGTTCGTTTCATCAATTTTGAATAGTGAATGGTTCGAAATTTAGTAAAAATTTTAGCAATTTGCTGGACACTATTTCTTTGTCATGTACCCTCTTGAAATCACAATTAACAATGACCTCATCTTGTTACCTTCGTTACCGTTAGTAACAAAGAGATTGATGAGTTTTTATTGGCTAACCTAGGTACAGTCTTAGTAATTAGGCTAGTATTAAAATATTATTAGTTCTTTTAACTTTTGGGAAAAATCCTCCTTTATAAAGGTTAATTTATTATTAAATTTATTTTACATAGTGCTTTTCTTCATACTATTACATATGCTTAGACACTTATATGTTACAATTTATTGGTGATAATGCATAGTTTTTTTATTAACAATATTCTTGTTTTTAGAGGAATTATTTTCCCTTAACATTATTTTCTCATACGAATTACATAAACCTATTTAATATACCCTTCTGTCATCACCTGAAAGTGGTTTTTATTACCTTTAGTTTTCTTTTATATTTTCAGTTTATTAGATGTGTTTAAATAGTTTAGTTCTGACTTTTATATTTGTAAATGTATTACTGCTCTAGGCTCTATTTCTTTTTCACTATTTCTTTACAATTTATTCTAATTAGCAGTTATTAATTTCTTCCCTACCCTGGATCCTTTAGAACAATATACAGAATAATATCTTACTTATACATTAAAATATTGCCTTTGTGGCCTAACAAAGTCAAACAACAATAACTTACTACTAACTACTTATTATTTAATACAATATTTCTGCATCCTCATCACAACTTGTGATTGATGTCTCTGTAATATCACATATCATATTATGTCGCACTTGGTGTACACTGCACTTCTATAGCACCACAATTCACTGTTTACTCACTACTAAAGTGTTTATTGTTTAATGTACTATTAATCTACGACAAAGTTTTTATAATATGATACTTTAGTGTAGTTCATTTCTGACTTGGGGAATGGGATACCTACTGACTTTTATTATTATTAATAATAATAATAATAAAGGTATTATTTTATTTTTTTATTAGAGAAGATTGGACCTTTAGTTCACTCAGTATTAGGCACTGATTATGTAAGGTTACATAAAGCTCCCACACTAGAACATGTTTATTTTTCACTTCATCATTAAAAATTAACTGTTTTATTCATAATCCTTCACCTTCTTTTATTCTTCTTCATAATACAGTTTCATCTCTGTCTGGTTATATACCCCTTTTAGTTTATTGTTGGGAATTGACTTTATTTCATAGGTATTGTTACCCTTTACCTGGGTTATTATGTATGGCCCAGTATAAAGTAATAGTAACTTCCTTGCTATACCCTCTATAGAACTAGGTAGTTGTCTATTTTTAATTAATACTTTATCTCCTAATTTATATTGGATAATTCTTTTCTTCTTTCCTGTTTCTTTTTTGTTCAGAAGTTCAGCCTTACGAAGCAGCCTATTATGCACTTCTATGGTTGTATACTCAACTCTCTCTCCTGGAGGAAAATTAATTAATGATATTATTTCTCGTGGTGGTGGTTGTTCGAACATAACTTGATGAGGACTGATCCTAATAGTTTCGTGGTATGCCCAGTTAAGGAAGGTTTCAGCTGGTTCAAGATACTGGCTCCATTCACTTTGTTCATGGTGGCAATAGGTAGGTAAAATTCTCCCAACTTCCCTCAAGACACGTTCTGCGGGATTGCTATTAGGATGATATACCGATGTCTTATATGTCCTTATACCACATTTCAACAATTCCATCTTCCATTTCTTTCCTCTAAACTGGGTCCCTTAATCGGTCACAATGGTTTCTGGTTTCCCCACTTCTACTATATACTTCTGGATAATAACTTCTAGAATCTTTTTGGTTGTGGCTCTACTTATGGAGTAGAGTTTCGTGTACTTTATATAATGATCAAAAATAATTACGATGTACTTGAACCTATGTCTTCCTCCACTACTGGGAAAGGGGTCACATTTGTGGAGGAATGTTTTCTCCAGTCTGCGGTTAGATGTTATAGTAATCATAACTCCTGTTCTTTTCTCATTATTTACTTTCACTAATTGACAGATTTTGCAATTTATGATGACTTGTCTCACTCGTTTATTGATTCCTTTGATGTAAAAATGTTCTGATAATGCCTTGATTACTTTGAGTGGTCCCATATGCCCATATCTTTCATGATAATCTTATATTATTAGTGCTTCCGTTACTGCTGGTACATAAATTCGCCACACTTGATCCTTAATTGTAGAATGAATAAAAATTATATTTTCATGAACACAGAAAAATGCTGTTATAATAGAGTTATTTTGTGCTATCCTTTCTCTAACTTTGATTAATTTGGAGTCTGTTCTTTGATCTTCCTTTAATCTGACGATTACTTCCTGTAGCTCTTTCTTGGATTTTAAAATATAATATATCTTACCAATACTCTCCTGCTCCAATTCAAATGTTCCCTTTTCTAGGTTCACTCGTGACAGGCTGTCTGCGATGATATTCTTCTTTCCAGGGACATATTCCCTATCGAAATTGTATTCTTGGAGTATCAACACCCATCTAGTGAGCCTACCGTGGTTAAGCTTACAGTTTCTTAAAAACGATATTGACCTATGGTCGGTCCTAATAGTTACTGGGTAACCCAATATAAATGTACGGAATTTTAAACAAGAAAAAACAACACTCAGTAGTTTCTTTTCGGTCACTGTATAATTTCGTTTACAACTACTCAGGACCCTGCTTGCAAAGCTAATTACCCAATGATTGCCTTCCTCATCTTCCTGATATAATTCACTTCCAAGACTAATGTTGCTGGCATCACAGTTGATGAAAAATCGTTTATTGAAATTTGGGTGATGTAGCACTATGCTATTTAAAAATTTATCCTTTATTAATTTAAAATTATTGTCTTCATTTTCATGTCACTTCCATTTGTTTTTCTTTGATAAGAAATGTTGGAAACTTGCGGTCACTTCTGAATAACTATGTTGAAATTTCCGGTAATAATTGCATATACCCAAAAAAGATTGTAATTGTTTTAAATTTTTATGTTTTTCAAATTATGTTTTTCGTTATAATAATTATTTGCGTATAACTTGAAATTCTTTCCTACTTTAAGCCCTCTAAGTTGAGCGCCATTTGTAACACCTCGCGGAAATTCCTTCTTACTCTTCTCGTTCTACTTTGTTGGTGTTATTTGTAACAAGCAAACTTTCCACGTTTTGTGTTTATTTACTTATAACCGGATTATGTAGTATCTGTTTGGTGTCAATAATTTTTCCGTTAACCACAGGATCCTTTGCGGTTTTTATCTCCTTGCAGGTATTACAGTTGATTTGATAGAGAGAGAGAGAGAGAGAGAGAGAGAGAGAGAGAGAGAGATAGTAAGTTCCTCTCTTTGTGTACGGTGTTATCGTTTTATTAAACGTGCTTTGGATCAGCTATTTTCAAGGCGACAACAAGTAACAGGTTATGTTGGCCGTTTATACTTCGTATGCTATGATGACTGCGTTAGCTTTGCCACTCTTCTCTGCTATTTACCAGTTTCCTGTAACAAATTTGCTATCTACAAAGAATAACACAAAGTCAATTCCCTCATAAAGGTATTTATTATCTAATATTGGTTTATTTTATGGAAACTATTAAATTCAGTTCATCGATTTTCAGATCGACTATTATCGAAATGACTACAACTTTCGATATAAGTGTTTCTATCATAAACAGATATATTCAATTCTAGTTATAAACAAAATTAATAAATTATTTATCTCAGGGTTTTTTGGGGATTCTTTGAACTGTAAGATAGTCAGAAATGCTTTGATAAGAGAATCATACTTTACAATAAAAAATATTTTATTCTTCTAGACTAGGTCAATGAGTTCCTTTCTTAGACGCCAGAGCGCAGATTACACGAATTCATACAGCTGGTGAACAAGAAACCTGGCCGCTGTGAAGTTCTAATGAAATTATATTTTTTCTGTTTTGAATTAAATAAATAAAGTTTAAAATGTTCTCAATAATTTTCTTTTAGATTGAATTGTTTTGTATTGGTTTCTAGTGTTCCTTACTTGGTGGTGATGTGTAGTTTTTTTTAATTTATGAAGGTAGGCTTTCCTCACCAATGTCAGGGACTGAATAGGTTTCAGTTTTATAATCTATCTAGTGGCCGGACAAATTTTCAATGGTTTTTGGATATTCCCGCATCAATTAGTAGGTTTCACGTGACGTCTCAGACGTAGTTTCTTATGCTGATTCGTTTCATCAATTTTAGTGAATGGTTCGAAATTTAGTTAATATTTTAGCAATTTGCTGGACACTATTTCTTTGTCATGTACCCTCTTGAAATCAGAATTGAATGGGTCAAGTCAAGAAGTGCCTATGTAACGATCAGACAATTTTTGGGGAAACACAAAAAACTTTGTGGTTTTTGTTAATATTGCTTTAAAAAACTTGAAATTTTTCTTGGATGTACTAATTTATGCTACAAACATATTTATCTATTAGTTTTTACCCTTAAATGCTAGGATATGTGAAAAAAGTATATTTATTATTTGTACTTGGTCAGTTCTTGACTTGGGCCTGTGACATGGGTACTTTTTTTTTAAGTTCAGGTTTCCTTCAAACCAGACAATGTATAAATTCATTCCAGAAATGTTTTTGTGTGTTATATAATAAAACTTGTCATACTGATAGAAATTTTATTGGTAAAAACCTTTCAAAAGTGTTTACATTTAATCACAAAATGTACTGTGTGATTTTGTTTTAGGCCTATATCAAGAACAAAGTTAAAGGTTTTTAAATAGATTACAATATAAAAAAAGATTCTTTTGTTTAGTAATAAACTCAATAAGTTGAAAATTGATATAAAAAACTTATAGGCCTCTATAGCCTACTCTAGCGCATCTTCTTGATTTGCTGGTCCCTGACCAGGCTCAAGTACTTTTTCTTTAATGTAGTTGTAGAACTCAACTTCATTCGGAGTTAGGTAACTGTACAGTTTTTATGTCATTCAATTTATCACTCTTGATAGAAACTGAAAAGATGCCATTGTAAATCCTGTTTGTAGGCATATCAGGTTTTGGCATATCTGGCTGTGTAAAAGAATAATCCCCTTTAAGTAAATTAAATGAAGTCCATACATTACTGCCGGACGTTTGAGAAACTAGAACACTGTTACTTCCTTTGGTGTACATAATCCTGTTATACTTGGTCACAGCAAAACTTTCACCTTTGGATTTAACAGTTTTTTTTTTAAAAAAGGCAAAAATGTTGTGCAAAGTCAAAAAACTGAATATCTGTGGACACAGTAATACTCTTGTTTTCCCCAAAATATGATATCCACTCCCAGAAACACCTACTCTTTCTTTCTGCTTTTTAAGCCTACGAAGCTTTGCTAAATCCCTATCGCATGGAAGGAATGAGTGCCCTCGAGTAGGGAAACAATCTTGAACAGTTTTAAATCTTGACGTGTTAACTAGTGTCATTAGATATCGCACCATTGCATAGTTCCTGTTTTGTCCTGTACTCCATCACTAAACAGGCGAAGATTTGTACACTGAGCCCCTACTTTATTCTGTATAAAGTGGTTTAAACTAGATATGATCTCGTTCGCACCATGTCCTGCGTCACATTCGGACCACATGTAAAAATAGTCTTGATCACCCCCTTGGTAGTAATGGTGGAGTCCAAAGGTGTACAGCCATAGCTGTCTAAGGTAAAATACCTCATTCACAGGCAAATGAGGTACTGGTACATGCTGCATGAAATCAAAAAATAAACACTCAACTGTTGGATCTTTTTTAACAGTTTCCTGTGTTTTTTTTAAGTTACTGTAAAAGGCATTGGCCATTACTTTATGACGCCTTAGGCGATTCTCAGTAGTTTTAGTTTCTTGTTGGTTCATTTTGGTTTTGAGCTTACACTTAAGTTCTTCGCAAAGATTACAAACATCGGTCTTGGGCCTACCAAGTTTTAAATTGAAATGTTCAATATAGTAGTTTCTATAAACATGTATGGGCACACAACAAACTTTATCTTGATCGGTACTTTTTTTACTTGTTCAAAGCAGCATGATGTACGATGTTGCTTATCGGTAATGTAAGTATCGGTGTCTTACCTTCCTCTTGTATTTTGGTGAGTTCGATTCCGTCGATCAATGATACATTGGCCCCAGTGTCGATCATTATCCTTGTCTGGACTTCGTTAATTTCCGCGGTGATGTACGCGATTTCATTGTTGTGATTACTCGATGTGTTTTCTTCTTCTTCCAATAATTCTTCTCTTAGGTTCTGTAAATAATGGTTTTGTATTACCGTAATTTTTTTACTTCTTTTTATTTGATTATAGTGATATAATCGATTTAACCCAATAGACTGGTTCAGTGAGGGTCCTATGTTTTTTTCACTGCCGCGTTTAATTTTGTAGACCGTTCAGGCTCGTCGTCCCGTCGGTCTTGTTGATTTGTCGGTGTGTTTCCTTTTCCTGTGGGTCTCGGTACAGACTGGTGAAGATCCTCTTCGTAGCGATCTCGTCTGTAGACCTCCTGGCTTCGGCTTCTTCCTCCATTGATTCGGTTATCCCTTCCGTTACTGCCGTTACTCTGACTTCCGTACGCGTTGCGGTCGAAGCTCCGGCGTCCTTGGTAGTAAGACCGTCCTCTACCTTTGTCTTCGGGGCGTACGTAGTTCACTCTCCGGTAGTTTCTATTTTGGTTATTCTGGTTTCGGCTGTTGTAATTCTTGTTGTTGTAATTAGGCTGATTGTAATTAGGATTGTTCGGCCTATTAAACTGGTTGTTCTGGTTACTGGACCGATTGTTGTTGTTGTTGTTGTTGTTGTTGTTATTATTTCCGCTATTCGTCGGATTATTATTATTATTATTTCGTCTGTGATATGCTTCACTGTTATTGTTTCGGTTGTTATAGTTCGGTCGGTAGTTACCGTTGTTGTATGAGTTGTTGTTATTCTGCGCGTTCCGGTTGTCGTACCTATCATTTCGTTGTCGACTTCTCCGGTAATAACTCTCGCGCTCGTAATCCTCCAGGAGGGCTGCCATCGATTGCACGGTCTTAATCTGTCCTCCGAGTCGTGCTCTGGATACTCCATCTTCATAATGGTAGGCAAGTTTAGTGACGAGGCTCTCCTCTGGGATCTTTGGCTCAAGATTCCTCGCCAGGCATACTTTCCCTAGAAAGTAGGAGGTGAGTGTTGTCTCTCGGTTGGTATCGTATTTGCCGTGACATATATTGTCCCTTACAATATTTTGGGTTGCTCCGACCAGTATTTTGCTTTAAATACAGCCTTGAACTCGTCGTATCTCTGGAGCTCGTGTCTCGTAGCTGTCCACCAGTTGTCGTTTATCTCCTTGAAATATTCGTCAATTAGTCCACGAATTACTGGCCACCTGGTCTCTCTGTCTCTCGTCAGTTGCTCCTCAACTCGTTCCAGGAACTCCATCGGATTACGTTTATACAGTTTGGAATTTATCGCCTCCCGGTTGTCCATGTGTTGGAGGTGCGAAATTACGGCGGGTCGGTTTCTGATTATATCGAGTTCTTCCTTTATCTTGGTGATCTCCCGTCGTTGGATTTCCTCGATTTTCTCCTGGTTATGCTGACCCCGTCCTCGTACTTCATTGACAGCCGTGCCGATGTTCCGACATCTCTTTCCGAAATCTGTTCACACCTGGTTTAAGTTTTTTCGTAATTATCTTCGATCTTCTTCTTTATTTTCTCATTGTTTTCGTCTATCTTCTCGTTTAGTGCTTCCATGTTCTTCTGACTATCTTGTAGTAATTCGTCACTTAATTCTTTCAATTCTCCCTTAAAAACTTCTTTAACGATTCTATGGATTTGTTCGTATTTTCTTCCATTTTCTTATTATTTTCAGCTATTTGCTGGCTCAATTTTTGGTTATCTCCCTTTAATTCTTCTTTTAATGTTCTACTGTTGTCATCTATCTTCTTGTTCGTCTCGTTTAATCCTTCTTTTAATTCCATCAATGCCCTCATCATGGTTTACTGGAAATTGACGTCCCCTGTTTGTGTGGGTCTCTCGGGTTGTTCTTCTTGTTGTGTGGGTTTGTTAGGTTCCGCGGGAGGTAATGTTTCTTCGCTACCTTCTACTGATGTTACCTCCTTATCGTCCATGTTGACCTCTCTCTCCGCTTCCGCCGCTCGTTTCTTTGACGTAGCTCGCCTGTGAATTTTCTGTTCTTCTATTGCAGCTGCAGCACGAAATTAGTCGATTTTATTTTTAATTATTATTACTTATTATCGTCGTTTATCTCCCTAATTTCAAGCCTCATACACTGGTGCACCAATTTGTAATAAACAAATCTGAGTCGTACCCGTTAAGCCTCGCGTTGGGAGTCAATTTTTTTTTAATATACAAATATCTTTAACGGATTTTGTTGTAATGCTCGTTCGTGTTTAGTTTAATTTAAATTTGTGTAATTAAAATAATCTGTAGTGAAAATGACTGACGACGAATTTGTTCGAGTCGGTTCTCTCGCAGGCGTCCGTGCATAGTCGCAGAGCGCCGCCGATTCTGGTTCTGTTAAAACAAACACAATTTATTTACTTACGGTATATGAAGTTCTAGTCGATTGACCAATTCGTAAATAATTCAATCGGTAATTCGATCATCATAGGTCAGTGTTATACGGTGACACCTGTGAAAGTATTGCTGAAAATCTAGCTCGTGACTATACTGTCTGTGTAATAAAAGTCGTCAACCCTTTTTTTCTGTTATAAATTTTAATTTTATTAACAAATCTTAATAATATTTGCAAATCGTTACTTTAGAATTTAACACAGGCTGTTTGCCTAGTCAGTCATTGACTTTACCTTCTATTTTGCTCTTAATCTCAGGGTATAAAAAATTATTTAAATTATTCAACATAAAATATTTACAATATAATTCTTGAACCACTTGGTTCATTATGTTTACAATTCTTCCGTGGTTCCTTTGAGCCTGCAAGATACAAAAACAAGAAAAATGTCTGCGCTACAGTTTAACATTAGTAAGCGGAGCTAATTATTATAAACAATAAATATATTAAATGGTTTCATAAATCATTACCATGGAATAAATATCGTCGACTATGGTCAAGCTTACATTTGCTTTACGCATAAAAAATTAATCTTTAGAACAAAAATGACCTGAAACGGTTTCAAAATTATTAACCTATAGTCGCAACATTGACTATTATCGACATGGAATTGCCTCTAGGCATACTGATTCAAATACTTAGTACACAAAATAACATCGAAAGTTTATACAACTATTAACATGGTTATTAAATTGACTATTGTCAATATGAGAACAACTACAGGCATACTGAATTGCAATAAATTATTAACTATTACAAAATATTAGGTATCAGCTTAATCTAAATATCAAAAAAGTTACATCAGTATTTAAATAATAAATTCACTTAATGTTTCTCAATTATTATTATATCCACTGTATATAGCACTTTAGTTATTCAAACCATTATGATTTTTTATTTAATCAGTGTTCATCACAATATTAATTGGTTGTTTATGTCTGATACCAATTGAATTCAAAAGTTCATATAACCTCTTTTCGAGTTTCTACCATTCATTGTTTAGTTCTATTTGATTTGATATTTGTAATATCGTTAATAAATTTATTATTTATTTCTATAAAAATAATTATATCAGGTTTATCAATGTTCGTGAATGACTGTTAGTCATTTTATTTATTCACTATGAACCTCATTATTATATTATGTTTGGTTCCATGTTTAAAAAAAAATGACAATCTTAAAATCTTTGTTTTTTTAAAATTAATTAATCATTAATAAAAATCAATTATTACTATACTTCCTGTTAACACACATTAATTGCAACTTTATTATGCCCTGTGCAATTGCATTTTGCTAATAATACAAGCGTTTTATTTAATCACTCGACACTAAAACTTTCGGGGTTAGGATGCTCCCTTTTGTTTACGTTTTATAACCGCACAGCTGATATCTTGGAAAGACTGTTTCGCGCACTGAACTTTCCGTCGTCTCGCGTCGCTAGTCTGAGGTAGAATCATACAATTATTTTTCTTCTTCGCTGTTCCTATATCGGGAGCATATTCCCTCCGGTCGATTTGGATCGATTCCATTGGTTAAAAAGCTGACATTCCATCCAGCGAGGTCACCCCCCTCGCGAATTAATTAATTTTACAGAAAATTGTTAACAACTTTGGGTTGGAGAGTTTCGTTTGTTGTCTTCTCGGTTTTGCCCAAAATAAATATAATTCCTTTAAAATTGGTTTAACGTCCTTGTTATATGAGTAATACTTAATATAACCATACCATGTTATTACAATTGATTTGTTCTTTAAGATAAGTCCTCACAAGACATGTGTGAGTTTAATAATAAGAGAGTTAATTTCTTGCTTATTACTATTATATTTTTCTTATAGTTTCACATGATTAATTACTAAAATTGACCAAATGATGATTACATGTCATCATATGGTTCCTTTGAAGTTCATTTATGATAATATGTATTACAATTATTGTCTAAAATTAATAAAATTACTATATTTGACCCATGCTTTCTATGGTCTAGAGCATGGTCAGCTTGATTTACTTTATTCATTGACATATTTTGTTCTGTTCACTTTTTTACAGTGATACAGATATTCTAAGATGTCCATTACAACTTATGGACAGCTTAGTTTTTATTAGAATACAACTATTTGCTTGTTTTTAATCTCATTTTTTGTTCATAGTCCTAGTATGCCATGTGTCATAATGATTTAAATCTGAATTAATGATATACCCATTTTTATTTGGTTCTTTTAGGTCTAAATTGTCTTTACAATGTTTACATTGTCTTTACAATGTTTACATTGTTTTACAATGGTTGTTCTTTTATAATTATATGTGATATTGATAATAATTCACTAATACTTCTTGCATCTAGTGTGGTCAGACAGTTCCCTCAATTTTCCTTAATTCTCGTTAAATTAGCTTTTCATTATAAGCATTGTATACTATAATAGTGGTAATACATATTACATTTGCACATCTATGTTATTGTTCTTTACTGGTTTACAATATTATAGAAATTCTGAGTGTGTTTAATGTGTACATCTTTCTGTCCAATTTCAGTCTGTGTATTTGCATTAAACACCACACATACAACTTTCAATTAATAAAATTGTATCACTAGGTTCGTCTTTATAATGTCTATTTTCATTATTTTATAACTTACACTAGCTTACATCGTTATGGTCTTAATGTATGCTAATTATAAGCTGATTTGTAACCGAGTTGAGGTTACCTGGGACCTCTTTTTTCAGACAACAATGGTCTACGTTTTGGCTTTCTGTTTCAATGTTTTACAGGTTATTATTTGACTTTTTTACTCTTGTTTATTATCATTTATTATGTTTTTTGATTTCTACCTGTCTACAGGTGATTACTAGGTTTTCGTTTTGTTATCTTACTTGAATTTGCCTGTATTAAAAGCATGCATGCTGTTCTTACTAATATAATTAATTCATTCTTATCATTCATTATTTCATTTCATTGATTTGATTTGTTTGTATAATCCTATTCTTTTATTAGAATAAAGAGTTTTTGTCATGGTTTGTCTTTGGTAAGAGTTTGTCTATGTCTGTGTCGCTTTGTTGTTTCTTATTTCTGTAGATTCCTTGTTTTATTAGTTTCCTTCTCTATTAACACATATACTAGGCACATTATTCGATATATTTGTTAATACTTCTGTTTGTTACCTTGCTCGTGTTGATTTATATTCTCTACAGTCTCTGGTTAATACTGAATGTCATTATATGTTAGTTTTATCCTCTCACTTACCATATCTATTGGGTCATTTGGTTAATCACATTATTATGTTTTCTTCTACATTTTCTTCTTTATCACTATTTATTATCCTTCGTTTGCTGAGTTAATTATATTACTTGTTTTACTTAGTTCTTGAACCTTATATAATACTTTGTACACAGTTATTTATTTATCATTTCTTTCTTACAGTTGTCCTGGTGTTATTTTATGAGTGTTTCATTCTTTATTTTTGTTGTTAACATTATGGTGAAAATATGTACTTTAACAGTATGTACAACTTACACATTTATTTAGTAACTAGACTGTAGTGAAGATCCAAACTAATAATCCAGCAACACTCCTAGTAAAATAGTAAAACGATTATTCTGGGGCGTACTTAATACTTAATGCAAATAAATGCCATCCATATTTTTGATTTGTGTTTGAACATTCAAAAAACAGTGGTTTAAACCCTTTAGTTGTAAAGCCCGTAACTTGAATGAAATTGTATTTTCTCATAATTAATAATTGTTAACACAGACAGACAAAGGCCAAACGGTTGGATTAAAACCAACAATCTTCTTCGTTTAGCCAACAAGGTGTTAAAATCAGTAATTTTTGTTATACAATCAAGATTTTTCAATTTTTTAAACCGGTAATATACTAAATCTACACAAGTGATTATATCACGTAAGCAGACAAAGCGACACACAAAAAGAGTAAACGAACAAAGAATGCCAACTCTGAATAATATAACACCAATCGTCTATCACATAGTACTTTAGTAGAAACACTAGTCAGATAAGTTTTGGGAATATTGTATCCTCGCAATGCATAATTATAGAGGCAATACTTGTCGCATATGATTTGAGAATATGTTGCTTAAAATAGTGGTTACTGTATAAATAGTGGTGGGTCACATAGTCGAACCATTTCGTTTTAGTAGAACGGGAAAAACATATGGATTTGTGAAATATAAGACGTATGTTAGACCGTAAACAGATTTGTTATTGAATCAGCTGTCGTAACGTATCGATTCAGTATTCCAGTTTTACACATCTTTGATGGGTTGATACTTTTGCGACCAAAGGAACAATAATATTATTAATAGCTTAATATAATATCAAAATTTCAACATCTCGGACATTAGAGTAATATTGTCGACAGGTGGAGCAAGTATCCCAACTCGTGTAAAGCACCTGACCTTCCCTTTTATTAAACCGTTCTCTACAGAAACATAATTGCGCGCCATGGAAAGATAATATAAATTTTATAGAAGCGGAATACGCAGGCAATTTGAACAAGTAATACAATAACCATAATACCTTGTTGTTAGAGCAATTGACAAAATTGATACAGTAATTTATTAAACAGATAAAAGAAACAGTAAAATAATATAGTCTACGTTTAGGTATCTACAGTATTTAACTAATTTCTAATAAAATTAAAAATCTATCCAACTAATAATATTACTTTTACAGGATCATTCTATTAGAACAAAACGATAGTATGTTACTATTGTATCTTATTACTATTTATAAAGCAATATTATTTCAATACAAAGTAACCAGTTTTTACTAGAGATCTACAACAAGATTTATTATAGACCTACATAATGCTGTGAGAGGAAAAAATGAAAGAACGTAGACTTTTAACTAAATATAATTGCAATTTTAAAATAATAAATAACAAAAGTGTTTAACTAGTGTTTCCAAATTAAAAGTTATGTATTAAGTTGCAAAAATATTTACACCTTTAAAAATAATTCTGAATGAATTTACTTAGTTAGAATTTTTTATTTTTTTTTTATATATTTTAGAACACATGATAATTTATTCTCGTAGGGATTAAATCAATCGAAACAGTGGAAGCAGTTCTATTTCTTTAACTGTGACAATCTTAATTTTTTTTCTTTCTTAAATACTTGCTGTGATAAAATATTTCATTCTCCGACTTTCAAAGTATCTACTACTTTAGATAAGCGGGGTGTCATGTAATGAAAAAGTTATATCGTATAAGAGAAATAGCCGAAAAATATTCTATATGATTGTAGTTACATAAAAATCTCAATTTATGAATTCCAACCAAAGAAATATATTATGATTTGACGTTTAAATAAAATAGAACTGAACATTTAAAAATAGTGTGTCAGTGTGACTGTCACGTATATTGGAAATAAAAGGGATCAAACAAAGACAACTAAATACGAGGGATATTTCTTAAATAATACACAAGGTGGTATCACTGTGGAGTTGATGATCACTTCACAGTAGAAGTGACGTCAGTTATTATTGAAGACTTGAGAAAACAGCAGATGTATTTGTTACTTCCCTAGTATATCTGTACGCTATTATGAATTTACGAGGTTTGAAAATGTGGTCTGCAGGCACCTAGGGTTTGTTCTCAAATGTTTTGTGATGATTAAAAATCAAACATCATACATCAAAATTGAAACTTTTCGTGGGAAAACTACTTAAATTCACAAAGCTTTGTGTGATTTTTATGGTGAGCAGACAGTAGGCCGTAGTACATTTTCATGTTCGGCTAATCGTTTCCGTGATGGTCACGTCAGTATAAGCAATGGGCCACGGCCAGAAAGGCCAAAAACATTGCCAGAAGAAGAGTGTAAAACTTGTGGCGGATTTTCTTTAAAATTATCGTCGAGTGACGTTCAGTGAAATATTACAAGCTACCCATACTCCATCAACATAAGTAATTTGAACTTTGAAAAACGATTTGTAGAAAAGAAACAGTCATGCCAGTTGGATCTCTCACTGCTTGACTCTTTAACAGAAACAGAAACGTATGGTAATTGGAACATTACTGAAAGAAATGTTTAACATTAATGGTCCTAATTTGTTGCTATTAATGAAAAGTGGATTAGACAATTTGAACCAGAATTGAAATTGCAGTCAAACGAAAAGGAAAGTTTATTGTCCCCGCAGACACAAAAAATTTTGACGAGCACGATAAAAGCTCAAGAAAATGCTGATCTTCGCACGATGGAATCATTGCGATAAGAGTGGAATCAATAGATAAGAGTTCTATATTGATTTAACATGACAGCATCGTATCGCCGTGACTTCATGGAAAACACTGGATTCATGCACTAGAAAAACGTAGAAAATGCACTAAAACCGATCACACATGCTTAGCGATGGGCGGCTCATTTTCCGTGACAATACACGCCCGCATCTCAGAAAGGCTATAACGATTTGCTGAATAAGTGACTTGAGAAGTGTTACCTCATGCTCTTACTGTCCATACCTGAGTCCATACTGATATGGATCTGTAATTAGAACATTTGAAAACCGTTATGTCTTGTAAAGGCCTTGTAAACTTTTATGTGCTTTTGGCTTTATGTTATACGTTTATATTTTATCTCGTCAACTCTTATCAGTACAGCTACAAGTTCTATGCACGAAGAATGCCATTTATTCTATAATAAGATTCTATGAATTTGTCTTATCTGTAACCACATTACTTGAATAATTTGTCTTATTCAGATTTAACCTTAATGAACTCTCTTTCTATTTCTGGCAGATGATTTGCTTGTTAAATATTTTACGGTTGACCTTTCTGCAAGTTAAAATTGATTAATTGCAAGGTGTATGCTTTTTGTGGGGATAATTTCATTATAGATTACAATTCCCGTCTATCCATCTGTCTAAGGCAACTTGTTTGTGTACTTTTGAAAAAGTAGTGGTAAGTTAAATATCCCTCTTCGTAAATCTTTATTTTCTATAACTGTTTGACAAAATAGTTTTCCAGGTTTTTCACTGTAAGAATTATAACACAAAGAACGAAATGCTGATGTTTATTTCTTTTAATGGGCCCCAAAGTCCAGTAGTCGTCTCATTCTTTAGTTTATTTACGGTATTCAGGGTGGTAAAACTTGGGCAGTTACATAGTGGTAGAAGTAACGACCCCACTAAGTATGCTCTGCTGCCTTCAGTTAATTTCACGCCCAGTGAAATTAAATGTTGCTTGTAGTGTTCTTCAAACACTTTCGTGTTGAGGTTACGCAGCTTTGAAACAATTTTTTACAGGAAAAATAGGTTTTAATACGTTGATTATAAAGAAAAACACCTTGATTTCAGAAGTTTCTTCTCTCTTCAAACTCTTATATTGCAGATAAGGAAATTTTTAAACTTGAAAATTATAGATTTTAGCAAGTTTCTCTAAAATGGTTTATAGTACAATGTATATTTACGTACATTATAGTACATTACAAACACGTTTTCTACGTTGGGCTGTTGAATGTTCGTTGAACTGAACATACTTCAACATTATTTCTAAAAGATTATGACCACAAAACCGTCCTACACAACTACGCAATCGTAGTGTTATTAAATGAGGATAAGATTGTTTTACATATTTACTCAAAGATTAGCTGCATTATGGATGTTAAGCTAATAGACCCATATTTAACTTAACAGTGACCATTGCTTAAATACATTTAGTTTACACGCATTATAAAAAAAATGACCAGTCGATTTTATGTTTTTAAATGATAAAAATTTATAAGAAAAACTACCCCTTACATCTGCATACCGTTTTCTTAGAAAACGTGTTTTGTAAATCTACATGAATTCACAACCTCAAGATAATTTGTAGTAGAAAATAAGCCTTCTTACTTTACACAAATCGAATTATTTCTAATTTTAGGAGATTTCAGAACTTGCTTTAGTAACTCTAAAAGTGAAATGTCTCAAACAGTAGTTATAATATTTTCTAAATTTAATAGGCTGTTATCATTAAAACATCTTTTTGTTGTAGATTTATAAACCTACTAACCGAGGTCACGGTAAGTTACAATCTAGCTCTGCTAAACCTTTTCATAGTTTATTAGTTCAATTTAAGACACTCGTCAAAACTTAAAGTATTGTGGTAAAAAGGTTACTGTAAAAATTACATTTGTTATCACTCGTTTCAATAGTATTGGAGTAACGTAAAAACACCAGCGAAGGCTTAGTCTACTTTTGTAATTAGCAAATTACTTTAAAATTTTTACTATTATTATAAAGTAATAATTATTATTATTACTATTAAAATTACTAATTACTGTTTAATGTAATTAGTACTTTAAAATTACATTTTAATTTGTCCTAAAAGATCACAATATCAACAGGTCCGGAATTATGTTGAAAATATTAACTAAGAGTTGCTTAACACCACGTATATGAAGGAAGATGCTCGCACTGGCACACAGGCGCGCGCGCGCATACACACTCACACACTCACACATAAGGTAAACAATTTTCCTGTAGAAATTGTATTCATTCTAATCAGCGAAAATCTGTATACCTTTGACTGGCACAGACATAAAACGTCTGCCACACGTAAAACTAATAATCGTATACTTTAATAGATTTTACCTTAAATATGTATATGTATTACAACAAAACACAGGATGATGATCTAGAATAAGTATATCCGAGCATGGATGAGGGACATTAGCCTGTTTTAAATTGATTTATGCAATTTTTTTATTTAGCTATAGGTTTTGTATTTATCGATGGATAAGGACTTGTGTATACCAAATTCTTTGTAAATTTTTGCTCTATAATGTCATGTACTTTGTTTGTGAATATGTGTGCGCGTTCGCTTGTTGTGAACCTCCGTTATTATATCTTCCGCGTTTGTTATCCGATCGGCAAGAGACTTGGACAGTGAATTATTTATGAAAATAGCTACATTTTCTATATACTCTCTTGTTCTCAGGTATTGTTTAAATGTGGTTTTTTAGTAATTGAAAACTCAACTTTTTACGCTTATCAATTAAAGAGTAATAAAATTTCTAGATAAAATCTAGACAGGCACTGGCAGATTTATATAAAGATTTGCCTGCAACGCGTCTATATTTTGTCCAATCTACCAAGTAGACAGTTGATTGACCAAGCAGAAGCCCCTAATTTCAGTCAGATCCGTCGGTTGTCAGGTGTACTTCGAGGCAGATCATCGGATGCCGTTGCCTAGTGAACGTGTGCTCTTCGTCAAGAGTTTTTCTTGTTCGAACTGGTTTGATCTAGAGTAACTCTAAGTCTTGGGACTCTTTTCGAGTTTGTCGATTAGAACCAAGTGGGTGGGTGAACTACCAGTTTTAAAATATTCAAGTGATATTACGTGTTAGTGGAAGATTTTCCGCTTAGGGAGATTTATCTACCGTGATAAATTCTTATTAACGCGGAACACTTTAAGAATAGCCAGAGGGTGTAAGTAATATACACCGCTTTTAAATAATATCGTTCATTATCACCCTGAGTAACAATAATTAATAATAACCAATTGCGAGCGAGTAAACAAACGATTTGGAAAGTGTTAAAATCCGCATCAGTGTTATCAGCTGTTCGGCGAGCCCCAGCGCAGAGAGAGAGAGAGAGAGAGTGAGCGAGAGAGGAGAGCGGAGATCATTGCAGAGAAGACCGTAACAGCGGCGGAGCGAGCGACGTCACGCCGAGTGTAAAGGAATTCTACGTTTCAAGTCAAACTTACCAAAACTGAACTATATAAATTCTTTGATAACAAATAAAATATTATACATGACATTTTGTTTAAATTAAATATATCATTGAAACAATTATTTACTTGTGTGATAATTAAATAATTTTTCTACACCTCCAATATAGACTTGTGCATAATTTATACACACATAATTATCCTATGCAAAAATATTTATTAGTATCGTCGCAGTATATATACTTTGCTCTAAATATACTTACGATTTCTATTGAGTTACGTGTTTCAATTTTTAGTTTATCATCGTTTTAATGAAACAAATTTCTTGTCTAGAAAAATTTAAAGTTAATCAAACCTATAACAACTGGAAGAATATAGTTTAGCTTAGATATATTATACTAATACAGTGGTATCTGAAAGCAAACCGAAACAATCGAACATCTAGCAGGGATACGTGCTCTGGGAAATCTACCTGTAAAAAGCACATAAGCCTAGTAGCTACCATTAAATTATGAAGCTTCTAAGGAAGTGGCTCAAACGGATTGATAGCTTCAGTTAACGGGGTAAAATTTATGTTGGCTTTAAGTCTACGCTTTCAGGATCTCTGACTAAAGGGTTCCAAGTATTGTCGATTGGTTGATACTGGTTCTTCTGGAACCAATGATGATGTATACTATATAAAAGTGTACACCTTTGTCCTCCGGTTCGTAGAAGACACATTGTAACCACAGGAATACGGGTAGTCTCGATGCAACACTATTCGCGCGTCTCGTGAGCGGTCATCTCTTGAAAAGAGCCAATGAACACTAACTGTACCAAGGAGCCAAAAGCACCAATCTTTTGAAATGAATGTGACTTTAAATGCAAGGAAACAATTTCTGTAGAGGAAGCGGAAGATTGCAAAAAATGTTTTTCACACTGATTCTGTCATGAGTTGTATTAAAATTTATTTACATATGTAGCATAACGATGTAAGTTTTTTTAGAGATTATTTCCTAGACATCAGATGCTTGTTCTCTTCTGTTTCCAGAGGTGTCAGTGCGCTTTTAATTTTTGATGTACTGTTACTAATGTCTTCATATTTCTAGTAACATGCTCCAGACAACTTCTCTTAATAGGATGTGCTTTCTAGGTACACAAATCAATGTGTATGTTTTTAAAGAGAATTATGTCTTATAAAATAAAACTGCTTTAGGCACATAAAAAATATGCAAGATTATAATTGTTCCAAGTATTAATATGACTTGTGACATGTTAACTTACCAGGAAATATTTTTTTGTATCCCTCTAGTCGTATCAATTTTTATAAGCAATATATCTATGTTTATATATCTATTTATATCTATGTGTATATGTATTTTTAGAAGAACAGCTGTTAATCTGTGTTAGGCAAATCTTAAGTTTTGGAGTAAGATTAAGTAAAATAAACGATTACAGTGGAACAAAAGTCTGATGGCTTGTAGAAAAAGGGTCAAACCTATAGGCTAATGAAAAGATAAATATTGGTAAAGTGCAAAGCAAAAATAAATGTTTGAATCGATTCAGTAACTAAAAGAATAGAAAATGTCGTTTGTCATCTAGCTAGGACGAATGGATAAAATAGATTTGGAAAGCAAAAGTAAAATGAGAGAGAACGCGAGAATGACAGGAGCAATTGTGACCTGACAATGTAGCATGGGTTATAAAGGAATTTGACGGACAAGGTATTGATGTTCTCTTGTTACTTACAAGTTATAAAAACGGCTAATAAGAATAAAAGTACGGCTAAAGCAATGATAAAATTGAAAGGGGAAAAGTGTACAGAACTTCTAGTTCTTTGGACGTGAAGAACGACTATTCTTAACACAAAAATCATTAGAGCCTACTAATGTAAATGTAAACCAAACAACGTTTTAATTATGTTAAACGATCTAGAAAGTTATGTTACAATAATATACGCAATGAGACATACTGAGATATAAAGAATTCAAAAACACGCAGTGACAGAAAGAACGGTGTAGTAACGTTGTTTTCACGGCTCATGTTGAAGAGATTAAGGGGTTAGTGGTAAAGTATTGCTGTTATGTAAGGCAAATAGGCGTTTAGTCTAAGTACGCGTCTTTTGAGCTACCCGTTAAACTATTTGTAAGCATCACTATAAGACCTCGTTCACTATAACCCCTTTAAACATCTCTGTGAGATCATTTGCATTAAATAATTCTTACATATTTTCAAACCCAATGAAATACGAAAGCCTAAACCGTAAAGAATATAGTAGCTAGACGTAATGTAAAATAAACTATAACACTAATACCGTCTGAGCTCACTCCTGCTACCCAGTGGAAGTATATGACCCTCTACTTTAACCCCCACGTTGTATATCATCACCCCTCGGCATTTGATGAAGCCTATAAATTTTTGTTTACGAATTCAATTTCTCTTCGGCTATTCCCAACATGGGTTTTTTGTACGAGAATTCAGCAAAGCAAAAGTAGAATTTACGTAAACATCTTACTGGTTTATGACTTTCGTTCTTAATAAGTCGCAAAAATACAAATAATAATGTATCTATTCGCCAAAGAAGAAAATATTATTAATATTTCTACGAATTCACTAATTTTAATGAAATAATTGCCAACCGTAAGCATAATATGAAAAGAGAAAATCTTATTTTACAACTTCGAAAAGGGGGGATGAGTTTACTTACTTTCTCCTCCTATTGATTCGTAATCGAACTCGTGTGTGCTAAACTGTACACTTGTTTTCTGGTGGTATCCGAGTGATGTTGTGTAAAATAACGGTTTCTACGTTGGATAAATTTGCAGGTTATTGTCCCGTTTGTTGAAAGCGTCCAATCGTTTTTCAGTCTCAAAACGTCTGACGCGTTTCTGTAAAGTTTCCATTGCAGCTAGTATTTCGTCGAGTCGAAATTGGTGTAGTTCCCAGCCTGGTTTGTATACTGCATTGAAGTAGAATTTTACAGGGATCATACTTTTGTTTATAAAATTGATTAATTCGTGTTCATTGACTAATTTCATCTTAATTTGTAGTCTCAGAACTGGCAAAAGTTTACATAATACTACAGCGGTATGTTTTTGCTTATATACATAAGACTGTGTATCGCCGGGCCAGTGTATAAGGTTTCTCAGGAAATATATTCTTTATGAATGTATTCTTTATAAAATGTATTCTTTATAAAATATTTCTCATTGTGCTTGTGCAAATAATTAAGAGGAAAACCAACTCATAAAAACCAACCATATCCAAATAAAACTTTGCTACGATTTCAGTTACAATTAGTTTTAGCCAGGTTCATGTTATAAGCAGTTTCTCTAATTCCACAAAGTTCATTTTTTTGGACCGCTAATTGGGTAGTACTGGATGAGGCCTTTCCGTGTTTCTATCGTTACCAAGTCTTAAGCGATAAATGTCCTGGATGAAGCCATTAGCGGTTTAGAAATAACCTACAAAAATATTACAATAATTAAGTTAATAATTACTAGTTTTTGCAATTACAGATTTATAAGTAATCAGACGACTGATTAAATACTATAAAAGTAATCTGTGGAGAACAATAACTTTTTACATAAAAAAATTACATACCTTATCAAACGTACATAAAACAGTGTATTTTTTAATTTGTGTTCTGTATTAGAATACATAATTGTCAACTTGAAATAGTTATATAGAAGGAGTATAAAACATTTATTACAAAAGAGGAGGTTCAAGAAATCTGTGATTTTTATTTACTCATTTCTGATGATGCAATTAATGATTTTTGATTTCCGCGCACAGATATGTAAACTTTTGTTAACGCAAAAACAGATCAAAATTATAATACTTACGATGTTAATATTAATGTATCCTTGAATAGTATTGAAGACAGAACGTTACGCAAAACACACACACGCATCAAAAAAACCTCTTTTGTAGGTTACGTACTAGATATTACATGTAATATATATTTCTTACATGTAATTGATATTACACGTAACATCATGTCCAATATTCGTGGCAAACTCAGAGTGAGTTCCGTTCGTATTACTACATAGTATGACATAAGGCAGACAATGTTAAAACAAAAACACGACAGTTTCAAAAAAGAAAAATATATTAAACAACATTTACAACAATAACACGAGCCACTAGAAAGTCGATAGAGATTTGCAAACGTTTGATTAAAGTATGACGTTTGTGTTTTCAACTAAGGGTAGAGCGTAGCAGATGACATATGAACTTTTATCGAAAATCGATACACTTATATATTGCGAATCGGAATGGTTTATGTTTTCCGTGATGTCGGACATCGATTTAATTAAACACCATTCGTTGTGTACTGCAACATGTGTTTGCAATATTGAGCATAGAATTTTTTGTTCCGTCCTGATTGCTCTAACTCGTGTACTTGTTGCACGTACTACTCTTTATTCGTAAGTGGGCTGAATCACAAATGTTTATCAGGCCTTGATTACTTTCTTAAAAAAAATAAAACTCAATACAAAACCTAAATTAAAAGTTGGTGGAAAACTTAAATCTCAATACAAATGGGATTGAAACTTGTCCTTTTTGGGTTAAATATGCGCGTGTGTCTGTGTGTGTGTGTGTATGCGTGTGAGTGTGTGTTGTGTTCACAACTAATATTACCGTATATTCTCATCTGTATATTTTTGTAGGAATAGGCACATTAACGGCACACAACATTTTTTTCTTGATCAATCAGTAAATTTCTACTATACCTTAAAACCTTATTAAAGACAAATAATTTCTGTTTATTTCTCTAGTCTTTAACAGTATAAGAATTGCAGAACAGCGGAAGGAGGGCACCGTAACAGACATATCAGTTTCATTATGGCATATTTTGAAGTTCTAAAATTTATTAAAAAAAATTGTTTTTCGTAAACATGTGCCAAATTTCATGTCTAATCGAAATTAAAATCTGAAAATAAAATTTCAATAGAACCTTAAACCTTCCAGAATAGCAACGTCGAAAGTATGAATGGAACTCCAGTACTTTGAGAACGGGTTCCAAACCGACATAACTCTCTTGATTAAAAAAAATGAAAGCCAAATCAAAATTCAAATTGACAGTCATATTTTACTAATTTTCAGATTTGATGTTTATTTTTTTTACAACATATAATTGCAAACATCTTTAAAAGATTTAAAAATTTAAATTCAGTATTGTAAAAAACCAACACTTAGAGAAATAACAAATATAATCAACATTATCTGGACCTGCACGTATATTGTGGCCCTAATTGTTTAATATAACACAAGAAGCTCTTTGCTATGAATGAACGGAAAAACAATCAGTATTACTGTGTATTCAGAAAAAAAAACACATTTGGCATTTGCATCACCAAGGGCAAATTCCAAAGGATAAATTCCATTTGCGCATTGTCAATGTCTTCGCAAGATCTGCCTTCATTAAGGGGTTTTCTAGAAATTTGTAAAACACTGTTTTTGTTGCGTTGAAAATCCTGTCTCCTATTTTATGCACTTTCTATCTTGGACTATTCACTTGGGACCTACAAAACCACACAGTCTTCTATAACTAGAGCCATATTACCAGTTAACTATATCCTAATTTTAACACATTTATTATTTGCTGGAGGCATCTGAAAGAGAATATTACAAATCAATTCTGATTATAGTGCTAGAGGGGACTTTGTGAGTAGAAAGTATACTCTACGAGTAATAATTTAGTAATAATTTTTAACCACAATGGTTATGTCGTTTGTGGAACTATAAGTAATCTCTGTGTGACAGACACTGACGAAATACTAGTCAAAATAAAATAAAAGTAAGTATGTATTTCAAATGTGTATATTATTTAGAAAAGTTATGTATAGTATACATAAGGATAAAATTAACTTGCTGATTCAGTAATATAACAAAGTACTATTTGGAAACTGTATAAAGCTTTAAAATTTACAATCAGAAGTTCCTTACAAATGTCACGATATGTTACAAATGTTACAAATACATTCCTTCAACAAGTATCACGAAATATGAATGTTACTGGTTACACACAGATTAATGAGTGTAATGAATTACAAATAATTCA
Source organism: Magicicada septendecula (assembly GCA_034769895.1). Classification (NCBI taxonomy): domain Eukaryota; kingdom Metazoa; phylum Arthropoda; class Insecta; order Hemiptera; family Cicadidae; genus Magicicada; species Magicicada septendecula. The sequence continues at coordinate 141,921,258 of CM068368.1, forward strand.
TGAAAACAGTAAGAATATATTTCAGCTGTTTCTGCAACATCAGAGTGTTACACAACTAAGAAACATACATGACACAACCGAGACCCCATCACGTATGTCGGTTTTGACACACTCTCTCTAGCGTTGACATAGTGTTGTTCTCACGGTTTCGTGGTCGTTACCTAGACTCTTTCCCGAGTTAGTTACTGTGTCTGTTCAAGGAGGCAGAACACTTTGCCATCTACTGTCGCCATACAATGTTGCACTAGTTGCCTGCTCTATTATCTAGAAAATGTTTCTACTTTCTATTATGTTTTTTTGCGCTTTGGGCGTTGTCTGAGATGATTGTGACTTTTACCAGGTTTTATCTCGCCTGTCTCGAACCAGCAGAACGGCGACTTGCCAACTGGGCAGCTGGAAGTGTTACCTTGCTCACCAGTACTGCTAGAAACTTAAATTGTCTGGAGCCAGATAGTGCATTTATTGGGTTGTTCGTCCGTCACCTTTTAGTAGCACCGTCTCTTACTTGTGCAAGCTTTGTGCTTAGTGCTTTGAGGTGCTTGTGCTAGTGCGGTGTACTTGTACTTTGGTACTTTGAAAACTGGGTGTGCGTTCAACGAGCAGTTACAACTCGGGATGTGTTCAAGACAAGCTCTTAGCTTGTGTTGTGCCTTGTATTAGTGTTGTGCGCTCAATGACTAACCGATAAATTGTAAATAGTACAATGCAGCGTGATATTGTCTTGAGCTCTGGTTTTCGTTGTTGTTTCTGTGTGGTGGACATGTTCTACTTGATATGATAAGTCAGCGTAATATTTTATTACTTTCTTGCTGCTTTGCGATTGGTGTTGGCGGCATGCTCGCTCCTAGTTATGTCATTACAGGTTCCATATTTACTTAAAATTAGTGTGGTCGACCAATCCACATGCGAACGGGCTATATCCAACTGTGTTCAGGCTTCGGTCTCAGCATCGGACCTAATAACCCTAATAACCTATCTTTCGTCTCTTCCGCCGTGTTTGCCGATAAACCTCAGTCTCACTCCCGGCTATCACCAATTCCATGGAAGTCCATCTTCCTGTTCTAGAGAAGAACAATCTTCGGAGGCGGTGACAGTGAACACGAGGCTCGGCCCCGACAAAGGCGGTTTCATTTGGACGGTCGGACAAGTTACGTCGAAACTTTCCGACGTAACTGCTGGGAATTTGCGGTCACCAATATAGGAGACCCTCGACTGGACGACAGTTCTGCGTTGACCGGGAAGAAGAGCTGACTTCCACACCTTGCCTTCACTGGAACATCGGGATAACCACCAGCTGGCGTGGCTGTGAGCTACGTCGAAACTTTTTAAAGGCTTGGTACAGCGGCGACTGCTGGATCACTTAAAATGAGTCGATTATGTCGAAAAACTCTCCACGATTGTCGAAAACACCGTCTTCAGCAAACGGGCTTAGTAGTTGATTACGAGTAGAGGTGTTATTTACATTAATTGGTTTAAACTTGTCACAATATAAGTGCTATGTATTATTTTTTCTAGATATTTAAAGACAATTTTGATACATCTGATCTACCCTATACAAATAAAACACTTAAATACGTTGTGGAAAGCTGGCATATACATTAATGAATAAGTTTAACTTTTCATAATTAAAAAATTTACAAATTACAATTCACAAAATTAATTAGGTCAAAATAAATAATATTAACTTTAAAATTTTATTTAAACAGTTTAATTTAAAAAAGGTAATAAAAAGATAAAATGTATTTCATGAGATAGTGTTATTTGTTTTTGTCTTTCACCAGTTGCACATGTAACATGTAAAACACAAAAAGGAAAAGCTTTTTTCCTAATACGATTTTTTGAGTCCAAGGTTACTTTTCCGAACCATGCTCCGTCAGTCCCGTTCTCATATTTCAATACAGAAAAAAATGTATGCGTATGTCTGGGTGTGGCTGACAGTAACGGAACCTGACATTGTTCAAAGGCCGACATTAAGGGTGTGTACGCTTACTGCTGCCAAATAACGATGTGATACTCAAACATGATATGGTTTATCCATCGGATAACTTTACACAACTTTTTCTTATCGCATTTTATTCGATAAATATTTTATAGAAATGTGTGTAAATACTTATGGGTAACAGATAACATGAATTATTTAAGTTTACTGTGCTTGACACTAAGAAATGTAACATAGATATTACACTTATACCACTCCAAATTTACAAGTAATTTGGTTAAGTGCTGTAGCGTGTCATCGTTGTTCCTTAACCAAATCTTATCTACTTCATTTCGGTGTGTCTAGTCTATACACCAAATCACAATTCATAATGACATCGTCTTAAAATATATTATTTACAGTAATTTATGTTTACTTTCTTTGTCATTTCATTACATTCCCATAACAAATAGTCGATTTTTTGTCAAACTTTCTTGAAATTATTATTTGTTTGTCAACTGGCATTTCCGTGTATTGGTTTTAATTATTCAGGTGACAGCGTATTGAAAAATGACGTTCACCTGACACATGATATTTAAACCATTGTTTGCTTTCATGTGCGCGTACTTTAAAGTTTATTGCTTGGTAGCTGTCTGAAGGCGATCTTGTCTGCACTAGCGTTGTCTGCCTAATAAACGAGGTGGTTGGCTTTTTGCATCCACTGCACCTCTCCATGCAAAAATGTAATGTGTTTTTGTGTGTGTGTTTACCACTATTTGGTAGTATTTAACTTCATAATGTCCAGCGTAATAAGTTTAAATTATTCATATTTCTAGCAGTCTATGTATCTTTAGAAGAAAGCGACATACTAAATCCTGTATAACATCAAATAAAAGTATAACATTTAAAGCTTCTTTTTTTAATTAAATACAGGAGATAAATAAATTGATAAATCAACTCTATCGTCAAAATAAGGCACAAGATGCAGAGAATACGGAAATACGGTTTCGTTTGCCTGCCATTCTATTTTCGGACGTGTGACTGCACTCGGTTAAATGCTACTGGTTACGACGCAGTCGTTTTGTGGTGACAACCGCAGTGCCGCTAGAGAGCTCAATAGAATAATGATGATGACGAGTAGCAAACAGTGAGAAAATAATTTGGATAGACATAAATGCAACCTCTTATTCAGATCGTTGGTGTTCCTAATTAACAAATAAAAGATATTAAATAGAATTAATCTATCAGGTAACAGCTAAGTGTCAAAAAGACATACCTATTTCCTTATACAATTAGGGCTAAATATCAAGAAAAAAATTATCATTCGTGTTGTATGTGAATCTTAATTAGAAAACATTTTAAAAACTTAGTAAACATGTATTAGTAAAAAATATAAATTTTACTCACATGTTTAAATGACGACTAATACTTTTTCCTGTAAGCTTTACACAATACATACAATTTTCTTTTCAATGATTCCACACGCCGTGTTTTAGTGTGACAAAAAAAGCTATGACACTTTCCTTGAAAGTCGGGTCGTTGATACTCATAAATGTCCATTCCTTTTCAGTGGACAAAGTAGCCGTTTGTGATACCATTATGTTTTTTATATCATTCCGAAGATATGTTTTGATCCTCTTCAGTCTATTCACTTAACGCTCAGTTGAGGCCGGTGTAACTGCAGTACTTAGTACTAATTTCAGTAACTTAATATTTGTTCATACACACTACCGAGTTGATTCTGCATAATATAGGCCTATTGTAGCAGTTTAACACAGAGAAGCGTTTTATCATCACTGCTGTAGATGTTACATCATCATCAAATTTTTAATTGCGTAGTGTTACCCAGTCAACAATTTTGGGAACACACATTTCAGCTTGTCAAACTACAGTTAAAGAAAATTCCTCAGAAATTCAAAAAATTTGTTATTATTGTTGAATTTTTCACTGTCCTGAATCTAGCAGTGATATAAATCAATATTCATATTACAACGGTACCCGTTGCTGTATTTAATGTTTTTTAATTGGTACTGTGTTTATACTCATATAACATTTATAATTATAAATTATATATATATATATATAATTATATATTTTTTTATATATAACATTACGAACAAGTGTATGTATAATTGGGGTTCAGGTGTAATTATAATAAGAGTAGTCCTTTTAGGAATCGTAATAAGTTTTCATTTATTAATTCAAACAAACATATTGAAAATAATTATATAAAAATAATGATTAATTCGCCATACGATATTCATTATCTATGGTTTCAAAGTTTCTTTGCTTGCCGTATTCTCATCACAAACATAAATTTTATATCCTAGATATTATGTTATCAATTTAAATTAAAACATTTCTTCATTATACTATAATTTCTTGACTACTCAGTCTGAATGTGTGCTTTTTTTGCATTTGTTAATACATCCTTATGCTATTTTTTTCATATCTTTTACGGCTTTATAATCATTTTAACACAACTAATTGATTATTTGCAATTACTTTACTTTATGTGCTTTCAATAAAGATTTAAATAAATTAATTACTTGTTCATTCTCCAAGCAAGGATTTAAATTATCGTTACATTGACTGTTCATTCATTTAAGAAAAATAATTAAAGAATATTCTGATTACACGTAAATTACATTCTCTTATCTCTATCTACATAGTTATTATTTAATCTAACAAAAAAAAGTTTTTTCTTCTTCTTTTTATTAAAGTCTTTCAATGTCTTTATTCTTTGATAATTATAGATAGGTTTTTCGTCACCTTAAATTCTGCAGATTGTCCCGTGTCCTCCAGCGATCCCGTCAGTTCTCTCCTCCTTGATGTCCTCTTGTTCTTACTGGTCTCACTGCTGGTTCTCCCGTCTCTCGTCCTTCATGGTACATCGGCTGCTGTAGATTGTAATGACGTTTTGCTCTGGATCTGTTGCTGTTATGATAGAACCGTCTCTAGTGCTCTGTGTCTCCATCTTCTGCTAGAAGTTCTCTCGCCATCTGTCCAGAGTTGATGTTCTTAGTTGTAGACTGCTCGTAGACGTCCGACGATTTTATTGTTACGGTACTTTTTATTTATTGTTTTTCATTACTACTTGAAATCAACACATTTCCCGTAATACTTTATAGTTACGATTAAAAAGTCTTGCTGATGTTAGACATAGCGTCTAACTCTTGTCTAAAGTAATTAAAAATTCGCGTCTCGGAAGGACATAGCGTACAGCCACGACTGAAGAATGTCAGAAGAGAGTTTGGCTCTCCTGGGCTTATATTTATATCCACCAAGAAAACCACATCTGTCGGCTCGGGAACAAACATGTCGAAAACTGAACAATGGCGTGAATGCCCCCACTCTCGTCTCATTTCACATATTTGCACTTTTTCACCAATCACACTGTTTAATGCGGATTTCAAGGTGATATAATATTGTCTAATTTCATTACATATATGATATGTAATTATCATAATGATCGCATCATTAGTGTAATTATAATGCTTTAAAAATCGCACAGAATTCGCACTGATTGTCCAAAACACGTAGAATTCGCACTGCACATGTGTCTGATTTTTACATATTTTTAGAAGTTTTTACATTCTTTCTAACATTTATGGTTTGCTTAATATTAAATATACTCTTAATTTAGCATTTACTTGGGGTGAGGTTGCAAACTTTCAGGCTCAAAGAGGCTTCACGCACACACTCTATGTACTTGTGTACACGTTTACAGCGGTAATCGCGTGATCTTTCTTGTTGATTCCTGTTTGAAACCCAGCTTTCAATTTCACACCTGCTCGTCTATTACATATTATTAAAATTAAATTAAATATTTATTTTATTTCATATATGCGCATTACGGCATATGCTTGTATTGTCGCAATACGTCTGTATCCGTCCATACAATTGTGTAAAAATTCATTTGAACGCAGTGCTGCGATAATTTCTTTCACTGTCCTAGTTTAATTTATGCATAGATTTACATCCCTGGTAGATTTTGGCTGCAGGACACTAAACAGATGTTGAGTAAATACAAAAATTCGATCATGCTAAACATAAAGGATGTCGACTTTAGAATATTTAGGAGACTAATTTAAGCACTCACAGCCTTAGAATCCTAATAATTAAATTCGTTAATGCAAAAAACAGCATGGTATATTTCTTTTTAATGTTATTTGATCGTTGTAACCACTCGCGAATGGTAATTTAAACAGGTTGATGTTAAGCAAGGAAGTTTAAACCATTGTCCTGGGAGTAAATCATATCTAGCAACAGATCTACTAAAAAATCTGTAAAATGCTGTTAAATTGTAAATATACAACTTAACGTCTTTAATATTTTGGCACTGTGTAACAAAACCGAAATTACACTTAAACGATAAATACAATTTAGTGGTTAAGTCTAACTTATGCTATACTGTGTTGCTACCACTAATACTCACTTACACTTCCATGAGCACTTTCAAGCCTCTCGGCTCATCTTCAGATGGAAACAATCTATCTGAGTGTTGTTTCCATCATTCTGAAGATGAGGCGAGAGGCTTGAACGCGCCATGGAAGTGTAAGTGAGTATTAGTGGTAGCAACACAAGTTTAGCATAAAACCGTATTAACTTCGTGAACATACTAATACGCAAAAATTGTGTGTGGACACTGTTGAAGAACAAGTGTTTGTACTCAACAGTAACGACCAACACTCACAGAAGCACCATCACATGTTTTCTTAATAATTTGTTTTAATGCTATATTCTTTTAAAACTGAAATAATTTTATTGGCAACTATTTTGCGCTCTTTTGGAATAAACCATAAAAATGCCTGAAAACTGTTCCTTAATTTCCAAACCATGAACATATCACACAATTACGCTCAGTTACGGTTTACTGAGTATTAGTTGTCTCATCAACTTGGACGGAAACAAAATCAGCCTGTTTTTTTTATGATTTTTCATTAATATTGATCAAAATGGGCTCGATTAAATCATTCTGAATTTCGGAAGATGTGACTTTAAATACACTTTTAGTTTTTATGTGTTTCTTCATGAAATACTCTTTCGTTGCTAGTACATTTCAAGTTTATAAATTATCATCATCATCATCCTCAAGATTTAAACCAAGAATGGTTTGTTCCGGGCTCAAATAGGCAAATATTACAGCTGGTCACTGCAGCGCTTCTTCGGACTTCCCACACCTCTCCGTCCCCTCGGGTTATAGTTACATAATTGTTTGGGGATGCGGCAGTCATCCATTCGGCAAAGATGTTCTCACCATTCAGCCAATACTGAGTGAAGTTTCTAAAAGCTAACTCTTGCGCAAAAATTGTGTGTGGACACTGTTGAAGAACAAAATAAAGAACACTGTTGTGTGTTCCTAAATAACAAACAACATCTATCAAACTGCCTGCTATCCTTTGATTTCTTAGAGCATTTTCATTGAATTGCAGTAGTTTTCATTTCTTGCTGTATTACTTGAATTCTAGATAATTCGGACAATGTTCTATTCTGTTACATCCTAGCATGTAAAACATATCAGAATTTTTTATAAGAGTTTTGTTACCAGCAAGTTTAGCGGCTTTAGTTTAAAAATTTTTATAGTTTGTACTTCAACGTTTCTCCATGGTTCCTCACCATTAAACATCAAACAATAATTGCAGTGTAGTATTTTTCTCTTTCCACCAGAGAGCTACCTAACTACACCAAACTTCCTGAAACATTCTGACGACTTTTTCTATCGTTTTGCAACAAATCTAAAAGCGGCCAATATGTTTTTGGCTTGAGCAATACCTTTTGCTCCAAATGTAACATACCGGTTTTGTATTTTAACAAAAATTCCAAGGTCATATCAATTACTTCTGCGGTAAAACTGGTACTAGTTGTGTTCATCTTGCTCTTTTGAACCAATTAAACAGTATACTTAAGACATTAAAAAGACAACACTTGTAAATGTTTATTATTAAATAATTAGAACTTCAATGATTATACTTCTTAGTATACAATTGTAGAATTTAGTACAACACTATATACAAAATTGAAAATAATTTGCGAACCAATACAAAAATACAATGCGCCGCATAAAAAACAAACACAAACCGGTCAGGCCAGAGTGAGTAGAGACATGTCTTCAGATGTAGTGTACGCGACACATTTTCATGCTGAGCGCGTAGGTCTCTTCCCATTGTCGTCCATCGAAACCCACCACACCGCCTGCCATGTTGAAAGGCTATTTCCAATAACGTCTGCCCAGCTATTCCGCGTAAAGTTACATATCACAGTTAGCTCCCTTTCTCGAGCAATATTATAATTTTTAATTTAATTTTGTACGCAATTCTGAATAACTTTGGAAACCTATGTCATAAAAATTTAACTATTATATAAATAAATTATTTGGGTAGAGACTGTCTACCTTGTCTCCCCTAACGCTTTGCTACTGATAATGACACACCACAGAGTATTAGACAAGTATGTAATTTTTAAATATCAATCCCTTTCATGAAAATTAATGTTATTATAATGTTAACGCATAACATAACACCTTTCTATCGAGGTTGTTGTTCTTCTAAAAGAAGAGCTAAGAGCTACTGAATACAAGGTCACAGACATCTCTCAACCTGTCTAACGTTATTTTACAGATTGTAGACGTCGAAGTCGAAGTTGTAGGCCTAATATCTTTTAATTTTAGTCGGATTATTGTAGGATATTTTCTAAAATAAACGTTAATGAGAATATATTTATTGTTTCTCATTAAAAAACTTTACATAAGATTATGTAAGATTTAAGGTGCTATAAAATACTTAGGACTGTAATAAATTAATAAGATCGATTACTTTATCTCCTCAGGCCTCACAGATACATGAGGTTGATACAAAACTTTATGGTCGCAGATGTTATAATAACGAACTACTACCAAAAGGAAACGAGGGTTATGAGGGCACTAAACTAACGTGTGTCGACAGATGGAGTAAGTACAACTGGTCTGAAGAATGTAATATAACTTTATTATATTCTACAGGCCACATAAAAATTTATGAGAACTCTACAACGCCAATATTAGTTTTCATCAAACCTAAATACTGCAACAAAAACTACTGTTAAACCTACAGCTTACCGAATGAACAATTACACAGATAATAAAAAATATTCCCAGACAATAAGAAATATAAGTTCTTAAAAGAGGTTAAAAATGAGGTTAATTTGAGTTTGTTTGAGTCTTTAATATTGTAAAAATTATAATTTTAACCAATTAACATATCTGTGGTAATAGAGTTTAATAATTAATAAAGAATTTCAAGTCTAAAAGTATGGTAAAACACAGAAATTAATTTTATATATTCTTATTAAGTAGAACGTTTTCCGATAATCACGGATGTAATTGTTGTTACCGTGCTACAAACATTTTGCTGTTCATACGATACCTTTTCAGACCACAGCAGCACAGTAATAATTTCAGTGTCAGATTTGTGTATAAATAATTTTATTGATTGTATGATGCCTAATATAATCCAACTGACAAACCTTTCCATGCCGGGTATAGACCAAACTTGTAAGTATAGATGGTTCAGAGTACAGATGACCTAAAAGAAATGTTCTACAAAATGATTAACTACCGAGGAAGCTGTATATTCATTGGTAAGAACTAAGAGTAATATTGGCAATGTATTAGTATTTTTCAAATTAGTAAATAACATTATTTTATTGCCAATTTACAATTTACAGTCTGCATCTACTAAAGAATAATAAGTAAATCAGAAGAAAGAGTAAGGTTTGTAACGAAAACATCCACTGATGTTTTTCCTTATGGAAGGAAATGTATGGAATATATTTTAAGGATCTAGCAAATTTTCAGGCCAAGATAATGGGTTTTGGCTTCCTATGTACTTGGTAAAAGAATGCCTTCTTACGAAAATGGCCATAGTGGCGATTTACGAAAATACTTTTTACACAATTAATGTAATAGGTTGTAAATTTCTACATAATCCAATCAGTCTGTCGTATATCAGCACAAATGATTATATTCATTTGTTTTTATTTATGTGTGTTCAATAAAAATAGTCATATAAAACTTTAATTTAAAGAATAAAAATAAACTTATACAAAGAAGTACCAAATGAAAGATTCTTTATTGTCACGTTTACTGTTTCCTGAACAAGAAGAAGACTGTTAAATAATAGATATGTGTCATAGCATTAGACAAACGCTACCAGTAGGAGATAGTGTCTACATTAACGGGAAAATAAGTATAATACACGCACACGCACACAAGAACTATATAAAATCATATTAATAATAACTATTACGTCTTACTTATAATTCGATCTTATCTAATGAAGACCATCGAAAAAATTAATACATAGTCATAATAAGCAAATTGATTCTCAAATCTAAAAAATCATGTATAAAATTAGGAATCAAAGTGTTTATATAACGTAAAATGTGGAGTGGGAATTTGCACTTTATTAGAGTCGCGTTGTGAATTAATTAGCGTACTTAGACTGATTTATGCCAGCAGACTGAAAAACATAATGTCCGTCGTTATTCTTATTGCGTCATTACAGCGTTCCCTGTTTAAGATAAACGATCGTTATTCGTCTTCATGTTGCTTTATACTCATTTTTTCTAAAACAGCGTTACAGAACGAATATCATCAATGAGTTTCAAATCACATGCACTAAAACAAAATTCAGTAACAGAAGTTAGCGAAAACAACATACGCTTTTTCAATAAAAATTTTAGCCTTTGTTCTACTGTTCTAGCTAATTAAATATATAAGTTAACAAGCTAAGTTACACACACACCCACACACACACACACACACACACACACACACACACACACCCACACACACACACACAGATATTATATAACGTTGCAGAACTTAGACCCTATAGGGGATCCACAAATATAATATAGCTGTAAGAGAAGTAAACTAATTTAAAGCAAAATGATCAATCAATATACAAAGGTAATGAGAAAATAAAAAGAACAATAGTAGACAAAGATAATAAATGAATGAATAGACTAGACTGACAGACAAATGACTGTGACCCAACCCAGGTGATTGGCCAGACAAAGGCTATAAAATAAAATGTAAACTAATAAGAAACCTACCTAATATGTCAAATTTCGTAACAAAAATTACCCAAGTTATGTAAAAGAAAGTACACCACCAGTAATAAACATGTAAACCCGTTGTTATTATATTATGAGGATAAAAATACTACCAAGAAAGAGTAGAATAGATTCGAATTGTAAAGACTTGATGAAGGAATCAAAGGGACTAATGTCAATAGCCCAAAAAAATTAACTTTACACAAAGTTGTAGTACTAACTTTGTAAGTTAGAATATTATGTATTTCAAAATAACCTTACTAATATAAAAAGCAAACATGAGATTTTAAAAAACTAACTTTAAGATTAGGTTTTAAAAAACTAATTTAAACCAAGAGTGAGAGGTAGGTAGGGAGTGTTAATGATAACCAGTGAACCAAACTAATATATGATAGCAACAGTGATTGTAAAACTTAAGGAATTAAAGACGAATCACTACTGTGAATTCAAACAAATGTGTATTACAAATGTGACTGTAATTTAAATAAACACTTAACCAATGTAATCAGTGAAAGTGATAGATAGGATAGGGATGAATGAATATAAACAATTAATAGTATTAATAAAAGAAAAGAATAGTGGTAACAAACCATAAACAATAATAAAATGTTGATAGATAAACAATAAGAAACACTAGTAGTGTGTAGAACCTATGGTATAAGGATTATGTTAGATAAGTTTATAAAATAAAAGGTATAAGATGAAATGATAAGTGTTATTAGAAAATAAGTTCAGTTTAAAAAACAATATAGTTAGCTTGTTGATTCATCCTCTTCGTTCATATTTTTAAATATTATTATAAATATAAACTTTCACATATGAACTTACTTTGGTTATCACTTCCCCATACGTTTCAAGGTGATATGTCTCTTCCTCAGTGGGAGTAAATACTCAATGTCATTTTACAGAATAACGGTTATGGACTATAGGTGTGTGTGGTGGGGATTGATGGTGGGAGGGAATTGGCGCTGAGGTTCAAATTGAGTGTTTGGATCAGTGTATCGAATAGTGTATGTGATCTATAATGTAATTGTTCATTTAATATGTTGTTTGGTTGTAGTGCGTGATATCTGTATATTTCGAATTGTTCAGCGGTGTTTAGTTTTCTACTTTTAGGTAAGTAGTGTAATATTTCCATGTTGTGTTCTATGTTTGTGTAACTGTGGTTTTCATTTTGTAAATGTGTGGCAAATGTGGAATGTATGTAATTTGTGGTGAGGGCTTTTAAATGTTCTGAAAATCTGGAGGAAAAAATCTTCCCGTCTGGCCGATGTAGAATTGGGGACAATTATTACAATTTAATTTATAAACCCCTGTTTTGCTGTATGTGTCTGTGTCTTTGTTAGTATTATTTATGTGTTTTCTAATGGTGTTGTTGGTTCTGTAGGCTACTTTATAATTGTGTTTCCTAAATATGTTAGCAATTTTGTGTGTATTGGAATTGTAGTATGTAAGTGTTATGTATTTACTGGGTTGTGTGCTGTTGGTCTGATGTGTTTTACTTTTTGTGCTTAGGATGCGTTTGTGTATTTCATTTACCAAATCGGGGGTGTATCCATTTTTGACTGCTATATATTTGATTGTGTTTAATTCTTCTTGGTAGTCATGTGTGTTTAGGGGTATTTAAGTGAGCCTATGGAGCATGTAGTTGAATGCTGCATGTTTGTGTTGAGTAGGGTGGTTGGATGAGTTATGTATGACCATGTCTGTTGTGGTGGGTTTCCTGTATATTTTGTATGTGTGTGTGTTGTTTGTTTTGGTGATTGTGAGGTCTAAGAAGTTTATGCTATTATTTAGTTCTATTTCAAGTGTGAATTTTAATTTATGGTGTATAGTGTTAATGTATTTGTGGAAATTTTCTATTTGTCTTTTGTTGCCGTTGTAGAGAAGTAAAATGTCATCAACATACCTGTGCCAACATATTATTTGATCGGTGTATTTGTTATTGTGCAGTATGTGTTCCTGTTCTATGGTGTGTACAAATATTTCGGCTAGTATACCTGATATAGGGGAGCCCATGGGTAGTCCATCTGTTTGTGTGTAAAACATGTTATTGTGTGTGAAATAATTTTGATCAGTGATAATTTTAGTTAGATGGATGAACTCTTTTATGTGTGTTTCAGGTGTGTTGTTTAATTATAGTAATTGTTCTAATGTAGTTATATTGTGTGTTTAAAAGAAACACCATGCACCATAGTTGTTGTTAGTTTATCTAAAAGAGTTGTACTTTAAAAGAAGGAATGGGGCTGGATAATGAAAAAACCATAAACCATTTTACTGTTATATATTACCATAGAAAGGTTAAGTGATAAAATGTTTGTGTAAGAAATATTAGAAAATACAGACAAGCAATTGTATAAGTTTTATAATCAAAATAATACTCACCATTGTAATAAGATAGGGAAATAGGATGTTGGACAAGGAATGATTTTTTAAAAATTATAATAACATTTGTTTATTGTAAAATGGCTCAAAGTCATTCAAAAATAGACACTGTAACTAAGTAATAGCAAGCAAAACCTATGAAAGTAATAAGTAATGTTTAAATTGTATAAACTAAGGAAATCCAGACAATTATAGCTTAAGCCTATAAAATGCCTAACTGTCAAAATTCAGAAAAAGCAATTTATAAGCAATTAACCAGTGTATTTAAGAAATAAGACAAAGTGACTGGTTAATTTCAATTATCTAACTCTAAGAGTATGTCAGAAATAGAATAAACAGACAAAATAAGTGAAATATGTAATAAAATAACATTAGTAAATTGGTCAAAACATTAATACAGGACCAAGCCCAGCATTATGGGATATCAAATTAATCTTTGAAAGAAAATAAAGACATTGATATTAATATATTACACATTGGTAATAACACCAATGAATAATAGCAATTATAAAATAAAAGTCAATTTGGTGCAAAAAACCCAAGCTTTTATAACAATGTAAACAAAATTCTTAACCAATCAGAAGCAGGGAATTATGCTTGGGATTGAGAAAACCGTTAGAAGTTTTAGTGAGTCCATTATTAACGCTCAAGGTATGCAGATGCCAAACTGAATCCGCTCCAGTTAAAAAATAATAAGAGGGAAATGTACTCAAAATGAACAAATATGAATAATAGAATTTGAATCTGGATCCACTAAACGCATGATGAAACCATAAATCAAAATTCCATAATTAAAATTAAAAAACCTTGAGTAAATAAAATAGAAAAATAGAAAAAAGAGAAACCCCGAATGATGAAGAAATAATTACTATATCAACACAATTTGGAAGAATTACCTGGGACTCATCAGAAGAAACAACAAGATTTTTTTAAGTATAAATGAATTCTATATAATTGCGAATAAATTGATTAACTTTTCTACAACACAATAACTCTCACTCCGAACTTGGTATAATAAATTCTTTCAAGGATTAATTGAAATTATATAATAAAACTGTATGTGGACTGTAACTTAATCTATATGCGATGCCTAAGGTCAGCACACCTTTTAAACACTAAAAAGCGAGTTGTAAGTAAACCCGTATAGTAGTTAATTAACATTGATGTAAGGTTGTGTACTTTCATAAACATCTTGTTTATTTTTTCGTAATCAAAAGAACTCTGGCTGAATAAACTGTGAAAAATAATTAACATCGAGATAGACGCTAGTTCAGTCGACGACCAAGACAACATAGCCAACCGCTGAGTTGTAATTTCTTTATAGCCGGAGCAAACCTTTTTATAATAACTATGTTTTGTACTTAACTTATAAAATATTCAGTGAATCTGGACACTAATAAATTAGTACTGAACATTAATAATCGTTCCTTGTTTTATTTGAAACTCCATTCTAGATTTGAATGGAGTTTCAAATAATTTTTTCGCCAGTCCGTTTGAGTAAATTTAAATTATTATCGAGGGAAAAGATAACGACGCAGGTGGAAACTTTTAATTGTTTTTTTTTTAAACAATTTGGCGCATATCTGGAAGTAAGGTACATTCAATAAGGACAGGTAAGGAGAAGAACGATACACATTCGGTATTGCTTATTAGTGCGTTCGCGATCGTCATCGTTAGCGACGACAATGTGAAGCTTTCAGACACGTACCGAGTCTGGACGTTATAATATATATATGTATTGCAACAGTACAAATTTATAGGGTACTGTGCATTGCACAATTAGTTAAGATAATTAATATAAGTTAAATAAATAATCCATATTGTTAGTAATAATGATAACTCAGATTGAAAGCTGTAAATTGGGACAACAAAATTGCATGCTTGATCAGATGGGTCACGCCACACAGCTGCGTCTGTGTGTACACGTGTATCTTACGTGTGTGTGTGTGAGGCCTGTTGATACCTGTAAAGCGTACCCCTAAATAAACGCTAGGCCTAATAAATATATGAATTATTTAAATGGTGATAAGTGTATATCAAATATCACGAAAACCAAATACTCCACAGTGTGTATAATATAAAGACGCACGTGTGTATGAAAGATGGTGCGTGGTTAAACTTTGTACCTATGAAAACTTTGTACTATAAAGTGCCGCATTGCGGGTGCGTGTAGTGACGTCATTTTCCTATCTGTTACTGCTGCCGGTTTGTTACAGGTCGACAGCAGCCAAATTTAAGTTAGTTCCTTGCAAGACTCCGTACAGGCAACACGCCTTGTTCGTTAGCCGCGGCTACATAAAGTTTCAATATTTCATAATTTTAGCATGACCATCATGCGATAACTTACTTGGGCGATCTCGGCCTCTACACTCTGTTATGGATTTTCAATATTTAATACTATATTAATTATCGGCATTATGCCGCGCTAAACCTGCACTCGCCACCAATTATTTCTTGTTTCAATAAACTATTATCTCAAGAATATATACAGTCCACTTCGTCATTTCATTTCACACCAGCACCTCAATAAACGTTCTAAGACCAACTTAAGATTCATCGAGGGCGTCTAAGACGCAACAGTGCGAAAATAATAAAAGGTGCGAATACAGTGAAAATAAATATAAATAAAACCCATAATAATTAAGATAATGAGAAACGGTTTAAACAGAGTTGTACACATAAACATTACCGACCAGATGAATATTGGGTAATTTGCAAAAGACTTCGCATGTTCCGAAGAGAAGTGAAAAAAGTGTGTGAATAATCGTGTTTGTAAAAGGACGCCACGACAAACCTATTCCTGCAGAGAATTGTCGAAACATGAATTTTGCGCCCTACACTATAAATACGCGAGGCACATCAGCCGTGGTCTCTTTCTCGTTCAACTACAGTGGCAGCCGGAGGTGATGCCCGGCGACTTCAACTCTTTCTTGTCATACCACAGCGACAGCCGGAGGCTCTGCCCAACAACAACAACAACTCTTTTTCGACTACAGCGGCAGCCGGAGACGATGCTTGACAACTTCATCACGTTCGTGACACTACCGCTGCAGCCAGAGACCATTACAGAGGACGAGGGAGCAGCACACTACATGGCATAAATTCCAGACCTAGAGGACGTGTCATCGGACTTCCGAGAGGACCCGGAGGACGAGGAAAGGATCCAGGACTTCACGACTACGCAGGATTCACAACATCAAGGACTCAGGACCAGGAGAGGGTACGCTGAGGAACCGCTACAATTAAGGTGAAAGAAAGCCATGTATTCCTCATAACAAAAGACTTTATCAAAGACAGATAAACATTGTCAAAAGGAAACAATCATTTCTAAAAGTGTAATTTATAACTTGTATATGTCTTGTATAGTAATTATAGCATAATTTTTGAATTAATAACTTATTGCAAATATTTAAATTTAAATTGTTGAATTATGGAAGCATAATTCTTGGATTAATAATTTATTTAAAGTATTTAAATGTAATTTTGAAAGAATAGAAAGTTGCTAAAGTAATTAATATAAATGACAAACGCATATGCAATAACAATAAGATTTATTTTTAAAAACAAAGATTTTTAGAATATAATAAAATACTCATAATATAATGAGCAAGTCGAGAGCCATATTATTAATAATCAAATGTATTTATAATTATAAGAGTATTTTATGTTTGTATGGAATATGCGATATTACGTGTATGTAATCAATAAGTACTGCAAATACCCATACACATGCAATAATAATGAAGTTTTAATTCGAAATTTATTCTGAAATTTTAATAAATAAATATTTTAATTATTTTAAGCAATTTTACGTTGTTGTTATTATTACGATTACACCCATTGAAAATTTGTAACGTTATAAATATTTGTGCTACTCAACAGTGTGGCTCATCAACGATAATAATGTTTAATTATGCAAGTAGTGTGCGTGACTTGCGTCGCTTGTTTGAAGTTAAGTATTACTCTCCATGACAGCTGTTTCTGTCTTAAACTTTAGTTTCGGCTCGTTGTCTTACTAACTTCAAGTTGTAAATTGTGTTTAATATTTGATGCGTAATTTTGAGTTTATACACTTGTCTAAACATCTGGTGAAACTAATATTCCTTCACAATTTGCTGTCTCGTTGCAGTTGTCACTGTCCCTTTCTTTTATTTAAAAAATCTGATTAAAACATTAAAAATAGACGTAATTTATTCCTTATGGTTATACCAGATATAAATCAAAAGTAGTGTCACCTGTTTCGTAATTACTATAATAGGCTGGCTGTATAGGTAACTGGTAACTGTGTATTCGACACAAATACAACTATACATGTATTAAACCTGGGCTGCTGGGCTGCAGTCGATTTCTTAACATGTTACTATTAATAGGCATTTTGGTCATACCTTTGGAAATCATCCTCAATAGACAAAATATTCGGAATGTGACAAGCCAAACGCATCTCACTGTTGAGGAGAAAACAATATTTTTGTTTTATAGTGTTGACATTCTCCGTGAAAACCTTATCAAGAGATAAAAAATATACATTCTTTCATGTGTTTTGTATGGTTTCAAAAAGAGCTTCCGTTTCCTCTGCCTCTTCTGCTCTCCGTTAGCATTTCTCTTGCAGTCATTTTACTGTTTGCTTCAATAGCGCTTGGAAAGATTCCATCATCTGAGTATTATCAATTTTTTTAAATCAGTTTTCAAGCACACCAAACTCTTCTACGAACTATCCTCTAATTCCATTCATAAAGACCTTGTCACGGTTCTGAGACCGATGTTACAACGGTTGGACGGTTCGTCGTGTTTGAACGGTAGAAACAGAATAAATTGTCGTATACAACATTTCTTAAAGTTTACGTTTGTCCAACACACACTGACGTAACAAACAATAGGTGTCGCTTAATTAACAGTGTCTCAATACATAACACAAATCACCAAATACAAATGTCCACGTATGGGTTTACAATGAGTATGAGTGCGCCGCGAAGCAGAGGTATTCGTATAGCCGTACCCGGCTGCTAAAA
Organism: Magicicada septendecula; assembly: GCA_034769895.1. Taxonomy (NCBI): domain Eukaryota; kingdom Metazoa; phylum Arthropoda; class Insecta; order Hemiptera; family Cicadidae; genus Magicicada; species Magicicada septendecula. The sequence continues at coordinate 141,939,666 of CM068368.1, forward strand.
CATAAAGAACATTGTCTCAATATTTATCTGTATTTACGTTGTTCACAGTATTTGTAACATACATAATTAGGGTTTGTGTGTGTGTGTGTGCGGGGGGGTTACGAGTTTCAGAGAGGGAGAGGGAGAGAGAGAGAGAGAGAGTGTGAGTGTGAGAGAGAGAGTGAGATTGTGAGATGGTGACAGGAAGACGGGAAGGGAGAGAGAGTAAGCGAAAGCGAGAGAGAAAAGTAGATGGTGAGAGAGTGTCGGATGGTGGAGAGAGGAAGAAGAAAAATAAATTGAGGTATGCTTGTGTGTGTGCGCGCGCGCGGCGTTTTAATGCCGGCCGATGTCTACATAATTCTAGAGAAGACGACAGTATTTAAATAAGCTATTGTTAATTTACAATAATATAATGTGACCAGTATCACACGAAAGATTGGTGATACCATTACCATATCTTTGTGTTTTTAATATTAGTAATTCTGTTATTTTGCGTATAATTTTCTAACTTATTGACAAGGGCTTTAAACACAGTTAATAATAATTAACGATGAATAAGACATTGAGTGTATATTAAGTCGGAATGTGTTTTGCGCCTATATCCGTTTTATAGTTTACATATTAAAACTTCCTACACTCGGTTTTCGCGTATATATATTTTAGCCATGTAGTTTTCCCGGATTAATGTCAGTACACATTCGGTTATAACTGCACATATAATTATACTTAAAGTACCAATATATTATCAACATATTAAATTGCAATAATATATTACTTAACGTATTATCGTTTCGCAATGGTCCAATACAGGACTAATATTTATCAATATCATAACACTACAATGAGTATATATTACGTTAGTACATTTCCTATATCTCTTAGTTCTTTTAGTGGGTAAAAAATAATAATAACTTTTAAGAACATATATATATATATATATATATTCGAACTTATTCGAACATTACTACAGTCTGTATCCAGCCACAATATATTGTTACTCCATTACAGAACTCCTACGTCTTTCTCGGCTCTTCCAGCGGGGTCCGGCTGTAATGTTTGTGTGCGTACATATTGCTGCTACTTTGAGATGAAGGACAATTACGTGACACTTGTCACGCGTCCGCAGCCCAGACTGTTCCAGACTTAACCGCTCCGCGGGCATTGTGTTCGAGGCGAGAAGCAATTAAGCTGTAGTGTTTTCTAGTAGTGCTGACGCGTATTATGCATTATTCTGGGATCTCAGCGGGGTATAAATATAAGCATTCAGCGACGCTTAGTTTCAGTTTAAGTGGCGATGAGTTCAGATATAAGTGAGGTTCGAGTTTTACTTCCGTCTATTACTCAGTGCGTTTCAAGTGGCTATAAGTGAAAAGTGATTATTGTGCGGTATTCTATTAGTTGACATTGTTATTTGTTTTGACAGATTAATTTGAATTATTTTACAAATATAATCGTGTTGAATAACTTGTTGACTACAAACTGTTAATTGTGATAATTAAAGGTGGTGTCTTGTGTTTTGTTTTCCAATGTACCATACGACAATCAGTTAGACAGTCGTAACAATACTTTTAAGAGATGTATTGCTATCCGTACTAATTCCAATACTCATTCAATTATAACTATCTATAATAAATTGTGATTAAGTGGCCTGTGTTTATAATTATAATCAGCGATTATTATACTGTCTGCACATTAATTTGTGATATAGTACAGTATTAATAATATTTTTGAAATGTTGTATTTATGTCTATCTATTTAATTATAACAGAATTTGAAAATATAAATATTTCGCTGATGTAACACTACTATCTCACCGACACACACACACACACGCGCGCGCACAGACACACTCAACCAATTACTTGATTTGTTTATATGCTTGATTATTTATCTGTTGACTGTACACAATAGAGAACTAAAATAAGTAAAATAATATGTCTGTTGACTTATATGTAAACTAAAATCAAGGTTTTTCTAGCCCAAAGAACTGCGATATCTTGGTGGTCTTCTACAAAACTAATCAAAGGCTACCTGATAACGATATTTGTTTTAATGCTCGCGGTTTTTTTCTTTCTCTTTTAATAGGACTGGTATTTGTCAAAACGATGCCAACAAAAGCGATTTCTTGTTTTATTCTATAAACGTAGAACAAGATTTTTGAATAGGTAACGAGCCTTGTAAAGAAACTTGATCAAGGTTTTCTCGCCCAGAGAACCGTCATATCTTAGCCATTTACAGTATAGTCAAAATCTACCTGGCAACACTTCATGTATTGTTACCCTCTTGTATAATCTTCCTCTTGTAAAAAGCTTGCCGTTTGTACACCATTAGCTACCAACAGCAATCCTTGGTACAACAACCAGAAGCGTCATAACCATGAGGAAGATACACAGGTACGCACCATGAAGGACACGAGGAAAATGCGGATACCATCTAGTGAAGGGAGCCAGGAAAGAATTGACATTTAAGTTAGTCTTTAGTGGGGTTTTGTTTGGCGTCGAGCAGGACCGTCTTTAGTCGGTTACTCTGTGCCAGTGTCGTCGTCCGTGCCCTAGTCTGTGGCCTCAGACGCACACAAAACATGATATCTAAATGGTGTACAGAGAACTTAATTATATTACTTGTAATAATAAATGTATTAATTAATAATACAAAATTGTTTTGTACCAGTCATTATGGCTGTTAATCAAATGAGTAGCAATATTATTTTACAGTACACACAAAACCGATGTGTGCGCTAAAATATGCAAATGAAAGAGATATACTTCCCAGTAGCCTACTTCAACTGAAAACATAACTCTTACTACCGAGCGTGGTGGAAACATTATTAATATTACCAGCAGATTCATATGCAAGGACAATTCAATTAGTAATCATATTGTTGGTAATTTATTGGATGCAAATAATGTAGGTAACAGAGCTATTGTGTGACTGTTGAACGGCAACTATCGTCTAATCATCCACGAAGTGCTGTTTTTACTTTTAGGAGTACTTGAAAAGTATTACAGTGTAGACTCGGTCATCACGAATAATCCAGAGGAAACGTTGAACATCTTATTACAGTACCTGAATTCCATTTCCGCCCTTCGGAATGCAGCTTCATAAACTCATCCACAAAGTAGGCGTTATTGTAATGGCTCAGAAATATGAACTTGTGTTCAGGTTTAGTTATCGTTGTCCACATAGTAGTAATTATATTATTCTCTGTTTCTCTGATATAGTATCGAAATTTAGTTTAAGTAACTAACATTCAAACGGAGAAGGTACAAGGAAGATTGTTTACACGTCACAATGTAAAGTATTTTACATTACTAAATATTTTAACTAAATTAATTGTTTACAATTAACGAGATGTTTGAATGCTTATCCTGACAAAGAGATTGTTAATTCAAACTAAAGACAGCGCGATAATACTTTCTGAACAGAACTTGACAAATATTTAATAAAATAAGGAAATACTAAGGATGTCATAGTGTTCTCTGTCTAAACACAAGACAAACATTTTTCCTCATGATAAATGTATTTCGCTGTGACTTTGGTGTATACTTTTACAAAACCTGGAAGTTCGAACTAGGCTTGGAAGAGGCAATATTGTTTTCATACCACGAATAAAGCTGATACCAACCGACCCAAACATACCATTCTGTATGTGAAGGTTGCATTTCCAATTTGCTACGACTAACGTTGCTAACGTTTGCTATGACTATAAATCCCAAGTCCAGACTTTTAGGAAAATAAGAATCCAGTTTTTACTCACAGGCAGCTGTATGTGGCGCTCAGTCGTGTGATGGCTATAACAGGTGAAGAGGTAGTAATTAACGAAACGAGCGATCAAGGCCAAGATGGTAATACGCCATACAGGCTACAAAGAAAATCGTATACACAGAAACACTATTACAGAAAGACGAAACCACCTGGGCAGCTTTTACCATAGAATACTAACGTCACTAAAATGGTATAATTTGTTTCTACGTTTATTGAAATATTATATAAAAACGATTCTTATTTTTTTTGTTTCACATTTTATTGAAATTTCTTTAAACATTGCTCATAAACTGAGGCTATTTCCCCAATAAGCCAGTTGTATTTTAATATAAATTATTTGTTAATGGAGCTACAGATTAACATTGATTAATCTTTGTATTATGAGGTGCGACGTTATGTGGGGAATATCACTTTATAATGATAGACTAGAAATGATTCGTTAAAGTTCCAATGAACTTAATAAAATGCTGAATAAGCCTACAAGAAACAAAAAGACCTCGCCCCCAATTTTAAGATATGGGAGCTTTAATAAACGTCAAGAAGATATAGGTTTTCCTAAAACACGAGAGAGTTTTCATAGGTACCAGGAACTAATGAGACGCACGACAGTCTATACCATAGTACTGTTGTAGCCTATACCACGGTACTCTGGGCCTGATGTGAACACCCTACGTTGAGGATTTTTTAAATTCCACTGATGATGGCAGTCATTGGAGCTGTTGAAACGTTTGGCTTGGCAATAAACATTGGACCACGGCCAAACAGCACGGATAACTTTAATCATACAACTGACACCGGTCGTGAAAGCCTTAGGACAATGTAATGAGACGCACGTTTGTCAGACGTCATAACTGTATAAAAGCCTGATAGAAAATCAACTTGACGTGGTTAAGAAACAACGGTTCTTTAAACATTAAGATATCAGGGACTCGTAATACCAAGAACCACACACATCCTCGGTGCACATACACAAAACGATGCTGTTAAGCGACGGCAAAAGTAGAGACCGCAGCAGGTTTTACTTTAACCGGAAAAGAAGAATTTTACAGTTTTAAGAAAGAACACCTCATCATTTTACCTTTGAATATCATAACGAATATAAACTTCATTAAAAAACACAACATGTTTGAGGTAAAATGGCTCTTACTGTACATTCTCTAGCAATACAAGTTATAGTATTATTGTTTAACACGCTGCGAATATTGTAATGCTTAAAGTATACAGCTTTTATTGATACAATTCAAGTATTTTAAGGTTGATTTAAGCGTTCTAATGATAGAGGAATTTTCTACTTCCGCCTGTACAGGAATGAATGTGCTCCGCCATAGAGCTAATGAATGTGCTCTATACACACATATAAAGGGGCTTTTCTGTAGCTGAAACCCATGAAAAAATAAAAATTAAAGTATTGTAAATTTATAATCTGACAAAAGATTGTTAAACATTTTATGTAGTCACTAGAATAAATTGAAAGGAAAGGTGTAAAACAAATCAAATTAAATTACGCTTGACTAGTTATAGCTTTTGCTTTACAGCCCTTTGGAAATGAATCACAGAAATTGAGAGAAAAGAACATAATTATCTCCTCTTTCCGATAACAAAATGTCAGAAAATTATTATAAATCAAACTTGAAGACTAGTAATGTATCCAGAAATGTTTTTAATGTTGTGTTGCTTTGTACATTGTAGAATACTTTTTAAATAGCTGTTGTCTGAAAATCATACAAATAAAATGTGTCACATATGGCGGTTTACATAATTTACTAAGTAAATTCTACTGCTTAATGTAAAACGTATAGTCCTACGGAAAAATATGAAAATATTTATGCAGAATCTTGTTTTTACCAACAGAATCTTCTGTATTGTTGGAGTGAAATGTGGAAAACAAATTAACCACAAGAAAATACATTTATCACGAGAAAAATTATTTGTCTTGTGTTTGGGCATAGAACACCATGTCGTCCTTAGTATCTTCTTGTCTTATTAGATATTTGTCAGCTTCTGTTCAGAAAGTAATATCTTAGATATTATTTTATTATAATATTAATATTAGAAATATTAATTTTCTAATCTTAAATATTATCTTAATATTTTGAAGATTCAGAATTAGGAAGGCTGAGGATGGGAACACAAAGTCTCGCGAAACACGTTCCATAAAAGGAAAAAACATCTTGAGGTAAAGTCATTATAAATATTAATTATAAAGTATTTAGTTATTAATAGTTATCCCAATTTGCACACTAACATTAATGACTCACAGTGTATCTGTTAATTGGCTAACTGTTAATTATCTTCACACGATTCCTTACGCGCACAATACTTATTCACATTTACAATACCCTGCACTGTTGTTCTTAATCGTCTTAAGCTATGTTAAGATGCAGTACTTATTTTAATACAATAGTGTCTTATCATATTCACACTCCTTTGCAAAGGGCACTAACTAAGAATTATTGTAAAAAAGTCCCCATATATTCACACATAATGTGACTTATTGTCTTCTTTATATTATGATATATAATATTATATATTATGTATAAGCAAGCCAGGGAATGTTTCAAACACATCGCTTCGCGCAATGGACGGGCTTTCAGTTAATATTTCTGTCACGCTGCTTGACAGTCTTTTAAATTTGGTATTAAAACTTTGTAGTCTTTCTTTTAAGCCTCATACTAACAATCATTCTAAAAACTGATAAGATCATTGACTGTACTATGAGTATATTAAAATCTTAATAGTTATACAAACTTAGGCCTACTTGCCTTCCTTAACCAAGTAAGTCGTCGGCGTCGTCGTCATTTTACGGTGTAGGTTTATTAACCTGTTCCGTCTTCACTGCAGCCATCTCTTCCAGGGCCTACCCACAGATCTTCTTCCAACTGGTTTGTATTCTACAGCGCGTTTTAATAGACTCTGGTGGTCCATTCTGTAGACATGCTCCATCCACTGCTGCTTTTGTTTTTCTATCTTATCACTGATGGTGAATGTACACAGTTCGACCCTTATATTTTCATCACGCATTTGATGCCTTAGACGGCAACAACTGACGTGCCCTAAAAGTTTCATTCCAGCGGTTTGCATATGCTGCTTTCTTCGGAGTTATCGTCCATGTTTCATTAGAATGTGTAAGAACTGGTATCGCCATTACTTTAGAGAGCTTCATTTTAGTTCTTGTTTTGTTTCTTAGTGTTCGTTGAATTGTACCACATATCATCTGATACTTATTTACTTTCATATTCTTATCAATATCATGTTGTTCACATAGCTTATGTCGCAACCAAGAAAAGCAAAGTGAGATACCCGCTCTAAAATATTATCGCCAACATTTATTTTGGAACAAATTGACAAACCTTTAAAGGCCCTAAGCTTTTTTTACTTTGGGATATTTTAAAATTATATGTCCCACAGAAAGTGGTATATCGACTGCTGCAGAGCAATTTCGGTCTTCTGGAGTAACCAAAAATGTATTTCAAAAAATAAAAATTAAAGAATCATGATCTAGCGTGTTGAAAAATGTAAGGGAAACAGACCCAAATTACGAACGTGTAATTGACTGCGTAACACTCGCTACGTTACGTTACAATAAATAATAAAGTTTTGCGTAATTACGTAGATTCAACGCATGCGTTCTACAATTTTTAAAATCACTTCTGTTAACATCACAGGAGATCTTGGTAAAGCGCACACAGCTCAGGGCTGGAAAGTTATTGAATTCTTGATGGTAATTACTTAATGCGTTATAATTATTGTGTAGGTGGAATTTATTGTTAATTTATTCTCAACTGCGACTTAATAAATATTAGTGATTATTATCAGTCACTGTTATTATTGCATAATTGTTGATTGTATTTGCAACTGTTGAATTACTGTTGGTTGAATTTGATTGTTGTTTGTTTATTGCAACAGGATTGTTAACTCAAAATATACACAAAAGAGACAAATCTTGTGTTTGCTCTACGTTTTCTATATGAGCTGCATTTCACAGCTAGTCAAGATCACTATTCAATAATTATATGTTTTAGAGTCATATGAGCATCTGGGAAGGTAATTACTTTAGTTTTGTGTTCAATCGCATATAGATGACCAAGAAAAAAATATTTTTACCGTAAGACCAAAACAACGAAGAAGATACTCAATAATTAACTGAAACGGTACACCGGTTGCTTCATGATTTGTGTGCAGAACAAACATGAATTTAGACAACGATAGGTAATCAAAATCAGACAATACGTTATAAAAATTATTCAACATCAGATATTTTTTGAATTAACGTCAGTGTCAAACAAAATCGATTAACCAGGTTAAAATAGGTACGTGTAAGCAGTTTAGCGATTGAAGTCTTTTCCACTTCCGAAAATGGTCAGCGTGTGAAACTACAACAAGCTCGTACGATTACAAAACTGTTGCGCTGAGAATAGCTAACAAATAATTTTAAAAGAATACGCTACAATTTAACACAGGCAATGTTAAAAGACTAGACCGTTAATTAGAGTGCTAAATTAAACAAATACCACCTCTATGTCTCATGAGTGTAATAGAGACATATATTCTTTTTCTTGAAATTTTGCAAAAGTTAAGGTATAATAAGTACGTAATAAAACAGAATGATACTAAAAATTGTGAGCTGTATAGTTCCCACGTGTGGAATTATAAATGTAATAAATATTTTAAAGTAACAAAAAGATTGTATAATTACACCATTTATATTTATAACGTTTTCTGGTAAATAATACGTTTATCGTGATGTTAATAAGTACCGGTATTTTTTTATTAATACTTCATGTAGATTTATATATTCCGTTGTTATAAAAATAGGCGCAACAAAATGAGAGTACAAACCTCAAGAAATAATTATGTTTAATAACATACTGTACATAATGTCAGCTAACGAATTTGGAGATGGCTGCCATACATTGTGTTGTTCTAAGTAAATTCGTATGGTAACTGACCAGAAATAATATAGAACCCGTAAGACAAATAACCCATAGTTCATGTGGATAAAGGTAGGCCTCTTATCTTGGGTCATGCCGGATCCTGAGAGACGGATTTTCGTTCCTCAAAGTAAAGGGGATCAAAGTCTAAGAATCGTTACAATTAACAGTCAGAAATAAGTTGTGATGACTTTAAACGGTTGCTTAAAGAACAACTATTACAATACCTCCCTCAATTTTTGGTACTTGTTCTGTATAATGTCAGCACTCATTCTGTACAGATCAATAAAGCCTCGTGTACAAATACGAAAAACGTCAATATTATTGCTTGGTTTCCTTCAAATGATATTCCACGTTGAAGCTCCTTGTTAACGCCCACAAATCAGTATAGTTTACTTAATAAATTTAAATAGTAATGCAACATGGAAATCGTGTCGTTAGGATGCCATCATATAATTGCCACTTTATATAACCTAATTGAAGTGGTGTGGGCACAGGTGAAATCGTAGATTGCGAAAAGAAATAACACGGTCAGAATTGCAGGTTTTGAGACATACAAAGCAGTTGACTGCATCCAATTTCTACATGGGCAGGATGTGTAAAACGCACAGAAGGATTACAGGAAGAAGATTTTGACATATAAATCAACAGGGAATTTGTTATATAGCCTCTTACGGTTAATCTTCGCGAATCAAATTCATACGAATCAGACAACAAAATTGACGGAGTAGATTCCTTAGAATGACGTTTGTCATCATCATCATCATCATAATCACTTCACTGATAGGATTTCTCCTGTTCCGGCCTCAAGAATTACGCCATCTTGTGACTGGCATGCCTACAGATCTTCTTCCAACCGGCTCATACTCATAAGCAAACTTAGGAAATCGTGTATCGTCCATTCTAGATCTTGTATCTAGATGTTGTTTAAAACAATTTATATAACTCTAAATGAGTTTATTTAGGAGAACTATATCAAGTTGTCGTCTAGTATACTCGTTTCTTTTATAATCGAATCGCGTATATAACTTGACCGATTTCAATAACTCATTCCTGCAGTCTGCAACTGAAACCAGTCCTTCTTCCTTATATCCAGGTCTCGCATCCATCCAGCAGCGCTGGTACTGCCATTGTTTCAAAGATTATATAATAGTCTCTTGCTAAGTTTCACAAATTTTTTAATTAACTGTGACAGCTGTTTCGACTAACTAAGCCATTGTCATTCGCCTCTTTGACAATGGCTTAGTTAGTCGAAACGCTGTCAGAGTTAACTAAAAAATTTGTGAAACTTACTAAGTGTTTCTATATATATTTTACAAAACCTTTGTATTAATATGTTTCACCAAGTGCCCAACGAGTCATCAATTAATTTCGTGAATTATCTCTTGCTTAGATTTCCTTTTTAATGTCTTACTCAGTATTACACATAATAAAGTTTGTATGTATTGTTATTCTTATTGTTACGTATTACAAATTTTTTACAGTCATACACTTTGCATTTGACCTCAGAAGATTGTGTGTGTATGTGTGTGTGTGTGTACGCGCACGCGCCTGTGCTTATTGTTTACCTTACCTAGAATACAGTTTTTTCATAACTTTGTTAATGTTAAAGCCCAGTAATTCACATTTCTTCTCTCGCAAACAACCAAAACATTTGTCCCTTCTATTTTCTCTACAATAAAAATAAAAGAAAAATTATACAATAATTATAATTATCTGTAAAATACAATACTGTATACAATTATACAATCGTACAGGAAATGAAAATTGTATAATTATAATTAAATTTAATCCAATTAAACACAATTACTGATACACACAATATTTTATTCAGAATCTTTTTTCTAACATAACATAATAATATTTTAATTTTAAAAGGTAAAAGCAGACATTGTTACATTTCTTATCGTTATGAATGCAGTCACGCAGACTATAGTGAATGTTGCCAGTACGTGATCATATCTATGAGATCACATCTTCATAAGTTATAGCAGTTACAGAAAGTAATTTTCATGCTAATTGTAACGCATACACTGTGCTTAAACTGTGAGAAAGTGTCTGTGAGAGACGTTTGCGCATCACGGCAGTTACAAATTTCATTAAGTGGTGGTTACTTGGCTACTTCTGTACACAGTAATTCTGTGTTTTTGTATTTGAATATTTTTAGAAAAAACTTACTTGAATAAGTAAAAAAATATTTTAATAACAAAAGAACTGTTACTATAAGTTGTTGCAAACAAACAATAAACTGTTTATTGCTTGTTGGATTAGTGGTGGTTGAACAATATGAACTTCAAGAACTTTTGTCTGGGAATTTCGTTATTTATTTAAAATATTACTAAGTCGTGAGTGTAGAATTATATATATCTCTGGTGTTCAATTGTTTTATAACCACTGATTAAACAGGATTCTTCGTGGGATCGTCGTAACAATATTTTCAGATACATTATGTAAACTTAATGTTACCGTTTAATAATGTAGTAATCTTTGATAATGTAGTAATAATTTGGTAAAGCGGTAACATTTTACAGTTCCACATGTTATAAACTTTTTAGATGAGAAGTGATGAACGCGGTAAATCTTCTAGATAGACAGTCTACACTCTTATAAAAAGCAATGACGTTTGAAAGGCTAAATCAAGTGAAGTGAGGCTGGTACTTGCAGATGACGAGGATCGGTAACGTAATTCAGCAGTATTTTGACCTATTCACCTATGTCGATTTCCACAAATGATTCTGTCACATCCATTCAGTTTAGTTAAGTGAGTCGTTTTATATAAAGTTGCCGATATGATGATTAACGGTGCCAGTTATTTGATTAATGGAGACAGTTGCGATTAACTGTTTAGCATTTGGTGTTGGAAACCATATGTATTTACGTGTACTCTGTTAAAATTTTTTAATTACCCTTACTTAACATACTCATCCGCATCTTTAACTTGATAGTTTTGTGTTAATTATAGCACTATAACACAGTTTTATGGAATATAAACGATTCAGTGAAATTATTTTACGAAATATCTAGTACAGCACTTCTGTATAGCTAATGTAACTGAAGGGTATACATTAATTGAATGCAGTGCTAAGTAATGAAAGGTTTCTTACATCAAGGTCTCCTACGTAATCCTATACACATATATTTCTAACAAAGATAGGCGTTGTAATTCCTACATATAGTACATAGTAATATAATATAATATAACATAAAGTAAAATGTTAAATGTAAGGGCAACACAATACATTTCTGAACATTCAAATTTATTTCTAAAAATTTACTTATAAAAGTAAGTAAATAATAAGTTGTTAATATGTTAATACTATAGACAGGTTGAATGGATTGTAGTATAACACAGAATAAATTACTAGTCGTAGATAACCAATAATACAATTTTTATTAATATTATCTAAAACAATGACGTTTTCATAGAAATCATAGAAATCTCCCTTACTACAAAATTTTTTAATGCGCATTATACACAACTCGGAAAAAATGAATAAATCAAAATGAAGTGGCAATAGTGTGTTATACGAATAAACGCATTCATTACACATCACTGTAACGATCAATTTTGTTTCCAGAATTCATGTTCCCAACGACGTACATCTGTCACTGAAGACTTTCATTCATTGTGTTGTTTACGAAGTAGCACCTGGTCCGTTGCTAGCCGACTCAAATTGAAAGTTATGTGACCGTTAGAGCGAATAATATAGTAGAGTATCTGTTAGTATGGCAAACATTAATGTCACAGTGAGCAATTTGACGTCTGAAATATAGATACATGACTTACAGAGCTACTAACAAATTTTTCATTTAAAACGACATCTGTCTCATATATGAATTTAGCTGATTAGGTAACACTACTATCACTGATCCTCCTGTTATATCTAGCTATTCTGACGCACTTAACCCGAACTGGCAAAATTTGTACTATACTGCTACACGCACAACGAACTATGTTTATACACTATGGTTATATACTGCTCAACAAAGGCATCCACGGTCGCGTGCATGGTGTAATTATTGTCTATGAAATATCAGATAACTGCGATTAATCAGGAGATCTCTGCAATATGCAACAGCAGCAGCAGCTACTCTTCATCAGATAAACATTTTATTGACTGCTGATTAGAAACTACATGACAAGAGTCAAATAGGCATGAATTTATTATCGTATATTGCCGTTACGTTACTTTACAATGGCATTTCTACTACTCCGTCTTCGTTTTATAATAACGATGTGACATAGCGCTTAGAATTGATTTTCTTGTGTCCTCGCTTTGGACAAGACTATCTGCTGAAACTAAGTAGAAACAAAGTAGGCCTACTGATACTTATTTACAATAAACGTGATTTCTAACATTTTACAGCAATACATGCAAACAGAATGTCGTTTCATTTGTGCTGTAAAAGTTAGTTACATAAGTCCCTCGGACTGTTTCACTTTATTCATTTTATTTGGTAACAATAGAACATTGAATACTAAATGTAATCGCATATGCGCACTAATACATGTGTTGCAGCCTGCACGGAACGGGCATTTCACTGCCGGTGGCATAAACGCAGCTGTTACAGATGTGACTCAAGGCTGACTATATAATACTTTAGTTATTACACACTGTAAAGAAGTATTTACTATTGTTCATATAACATACAAGTACACTTGTCCTCGGTGCGTGTGCGTGTGTGTGTGTCTGTGTGTGTGGGTGTGAGTGTAGGAGGAAGGAGGAGATAGAGGAAGTTGATGAGAATGAGAGAGGCATGAAAATAAGTAATTGAGCCTCTTAATGAATGAAAGGCAGGGAAAGAGAGGCAAGAAGAAGCATACTGTACGAAGAATAATCCACAGAAGAGACTAAATTGTATGTTATTAATAAGCGACAGAATCATCACAAACTACAAAGATTTCAATAGTTTCTATTAAGCATACATTCTTTTTATCGATTTACAAAAACGATTTATAGAGACTTAAAAAAATTGTAACACAGTTGCAGAAAGTACTGTAATAAAATGTATATAACTACTGGAGCTTTGATTTGCTTTTTTGTTTCAAATTACACATTTGTCGCTACATTGAAACCTATGATAATATTTTCTACGTGGAAAAACATGCCTTTCATTTGAAACTAATTTTTCGAGTATATAAATAATGCATGATTAATTGGCAATAATTTATTTTCTTCCTGCAAAAGAACGACGAAATAAAATATATAACGCTAGCAGCCGTCTAAGGCTATTCCATAATATTTAAAAGTGGCGGCGTAAATCGGATTAATAGTTTATAATAGATTTATACTACAATACATTTCTTCAATGATATTAATAGTCTGCAAAACACTAGCAACAGCTTTAAACATTTTTCTTACCTTCAGTGTCTGTGGCTTCTTATGAAATACGGTTTTGTAAACTGAAATTGATTAAATCGTACGTACGATCAAAAATATCTCCAGGCAGGAAATCAAATCTAGCGATACTTTCATTTGAAAACGACATTGATTCGTCTTTAGATTATACTGATTTAATAACCGACCTTGCAGCAATTAAGACCAGGAAAGTTACGTTTTAATTTTTTGTTTTAAATATTTATTAAATATTAACAATAAATATTAAGTGTTTGTTAATAGAAGACGGAACCATTAGCTTGTAATGGTAAGTTATTTATTTTATTACTTTTAATGTAGTACTTTGTTTAACTTTATGTTGCTTTAGGATATTGTTTTGACGATGCGCTTTAGACCTACAAGGAATTTGCATGTTTATTAGAACATTTTTATGTTATAAATTTATTATATTACTATATTTATTATAGTCTACAGTTGTTACTAATACATGTATACAAACTGATAACAGGTAATATTAAAATATGTAATTTCTTAAATTTGACTAAGACGTTTTCTGGATGTGCTTTCATACAAAAATCGATACATTTGCATTTATTAAGTACTCTGTTCACTAGATGGCCTCCGTTTTTGCTCTTTTGTCCCCTTTTAATTGTAAAGACGAGGCGGCCGACGATCTTCTTGCCCCGGGTGCCAAAAAGCCTAGCTACGCTACTAGCTTTCCTTGGAATATTTTACAACATATCTCACAAAAACAAATGTTTTACATGATATACACATAATATGACAGAGGTGACCAAACGTTTGAAAGTTTCAGAACTCAAACGTAAAATACAAGTGGCATTGTGTTAAACACTACTGAGTTCAAGAAGTTTTCACTTTGAATGTATGCACATAAAACACTTATATGGAAACACTGATAAACAGAAAGTCGCAAAGGAACTATATATACACAGCAGGATCTGACAGCAACGTAAAATACAATAATTGAAATATAATATGATACAATTTGTCGTTAGTTTTTGTAAGTAATCAATTTAATCGCTTCATCTTTCCACGTTTTATTTATTAAGTTATCTCTATCATTGATATTGTTCTGAATAAATAATTAATTTTTATTTGAGAAACTTTGTTTTGTAGTAACATAAATACATACTGATTATATCTATAAAGCTCAGATTTTATCACCGGATTGTGCCGTGCGACTGTTATAACAAACTTTCATATCCGCTGCTTTTGCAAACTGTTTCCGCATGTAACGTACGTAAAGTTGTACTATACGTTTCACTGTTCATTTTACCTTTCTTTAGAATGGTAATCAATGTGCTTATCTTTAAAGGCAATTGTTTTGGATATTTTTTTTATGGTTGTTTCACTACCAAAGTATAAAATATGTTAAAGTGTAGACTATTATACCTATCGTGTTTTTTTTAATTGATATGTTTGATAACGTTTAATTTCCAAATTATTTCCTTTATTATTCCAAAAAAAGTGATTACTACATTAAAGTGTGTATTTTTTCTTGGAATTATTAAAAATAATATTAAATCTTCTGCTTTCCTTTCGTCGTGTTGTTTGTATTTATTTTGTTTTAAATCTACAGCTACGCTTATTGTTTAAGTACTGTGAACCAAACTGATATTGGTTGGAGACAGATAAAATTTAGTAAATAAAATAACGGAGCAACACTTTTTATTGAATTAAAATAGGCGTACTGTATGAATTATAAGTAATTGTAATCATACATTAGTATAATTTAATGTACAAAAGAAAAACGTTATTTAAAAAATGATACTTAAAAACTATACTACATAAAAACTATACTATCATTATTTAAAAGTTTGTATAAAATCAATTATAATTCATTTATAATGTAGATTTAACGGTTATATTGCAGAGCAAGTACCACTTAACAGAAGAGAGTAACATCTACAGCAATACAAGACAGTATCTACAGCGTAATCACAAAAATCTTGTAATGTCCACATATTGGTAAGAGCGTCAAGTGTCAAACTGTCCCAAACACTCAGTGTTTAGGCAGAATCCAATTAAACACACGTTACCTCACTAATTAATAACCGCAACACGACGCCTGTGTGTTACTCTACAGATTGATAACGGTACCCGCATTTATGGCTTCCGTTTGCTAGAATAATGTAACGTCTGATGATGGCAGAAAATGAGCTTACTTAACAAGTAACAAGTGGTACATTGTTGAGCCTTTAAAAATACCGGTGTGAAGGGTAAGTATAAAATTGGATAGATAAAAGCTTCGGGTACGAATATGAATTATGTGGCCATTTAACAAATTAGTAATCCTACCTGTTTGATAACACAGAAACAGTGTTAACCAAGTAGTTAGTTACAGTGTGATAAATTAATTACATAATAAAATATGTAGTAAAATATAAATAATGGCAGGATTAAAAAAAGGTAATTCCAGCTTCAGAGATTTGGTTGATTCAGTATAATATTGTAATCACCCACTTAATATTAATTACTTAATATTACTTAATATTATTACTTAATATTAATGAGGCTGATTAAGTTAAAACGGAGGGATCAATTTTGTTTCCAGAATTCATGTTCCCAAAGACGTACATCTGTCACGGAAGACTTCCATTAATTGTGTTGTTTACGAAGTAGCACCTGGTCCGTTGCTAGCCGACTCAAATTGAAAGTTATGTGACCATTAGAGCGAATAATTTAGTAGAGTATCTGTTAGTATGGCAAACATTAATGTCACAGTGAGCAATTTGACGTCTGAAATATAGATACATGACTTATAGAGCTACTAACAAATTTTTCATTTAATACATCTGTCTCATATATGACTTTAGCTAGTCCGTTTTGTTAAATATAAAAACCTACTAACATTCGTGTACACTTGTTACTTTTTTCAAAGCGTGATGTGTTGAATCAAAGAAAGAATTCAAAGATGTGTGAAATAAAAAAAATAAAACAAACAAACATAAGAAAATATATACATTTAATGGCTGCAGTTCCATATGAGGCGGTTAGAATGAAAGTGGAGGAAACCCCGTTTGAGTAGTTTTGAGATATTGAGTGTTTTGTTTATAACACTATAAAAAATAAAGGTATAAAATGTGAATTTTTTACGTATGTTTGAGTTACTACTGTATAAAAGTGAATTTATTGTTGATATCAAGTTTCCCCAGAAAATTACCTTTTTAAAAAAAAAATATGTGACTTACGCCACTGTCATTCTCAGCGCATCGTAGGTATGGTTAATAAAATTTATTAATCTGTTACATCTGTCCAAATCTTAATCTGTCCAAACATTAATTTTAAACACGGAATTTATTCGCAACACTTTTCTTCAAAATACAGAAATATAAAACTAAACATAAGGCATAAACATTGAACTTGTTTTGAAGTGTTATTCATGAAAAGTTTTTTTTATTTGTAAAAAAAAACATTTAATTTTCAAATAAGAAATGAATTTTTGTCCGTTCCTTACACTTCATAAAACAGTTAAACACACTCAAACTCTTTATTGTTTTCAACAATTTGTGGTTCTTCATAAGCCAATGGTCCAATGTTCTCTTCTGAATTTCCAGTTGTTTTTAAGTTATTGAAAAGTCATGGTATACTGGAGGTATAAAAGCCAAGAGATCCAACATGTCTTGCTTTTTCAACATACTCACTGGGGTCTCTTGCTGTGTACAGTTTTTCCACAGGTACAGTACTCAAAGATGCTGTTGGTCTGCCCTTCCTTTTGCTTGGAGTTATGTCTAAGGCTTCAAAATCTATAATATCTTGTAAATTTTCTTTGTACTTTATTACAAAAGGAAAACTTTTCTCAACTCTGATCCACTGCATTTTCAACCAGTTCACAGGAGAATTGTCTACTTTTTTTCTTTTGGTTATTGGTTTTTCTAAACGTTTGGTGGAAAAGGACTCTTCACTGTTCATTTCAGAAATCATGAATGTTTTCTTATGTCGACAAGAGGACATAATTTCACGCCATTGATGTGGGAGATAGATTGATTTGCCTTTAGCTGCTAACTCTACATATCCAAAATCCGAGTCATTAGGCAAGAATGAGTGGCCAGACACAAAAACTTTTGATCGATTACCTCAATGCTTGTTTCATTACTCTGGACAAACCTCATCAATGCTAATGTCATTTTGATATTCCGGTTTTGCCCGGTGCAGGTGTCACTGTAAATCGTAACTCTTTTTTTGTTGCTAGCCTGTACTTTTAAATATTTTATGACACATGATGATATTTCTTGAGCTACCCTAGAGGCTACCGTTTCATCCCATACATAAAAATATCCAGTATTTTTTTCAAGATCGTGTATACCAAAGTTGTAACAATATAAGTTTCGTTTGTATTATGCATCTGATACGGTTAAAACTGGAAAAGGGAGAGCCTTCTCCAAATCCACACTGCAAGCATAACTATCAGGATTGTTTTTAACAAATTCAGCATCTTTTTTCATACACTCTCTTGCTAACTCCGCCTTCCTCAAATGAAGTTCATGGTCAATTTGTAATTTCGACATTTCTTCTTAGCTTAGATCAGGATTGCTAATTTTTATTTTAAAAATGTCACACTTTTTGCAAGTGTCCTTCTTGGAAATGTAAGTTAAATTTTGTATTAAATATATACCCTATAATAATGCTCCTTCTTCGGCGATCTTCCTTCTGCTAAACATTTTTCCTGGTACAATAAAAACATTTTCTTTATATTAAGGGACTCACACAGGTACCTTCTGTTTTCATTATGCTTTCTCGTGTAATGGCTCTGATAAGATGGGAATGAGGTGATGTGTTCCATGATATACTTCGTATCGTTTTCCGATGTTTTTCTAGAAAAACATCCTTTAATACCTGGAAGGTCTTCACCTGGAAACTTACCATCCACAAGTTTACACAGAGCTCTATTAACTCTTCCCTGAGATAGTTGGAATGTTTTCAAAAAAAAACCTTCGACATACTTGTGAATCGATAGCCCTTCAGTTGTTTTTAAATAATATTTATTTGGACCCTTCCTTTGTGAGCTTCCTTCCTTCCTTGGGCGCTTCCTTTTCACTTCATTTCTTTGAACTAAGCCACAAATATAAGAATTCTGCTTACCGAATTCACCCATATTCCAAAATGATTCAAACATAGATTTCCTCTCATCACTTGATATTTTGTTATTACACTTCATTCTACAGTTGCATGGAATATTTGAAAAAACTTTACCCTCGCAAACTTTTCCCTTTTTGGTACATACTGTTTCCCTGAATTTCTGCATCTTGTTGCCAATATTTTGCTTATGCTGATCAGGATTTCTGGTTCACTTTCGAGATTTTGGTTTGTTTACGGGACCAACTAAACTTACGAGACTAATTAACTAGGCGTATCTGTTGAGGATTCAGATCCTGACTCTGAAGAACTTGTATACAACACAAGCCTTTTATGGGGTTCAGTTTTGTTCGGAAAACTAGGCCTATCATTCTCATCTACATTGTAGTCAGGGTCCTTGTCAACAACATCGGTGAACTCAAAAGAATCAGAGTCACTTAAAACTTCTAACCGATTATTGAGCTTGAATGTCATACTAACAAAAGATTACTTTATAATACACAATAATATAAACTTTATAAAAAAGTAAACTTTATTACTTTTGGAGTTTTGAGAAAGTTGTAAAAAACATAACCTCATCGTAAATACAGAAGTTGTGAAAATTAAATAATTTTCAATTTTCGCCAGTTTCCTTTGTTTTTTCATCGCGAAATCTAAATCAAATTACACCTTCACTAGGCCCACAGCATTTTAGTAGTATTATAAAAACATAATAAGATTCACTAGTTTACAATAACATCAAACAGCACTGAATTTCAGCAGCAAAACAACAACAAACCATCAGCTGACAAAGACTGGAGGACTTACAGCACTGTCATTCTCAACAGTACAGCGTTTTTGCTAAGAGTAATTAGTATGTGCTGCTCCTGGTGGCAGATATTCGTACTAGGGACTTCCATCACTTTCTTTGTAAACTAAACAGCTGTTAGGGGTTATGAAAATGCACTTATCTCATTTTTTATAATTTGTGGACTTACGCCACTTTCATTCCAACCGGCTCATATGAAAGCAATGGTAATGTAAATCGGAAAACATTTTTTCAGAAACAAATTTATGTTAAATTGCATTATATCACTGTAAATGTTTAAACGAATAGATACAAAACGATGCCCACATGAATCGTATATTGAGCATACACACGTATAACAAGTATAGAGAGAGAGTGAGAGAGATCGAGGGGGGGGAAGAAAGAGAGAGTGAGGAGGCAGAGAGATGGTAAGGAATGAAAATAAATGGATTCTTGCTAATAACCTAGATATACCGGGTTGCAGCTCACCGTAACATCAAGGTGCACTTTTCAGCCCCCAGTCAACTCAGCCTGTGGAAATGGGTAACTGGAATAACATCCTGGGGTAATAATGTGCGGCTGAAGCGTACTGTTGATACCTTTCTTGTATGTAGAACCGCTGAGATAAAGAATACCCTGCCTAACTCCTGGAATGATTAAGAAGTAAAACAGGAGCTAGTTCTATTATTACTTTCATGTTCCATAAGGAAATGGAAGTATGGTGATGGCGAAAAAATCATGTTCGAGCTAAGAGCTGATTCTGATTTTACTACCATCAAAACATGAAGGAAAGTCATTTTTCAAAAGTGTCTCTGTGTGTAGAATTTTTTATATGGCAAACGATGACTGCCGCAAATTCAAACAGAATCAAATAATTTTTTGCATGTGTGCCTGAGTTGTAGAGGACTCAAGGTCTGTTGATTTTGGAGAAGATCGATTATGGGGAAGGGATAGTTTACCTGCAACATTTTACGTTTTAACAAGAGCAAAGTATTTAAAAATTCATTTAAACTTTTTCAAACAATGGTAATTGATAAAAATAAAATAATTTGTTGCCAGACAATAAAATTACAATTTCAGAACAAGGAGGCGAGTTCTTAGGATTTAACTTGACTGTTAGGCATTTATCTGTCTGTCTGTCTGTCTAACTAATTGGGGTATATTTCACAGTAATTTTTGTGGTAATTCACGATAACGCATCAATCGATTTTAGTAAAATTTGACACACATGTCCACACTTTACCCTTCAGAACCTTGTTGTTTTTCCTTCCATGTTCCATAAAGAAATAGAAGTATGGTCATGGCAAAAAAATCGTGTTCGAGATAACGGCAGATTCTGATTGTACTACCATCAAAACATGAAAAAAGTAATTTTTCTTAATGTGTGTGTGTGTGTGTGTGTGTGTGTGTGTGTAGAATTTTTTCTGTGGCAAACGATAACAGCCGTAAATTCAAACAGAATCAAATAATTTTTTGCATACAGCCCTGAATTGTAGAGGACTCAAGGTTTGTTGATTTTGGTGAAGATCGGTTGCGGGGAAAGGGTAGTTTACCTGATAGATTTTTTTTTTTAACAAGAGTAAAGTACTTAATTTTGATAAATAAAGTATCCTGATAAGAAGATTTTAATAATCCACTGTATAAAAGTAGATGAAATATCTATAAATGAAGAGGCTAGTTGAACGGGGTGGGGGTAATTTTCTATAAATGAAAATTATAGTTGAAGGGGGAGGGGATAATTTTTATATGTGTACTCCGTTATCGGCAACAAAGTAGTAGTTTGTTGTTAAAATTGCTTCCCGGGCTGTTTGGCCGTAGTCCAATGTTTTCTGCAAAACCATAAGTTTCGGCAGTGCCGTCGACTGCCATCATCAGTGAAAATCGAGAAGACTCAATTATACAACTCAGGCACATATGTAAAAAATTATTTGATTCTGTTTAAATTTACGACAGTTATCGTTCGTCATGAAAAAATTTCTCTTGTTTCAACATAAAATGTTGCAGGTAAACTACCCCTTTCTCTTAACTGATCTTCACCAAAATCAATAGGTCTTGAGTCCTCTACAATACAGGGATGCATGCAAAACATTATTTGATTCTGTTTGAATTTACGGCAGTTATCATTCGTCATAGAAAAAATTACCCTTGTTAAAACATAAAATGTTGCAGGTAAACTACCCTTTCTTCTTAACCGATCTTCACCAAAAATAACAGATCTTGCGAACTCTACAATTCAGAGCTGTATGCAAAACATTATTTGATTTTGTTTGAATTTGCGGCAGTCATCGTTTGCCATAGAAAAAAATTCTACACATAGACAGATAGACACACAGATAGACACACAGACAGACAGACAGACACACAGACACTTTTAGAAAAATGACTTTCTTCATGTTTTGATGGTAGTAAAATCGAATCTGCCGTTATCTCGAATACGATTTTTTTCGTCATCACCAGACTTCCATTTCCTTATGGAACATAAGTCTTTTTCAGAACTGAAGCATCCACTTATTTAATTAATATTTAAATGATTTTAAATATAAATTTTAGGACATGGAAATCGTGTATGGTTCTCCATATCCATTTTTAAGACTGACCACCCCAAAAATAGGACGCTGAGTCAAAATTATTAAAACATCGAAAAATCACATGTGAGGTCTTACATTAAAGGGAATTTAAACCAGAATCTGAATATAGTATTTGTTTTTTAATTTTCAAAGTTTTTGGACATCAGAGTTTAAAATGTTGGCAAAATATTTGATAAAATCATAAAAATTCATGTGGAATATTAAGATAGAATAATTTTATCTAAAATATCAATGTAATATTCAGTTTTAAAATTTCAAAATATTTGAACTCTCGGAACCAATAGACAGATAACAATTTTTTAAAGTTGAAATCCAAACGGGTGTCAGATTAAAAGGAATTGTAACCCAAATCCGAATATTCCTAAGTGTGTGTGTTTATTGTATGATTGTGTGCTCTGCGGGTTGTTACGTTACTAAAGAAATATTAGAGTAATCGGGATGTATGTAATTTTTCCCGAAATTGGAAAATTGTTTAATAACGAAATTTATGTAATAATAAATGTACTACGTTCAAAATTGTGAGTGAGTTCTGCATCTCAGGGAGTATAGGGCTACTAGTTGATCATAATGAGACGAATATATTTTTCTCATTAGAAAGAGTCAGATGTACGAACACAGATTGTTTTGTGTGTGTGTGTGTGTGTGTGTGTAATTTTTCTATGGCAAACAATAACTACCGCAAATTAAAACAGAATCAAATTCTTTTTTGAATATGTGCCCGAGTTGTAGAGGAGTCAAGGCCTATTGATTTTGGTGAAGATCGGTTAAGGAGGAGGGGTAGTTTACCTGCGCCTTTTTTTGATGTCGAATAAAGTACTTCATTTTAAAGGATAAGATACCTTAGTAACTACATATAATGAAACTATTACTCAATGAAATTGTAAATATAAAAATGGGGTTGTAAGGTTAAGGGGAGGGGTATTTTACCTGCATTTTTTGTGTTTTAACAAGAGTAAAGTACCTAATTTTTATAGATAAAGTGACTTGAAATTAAACTTATATTAAACGCCTACCCCATAATAACAAAAATATCCATAAATAGTGAAAATAGTTTGAGGCTGGGAATATTCTTTTTGATATTATCAAGCCGAATTCAAGTAAATGATTTTAAATATAAATCTTAGAACATGGAAGTCATGTATGGTTCTCCATACCGATTCCTTTATCATTCCAATATTATTACTGTTGGTTGTACTCCTTTTACTTCCATGTTCCATAAGGAAATGGAAGTATGGTGATGGAAAAAAATCGTGTTCGAGATGAGGGCTAGACGAGAAGGAAGCATAGAAAGAAGAAATTACTTACACAATACTATCTGTAAGTGCTAAATGAGGGCATAAGAAAAGACTGCACTAATTTCAATGCACATTACAATCACATAGTGAATGATAAAGCGAGGGTTATGTTTACGTATATTCAGAAGCAAAGTATAGGCATACCAATTTCCACAGTGATGACACGAAGACGGAGAGCGTAGTGGGTGGTGTGTTTGTCATCGAGGGATTTTCTCATTCCTGAATATTGCCTAAGGTGTCTAGTTTATACACCGCCGAACTCTATGCGGTGTGATAAGCTCATCGATTCTATGAACACAAAGTTGAGAGGAAATGTTTTGTCTGCAGAGGATGCACTGAGTTTTCTATCTGCCATAGAAAATGGGGACACTGTGAATCCGTTATTTCAACAGATAATGGCACTACGACTACGTTAGCAGTACGTTGGATGACCTTGGTTTATTTTTTATTTATTTTAATCTCCGTGTCATGTAGGTATTGAAAGTAATAAAGATGCTAACGCTGTAGTGAGATACGGTGCAGACAACCCACAAGTCGATATAATTGCCGCAATTGCCACACTATCTGACGGCGCTGGCACAACCACCATTACTAATGCATGGCAGTAGATGTATAATAGACGGCACAGCAAACTTTCTGCCATGAAGCTGGGTATACGTAAACGCGAAGTGGTAGCTGATCGCAGTCGTCGTAACAAGTTTGCATCGCCAGAACACTCTAACGAGACGTCCTGTTTCTCCAGCATTGACAAGAACGATTCGTCTGCACTAGTGGCAGACCGCTTACAGTGAAACATATATAATTGAAGACCATAGTGCTCTTGCTGAGCTCAGACAAAGACACAGATTAAAAGGTAAACGGTAAGAAGATCTAGGAAATGAACAGTTAACAATAAGCAGCACTTAGTTGTTCCTAAAAACAACAAGTTTTTTTCTTGCTGATAGCGAAATACCGACTCTAACAAGATTGTTTTGCATGTAACTATGTACGACATTCCACTTTTATCAAATAACTAGAATGTCGATGAGTACCGAACATATAGTCAAACAACACTCCTGTTCACTATTTTTGCGCTACAGGCCAGAATTTCCAAGTATTAAAAAAGAGTTAACTATTAAAATAATAATAAAAATATAAAGAGAAACTCCAGATTACTCATGACGACATCGAAGAACGCTTACCACTAAAAAAAAAATTAAAAAATGTCCAAGTTTTTCAGGAAAAAACCCAAGAAGGGAACAGGTGCCACCTCGACTGACGAAGGGAAGAAGATGCATCGTTCAAGAATGAAGGAGATATGGGAGAGGAGGAAGAGAGAAGAGAAGAAGAGAAGAACCAGTTGAAACAAACGTAGTCCACAGTGGCTCATACGAAAAAAATAAGAAGAATATGAATGGAAACAAAAGAAAACGAGGGTAGATTAAAGGTGAAAGAAAAATCTACAATACTCAGACGAAAGTTTTTAATTTACATTGTGGTAAGTTAGGCTAAAAACCTGTTACCCTACAGACTTAAATTAGCATCAAGGAGACGAGAACGATTATTTAATAATTAGTTCAACAGAACTCACTGATCTTTAAGAAAAGTTTATGCAAACTGTAGTATAGTTTTTAAAATATTATAATTCGTTAGTTCATAATATTATAATTCTGAATATATTAGGATTAATGACTTAAATCTTCAACATCCACAGCAGCATCAGGCAGTTAAACAACACACACAACGATCGATATGGAAGCACGATATTCAGTATCATCATTAATTAGCGCGAGGCGCCCTCTCTCTCTCCCTCTCTCACTCTCTCTCTCTCTCTCTCTCTCTCTCTCTCTCTCTCTCTCTCTCTCTCTCTCTCTCTCTCTCTCTCTCTCTCTCTCTCTCACACACACACACACACACACACACACACACACACACACACACACACACACACACACACACAAATAAATAGCTTTGCAGCAGTAACATAGCATTAAAAGCAGATGACAAAGACTATAAAGAAACTGATATATGATATTACAATAAGCATTATAATTGCATATGTAATACAGTGGGTAGTACCGGTTGTGGAATGTGCGTGTGTGAGGGTACGTAATTATTTTACGGGGTATTCATGCAAAACACATTAATTTAAATACCTTGCATGATATGGGAAATTTTTAGAAGGGATTGATATCAGGATATTTGTAATAAAAAGCCTTAACTGATGTCAATACTTATTTTAAAAATCAGTAACTAAATGTATGCGTATTTTAAGTAAAGTTGTTTTAATTTTCATGTTTAATCTGGTATCCAAGTCACTTAATCGAACTAATAAATTAATTTACCTTTCAGTAATGCGCTGTGAGACTTTTTGTAAAACTCTTCTATTACGCGTTTCGGAGTCTATGCTCCATCTTCAGATAGTAAAATAAAACTATGTCACTCTTACGAGATCGTTAATTAATAAAATGTCAATTTGCATAAGAATCGTACGCGATATCGTTATGGCAGGTAAAGGAAAAACGCTAGTTATCATGGACATTGATTCATACAATGCTAAAGTTCATGATTTTATTTCTAACAACAACATTAAACTATTTAACTCCGATCCCACTGAAATATATGTCAGGGACCTTAACAATTGTATTAACAAATGCATCAATTTATTTAATGAAAACACGGCGTTACTTAAAGCCCATCAACGCAAAAGCCCCGATATTCACAGGACTACCCAAAATTTATAAACATACCATACCTATCAGACCACTCGTGAACTTTACCATCGCTCCTGGTACATTAAATTTATTAATAAAATTAAATCCGTTGAACTACAACCTAACCACAAATTGGCATCATTCGACAAAACTAATTTAAACACAGATATTCCAGTCAAAGATTCATTACAGATTTTGAGAAACAATTTATCTGATAATAGTCGCATGAACACACAGATGATAAATGAGTTAATTAACTTACTGGAAGTTACTTTAAAGCAAAACTATTTCACATTTAATGGCTTGTTTTACATTCAAGATGATGCCTGGCTATGAGCTCACCCCTGTCTGTCCTACTGGCCGATATCTATTTGAATTTGTATGAGAATACTCACTTGTTAAACAATAATATATACACAAATAAAATAATATTTTATGCACGTTATGTAGACGATACGTTTTAAATTTTTGATGGTACTCTAAGACAAATCGAGTTATTTAAAAAGTGTTAAAATAAAAGAATAGAAACATCCAGTTTACTCTCAAAACAGAGGTTGACAACACGATGAATTTTCTAGATATAACCATCACTCAACAGATGAACAAACTAAAATTCAATATTTATAGGAAACCAAGAACCACGGACACCACAATACACGCGGACTCCCATCATCCTCGTCCACAAAAAACGGCATCACACAATAGTTTTATTCACAGATTATTGACAATCCTCCGGATGATAATGAATTTCGTGATGAGCTGAATGCCATAAAATACATCGCGGTTGCCAATGGTTACAATGGTTTGACCATTGACAAACTACTGAAAAAACACGGAAACAGCAAAATTAAAATCCGAATAAACAATAACACACAACAGATTTTTATATCCACTAATTATACAAGCTGTAGGCCTGTGCCTAAGATTTTGTCCTCTGTATTGAATCATAATGTTTTTACTATTTCATTCAGAAATAATAATACGATACTAAGTATTCTCAGACCGAAAAAAACATACACCTCCAGAACAGAAAACGGATATATATATATATATTTTATAATGCAATAGAACATTGCAGTTAAGGGAAGTGTAGCCAAGACTACATGCTGTTATAACAGGGTATGACGTTATAGACATGTTAAAATTTGATTTTGTCTGAATATGTAAATTAGATGTAAGTATTGAAATAAGAATTGGGTAAAAGACTATTATGTATTCAAATGCCCATAAGTGTATTTGTGATCATGTCATGTGCGAGTTAAAGGTGCGAGTGCGCGTGTCAGTCGTATTTTTTATGAATAGCTCAAGTATAAATGAACGTACCGAACTGAGATTTTGACAGGGCACGAATCTTAAATAGCGCTATATTTCCTGGATGTCAGAGACTTGCTACGTAGTATGTAAATAGGGATTTTGTTAGTAAAAAGCAGTTTCTGTAAAGTCCTTATCTTTTAGAAGGCAGAAAATTCATAGATAAAATCTATACCTGCTTCTGCAGAAATCTGCAAATCGTTTCAAGAAATCGTGTAGCCATCAATCGCGTGATAGCTGTTTCGACCAATCAGCGGCCCCAATTTCCATTAAGATTGGGTCTCTGCCGACGAATATCTAGTTAGTTCCATCCTGCAGCTCGAATATTACAGACGTGCTCTCTGTGCGAGTTTTTCGAACAGAAACGTGCTTTTGTACGAGTGATCAGGGTCAATTTAGCGACGAGTTACCCGTTGCTGATACCTTGACTGGGTACGAACTCATTATTACAAAAAAGTAAGCTATTTAATATTGTTAAACAGTGCTAGTATCGCGTGAGTCAAGATTTCCGCATAGGGAAGGTTTATCCATCCGGGATACTCCTATGTGATCGCGAGGACACCTCAAGACGCGGGAAGGTGCACGCTTAAAGCACCAAAAATAAGTAAGATTAAATTAATACCCAATTTGTGCCCTGAGATATGGTTAGACTGATACCGGTGTGACGGCGTGCGGGCGTACAAGAGGAGCTCCAGCGAGACGGGAGTGTGCAGAAAGGAGGAGACGAGAGAGGAACAGATTGCGGCGATTCACAGGACTGGCAGTGAGACGAATCAAACCACGAAAACAACATCCAAGTAACAAATTGACGTTGCTTTTTAAAATCAGATGAATCTGATTTCAGAGACAATTGTGCAATAAAATAAATATTTTGTGAACTACAAAGCATATAAAAATTTTGTCTTAAAATATACAACCTTGCTCCAGATAACTGACTATGTTGTACCATTATTACTATGCCTAACATATGTTTTGTCGCAATATATATATATATATATATATATATATATATATATATATTGTAACCAGACCCTGTATGCAGTCGTCAGTCGTTACAAATAAAGATAAGAAAGAAAAAATGTTATTAAAAAAAATTTTCAAACAAAAAAATTTTATGTTTGTTTATAATGTCTATGACTGAGAATAAATTCAGTTTTATTGTTTTGATGGAAATTCTAAAATTTAATAAGGTAATTATTAATTATTTAGCACTTCTTGAAGATCTTAACAAAGTCCGGAGTTAATCAGATTAACTCCGGTCACCAATCGATTTATGATTTTTCGTGCTGGTCCAATATCTCACTTTCTATAAATATTTTCTTCTTCAGGAAGTCTCGTGGCAATAATAAAACCTTAAACTAGCATGTGAAATAAGTTATAGATCCAAACAATTGAAATAAATTGATTTATTAACAAAATTAAAGAATGATCGATGTTTAATCGATTTTGAGCAATTGTCGACTCCGTCTCAGGAAATAATCGATTTGTTCATACAGGTTAAAAATTATTACAAGTATTAGAAAAGGTTCTTGGAGCGATTATATTATTAATAGTCAGAGAAGGGTAAACGAGAAAGTATAACATTTACAAATAAAGTGTTTTCAATAACTATTATCTAACAAAATGTGAATAAATTTTATAAAATATGTAATATACTCGTAGTTGAGTTGTCAAACCAATTCTGCAAGCTCTGTAGTCAGGCGATGTTGGAGGCACTGCTTCGCATTTCCAATATGGCCGCTCAAAAAGATGACGAGGTTAACTGCAATGTCGTCGCGAGAAAATCTCTCCGCAAAATTAACTTCATATATGTTTTAAATGTCCCCGAACTGGTGTAACCTGTCTAATATGTTGTTTGGTGTATTCTGGAATAGTGTTTAGTGATCACTGGTGTTAATTATGTTATATGTTTTTGGTGTTCACTTCTCTTTTTCGCTACGCAAAAAACGGTTATACTGTTGAAGATTGAATTATCACAAATATGTCGTTTTACTGTTTTTATGCACTGGTATTATGTAGTATTGGTGTTGTTTTCACTGTTGTGGTCAAAGTTTTCTGTGGTTTTAATTGGAAAAGTGTTTAATTTACGTAACTCTCGTTTCACTGAATTTATTAGGTAACCTTAGTACTCCATTTTTCTCGGTTTCAAGGAACGCAATCTTACTTAAACTGTTCAGCTTGATCATTAACAAAGAACTAACTAACTTCCTTCACGTTAGTCAAAATCTGGCCCAGTTAATATTTGAAAAGTATTGTTAAAATAATTTCGACTTCCCATATACATGATACAAAAATACATTATATATGGAATTAATTTAGTTTATTATTCACTTTCATGAATTATTAACCTTATCATTGGTTTAACCGTCTCATTCCATTTAAATTGATATATTATAGTCCATATCTGTTGACATTTTTGTGGAAATTACCAAATTTCTTTCTTTTTGGAAATCTAGGCTCAAAAAATTGTTTCCGCCTTCATATAATTTTTCTGCCATTTTAATTGTTATTAATACCATTATAATAAATTTCGAATAGTCATAATTCCCTTTTTTTCCTTAATTACAAATAAATTGAACATTTGAACTGGTTTTTAATGATAATCTCTGAATTTAACACTCATCTTTTAAAATAATTAATTTATACATTTCAAAAATTTACAATAATTTAAGGTATATTTCCATATTATCATTTTAACTCATAGGTTCATTCACAGTAGTTGTTAACTGATTTACCTTACCTAAATCTTGCCAGTTTACAGGATTTATAAGTGAATTAACTGGTTTATAGTGAGTTTCTGTGAATTCATTATTTGGCCTAGAGTTTAGAATTTTACATGTCTGTTTTTTTCTAATAATTTAATCCTACTCCTCCTCTGACTTTAAACAGTTATTATGATATAAAAAT
This sequence comes from Magicicada septendecula, assembly GCA_034769895.1. Classification (NCBI taxonomy): domain Eukaryota; kingdom Metazoa; phylum Arthropoda; class Insecta; order Hemiptera; family Cicadidae; genus Magicicada; species Magicicada septendecula. The sequence goes on from CM068368.1 coordinate 141,970,361, forward strand.
AAAATGGTTTATAAACTGATTGTGATGTGTAGCATCTAATCCATACTACTGTTACATAAAAATAATAATGAACATTACTCAGCATTCTAAAAAATTGAACATATTGCTGACATTGTTTAAAAACATACATTTAACTCTTTTTTTAATTAACACAGCATACCTACTGAAACATTTTAAATGGTATGTATGCTGTTATTTAACAACTATAATAAATTCTAAACACATATAAATCTTATTGACTAAGAACTCCTTCACACATATGGAGTTCATGGCTGTGAAAAAATAGCCATTTTAAACATTTTTAAACCTATGAATACTTAAATTAATTCCAGTCCTTTCTGGTCGAAACCATTATTATTTATTATCCCCTTATTGAGTAAACATGTCCACCCATACTTTAGTTATGGTCATTTCTACAAATGTCTTGTAATAACAAAGTGACATTAAAATAATAAAATAATGGAAACATCTTTCATTTTATTATTTTATGATTTGTGAATTATTAAATATAAAAGTTGTTTTATAATATATAGATAAGTCATAGTACCACTACAACTTTAAGTTTATTGTATTTCCAAAAACACTCACACTAGTTCACTTTCACTGGTGGTTCTGATATACTGAGTCTTATTATCTCAGACCAGAGCTTTAGTCATCATGGACTGTTAAGACTTGTTTATTTTTTTTATCACACAATAACTTTATTTGGTGCACCTCTTATCATACTATACAACACTTTTGGTTTATTAATAATTATAATTTTATAGGGTTTTGGGATGCTATACTTTCATTAATTGTCTCTATGGGTTTGGGGTTTATGGCAGTTAATAATAGTTTTATAATGGTGTTTCTTCCATACTATTTCTTCCTTTCTTCTTGTCTTCTTTCTTGTCTTCACTCTTGTCTTTCTTCTTGTCTTCATCCTTGTCTTTCTTCTTGTCTTCATTCTTGTCTTTCTTCTTGTCTTCATTCTTGTCTTTCTTCTTGTCTTCACTCTTGGGTAAACCAAGGTACTTCGTGTCATCTTGACTGATGTTTGGTTTGGAGTATCTAATTTATTTTCTGATACTGACTTTGCTCTTCTTTAAAGGTTTCAGGGTATTGCTTACTTCCTGATAATAAACTCTACTCTTCCTTCTTCTTGTGTTTGGAGTATTTTGTTGTTTCACCACTCCTAAACTGATTCTTTCTTCTTGATTTTGTGGTATCTAGTTTGTTTACTGCTCCTAACTTCCTGGGTAAATTCCTGATTTTATAATATGAGTTACTCTTAATTATTTCTTTAATTTTTTATAGTGGTTTTTATATAATGTAATGATGGTCTTTAATTTATTGTGGTTTTTTCCTTTGAATTCATTAAATTTCATTCGATATTATATTAGTATATGTAATGTAATTATTGTTTATTATCTTAATTGAATTAATAAGTAGTGGATTTTCTGTCACGCTACAGAATGCCCTTCTCCAGAAGTGATTTTTTCAGACTATACTTACTTTGTCTGAAACAATTGCTTATGATAATTATTCTAGGTTTGTTATTATTCTTGATTTCCTTCTATTTTAAAAATTTTTCTTATTTATATTTGAGCTTATATTCTTCTCATTCTCACTTGATCTTCCTTGATAGTAATAGTCATCTGAGTTTCATATTTATTATTTTATTTTCATATTTCTTCTTCGTATTTTCTCCTTGGGATATTTCCTCCCTATCGTTCCCTACTTTGTGAGCTGGTTCAGTTCAGAGAGGCACTGTACGCTACTTCCTCTGCTGTCCAATACTTCACACATATTTGAGTACAGAGGCAAATCATCTCTGCTCAAAAAACATATTAATACTGCTGGAATTATCTACAGAGAGATTAAAAAATTATTTAGAATAGTACACATTTGTTACCATTTAAAAAATATCTTTGGGATACTTCACTTATTACTTATTATATTGCTCAGAGATTTTAATATTCCTATCTCAGTTGTTCTTCTGACTCTTTAACCTGATGGTTCATCCATTTGATATTATGGTAGGAAGCTCTTCTATTAGTACATTTTTCAACCTTTCTTATCATATAAAGTTTTTGGTTACTAAAGCTTTATTACTTTCTGGTTTTTTATTACAATCTGCATTGGTTTATAGTTGCATATTTTTATGACATTTTTGGTTTGTTACTCTGTTTTTATTAGTTCCACTTGTTCTATGTTCTAGAACTTTCTTATAACTGTCGTTATTACAATTGACGTTTAATTCATAATCATTTCATATTAATTCGTTTAATTACATCATATTTTGATATTATTCTCACATTACTCCTGTCATGGTTATTGTTCTTTCGAATGAATGTCTTAATTAATTTGATAATGAGGTCATAATTTCTCCTCATACCACTTCAAAGTTTTATTACCTCATAATTCCATACAAATTTCTGTATTTTATTATATTTAATTACTCAAATCGTATCACATATTTTTATTCCCTTTGGTATCATTTTATGGAAAGTTTTTTACACTTTATATTGAAATTAGACACGATCATACTTCTCCAGAATTACTTGTTTTAATTCTCAATTCTCTTTTTCTGTTATTTATCTCATAATGATCCTTTATAAACATGGTAAATATATTTTATGATTACCATAAATATGGTATTAATTCTCTTCTGTTTATTTCACCAAAGTGTTTTATAAATAATTGGCTGGTAAGTTGTGCTTACACTTTATTTTTAATTTTTGAAGAGTAAGTCAAAATTCATTCTTCTTATATTTCTATAAAGTTTTCACCAATAATTGGCTTGTAAGGTTTGCTCACAATATTTTTAAATTTATACGGTTTATATCTAAATTCTTCTCTTATATTTCCACAAAATTTTCACAAATAATTGTCTTGTAAGGTGTGCTTACAATGTTTTTAGAATTTAGGCGGTTTCATTCTAAATTCTGTTTTATATTATTGCCAAATAGTTTTTCAAATAATTGTATGTAAGGTGGTCTTACTTTGTTTTTGGAATTTAGACGGTTAAGTCAAAATTCTCTTTTATATTGTTCCATAAAGTTTTTCAAATCCTTGGTTAGTAATGGTCCTTACTTTATTTTTAGAATTTAGATGATTTATTCAAAATATTTCTTCATGGATGCCTGGTTATAGACACCCTTAATTTTATTGGAACTCATCTCCTTAATTTCGTACGTGTTGTTATTATTGTTTTTGGAGATTATATAGGGTCCAGTGTACAAAAGCAATAATTTTTTAGTTATCCCTTCTAAAGAACTGGGTAACTCCCTATTCTTCAACAAAACCTTCTCCCCAATGGTATAAGTAATAATCTTACCCATACTTTTATTGTATTTAATCCGCCGTTTCTCCTGTTCTTCGGCCACCTTATTATAAAATTTAACTTTATTAAAGATATATTTATTCTCTCTTGGGAACTCCAATATTTCCTCGATCTCCCTTGGGGGTTGTCTTTCATACATGGCGGAGTATGGGGTAATTCCTATGGCTGGGTGGTATGCCAGATTGAGGAATTCTTCTGTGGCCTCCAGATATTCTTGCCACCTCCTCTGTTGATCGTGGCAATACGTCCGTAATAGGCGCCCCACCTCTCGCAATACTCTTTCGGCCGGGTTACCGTTCGGGTGGTATACCGATGTTTTATAGGTATGAACCCCCATCGACAGTAGTATATCCCGCCATTTTCTCCCCTTGAATTGTGTTCCGTGATCGGTGATGATCGAAACTGGTTTTCCGACGTTTGGGAAGTACTGGTTGGTCAAGATGTCGAGAATTTTATTTGTAGTCGCCCGATTCGCTGGGTATAGCTTGATGAACTTTGTAAAATGGTCCATCATGATGACTAAATATTTGTATCTGTGACGGCCCCCACTGCGGGGAAATGGCCCACAGATGTCCAGGAATACTTTCTCTAGTTTCGATTGAGAGGTTATCGGAATCATTTGCCCTTCTTTTTTCTCGTTGTTGGTCTTCACGAGTTGGCAAATGCGGCAATTCTTTATGTACTTTCGTACCTTCCGATTAATATCTTTTATGTGGCAGCTCTCTTCCAAGGCCTTTACCACCTTTAAGGTGCCCATATGCCCATATCGAACATGATAATTATACACTATCTCCTTTTCGATATGGGTTGGAATAACAACCTTCCATCCTTCCTTATATAAAGATGGTCGTAAAAACAGGATTCCGTTATGTACTTTATAATATCGGGCGATAGTTTCGTCCCCTGCTTCCAATCTTGTTATAATAGAGATTAACTTCGGGTCAGCTTGTTGGTGTGTGCTCAGGTGTTCCAAAATTTATTGTAGACCGGCGCTGTTGCTTAGAATATGGTATACTTTAAGTATACACTCCTTTTCCCCTTCGAACGTCTGTTTATCAATGTCTACCCTAGACAACACGTCCGCGACGACATTCTTCTTTCCGGGGATGTACTCCCACTTAAGGTCATACTATTGCGGCAATAGTATCCACCGTGTCAACCTTCCGTGGCTTAACTTACATCTCTTTAGGAACGATATAGACTTATGGTCTGTCCGGACGGTAACGGAGTAACCAAGGATGTAAGTGCGGAATTTTCCACACGCGAACACTACACTTAACAATTCCTTTTCCGTAACGTGGTAGTTCTTCTCACACTGATTCAATGCTCTACTGGCAAAGCAGATTACGAGATGTTCGCCCTCCTCATCCTCCTGATACAGTGTAGTGCCGAGGCTGATGTCACTGGCATCGCAATTAAGAAAGAACGGTTTGCTGAAATCCGGATGGCGAAGTATAATAGGTTCAAGGAATTTTTGTTTAATTAATGATAATATATTGTTTTGTTCTGTACCCCATATCCATTTATTTTTGGATGACAGTTGCGGCTGAAATCTGGCGGTCAGTTCAGAGTACTTTTCCTGGAACTTGCGGTAGTAATTACAGAGTCCCAGGAATGACTGTAATTGCCTTCGATTCTTAGGTGTAGGAAAGTTTTGAATCGCTTCGACGACTTTTTCAGCTTCGACTACAATATATATATATATATATATATATATATATATATATATATATATAAGTTAATATGCAATGATAGCAATTGTTTCTATATTGGACAGACGAGGAGAGGTTTTCTCAAACGTTTTTTTGGAACATATACCCAAGAAAATAAGAAATGATAACAGCATCAAATCTAATTACGCCCGACACCTGACCTCATACAATCATAATTACACAGACTTTAATACCAAATTTAATACCGTTGCATGTATGTAACATGTATGAGACGGGGCATCTCATAAATGTCTTGGAGGAGTTTAAATCTATGTTGCATACGCAAACCTAAGCACTTGCGATTTCGTATTAAATGATCAACTGAACTTTGGATCCAACCGCTTGTACGATACCGCCTTGTGCCTGCTCGCTAAGACTACGATAAAGTAACAACCGTTCAGTAGCAGATTGAACTTGAACGGGTGCGCACCCAACATCGCGTTCAGTTCTTATGCAGATTTACATTTTATTAATTAACGATTTCGTAAGAGTGAGATAGTTTTATTTTACTATCTGAAGATGGAGCATAGTCTCCGAAACGCGTAATAGAAGATTTTTATAAGAAGCACACGGCGGATTATTGAAAGGTAAATTAATTTATTAAAGCTGTTTTATTGGTATAATTTTATTTGTAAAAATTATCAGCTTTTTAAACAAGAATTGTTCTGTTTGGAACTCTTCTTGAACACGAACATTTACTATTTGTAGAAAAAACATAGAACGGGTTACCGAAAAACCGATCAGATTACGAGAATTCAGTCGAGGATGATCATTTGAAACGTATCGTTCAGTCCCTCTAGAGAATCGACAACGTGTAAGGGCTGCGTGGTTAATGACGATCGGTCTGTTAGCTAATTGCGACTAACAAAAGTGAATTTTCTAGAGTTACTGCAAGTAATAATATAAATGCTATTCCGCGATAGTTCAAGACATCCGATTAGAGTATATAGCCGCTATACGGCTATCGAATAAAAAAAGTGTAGGCATAATACACTAATTTAGCAGTAACATCTGTGAAAGTATATAATCGTGCTCGTGAGAAATATCTACATTTCTACACGACCGAAAGCGACCACCCAGGATCAACCTGTCATCTGAGGCATCTGCAGTCGACAGTAAACGGATGTGAACCTATATTATTTATGTACAATAAAAAAAAAAGAAAATTATTTAAGAGGAAGACTCTATTACATCAGTAAAGACTTTATAGTAAATAAAACAAAACAAATGTATAAATATTAGTTTAATGTTGTGTTAAAAAGTCCAACAGAGACAGATATATTACATTTGTTACAAACTGTATTAAAAGCTCAGTGGTTTGGTATAAACGAATAGCATAATTAATAAATCCTTTTCATTCCAGTGCAGTATAAGAGATATATACTCTCGTACTGATTCTATGCTACATCTACACATCGCAATACCAGCCGTATACAGAAAAACTAATTACATCAAGTAAATAGTGTAAATATACAAATTTGAATAATTAATATTATTTTTAAAAATTATTAAATAAAACTGATGCACGATATCTACCTTTTTTAAACGGAAATTAATGTTACATTTATGAAACCATTAGAAGTAAACTTTTGCTATTTTTTGTAATAAGTAGAATAGTACTTTCACATATGATTTTAAAGGTTTAAAATAATGATTATAAAATTCCAGAGTTTATGTCAGGCACCGAAATATTTTAATAGTTGATTTTTAATGTGCTTTTATGTTTGTTGTCTGTATGTTCTTCCTGTGATGTAGAACAAATGTAATATATATTCAGCTTCTTCAAAAACAAAATATTTTTTATTTATGATTTTTAATATTCAATTATTTAAAGTGAGTGTTATTAATTTAATATTTTTTTATATTTATTTACTAGCTTTTACCCGCGGCTTCCCACGAGAATATTGGTCTTTTAATAAGTATTTTAACATCATTTTTATTGTCTATGTCTATTTGGCGTTCTGTCAGCTCGTAAAACAATTTTGTACTCATTAGTCAAATTCTCTCCAAAGCTGTTTTCAACACGTGTACTACTTTAACTTGTACTAAATTATTATGTTGATGAAACAGCCTTTGGAGATTTAAAAGTACCCGTTTATAAAGCCTTTGGAGATATTTTTAAAGTACCTGTTAAATCAAAAACGCTAAATTCTTTATTTTAAGTGTTACTGTGTTAGAAGCATTGTATAACACATTAAACGTTATGTTTTCCTCAACCATGGCTTTTATTTATTTCAACAGTAAACTAAAAACCAAAAACCGTTGTCACCTAACCTCACAAATGAAAACAACACGTATTTTCGCTTTGCATTAAGTAATAGGACAATTTACAATTAGCATACTTTCCATATCATAATATACCGATACAATCGCATATTATATAAAACATAGAAAATCTACTGCAAGAATGGATAAATGTACAGTTCCGATGCCGCTAAGTAGCTTTTGTTTATTTATTTGTTACTATGGTAATTAATTCTGGTCTCCATGGTAATGTTGACATCTTTATAGGCGTCAACGAAAAGTCATAACTAAAAGGGCCTAAATCGTGCGAACGGGGCAAAATATCAAATTCCATGTAAGATAGTATTTTGCGACTTGTGTCAAAGGTTACCTGTGCAAATATTTTTGGGAATCGGTGTAACGGTTGTAACGACACCAAAATTCTAAAAGAAATAAGCGCATCTATTTAAATCAAGCATAAATAATATATATAGTAATATAATAATAATAATGGAGCACAATATTAATGACAAAAGCCTAAGAGAAATTTAATAAACTAATTAGAAAATGAACTTGCTGAAGAAGAGTTGCAGTATAAAAACAGATAGAATAATAAGGATAATTAAAACTACTATATTACAAGAGGTATTGAATAACAAAGATGAATGACATTAAGGCTAATAAATCATTGAACTCTGAAGTGAAGTTATATAAAAGAGAAAGAAATTTACTTAAGGAATATACCAACAGTAATATTGAATATAATAAATAAATGGAGTTATTGGGAGGCAAGGTAGAATAAGAAAAAATATTCAGAAGATAAAAGATTCCAAGGATGTTTATAATGATAAGATTTTTAATTATTTTTATTTATAGAGTGTAGAAAGCTAATGCATCACTCTAGAATTATTTTATGGACAGCAGCCAAAGTGCACTGTACCAGGTATGTGAATGTTCGGATGAGCAATTGGACGTAAAAGGCCACTCAACGCCGATATTCATTCATAATACCATATTTTAATATAGGGGGAATCATTTAACAAAAGTATGGAATCAATGTGAATAAAAGAATGTAATATATAAATAGAATATACAATGAACCAAGAGAAAACGCAAGAATTACAATTCGTTAAACCACCCATATAAATAAACAAACTCCAGAGATAAAGAAGAAAATAAATGGTATTGACAAGAAAAGTAGGTTTCAATTTGCCTATAATAATGAAGAATTTGTTTAATAAATGTCAATCTTATCACCAAGCAATATTAATACCATAATATCATACACTTCAACTGTTGAAGACATCAGCAAGCAATAACAACAAATTATCTAAACAAATCGAAATCAAAATAATTTGAAAAAAGAAACAATAATAAAAAAAGTGTGAACCTATTTACAAACCAAAAGTCCTACAACAGACATTACTATGACAGATTACTATACTATATAGACAGTACCCAGTTAGATTTGGAGTAGTCCATAAACAAATAAATAATGATCATAAATTTAATGAATAATGAATGAATCAAATAGAAAGTCATATAAAGTACAATACAAATTTAGAAGCAAATGTAAAATGTAATTAAGATGTGCTACAAATGTAATATAAAACAAGTGTAATTAATTGGTAAGAGGATGTGAGATACAGTGGTATTCAATTAAGAAGAACTGTGAGTGGATAGTAATTATAAACTATTATTTAATGAAATGAATTACTAATCCATAGTAGCAGATGATACTGACATTAACATTTAGTTTTTTCTTTACTAGTGTTTGAGTTATATAAGTTTAAGAGATATTAATCACACAGACAATGGTTTTAAAGTGTGCATTCAGTTAAGCCCTGAAGGGAATTATAGTAATTAAAATATAATGGTTAATTAATAGTTTGTTTATATTAAAAAAAATTAATTAATATAAAACAAGTGTAAGCAGGATCGATTATGAGTCTTCCAATATAAAAATATAATCAGTCAACATAGGCCTAGATGATTATGTTCAGTAAATAATAAATTATTCAAAAATATTTGTCAAATTACAAATAACTATAATATTTGGTATTAAAATTGTTCATAGTTTTGTCAGATAAAATAACATGTAAATTGTATTAAGTATTATGATGTAATAACTAAAAAGCAACTTGTATGTAGAAGGTAAAATAATGTATTATATAAAAATAATATACTATGACAACTATATCTCAATTAGAACAGATATGACCAGAGTATTTATGTGTATCCAGGAACCAAAAGGGAGAAAAAGAATGTTGTTGATTATTATTAAAAAATAATAAGCCAAGAAGGAGAGTTGAGTGTAATTTTTGAAAACAAGCTAAATATTTATACAAGGAACATATGAATATTATTAAAAAATAATATAATAGAAAGTAAAAAAAAAACCTTCTATCAAACTATAACAGAATATAAAATTGGAGCATATGAAGAAATATCATAAACAAATCACCTTTAAAACATTACTGTTCCAACAACCAAAAAGAACAACCACACTTGGATTAAATTAATAACAAGACACTGGACTTCAATCACAATATTCCACCATAAGGCTTCGGACAACGAAAAGGAGAAAATAAACATTTATTGAACACCAAAAGAAGTGGATTCCGTCATTTGGACAACATAAACAAACTGATATTGGGAATTTTTCATCACTGAGACCAGGAGGCTGTGTGAAACCAAACTGAACTAATACCATTGTGTAACGTATATATATATTATTATAATTAATCCTCAATTTATATTATTCATTATTATTGTTTGTAATGTAATGTACTTTCTATACTTGTTTTTCCTTTATAATTACTGAACCTTTATATCAGCCAAAAGAACCTAAAAATAATATAAACAAAGAGAAGAGAATCGACCCTGAGATTTATAAATTACAGTATATTAAAGTTACATTGAATAGACTATAGAAATTTTTTTGAATAAAAATACAATATTATTATTATTACCAGATACTATTCCATGTCTTTTTATTTACATAGAATTAACAAGGGTTACTAATGGATGTACACAAAGAGATGGATAAATTAATTTAAAACCCGTCTTGTGGTAATTTGACACATCCAAGGTGAGTCATAATGAACCTGTAATTCCTGAAGGGTAAAAAATTGGCGAACCCAGCAGTGGGGTTTTTAGAAGAGATTGATAAGGAAGTAATCACGTGTAGTTACACGGTGTAGATTTTTATATTCAGTACCCTCAAATCCTCAGACTTTGAGTTTTATGGATTTCATGGCACGAAAATCTTATTCCTCTCACTAACAAAAGATTTAATGTGCGGTAACACTAAACCTATTTTGAAATACTACGACCTGGCCCCTGTTTTGTACACTACAGTTGCGTTCAATATTGCCACAGAAATGTTTTTATAGAATTGTAATGTTGCAATATATGTGTGTGTGTTTTTTCTCTTACTTGTAAAAGCAAATGTTCCTGTTCATTTACAGCAAAACGTCAAGGTAAAATTGCATGCATTGCTGTGATATTCTGGTTGTCAATGACAGTCCTAACCAATCTTTTTCTTAAAGATATAAGCTAACCATTAGAAATAAAGTTTCTCTTATATTCGGTAACGAAATATTTTTAGCGAGCTGGCTCGGGCTGTTACAAACAAGTTGTTTTTTGTTTACAAAACTGTACCGTTCTTTTAACAACAAAAACCAATATCCTGGGAACAGCCTATAGTCACGTAAGGCTATAGGGTTTATCTCGGTGTTTGTGTGTGTGTATGAGGGATAGAATGGGAGCGTGCTGCGTTTTATGACCCACCGTAAACAACATATTTTCAGCTATTCTGCGGTTAGCTAAGGGCATATTTACTTTATTTTTTTACGTACAGGAGTTGGACATTTACGAGAGTACATTACGTATTTGTAGGAACTGCAAGGTTTGTAACGAGTGGAACAAACACAGAGTCAATCGAAGAAACAATGACCAGAATTTACCCAGTGCCCACCGCAAAAGTTTTCTTTTATCCAAAAATCCCTAAATCACAGAAATACTATTCAGATATTATAGTATTAGTATACTTTCAGAAGTATGAAAGCTAATTTTTTTGCTAACAAATTGGAAATAAACACAACGCTGGATTTCAAACTAGAGTAAAATACCAGTTCCGAATTTTCGAATATATTCTTTGTTTTGGTGGTATACGTTGATATGTAATGTTATGTATAGAACTGAATACTACGGCTATTTGATTATAATTGTATAGCCTTCAACGTAGTAATAATAATATTACTTTTTTATCATCGAACGTGGCTGTTATATTAACCATGCAGTTTCCAAGGAAAACAGCACTATAAGGCAACAACTTATAGTAAGGCTATGAAATAACAAAGTTTAAACAAATCATGTGCTATGTGATTTTAAAACATTCGTTCTTATAATATTTATGGACATTAACTGCTGAGCTAACAAAACCATTTTTGATGATTTGACACGCGTGAAATGTTTTGAACTGAAACAGAGAGATAGGAAGAATAAACAGACAGACAAAAGAGAAACAGAGAGAGAGTGTGAGGGAGAGAGGGAGAGGAGAGAGAGAGAGAGAGAGAGAGAGAGACAGAGACAGATAGAAAGACAGACAGAGACAGAAACAAAGATTCAGAGAGAGGCAGAGAGCGAGGAAGAGAGAAAGAGAGAAAGACAAAGAGAGAAACATAGATACATAAATGAAGACTGGTCGAGACAGAGAGTGATAGAAACTGAGGTGTAATAGTGTATTTGGCCTACCTCTCACCTATTCAAACATATGGATACGGGAGCCGCTGACACAAATGACAGTAATGTATTACATTTTACCTAAATGGAAAGGTATTCTGACTTTAACGCTATTTCTGTAACTTCAAGCTACTTAATTTGTATTTTACTTTTATGTTGATTATATACATAAAACATCTATCTATTTGTATATAACATATAAGTACTTGTCTTCTTTACATACGTCTATACAAGTGTCCATATGCAGAATATGTTTCGCAGTTGTATATAAAAATTAATACAGTTTAACAAAGAATATTTATTTCCATTACAGGATAATAAATTTCAGTTTGTATCCAGTTTTCATGAACATGCGTGTGTATGATTAAAACAGCGTAATAATTGGCTTCTTCATATACCATTATGACCAATATTTTTAACACTTAAAAATATTACGTACATTTTAGGTGTAGATAAACAGATAAGTTACACTATGATTGAATGATAATATTAAACACATCGATAAGGCTAGAAATTTTCCATACCATAACAGTTTTAACTGTTACACAATAGGATATTTTACGGATTTCCCAACTTTACAATATATCTCTATCGTTTTATGACACTATGGTAGAAGTACACTTACCATAAACCAAATGTAGACAAAATAAAACACTATATAGTAAAACTTGTAAATAATTAAACTGTTATTCACTTTTAATTTTGTAATATATGAAAAAAAGGATACTTGTGTACAAAATATGTCCTTTTCTCTTAACAACTTTTATTAAGTCTCATGTAGACGGGTGTCTGTAGTTCAAGATAGGTTTAATAATTTTAGCAACAACTACTGTATATTTATTGTTTGCAAGTAGGGATCAGAAACTCGTGTCTGCAATTCTTAATAATTTGTAATAACATTTTTCTTTTTAACTGTCCAATTTTGTTTGAATGAAGGCATGTGAAGCTTAAAAAGGGTGCAAGCAAAAATTTGTTACATTTCTTATTGTTCTGAATGCAGTCACGCAGACTAGTGAATGGTGCCAGTACGAGATTACAACTATGAGATCACAACTTTATAAGTAATAACAGGGCGATAGTACCAGTTACAGAAAGTAATTTGCTCCTAATTGCAACGTATACTCTGTACTACAACTGTGAGGACGTGTGTGAGATGATCTACAATTGCACATAAGAGTAGATGCAGTAATAGTGGTCATTACATATATTTCTAATGATACTTACTGGTAATGATTTCTTTCTTTCTGGCATGGATTTCTGTAATATTCATAAATTTTGGTAATACACAAATTTGTTTTTTAAATGCTTTAACGTATATGGCAGATTTCCTACAGTATATTAGAGATTTTGCTTCTACTAGGTACATAAATTAATACATACCGGTTAATTATATTCCGCAGTTAATTAATGTATTAACTGGTTTGTTGGTTTGCAACTGTGATAGAGAATTTATTAACCAAAATCGTAAACAAAGAAGTAAATCGTAAATATCTCGTAAATATTACAAGAAGAAGTGATAATATTAGAAACATATTTGATAATAATGAATTTTGTTGGGTTAATTTTTATTTTAAATCATTTTGAATATTTTGGTTTCGACACATTCAGTACGAATATTGTAACGTACCGCTTTGATGTGAGGCATACACCACTTATGAGTGTTTAGCAATTACGGGTTTCGTTAATTCAGCCCCACGTTGGAGTCGTCAATTCTGTAACGTCTAACTTTTTTGAGGTGTTGTATAGTTAAATCCTGCCCCACGTTGTACGCGTCAATTCTGTAACGTACCGCTTATGTGAGGTACTAGCGAAACGTACACCTTTAGTCAAGCCCCAAATGTTGGGTTCGCCAATTCTGTAACGTACCACTTTTTTCGTGAGGTGTAGTAGAGTTATATTGTATGCCTCATGCAGTATGCGTCACTTTTGAATTATACTAACTGACGTTTTAAACGGTATAAATAAAGGATTTTGTTTATCTTGTTTTACTCAATCTAAAAGAAATCGAGAGTGTGTGATTTGGGGTCAAGGAGGTAATTTGTTCAGCCTTATGCAGAAGAGAGAGTAAGTATCATTATTGCCCCTCTGTTGTGACGATTCCTTCTGTATGTTGTGCTGAAATTTCCATTAACTACCCACTACAATAAATTATAACACGTTATAATTCAATATTAATTTTCAATAATATTGCTTTATTGATTATTAACTTTTGTCTCCAGCCACCAAAGTATAGGTATCACAATTAATCTTTTTAAAAAGAAAACATCATCTCGCCTTTACCGAGTAAACATAGATCTGTCTAAAGAACAAAACATATATGTTGTTATTTAACCAATATTACGCTATAATAAAATACATCAGTTATTACATAATTCTTATTAATTCCCCAGGGTTCAGGGTGAATTCTTTGTGTTATGAGAGTGTCAGAAATGGCTAATTGCTACGCTTTACAAATATAAAAAATTATTAAATAATTTTGTTTATTTTTCAAATGTTACATAGTTTCCGGAATTGCCGTAAGAGAGCAGCATGTATTTGTTTACTTTTGAAAGAACCATATGATAAAATGAATATTTTTTCGTTCTATTTCACTATTAAAAAACGAGTTTTCTTCTGTATTTATTACGAAAAATGTTTATATTACCTCGCTCCGTGTTGTCCTTACTGGATTGAAGTTTTATTCTGTGATGAGGTACGTCTTGCGTTATTATTTCCTTTTCATTTTTGAGTATTTTTCTGATTGTCTATTAGAAGTAGGCCGAACTATATTGGATCCTCAGAATGGTTTCATCCACCGGTTTTTAATGTATAACACCTTTTAATTTGGATTCCAATTTGTTAGTATTCACTTTGTTTATTACTCTTGCGTGAATTTCGCCTTCTCCAACGTCCAAAAAAGGTTATTTTTTATAATTTTTGTCGCATCGATTCTTCAACAACTCTGGTTTTATTTCAAAATTTTTTATATCTTATTAACAATACTTGTTATTTTTCATCACTCTTAGTAACACATAGTATTTTTATTATGTAGGCAGTTTGTGATTATTATAAATTTATATTTTTATTTATGGAAAAATAATTCCCTTCCATTCCGGTTTCTTTACTAATTTAATTCACATAATCTGTTTTGGTTAATTTTTTTATGACCTTGTATATAAATATTTTATCATTTTATTATCATTAAATAAATTTATATATTATTTATTTAGTATCGAATAGTGTTCATACCCGGTACTACTTCCTGTTGTCCTTTCCTTCCTAGGATTATTTTAATTTTATATTATCTTTTATAGTTAAAATTTTTATGTCTTTTAAAATTAAACCCTGGGTTTTCTTACAATCTAACATAATTATTTGAAACAATATAATATTAACTTGGGTATAACAAATTGTGGTTCATACAATATAAATTACAATAAATAAATAAAATTACAAAAATCAATTAGTATTATTACATACTACTTCCATAGTTTTATCCTATCCAAAACATACAGCACAGTTTAGTAATACATTAATTTCACTTTGGTTTTTCACCTCAATGGGTACACTAGAACTCACTTCGCACTATATACCACTCGAATTGTTTATTATGTGGAGTGATATAATTAAATTTTGAGCGAGCTTTAGTTCTACCCATTTCTGACTTTTATTCTCATGATTTACTTTATTGGGACCGGGTTGTGTACCGTTACATAAAGCCCCCCCACTAGAACAAATTTATTTTAGTTCAACTCGTTGATATAAATAAATTGTTGATTTGTTCAAGTCTCCTAATGGTCTTGACTTTGTTTTCATAATAATGTTTCATTGCTGACTGATTATAAACTCTGGTAATTCAGACTTGTGGTAATTGTCGTTTTCTTACTTAACTCTCTCTCTCTTGGAGGCAAATTCATCAATTATTTCTCGGGGTTAGTGGTACTTCCACATTTTATTTGATAAGGACTGGTCACATTAATCATATTAAAATTGTTTCAACACTCATTACTATTTACTTTTATATACTCGCTTTATCAATTAAGCTTCGGTCTGCTATCTTCCTTCTATTTTCTTCATTTGTACTTCTGGAATCTAATATCAATCTATACAGCTATTTTATAATTATTATCCCTTAAATATTCAATTTCCCTAACATTTTTCCCTATCTTGTGCGGTGGTTCCAGTCGGGTGGCCACTCTGGGTCCATACACCGCTGTCCATCCTTACACCTTCTGAGACCAGGGGAACATCATCCCTGCTCATAAAAATTATTGCCGGAACATTTCTACGGTCAATACATAAAAAATAAAAAAAATAATAAGTAGTAGTCAATTAGCGACTAGTACCAAACACTTTTGGGATTCTTCATACTGTAGCTGTTTGTATTTATTTATATATTTCTTCTTCTCCTTGATTCCTTCTTTTTTATCATTAATTAATAGCATATAACATCATTGATAGGCCTTATGTTAAAATTCTTTTGACTTTACTTCTTGTGACATATTTCTCCGTATCATTTCTTCTTATATAATCTTCAATTCCGAGAAATTCTAATTTTTGTATTAATTATCATCCTCCTTCAGTTTCATTGGAGTCATTAAATTCATCTTTATTCTTCTTATCTGAGCACATTACCATTCAACATATAATCCTTTTTCTGTTTGTTACCATTAAAATATTACTTTTCCTATTATTTCAGTTTAAATCAGTTATTTATAATTAAATTATATAATCTGTTCTTACATTTTCTTAGTGGTTTGTCTTTTTATTTTAAATTATATGGTTTCGAAATATCTTAAGTAAGTTGTACTTACATACTTTTTATTAATTCTAATGGTTGCAAAATATCTTAAGTAAGTTGTACTTACACACTTTTTATTAACTCTAATGGTTGCAAAATATCTTAAGTAAGTTGTACTTACACACTTTTTGAATTTTGGGGTTTTTATACTCTTCACTTTAAATTATGTTGTTCGAAATAAGTTGAGTAAGTTGTCCTTACATATTTTTTGAATTTTGGGGTTTTCTATTTACACTGGGTTGCTTGGTCCTGTATTCATAAAATCCGTCCCTTTTTTCTGGTTTGTTTGGAGTCTGTTTAACCGTGGTCCATTATTTCAGGTACTCCATGTTCTCGGATTGCTGGGGTGTTCGTAATTAATTCTCTCCTTGATAATCTTCTTACCATCCCGCTCTCCCATTTTGCTGCTATAAAACTTTCACTTAAGTACCGGTCTTCCTTTATAATTCGTTCCTTTTTAACTAACCAGTATTGTACCTCCTCTAACATAACATAATTGCTTATATTTAATCTCATTTCATTCCCTTTTACCTCTGAATTTTTTGCCCAATATTTGCATGTTGTCTTCCATCTTGATAATCTGACTAACATCTTCTGATGCACTTCAATCATTGACACATTTAACTGGGATGTAAACTTAATTAACTCCCTTTGTTCGTTAATTGGAAGGTTGAGTACATTAATTAATCCACCTGTAATCATCTCCCATTCTTCCTTGGTATTTATTATTTTCTTTCTACTTGTTTTTATTATTTCCTTGGTCTTCTTTTCCACGGTTTGAATATCCTTTTTGTTGTGGCTATTTTTATTTTCAGATGGCATTACACCTTGGTATTCTGTAATTTCTATTTCCTTCCTACTCTCTTCTGTATCCGGACTTACTTTAATACCTTCTGAAGTGCTGTCCAATGTTTCATCCAAATTATTGGAACTATGGTCCATTTGTTTATTTGTCTCCTCTTGGTATGTATCTGCTTTTTGGATACGTGTATTAACATTTTCAAACTTCTCTCCGAAAGTTTCCCATATCTCCTTATTGAAATTCTCCATTTTACACTCAAATTGTTTTAAATTCTTATTATTCTCTTCAAATTTTGCATTCATCTCTTCTCTTTGCCCTTCAACCGCTTCCTTCAGTTCATGGTATCGTTCATTCATAGTTTGTTTTAAGTTTTCCTCCTGTTTCTTAAAATTCTCCTTATTTTCCTCATTGGTTTGTTTCAAGGCTTCCTCCTGTTTTCTAAAATTTTCATCTATTTTGTCAAATTTTTCTTCCTGTTTCTTAAATTTTTCGTCTATTTTATCATTGGTTTGTTTATTGTCTTCCTGGATCTTGTTATTCTCTTCCATTATAATTCTTAACATCTCCTGTATGCTTATATCTTCTTTTTGGTTGAATTTATCTGGTTGATCCCCTTGGGCATCCTCTTCAACTATTTCCTTGTCCGTATCCATAACTACTTCGGTTTCTTCTGTATCACTTGTCTGTTGGTCCATTTCACTGTCCGTTACTAACTCTATTTCTTGTTCCTGTCCACCTTCTTCAATCTCCTTTTCTTCTGCCCTCTTCTTCGATTTTCCTCGGGTATTAGGCATTTCTTGTTTTCTCATAACTGCCAACGATAATTAGATTTTTTGATATATCTTTTTTATTAAATATCGAAATTCTTTTCTAATTACCGCCCTTTTACGTTGAGCGCCAATTCTGTAACGTACCGCTTTGATGTGAGGCATACACCACTTATGAGTGTTTAGCAATTACGGGTTTCGTTAATTCAGCCCCACGTTGGAGTCGTCAATTCTGTAACGTCTAACTTTTTTGAGGTGTTGTATAGTTAAATCCTGCCCCACGTTGTACGCGTCAATTCTGTAACGTACCGCTTATGTGAGGTACTAGCGAAACGTACACCTTTAGTCAAGCCCCAAATGTTGGGTTCGCCAATTCTGTAACGTACCACTTTTTTCGTGAGGTGTAGTAGAGTTATATTGTATGCCTCATGCAGTATGCGTCACTTTTGAATTATACTAACTGACGTTTTAAACGGTATAAATAAAGGATTTTGTTTATCTTGTTTTACTCAATCTAAAAGAAATCGAGAGTGTGTGATTTGGGGTCAAGGAGGTAATTTGTTCAGCCTTATGCAGAAGAGAGAGTAAGTATCATTATTGCCCCTCTGTTGTGACGATTCCTTCTGTATGTTGTGCTGAAATTTCCATTAACTACCCACTACAATAAATTATAACACGTTATAATTCAATATTAATTTTCAATAATATTGCTTTATTGATTATTAACTTTTGTCTCCAGCCACCAAAGTATAGGTATCACAATTAATCTTTTTAAAAAGAAAACATCATCTCGCCTTTACCGAGTAAACATAGATCTGTCTAAAGAACAAAACATATATGTTGTTATTTAACCAATATTACGCTATAATAAAATACATCAGTTATTACATAATTCTTATTAATTCCCCAGGGTTCAGGGTGAATTCTTTGTGTTATGAGAGTGTCAGAAATGGCTAATTGCTACGCTTTACAAATATAAAAAATTATTAAATAATTTTGTTTATTTTTCAAATGTTACATAGTTTCCGGAATTGCCGTAAGAGAGCAGCATGTATTTGTTTACTTTTGAAAGAACCATATGATAAAATGAATATTTTTTCGTTCTATTTCACTATTAAAAAACGAGTTTTCTTCTGTATTTATTACGAAAAATGTTTATATTACCTCGCTCCGTGTTGTCCTTACTGGATTGAAGTTTTATTCTGTGATGAGGTACGTCTTGCGTTATTATTTCCTTTTCATTTTTGAGTATTTTTCTGATTGTCTATTAGAAGTAGGCCGAACTATATTGGATCCTCAGAATGGTTTCATCCACCGGTTTTTAATGTATAACACCTTTTAATTTGGATTCCAATTTGTTAGTATTCACTTTGTTTATTACTCTTGCGTGAATTTCGCCTTCTCCAACGTCCAAAAAAGGTTATTTTTTATAATTTTTGTCGCATCGATTCTTCAACAACTCTGGTTTTATTTCAAAATTTTTTATATCTTATTAACAATACTTGTTATTTTTCATCACTCTTAGTAACACATAGTATTTTTATTATGTAGGCAGTTTGTGATTATTATAAATTTATATTTTTATTTATGGAAAAATAATTCCCTTCCATTCCGGTTTCTTTACTAATTTAATTCACATAATCTGTTTTGGTTAATTTTTTTATGACCTTGTATATAAATATTTTATCATTTTATTATCATTAAATAAATTTATATATTATTTATTTAGTATCGAATAGTGTTCATACCCGGTACTACTTCCTGTTGTCCTTTCCTTCCTAGGATTATTTTAATTTTATATTATCTTTTATAGTTAAAATTTTTATGTCTTTTAAAATTAAACCCTGGGTTTTCTTACAATCTAACATAATTATTTGAAACAATATAATATTAACTTGGGTATAACAAATTGTGGTTCATACAATATAAATTACAATAAATAAATAAAATTACAAAAATCAATTAGTATTATTACATACTACTTCCATAGTTTTATCCTATCCAAAACATACAGCACAGTTTAGTAATACATTAATTTCACTTTGGTTTTTCACCTCAATGGGTACACTAGAACTCACTTCGCACTATATACCACTCGAATTGTTTATTATGTGGAGTGATATAATTAAATTTTGAGCGAGCTTTAGTTCTACCCATTTCTGACTTTTATTCTCATGATTTACTTTATTGGGACCGGGTTGTGTACCGTTACATAAAGCCCCCCCACTAGAACAAATTTATTTTAGTTCAACTCGTTGATATAAATAAATTGTTGATTTGTTCAAGTCTCCTAATGGTCTTGACTTTGTTTTCATAATAATGTTTCATTGCTGACTGATTATAAACTCTGGTAATTCAGACTTGTGGTAATTGTCGTTTTCTTACTTAACTCTCTCTCTCTTGGAGGCAAATTCATCAATTATTTCTCGGGGTTAGTGGTACTTCCACATTTTATTTGATAAGGACTGGTCACATTAATCATATTAAAATTGTTTCAACACTCATTACTATTTACTTTTATATACTCGCTTTATCAATTAAGCTTCGGTCTGCTATCTTCCTTCTATTTTCTTCATTTGTACTTCTGGAATCTAATATCAATCTATACAGCTATTTTATAATTATTATCCCTTAAATATTCAATTTCCCTAACATTTTTCCCTATCTTGTGCGGTGGTTCCAGTCGGGTGGCCACTCTGGGTCCATACACCGCTGTCCATCCTTACACCTTCTGAGACCAGGGGAACATCATCCCTGCTCATAAAAATTATTGCCGGAACATTTCTACGGTCAATACATAAAAAATAAAAAAAATAATAAGTAGTAGTCAATTAGCGACTAGTACCAAACACTTTTGGGATTCTTCATACTGTAGCTGTTTGTATTTATTTATATATTTCTTCTTCTCCTTGATTCCTTCTTTTTTATCATTAATTAATAGCATATAACATCATTGATAGGCCTTATGTTAAAATTCTTTTGACTTTACTTCTTGTGACATATTTCTCCGTATCATTTCTTCTTATATAATCTTCAATTCCGAGAAATTCTAATTTTTGTATTAATTATCATCCTCCTTCAGTTTCATTGGAGTCATTAAATTCATCTTTATTCTTCTTATCTGAGCACATTACCATTCAACATATAATCCTTTTTCTGTTTGTTACCATTAAAATATTACTTTTCCTATTATTTCAGTTTAAATCAGTTATTTATAATTAAATTATATAATCTGTTCTTACATTTTCTTAGTGGTTTGTCTTTTTATTTTAAATTATATGGTTTCGAAATATCTTAAGTAAGTTGTACTTACATACTTTTTATTAATTCTAATGGTTGCAAAATATCTTAAGTAAGTTGTACTTACACACTTTTTATTAACTCTAATGGTTGCAAAATATCTTAAGTAAGTTGTACTTACACACTTTTTGAATTTTGGGGTTTTTATACTCTTCACTTTAAATTATGTTGTTCGAAATAAGTTGAGTAAGTTGTCCTTACATATTTTTTGAATTTTGGGGTTTTCTATTTACACTGGGTTGCTTGGTCCTGTATTCATAAAATCCGTCCCTTTTTTCTGGTTTGTTTGGAGTCTGTTTAACCGTGGTCCATTATTTCAGGTACTCCATGTTCTCGGATTGCTGGGGTGTTCGTAATTAATTCTCTCCTTGATAATCTTCTTACCATCCGGCTCTCCCATTTTTCTGCTATAAAACTTTCACTTAAGTACCGGTCTTCCTTTATAATTCGTTCCTTTTTAACTAACCAGTATTGTACCTCCTCTAACATAACATAATTGCTTATATTTAATCTCATTTCATTCCCTTTTACCTCTGAATTTTTTGCCCAATATTTGCATGTTGTCTTCCATCTTGATAATCTGACTAATATCTTCTGATGCACTTCAATCATTGACACATTTAACTGGGATGTAAACTTAATTAACTCCCTTTGTTCGTTAATTGGAAGGTTGAGTACATTAATTAATCCACCTGTAATCATCTCCCATTCTTCCTTGGTATTTATTATTTTCTTTCTACTTGTTTTTATTATTTCCTTGGTCTTCTTTTCCACGGTTTGAATATCCTTTTTGTTGTGGCTATTTTTATTTTCAGATGGCATTACACCTTGGTATTCTGTAATTTCTATTTCCTTCCTACTCTCTTCTGTATCCGGACTTACTTTAATACCTTCTGAAGTGCTGTCCAATGTTTCATCCAAATTATTGGAACTATGGTCCATTTGTTTATTTGTCTCCTCTTGGTATGTATCTGCTTTTTGGATACGTGTATTAACATTTTCAAACTTCTCTCCGAAAGTTTCCCATATCTCCTTATTGAAATTCTCCATTTTACACTCAAATTGTTTTAAATTCTTATTATTCTCTTCAAATTTTGCATTCATCTCTTCTCTTTGCCCTTCAACCGCTTCCTTCAGTTCATGGTATCGTTCATTCATAGTTTGTTTTAAGTTTTCCTCCTGTTTCTTAAAATTCTCCTTATTTTCCTCATTGGTTTGTTTCAAGGCTTCCTCCTGTTTTCTAAAATTTTCATCTATTTTGTCAAATTTTTCTTCCTGTTTCTTAAATTTTTCGTCTATTTTATCATTGGTTTGTTTATTGTCTTCCTGGATCTTGTTATTCCCTTCCATTATAATTCTTAACATCTCCTGTATGCTTATATCTTCTTTTTGGTTGAATTTATCTGGTTGATCCCCTTGGGCATCCTCTTCAACTATTTCCTTGTCCGTATCCATAACTACTTCGGTTTCTTCTGTATCACTTGTCTGTTGGTCCATTTCACTGTCCGTTACTAACTCTATTTCTTGTTCCTGTCCACCTTCTTCAATCTCCTTTTCTTCTGCCCTCTTCTTCGATTTTCCTCGGGTATTAGGCATTTCTTGTTTTCTCATAACTGCCAACGATAATTAGATTTTTTGATATATCTTTTTTATTAAATATCGAAATTCTTTTCTAATTACCGCCCTTTTACGTTGAGCGCCAATTCTGTAACGTACCGCTTTGATGTGAGGCATACACCACTTATGAGTGTTTAGCAATTACGGGTTTCGTTAATTCAGCCCCACGTTGGAGTCGTCAATTCTGTAACGTCTAACTTTTTTGAGGTGTTGTATAGTTAAATCCTGCCCCACGTTGTACGCGTCAATTCTGTAACGTACCGCTTATGTGAGGTACTAGCGAAACGTACACCTTTAGTCAAGCCCCAAATGTTGGGTTCGCCAATTCTGTAACGTACCACTTTTTTCGTGAGGTGTAGTAGAGTTATATTGTATGCCTCATGCAGTATGCGTCACTTTTGAATTATACTAACTGACGTTTTAAACGGTATAAATAAAGGATTTTGTTTATCTTGTTTTACTCAATCTAAAAGAAATCGAGAGTGTGTGATTTGGGGTCAAGGAGGTAATTTGTTCAGCCTTATGCAGAAGAGAGAGTAAGTATCATTATTGCCCCTCTGTTGTGACGATTCCTTCTGTATGTTGTGCTGAAATTTCCATTAACTACCCACTACAATAAATTATAACACGTTATAATTCAATATTAATTTTCAATAATATTGCTTTATTGATTATTAACTTTTGTCTCCAGCCACCAAAGTATAGGTATCACAATTAATCTTTTTAAAAAGAAAACATCATCTCGCCTTTACCGAGTAAACATAGATCTGTCTAAAGAACAAAACATATATGTTGTTATTTAACCAATATTACGCTATAATAAAATACATCAGTTATTACATAATTCTTATTAATTCCCCAGGGTTCAGGGTGAATTCTTTGTGTTATGAGAGTGTCAGAAATGGCTAATTGCTACGCTTTACAAATATAAAAAATTATTAAATAATTTTGTTTATTTTTCAAATGTTACATAGTTTCCGGAATTGCCGTAAGAGAGCAGCATGTATTTGTTTACTTTTGAAAGAACCATATGATAAAATGAATATTTTTTCGTTCTATTTCACTATTAAAAAACGAGTTTTCTTCTGTATTTATTACGAAAAATGTTTATATTACCTCGCTCCGTGTTGTCCTTACTGGATTGAAGTTTTATTCTGTGATGAGGTACGTCTTGCGTTATTATTTCCTTTTCATTTTTGAGTATTTTTCTGATTGTCTATTAGAAGTAGGCCGAACTATATTGGATCCTCAGAATGGTTTCATCCACCGGTTTTTAATGTATAACACCTTTTAATTTGGATTCCAATTTGTTAGTATTCACTTTGTTTATTACTCTTGCGTGAATTTCGCCTTCTCCAACGTCCAAAAAAGGTTATTTTTTATAATTTTTGTCGCATCGATTCTTCAACAACTCTGGTTTTATTTCAAAATTTTTTATATCTTATTAACAATACTTGTTATTTTTCATCACTCTTAGTAACACATAGTATTTTTATTATGTAGGCAGTTTGTGATTATTATAAATTTATATTTTTATTTATGGAAAAATAATTCCCTTCCATTCCGGTTTCTTTACTAATTTAATTCACATAATATGTTTTGGTTAATTTTTTTATGACCTTGTATATAAATATTTTATCATTTTATTATCATTAAATAAATTTATATATTATTTATTTAGTATCGAATAGTGTTCATACCCGGTACTACTTCCTGTTGTCCTTTCCTTCCTAGGATTATTTTAATTTTATATTATCTTTTATAGTTAAAATTTTTATGTCTTTTAAAATTAAACCCTGGGTTTTCTTACAATCTAACATAATTATTTGAAACAATATAATATTAACTTGGGTATAACAAATTGTGGTTCATACCATATAAATTACAATAAATAAATAAAATTACAAAAATCAATTAGTATTATTACATACTACTTCCATAGTTTTATCCTATCCAAAACATACAGCACAGTTTAGTAATACATTAATTTCACTTTGGTTTTTCACCTCAATGGGTACACTAGAACTCACTTCGCACTATATACCACTCGAATTGTTTATTATGTGGAGTGATATAATTAAATTTTGAGCGAGCTTTAGTTCTACCCATTTCTGACTTTTATTCTCATGATTTACTTTATTGGGACCGGGTTATGTACCGTTACAATATATACAGTATTTGAGGTGGTATATAAAATTCACTCATATTTTGTTACAATATAATCATTGTTTTAAACTAACTTTTAAACAGAAACTCCTTGTTACTATTTGCTCTTGATTGTGACTTTGACTACAGTGAAATTGTTAATTGGATAAGTAAACAAACGTTAATTTAAGAGCAAACGTTGGCCAGCCAAATTAACAAAATGTGTCAAATACCTCGTTAAACAGTTGATCCGACTTTTATACACGTGAAGAAACACGTGTTAGTTATATGTCTGTAAGTAGGCAATACCGTCTATTTACTATAGGTTAAATCGTCAGGTTAAGTTTGAAATATTAATTTTTTTATTTTCACGTGCCAGATATTGAACAATGTAGATTTTGACTTTTTAATAGCTCCAAATATGTGCGTCACTAATAGAAATCAGTATATACCTATTTATACACTTTTTAATGAGTCACCTAAACACTCAAAGCACCTATCACTTTAAAATTCCTTATCTGTGATAGAATCAGTGAACGTATTTTATTGTTTTTTTTGTACTCTAAACAGAAGGACGGGCTCATTGCACGCGTCGTATATCC
The DNA here is from genome assembly GCA_034769895.1 of Magicicada septendecula. Lineage (NCBI taxonomy): Eukaryota > Metazoa > Arthropoda > Insecta > Hemiptera > Cicadidae > Magicicada > Magicicada septendecula. The sequence continues at coordinate 141,996,380 of CM068368.1, forward strand.
TCTTCTGTAACGTAAAATTACTAACGTTGATTAAATACCATCTATGTATTGTTTTCATTGTTTTCTATAGAATATTTACATTTGTTTGTTTATTTACTTACTACGAGAATTGTTTCAACAATTAGTGACTTTAAACAAAATTAATAAGTAGGTTTTAAAAATGTAACTAAAGGACTTATTAGTTAAAATGTGTGTGGACTTATTAGAAAGTTACTCTGCTGTAACGTATAATATATTCTGAAGAGAAATGTGATTATTAAAGCACCTGGAACAATGAGACTAAAAGTTATTTGCTGTTCAAATCCTTCTCATGCTTTGCCGTTGAAACTTTCTCATAAATTTCCTTGTCCTTCCGACAAGCGGAGTATAATTTATTTCGGTATTTACTTATAATTGCGCGCGCGTGTGCGTGTGGTTGTGTGTGTGTGTGTGTGTGTGTGTGTGTGTGTGTGGGCGGGGGGCGCGAGTGTATTGTGTATAATCGTGAGCAAGTATCCTACACCTTGTACGTATCTCGATCGTGAGCAAGGTTCTCTATCGTACGTGTGTGGCATATAAGGATAAACAAATATGAGTTTGTTGATACGGATTTAAATATTTTGACGTAATACTATGTAACTATTAAATTCCTAACTGTTCTTAAATTGTTATTATTGTTGCTTAATTTTTTAATTTTACAAACTATTATTATACCTATGACATTTTGATGTGTATACACATCAAACTGATGTGTACCTATGATGAATCCATTGACCTTCATCAGATCCTCCACAAAATATTTTTCACAGAATTGTATAAGATTCGAAGGAAAACATGTAATACCATATAAGCTGGATTACTAGAACAGTAAATAAGTACATTAATTAGTAAACTGTTAATTTTTAATTTTGTATAGAATGCTTCTATTTTTATAACTGACATTATCTAAAATTTTAAGTTTTCTATGCTTTGTCGTTCGAATAACTAGTAATTTACGAGTTAAAAAGATATGTTAACATAAATGCCTAAGGCATTTTGTAAAATTACTAACATATTACCTACCTTAATGCGTTATTTTATGTAAGAATTTGATGTTCCATAATGACGCGTATTTGCCTTCTGTTTTCAGTACCGGTAACGTATTTCTAGAGTATACTAAAATTGATTTAATTATAACTTTATCAATAATATTATAACTTTCTAAAGCTTATTATTCAACTTTACACTGAATTAATTTCTTATAGTGAAGGTAACTGGGCGCCGTATTCGTAACGACGAATCGTGGCGCCACTTGCGAAGTTAAACGTCACATGCACGAGTTCAGAACCCGGTTAGACCACAGAGTAGGAAGGGACCCCTACAATCTAAAGGGTAGACAAAAGGAGACATATACTGGTGGTAAATGTGTTTACGAAAATATTGCTAAGTGTTGTTAGTGAATGGTATAAAATAAAAATGCTTACAATAGTAGGCCTGTATTGTTTCTGCGGTACATATTTATTATAGCTTTAAATACGGTTGGATTTAACGTAGCTATAATTTTAAATTTAGTAAGGCAGGTTTGCGTCGAGTATAGCATTATCTCACAATGAAACGCTAAATTCTATAACTGTTGTAGTCGGGTATTTATGTCACCTCAGGGAAGGAAAGCGGTATAATATACCAACGTTTGTGTTTGTGCGTAGGCAGTGCAAACTACCCTCATAGGACGGTTGACGTCACTTAGTGTATTCAAATGGTAGCCTTATAATTTTGAAATATATGCTAAATAGTTTTAATGTATTAATGTCTTTCAAAATTTCTGAATAATACTAAAATTTGTGTAAATCAATATACGTATCAATCAGTATAGTATTTACTTAAAATACTAGTGCGTTGGTTTTTGTATCAGCAAATTTCGGAAAGTGGTTACAAATTAGCCACAAGTTAATTACATCATTGCAGAAAACTATTTACAATAATAATATTAAAATAAACGTTATTTATAGTGTCTGCACAGACGAATAAAACTATTTGCATAGTGGCATTTTAATCAATTTAAATGTCTACGCCTAAACGCTAGTAGAGTTAATGAGTAATTTTCTTCAACAGACTCTTAAAAGTACCGTTTCTGACCTAAAATTATTTGGTTAATAATGTAAAGTCAACAATTTTTGTACACTGAATAAATACAATAGATAAAAGTTTATCTCTAATAATGCAGAAATTTGCCTTATTTTTCAACAAAATTATATCTGAAATGTGTCCCATTAATTGGAAACTACTAACAGAAGCTATTAAAGGGAAGATGGTAAATAATATTTTTATAATTATCATACTTATAAAGATATTTTTATCATACCACAAAAAAGTGTGTGTGTGTGTGTGTGTGTGTGTGTGTGTGTGTGTGTGTGTGTGTGTGTGTGTACAGTGTACGGGCGGGTTGTGTCTTTTACAGAGAAGAATAGATAGATAAATGAAATGAGAAATATTGTAAGAGGTTAGGTATAGATAAAAGTAGACAGGAAAAACGTGATTATCTAAATGTACGTTTTAACAGTATTTTGCATTTCTCTTTAGTTAGCTAGTTTTAAATTTAGCAATGATTGAAGTCAATTCCTGTTATACTTTTGTTTTATACAAATTGGGAATACGGTAGATTTTATTTACATGGCTTTTAACTTAACCAACTAAAAAAGATTAGGGTTTACTGAACTCAATTTTACCTCCACAAACCTGAATTTTTGCGATGTTATAACCAAAATAGGGCTACAACCAAATAGTAAAAAATTTGTAATAGGGTCAAAGTTTTGAAACAATCGCAAAAATTGATATTCGGTGTCACATTAAAATAATTTTAATCAAAATCTGAATATAGTGATTAGTTTTAAAAATTTACAGTACAAGTTTTGGAACATTGAGTCACAAGTAGTAGGTCAGAAGTTATTAAAAATTTTACAGATTTGTGCCATATCTTATTGAAGAGAATTTTGAACACAATATAAATATGACTATGTCTTTTTAACATTTCTAAATTTTAGGACACCAGGACTCAAATAATAATCAAACTTTTGAAACGTGTTAAGCCTTCTTTCCGGGAATCTCACAGGACATTGTCACCCAAATTCGAATAACGTAAATTTTAAATATTCTTAAATTTAGGTGCACCAAAAGCCATAAATAGAATTCAGAATTTTTGAGAAAATTATAAAACTCTATGTGGAGCATCAAGTTATAACGAATATTATTTAACACGGTATTTTTAATATATCCGCAAAATTAATATTAATTTAACAATAAACCTTTGACAGAACTTCATTAAACATTTGTAACAATTAATTTTAACAACAACACATTACATTAATTAGTGTTCAGAATAGTATATAATTTCTGTATTTAGGGAGCGTACAAAGTTAAAAATTATTTGAATTAATTTCTAAACTACGCTTTATAGTTTTAACGACATATAATTCTTACTAAAAGAAAATATGAAACAAAAGAAGTATTTTTATGTAGCAGATTAAACAAAATTTCTAGACTAAAATTCAACATCATATTAGTAATTAAATACCAGGTATGACCATGTGTAACATTATGTGATAGAATAAAAAAAGGAGTTGCCAATGGAACGCACTGTTGAAAAAATAAATAAAATACAAACAATTAAATGGGCGTCTGGTATCAAACTTACTTTACATAGCCTACTTTACAAGCTTCCTGCTGGAGCGTCCTAAAAGCGTGGCTCCACTGTACATAAACCTTTATGCTCTGACAAACCATACACACTCTTTACTCTTCTCTTTACATTACTTTACTCTGTAGAAATGCTGTTCCACTAAGAACTGTATATAAACGTAAGTCAAGACACAAACTGTTTGTCACAATTTGTAACTACACACTTACCAGGGCACGGTCTGTAGATTTCCACGTGTCAGTGATAAAGTTATAAGGCATAAAACAGGTATAATGGAAAAACAGGATACATTTTTATGCATTGTTTTAGCACAACAGCTGTGTTTTTAACCAGTTATTATATTACTCCAGCTATAAAGTGCACAGCATCCAATAACAAATAGCAAAGTATTCAACCTATCAGGATACAATATCTAGAGAACTGATTTACGAATCTGTTTTTGCAGATAAGTGTAGAATCTTGGTACATTACCATTGCGTGTTTAGTTATAATTGTAACCAGCAGTTTCAAGAAAAGAACGTGTATAGTTAACATTTGTCTATTTTGCTTCTGACTGTCAGAATTGTATCGATAAGACACAGATTGAAATTTGTCATCCAAAATTACAAAGTTCGCCACATGTGCAAGGAAATTATTTTATTTAATAAATTTAAGATAAGAAAAAATATACTTAGTCTACAATACGTTTCCTATAAAATAGTATTTTGTTTAAATAAAATATATGTGTGAACCTATACTGAGCTTGCTTTGCTAATTTCATATATTCACGGGATACGGGACACTGTGAGAAAAGGTATAAGACCGGGCGGCAAGATGAATGCATGCATTAATATCTTTTTTTCTGTCCTTGAAAGAAAGCAAACGATTAGCCACAGAAGAGTGTTGACCTCAGTTGTGTAATGTAATGCAGAGTTCATGAGGTTAAACCTCTCGTTTGAAGTAATGTTGTTGGCAAAACAAATTAATTAATGTTTGTTTTTATGAGTATGCCTACACATCATGTCACAGAAATCTCATACAGCGGAGTGATGTCAGACTCTTAATGCCTTTTGAATATTTCCGATTTCCTTGGTTAAAACTGAACACGCGGTAATGCAAGTACATGTTTTGGTAGAAATATGCAGGACAAGAAGAACAGAAACAATGAAGAATCAATAAGAGGCATTTGGTAAAAACAGTTAAGGGTGAAGTCAACCAGAAACAATTAAATGTAGTGTTAATGTACAATGTGACAATCTACACTCATTTACATATTAGCTGTTAACTTATTTTTAAACTATTACAGGTATTTCAACATTTAACCAAATAAAAATTTTATAAGAGTATATAATTTTTGGTAAATATAAAATTGATTCTGTTTTACCATCAGAGCACTTTCTGTGAAATATGTTAACATTCTGAGAATACAAGAATGAATACATACATTAGAATAAAAATAAATATTTTATTTTGCAAACTAAACGTAGATAGTACTGTCCAGTCCGTTAAATAAATTTGGTTATCACTCTAAACACTTTATACAGTTTACTAAATTTCCATTTAACCTTCATTTGAGAGGAGAAAAAGTAAATTTAAATTTTCTCTTGAATGTTAAATGAAGGAGATGTTAATGCAAATGGTCCTTAATGAAGAATTTCCATAACGTACTCTTACATTCCTTAAAAAAGAAAAGCTTCTTTGAGTTATTAGATGTATTTAAGTTGTTTGCTGTAGAACTCCTGATGAGTTCCCGAATTAAGACAAGTAATCGTATTTTTATGTAAGGAAACATCAACATATCAACTATTTTCTGTACTAATTTGTTCAGTATTATTATATGGGTTATCCCGTAACACTCTTATTCATTTACTTTGTGTATTTCCTTTTTTATCTTATGTGATGAATGCGTTGTTGGAAATATACAAGTGTTGCTATTGTTTCTTAAGAAGACTTAAATTGAACGTAAACAACTAAGAGCCTGTAGTGAAATCGACTACATTTTTAAAAACACGTTGTACAGTCTCTACTATGAGTCTAAACAAAAAGAGGCTAGTGTATTAAAGTCTTACCTCTTTTTACTTAAACTGCATAATGTTATTCCATTCTTGCTTACGCATCTTCCATTGATGTAAAAGAAATTTTGGTAAATGCAACAGTTTTTAGTGAGGATAAATTTTTAATGATTACAATTAATCCTTAATACGGAATCGTCATAGTTCGATAGAATTTTATGAACACGGTATTGCCAACCATTTAATAACCCTGTTTTAGTCTGGTATTGGTTATTATAGTAAACCGCACTCGTTAGGTCACCAGTCTACTACTAAATAGTGAGGCCAAATAAAAGATTTATCTTTGGATTTCATATGAGTTTTCCTTAACATCAAAACGGGAAATGTAAGTAAGCTCCTTCCTCTTCTGACTTTTATGCTCAGCCGCTGATTTTATAATTTATAAGGTAGAATAAACTACGTGGTATGTGCCACAAACTTGTTAACACGAATATAGCACTACCACAGGCGCCTCTGGGGGACAATAGCCTATAGAAATAGTCATAGAAATGTCTCGAACATCGTTTTCTGTGACCGTTTCTTTCACTTCCTTTCTGTTCATTAGGCAATATCCCCTGTACAGATGTGTTATATAGCGCCAACTAAAAGTGGGAAATTTATCTTATCAGATTGTCTTGGTCATAACTGTTTTACAATGCTCACACTTCTACGATACACTTCAATAGTCTTATAAAACACGTACTTTCGCTTAAGGGGGAAATTGCGTTTTGGCAGACGTATCTGATTTAATTTTAGTCAAATGCCGCGACTGTCTAGCCGTACGTAGATAAATTGTACCGTGACCTGCAATGTCGTGGTGTGACAAAGTATCTAAACATTACGGTAAACAATGTCTAGTCAGTCTAGTCTCGTTACAGAGGACTTCCCTGTTGACTATATTGAGACTAAGATGAGGTGCTGTGTAGATTTATACTGAACTTTCTAACATAACCGTGAATAAAACAACTGAATAATCATAAACAGTTTATGACAATTCCATTTATATCTCTTAGCAGAATATATTTTAAAATATTATTAATTCTAATTGAGTTCTGAATTAGAACATAACATTCACTATAATAATTATAATTTTAATGACATTCCTATTAATGGTATTTGCTAAAAATCCTTTTTTATTAATACATTAAATAGCCGTGGCCATTCTGGTTTCTACTGAGCAACATTAGGATACGTGTTGAGTACGTGCGAGGGATTGAAATACATAAATAAAAAAACAGTGCTTTTTCGATATTTAATCCACAGACACGTACAAAACAGATGTTCGTTCATTAAAAAATATTTCATTGCAAGACATTTGGGAAAGTATTTGAACTACTACATCCAAATGTCACGCTTTAAAACCGTAAGCTGATAATCAGGAGAAAATCGTATGCGATAAATGTGATAAATATAAGTGAACGAGAAATGTAATATGATTGAATGTATGTGACCGAACAAACCAATGAGTCAGAACAAATATTACTTGTCATTCGTACCAAGGATTCAATAAGTCAGGCCGAGTGCTGTATCCTAGCAACAAACGTCGCCCTACCCTTTCTAAAAATATAGGTAAAAGATTGCTGTTAATTTGTAAGTGAAATTGCAAGGATTAACTGGAATGTACCACTTCATCTCTTCAGATACCTACTTCATCTTAACCGTTTAAAACATTATTTGTGTAAAAAATTGTTTTATTTCCTAAATAGTAGAATTTTTTGCAGATACTTAGTAAGTCATTTATTTCTGTTTATTCTTGCTAGAATGCACTTTATTAAACTCTTAATTCACCAGTTAATTTAAGTATTGACATACTAAGTAAACGGGGATTTATATCTACGAATTTAAAGTATATTTTTAAGGTGTATTTCAATTTTTATATAAGTAAACATTATGTATTCTTAAAGGTTCAATAATTGCCTAAAATGCTGATTAATAATATTTTTGTGTAAGACTACAATAAACTACACTGTGACGATTTTAAATGTATCAAAAATCGCACAGATTAAAATTTTTTAATTTTAATAAGTAAGAGTATCATACACCCTTACCTATACCCAGATTCCTGAATCAACTTGAAACCTTCCAGTACCAACACGCCAAGAAAAATATTAAGTAGTGAATAATAATAATAATTACTTAAATAATTAAAAATGAGACTAGAGAAATAGAGAAATCCCTAAGTCATAATAAAATAAACATAAAGTATTTATCTTCTAATTAATGAATAAATAATAATAGGAAAAGTGCGAACTATTTTCTTAGTGCGTAAATACGCCCTAGCTTACTGAGCCCTCTCCCCTAAACCGTACGCGCATTCGGCCGTAGAACGTCGCAATGAGTAGATGTGAGTTTTGGTGTTGTACACATATACGTATGTGTAAGTTCTCTAGAAGTATATCCAGCGTGAAATCTTGTTATTGTGAATAATGTAGTGTCTAGAGTTTGTGAGAAAATATATAAATAAAATAGAAAAAGGTAGCCAACACATCTCTTAAAAACAAAATCAAATGTAAGTGTAACATAGTTAACTACTAGACTGTAGTACTGCAAAGTGAGAACTATAACTGTAATTAAAATAAAGAAAATGTGAACTACAAGAATCTGCACTAAGAAAAGTGAAATTACAACATGTGAAACTTCAAGTAAACAACCTATCTTCGAGAGCTTCAAGTAAACAAAAAATCAACCCGATGTAGATACACCAAGAACAACGTACTCAACCCGTAGAAGACAACTGGAGATGTCCCAAGAATACAACAACAACCTCAGGTGATATCAAACCACAACTTTTGTAAATTTCCCCTTAATAAGAAGTAACAAAGAACTTTAAAGAACTTTCGCAATGTAATGAACAAATTATCAGATTTGTATATTTTGTAATTTTGTAAGAAGTAATAGTAAGCGTAATGTATATATTGATAAATTAATAATTTTGAGAAAATTGAGACCCGGATCCGTGGTATTAAAACTAACAGTTATATGAATAAATTTTGATATAACAAGAATAATATAATTAAGATCTTTGAAGCAGTAAAAGCACTATTTACTAAAATAACTTTCTTTAAAATCAGTAATAATGTTTGATTAATATTTCAATAGCAATAAAGAGATGTTTTAGCTAATACCTAGTGAGTGAATAAGTTTATGCAAACCTTGTCAGTTTCCTATATCATACTTGTTTTGTAATTTGTTAGTAAGCGTTTTACTAACAACGGCAGCTGGTTTAGTTTACTGGTAAAGAATTAAACTAGTTCCCGATTTTTGTGTTGTCTTGCCAAGGGGCGGCACAAAATTGCGCCACTCTGCTGAATTTAAAATTGTGTAATTTACTTGGTAAAAAAAAAATATTGTTTACAGAGTGTCACGTACAGAAAATTGCAACATAATTATGTAATTGTTGTTGTGTAATTTTATAAGTCGTTAACGATAAAAAAGGACAAACATAAATTTATTCACTCAGAAATTAAAAAAAAAATAAATAAATAAATAAATGAGTAAAATTTTAATTATATAATAATAATATTAGTATCGCGAGTTTGTCGTGTTAAGCAAGTAATAGCTGGTAGGGAAACCATTCCAAACAAGTCAATTCCAAGCCAGTTGGTTCATGTTAAATATGTGTTGAGGAATGTAAACTCTCCACTTTGTAAGAACCCATCTCATTCATAACCCCTCCTCCCTAAAGCAAACAAAGCCACGTTAGACAAGCTCTTTCCTGTTTTTGTATTGTTCTGAATTACCACCCTATGCAACTAGACGACACCTCAAAACAGCTGATTCTTTGTGCTGTTTGTTAAATCAATGAACATTCCGTATATGAAATTTCTCTCTACTAAAATAGTATTATCGTTTTGTTTTGATTAATTATATATGTCAATACTGAGAATTTAATTGTTGTGAAATAAGTTATGTTGATTAATTAAGATAAGATTACATCCCAAAGCTTAATATGAAATAAGATATATGTGTATGTGTTTAAATGAATTAATGTTATCTATTTTTAAACATTGAGAAAACGAAGTAAAGTAAGTGACATAAGATTTGTCGTTCGTAATACGTCGTGTGTGTAAAGTGGTGGTTATCAAAAATGACTCAATTTAACCCCGATTTCTTGTTGAAAGACGAATTAACCTATGAAGCATTATGGCATGGTCTCCCCTACTCTAATGTAACTGTCGCGGAACTTCGCAAGACGTTACGCGAAAATAAACCGGACAAACCTTCATTATTAAGTCGTTTGAGTGTTTTAGATTTCAATAGCGAAAAAGAAACGTGTTATCGTAAGTATACAGAACTAACTTCGTACGCACAAACCCTGCGTGATGAAAAATCCCCCGCAGTAATATTACGCACCACCCAAAGAATTGAGCATCTATACCGTCGTATCACCAATCTGTTGACCTGGCCCGGTGATAAAGATATCCCTCCTGATGTAAAAAAATTCGCCGAGGAAGCATTAAAACAATTACCTGAGATAATACGCGAATTACGTAGACGATCCGAATTGTTTAGATTAGACGAAATCGAAGAAGCAATGACGAAATTAAATATTTCACCTACCCAATCGCCGACTCAAGAACAACCAAACGGTACTGCAAAAATTCAGATTCTGCAGGAATCCAATATAGATCCATTCAAGGAACGGTTAAGTGGTAGTCAAGTAAATATTCAAGCAGTAAACGTTACGTCACTCCCTAATGAACTAGAAAATATGACCCATACCTACGAATTACCTTCTCATTCGCGGACTAATCAACCTGCGGAAAATCCTAGAATGATGAGCCAAATAAATTTAACTCCCGAGCTCTATGGAAAAATAACCCACCCTGTAGAAAGTATTTTGTCCAATATACAAATCACTGATGGACTGAATATTACAAAGCTCCTTAATTTTATCAAACATATCTTAGAATTAAAGGAATTGCAACAACTAAGAGATAACCAGATTTTGCAAGTTATTTTACCTAAGTGTAGATCTCCATTAAAAGATAGAGTGTTAGAATCCCTAAGGTATAATCAAGCGGTAGAAGAACTTCATACCACACTAATAAGACATTTCATTCCCACCGGTATTTACGAAGAATTGAAGCGAAACTTAGTACTTCGTGCACAAGGTACATACGAGAGACTAGCTCATTATATTTCTGAAGTAAGAGAATCTGCTTTATTGTTACAAGTTAAATGGAGCGAACAACAGATAGTAGACAATATCATAGTAAGACTATCCCCCGAGGAGCGATCTCGACTAGCACTCGTCAAGCCACCTACAACTTTTACGGAACTAGAACTATGTTGTATACATTCGTCCGACGTCTGGTATTCTGACCAGAATAGAAGTGTTTCTATGTCTCAGAGTCAACAAAGAAATTCATTGCAAACTAGACCTATTGGAAATGATACCCGAAACTACCGCGATAAGCGATTCGTAAGTACACATAAAACCCAAAACTATCCCCATGTTTCATACTCTAAACCAAAATCCCGACAACCTACGAGCGAAGTAAGTGAGGAAAAAAGATGTTATAACTGTGGAAAGGCCGGACATATTAGCAAGTTATGTAAACAAAAGCGTTATCTACAGAAAACCGACCAATGAAAAAATGTGTGAAGCTGGAAGACCGAAAATCCTACGTCTTCCGAAGCATCAGAAGGAAAGGTAACAACAATACTAAGCGTCAAATAAAGATGAGTAAAAATAAACGCAGAGATCCTTATTTAACAAAATTTATTGAGAAGTGCAACTCTATTGGTGCATGTAAAACAAGTATATGCCAACTACCCTATGTACAGATAGACCTTGGAGCAACGAAAACCCTTGGTTTAATTGATTCAGGATCTACCCGTAGTATAATTAGTAAACAGTTAGCCACCTTATTAACTAATCATAAACTGATTAAACGTAGCCAAATGGTGAACATAAAGTGTACCACCGCAAATAAACAAAACCTACAGATATCTCACAGTATTACGGTGAAATTAAAAATTCAGAATTTTACTTGGTACATACCCCTACTAGTAGCTGAAGAGTTAGGACAGAACTTAATATTAGGCGCGGATTTTATAAGAAAAACTGCTTTAATCCTTGATATATATGCAAAACAATATTTTTTCAGATTTTATCGTACTCAAAAATATCAGTTCGTCTCCGAATTAAGTAACGACACTGTTAGTGAAACCGCAAATATTCATTCAGAGCCTAATGAATCGAGTCTAAGTCATTTAAAAGGAAATGAGAGACTAAGAATCCAAAAGTTAATAAAAGATTTTTCTGCTGTACTCACCCCCAAGTTAGGATTAACTCATTTAATTGAATATAAAATAAATCTTAGTGACAACAAAGTAATACGACTCCACCCATACAAACTATCTCCGCCCAAGATGGAAATCATGAGAAACCACATTAACAAACTCCTTGGTCAGCACGTCATTGAACCATCAACGTCTCCATATTCATCGCCTGCATTCCTAGTACCAAAAGGAACTGACAAACATAGACTAGTCGTGGATTACAGACAACTAAATAAGAGTATAGAATTTGAATCGATACCACTGCCAGACATACACAGTGCGTTTCACTATTTTACAAAAGCGAAAATCTTCACCATAATGGATCTTAACCAAGCATTCCATCAAATTCCACTAGCTGAGGAATCAAAACATTTAACTGCTTTTGCTGTCCCATTTAATCTATATCAATTTACGAGAGTACCATTCGGTATATCACAAGGAAGTTCAGTATGCAGCCGACTGTTAGAAACAATTTTCCATGATGTTAAATTTAAATTTGTACATCATTATCTCGACGATATAGTAGTATATAGTGAGTCAATGGATCAACATATTGATCACTTGCGTGAAGTGTTATCCCGGTTAAAGAAAGCTGGACTGACCGTAAACCCTAGTAAAGTTAATTTCGCAGTGAAACAATTCTCATTTTTAGGTCACATAGTATCAGCCGAAGGTAAGGTTACCATCGATCCCGAACGTACACGCGCAATCCGAGAATTTTTACCTCCCAGAGAAGTCAAAGGTATAGCTAGAGTTTTAGGTATGATTAATTATTTTCATAAGTATATACCCCACTTAGCAGATATAGCAGCCCCATTGAATGCCTTAAGAAAGAAAGGAACGAAATTCGAGTGGACTACTCAACATCAAGAAGCGTTTGAAACACTTAAAGAAAGTATTATATCCCCACCTGTATTGCAGTTAGCGGATTTCAGTAAACCATTTATCGTACAGACCGATACTTCAAGTGTAGCATTAGGAGCCGTAATATACCAGGAAATAAATAATACTAGACTCCCGATCAGTTATGCATCCCGGACACTGACCGAGCAAGAAAGGAAGTTCTCAGCCTATGAACTTGAATGTTTAGCCGTAGTATTTGCTTTTGATAAATTCAAACCATTTTTGGAACACAAAGAATTTCTACTAGAAACCGATAATCAAGCTTTATCATGGTTATTAAATCACCCAAAGCAATTAGGTCGTATCGGACGATGGGTGTTAAGATTAAATTGCTACAAGTTCAAAGTGCAACATATTCGTGGAACTCAAAATGTAGTGGCCGATACTCTATCCCGCATGTTTCAACTACCCAATACAAGATCTGGAGAAGACAATATTGAAACCACTATCGTTAATACACTAATTACTAATTTTCCCCTTGCATTTAAGGATATAGCATATCACCAACAACAAGATCCGAAATTGTGTAAAATAATCGAACAAATAGAAAAAGGAAATAACTCTGATAAATATATCTTGAGTAAAAGAGTACTTTGTTTTAAGAAGGCAAACGGAAAATTACTAAGAATAATCGCCCCGGAAATAATCAAACCCATGTTAATGGAGTACTATCATTCATCTACAATTGGAGCTCATATGGGAATTAGGAAAACTATACATCTTATTCGCAAGGAATACCACTGGGAAAACATGAATAGTGAAATAAAAAAGTTCGTGAAAGACTGCGAAATTTGTGCGCTGAGCAAACCAGCAAGAACCAGTCAAGTCGGAAAATTAATCTCCGAAATACCTACTACTCCCTTCTCGAAAATATACATCGACTATTCTGGACCTTATCCCCGCTCTAAATCCGGAAATACTATGCTGTTAATTTGTGTAGACTCATTCACTAAATTCGTGTGGATGTATCCTATGCGTCGTGCATTAGCATCTACGACAATTAAAATTCTACAAGACCAACTATTTAAAGACTATGGCACTCCTTTAAGGTTAATATCTGACAATGGACCCCAGTTTAAATCGAAAGAATTTAATGACATGTGTTTTAAATTAGGTATAAATCATATTACCGTGACCGAGTACAGACCGCAAGGAAATATAGCAGAAAGATACTTGCGTAACTTAAAATCAGCATTAATATCTTATCATGCTAAAGACCAGACAACCTGGGATCAAAATATTTCGTGGATACAATTTGCATTCAATTCAGCGTATCACGAAGGTTATAAATCAACACCATTTGATTTACTGTACAAGTACAAACCCAACCATCCTTTAACCACAAAGTGGAAAATCAATGAGTTATTACCCCGCGACGTGAATGGGAATAACATACGAAAAATATGGAACGAAGCTCGTGCAAATCTGAGAGCTAATTTGCAGAAATCAAGGAAGTATCATGAGAATAATAATAAGCTAATAAAGTATAAAATAGGTGATTTAGTCATGTATAAAACTCATTCTATGAGTAAAGCAGTTGATAGGATCACTTCGAAACTATCTTATCGATGGTGTGGCCCCTACCAAATTCGTAAGTTCATCACCCCCGTTACTGTAGCTCTGTATGAACCCAATACAGAAAATTACGTTCGCAGAAGTCATTTGTCTCAAATAAAAAAATGTTTTTCGTGTCAAGATACAGAAGGAAGACTACGAGAAAGATAGAAAACCTAGAATACTATCTAAGTATTAAGAATAAAATATGTTGTATAGACTTATACCGAAATAGGATAAGATTGTGTAACATCCTATACTATAGGTAACTATAAACTCAAAACCCCCTCGTACGAATACAAGCGAGGCCTGATCAACCTTAGCTAATGTCCTGCGAGAATGGTATTATACATGAGAAATCTGATGACAAGTATAATGAAGATGAAGAGAAAGAAAGAAAGAAAAATAATCTTTAGCGCTGTAAACTAAAAGTAATTCTATTGTTCTTACAATACGGTATTATTATTAGTAAAATACTCATGAGTATAACTCCGTAAAACGAGTGAGCAATTCAAGAAAAAACCGGTAGTAGATATAAGTATTAAAATAAGGTAGATTTACGTTTTGTGTATTTTGTATAGTAGATGTAGTAGAATTTAGATGTGACATAAGTATAAGATAATCGATTGATGAATAGAAATAAGCTGAGAGAGAGAAATTTCAGTATGAAATATAATTGTTTATGAGAATTATACTATTACACCCCCCGTTTTTCATAGTTAAGTGCAGGAGGATGTGACGATTTTAAATGTATCAAAAATCGCACAGATTAAAATTTTTTAATTTTAATAAGTAAGAGTATCATACACCCTTACCTATACCCAGATTCCTGAATCAACTTGAAACCTTCCAGTACCAACACGCCAAGAAAAATATTAAGTAGTGAATAATAATAATAATTACTTAAATAATTAAAAATGAGACTAGAGAAATAGAGAAATTCCTAAGTCATAATAAAATAAACATAAAGTATTTATCTTCTAATTAATGAATAAATAATAATAGGAAAAGTACGAACTATTTTCTTAGTGCGTAAATACGCCCTAGCTTACTGAGCCCTCTCCCCTAAACCGTACGCGCATTCGGCCGTAGAACGTCGCAATGAGTAGATGTGAGTTTTGGTGTTGTACACATATACGTATGTGTAAGTTCTCTAGAAGTATATCCAGCGTGAAATCTTGTTATTGTGAATAATGTAGTGTCTAGAGTTTGTGAGAAAATATATAAATAAAATAGAAAAAGGTAGCCAACACATCTCTTAAAAACAAAATCAAATGTAAGTGTAACATAGTTAACTACTAGACTGTAGTACTGCAAAGTGAGAACTATAACTGTAATTAAAATAAAGAAAATGTGAACTACAAGAATCTGCACTAAGAAAAGTGAAATTACAACATGTGAAACTTCAAGTAAACAACCTATCTTCGAGAGCTTCAAGTAAACAAAAAATCAACCCGATGTAGATACACCAAGAACAACGTACTCAACCCGTAGAAGACAACTGGAGATGTCCCAAGAATACAACAACAACCTCAGGTGATATCAAACCACAACTTTTGTAAATTTCCCCTTAATAAGAAGTAACAAAGAACTTTAAAGAACTTTCGCAATGTAATGAACAAATTATCAGATTTGTATATTTTGTAATTTTGTAAGAAGTAATAGTAAGCGTAATGTATATATTGATAAATTAATAATTTTGAGAAAATTGAGACCCGGATCCGTGGTATTAAAACTAACAGTTATATGAATAAATTTTGATATAACAAGAATAATATAATTAAGATCTTTGAAGCAGTAAAAGCACTATTTACTAAAATAACTTTCTTTAAAATCAGTAATAATGTTTGATTAATATTTCAATAGCAATAAAGAGATGTTTTAGCTAATACCTAGTGAGTGAATAAGTTTATGCAAACCTTGTCAGTTTCCTATATCATACTTGTTTTGTAATTTGTTAGTAAGCGTTTTACTAACAACGGCAGCTGGTTTAGTTTACTGGTAAAGAATTAAACTAGTTCCCGATTTTTGTGTTGTCTTGCCAAGGGGCGGCACAACACCTTCTATAGTAGTAAAAAGAGCGGTTTTGGTCTAACACATGTGAGCTGAATACTTGAATAAGTTCTTGTTTACCGTGAACAAACACAAGAACAGGTCGACGGAGTAGGAAGTTAGACAATGGAAATGAAATCCTATTCAAGTTAACATAATTACTCCTAAGGAAAATTTAAGTAAGGGTACTCGTACTACTGTAAACATAGCAATTTTTGAATTGTGCGTTACGATCAAATAATTAGTTGACAATTGCTGCTTAATGTTGTAACGTCACAGAACGTTCCACAAAAAGAAATCATTTATATAGGAAGTTAGCATAAGAGGAAAGTGAAGTGAACAGTATCGAACCCAAGTAGTCCCAAAAAATTGTGTAATTTTGTATAATAATTATTTCTATCAACTTGAAAAAACGACCAAACTATGACTAAGACAAAACCCCATATATATTATTAAAGTGAATAAGAGTGAAAAAACCATAAGACACTATAAGAGAGAGAAATAATGTCAGAATCCACCAGAATAAAGTCAATAATTATTAAGTTTTATAACTATGAATATAGTATTAAAAATTATTTTTTGTGAATAAATGGACATGATCCATTATTATATTATGTGATGTAAATAAAATAAATGTATTAAATGATTTAAATACATTATTAGAAAGAGTTTAAGTTAAAATAAAAATTGTATATTTGCAAGGACAAAAAATATTAATGTGTTGGATTTGAGACCATACACCAAGATTTCATGAAAAAATTAATTATTATCAGATTTAAATAAAAACTATATGTAATTGTCAAGCAGACAATAGTGAACAATTTATCATAAATAAAGGAAGCTGTCAAATGAATAAAAAGCAGTCAAAATACCCAAAAACAGTGTTAACTAAAAACATGTAATAGGCATCTAATATTGTATAATTTATGAATTTAATGTTGCCAAAATACAACCAAACTGTATTAGAAAGCTGTAATATGATATAAATCAACTATACTAATATACCTGACTAACTTTAACATTGTAATAGTCAAGTCAGCAAAATATTTACTTATACCATGTATGGCTGAAGCCAATCATCCAGTACAAAAATAATCATATCTGGCTAAATACTTACATAATACTAACAAAAATAAGATAGAAAGGTACAGTACATCAGTATACCTTAATAAGAAACAAACTCAGTTGAAAGTAAAGTCAATTCTAAAAGAATTTAACTAATTAGAGTGAGATTTGTCACACCATAAAAAATGACATCTCAAGACCAATCAATGATGCTATGTCATCTTGTGATAAATATAATACATGTACAGAGTAACCAGGTATCACAGAAGATAGACAAAATAATAAACTCTGTGTGTATAGTAGTGAAATAATACATATATTAAAGAAAAAGACTAATCATTGTATTAGAAAACTGACAAGAATCTAGGCCATGAGCAGAGGCCATATAAAATTGTATTTATTTGTGTTTTATTGATGTTAAAATTTGTTTATTTTGTTGTAGGAAAGTAGTAGTAGTAGATGTTCAGCTTGTGGAAGGAACTTTGCAACTCCACAACAATTTTTGTTATAAAAATTGAGTTTTCAATGACAACAACTCAAGGTGAGGGTTGTATATTGTATTGTTTATTAGACTTAAGTTAATTAGATACCAATCATATTTAGTATCGCTAGATTCAGTTAAAAACAAGGAATATAAATGTATTAATGGCATACAAATTGTAAGTACTAATGTGAAACTGTTTGATAAATACCAGTGTAAATTTTGAAATATCCTTTGTATGAAGAATAAGAAATTCGTTCTAAAAGCTTCTACGGAAGTGAAAATTGTTCTATGACATTCCATTTCGTTTATTCTCGAACAATCTAAAAAGAATTTTTACACAAATATACCGGAAGTCGATGAAAACAGTCTACCTGATTTAGTTTAAAGGCGAGACCGGCAAATTTTAATAGAAATCACGCAGCCAGAACGTCGACGGCCCAGGAGGGACCAAACATTTAAATAGAGAACGAATTCTGCTGTGTTCGCATTGACTGACTAACGTGACAAATAATTCCCCCGAACGTAAACAAACAATACACTAAGCCTTCCTCAACACTGCATGGGAATCAGCGCTGCGGTGGCAGATTTCTGAATCAACGCTAAACAGATGATTCGTAGCGGCGGCGTTTGAACGAGATTCTACTGCCAAACGTTTTGACAAAAAGTGCGGAAAAAGTAATGATCGCAAAATTTGACTTTAAATAGATTCAGTGTACACCCGAAGAGGCGAGATTGAGAAACTACCCGAAGGAAGTGTCCAGTGAGAGAATAAACGACCATTGGAACGTGAGTTACCAAAATTAAAGTCATTTGTTACCTGGTTACATTTATCACACAGTTGTACTTTACACGCCACACATTCACCTTCAAATCACTTAGTTTTTTCTTGTAAGGCATCTAATTGATATGTCTGGGTAGTTCAAAGGAGTCACGTCCTGAGAGTAAAGATTTTTCACATATTAAACTCATGCTTTTCAACTGAGTCAGAATCTGAAATACTAGCCGATACTTGATTGGATATAAAAAAAAAATTGTCAATAATAATAACTTGTAAAATTTTTTCTCTGCAATTTTATAATTTTTTCTTTTTATGAATGTTAGTCCTTCAGACGATTTGTTTATTGTTTTTAAAGAATCATTAAACTTAACTGATTTTTCAAAGCTAAACTGACTTGTTTAAATTTTTTCGTAGATTTAAAAATTTTATCAATCACATTTAATTTTTTTTTCTTGGAACAAACGTTTCCAAGTGGCGCCCACAAAAAGCATAGTATTAAGTTGTGTTACAGGACTACATCACTGCAGAGGATCCAGTCAACAGAGTAAGTAACAAAAGTGCGCGGAGGTAACGCCCGACAGATTACAACACAAACAACAACACCCACTACTTTTTTTTTTTGTTATAAATTGGCGCCCAACGTGGGGCTTGAAAAAGACGGAACAAGCCCGGCAACTACCGACATATTAAAATGCCGCAACCAAAGGGAAAGAAGGTGAAGAAGACTGCGGAACCCGAGTTAAGTGTGGAAGACGGAGAGGCAGTACAAATGGAGGAAACGGAATTAGAACCGCCCACACTAGAAATGGAAAGACCGGTACAAACGGCAGAGGAATTAGAAGAACAAACGGGAGAAGAACCCATACAAATGGTAGAACAGACAGAGAAACCCGAACCAGAAAAAATAACAGGGAGTGCTGACGCGAATATATTAATGATGATGCTCCAAAAAATGGAGGATATGAACGAAAATACTAAAAAAATAATGAGCAAATGTTCCAAAGGATGGAAGAAAATATGAACAGAAATATAGAATCCCTGAATAAAAATAGACAGGAAGATAAGGAGAAATTAGACAAAAACATAGAATCTTTAAAGAAGGATATAACCAAGAAAATAGATGACAATGGGAAGAAACTGGAGATATTTCAGGAGGAGAATAAAAAAAGTATAGAGTCCCTGAAAAAAGAAATTAGCATAAAATACGAAACAGTAAACAAAACGATCAATGATAATAAAATCGATAGTGACAGGAAGGTCGAAAACATGGAGAAACAGTTGGAAAAGTTACGGGAGGGAAACAATACACGTTTCGAAAATATAGAGGAACAAGCAGTAGAGACCAAACAAGATGTTAGAAACCTCGAAAACAAGGTAAGGCAGGACCAAGACGCCATCATGCAGGAGGTAGGAGAAGTCCAACACATCGCTAACAGGCTGGACGAACAGATAAAAACTAACAAAAATAGTATTATGGAAATAGACCAGAGAGAGAAAAACCTGCAGGAAAGATTAGAGGCGCTGAGAGACACACCAATACTAAACACTCATACATAGTATTGTCATGGTGAAAACAGGGAAGTAATCAACTTCCAGAACTATCGACGAAACCCAATGGAATTTCTGGAAAGAATGGAGGAGGTTATTGGGAGAAGTAGAGAAACAAGGTGGGACAGGATGAGAGAGATGCTTGACGAGATGTTTAAACATACTAGGGATAACTGGTGGATAGCGGTACGACCAGAAATAACGAATTTAGCAGAGTTTAAACGCCAATTTAAGGAAACGTATTGGTCAGAGACCGCACAAAACAGGGTGAGAATGGACATTTTCTATGGCAAATACGACGCGTCCTATGGACAGTCCCCGACGTCTTATTTCCTGGGAAAGGTATGTTTAGCACGGAAGTTGATACCGCCGATCCCAGAAGAATGTTTGGTAAGGCAGTTAGCTGGACATTACAGCTATGGGATCAAGGATGCCCAATTATACCAACAAATTAGCAAAATAGCCGATCTGGCCAAATTATTGGAAAATTGCGAATCCACAGGAAGGTTCCAGGATTACCAACCACCCAATCGTAAGGTAGAGTACAACAACAATAATAACGGACCAAACCGGAATGGAGGTGGGAACAGTAATAATCTAAACACCAATAATCAGAGTAATAATATCCCACCAAATGGCCGAAATGATAACACTCAGGGCCCAACTAACCGCAACTATCCGGGACCAAACAGAGGTAATTACACCGGGAATAACTACGGTAGGAACTTCCACCAGGGAAACGGTTATCGCGGGAATAATTATAGAGGAAGTAATAATGGCCAACGTAATGGTTATCGCAACGGGGGAAACCAAGGAGGAGGCGATAGGAGAAACCAAAATGAATATAGGCCCCAGGTAAATTATACAATGGCCAATAACCGACGGCCATATCCACCTAATGTACCCACTTACATGTTTTACCCACAACAGGCGCCAGCTAGCCAGGGTAACACGGCGAATAGCCAACCTATTAACGGTAATCCCGAGGTCAGGCAGGAAACACAGACGGGTCAGCAACCCAATGTTCCGGGAGACCGGGCCAATGAGACAGTGGCTCATTTAAACTAAACGCGGCAGTGAAAAAGGAAAACCGCCCTTCACTGAACCAATATTATGGGGTGACAAACGACGAACATAGACAGGACAAAGACGGGACTATATTAAGAATAAATAATTACCTTAAGGATATTAGAGAGGAGTTATTAGAAGAAGGTGATAATATCATTAAAAATAGTAACCAAGGGAATAATAGTATCGTGCAGATTAAAGCATATATCAATGGCATAGAAGGGATACTACTCATTGACACGGGGTCAAATGTGTCACTTATCGATAGCATTGAGTTAGAGCGGATTAAACAAAATAGTAATTTACCAATACCCACTCTACCGATAAATAACATTGTTTTAGTCGGAGCAACGGGGAGGCAAAATAAATCAATAAAGAAACAGGTGTCATTAGAGATGACTAGTAATGGGGTAACAATACCAATAGGGTTATTAGTGGCGAGTAATTTACCCATGAGTATACTAATAGGCTGCGATATACTTAGGCCATACAATGCTGTGATAGATTTGGAAAGTAAGGTGATACCTTTTAAGACTAACAAGGGGATTTGGACCAATAATTTGATCGATGTCCAAGGAAGTGGTACAGACCATACACCTTATCAGGCAATAGTGAACCATTATTATTGTACCGATCGTCCAATCAATATGCCATTATATCAGGAGGAAAACCCAGAGTTGTGGTTAGAAAAATTAGAAGAAATACGGGATTTCCAAAGGACGAAAGCAAGGGATCTGATCAGCGAGAAACAGGCGGAACAATTAATCGAGATATACAACCATTATAAACACATATTCTCGAACGCTCCAGGTAAAGCCAGAGATTATCAGTGCACCATAAAATTCAAAACTCCGGTGGAATTTAACAGGAAATCGTACCCGATCGCGTACTCGCTAAAGAATGAAGTCAGGGAAGAATTGAACAGGATGATAGAGGACGACATAATCGAGTATAGTCATTCGCCCTTTACCAGCCCAATCATAGCGGTGCCAAAAAAGAACGGAAAGGTACGTATATGTCTCGATGCTAGGGAGATTAACAAAATGATTGTTAACGACCGCACATCACCTGGGGAGATAGAGGAGATATTAAAAAAGTTCCACGGAATCAGATATATAAGCTCATGGGATACGGTATGCGGTTACTGGCAGATAGAACTCCACCCTGATAGTAGGAAATATATGGCATTCATATTCGAGGGCAGAAACTATCAGTTTAAGCGGTTACCTTTTGGCTTAATAAATTCTGTGGCGGTGTTTGTAAAGATAATGGACAGAATATTGGGGCAGGAAGTACTGAAGTTTACGACAGTGTACGTCGACGACCTACTGGTGACTTCAGCGAATTGGGACGACCATTGTAATAGGGTTGAACAGGTGCTACAGAAATTGTCAGAGAATAATATCACCCTCAAATTAGACAAGTCCCAATTCATAGCAAATGAGGTGAAATTTTTAGGATTTAATTTAACAGAACAAGGGATTACTCCATCCAAAGAAAAGGTAGAGGCCATACAGAAGTTCCCCACCCCAAAGAATAGGAAACAGCTGCAGTCATTTTTAGGAATCTGCAACTATTACAGAAAGTTTCGGTCCAATTACTCAGAACTAACTGCCAGGTTCCAAAAGCAGTTATCAGCTAAAGACAAATGGACTTGGGGACCAGAGCAAGATGGAGTGCTCAATATCATAAAGGAAAAGTTTTTAGAAACAGTAATGTTGCATCATCCCGACTTTACAAAACCATTTTTTCTAAACTGCGATGCCAGTAACGTAAGTTTAGGTGCAGCCCTCTATCAGGAAGATCAGGACGGTAACCATTTAGTAATTAGCTTTGCTAGCCGCGTGCTGAACAGTTGCGAACGAAACTACAATACTACCGAAAAAGAACTGTTGAGTGTAGTTTTCGCATGCGGTAAATTCAGGACATATATATTAGGGTACCCCATAACAGTTAGAAGCGACCACAAATCTATATCATTTTTAAAGCATTGTAAACTGAACCATCGAAGGGTGACTAGATGGGTTTTGGCCTTGCAAGAGTACAATATCACATGGGAATATATACCCGGCAAACAGAACGTAGCCGCCGACGTCTTATCTCGCGTCAATATACCAGATCAAACCTTTGACGGCGAAAAGGAGCAATTAGCCAAGGTTTACCACATTATTAAGAGCAGGGAGGATTTAAAAGATATTTTGCACGAAATAAAGTCACAACAAGAGGCCGATCCGAAATTAGGAGATATTAGAAAAAGGGTACAGGAAGGCGATGAGGTCATAAACAGATTTTATTGTATACACGACGACACTTTGTTTATTAGGAATACCCCGCACCAGGAGAGTTGGAAATTAGTGATTCCACCAGCGATAGAGAGACCGCTAATAATCGACTATCACGATAGGTACGGACATATGGGTGCCCTTAAAGTAAGGAAGGCATTGGAAGAGCAAACATACATCAAGGGGATGAATAAGAAGGTGCAACTGGCGATACGGTCGTGCGATATTTGCCAAAAGGTAAAGTGTGATAACGAGAGGAAGGAAGGGGTCATGATACCCATATTATCTAACGAAAAATTGGAAAAGGTATTTCTCGATATCTGCGGACCCTTTCCACGCAGCGGTGGGAGGCACCGATATAAATTTATCGTAATCATTTTCGACCACTTTAGCAAGTATACAAAGCTATACCCAATAACTAGGGCAACGACCAGGAAAATAATAGACATAATAATCAAGCGTTATATAATGGAAGTGGGCCGACCGTATTCTATAATTACGGACCACGGTACTCAGTTTAGGGGAAAACTTTGGAAGGAAAGCTTGGGAGAACACGGAATAAAAACGTACAAGACGTCCGTATATCACCCGAATAGTAACCCAGCCGAGAGAGTGTTAAGGGAGGTAGGACGGTTACTAAGAACATACTGCCATAACGAGCAGAAAAGATGGCATGAATATGTAGCCTCTACCGAGGATTTTCTCAATTTCTCGCATCACAGTACCATCGAGATGTCGCCATACACGGTTATGTTCGAAAGACCCCCACCACGAGAGATAAAAGAAATTATTAATTTTCCCGACGAACCCGCATACCGATTTGAAGGGGCAAAATTTTATAATAAGGTGTTAGAAAAAACGGAACAGCAGCGGAAAAAATATATCAAATCACAGCCTAAGGCAATTAAATATGAGGTAGGTGAAAAGGTGTTGGTTAAAAATAGAGAATTGCCCAGTGCTATACAAGGCATAACGAGGAAATTGCTACTCTTATATACAGGGCCTTTCACGATAACCAGAGACAATAAAAACAATAGCTACGAGGTAACTGACACAATCAGGAACAAGGTAAAAGGTACGTATAACCAGACTTCATTAAAAAAGTACCATGATTAAAAAAAAAAAAAAAAAAAATCGCAAGTCGAATACTCAATCAGTGACCAAGCACCATGACCAAAGACCCAAGTCAGATACAGCATCATAGAGAAGGTACCTTGACTAAACACGTCAACGTGAATTTTTTAACTTAGCCATAATTAGAAAGGAGGTAGAGATTTTTAAATAAATATAAATATTATTGTATAATGATTATTATTAATATATATTACGAGATGGACACATTCCATCATAGGCAAGATTTATTTCCAATAGCCATGTCAACGTATATTTACCAGCTTACCCGTACTTAGAGAAGGAGAGAGATTATTATTAATAAATACTACAAGATGGACACTTAGTAAAGGAGAAAAGAGGGAGAAATACTGTCATATATTTGATACTAAATGGAAATGATAAATGATAAATGGAAAAAAAAAGGGAGAGGAAAACAGTGTGTTACATAAGGAGGTAATGATGAATATGAATATAGCTATTAACATTGAATGATTTTAAACGATAATTTTAACCTGCGGAGAACGATATATTAATATAATTGTGAATTAATCAGAAGAGTTTAAGAAAGGGAATTTATGTGTAGGAGCCTATGATCTTTGAATATTTTATTTTTTTTTTATTATTATTATTATTTGTTGCAAAGGTGCAATTATTATTTTCTGAACAGGGATGTGTTGCCTCTGATTTCAGTAGTTATAGACAGGAAGGGACAGAGAATGTATGCCATAGCGAGCCACTCTGACTCCCAACCCTCTATGTAAGTTAGGGAATTGATATGGAATTATATCAAAGATTAATTATAAAACATCAAGGTAAAAAGGGAAAGGAATAGGTGATACGACAAAGAACGAACTAGGAATATTGAGTTGGATTAATATATTAAAGGAGTAGTACAGGAATTTAATTATAAATATAAAGAAGCTAATAATAAAGGGTTATTATAGAGATGATAATTTCATCAAAACCAAAGATATGTTTTTCCAAAATTATCAACTTTAACGAAGAGGCATATGTAACGTCACAGAACGTTCCATAAAAAGAAATCATTTATATAGAAAGTTAGCATAAGAGGAAAGTGAATGAACAGTATCGAACCCAAGTAGTCCCAAAAAATTGTGTAATTTTGTATAATAATTATTTCTATCAACTTGAAAAAACGACCAAACTATGACTAAGACAAAACCCCATATATATTATTAAAGTGAATAAGAGTGAAAAAACCATAAGACACTATAAGAGAGAGAAATAATGTCAGAATCCACCAGAATAAAGTCAATAATTATTAAGCTTTATAACTATGAATATAGTATTAAAAACTATTTTTTGTGAATAAATGGACATGATCCATTATTATATTATGTGATGTAAATAAAATAAATGTATTAAATGATTTATATACATTATTAGAAAGAGTTTAAGTTAAAATAAAAATTGTATATTTGCAAGGACAAAAAAATATTAATGTGTTGGATTTGAGACCATACACCAAGATTTCATGAAAAAATTAATTATTATCAGATTTAAATAAAAACTATATGTAATTGTCAAGCAGACAATAGTGAACAATTTATCATAAATAAAGGAAGCTGTCAAATGAATAAAAAGCAGTCAAAATAGCCAAAAACAGTGTTAACTAAAAACATGTAATAGGCATCTAATATTGTATAATTTATGAATTTAATGTTGCCAAAATACAACCAAACTGTATTAGAAAGCTGTAATATGATATAAATCAACTATACTAATATACCTGACTAACTTTAACATTGTAATAGTCAAGTCAGCAAAATATTTACTTATACCATGTATGGCTGAAGCCAATCATCCAGTACAAAAATAATCATATCTGGCTAAATACTTACATAATACTAACAAAAATAAGATAGAAAGGTACAATACATCAGTATACCTTAATAAGAAACAAACTCAGTTGAAAGTAAAGTCAATTCTAAAAGAATTTAACTAATTAGAGTGAGATTTGTCACACCATAAAAAATGACATCTCAAGACCAATCAATGATGCTATGTCATCTTGTGATAAATATAATATATGTACAGAGTAACCAGGTATCACAAAAGATAGACAAAATAATAAACTCTGTGTGTATAGTAGTGAAATAATACATATATTAAAGAAAAAGACTAATCATTGTATTAGAAAATTGACAAGAATCTAGGCCATGAGCAGAGGCCATATAAAATTGTATTTATTTGTGTTTTATTGATGTTAAAATTTGTTTATTTTGTTGTAGGAAAGTAGTAGTAGATGTTCAGCTTGTGGAAGGAACTTTGTAACTCCACAACAATTTTTGTTATAAAAATTGAGTTTTCAATGACAACAACTCAAGGTGAGGGTTGTATATTGTATTGTTTATTAGACTTAAGTTAATTAGATACCAATCATATTTAGTATCGCTAGATTCAGTTAAAAACAAGGAATATAAATGTATTAATGGCATACAAATTGTAAGTACTAATGTGAAACTGTTTGATAAATACCAGTGTAAATTTTGAAATATCCTTTGTATGAAGAATAAGAAATTCGTTCTAAAAGCTTCTACGGAAGTGAAAATTGTTCTATGACATTCCATTTCGTTTATTCTCGAACAATCTAGAAAGAATTTTTACACAAATATACCGGAAGTCGATGAAAACAGTCTACCTGATTTAGTATAAAAGCGAGACCAAATTCGACCCAAAAACACTTGAAGATTGAACTCCAGAACTGATGCATCTCACACAACACTGATCAACGCAGCTAAGGCGAAACCAAAGAGGCGAAAAATCGACAAGACACGGCAGGTAGGCTTTTCCCGTACATAGACATAACCGACTGACTTAACCTCAACGAGAATCTACGCCAAAAAGTATCGCTGAAATAGAGCAGCGATACGGCAAATTTTAATAGAAATCACGCAGCCAGAACGTCGACGGCCCAGGAGGGACCAAACATTTAAATGGAGAACGAATTCTGCTGTGTTCGCATTGACTGACTAACGTGAAAATAATTCCCCCGAACGTAAACAAACAACACACTAAGCCTTCCTCAACACTGCATGGGAATCAGCGCTGCGGTGGCAGATTTCTGAATCAACGCTAAACAGATGATTCGTAGCGGCGGCGTTTGAACGAGATTCTACTGCCAAACGTTTTGACAAAAAGTGCGGAAAAAGTAATGATCACAAAATTTGACTTTAAATAGATTCAGTGTACACCCGAAGAGTCGAGATTGAGAAACTACCCGAAGGAAGTGTCCAGTGAGAGAATAAACGACCATTGGAACGTGAGTTACCAAAATTAAAGTCATTTGTTACCTGGTTACATTTATCACACAGTTGTACTTTACACGCCACACATACACCTTCAAATCACTTAGTTTTTTCTTGTAAGGCATCTAATTGATATGTCTTGGTAGTTCAAAGGAGTCACGTCCTGAGAGTAAAGATTTTTCACATATTAAACTCATGCTTTTCAACTGAGTCAGAATCTGAAATACTAGCCGATACTTGATTGGATATAAAAAAAAATTGTCAATAATAATAACTTGTAAAATTTTTTCTCTGCAATTTTATAATTTTTTCTTTTATGAATGTTAGTCCTTCAGACGATTTGTTTATTGTTTTTAAAGAATCATTAAACTTAACTGATTTTTCAAAGCTAAACTGACTTGTTTAAATTTTTTCGTAGATTTAAAAATTTTATCAATCACATTTGATTTTTTCTTGGAACAAACGTTTCCAAGTGGCGCCCACAAAAAGCATAGTTTTAAGTTGTGTTACAGGACTACATCACTGCAGAGGATCCAGTCAACAGAGTAAGTAACAAAAGTGCGCGGAGGTAACGCCCGACAGATTACAACACAAACAACAACACCCACTACTTTTTTTTTTTTTTATAATGTTTAAGGAATATGTGTAACAGGCGTAAGTTGACTCTATGAATTTGCATGCCTATTAGTTTGTAGTCGACAAAACGTGTAGGCCTATACTATATTTTCGGTCCGAGATTATGGAACAAAACGTCGCCAATATAAAAGTCGCATACAAGGATGTACCAAAAAACCTGCAACATCATAAACGCGGGCACACACGCTAATCAAACCGACATAGTGTCCCCTTGAGACATTTATTAACGTCTGTCTCTTGTTCAAATTTGTCAGAGCTATTTATAGTCTGCAGCAGTGGCGAAGCTAGTAGTTAATTAATGGGTAGACAAAAGTCTTACCTTAAATTTTTTTGTAGAGTAGTTCAACACGGCAAGTTTTCTTGCTTGCAAAATTGTCAACTACACGGTCTTTGAACAACTGGTCACTCATCAATTCCTTCACAAATTTTTTTTCAATAGCAATGGTGCTAAGAGAGTTAAGTCTTTCATTAGTCATCGTATTGCGCAAGTAGTTTTTTATTCTTTTCAAAGTACTCATACTCCTATCTGAAGAAGCCGTGGTAACAGGAAACGTTAAAATCAAACGAATTAATTTTGAAACTTCCACGTACACTGGTTCTAAGTCATTAAGAATTATAAAATGTAAAATTCTTTGAGGGAACAAATGTTTTCCAGTATCTGAGTAAATGTTTTTTAATTCATTTTCCAGTCTTTCACTATTGAAAAAAGGCTATTTATTTATAAGGCTGTTCAGTTTAGAAGAAGGAAAACTCTCTTTGTAAGAAGTGAAGTGATTTGGATCCAACAACTCAACAAACTGGATACTTTAGAAATCACTGAACCGTACCTCCAGCTGCATAATCAAAGTGTCAAGAACTTCATAAGTTAACGTTTTCAGCAGGTTCCTGTTACTGTCATCTATATTTACCTCGCTGCTTATTTGGTGACATTTTTCAATACAAGACGACAGTGTTTTCTGATCTCATGTCCTTGAGGATAGCAGTAGTTTTATTAATTTCAGTGTTGCACAGAATTATATCGGAGATAGCTTTGTGTTGCAGTAGAGAAAAGAGATGGTCAGTATAAACGAATATTTCCATATAAAAACAAAGAAAGTAAATGAAATGGGTCTTTTTGAGTATGTTAAGCAATCCAACAGAAGAATTGTACGAATCACTATCCCATCCTTCATCATTCTCTGTAATGTCCTCAAAAATTTGTCTCAAGTCACCACAGTGGGAAAAGATGGTATGAACTGCTCTGGAATGAAAGTTCCAACGGGTAGTGGATGCTTGTGGAAGTTTAAATCCTCTAGATTCTAAAAGCTGTGATCTCTTTGAGGATTTACAAAAAAATGTGTGAAATCCTGTCAGATTGTGAAAAGCCTAACCGATTTTATTGTTTTAGTGCAATGAAGATGTACGAGGTTTAACTTGTGAGCATAGCAATGTAGAAATAATGCTCTTGGGCAAGTCTGTTTTACAAAGTGCTGAACACCTCCATGCTTTCCAGCCATTATAGAGGCTCCATCGTATGTTTGACAGACTACCTTCTCAGTTACACCCCACTTTTTTAAAACGTCAGCAATTAATTCTGATAAGCCTGATGCAGTCTTATCTACTGAGACACCATAAAACCCAATGAACCTTTCTATTGGACCTTCTTTTGAACAAAATTTAAAAATTATGCTGACTTGAGATCTACTTGATACGTCTAAAGTTTCATCTGCCTGAATTCCAATAAAATCACAACAATCTCCGCCTTAATCTTCTCTTGAATTATATCAGTTACAGATTCAACTAATTCATTCTGAATATCGTTTGATGTACCTTTAAATCCTGACGTAGACTGGAGATGATATCGAATGTACTGCTCCTGCTTAGAAAGAAGACCTAACAATTCCAGACAATTACCCCGGTTGACTGACTCTTCCCCTTCGAAATTACCTCGAAATCCAAGCTCCTGTTTCCCGAGAAAATACACAATATACACAAGCCTATTTTGTTTCACGACTTCATTATGTTTAACAGCTTGAATCTAGCCCCTTCAGCGAGAGTATGTTCAATCCTCACGCGTCCCAGCAAACGGTACCGCTCTTCATTTTGAATATGTTTATTTGAATTCTGGTGTTTCTCTGCCTTTCTAAGAAATTTTTTTGTTACCGTTACTCCATATAAAATCCATTCTTTTTCACCAGAAAACAAGATACATGTATAACAAAACGGTCTGTTGGTTTCGGAACAGCCTGTCAACCACGAACATCGCTCGTACCAAGAAAACTGAAAATTTGTAGATACTTTACCATCAAAATGTTTAATTTCTAAATTAGGCGTAAATCTCTTGTTTTTAACACCACATTTTTCTTCGTAACTCCAAGAAGAAAACGGCTAACTTTTTAATAAGTTTAAAGACCTGACAAAGTATTAAAAGGACCGCGTTCACTCATTTCGGGCGACACACTTAATATAACTAATTGAACTTTCAAATTTATAACTTGATTAGTTTCTATATATATGTTTAATGTCACAAATAATTTAAATGACAGTGTTGATCGTCTATTAGTTCACCGGAATCACAGGCACACTTTTAATAACCGCATAAAATAAACACGATTATAAACAACACAGCGCGCTTTAAAACTCGCACAACAGCAGTGAGTCATGCCTCAACGCTACAGTGTGTGGAGCGCCGGTCAATCCCCCGCTCCCCGCACTGCCATGTCTCGTCCAACATATTGCTTACATACGATGTATAGACTACAAAAAACTCTGAGGCAGGTTCACGTTGCCTCATTCGCTTTAAACTAACTATGTCTGCTGTCACTTGTCATCGTCTAGCGGTCGCTGAGTAAAACATGTAAATAGTAAATTCGACAATTACAGTAACAATGTATAATCTTTACGTTACATACTTCATACGTATTTATAATTTTTATTCTACAGAATTTTTATGGTAGGCATTGCCTCAATTGCCTCCATGTAACTTCGCCACTGGACTGCAGTAATTCTGATGGCAGATATGGAAATATGTCATTTCTAACATGTTCAATTTGGTCCGCTCATGCATAGCGTTACCTTTTTAATACATAACATTTTGTCTGTTTTTGCAATAACGGTAGAACACGTTGTAAACCAGCCTTCGCATTAAATGCGCAATTTTTCACACATTATTTGCGGTATACCACGACTGTTAATTATTTGTTAATTATTTGTTAATTACGGTCGCATTTAACTTTATTTTATAGGGCCTATTACTGTTGCACTTTTGCAATAATCTTACCACAACACACGCATCTAAATACAATTATTTAGATGGCATTGTCTGAATTGCAAAACGAATTTTGTAAGATGCAAATTTCAGTAAGTAACTAGCTTTACGTATTATTATTAGTTCATTTTAGAGACAGAGTTTACTCAAGGTAAATCATGTGTACACAGAATTTCCCTATTCGTAGCACAAAGCCTATTTTTGCTGGTATAACGTGCGTTGCACTGTATACATATAGTTCGCCACCCCTCAGTAACGTAGGTTAACAATTTTTCAAAACAGGTGTTTAAAAAAAGACGCAGAATTGTCATATCTCACCTGTTTTCTTATGTCTATATTATTTAAGACTACTTACAACAGTTTCTATTCTTGAATTATTTATACGTACAAAAAATATTATCCTGGGCGTATATGCAAATTTGTATCGTTGCAAAACACACACACACACACACACACACACATAGAGAGAGAGAGAGAGAGAGAGAGAGAGAATGGATGGAATACGTAAAGGGAATATGTAAAGGAAAAGTAATTACATGATGCTCAGGCTGATCACAAAATAAAGGGCCTAATGCTGGAAGGTTAAAGGGAATATGATTACGGGGACCAAGGACCAAAGCTATTAAACGTGAAGTGAAGAAGGCACTTCAGGATACATAGGGAGAGGAAAAGAAATGGGGATGTGGTAGAATACCATCTGAAGATTTGGCAAACTTAAGTGCAGTATCAAGACTGACAAGTCTAGTCAATAGGATCTACAACACCGGTATAGACCACGTAGATTTATTAAAGCTTATTCTAGTTCGCGTACCACATAATACAGTGTTAAGAATGTAAATACCATATCACTTTAGTGGTATCTGTTACAAGTCACTAGGTTGGCGTTGAGGAGAACAGTGATTGAAAATTTGAATACTAAAGGAGGGAAGGCCTATTTGGTTTCAGGAAAAGTTAATGCACAAGAGTTTCAATTGTGTACTTGAGAATCCTAGACGAAAGAATATGAGAAGAACAAGAAGATACGTATATGGTTGTTTTATCGAGAGGGAAAGCTTTTGAGAGAGTTAGCTGAAATACTCAAATGAAGATTTTGAAATACAGTATTGGTATAAACTGAAAGCGTGGAAGACTAATAAAGAGATGTACACAAAACAGATAGTAATTGTAAGATTACATGAGAATGAAAGAAAAGTGATAGCCATTGGAGGAAGCGTTATACAAAGATACCGTTTGTCTACTCAACACTACTCAATGCCTACGTTCAAAAAGTGACAAAGAAAATCTAATACAAAGTACGAGGAACTGTAAAGAGAAAGAGTAAATACGTGTATCATCAAACAGTTTTGGTGCAATCAGAAAAAGAGCTACCGATTATGATGGACAACTACTACTACTACTACATACTATTACTACAACTACTACTACTACTACTACAACTACAACTACTACTACTACTACTACTACTACTACTACTACTACTACTACTACTACTACTACTACTACTACTACTACTACTACTACTACTACTACTACTACTACTACCACAAGAACAAAGGAAAAGTTCGAGATAAAGACAATTGTAAGAAAAATAAAGTAATGAGAATTAGCAAAAATGAAGAATTTGTTAGCATGTGTTTGGAAGAAAATTTTTAGAGTATGTGACTTCATTGAACTGTTTGGGGAGTACGGACACATGTGGTGGAAACTGTAAGGAGAAAATTAGAAGTAGGGTGCCTATGGGTAAGAGAGCTTTTGAAAAAATAAAGCAGTGGTGACCGGAAGTATTGCGACTGGGAAGAAAAATATACTTTCTAAAAGTTTTATTTGGAGTGTGGTTTTGTATGGCACTGAAATATGGTTCATTGGAAAAAGCAGGAAAGTATTTAGAAACTTTAAAATGTGGTTGTGGGAAAAAGTGAGTAATTTAAAAAGGTTTTAAAGAGGAAGAAAATATGATACTATTGATGAGAGTAGGAGAGCAAAAACTTTTGGAAGTAATGGAAAGATAATTACAACTTAGTGGGAGCACATGTTGTATAGAAAGTGTCTACAGATAACGTTCATAGACGGAAAGGGAAAAGGGAAATGAGAACCCCAGCAAAGAAAGTTTGGAATGTTTGGTGACTTCAGAAGCGGAAGGAGAAATAGACAGATGCGCAAGACTGAGAAGATATAAGATGTACGTTTGCACTAATTTGTACTCTAACATTCATAATTTGTACCAATGTTTTGTTATTTCCCTTGCGCTAAGGAATAATTTAATTCTGATTGTGAGTAACATGTGTGTGAAATTATAAAATCGTATAATTTATAACGTGCACATATGGGCATGAACTGTACACAGACTACCATTTATGTTTAGTAGTTTAATCCATAATGTAAGGCAAGCAAGAGGCAAATTGAACAATGAAGTCGCATATTGATGACGTAAATGCAGTATCTCTTGAGACTTAGATACATGCAGGCAACTGTAATTAAGGTACTCTATGCAAATAGTACCTGTAACTGAACAACGGATCCTTTAAATACTGTATTTAGTGTATGTTCCTTGTCCCTTGTCAGTGAGCATTAAACTGCTAACGACCGTTATTGCTTAATAATCAGAGGCGAAGTAGAATGTGGTATGGGTTCATGCGAAATAAACTGTTGTTTATTTAACTAAGAACAGTATTTTGGAATACTGATTTTGTAAATAATTTATCAGATTTCTAATCTTCAGCAACGGGTTTTTCTCTTTACCTTTCAGTTCAAAGATTGTCTTCATAAGTTAAGTTTTTATACGCTTTTATTCAACATGCTTTTTGTGTCATCATAAGTGGAATTTTGTAACCAATTTTTTGACGACTTATTTAAACGTTAAAAATCTGAAAATTTATCATACAATTTTTCGATGAAAATGAAATGTGGTGCAAAAATATTTCTTAGCTGATTTCTTGTCTTAGGTATACTTTCTTTATTGTTAAACAGGGATTTGTTTTCTAGCATGACGGATTTGTGCAAGTGAATTACCTGAATTCGTTTCATTATGCGGTTTTTTACCGGCCGGCTCAGCTCGTCGCTGTAGACCAGCGGTGCGCACGCACGATCGCGCTTCCTCCCTACGCTTCCCTTTGTGATTGTGGTCGAGCTTTAGAGAAAGCCAATCTTCGCATTGCGTGATTGCTGTTGCTGGTTGGCACTTCTTTTGTCTCAAGTTCTGTTCATTAATTTTCCATATTGCAACTAAAGTGAATTAATTGGAGAATATAACAATACAAGAGAAGCATTTTTAACACAAGAAAAACAGTTGAAGCAAGTGCATTTATTCCGACAACATGATCAACAATTAGAAAATGTATTCAATCAAGTTCACATTTTGAAATATTTGATGAAGATCTTGTTCATGAAACTTCTGAGGAAGGAGATAAAATACCTATTAGACCAATGAGTGACAACCTATTTGAATATGAATATGTGTCAGAGAAAAGTGTTTGTATATGTTACATGTAACCTTCTAGAACAAATTTTGATTGCAAGTAATACTCGTATTAGATTATTTATAACTGGAAACGCTGGTACTGTAAGGAGCTCTACATTGCATCTTATCAAAAATCACGAGAATCAACGTTATGGAAAAAGGACTGTAACGGTATACGCATTAACTAGAGTGGTAGCACAGATGTTTGGAGGCTCGATCTTACATAGTACCCTCAAGCTACCGTTTAAAAAGATGGGAGAATTGCACAATGCCAATTGTACTGGTATATAATCGAGACAAATGCGGTTTCAATGCCCATTGAGACAAAGGACGGAGGACAATAACCACTGGCTGAAGCACTCCGTTAAAAACGTGTGTAACTTCTTTTCATACCCAGAGTTAAAGTGTTCCCAGACCATGACAACAGATGTTCTACTCTTTTTCTCAGGAGCATTTTACATAGCGGTCTCTTTAGAGGTGCATGACATCTAGGTGCACTTACCACTGTTAAGAGGTAACTGAAAATTCTAAAGATCAGCCGGTGTTACATGTCTAACCAAAGTGGGTAAAAGAAGAGTAGACAATTGCGGCACCGCTTCTCAATAGCACAGAAAGTTTGGCTCTTGGTGACTGGTGATCTCTTCTTGTCTGGTAACTTCCTTACCGGATAAAGTGTGTCCGGCGAAGCATAAGTGATGCACATCCGACTGCGTCACGATTTCGAAACTGCAAGTAATCACTGCAATAGGTCTTCTTCTGCGGTGAAGTGTCGTTGAGGTGTGCATCTCCTAAGGGAGATTTTTCTAAGCTGAGAGCTTCTCCGAGAACTGGAAACAGCAGAGTCATTATTTTCAAAGATGGTCTACCGTATGAGCTGCACCATGAAATGTACTTTACTATTCTTAGCAGTTTTTGATAGTTTATTACTAGATCATCTACATGGCTTACCTTTTTTGGCTCCAAGTTGACCGTTGCTGCTGGTGAAATTATTTGAGAGTTTCTCAATTCCAGTTAAGAAAACTTTTATAGCTTGAAATTGTTCTCCCTTTTTTAAATGTTTTATATGCTAGCGTATCTCATTGATTGCCCGACGTCCTTTATTCTTGAGGACAAGACCTAAACATATTGTTTTCCACCATGTATCCTCCGTACCCAAATTGTGTTCAACAGTTGCTGATTTCTCCAAGTTGGCAAGGAAATAGCTCTGCCTATGTTCAGTAATGAGAACGTTTACAGTACGCTTTCTTATTTTGATACATGTCTACCCACAGGCTAGGTAGACTAGCTGCAAGTGGATTTCAAGCATTTTTGGTGCTGTATGTTAGACAAATTTAAAAACAGTTAGTTCCAAGGTGCTTGAGCAAAGTAATCACCTGTTCTTAAATCTTGCAAAAGTAAAGCTGACATTATAGGAGAATATTTCGCACCGTCAATCAGAAATGCATTACCGGTGACCCAGATGTAAAAGTGGGTTGAACAGCACATATTTACCGAGATAACTGCACTTCTCAACTCACATACCCCAGTCAAATGGTAACATCAGCTGTGTGTTGCTTATGTAAATGGACAGCGACATCGGATTACTTGATTAGTCTGATATATTGCTTTAGTCTGATACCTACTATGAAGCAAGGAAATCTGATCATTTAAGTACCGCAGTAACCTTCGCCTCATCTGTTGGTTTTATGCGAGGGCTGAACTGTATGTTGCAGGTCCCAAGTAAACGACGAGATAAGAAACTGTTTCTCCATTAACTGAAGGTACCTTCGACCTCAATGTCAAAATGAAAACATTTTGTTAAGTAACCAGATCTGTTAATTGCGGCACCGCTTGTAAGATTTAAAAATATGTGTGCCCTTTATTAACAGAAACTTTGAAAAGTGTTTGCCGTATTACTTTTGTTGTCATATTGATGAGCCAAGGAATAAGGAAGTGGTTTCCACATGTGTTATATTATTTACTAATCTGCACCATATGTTATATTAACGTAACTCAGTTCTTAAGTAAGAGCAAAGAGTGCTTAGAAATTGCTTTTCTAATAATTTGGTTTAAACTTAGAGCTCATCTAGAATTGTTACTTTTGTCTTACAAACACTGTAGGATTTACACCACGAATATAGGTAATGCAGGTAATGAACAAGTTAAGAGATCCACCAAGACATTCAAGCTTCCAGAAACCCTACCAGGAAGGTGGGGCCTAATTGTGATAGGGGACTGCTACTGGTTACGCAAAAGTAAAACACTGCATCGTACAAAATAAAGAAAAAGTAAAAGCACAGCAGACATTTTCTTTTTCCTTTGTTCTTTCTTCTCATATTTATGAGTAACATTTGATTTGATCTGAGGTTTTTAAGATATAATTGCTTGTTATTAGCTGAGTTGTTATTGTCTCGCTTTTTAGCTCAGGTAACGTACTGAAGACAGAAAACTGTAAATATAGTTTTAAAACTGGAATTAGTAGAAAGCTAAACTTGGTCCTTTAAAGGAAATGAAAAAAAGTTTTGAACTATTTGATAATATTCGGTTTCCATATGCTGTATTTTGGTGCATGTCACGACAACACATACAAAGTGATTTATAATACGGTACTTTATTTGTTCTAATTTATTAGGATTTTACTTGATAACGATATTTGGAAATATTTGATGGAAAAGAACATCTGTCTAGGAAGTCTAACGGTGACTTTGGCTATGAATGAGCGAGCGTATCCAATAAATATCTTCTCCTCGTAGTAAGAGATTACATCTTCTCTAAACATACTCTACTTTTATGTAATCGTAATGAAAACTTCTTTATTAGATGACTTTACAATAATCTCTATTTCTTCTTTTCATAGATATTTAATATAATTATGATAAAAATGTATACCGCCTTATCCTTAACCTCATTTATATTTTTATCTACGAGACCGTAAATTTTATTTGTGTGTGTGTTTGTGTGTGTGTGTGCGCGCGCGCTTGTGATTTGGGCTCGCGCGCACCTATTATATAGTTATATCTTCATGTTTTGAAGAATGTCTGCAGCACAGACGTCAGAAAGAGTGCATTGAAAGGAAAACGTTTTATTAAGCATTCTACAACTCAACAAATGTTATTTCCTTTCTTTTACTCTTTGTAAATTAACTTCTGTATTTTACAGCACAGCAAGTACGCTTCACAGTGGTACACGCTATTACTGATAGGCTAGGCATAAATCACTCAATGACTTATACTTTTAATATATTGCTACGTTCGTTGAGATGAAGGACAATTACGTAACACTCTTGAAAATTCCAGATTGTCTGTGTACACGTTTGTCCACTAGCCCAGGGTATACCGAACCGGCACGGCAGTCTAGGTCGTGTTTTGACCTAATCTCCAGAATGTTCCAGCACCTGTAACTACGTAATTATTCTCGATGGGCTGCCAGCAAATTAGTAGACGTTTCTGGACTTCTGTGGGGCAAATACCTGTAAGCGTCAGTGTCGGGCTCAGCAGTTAGTTGCAGATGGCAATTTTTCAGTGCGCATAACTGATTGTTGCTGATTCGTGTTAAGTTGAAAGTGGTTATTGGTTAATTGGTGTAAAATTGTAATAAGGTGACATTTAGTGTTGGTCAAATTTAACTGTAACTGTTGTCTAAGAGTGACTTATTGATTTTTAATTGTTGTTTGTGAATAAATAAAGTTTGTTATTAGTGACTTCATTGCTGTCTGATTTCTGTTCCCACTGTACCAACCACGATCTGTGTGATCGTCGTAAATAAATAAAATAAATATATGTAATATTTTTTTCAACATTTATTTCCTAATAGATACGATTACCAACTACAGAAACAAATGGTTATTATTCATAACCGTAAGTTATGTTTTATGTTTTTATATTAATACTAGATGACCCGGCAGACTTTGTCCTGCTGCTATTAATGCCCGTCGTACTTGAATTCGTTGTCGTTCTGCTAATAGATGAAGGCCTCTGTTTTCATTAGTTAAACGTTGACGTGCCTGTCTGTG
This sequence comes from Magicicada septendecula, assembly GCA_034769895.1. Lineage (NCBI taxonomy): Eukaryota > Metazoa > Arthropoda > Insecta > Hemiptera > Cicadidae > Magicicada > Magicicada septendecula. The sequence goes on from CM068368.1 coordinate 142,035,797, forward strand.
TCGTAATCTGTCTGCTTCTAAACGTTGACTGCGCTGCTCTCCACTTTCTTGCGCGCGTGAACGTACATTTAAATTCCTAATATTTTCATTCTCCTGCGAGTGTTGGTCCTCCGTTCTCCTTTGTCGTCGCGCCTGCTCGTTTTGAGCATGTTGTGATTTTCGACCGATGTTTGCCCGCCCTCTTCTTGGCATTTTTCTATCACAAATTTCACAAATGTATATATGAAAATAAAACGTTTTAATTGTAACAATTTTATAAATACATCACGTAGCATTGCGGTTATATTGAATTTCCTTTAATTGATTTGTTGTTTGCAGCACATTCCTAAACAAAATGTAAATAGAACCTACCATTGAGTTTATATTGAATTGCCAGTAATTGATTTGTTGTTTGCAGCACATTCCTAAACAAAATGTAAATAGAGTATTATATTCACCATTAAACACAATGTAAATACAGTATTATATTTACCACTGTGTTTTTTAATCACTGTGTTTTTCACCCCACCTCCCAACGTGGACCAAAACACCTATCCTATTGTTGCTTCTCCCGTTGCATAAAATATTTCTGCAGTTGAAATCGGTCTTTCCGTTTTTCATATTTTCCATTTTTGACTACCCCCCCCCTCAAACCGCCCATTTATTAAGCCCAAGGGCCCAAAAATTTTCAATAGTGCATACATGCATGTAAAATTGTTACTTCCATCGAAATTCCCTTTAATTCGATACCCCATATACTGTATTTTCATTTTTCCAATTTTTACCCCCCTTGGCCAAACTGACACCTCCAACCGCCCAAAAATTTTCAATAGTGCATACATGCATGTAAAATTGTTACTTGCATAGAAATTCCCTTTAATGTTACACCCCATATGCGGTATTTTCAATTTTTATCCCCCCTCCCCTTCGGGCCAACCTCACACTCGGCACATGTAAACCTTACTCTGAACCTAACGAACATATGGTGCGAATATGAGCTCTATCGGATAAGTGGTTCAAAAGTTTTAAGAACATGTGCAGACGTACACTGAATTTTTATATATAAAGAAGGGCCCAAAAATTTTCAATAGTGCATACATGCATGTAAAATTGTTACTTCCATGGAAATTCCCTTTAATTCGATACCCCATATGCTGTATTTTCATTTTTCCAATTTTTACCCCCCTTGGCCAAACTGACACCCCCAACCGCCCAAAAATTTTCAATAGTGCATACATGCATGTAAAATTGTTACTTCCATCGAAATTCCCTTTAATTCGATACCCCATATGCTGTATTTTCACTTTTCCAATTTTTACCCCCCCTTGGCCAAACTGATACCCCCAACCGCCCAAAAATTTTCAATAGTGCATACATGCATGCAAAATTGTTACTTGCATGGAAATTCCCTTTAATTTTATACCCCATATGCGGTATTTTCAATTTTTACCCCCCCCCTTCGGACCAACCTCACACTCGGCACATGTAAACCTTACGCTGAACCTAACGAACATATGGTGCGAATATGAGCTCTATCGGATAAGTGGTTCAAAAGTTTTAAGAACATGTTCAGACGTACACTGAATTTTTATATATAAATAAAAAAAAATTTCCTGGAACCCGATCGCAGCGCCACCTACCGGGTCCAATTGTGAATCTAAACCATCCTGGGACCCACTCAAACACACACACAAAATTTCATCAAAATCGGTCCAGCCGTCTAGGAGGAGTTCAGTGACATACACACGCACACACGAAATATATATATAAAGATATTTACGACTATTTTAATTGGTAATTTAAATATGTGACTACTGACTATGTAGACTACTAACTGTTGTCTAAGAGTGACTTATTGATTTTTAATTGTTGTTTGTGACTAAATAAAGTTTGTTATTAGTGACTTCATTGCTGTCTGATTTCCGTTCCCACTGTACCCACCACGATCTGTGTGATCGTCGTAAATAAATAAAACAAATATATGTCATGTTTATTTCAACATTTATTTCCTAATAGATACGATTACCAACTACAGAAACAAATGGTTATTATTCATAACCGTAAGTTATGTTTTATGTTTTTATATTAATATATTTACGACTATTTTAATTGGTAATTTAAATATGTGATTGCTGACTAGCAATGGTTTTTGAGTTACACAAAATCAAAACTTTTTTTGGTGGAGAACTAATATCTCCTAACGTACTGGAGAGGATGAGTAATGCCTTATTACTTGATGAATTAATATATTAAGGAATGTTCTTATTCCTTGATGAAGGAAAATATCCAGCCGCACCTCCAAGCCGCGTATCTGGAGACCGAGTGACAGCTGGTATAAGCTGTCCCTCCTCTACTTGTCATTGTCAAGTAGAGGTTAGGGCACCCTCTTGCCCTTGGAGTGAGAAATTGCTCCTAAAGACGGATGACCTTTTATTGGTCAACGACGTAGGATGTGGGAGGAAAGGAGAAACCACTACATTAAAATCCTTATGGATATCTCAACAGGGAAAACTGATCTCTTTAGTCTGGTAAGACAGCCAGTTTATGAGAGAACACCCAGACAGAAAATCGGGCTGGACGTTAAGCCTAAAGATGGCAGCCCCATCATACGTCTTACCCTGCGAATACTAGTAACATATCCAGGGGACATATTCACTACTAAATTGACTCAAGTAAGGACTAGCCGGACGGATAGAGTGAATCGGATCAAACAATGGGCAGTAGTGGCAAGGAAAGGAATCTCACAACATCTAATTACAGCAATAAAAAGTCTTTATGTAAAGAATAAAATCTTAATAGAAGCACGGAAACCGAGAACAGCTCCTGGAGTTGGTGTGATCAATTGTGGAATACGACAATAGTGTCCATTATCACCTTTTCTTTTTAATTTATATATTGACGATGTCACACAAAACTGGCAGATGGGTATACATTTGTTAAATCGAATATGCAAAGACTCTGGATTGCAAATATCTACACTTATGACCAAGGTGATTGCTTTTCGTGAAACTGATCCCGTACAGGCAATTATTGTTATAGATCGTACTGTCGTGGAACAAGTTAGCAACTTTTAATACCTGAGCTATGTAATGCAAGCAACGACGTTGTGATTATGTTGCATAAGTTCAACCTTATGTGCGGGTCGATCAGTCAAACTCTTAAGTCAGCAAGTAAAAAAAACACGCCTAAAAATACACAAGGTGGTGGCCATTCCCAAACTTCTTTATTGGTCTGAGAATTGGACTTTAACGAAAGGTCAAACCAGTCGCATCATAGCGGCGAAAATGAGATTTCTCAGGCACATGGGAGGCTATACTCTCCATGATCACAGAAGAAACACAGATATACGGGAGTAACTGAATATTATATACTCGACAGGATCGCCCAGTATCGGGTGAATTGATGGGAACATCTTTGCCGAATGGATGACTGCCGCATCCCCAAACAAGTATGGAACTATAAGAAGAGAGGACGGAGACATGTGGGATGTCCGAGGAAGCGCTGGAATGACCAGCTCTGATCTTTGCTAATTTGAGGCCGGAACAAACTATCCTTGGTTTAATCCTTGAATATGATGATGATGATAAATTTAATACAGTTAAAAACCTATACTGCTGCTATAGTTAAAAGCAGTGATGCTGGTATTAAAAAAGACAGAGTTCTGTCTATTGCTAACTGTTTGTTTTCAAAGTCTTCTTTCAGGTGACCTTTTTCTCTGTGCTCTGCTTGAGTTCTGCAAGAGCACCACAGTCTTCGATTATGTATTTTGAGTGCTCCGCCACAAGTACAGACCAGTCGTTCTTGTTCTTGTAGGACGTACGAAGACGTCAAGGTCGTGTGACCAATGAACAGTCTGGTGATGCAAACTTCTTCACGAATGCGATCACCTGGTACTTGCAATTTACGGATGTTATGCTTCACAACAGGAAGTTTGATCTGCTGTATGTTCCACATCTGCTGCCGCACATAATAATGGTGGTGGTAGTAGCAGGTTTGGCGTCATCAGGATGTGTGGCAATCGCATTGACTCTTGGGCTGTTTGCATCGTTTCCCGCCGCAGCGACAGCTTTTTTGTTAGCTGTAATACTTACATGACCCGGACACCGCAAACAAAAGTAAAATATGTACCGACGTCTTGTACTGCATAATGCGATTAGCTGTTGCAATAACGGATATATTGTGCTGGTCTTTCCAAGTTAGTTTGAAAACTGAGTGAACCCGTACAGATAACGAATTTATTTTCACTTTAGTGTTTACAGAAACAAAAAGCTTGCCACATCTCAAAGAGTTACGGGGTGTATGCACTTGTCGCCATGGGCAGTGTCCAGTAGTGAAAGGCACCCACGATGACAAACGAACTACCCACTCTGATCTCCGTCTTCGATCCATGAGTGTATACAATGGTATTATCCTCGAAGTATTTCTCCAGAACAGGAGTCTCATTTCAGTTGGGCGACACGATTTCTTAATTCTACTGGCGACGTCCAGTCGCCAGTTTGGTTTGCGAAGCAGCCAGGGGGCACTTCGTACGGAATGTACGCTTATTCATTCCGTCCCTGGATGTTGTAGCACAGGGCTATTTCGAATGAATGACGGCTGGTTGGATAAATATAGAACGGTGGTCATATTCTCCTGCAAGTCTGATGTTCGGGAGCAACATGTTTTTTATGTTTGTCGGTAGAGCTAGAATTTTACATACATTTTTTAGCAATAGCGGTTGACATTGAAGACGTAAAGACGTCATTACTTTTTCAAAATATAAACTTTGTACAGGGCTAGTGAAGAACGTCCCTGTGGCGTAGCGCACTCCTGCGTTGTGTGCAAGATCCAGCTGTTTCAAGCACGACCACCTGGATGAAGAGTACACCGCTCATCGTTAATACATTTTGGATAGTATTACGTGGTGTACAGGTAAAATAAAATTTCTTTGTCTGTTCTCCATGTTATATGGCACATGAGCGTGATTACGACTAAGGATGATTCGAGACGTCGTAGCCAAGTCGTCCACAGTGCATTCCATGTTAATTGTTTGTTCAAAGATAGGCTCAGAAATATGATTACGGGCCTATAGTGCAGAAGGTCACCGTTTATGGTTAACGTCGGGTTTACGTACCTCCATCATTTTTGACAGAAGTGGTCGTTATCTGCTGCCGAGAACGAAAAGCCCTTTGTTGTTAAAATTTTCTACCAAAGTGTCTATGGCGCTTGTGCTTTACGCTTCATCATCGCCGTTATTTTGGCCGAGCAGAGCATAGCAAATCATGAACGTACAAGCACTTCCCAAGTGACGTTTCTGTACTTCCAAAGATCCTGTTTCCTGTACAGATATCTGTTTCCAGCTTGTGTGAGGACAACAGTGATTGTCCGACCCGAACACGTAAAGTCCTGTCTCTGCGAAAGCTGGAATAAACATAGGCGGCTTACTCTAAACCGCCAATCATGTAGTTGTTGCATAATGTTATATCTCTACGTTTTGATATAAACGTGGTTGAAGAATACTGCAACCACGTATTTACAGTCTTAATGAATCTGTTTAAATTGTGTTTTCCCACACTGAACTGGTCAAAAGGCAGTGTTTATCAAGACAACAGGTGAGCCGGCTTTTTACCATTCTCTCCAATATTTTTCCTTTACAAGACCAGTGATATCGCTAGCACCGGCAGTCGAGCTGAACCCCGAACCGGAATTCATCTCCTGGTCATCGGAAACAAGTTTTGTCTCCGGTTTAGGTTTTAAAAGCTGGTATATTTTCCTGATATATTTGAGATGTTGAGATATATTTGCTTTACGTGGTAGACAGAAAACGTTTACCGATAATCAAGGTAATCAGAACAGGTTATTAGTTTTCAAATTTCCCCGACATAGCCTATAACAGTGTGAAGTGGTTATTAGTTTAGATTTTATGGCAACACAGGAGGCCGTAAAATGGTTATTGTTATCTCAGCTTTACGGCTTGGTACACTGACTTGAAAGCCTATTCACTGAATCCCCTTTTATGTCTGTTTTATGACAGCGTGCAGTAGGCTGATATTTTCCTGTGCATCACTGTAAACTGCTGTCATGTTTTATCAATCAGATATTTGATGAATTATACTTCCGTTTACTACATGTGATCAGATTATTTTAATGAAATGTTATTCATTTTAGCGACTTATTCGTTGTTCGCACAGCATGATTTGTATTTTACATTCTATACTTTTGCATTTAACATTTATTTTAATACAAATTTTTGTTCACACACTAAACCGTAAAAACAGAGATGAAATTAATTTTAATCGTTTTCAATCGTTTACATTATTCAAGAAACTTGTTTTGCTTGTTATATTAAAATTTGTGTTTAATTTGATATAGAACGTGAATTTGTTTTACCTTCAAATATTGTTTTAGAAAAGGTTTCAGTAACAGCTGCACATCATATTCTCAGTCGATTAAGTCGATCATTCATAATCCGCGTATTATATTCAGAAACTCCGCTCTCATATACAAGCCTGTGTTGAGAAGTACTGGTACCAGATCGTACAGGTGTTGTTAGTATAGTGAACAAAACTTTGTAAGACGTAGAAAAGTGGAGAGAATTGTGTCATTCTCTTGCCCAGACAATACATGCAAAGGGTGGGTATTTCCTATTTGCTGGGCCTAATGATATTAAGAGACGATACTACTACATCGCCCGCGTAGAGGAGAGAGTTTGTGTTGAGTTTTTACGTATGTTAAGCGAACCTAATATCTCCAGAAAGTCTACTCATAGTAAAGAGAGAATTTTACAAAGTTAACTAAGATAAAATTTAGAAATAATAATAACAATAATATTCTAAAAACTATCTAGACCTATTTAAGTGTAGTTACAACAAAATTTTAATTGGATTTTTTTAAATTATGTATATTACCATAAATTTTAGTATGTTTAGGGATAAATTAGTACCTACTTTATGGATCCATTTTTATAACTGTAATAAAAGATGTAGATGTAGTTTTCAAAAAATGTGCAGTAAAACTACAATAACTCTACTAGTACTGTAAAACTACAGTACTTACTAGCAGAATGTAGGTATTATACGCATTTTTTTACCATTCTTAATTGTTATAATTTTAAAGAGATATCTTTTATATCAAAAATTCTTCCCAAGGTGGTCTGTACCAAATATTTCCTACCTATCTTAATATAAATGTTATTTGTCCGTATTTTTGCAAATAAGATTAGATATCACATACATTTTTACAAATTGTGTAAACCTGAGTTTCCCAAATATATTAATTACAACGTTCAATTCTTAATGCCTTATGGTTTCCCTCACCTTTACAAAATTTTTCTTTAATTTAATATAACTGTTTATAACATTCAATTAGTTACATTTAATGTTGGTAAAATCTTATAATCTTTTTACAAACATAACTTACAACTTTTTGTTCAGTAAGATTTCGTATGTTACAATCCAAACGTAGAATAGATTGTTGTTTATTTTTGAAATTAATAACAAGTTTTAATGAAATCGACTTTTCATTATTATTACTGTTGTTGTTTCTGCTGCTGCTTGTATATTATTATTATTATTATTATTCTGTTATGCGAGTTATATGTTATCTTAATCACTTTAAACCGTGAAACCTCTTCTTCACATTTATGGAAATGACGATCTTGGAGATACTTCATCTACAAAATCATATTTTCATTTACTCTCTGATGTGCATCTCAATAAACAAACCATTGTGAGTTAATAAAGTAAAAACAATGCAAACAAATGATAGAGAACTGTACTCACTTGTATAAATATATGTTTCAGTACTCGTGTGTAAATCCGCATGCTTGGTAGTAGGCCTATGTTACAGGTATTTAGAAGACTGCATATTAAGTTTAGAAAGCAGTAGAAATGAAATTATAACCCGTTAGTAGATGTTAGAGAGCTTAATACGTTACACGATTTATTAACTCTATTTTTATTGATCATGATGTTTGTTTAACTATATGTTCAATTGAATACACATTTACATGGGCCTGATTTTTCATGAGCGTTTTTATAGTAACTCAGTTAAGGATTTAAGTATTTAATTCAAGTGTTTTATCATGTAAAGATAAATAGAAAACAACAGCAACACGCTTTGCACAGTTTTATAACCGCAAAAACGCCTATGCATTTATAGTCAGAATATTTTCGTACCGTCAATCGCAATTATACATATATTTCTTTTTCATAGTGTATATTCATTCATTAAGTGCATGGTTACTCTCATTGACTCCATTCTTCCGAGGAGATTTTTGTTTGGTGTCTCTTGTTTACAACTACGTTTTTAAGGCATAATTCAGACATCCTTAGAGCAAATAAATGCATACTTAATTAGGGTCTTCCTTTCTGTAAGTTTGTTCAACATTTTCAATAAATTATTAAGTTTTAATGTAAAAACTATTTCATGATGACAATAAATTGAATGTGACATAATCTGGCTTTTATCAATTTTCTATTTAGTTTATATTAAATTTTGGTTGTAATTTGGTCATATTAGTAATTTTACTTTTTACTTCTCGCTGCTTTTAAATTTTGTTCTGCTTTAGCAAATAAAGAACATTTTTATTTTAAAAGAGCCTGGTTATTTTATAATTAGAGAACTGATTTTGCTTAAATAATTTTAACTTTTTTAAAACTTCAGGGAAGTTAAAAAAATAAATACAGTTAACAAAGTGGAGCACAATAGGTAGAAACAAATGTGTTTTAAAAATACAGTTACTTCACAGATTTTTACGAGGTAATATCATATGGTAGGATAACATGAAGTTAGTATTAAGATTTCTTATTAAATGTAAAAACAAAATTTGATAACAAAATTACTTTATACCTAGTTATTCGATAATCGTTTGTGGTAGTTATGAATTTAGGGAAAACTGAAAACTAATATTATTGAATACAAGAAAGAATATATATGCAAAGTTAATCTTAGTAGTAGAGATTCTTTTGGGTTGTCATGCACATTACGGTTTCCTAATAACGTAAATTTAAAGCTAAAAACGTCAAACTCGCCGAACACTCAAAAATACTTCGTTAGTATTGTTGTCTCTAATGTAATGTGTCTTTTTTATATTTTTAAACTCGAAAACCTTTTTGTAATCGAAACTTGTTTTTATGGTATTATGCACACTAAGAACTTTCATTGAAATAATTTGATAGCAATTAAGTCATTTGTAAGTAATTGGGCAGTTGTGAATAATTATTTAACATATTGAAACGCATGATAATTAGTATTTAGTAATAAGCGTGCATTCAGGAAGTGGCAATTAATTTCTACACTTAACCTAATTTATTACTTTATAACAATAAGATATCTGCAAGCAATACAGTCGTAATAAATGTCGGGGAAATAAGAGATTAGAAGGCACAATTTTTGTAGTAACTTTTAATTACTTATATTAATTAATTTGTTTAAAAAAACGTACGTATTTTGTTTGGTTAATATGATAAGGTATCATATTGAACTTCAGAGAGGGAGCAGAACACACGCGCGCGCGCGCAGCGCACACAATAAACATCACACTACATAAGTGGCGTTTTAAAATTTCCACACCATTTTCTTTCTGCAGGCTTAGTTATTAGTTTTCAGATAAATCAATAAAGACCAGAAAATAAAAAACCTAAGATATTCGGAAATAGAAAACTCCGTCCTAGGAAACAGTATTTTTTTAGTAGTTGACATAAATTTTTACAGACTTGTTTGTCTACGACATACTGTGTCAACAAAAGTCGTTCATCAATCGACCTTGACATTGAAAAAGTATATTTTCTTCTAGCGAACAATAAAAAAAAAGTTTATCTTTGTATTCTTTTGTAAATTTGATTTCCTGAAAATTTTGAAAGTTACTAAGTGTGTTTAATATATGATGAATAAGTAAGTGATTGATTTTGACATAATGTTTAATCTACAACTCCTTCTAAGAGTGTTAGCTAAATTGTACCAGTTGTTTTAAAATAAGTTGTATAAAAATAACATGCAGTTAACGAAGAAGATCGGACTGTAATATTTGCAACACAAACCCACATTTACTGACACAGACCGTCAGCCAGGGATCATGTTCATTCAGGTATACAAATTCCTTTTCAACTGTTGTTCAAGTGATGAAAGTGAAAATTGAAATTTTCTCATATGTGTTAGACTACATTTTTTGTTACACAATCACAATTTTACAGATCATCTTATTGTGGGTAATTATATAATGTGTTTTTGAGAGATCCTAACACAGGTTTCTATGGACTATGTACAACTTAGTTAAAGTTACAAACATATTTGAAAACAAACTTAAACAACTGAAAATAATTTAAAACAATATGTTAATTATAAATATACCACTACTGACTCGGGTCACTAATTTTTGTTATGAAGCTCTGCTCAAGCTTATAATAAGCTAAAACTAGTTCAGGCTATAGGGTAAAAGTTTTACATTTCTACCAATAAAAAATTAGTGATTAGACGATAGTAGGAAGGATTAGACGATTTACGTTCATAGCCTGAGTTACTTCAGTGTTTTGTTTTGGGAAGAATTGGGAAGAATGGAATAAACAATTGGTGATTTTTGGCAGGAGAAAAAAAATGGGTGGATGTGACTAGTAGAAGAAGCCAAGTTTCATGTAGGGCTACAGCGCTTCAGAAGAAGACGAAAAACGCTGTAATTCCTGGCAAGAACTAGGTTTTGCATAATATATTCTTAAGACTATGTCAGTTGACAGCCATTGATATCTTTCTGAAGTGAAATCGAGTAATAATAATGAAAACTTAAACAACGGATGAAGGCATACATACTCTGGTAAACAAGAAGTAAAGGCTACAACGTTGTTGTACACTTTGAACAAACAGCCCAAATTTAATGCTTGAAATTATAACAGTCTTTAAAGCTTAAACATTTCTAAAACACTTCCAAAATTTTCAGAAAATTTATTACAATAAAAATGTCTAGAGAGCACAAACTCTCTAAATATGTACTAAGTCTAACTAATAATGAACACATACTGTAGCTGTAATCATCATTCTATTAAGTAGACTTAGGTTTCAAGACTTATTTAAGACTTACATGCATGCAACCTTTAAATTAATTAATAAGCTTCGGTTTTTATTATGCTGTGTATTATTTATACAATAAACATAGACTGAGTATCTGGCTGTTACATTCTTCAAAAATTATTTTTGTTTCTATAACCTATCGTTTTTACTGATAACATCTATTTACGATACAAATTTCTAAACATATGTGCAAACCATTATACATATTCTTTAGTATGTTGGGTATCGTTTAATTACATCCAGCTAAGTTATTACTGAAATTTTTTATTTCCATAGCTGAAAATTTTCTTACATATACAAACCCCGTAATTTAATTTCTGTAACAGTGAATTTTTTATTACTGTATGTACATGCTAATTCTAAATCAGTGCAACGTAAAATCATTGAAACAGCCTGTAAAGTTACGGATAGTATACCTATTCAGAAAAAATATTTTTTCAAGTCTCGGTGCACGAAATTCTAATACATTCTTAGTAGAAACATATGGTTAGCTATAGTGGTAGCAGGCATTAAACTGTTGAATACTAACAGACAAAATGCTGTGCCTTCTATCCTCTAATAGTTACGTAGACACCTTCAAGGAACTTATATCAGCCTTGATGCATTATATGCGGTCATGAAACAATTGCCTCTGTATGCTTACCCACACGTCAGTTTGCTACCTAACACCAACCTGCGAAAGTCTGAGAACTACAACCTCGCTATACCTCGTTACTACCTCGCTTTAGACACATAAGGGAACATAATAATCCGAGAAAAGTTAAAAACTATTTGACTTAAATAATAATATAAACAAAAATACATTTAAGAATGGCTTTCCGCGTGCAGAGAATACAACAACGACACTGCCATAAATTTAAAAAGATTAACTTAATATTGACTTTCTTTTTTTATTGTGACTTTCACAGACTTAACAGATTGTCCAAGAGTACTAGTTTAAAAGTGCCCACCTAAAAAATAAATGAAAAGCGTTGATTTAGGTGTGGATGAGTTTCGTGTAGTCGCACTGATAGGTGTTGACATTGTCAACTTTGTGTTGACAGCATTGACTGCTTATTGACCAAGACAATTTTTCACTGTAGTAAAAAGACAAATTCACTGAAACGCCCTTCTGTAATATTTCTAAAATCTTTAATATATCAAGATTAGAGACCAACTGTTTCTATTACAACAAAATTGTTATGTTCAAAATGTAAATGGAAAAGATTGTTATTTTTTTCATTACTGTTATCAATTAAAAATTATTTTAAAACACTGAAATTAATTTCATAAACTAAACCGAACAAGAATGCTAGAGTAATGTATTTCTCTTCTTCAAATTCAAGCCGACGTTCTGCAAATTGGTTGGAACAACACTTAACTTGCACCACAATAATAACAGCGGCATGCATATGTTCCAGCTTAGTAAATGTCGGTAATTAAAGGTGACTTAATACTGCAGCTGCGGTATGCAGGTCTTGAGGTTACCGCACCAGCGCTTAGCGTAATTGCAATCCACGTAATGCTATTGTCGCATTGAAACTGAATTTACACGTGACATAAGAACAAAATACTGGGTATTAGACTACAATATTAACAGAATATGTTACACTGAATTGGACAATGAAAATATTATACTTACAAAAGGTATATTTTGTAAACTTGTTTTTTAATGTAAGTACATTTTCTTTATTGTGAATACTACAAATAATATTTTTCGTAAATTTTGAGGTAAGAATATACAAAAGCCATTTAATTATTAAAAAACGCCACATCTCGCATATCTCGTACATTAATCTGAATACTTGGGTACAAATACAGCTACTTGTATGTGATAATACCGTAATTCACAAACGGAATAAAAGGCAATTCCTACACATATCAACGTATTTTGCGTCGATCTCAGAAAATAGTAAGGTCTAATCAGATAAGATTAAATAGTACCCTAGGACAAGAGCGTGATAGATTTAAGGATGTAGTATTCTTAAAAGGCAGTAGCGGAGCAGCAAGGCGTTTGATAGTACATAAACACTCGCTGAAGTTTTTATCTTTTTAAACACATAATAAATTTTAGAGTACCATTACCAAAAATATAATTCTCTTAAATTTTAGACCTTACTGACGTGCTTACACTTCATAATATTTCGATTGTAAAGGCCAAGGTAAGGTATCAGGGTAAGGTTGTAAGGTTTAAACGTAATGAACGTTTAATTATTTATAATACAACGATATTAAGACTTACTGTAGCTCTCTTCCTATTTAATCTAATTTTAAGAAATTACTGCGTCTAACGAGCGCAAATGTGGCAGGATTACATTTTTATTATTAATATTCACATCATTATATTCACATGACCTATGTATTTACTTAAATTCCTTAGTTAGCACATGTTACGTTATTAATCAGAATTTAAAATATAAGGGTTACATCTTGAGGGGTGACGACATTCTAAACAGACGTCGTCTTTAAAAAAGTGTTTAAAAACTGTTTTACATGTATTCTTCTTAAAATGAAAAAGTTATAAACTCAGGTTATTAAACAAAAACTTTATTGCAAACTGTGTACTAGCTATCAGTTAGATTGAAATTTGTGAATAGATCTGTTAACTTTAAACCAGAAGAAATCAACAACTCATAGAAACAAACATATATAGGCTAACACAACACAACGAATAGACTAGAGTAACACAAAGAGACGGTTCAGTCGGAAGCGTTACTCTAATTTTGTGCTAAACAGGAGAAATGAGAAACGCCACAACTAATGTAGACTTATGTAGCGTCCAAATTCCCGTATTAGTTAAGTCTGTACAGTCTTCAGAAGCGCAATGAAATAAAATTACTTTGCGTTCTAGAATGTCATGTCTTGTAACAAACTTATAATTACAAACAGAATTATCACTGTTGCACACCACTATAAAATATTATTCCGATTATCGCTATTAAACATTGTACTTTTTTAATATCTGCATATGTAAACGGCGGGTGCTTGCAGTGACGTCACCCCCCCCCCCCGCTAAACTGCGGCCAGCGTGTCCCACTACGCTCGCAGCAGTCTAGTCAGTTAGTTAACTGTTCAACTCTGATCGGGCAACAGCGTTCATTCGCCGCGGCTATGTAAATCTTTCATTTCGGAATATTCCAATTCAACTTATTATTATGCTTTTCAGTGCTTAATTCATTACCACTTAGCAAATTCCGCTTTAATTTATTATTATGCCTTTCAATATTTAATTTAGTTCTACTTTGGCAATGTATGACGCGCTACACTGCACGTGCCATGCAATCATTTTCATATAAACTTCAATAAACAGTTAATTCAAAGAATACAGTCCACTACTTTATTTCATATCTTAGCAGCCAACTCACCACCTCACGTTGTAAGACCAACTCAAGAATATTTCGAAACCGTCGAAGACGTAACATTTGGTCCTCCGGGCCGGTTCGGGATTCGGATCTATATTTCATTTAATGGGCCCCAAATAATATTTTGGTCCAGCCCGAATCTTCTCAAACATAAAATAGCTGGCCGTGAGCATGCACTCATTACTTTCAAAAAAAAAGAAAACTTCATACTTGGCCGTAGAAGATTCTACAGGACATCATCTCTAAGACCGCAAGATATTCCAATTCATCGTCACTTGCCATTCATCAGTGAAAATTAGAACTTCAAGCCTGCACAGAGAGCTACAGCTTCAAGCGTCACCCGACAAGCGGAAACAAGTCTTGCGCCACCAATCCAAGGCCAGCCGGACAGAATCGCCAAGGAAACGACAGGCAACGGAGCCATCTTAAAATTGCCGAGGACTCTCATAATCCAAGTGACTATGAACTTGTATTTCTCCTAGTTTCTCACTTATATAATTTTATATACAGTAAAAATCAGTAATATTTGCAAAAGAATTTTATATAAACAGAAATCAGTTTCAAGTAACTATAGACCCGTATTCTCACATAAATTTTCACGTATACAATTTTACAAGAAATCAGTCAGAAACTTAAATAATGGAATGAAGCTATATGTATATTTTTACTTTTAAATGAGTCATATTTTCAAACAATTTTCATATAAATATTAAAAAAAGTACATATTATAATAAGGAATTGGATTAAGTTATTAACCACTCACTGGCTGCCGAATTATATCAGAATTTGATAAAGTACTCAAATTACATTAATTAATTGTTCACCTGTTCTGTACTTATTTATCGGTTTCGGATCACAGCTTGCAGTTCAATCATGACTGATGTGAAAGCTTTAATTAAAAAACGTGGCACAATTAAAGCCTCTATTTCCCGTATAAACACCTTCGCGGACAATTTCGATCCTGAAACAAATGATCACCATGCTTTAAAAATAAAACTTCGCCACTTGATGGAGTTGTCCGCGAAGTATGATGAAATTCAGACCCAAATTGAGGCTGATGAATCTGATTTCACATCGGTAGGTGACAGGGTTCAAACAGAGGATGATCTCTGCACTACTGAGTGTAAGCTGCACAATTTACTAGAACGTGTAGAAGAGGTGAGCAAAAAACCATTAAATCAAGCGGAAGTTACGCCAATTAAAACATCCCCTATTCAGTTAGAGCCAATTAAATTGCCCTGCTTCTCTGGCAAAATTATTGAGTGGCAGCACTATTACAACATGTTCTTGGAGTTAGTACACGTCAGAACGGACCTGACGGACATCCAGAAATTGCATTATTTACATTCTTCACTAAGGGACGAGGCTTTAAATGTAATAAAATCTCTCCCAATCACCCATGATAACTATGCGGTAGCCATTGAGCTATCGAAGGCCAGGTATGATAGTAAATTAATTGTCTCAGCGTATCATATAGGGAATGTCTTGGGCATGAAGTCCATTCAGCAAGAGTCCATGGTTGGCATTTCAAAATTTATTGACGAAATCACCGCAAATATAAACGCTTTGAATTCATTGAGCTTACATGTAAATACTTTTGAAATTATTTTGGTTAAATATTTAACTCAGAAACTCGATAACCAGACATGTCGACTATGGAAGGAAAGTCTATCCGACGAGCGATTCCCTAATTTCAACAATTTTATTAAATTTTTAAATGGTAGAAGGCAATTAATGCAAAACGTCTGCGCCTCGACCAGTTCAGCAAACAGAACACAAGTTAGCGATAAGATTCCGTATCGATAAGATTCCCGTTGAGCTCTCTAGGTCAACATTTCATACTCATATCAACAATAAAATTTGTCAGCTGTGTCGCGGTAAACATAGACTGTCTGAATGCCCACAATTCGTGGCTACATCTCCCTTTGAGCGAAAAAACATTTTACTCAAATACAAACTTTGTTTAAATTGCATGCGTCCAGGCCATGAGCCCTCACACTGTCCTTCCAAATTTTCTTGTAGGACATGTTCTAAACGACATCATACAATGATTCACATATCAGGCAGTAGCACTTCAAACAGGGGCAACAATTAATTTTCCCTCAAATTACAAACAAACAAATGTATTCTGTTATCCACCGCTGTCTGCATGACAACGGACCAAGCCGGTAGGAAGCATCCAGTAAGGATTCTATTAGATTCAGGATCTCAAGCAAACTTCTGTACCATGAGTTTCGCACGCCGCATGGGTCTAAAATTAACCAAGTCTCAACTACCCATCACTGGTATAAACAATTCCTTATGTCAAGCTGACTTTAGCACAAGGGTAAGGCTGAATTCTCGTTACAAGGATTTCAATCTGTACGTGCATTGCGCTGTGCTTCCCAGTATTACGAATAATCTCCCTGCTGAATCGTTTAATATTTCATCCTTAGATATACCAAAAAACATATTCTTAGCTGACCCGCAACTAAACTTTTCTTCACAAATCGACATATTACTTGGTGCCCGGTACTATTTACAATTGATTGAACCGATCAAAAATTCATCCGCAGCCCACACTTTCCCATAATACAGGAGACAAAATTGGGATTCATCCTCGCTGGTAACTTGCCCTTTAATGTCGACATGACAAAACCTGTTTTGATATTTTTGATTTAGACAATCTAGACCACGGCCTGACATTCCGAAAAATTGTGATAATGTAAACATATAATTTTATTTAACAAATGGTACTACTGAAGACTGGAAACTGTGTTGTAACAGTAAAGGAAAAAGTTAAACAGATCCCAAAGTAAACTTACATTTGTTGCAGAATGTTAAGTTTATTTTAGCGATATACAGATGTGGGCTGTTGGTTACACTAAAGAAAACATGAATTATAGTTACAAAGTATAAAGTTAGAAAATCGAAAGTGTGAGGTAATGTTATTTAAATTTAAAGTAATAGTAATAAATCATAATTAGTATTTCTTCCTTCACGTTAACTACGAATATTGATTATGTGTTTAATTTATACTATTATTGCGAAAAGTTATTAACAATAAATGTTATCAATATTGGTATTGGCCTTTGCATGAATTAAAAGTAAAGGAAAGGGAAAGTTGGATTTGGAAGGAAATGGAATGTAAAAATAAGGGTTAAAGTCAATAATCAAAGTTAATATTTGATGTATTTTCCAACTGCGTGAGTGCGTGTGTGTGTGTCGAAGGTACATACGTAATATTGTATGTGGACAGTATACTGGTTTTTGGATCTATTAAAACTTAAGTGTTTAAAACGTAATTTAAACAAATGATATTCAGAAATAACGAACGTTAACGTATTTCTCTGTACTCGTTATCTTACGGCTTAGCTGTTAAAACAAAAATCTCTCAACACGTGTTCTTCAGTCTCCGGTTTTTTATGTTTGCTGCAAACATACTCTTTTTAAGAAGGAAACGTTTTTAATTGTAACTTAATGTTTACTAGGTCGTACCTTTTCTTGTAATATTTATATTTGTATTATAAAGTTCAATAATTATTATCTTTCATTCTTTTTTAATTTAATTTTGCACTTGGGAAGGAAGTTAACGTGAAACAATTTATTACTAAGTAAATATAAATGTTTACTAGGTAATATTAGGTACTACTTAATGTTTTCCTTTTTCCTCCTCGTTTTTTGAATTTCACTAGTGTTTTATCTGTTTTCCAGAAAAATTGAATTTGAGTCAGAGAATCTATTTAGTTTTTGTTAATAGAATAATAAGTCGAGATATACTGCACTGGAATGAAGTGGATTTATTAATAATGCTATTCTTTTACAACAATCATCTACTGAGATTTAATACAGTTTATAAAAAGTAAATAAACTGTCTCTGTTATTCTTTGTAACACAAATAAAATTTTGCGTTCAATACAATGAAAAAAATTATTATTTAAAACTTCTTCTTGTCTCATTTACTATAAAGTCACTGATGTGGTAGAACATTTCTATTAAATAATTCTTTTTTTTTGATTGTCCATAAATAATATAGGTTTGCTTCCTTTACTATCGACTGTAGATTCCTCAGACCACTGCCTGTACGTCTCAGTTCGGCCTCAGAGTATCGGTACCGTGATAGAATACCAATATTAGTTACGCAATACAAGAGAAGAGACACATTTACAGAATCAAAGAAAATAGCGTCATTTTTAAGTTAAATTGAGTCTCCGCTTATAGAACGTTATTAGCTGCAAAAGATAAAGCTGATAATAATACATCTCAACTATTACGAGCTACAGGAGATTAAAGTAATTCGTAGTACAAAAATTTCAAGCCTATATGTAGAGCAAGAAGACGTATTGGTATCCAACTCCGATGAAATTTCTGACACTTTCCTACGCAATATGCCCACGTAAGTAGCTCTGACAACTGTTCTCAAGATTTCCTCGAAAGACAGAAATGAAGTCTAACAAAGCATTGACTTCCAAACTAAAGGCAAGGTATATGTAACGTAGCTTCCACAATGAGGGAATTACAGTCGGCTATCCGCGCTGATAGCGTCACAACAGCTAGACCTGACTATGTTTGTTAAATCATAAAACGTCCATTACCAGACGTAGCTACGTTTAGGCTACTGGCAATTTATAACACCGTTTGGTCGTAAGAGGACTAGAGGACTACATACAACTGTGGAAAGACGCGACTGTTATTCCTCTTTTAAAATCTCTAAAGAACACCCTTAAAGAGAAAACTATCGTCTAGAAACATTGACGTGCTCATCTAGTACCTAGTCCAACGTGGCCGTGGGATATCGATAGCAACATTCAACTACTGACAACAGTTATATGTGAAAAACGCAGTTGAAAATAGTTCATAGAACAAAAATACATGGTCGCTGTATTTTTTGAATTAAAGAAACATTTTACACTCCGTAGTGATATAGTATCCTTAGAAGATTACACAATTGGTGGTTCAGAGGTAATGTGTCCAATGTTTTCTTTAGCTTCTCATATACAGAACGTTCCGTCTTATGGTCGGATTTATTATCGGCCCTACTCGAGTTGGAAAATACAGCGATGCCTCAGTTGAGTGGCACGCATTTTAACATAGAGATAAACAAGATCTTTGAGAGATAGAAACATCTGTTGAAAAGTGTTTGTGTGGTGACCATCTAGCCCTGTACTGCTCCACTAAAGCAACGTCAACAATCGAGCAAAAGTTGCACCGTACTGTAGACACGTGATAAAAAATACTAAACGAATAGGATTTGTTTCCTTTGCAACAAAGACTGTCTTTATCTACTTCTGCCTAGAACAAGAAAGACGGCAGAACCCAATCGTAACTATTAACTCTACAGTAAACAAAGGAGGAACCAAGTTTTTAGTACTTTCTTTTGACAGAACTGTGACGTGGAAATTTCATGTGGCGAACTGCCTGAAAGGTGCAAAACTCGTTAAATGCAAGTAAGAGTAGCTCGTATACAACCATACAGCAGTTTTGTGCCTGTACAACGCACTAATGATAACCCTTGGATTATGTGTGCGCGGTGTACTATTCAGTCAGGACGACATCCTTTAAAATATATAATCCTGTGCACAATTCTGGAGTATGCTACGCAAGGGAGGCATCCCGTACTAGCCCAGAACAAATCTTATGTTGTCAAGCAGGAATGATCCTTTACATCTCAGATGTGAATTACTGTTGCTGGGATATATGGCTAGATTTTCAATGCCATCGAACCAATTACATCACATGTTGATTGCAAGACACAGACTTCAGATACACAGACCTTTGCATGTTTACTCGGCCAGCCGGCATCCGTGCTCTCAAAATAGCCCAGCGCAATAGCTTTGTAAGAATTGCTAGTAGAAGCAAGAAATTGCAAACCCAACAGAATTTAACACATCATTAGTATAGTCCTTGAGAAAAACGTGTGAGTTCATAATACTGTGTACCCTGACGAAGACGAAGAGCGGAGTGAGTAGTCAACGAGTTGTGGGTTCCACTTCTGGACACTGCCCATGCAGCAAGAGTACAGTATACACTGCCAAACTGTATGCAGTTTGGCAAGTTCTTAGATGCTCTAACCACCGAGGTGAGGGAAACCCGTGTGTACTTGTGGCGGAGCACTTACAGTGAAGCACATATTTGAAGAGTGTAGTGCTCTTTTAGAACTCACGCAAGAACACAGAGTAAAAGGTAATCTGAAAGAAGACCTAAGAAACAAACACTTAGTGATAGACAAAACTATGCATCCTAAAAGCAGCCAGATTACGGTGTAGGCTCTGGAAACATTGTTTTGTGTCTTAGGTTGTACGGATGTCTACTTTCGTTGAGCAACTAAAAGTATACAGGTGAAGATCACTGCTGGTAAATGTCGCGTCGTTGACTATAGACCGTAATTGCCGATCACTTGAAAGATAAAAACAAAAAAGATACAGTACCGTTTACCAAATGGTAAAAGCTTAAGAGCATGATAATGTCTTTCAGCCGCCAGCTAAACGCAACATTTGCGCAAAAGAAACAATCAGCCACTCAGTAACCATAATAATTATGGCTATTATCATTAAACAATAAGTACCGAAACTTCACCGCCGACAGCAGCCGCTCGTTGCTGTTCCTTCTCGAGCTTCTTTCGGTCCCGATACTTTCTTGCTCGCTCGGCATTTTGTCGTTTCTTGATCTGAGCCTTCTCGTCGCTGCTATCCATTGTCGAACGCTGTTTTAGTCAGTCGCCACGTTATGGTTACTATATACCAGCAGCAGTGTATTTCACCACAACACAAAAGAAACCTTTATTCACAACAATCCCAATGACATTATGTATCTGTGTTATATCTTCACATTTCTGAGGCGAGTAATTAAATATAAAGAGGAAGTAGATTTGTATTTACGATGCAGTACAGACAAATATTTTAATGAGTAGATGCAAGATCGTTAGCTGAATCACATACGAAGACAACCATTAACTAGAGACAATAACCTATCTACAGCTATGCAGTGTTGTTTGCTTGTTAGGTCTTTAATCTGCGACGACGTTAGCATGTTAGCGGTCGCGGTTTTAGTTAACGATTCCCGGCTGGTAAATTGTGCTAACACTTGATTTTAAACTTTCAGGGCGCTTTATAAATCTGGTTTAATTGTTTGCAGTGATATTATTTTTAACACATTATATATATTGCGACGTATCAAAACAAAAGTTTATTTACAACAATCCCAATGACGTCACGCAAGAATGACGTCATGCAGCGTGATGCGTTACAGTTTACAGCGTTACAGAAATTTTCAAATGATGGCCAGCCAAAAGACATTATCATGTCAAAATTCCATGACTAGCATGATTAAATGTTTTCGGTAGCTTATGCAACTTGCAACATGTTACAAATGCTTACAAATGTTCCTCAAGGTGTTTGATACTAACAGTCGCTGCATTACCTCATGATTTAACAAACGTATTGCAGTCTTTCTGATTTAAGTTGAAATACAATTTTTATCTTGCGTCACACATAATTTTCTTTTCACAAAATATAGTGTCTAGGCTATCTTTAAACGTAAAATTAAATGTTGTAGCATTAACATAAAGAAGCACTTGCACTCTTTGTCACTGCATCGCATTTTTTCTCTACGGTAATTCGTCTTTTCCCTTATATACATACTGACTAGGTAACGGGTATTACAATATATTAAACAGTTAGAGAATATAATATAAATTACTTTGTATTTCTCTGTAATTTCTTAACAGAACACTGGTTACGTTACTACTAGTTAAATTGTATGTTTAACAAAACCTTATTATTGTCTAGAATATTATATTGTGTTAACTAAAAAAACACACACACGCGCGCGCGTACACGTTTAATATATAAATCTCTGAAGGTAAAGATTATCTTTATGAAACCTGAAAAAAGTGCACACATATACTTGCAGAAGGAATTTTATTATTTGATTATAAGCTATATGGTATAGTCTTTCCTTTTTGTTTGGGATATATTTCCAGCATCATTCAGTACATTCATTATCAGTAACGACGATTCTCTGCCTGATGAATTATTCATGTTTTGGTTGAATACCAAATGACTGATTGGTATAAAGTAGACTTTTTTGGTTGTAGTGTTGAGATTATTTTTGGTAAATAATTGTAATTTGCAAGCGTTTCCAGCTTTTGAACTTTTTTTTGCTTTGTGCAAAATTTTATATTTACTCGTGTTAATTTGTTTTGCATTTTATGAAAAGGAATAACACTGTTGCACAGCACAATATTAATTTTTTTCCGTTTAGCGCTTTTAAGTTTTACAGCTCGTCATCAGATCGGAAATATATCAGATATTTCCGATTTGATGATGAGCTGTGAAGACTGAAAGCGGTAATAGGAAGTAATGTCTATAGTGGTGTTCAACAGCGTTATTTCTGTTCTGCTTGTGATTACAACCACTAATACAACTTTATTAATTAAATATTTTGCATTTTTAGTTTTTATCCACGTAGGTTCTGTCAAATTTTAGTAGTTACTTTCTTTCTCTGATTAATGTTAACTTATACAGTCTAAATTGCGCAGGCAGACACAGTCACATACACACACGCGCGGGCGTTCTGTTGATGTCTTGTGTGTATGTATGTGTGTGAGTTTGTGTCTAAAATAATTAGAATAGGCTATATAATATATATATAAAATAATTACTAAAGTATAGAAAATATAACAGTAACAATGATAGAAAGGAGACTATTATTTTTTGGACATTTATGTAGAATGGACGACAATAGGTTAACAAAGCAGATCTTCAAATAACTGTGGGGGAAGAAGTCAGCATCAAGTTGGATTAAAGAAGTCCAAAATGATTAAAAAAAAAATAATATACACTCAGCAGAAGCCACTGAAAGAGAAGTTTTTCGGGCGAAAGTTTTAAAAATGGAAGGAGTCCAGGGTAGGAGAGAGGGAAACGCAGATTGGAGAAAAAGAAAAGAACAAAGAATAAAAAAGTGAAATTGACATGTGGACCTTAGATGGACTTTTTAAATAATAACACTTCTTATATAATATTGAATATGGAAAATGATTTAAATTTTTATTAAATAAAAATTTCAAATTACGAATTAAGATTCATCAGTATTATTCGCACAATGTGTTTTCCTCTTTTATGTGTGCTCAGCATACACATAATACACATAATTATTGTAACTATACAAATATCATTAACCTAAATATTCATAAATTTCAAACAGAAATATAAATTTACATGTAAACATAAACATGAATAATTATTATAAGTTTATATGTTATAAAAACATATCTCGACTTGCCCAAATATTCTTTTAAAAAAATGCATTTATTTTAAATAATTTCTTTTAATTAGTACTTTTCTTCGTGTACGTAAATATCAATGAAATATCAAATAAATATCATTCAACTATTAAAGTAATAAAATATCAAAAATATATTATAATATTAAAAAATATTTAAAATTTTGCAAGTTATGTCATGACGTCATTATTTCTTTATAAATGACTCTATGTGTTATTGCGAGTACTGTTATTTGTATCATTTTAATAATTATAAAATTTGTACATTCTTCTTACTCTAATTTAACAATATAAAATTTGCAGTTATTAATATTTAAAAAATTTAGAAACTTTATAGTCTCTCATAGTCTCTTTTTATTTTTTATATTCTTTCGTTTCTTTTATGTTGTTCATGAACAAGAAGGGAATACTTTGGGAGTGAAGACAGTTTATGGATGGAAAAATTAGAAGAGATCCGACAATTTCGGTCAGAACAAAATGAATGTAATTTAACTACACAACAAATAGAAAAGTTAATATCAATATATAATAGATACCGTTATGTTTTCTCTGACATACCTGGCAAAGTAAAAGATTATCAATTTACACTACAATTCAAGGAGCCTGTAAATTTTAATAAGAAATCATATCCCGTTGCTTATGCATTAAAAGAAGCAGTGAGGACTGAACTAGAAAAAATGATAGCAGAAGATATTATTGAGTATAGCTTTTCCCCATATACCAGTCCATTAATAGCCGTTCCCAAGAAAGATGGCAAAGTACGACTCTGTTTGGATGCTAGAGAGATTAATAAGATCATAGTTAATGACAGAACATCTCCCGGAGAGATTGAGGAGATATTGAAAAAATTCAATGGCATACAATTTATCAGCACCTGGGATACGGTTTGTGGGTATTGGCAGGTGGAGTTACACCCAGATAGTCGAAAGTACGTCGCCTTTATTTTCGAAGGAAGGAACTACCAGTTCAAGAGACTACCGTCTGGACTGGTAAACTCAGTAGCTGTATTCGTAAGATGTATGGAACAGGTGTTGGGTCCAGATACTATTCCATATACCACAGTCTATGTTGATGACTTGTTGATTACTTCAGTGAATTGGGAAGACCATTGTGACAGAGTAGGACAAGTATTACAAAAACTATCAGACAATAACGTTACCCTATAACTTCAAAAATCCAAGCTTATCGCCAGTGAAGTCCAATTCCTGGGTTTTAACTTAGCAAGAAAAGGAATAACACCATCCAATGAAAAGATTGAAGCTATCCAGAAATTCCCAAGTCCTAAAAATAAAAAGCAACTTCAATCATTTCTGGGACTTTGCAATTATTATAGGAAGTTTCAGAGAAATTATTCTGAAATGACAGCAAAGTTTTCTCCACAATTATCCTCTAAGAACAAATGGTCCTGGGGACAGGAACAAGACAACTTACTCCAAATGATCAAGCATAATTTCCTAAGTTCAGTTGTATTAAAACATCCTAATTTCAACCAACATTTCTTCATGAACTGTGATGCCAGTTATATAAGTTTAGGATCTGTATTATATCAAGAAGATAGTGAGGGAGAGCATCAGGTGGTGAGTTTTGCAAGCAGAATACTTAATGGATGTGAACGCAATTATAGTGTAACGGAAAAGGAGTTATTAAGCGTTGTATTCGCTTGTGGGAAATTCAGAACCTACATTCTTGGATACCCGATAACTGTGAGGAGCGATCATAAGTCAATATCTTTCCTAAAAAATTGCAAGATTAACCATGGGAGATTGACAAGGTGGATACTCGCACTACAGGAGTACCATATAAATTGGGAGTATGTTCCAGGAAAACAGAATATTGCTGCAGATATATTGTCCCAAATTAACATAGAACAACAAACTTTTGAAGGGGAAAAAGAAACAATCATCAAGGTATATACTATAATAAAAAACAAATCAGATTTGGAAAACATCATGAAATCAATTGCACAACAACAAACAGAGGATACAAAAATCAACAATTTTAGACAAAGACTGATCCAACAGGATGAAAAAATCACTGTATAGTGCTGTCTACATGAAGACATATTATTTTACAAACCAAATAATAACCAAGGCTCATGGAAGGTGGTGATACCTAAAGCTTTAGAAACAGAATTAATACTGGACTACCATAGTCGATATGGGCATATGGGTGCATTAAAAGTAATGAAGGCACTTGAGGAACACACTTACATTAAGAATATCAACAGGAGAGTTAGAGAATGTATTCGGCAGTGTCACATCTGTCAATTGGCAAAATGCAATAACGAAAAAACAGAAGGAATTATGCAACCTATTACATCAACTGGTAAATTAGAGAGAGTATTTTTAGATGTGTGTGGACCGTTACCTCGTAGTGGAGGGAGAAAACAGTATAAATTTATTATAATCATGTTCGACCATTACTCCAAATTTACAAAACTATACCCCATTAATCGGGCAACTACAATCTTATGAACACTATTTGTTACAGTTAGTTGTATGGTTCATGTATCTATAATAAGGTGTGTTATAATTTCATTACATTAATTAAATTAATCACTTACTAATATTTCTTTTACATAGTATTACATGTTTTGGCCTATTATCCCTCAATTTGTATTTTGATTATCTTGATATTATGATACTTTAAATTAAACCATTTGTTTCTTTATAGTACTGGTTCATAAGCCGTCTGTCTTTATAATTATTTATTTTGTCGTTATTGAAAGTTCATGTCATAATTGGGGTTGAATGTATTTTGCATCACTTTGCCTAAATCATTAATTTGGGTACGGTCAGTTGTATTACTAGTCAGTCTAAAATGGTTAGTCGTTCCTCTTCACTATCATCTTGGAAGATATTGTTCTTCTCGTTTAGCTTCTCATCCAAAGTCTTCATTAAATCAGGTACGATATTAAGTTGTTCCAAATGTAATGTTACACTATGCATCCTAAAAGCAGCCAGATTACGGTGTAGGCTCTGGAAACATTGTTTTGTGTCTTAGTTTGTACGGATGTCTACTTTCGTTGAGCAACTAAAAGTATACAGGTGAAGATCACTGCTGGTAAATGTCGCGTCGTTGACTATAGACCGTAATTGCCGATCACTTGAAAGATAAAAACAAAAATTCCATGACTAGCATGATTAAATGTTTTCGGTAGCTTATGCAACTTGCAACATGTTACAAATGCTTACAAATGTTCCTCAAGGTGTTTGATACTAACAGTCGCTGCATTACCTCATGATTTAACAAACGTATTGCAGTCTTTCTGATTTAAGTTGAAATACAATTTTTATCTTGCGTCACACATAATTTTCTTTTCACAAAATATAGTGTCTAGGCAATCTTTAAACGTAAAATTAAATTTTGTAGCATTAAAATAAAGAAGCACTTGCACTCTTTGTCACTGCATCGCATTTTTTCTCTACGGTAATTCGTCTTTTCCCTTATATACATACTGACTAGGTAACGGGTATTACAATATATTAAACAGTTTGAGAATATAATATAAATTACTTTGTATTTCTCTATAATTTCTTAACAGAACACTGGTTACGTTACTTCTAGTTATATTGTATGTTTAACAAAACCTTATTATTGTCTAGAATATTATATTGTGTTAACTAAAAAAACACACACACGCGCGCGTACACGTTTAATATATAAATCTCTGAAGGTAAAGATTATCTTTATGAAACTTGAAAAAAGTGCACACATATACTTGCAGAAGGAATTTTATTATTTGATTATAAGCAATATGGTATATTCTTTCCTTTTTGTTTGGGACATATTTCCAGCATCATTCAGTACATTCATTATCAGTAACGACGATTCTCTGCCTGATGAATTATTCATGTTTTGGTTGAATACCAAATGACTGATTGGTATAAAGTAGACTTTTTTGGTTGTAGTGTTGAGATTATTTTTGGTAAATAATTGTAATTTGCAAGCGTTTCCAGCTTTTGAACTTTTTTTGATTTGTGCAAAATTTTATATTTACTCGTGTTAATTTGTTTTGCATTTTATGAAAAGGAATAACACTGTTGCACAGCACAATATTAATTTTTTTCCGTTTAGCGCTTTCAAGTTTTACAGCTCGTCATCAGATCGGAAATATATCAGATATTTCCGATTTGATGATGAGCTGTGAAGACTGAAAGCGATAATAGGAAGTAATGTCTATAGTGGTGTTCAACAGCGTTATTTCTGTTCTGCTTGTGATTACAACCACTAATACAACTTTATTAATTTAATATTTTGCATTTTAAGTTTGTATCCACGTAGGTTCTGTCAAATTTTAATAGTTACTTTCTTTCTCTGATTAACGTTAACTTATACAGTCTAAATTGCGCAGGCAGACACAGTCACATACACACACACGCGGGCCTTCTGTTGATGTCTTGTGTGTATGTATGTGTGTGAGTTTGTGTCTAAAATAATTAGAATAGGCTATATAATATATATAAAATAATTATTAAAGTATAGAAAATATAACAGTAACAATGATAGAAAGAAGACTATTATTTTTTGGACATTTATATAGAATGGACGACAATAGGTTAACAAAGCAGATCTTCAAATAAATGTGGGGGGAAGAAGTCAGCATCAAGTTGGATTAAAGAAGTCCAAAATGATTTTAAAAAAAATAATATACACTCAGCAGAAGCCACTGAAAGAGAAGTTTTTCGGGCAAAAGTTTTAAAAATGGAAGGAGTCCAGGGTAGGAGAGAGGAAAACGCAGATTGGAGAAAAAGAAAAGAACAAAGAATAAAAAAGTGAAATTGACATGTGGACCTTAGATGGACTTTTAAAATAATAACACTTCTTATATAATATTGAATATGGAAAATGATTTAAATTTTTATTAAATAAAAATTTCAAATTACGAATTAAGATTCATCAGTATTATTCGCATAATGTGTTTTCCTCTTTTATGTGTGCTCAGCATACACATAATACACATAATTATTGTAACTATACAAATATCATTAACCTAAATATTCATAAATTTCAAACAGAAATATAAATTTACATGTAAGCATAAACATTGTAGCGTGACAGATGTTTGCATAATATTGAATGGCAATTGATCATTAGAATAATGAAGTTATAATATTTAAATTTGGAAGAAAGCATTAAGTCTAATATAAATAGATTAATTCATATCAACTGTGGAAAGAAATCATTATTATAAAGAAAATACAAGTTAAAATAAAAAGAGTTACTAGTGATGAGTCATCCAAAACCAGTCTCATAACCAAAGGTTTTCAAGGTATAACCCAGGAAGGTAAAATAGTAAATAACAAAGCAGTACACAATATGACCAAACCCACAACGAGGGAGAATAAATAAAAGAGAAACCCTAAAATAAGCCAAGATCAACCAATACAGGTTGTGTATTTCTGAATTAAAGAAGAAGATGGAGAAGATCCCAAGAAACCTGATGGCATCAAGAACAGATGGAGAAGATACCAGTCCCAGAAGGCAGGAGAAAAGAAGACTGAAGAAAGAAGAAGAGGGCAGCATCCTGAAGAAGACGTCATGCTCTTATAAAAGACACCCAAATCCCTATATCCCCAAAATAAATATCTAAAAATAAAAGTATAACGAAATAAAAACCACATGTATACAAATTTAAGAGAGAGGAGTGTATAAAGTAAAAGTTTCCTGTGAACTAAGATGAAACAATAATATAGTACCCATGGAACAAATCTCCATTGAAAAAACGCTAACCAATTTATTATGTTAATAAGACTATACGACCATTTAGCATTAACATAATATATAAGTGAAAGTGAACCAGTGATAGTTTTGGGTATTATAAAAAATGAACCTTGTGTTTCATTCTTGGCAATCACAAACATTGGATGCAATGAAATATGCATTTTTCAATGACTTAAAATGTGTACGGTGACAATATGTTGTTCATAAGACATGAATCTGTTTAAAATAACATTTTTGTTTTACATGAAAAAAAGAAAAACAGATTTCATAGTGCTTTTTGAACGGTTCATACTATTTATTTGTTAATGACAGGGTACAATTCCCCAAAGACAAGGTATAAAAGACTGTATAAAAACTGTAGAATCCTACTTATAATAATAGTTAGAAATAAGAATATAGATATAAGGTTTTAATGTATATAGTACAAGAATGTTTAAAAATGT
This sequence comes from Magicicada septendecula, assembly GCA_034769895.1. Classification (NCBI taxonomy): domain Eukaryota; kingdom Metazoa; phylum Arthropoda; class Insecta; order Hemiptera; family Cicadidae; genus Magicicada; species Magicicada septendecula. The sequence goes on from CM068368.1 coordinate 142,065,585, forward strand.
TTTAGATATAAGGCCATTTGTTTGGGTCTGAAACAACTAACATCAGAACTATAAAAATAGTTACCACTTGTAAATAGTAGAGAGTAATTAAGATGTTAGTTAGTAAAAAACCTTTGTTGTAAACCATATTTCCATGTTGGAAATGGGAATTTTGTTACAAAATGTCTGATTTGAAGACAACCATTTATTTAAAAAAAATATTCTTTATTCTGTTTGACTATTGTTTGTATTGTGGCCAATACTAGTTGTTTTTGTGTAATTTGAAAGCATGTTTAATTTATAATACTATTTGTAAAAGTCAGAGAGGGTATCACACATCATATATTGTTTGTAAATTATTTTGTAAGAAAAATTGTTAAAAAATCATAGGCCAAAAGAATGGAAACCAAACTTCATCAAAACAGAGAAATTGCTCATTTAAATGCAAATAAACAAAAGGGGTTTAGACAAAATAAACTTGAGATCATGCCATATAATTGCACATACCATTTAGAGAGATTTTAATAAATTATATTCAGAATTATAAATAAAAATAAAATGACTAAACTCAGAAATTTAGACATGGGAGTCATATATTTCAGAATAATGTTTCAGAATACAACTAATTCAATTAATTACCAGAAAATAAGGGAATAGGAACCTTTTAATACAATATAGGATTATTAATATTAAATATAACTGATAAAATGGCTGAATTTATATAATGACAGGAAGTAAATTTTGATGTTTTGACTCTTCACAGTATACCAAACTGAAAGTGAAATTACTATTTTTTTTGGACAGAAAACACTATAAAATGGCATTATTTAATCTGAAAATAACCAGAATGAACTGAAAGATTAATTTAAATCAAATCTAGTGAATAAAATTGACAAATAACCAAAGTATAGGCATTCATATAGTGAAAATGTAAAAGTGCATACAGGATGTGAAAAATATTTGAACAATGTTAAGGATAATATTATATGGGCTAAGAGTTTAATTGAAACTGGAGGAAACAGTTAGTTAATTATTGGTAGTTGAACGGTTAACATGACATACCTTTGAAAACGTGAATAATCTAACCTATAATCGTCATACAAAGCGAGTGTATAGTGAGTTATTGTGAAATCGCGAGTGACTTGTAAAATACTTCTGAAACTATCATATTATAACAGAAACGATCAAGTAACACTCCATAACACAGAACAATAAAAATCTACTCCGAAAAACACCATAAAACACTAGAAAACTGTATAATACATTAAACCAAATTAGTGACGGAATCGGAGAAAGTGTTTGAACTAATAATTATACAGATACACTAAATACAACCCAGAATCACTACACCAGTCACTACACAACATATAACAAGAGATTTGCGGACACGAGAACAGAAATATTGCGTCAAAATACATTATTTGGAATGCAGCAGCAACGAGCAACATTTTCATCGACTTGACGGCAGCCATCTTTCTTTGACAGTTCCAGTGCCTCTTCGTGGTTCATCACAGCTGTTTGGTGAAAACAATTATTATATTTACAAATTATTATTCAATGTCTGTGTTTATTAATAACTATTAATTTGATTGTAACGTTATACTTTTTAAATATTAGCCCGATTTCTCTGACTTTGGTAATAACTGGCTGTTTAAAGAACCCTATATAATTTTTATATCATATACTTGTAACTTTTTTCGATATCCTGAGAATCGATACTAATCGATAAGAGTCAATATTGCTATTACTTAATAAAATATTAATACTTTTCAATACTTAATAGTTCTTTATTTCTTCAATAATACTAATTACCAATAATATAATTCTAATTGATAATCTACAAGGACTTTACCACCCGTAAGTGAAGATAACCTAAAAAATAGAAAGGTAAACAAATATCGATTGGTTTACAGACAGTCTTATGAGTGGTGATAGATTATTTAAATTATACTAAAACTTTAATAAAAATTTTCAGAAGAGCATTACACTGTTTAAAACTTCACAGCCCTATATTAATTAATTGATCCTAATTAATTAATTAATAAAATTAAAATAATTTTTTTTTTATAAACAATTTTTTTTTAAATTTCCTTCAAAACAATAAATTTTGTTTTGAAACGTTCGGCGAAGCCAAGCATATATATTTCTTCATCAACTTTACGCTACTCGACCGGTCTTGCTACCATTGGGACTCGACCAGCTGGGAAACTTAAGGAAGTGTTTCAGGCCAGTAAGACGTCGAGAGCCACATCAATTACACACCAATTAAACACCTTACAACTTACAGATTCACACATCAATCTTATTTATTTTATTACAAATTGGCTAGTCCAAACAGAGGGGCTTGATTACATCGGAGTCACATACTCCATAATAAGTATATTATCAACACACATCAATATTTATTTAAATTTGTTTTATTATAAATTGGCGCACAACTTTAGGGGCTTTAATTAGCGATTGGAAGGCCAATACATTCTGCCCAATCACTAGTTGGAGCTAGGCAACAGCTACAAAGCCAGAGAATTTCAAGGGAAAATGCAACGACGTGCAACATCTAAGAAACGGGCGGCGGAGGCCGAAAAAGAATTAGAAATAGAAATGGACAATAAAGAGGCGACGCCAGTAGAGGTGGGAGAATCATTGCCGCCGGTGTTGTCCAAACAAACTGAACAACCAGACGAACAACCCGAAATGCCTACACAGACAGGGGAAGTCAATGTCCAGGAGAGGCAGGTGGAAAAGTCCAGGACAACGGAGGATAGTAAAATGGACAGAATCATGGAAATGTTCCTGCAAATGAGAGAGGACATTGGAGGAACCAATAAGAAGATGGAAGAATGGAAGGAAGACTTGAGTAAGAAAATGGGAAGTGATAACCAGTCTTTAAAAGAAGATTTGGGAAATAAAATAGAAAAAACAAAAGAAGAATTGAAGAAGGATAACCAATCCACAAAAGAAGAGTTGACTGGGATGAACAAGAACATGGAAGTATTGAAGGAAGACAACCAATTCCTGGGTAAGAAGATTGATGAAACAAATAAGAAGATGGAAGAGAAGATGGAAGAAAACAGCAAGAAGATGGAAGAGAAGATGGAAGAAAACAACAGGAAGTTGGAAGAAGAGATGGGGAAGAAGTTAGAAGAATTGAAGGAAGACAACCAATTGTTCAAGGAAGAATTCAAGTCGACCAAAGAAGAATTGATTAATAAAATTGAGAACACCAATCAGAAAATCGATGAAACCAGGAAGAAGATAGAGAAGAACAACCGACAATTGAAGGAAGAATTGAAAGAAGATAACAGGAAATTGGAAGAGAAGATGGGGGAGAAATTGGAGGAATTGAGAGAAGACAATCAAATTCTAAGAGAAGAGTTAAGGGAGGTAAATCAGGAGAACTTGGACAAACTGGACGAAAGAATGGAATTGTTGCGAGAAGAAATGAATAAGGAAATCAAGGTTAACAAAAAAGCGATGGATAAGAAGATGGAAGAAGAAAATATAATGGTCAATCGACAGATTCGAGAGATTGATGGAAAGTGCAACCAGACCGAAAAGGAGGTGAATGAGTTTAAAGAAGTGGTGAACATCAAGTTCACAAATATCGAAGAACATAGTCGTAGGAAGGTAGAAGAACAGAGGAAGGAGAATCAAGAAGAATTCGGAAAAGTACGCAACCAGGTCACAGAACGATGTAATGATATACAAGAGACCATGGCCAATATCACCGGTCAGGTGCGACAAAGCCGAGAGGAGATGGAAGCGATTAGAAACAGACCGACTCATTTCACCGGATTGCCCGTCAACGAAAGCCGAGAGTGGCTCAACTTCCGGCAGTACAAACGTAAGCCGATGGAGTTCCTGGCTAGGGTAGAAGAATATTTAACCAAGCATAAAATTACCCAATGGAGCCATAGCAGGGAGATATTCGACGAGTCTTTCCGAGACATAACAGATAATTGGTGGATGGCCAACCGGAGTGAAATTTCCGACTACCAACAGTTCCGGAAAATGTTTAAAACAAAATACTGGTCTGAGACTACCCAGAACTTGATACGTGACAATATTTGTAACGGAAGATACAGGTCACAATTAGGTAGCAGTATGACGGCATATTTCTTGGGGAAGGTGTGTATGGCAAAGCACCTTGAGCCAGCAATCCCAGAAGAATGTTTAGTGAATAAGATATCTTATCACTATGATGAGGACATTATCAGGGCCCGGAGAGGTAGTCAGATCAAGACGATCCAGGGAATGACTGAGTTATTGGAGGGATACGAGAATGAAGAGTATTATCGGCAGAGCAGGAAGAGAAATGAGAGACCAGAAGCAAGGCCGACTACTTACCCCAATAACGGCAATAACCATACAAATAACCGGAACCAGCCCAGTAATTACGACGGCCCTAACAACCAGCCGCGTAATAACCAGTTTAACGGAAATTTTAACGGCGTGAGAAATAACAACCCCTACCCAAATAATCGAAACCACTTTTATCAACAAAATAATAATGTTCCATACAGTCAGAGAAATCCATATCCCAACAATAATGGTAACAGGCCTTACCCACCTAACCGAAATTACTATAATGATAATATTAATAATAATAATAATAGCAATAGTAATAACCGAGTGTCGCGCCCTAGGGTAAATTTTATAAGAGCAGAAGATCGCGGACCCAGGAGATATTATCAACCGAGGAGGAGCAGCTTCCACGGCGCTGACCGAAGATGGCGGAGTGCGGAACGAGACGGCCCAAGATACGAACAGGAAAGACGAAGTACCAGCCTAGAAGATCTTGGCAGACAACCGAACAGGGCGTTAAACATCAACCAGGGTACAGAACGTCAGGAAACAAACCAGAGTTTCCCGAACGATGCCTCGGTCAACAATAACTTAAACAATGACCAAAATGCTTTAAACGAGAGGAGGCAGTAATCAACAACGATGACCCGTTACTGCTTATACTTCCTGGGTTAGAAAAGGATGATTTGCAACAAGCAAACAATGATAAAAACTTCACTATTATCAGTAACCATTATTTGAAAGACATACGAACTGAACTTTTGGAAGAGAACGAGAAGAGTCTCAGCAACAGTAATAATGAGATAATTTATATAACAGCGGAGGTGGAAGGAGTTCCCGCTAAAATAATGATAGACACAGGAGCTAATATTTCAATAATAAACTCCAATGAGTTGGAGAGAATACAGAGTACATGTGGTAAAACTTTGCCAATGTTACCAGTCAACAACATTGTATTGGTAGGTGCAACTGGTCGCCAGAATAAAACCATTAGGAAGCAAGTTTCCTTAAGTGTCGTTAGCCGTGATATAGCTTTAGACATGGAATTTTTAATCGCCACCGGATTACCATTTGACATCTTAGTCGGTTGTGATATTCTTCGTAGATATTCGGCAGTAATCGATCTTAATTTAAATAGAGTATCACTTTTCCCAGTCGGAGTAACATGGACCGCAGATCTGGTAGGAGGCACAACTATATTTCCCAGCCCTATACATCAACAACTTCGTAAAATAAATGTTCTTAGAAACAGCCCTCTTTCTAAACCCATAATATACAATAATGGAGGAGAGGATTTATGGTCAGTTAAGATCCAAGAAATACGGAATTTCCAGTGCGGAAGCGATAACGAGAAAATACCAACACATCTGGCTGATCGTCTAATTGCAATATATGAGAGATACAAAGCGGTGTTTTCTGATGAACCAGGGAAGGTAAAAAACTACCAGTGCCAACTTCGTTTTAAAGAAAACGTAGAGTTTAACCGGAGGTCATATCCAATAGCGCAGTCGCTCAAAGAAGCCGTGAGAACAGAGATAAACAAGATGATTGAAAACGACATAATTGAGATTAGTCAATCACCTTACACTAGTCCAATTATTGCTGTTCCGAAGAAAGACGGACAAGTCCGGCTCTGTTTAGATGCGCGTGAGTTGAACAAGACAATTGTGAATGACAGAACATCTCCCGGTGAAATAGAAGAAATCTTAAAGCGTTTTCATGGTACTAACTTTATTAGCACCTGGGATACGGTCTGTGGTTATTGGCAGGTAGAGCTGCATCCACAAAGCCGCCAATACGTAGCGTTCATTTTCGAAGGGCGCAATTACCAGTTCAAGAGACTGCCCTTCGGACTTGTCAATTCTGTCGCCATATTTGTGGCATGCATGGACCAGATTTTGGGACCAGAAGCGCTCCAATTTACCACCGTCTATGTTGACGATTTACTAATCACATCCGGAACCTGGGAGGAGCATTGTTACAGAGTGGAATTTGTACTAAACAAACTAGCGCAGAACAACATAACATTGAAGTTGGAGAAATCCAAGTTCATAGCGCGCGAGGTACAATTCTTAGGCTTCAACCTAGACGACAGAGGTATTACCCCATCAGCAGAGAAAGTGGAGGCAATTCAGAGGTTCCCGCAACCAAGAAACAGGAAACAATTGCAATCTTTCCTCGGACTCTGTAACTATTACAGGAAGTTTCAGAGCCGATATTCCGAGTTGACCGCCAAGTTTCAACCACAGTTATCTGCCAAAAACAAATGGATTTGGGGTGAAGATCAAGATATTACTTTCCGATTGATAAAAGAGAAGTTTCTGGAGAGTGTGATACTTCGTCACCCAGATTTTAAGAAACCGTTCTTTCTAAACTGTGACGCTAGCGATCTAAGCTTAGGAACGACCTTATACCAGGAAGATGAGGAGGGACAACATCTGGTAATAAGCTTCGCTAGTCGCACACTGAACCAGTGCGAAAAGAACTACAGTGTGACAGAAAAGGAATTGTTGAGCGTGGTGTTCGCATGCAGCAAGTTCCGGACGTACATTCTCGGATATCAAGTCACGGTACGAACTGATCATAAATCCATCTCGTTCCTTCGTAGGTGCAAATTGAGTCACGGCCGATTGGCTAGGTGGGTACTCGCCCTACAAGAATATGACCTGAAATGGGAATACATTCCAGGAAAGAAGAACGTGGTAGCGGATGTGTTGTCACGTATAAATCTGGAAGATCAGACTTTCGAGGGAGAGAAGGAGAGCTTAGTAAAAATTTATAACATATTCACGACCAGAGCCGATTTACAAGCTTTGTTAATAAATATCCGAATCCATCAGCAGTCTGATCCTAAGCTGAAAAACATTGTGAGTCGTTTAGAAGCCAATGATGAAACCATTTCTAAATATTACCACCTTAACAAGGGAATTTTATTCATAAAAACCGCATTGGACGATGAGACATGGAAGGTGATAATCCCACACCAAATCGAAAAGGAGGTCATCATCGATTACCATGTCAGGTATGGTCACATGGGAGCGTTAAAAGTGATACAAGCTCTAGAGGAAAATTGTAAGATCAAGAATATCAACCGCAAGGTGAGAAAACACATCAAGTCCTGTAAGATCTGCCAATGTGCAAAAATAAACAATGAAAAGACAGAGGGTATCATGATACCGATAACTTCCAACGCAAAACTGGAAAAAGTGTTTTTGGATATATGCGGGCCATTTCCCCGTAGCGGTGGTCGACACAGATATAAATACTTGGTAATCATAATGGATCACTACACCAAGTATATAAAGCTATATCCGGTTAATCGGGCAACGACAGCAAAGGTTTTGGCGGTGATTATTGATTTGTATATCCCAGAGATCGGTAGACCATTTTCTATTATTACCGACCATGGTACACAGTTTAAGGGGAGGAGATGGCGAGACACTTTATTAGCACTTGGGGTCAAAACATATAAGACATCAGTCTACCACCCAAGTAGCAATCCGGCTGAGAGAGTACTAAGAGAAGTGGGTAGGATATTGCGCACGTACTGTCACAACCAACAGAAAAAGTGGCAAGAGTACCTAGCAGCGACAGAAACATTCCTAAATTACGCCCACCATCCAGCATAGGAATTCCACCGTACTCAGCCATGTATGAGAAGCCGACTCCCCGAGACATTGAACAAATCATTGAATTTCCAACGAACAACAATAGGAAATTCAACCAGTTGAAGTTTTACAATAAGGTAGCAGAAGATCAGGAAAAACGGCAAGCCAAATACCAGAAGGCAATAGGGCGAATTGTAACATATAAAGAGGGTGAGAAAGTCCTCCTAAAAAATAGAGAGCTGCCTAGCACCTTAGAAGGCATAACCAAAAAATTATTATTACTTTACACCGGACCATATGTTGTGGTAAATGATAAGCATAACAATACATATGAGTTGAGGGAAATCGTTTCAGGAAGAATCAAAGGAGTGTACAATCAAGCTTCTATGAAGAAATATTATGAAGAATGAGTTGTGAGTTTTAGAATTTTGAATTTATTTTATAAAAATTTAAAAATAATGTAAGTACATCTTACAACTTAATATTTTGAAAAGAACATTTTGGAGAATTATAAGAAGAAGGAATTTAGAATTTATATTTAAAAAAAAAATTCAAAAATAATGTAAGTACATCTTACTACAACCTAATAATTTTGGAACAAACTTTATGGAGGAAAGAAAAAGAAAGAATTTTGAATATAACTTATTCTAAATATGTAAGAACAACTTACTACAACCTAATAATTTTGGAACAAACTTTATGGAGGAAAGAAAAAGAAAGAATTTTGAATATAACTTATTCTAAATATGTAAGAACAACTTACTACAACCTAATAATTTTGGAACAAACTTTATGGAAGAAAGGAAAAGAAAGACTTTTGAATTGAAATATAATTTTATAAAAATTTAAAATTGAGTAAGTACATCTTACTACAACCTGATAATTTAGAACAAAACTTTATGGAAGAAAGAGAAAGAGAGAGAATTTTGAACTTAATTATACGAAAAATTTAAAAATGAAGTAAGACCAACTTACTATAACTAAGTTTGTGAGAAAACTTTATGGTAAATAATTAAGAAGAATTTGATTTTGGAAAAATGCCAAAACATTCAGAAATAATAGTAAGATAACAGTACTATAAACATTTCTGAATGAAACAATTCTGGGAATAAATGAATTAAACAGAATTTGAAGGTTGATAGAACTTCAGAACTTTGAAACAAGATAAGATCAACATATTACAAGGATTTATGAGAAATATTTTTCAATTAAATAAAAAGAATAGTTTGAATTTTACATTAAAACTAACCAAGTTCCAAAAAATAATTATGTGTCAATTATGATTGAATTGAGAAGAAAATAAAGTGATTAATTCAGAAAAGAGAGTTAACGTTAATCCAGAATAAATGCTAGACATTCACAATAGCATTTGAAGGAGTAGAGAAGACTAACAAAAAAGAGTGTAATATGCCAGAGAAGGAAAAAATTTGGAAGCAAAGAGACTAATTACCTATGAAACGATAATGAAAACAGTTAATTAAGAGCAAAGAAGAACAACTCATACCAAACAGATGGAGAAGATGATTTTGAACCAATGATAATAATAAGACCTATATGAAATGCAAAGAGAAGAAATACCACATGAAATATGATATAAATGAATTAATGTTAATGAATGCGAAGGTGGATTAATAACTTTCTAAGAGAAAGGAAACAACCAAAATGTTTAAATAAAATGATCAATATAACAACCTGTATATCTAATGTAAAGATACAATGTTAAAAAATTAAATATAATATAATAAGACCATTCAAATAATGAATAAGAAAGACTATATATAGAGACCATGCTAATACTATGAATAACCAGAAGAAAGTATAAAGAGAATTCAGATGAAGAAGAAAGAGAGTTACACTGTAAACAGTAACCAGAATTATTAAAAGAAAGGTTTTCAACCATAATTAAATTAAATATATCAGACAAGTTAAGAGTTTTGGAAAAATATATATGTAATGAGTATAATAATGATTATGAAGATTTATTAAGATAGAAAATGTGAGATAATCTGAGAGACTACGAAGTGGAGAATCCAAAGATATTTTTATTAGTCGAAAATGAGACTACTTTTTATTTATTTATTCGATGACTGACTGAAGATAATTCCAGCAGCATTATGTTTTTTGAGCAGGGATGGATATGCCCCTGTACTCAATTTATAGAAGTGGTGTATGGCCAGCAGAGAAGTAGCGTACAGTGCCCCTCTGATCTGCCCCAGCCCACGTGATAGGGAATGTTAGGGAATTAATATCCCAAGGATACAACACGAAGTTGATATAGAAAGAAAATGTATTACAATTATAATATATCTCAGAAGACACTAACTATCCAAAAAGGATCAGTAGTAAGACAAGTAATCATATATATAAAATTAATAAAACTCTAATATAAAAAAGTCGATATAAAAATGGAGAAGAAAATGAATTATAAGAAATGATGAAATTATCATAAGAAATTATTTCATCCATAAACATGTCTGAAATAATTACTTCTGGAGGAGAGCAATCTGTAGCGTGACAGATGTTTGCATAATATTGAATGGCAATTGATCATTAGAATAATGAAGTTATAATATTTAAATTTGGAAGAAAGCATTAAGTCTAATATAAATAGATTAATTCATATCAACTGTGGAAAGAAATCATTATTATAAAGAAAATACAAGTTAAAATAAAAAGAGTTACTAGTGATGAGTCATCCAAAACCAGTCTCATAACCAAAGGTTTTCAAGGTATAACCCAGGAAGGTAAAATAGTAAATAACAAAGCAGTACACAATATGACCAAACCCACAACGAGGGAGAATAAATAAAAGAGAAACCCTAAAATAAGCCAAGATCAACCAATACAGGTTGTGTATTTCTGAATTAAAGAAGAAGATGGAGAAGATCCCAAGAAACCTGATGGCATCAAGAACAGATGGAGAAGATACCAGTCCCAGAAGGCAGGAGAAAAGAAGACTGAAGAAAGAAGAAGAGGGCAGCATCCTGAAGAAGACGTCATGCTCTTATAAAAGACACCCAAATCCCTATATCCCCAAAATAAATATCTAAAAATAAAAGTATAACGAAATAAAAACCACATGTATACAAATTTAAGAGAGAGGAGTGTATAAAGTAAAAGTTTCCTGTGAACTAAGATGAAACAATAATATAGTACCCATGGAACAAATCTCCATTGAAAAAACGCTAACCAATTTATTATGTTAATAAGACTATACGACCATTTAGCATTAACATAATATATAAGTGAAAGTGAACCAGTGATAGTTTTGGGTATTATAAAAAATGAACCTTGTGTTTCATTCTTGGCAATCACAAACATTGGATGCAATGAAATATGCATTTTTCAATGACTTAAAATGTGTACGGTGACAATATGTTGTTCATAAGACATGAATCTGTTTAAAATAACATTTTTGTTTTACATGAAAAAAAGAAAAACAGATTTCATAGTGCTTTTTGAACGGTTCATACTATTTATTTGTTAATGACAGGGTACAATTCCCCAAAGACAAGGTATAAAAGACTGTATAAAAACTGTAGAATCCTACTTATAATAATAGTTAGAAATAAGAATATAGATATAAGGTTTTAATGTATATAGTACAAGAATGTTTAAAAATGTTTTAGATATAAGGCCATTTGTTTGGGTCTGAAACAACTAACATCAGAACTATAAAAATAGTTACCACTTGTAAATAGTAGAGAGTAATTAAGATGTTAGTTAGTAAAAAACCTTTGTTGTAAACCATATTTCCATGTTGGAAATGGGAATTTTGTTACAAAATGTCTGATTTGAAGACAACCATTTATTTAAAAAAAATATTCTTTATTCTGTTTGACTATTGTTTGTATTGTGGCCAATACTAGTTGTTTTTGTGTAATTTGAAAGCATGTTTAATTTATAATACTATTTGTAAAAGTCAGAGAGGGTATCACACATCATATATTGTTTGTAAATTATTTTGTAAGAAAAATTGTTAAAAAATCATAGGCCAAAAGAATGGAAACCAAACTTCATCAAAACAGAGAAATTGCTCATTTAAATGCAAATAAACAAAAGGGGTTTAGACAAAATAAACTTGAGATCATGCCATATAATTGCACATACCATTTAGAGAGATTTTAATAAATTATATTCAGAATTATAAATAAAAATAAAATGACTAAACTCAGAAATTTAGACATGGGAGTCATATATTTCAGAATAATGTTTCAGAATACAACTAATTCAATTAATTACCAGAAAATAAGGGAATAGGAACCTTTTAATACAATATAGGATTATTAATATTAAATATAACTGATAAAATGGCTGAATTTATATAATGACAGGAAGTAAATTTTGATGTTTTGACTCTTCACAGTATACCAAACTGAAAGTGAAATTACTATTTTTTTTGGACAGAAAACACTATAAAATGGCATTATTTAATCTGAAAATAACCAGAATGAACTGAAAGATTAATTTAAATCAAATCTAGTGAATAAAATTGACAAATAACCAAAGTATAGGCATTCATATAGTGAAAATGTAAAAGTGCATACAGGATGTGAAAAATATTTGAACAATGTTAAGGATAATATTATATGGGCTAAGAGTTTAATTGAAACTGGAGGAAACAGTTAGTTAATTATTGGTAGTTGAACGGTTAACATGACATACCTTTGAAAACGTGAATAATCTAACCTATAATCGTCATACAAAGCGAGTGTATAGTGAGTTATTGTGAAATCGCGAGTGACTTGTAAAATACTTCTGAAACTATCATATTATAACAGAAACGATCAAGTAACACTCCATAACACAGAACAATAAAAATCTACTCCGAAAAACACCATAAAACACTAGAAAACTGTATAATACATTAAACCAAATTAGTGACGGAATCGGAGAAAGTGTTTGAACTAATAATTATACAGATACACTAAATACAACCCAGAATCACTACACCAGTCACTACACAACATATAACAAGAGATTTGCGGACACGAGAACAGAAATATTGCGTCAAAATACATTATTTGGAATGCAGCAGCAACGAGCAACATTTTCATCGACTTGACGGCAGCCATCTTTCTTTGACAGTTCCAGTGCCTCTTCGTGGTTCATCACAGCTGTTTGGTGAAAACAATTATTATATTTACAAATTATTATTCAATGTCTGTGTTTATTAATAACTATTAATTTGATTGTAACGTTATACTTTTTAAATATTAGCCCGATTTCTCTGACTTTGGTAATAACTGGCTGTTTAAAGAACCCTATATAATTTTTATATCATATACTTGTAACTTTTTTCGATATCCTGAGAATCGATACTAATCGATAAGAGTCAATATTGCTATTACTTAATAAAATATTAATACTTTTCAATACTTAATAGTTCTTTATTTCTTCAATAATACTAATTACCAATAATATAATTCTAATTGATAATCTACAAGGACTTTACCACCCGTAAGTGAAGATAACCTAAAAAATAGAAAGGTAAACAAATATCGATTGGTTTACAGACAGTCTTATGAGTGGTGATAGATTATTTAAATTATACTAAAACTTTAATAAAAATTTTCAGAAGAGCATTACACTGTTTAAAACTTCACAGCCCTATATTAATTAATTGATCCTAATTAATTAATTAATAAAATTAAAATAATTTTTTTTTATAAACAATTTTTTTTTAAATTTCCTTCAAAACAATAAATTTTGTTTTGAAACGTTCGGCGAAGCCAAGCATATATATTTCTTCATCAACTTTACGCTACTCGACCGGTCTTGCTACCATTGGGACTCGACCAGCTGGGAAACTTAAGGAAGTGTTTCAGGCCAGTAAGACGTCGAGAGCCACATCAATTACACACCAATTAAACACCTTACAACTTACAGATTCACACATCAATCTTATTTATTTTATTACAAATTGGCTAGTCCAAACAGAGGGGCTTGATTACATCGGAGTCACATACTCCATAATAAGTATATTATCAACACACATCAATATTTATTTAAATTTGTTTTATTATAACATGAATAATTATTATAAGTTTATATGTTATAAAAACATATCTCGACTTGCTCAGATATTCTTTTAAAAAAATGCATTTATTTTAAATAATATCTTTTAATTAGTACTTTTCTTCGTGTACGTAAATATCAATGAAATACCAAATAAATATCATTCAACTATTAAAGTGATAAAATATCAAAAATATATTATAATATTAAAAAATATTTAAAATTTTTCAAGTTATGTCATGACGTCAATATTTCTTTATAAATGACTCTATGTGTTATTGCGAGTACTGTTATTTGTATCATTTTAATAATTATAAAATTTGTACATTCTTCTTACTCTAATTTAACAATATAAAATTTGCAGTTATTAATATTTAAAAATTTTAGAAACTTTATAGAGTCTCTCATAGTCTCTTTTTATTTTTTATATTCTTTCGTTTCTTTTATGTTGTTCATGAACAATGTTGACGAGTAATATGGTTTTCTGTCACCTTATTATTGATGAGGTGATACTCTGGTACTCCTCGTCATGATCCTGAGTCTTGTGTCCTTGTCCAGCGTTGATCCTCCATTGTCCTCTGGTCCTGCGTGAACCCGTCGTCTGGTCCTCCTGGTCCAGTCACGATGGCTCCAGCTATACCGCTGGGGTATCGACTTGGATGATACGCTGTCGGACATAGCCTTCGGCTGCAGATGTGTTCCAGTAGACTGAGAGTGAGGCTTGCGATCCTCGCTTATTTAGACCCTATACTGTTGGGCGCAAAAATCATGTTTCGACAATTCTGTACACGATTTGGATTGGACAGTTTGTTAAGCGTCCCTTTACAGATTCGTTTTTTTTTGTACTTATTTTAACTTTATACGCAACATGCGAAGTCTTATTACACGATGTTCAAATGATCGGTTTTCTTATGTATAATTGTATACTGATAGGTTTTTCATACTTTAATTATTCTAATTATTGTTCACTTTTATTAATACTGCATAAAAATGCATTGTTTGTTTCGCACTAAATTTTGCACATGTGTGCGTCTTTATATTATTAATAACGTGGCGTAATTTGTTTCGTCATAACTTCCGCAAACTTAACAAAATTTAAATAAATTAGGTATTTAATTCACATTTATTCAGGGGTGACGCCACGCCGGTTTCTACTAGTTTAAACACACACACACATAAACTAATTTGTACACAATCTTAGCTGGTGTGGCGTGATATGCCTGAACTGACCCGCATCCGCGTTCCCTGCTTACTCACAGCGTTCAATACAGATATTGACAATAAAAATTATTAATTCTAATTTAGCAGTTTTTTAACTAATCATGACAATGCACAGTAACGTAAGCAGACGTACTGTTGCTATGTATATATATATATTTTGCAACGTGACAAGCTGTCTCACTGTATGTAAATGTGGAGCATAATTATTATCAGCTGTTATGGGTGTCCAGAACGTTAGAGGAATTGCTGAAAGTAAAATAATATTATTAAAAAATTAAAAATAATAGGATAAATTAGTAATAAGACAGTGTAAAAACTATGAAGATATAATTTAATATGTGAGTGAAGTGTTGTGTGGTGTGAGTAGCAAATAGAAGGTTATGGAAGTTTATTCATATGTAATAAACCATTGTTCTAGAAAATTCAAGAATAAGGAAGTCGGTGAGCACGTGGCCGGTCCGGAATATAATAGAATATATGAAAAATACGGCTACGCGCATATCGGCGGTGACGTCATTCGGCAGCGCCGCGGCATACATTGAGCAGTATTATAAAAGGAGTAGCCAGTCTTCATCTAACTCTCTTAGAACACTCTTAGAACCTTCTTAGAGCTTTCCTCTCTGAAAGTCTTCATACACCTTCATACACTCAGCGAAAACAGTCGCGGTGGGCATCGTCTAATCAACATCAATTCCAGGCAGTCCTTGGGCCCGTGGAGTCGTGATAGCAGCGAGTGTCGGCAGGAAACAAATACGGAGTACGAGATAGTCGGCTACCGTTCCCGAGCTTCGTGTTGCTGATCGTGGCGGCTGGGATACGGACACCTAGAGCAAGGCAGTTCCTGGAGGCGGTTGCTGGAACGTTGGATCGTTGGAGGCCGGATCGAGATCGTCGACCGGGAAGAAAATAAAGACAACAGAACAGGGAAGCCAAATTTAAATAAATTTGTTATCAAATTATAAAGCTTTAAAATGTAAAGGAAAAAGAACATTTATTTAAAATATAATTTTGTTTAACGGAGACTTTGAACAGTTAAAAATTTACAGCACTATTTACATAAAGAGAACATTTATTTAAAGATATTTTCAAAGCAGATTTTGAACTTCAATAAATCAATTTTGTTTAAAATAACAAAAGAACATTTTGATATAATTGTGTGTAAAAGAAAAGGACAATAAATGTATCTATTTTTACTAATTGAGCATTCTTGTCTGCAAGTGTGGTCTGGGCTATAACCTGTTACCTTGCAATATAAATTGTAATGTTTCGTAAATTTCGATTTTGTGTTTCGGGATTGCAAAAAATTATAATATAACTTGGTAAACAAATTTGTTTGAAAATAAAACTTATTTTTATTATTATTTATTAATTTATTAATTATTTATTTATTTATTTGTCCTTAACTCCTTTAATTATTAATTTAGTTAATTTATTATGTTAGAATAACGATAATTGTTTTCCAGCGATAAATAGATTATAAAATGTGTTAATCGATTAGTGGTTTTCAGTTATTCCGTGATTACACTCCTTCGCAATGTTCTTCTCTTCTTTTCTTGGAGTACAGGTCTCAAATATTACCTGAAATGTTTCTCTATATATGTTTACCAAGAAATAAAACTCAAAATTATAATATTAAATGAATTTATTAACTTTATAGCGATTAATCGATATTGAATCGACCTGCTAATCCACAACTCGCAAACTCGTATCTCAGGGCAATTGATTTCGTTATATAAATTATTAATGTTGAATTACAGGTTCTTTTAGCTGTTATGTAAATAGTCAGAGAAAGGGAAAAGCTGAAAAGTACAACACTTACAATAAAAAAGTTCTTAATTATAAAAATAGAAATAATATTTAATATAAAAATATTAATAAATTAGATTTCTCGAACCAACAAATCTGTACGATGTTCTGACGTCACCGCAGCTGATGCTAGAAGTATTCAAGATGGCCGCTCCCGTGCTGCGTATGTACGAGGAGTCTTCACGGCAGAATTCCTTCAAATAAATGTTGATTATTTATGTGTTCCTCATCCAATCAGTAGTGATTAATTTCTCTTCATAACAGTGTAATTATCCAGGATTAGTGATCAGTTGTTTGACTCGGCAATCAGTGTTCCAATGTGTTACTGTTCAATAGTTCATAAGGTTTTACAATGGCAAATTTCGTATCTACAAAATTCTGAATTAACGTTTATATTCTTCTAATATGTGGGCTACGACTTCCAATCTTCATAAATAGGCTAATTTGATTTATTTCATTAGAATTCAGTATTGATGACTCATATTTTTTACATTTCTTTTTTTTTAATTTGTATATGGTTAGTTCGTATCCAAAATCGTATCTTCTATCTTTTTTAAGTGTTTAATTTGTGTGAGATCGTTCCGATGTATTCATTTCAACGTTTAACAATCAACTAACTCTCTTTCTTCTTCATACAAAAGGTCCTGGCTGATTTAATATTGAATTCACATTGTTTTAATCAGCTGTCACTTCAGCCTTAATTATATGTTGAACTAAATAATTGACTTTTACATTATATGATAAATTACATTTTGCTTATTATTTATTCTTATTAAATACTAATTACATAATCAATTTCCTTATTTAATTCTGCGTTATTTATACTACACATGATATACTTTATAGTATTTTTTAACTTAAAAAGTCATATTTACTGTATATTTGGTTGTAGGCCTTACCCACTATATTTCTTCCACATTAAATGGTCTACAATTTCTGTTATATTCTAATTATCATTGACTAAGATCATTGATCTAATTATTATGGTCTATTTTCTTTAATTCTCAGTAATTTTATGATTTGGTTAGTTAATTTGAATATTATCTTCAATTTAGGCTTTTCCTTAGATTACAGTGTTATTACACTTGCATTTTTTCTAATAATATTTTATACATTCCTTCAATACCTTCACAAAGTGTTGTTACAATTATTATACACAGTTATTGATATACATTAAACAATTTTCATCAATTTAATTAATTTCTTTAACTTATTTACTAATTATAAGGTTGGTAATATTTACCCTATGGCCTATATTTTATGTTAGTTCAATTACAATGCTTATTATTATTTCAGCTTGCTAATACCCTTTCTGACATACAATTCTTATAAAATCTTAACTAAATTTCCCTTACTTAATTACAGTAATGTTTATTATTAATTGATATCATTAAAACACAATAAAGATATTGTATATAAAAAAAAGTAGACTCAATCTCAAGCATCCAAACCTTGAGTTCAATGAATTGTTAACATCAACAAAACACATCTGTTTTTTTATTTTATTTTATTATTTAAATAGTTTATTAAACTTAATTTGTATGCAGTCTTTTGCTGTTTTTGTTTTAGTTTAGTGATTTACCCTTGTTCACTTCACTACTTACTGCAGTCTATTATCTTATTTCTATTCATTTTATCTAGTCTTGTAAGATAAAGAATCTTACTTACATGGGATCATCAAGATTTGCTTCTCATCATAAAAATAAATTGCACTAGTCCACTGTTAATCATATGTCTAGAAATTTTACTTACATATACTTTACATTTATTCTTATTTTATTGTATTGTACTTTTCTAGTGGACATTTAATCTTTTTTGGGCGTTTCTAATTTTATAATATGTGTTTGTTTTTTTATTCCAAAAGTTATCCTTTTATTATGGAGGTTTGGTTATCCGTGGTATTTCCTTACATGCTCCTATTCTACCTGGGTATAATTACTCTATAATTATATTTTCCTATTATTTATTAAATATTGGATGGTTGTTTTTAATTCACTTTATTTCTTTGAAACCATGATTTCACTTTACTGTGATCCTTAATTAATTTTTATAGTAATTTTCCTTGAAGTTATTTTATTTTTATTCTATATATGATTATTTTTTAAATTATAACAAGGTGGATTTTCTGTCACGCTACAGATTGCTCTCCTCCAGAAGTGATTAATTCAGACCATACGTTGAGTATGTATGAAATAATTGCTTATGATATTTATTGGTTATTAACTTCTTTGTCTTCCTACCCACTTCTATATCTGGTTCTTCGTAATTGAGCTTTGGTTTTTTATTTTTTTTCATTGACTTTATTCTTATTCGATAGTTACCGTTATCTGAGGTATATCATTACTTTTATATTTATTTTTTCCTTTACTTTGTACTTTATCCATGGGATATTCATTCCCTAACATTCCCTAACACGTGAGCTGGTGCAGTCCATATGTAATTGTGGCTACATATACTCTGCTGGCCATACTACACTTTTCTGAGATCAGAGGAACATCATCTGTGCTCAAAATATAATACTGCTGGAATTCATCTACAGTCAGTCATTAAATAAAAATTATATAAGAATAGTCTATTTTTCGACTAATATAAAACATCTTTGGATACCTCACTTCGAGTTTGCTCAGATTTGCTAATACTTACTACATCATTTATTCTTATTATTATTTATTCTTCTAATGTTTTATCGCTCTGCTGATATATTTATTTTCCTCATGGTTGGAAGCTCTGTTGATATAATTTATCACTAGTTATTGGGTGTAAACTTTTTCGTTTGAATTCTCTTTATTTCTTCTATTGTTCGCACAATCTTCTTCTGGTTATCAATATTAATAGCATTTTTTCTTTCTTGTTTTTCATCTTGGTTTTAATTAATTGTTCTACTGGTTTTATGTTGTGACAGTCATTCTTCGAATTGTTCTTATTATAATTAAAATTAAAGTAGTTACTATAGTTATATTATATTTTTTTTCTTCGAAAATTATTATTTCGCTCTTGGTTTCATCCAAATTATTTCATTAACATTATATTATTTAAGTGGTCTTTACTTCCCTTTGCATTTCGTAAATCTTCTAATATTTCCATTCCAAAATTAGTTTATTCATATTATTGATATAAGTTGTTCTTATTTTTCCTTTAGAATTTTGTTGATTTATATTTTTTTTCATAATTAATTCCGTAAATTCTTGATATAAGTTGATCTTATTTAGTTTTAGAATTTAGTAATTATATTTCTATTCAAAAATTAAATTCTGTAAATAATGGGTGTAAGGTGACCTTACCTTTGCTTTCTTTTAGAATTTCTAAGTTAATTCTAATCCTCGTAATATTTTTTGATTGAGGCCTGGTTATATACGCCTTTGATTTTTCCTGAAACAATCTCTTTTAGTTCATAGGTGTTATTGTTATTTGCTCTTGTGACTATAAATGGTCCGGTATATAGCAGTAGTAACTTCTTAGTGAACCCTTGTAGGGTGCTTGGTAATTCGCGGTTTTTCAGTAGTAGCTTTTCTCCTATTTTATATGTTACTGTTTTTCCAATTGCTTTCTGATACTTGTTTTGGCGCTTCTCCTGGTCCTCTGCCACTTTATTATAAAATTTTATTTTATCAAATTTATATTCGTCATTATTAGGAAACGCTATGATTTCTTTGATCTCTCGTGGGGGTGGTTTCTCGTACATGGTGGAGTATGGAGTAATCCCTATAGCTGGATGATGAGCTAAATTGAGGAATTCCTCCGTGGCTGCCAGATATTCTTGCCATTTTTTCTGTTGGTGATGACAGTATGTCCTCAGTATTCTTCCCACCTCTCTTAACACCCTCTCTGCCGGATTACTACTTGGGTGGTAAACCGATGTTTTGTAAGTTTTAACCCCAAGTGATAATAAGGTATTCCTCCATCTTCTCCCCTTAAATTGCGTACCATGATCAGTTGTAATTGATGAGGGTTTTCCTATTTCTGGAATATATAGTTCAGTTATCACTTCCAGGATTTTCAGAGTAGTTGCCCGATTAACAGGGTATAGTTTTATAAATTTTGTGAAATAATCCATTATGATTATCAGATATTTATATCGGTGTCGACCGCCACTACGAGGAAATGGCTCGCATATGTCTAAAAATACTTTTCTAACTTCTTTTTCTAGGTGATTGGTATCATAATGCCTTCCTTCTTTTCGTTATTTGTCTTCACCATTTGGCAAAGTCCTGATACAATTCCTTACCTTCCGATTAATGTTTTTGGTGTGACAGTTTTCTTCTAAAGCCTTTATCACCTTCAAGGTTCCCATATGGCCATATCGTAGATGGTAGTCCATGATTATGTCCTTTTCGATATTGGTCGGGATTATAACCTTCCAGTTTTCCTGATTGAGAGAAGTTTTAATAAATAATATACCGTGATTAACACAGTAGAATTTGGCTACAGTGTCATCTTATTCTGCCAATCGATCCTTGATATTGCTTAACTTCGGGTCAAAGTGCTGGTGGGTGCTGATGTTCATCAATAATGCCTCTAAATCTGATCTGGTTCTAATAATGTTGTAAATCTTGAGTATACTCTCCTTCTTTCCCTCAAAAGTTTGATCTTCCAGATTAATCCGTGATAAAACGTCAGCTACAACATTCTTTTTTCCTGGGATGTAATCCCATCGTAGATCATATTCTTGCAGGGCAAGTATCCACCTGGTCAGTCTATCGTGACTCAACTTACATCACCTTAAAAATGATATAGATTTATGGTCCGTCCGGACTGTTACTGGATAACCCAAAATATATGTACGAAATTTACTACAAGCAAACACTACACTAAGTAACTCCTTTTCGGTTACATTGTAGTTTCTTTCACATTGATTTAATGTTCGACTAGCGAAGCTAATCACTAAATGATGACCATTCTCATCTTCTTGATACAGGGTTGTTCCCAGACTGATGTTGCTGGCATCGCAGTTTAAAAAGAAAGGTTGTTTAAAATTTGGATGGTGAAATACTACTATTTCTAAAAACTTGTCCTTAATTAACTGAAAAGTAACGTCTTGCTCTTGACCCCAGATCCATTTGTTTTTGGAGGATAACTGATATTGAAATTTGGCTGTCAGCTTGGAATATTGGTTTTGAAATTTTCTGTAATAATTACAGATTCCTAAGAATGACTGTAATTGTTTTCGATTCTTATGTTTAGGGAACTTCTGTATTGCTCCCACCTTTTCTAATGATGGTGAGATTCCTTGGTCGTTCAAATTAAATCCCAAAAACTGGACTTCTTTAGCAATAAATTTTGATTTTTCTAACTTAAGGGTGATATTGTCAGTGGCTAATTTTTCTAGTACATGTTCCACTCGGTAGCAGTGTTCCTCCCAGTTTGCCGAGGTACTGAGTAGATCGTCTACGTACACAGTTGTAAACTGGAGTGCTTCTTGGCCAAGTATCTGGTCCATGCATGCTACAAAGATTGCTACCCAATTCACGAGTCCGAAAGGCAATCTCTTGAATTGATAATTGCGTCCTTCAAATATGAACGCCATATACTGGTGACTCTGTGGGTGCAACTCCACTTGCCAGTAACCGCACACAGTGTCCCATGTACTAATGAACTTGGTACCGTGGAACCTCTTTAAAATTTCTTCAATTTCACCGGGCGATATTCTATCATTTATTATCATTTTATTGATCTCGCACGCATCCAAACAAAGCCGGACTTGGTCGTTTTTCTTTGGAATAGCCACAATTGGACTGGTGAATGGAGATTGACTACTTTCTATAATAACACTATTGATCATTTTATTAATTTCAGCTCGTAGTGCCTCCTTCAGTGAATGCGCTATTGGATAGGACTTTCTATTAAACTCCACTGGTTCCCTGAATTGAATTTTGCATTGGTAGTTTTTGATTTTACCAGGTTCATCTGAAAACACTGTTCGATACTTCTCATATATTCGTATTAAATTGTTTGTTTGTTGCATTGATAATTTTTCCTTTGTATTCCCGCATCGGAAGTTCCTTATTTCCTGTATCTTCTATGCCCATAAGTCATCTTCTGTATTATCGTATATTATTTGATTACATACTGATTTATTTTCTATATAATTTATCTCACGGCGTTGTTGGTGGATCCTAATGGGAAGTATCGTCTCGCTACACGTCTTTTTTTTATTTTTAAACTATATATGACTATTTTTTAAATTATAACAAGGTGGATTTTCTGTCACGCTACAATATGTATATAATAATAATAATAGTATATTATTTTAAGCACGTTAAATATGCGATTATTTTAGCTGCTTGTAATTTGATTCAAGAATTAACCTCTCTTTATACATTTAAATGAGACTGAATCCACTTTCATATTTGTAACTTTAACACTGCCAAACCACACTTTGTGTGCACTAGTAATGAACAAGTTTCGTCCCTATTAGGCGAACTAAAAATAGAGACAAACTGCAAGGCAACATATATTCAAATATTTAATATTTTTGAAAATTCTGTCATTTTTTGTGTCGATTACTATTTGCTCAGGTATTAAGTTTTTATTTGTGCTTGCATTTATGTACTTTTCTACTCCAAATCTTTAACACCGCTTCGGGCAGCTTACAACGCTAGTGAATTAGTTTTAATTATGATTCAGTATGACTTTGCCATTGTTATTGTTTATTATCAGTGTGCAATCAATCTGTGCGGAATTTTTTATAAGTGGAACGTACAGAAACGATTAATATAATCTGTAATTCCTTTTGCTGCGATGTTCATAAATATCTGTTTATTCCAATGCCCGTAAATATACATTAGGTAATAAGAAGATGTAAATGTGTTTCACCGGCTGTTAAAACGGTAATAACATTTTGTCCCAAGTTACATAATATTTATGAATATTCTGAAAAATGCATATCAGCTATTGTTGTGTTTGCTAGTACTCGTAACGTGTGGTACATGTGCAAGTACATTTCATATATCAGCAAAAAAATGGTACAGGTTGATGGGTGGTTGTTACCCTCGTCGGCAGATGAAAGTAGACGAAAATGTAAGAATACACAGAGGACTTAGAGAATAATGTTTTTATTGAATGGGTATAAAGGGAAAACCTACGTGGCTTTCATTTTAAATGCATTATAAACTTTTGCATCTTTCAGTGTTCTGATCTAATTAATGTTTTTGAAAGATAAACAAATGATGCACCTATTTCACTTGTCAATTGTAGTTTGAAACTTTAATTATAGATTTGAACTATCTTATAGATTGTTTAAGAGCTAGTTATACTGACACGTAAGGCTAGTAAGAGTGGAAAGAGAGTAAACTATTTAGATCAAGGGTGTGAAATAGAAAGAGAAACAAACAGAACTACAGGCTGACAGCAAAGTAATGAAATCAGATAAAGGGGAGTGAAGTGTACGTATACTAATAAGAATTCTGTTCGTTTAATCGAGTAAGCGCTTCATCGCAGAACTTATGTTATTATTTGCAATTAGTGAGCGTACATAACCAATTAACATGTTATTTCATCAGCGATTATGCATAGAAATAGAAAGATAAGGCCAGTAGGCTCCTGTAAATCAGTTTTTGCCTTCTTAGACCTAATCGTAATGCCCGTGTTAACACGTCGTCTACTTATTCCTTAAAGTCATTCCTGTATGTAGGTTTATTCTCCTTTACTCTGTATATGTAAATTTTCTTACATATATCTCTGTGTAATTCTTACATTTTCGTCTACTTTCATCTGCCGACGAGGGTAACAACCACCCATCAATCTGCACCAGTTGTTTGCTTATATATGAAATGTACTTTCACATGTACCACTCGTTACACTGTTTTCTTCATTATCTTATTTATGTAGTAGCGTATCTGGACATCTAAAACTTTAATATCTCTATAAAATGAGGTAACGCACTGACGCCTATTGTAACAAATTTACGAATTACGATGTGAGATGAATTTATTTGTTAATTTATAAATGTTTGTGTAAAAAAAATTTTGTTTATACTTTTTTTTATTTAAAATTAATTTAAAATTAAATATTTAATTATGTTCTGTGGTGTTTAGCACTTTTTATTGTTTGCTTCAAAAGAATTAAGTCCTTTTCTGTATTTTTAAAATTCCTTCACCAGTTAATAGAATTGTCTCCAAGAACAATCGATATGTGAACTTTTCTTATTTGGAAGTTATCTCCTTCTTGGTGATGAAATTCTGGTAGTTAGCTCAATTAAAATTACGTATTATGCTAATTATCTTTTAGGAATAAATAATGTTCAATTTTGTAGTAAATAGGAAATTTTATTAACAAATAGTTATTATATCGATTTTGTATCGACTGATTAATTGATTCTCAGGGTCTTTTTCAATAGTTCGTACAATTATTTATATTCGGGTTCTTTTAACAGTTATTTTAGGTATAGTCAGAGAGAAAAAGGGCAAAGTATTAAAAGTATAACATTACAAAAGTATATTCAATTAAAAATTAAAATACATATATGTTATTCAAGATATAATGTTAAGTAAGATGCTTTCAAACCGTTCTGTTGAATAGACTGTGTCGCGTTGGATTGTGGGAAATCAATGATGGCCGCTGCTAGTCCAGACGTAAGACGAAGTCACCTCGCTGTTTCTTCTAATAATAAAAATTGCTTTCCCTACGATTTCTCGTTCCTGCTGCTGCGATTCTTCCTTCTTGTGTCGGTGGAGTGTTCTTCGTTGAGTGTTAGTGTTCCACTTGGATAAAATGTGTTGTAAATAGTTATGTTCCACTTTAGTGTATGGGTCGAGAATTTCACTTTCCGTTTCGTGGTGTTTAATTATTGTTTTAATCGTTTAGTTGGTATATTCACTATGTTCTGTTCTTATCTGGTGTTGGTTTAATGTTTGTTAATGTTTGTTTCACTGTGTTTGCGATAAAAATGTATTTTCACAAAACTCGCGTTTTTCGAATCTAGGCTTATAAAACATGCGCCATTAATGTATCAGCAATTAGGTTAAACTTGGCTTAATAGCTCGTCAAGTGTGCTTCACGATATCTAATAATGAACTCATTTACTTCCTTCGTCTTCGACTAAAGTCTTAGCCAAATTAATATTATTCAATCCATTGTTTCTAAATTATTGGCATCCTGTGCATGTGAGAATTTTACATTATATAACTGATTATATTTTTGTTATTTTTCAAATTCATTAACTATTAAATACATAATCTTCTTCCTCAGGCTTTCACGGCCGGTGTCAGTTGAATTATTTATGATATCCGGGCTGTTTGGCCGTGGTCCATGGTTTATAACAAAATCAAAAGTTTCGGCAGCTCCACTGGCTGCCATCATCAGTGGTATAATAATCCTGCACGCCGGGTGTTTACGTACAGGCCCACAGTACTGTGGTATAGGCTAAAGCTGTCCTGCCATGCTACCTGTACTTATACATTCAGCAAAGTCCCACGTACAGGTAAAAATGACACCATCAGCCAATCACAATAAAGATGGTGTATGATTGGCTCGCACCAAGCTACGCCATTAGGTACTCACTTGTTTTCCGAGAAGTACTGTGGGGAAGGCTGCTGATTTCCCGCGATACTACCTGTGTACCTGTGATATCTTTATTGTGATTTTTATACCACTGATGATGGCAGCCAGTGGAGCTGCCGAAACGTTTGGTTTTGTTATAAACCATGTACCACGGCCAAACAGCCCGGATATCACGAATAATTCAACATAATCTTCTTCTTCAGCTCATTCTGCTTAATTTGATACCAAATAATGTAGTTTTATTAAGTTTTTGATCTAAAACTGTATTTTTACCTCATTTTGAAAATTATAAGTTTTAAAAATCACTTCCTGTCCTTTTCCAAAATTCTGCCATCTTACAAGTTATATTAATGATTGTATTAAATCTCAAATTGTAATAAAAGTGTTATCTTCCCTTAATTTCTTGTAATTAGATTAATTGGTTATGTTTTAAAATATTCTACAGTAATATATGACTCCCCTATCTGAATTTTAGGTTTTACATTTGCGGTATATTTTTTTACAAAATCTTTCTTAACTATATTTCCAATTAAATGACTTTATGACTGATTTACCTTATATAAATTCCTTCAGTTTAATTGTTTTTCTGTACTTATTTCATCAATTTGAGGCTGTTTAGTTTTTAACATTTGGCCTAGATTTCTAACAGTTTTTACATACAATGTTTTTTAAATAATACATGTTGGTTTATACCCTTTCTGACTTTCTTTGCTATTATGACATTAATTAACATTTTCTTATTTAGCAAAAGAACAATAAGTATATAATTTATACTCTAAATACATAACACATAATTCAAATTAACATTGGTCTTTCAAACTCAGACATTTTATACTTAACTATTTTTTGTAATACACAATAAATATCTTATAAATAAAGAATGTTAGTTGATTCTGACATTTTCAAACTTGATTATCTCTAATAACTTATTCTACATAAACAAAACATAATTATCATAATCTTATACTATATTTCTTACACTAGGTTCTATTATCAGTTTTTATCTGTTTTTTGTTGGATTTTGGGGTAATGATACCTTGTCGCCTCACTTCACTTTTTATATATGCCTGCTCTTGTATTATTTTGGTTCATTCAACTGAATGTTGTATAATTAAGAGTGGCAGTTATTTAAGAAACACATGTATTACCTGTCACGATAATACTTTATTTTACATTGTTAATAGACACTATATTAGCACTTCAAAGTTGTAATATTTCACAATTTACTTAGTTTGTGAACTGCAATATTAACACATAAGGTTTATTTATTATAACACCAAAACTTGCACTTTCCCCTTTTCATTCTTGGATTTTATTTCTAAATAGTTTTATAGTTTCATTAAAATCAAGAAATCTATTTATAGAAGGTAATGAAGGTTTGTCTTTTGGCATTATATAAATATTTCACATTGGTTGATTTTCAATTCTACTTTATACACTTTTTGGCTTACATTTATTTTACATGTGGTTTCTACATTTGATAGTTTGTTATACTTTCATTTATTAATATTGTAATAATACTAATAAAATATAGATGTGTATGTGTGTTGATGATAAAAAGCTATTGTGGATTATGTTAGATTCCGATGCAATCAAGCCCCTCTGTTTGGACTAGCCAATTTGTAATAAAATAAATAAGATTGATGTGTGAATCTGTAAGTTGTAAGGTGTTTAATTGGTGTGGCTCTCGACGTCTTACTGGCCTGAAACACTTCCTTAATTTTCCCAGCTGGTCGAGTCCCAATGGTAGCAAGACCGGTCGAGTAGCATAAAGTTGATGAAGAAATATATATGCTCAGCTTCACCGAAAGTTTCAAAACAAAAATTATTGTTTTGAAGAAAATTAAAAAAAAAATTATGTTTATAAAAAAAAATAATAAAAAAAAAATTTTAATTTTATTAATTAATTAATTAGGATCAATTAATTAATATAGGGCTGTGAAGTTTTAAACAGTGTAATGCTCTTCTGAAAATTTTTATTAAAGTTTTAGTATAATTTAAATAATCTATCACCACTCATAAGACTGTCTGTAAACCAATCGATATTTGTTTACCTTTCTATTTTTTAGGTTATCTTCACTTACGGGTGGTAAAGTCCTTGTAGATTATCAATTAGAATTATATTATTGGTAATTAGTATTATTGAAGAAATAAAGAACTATTAAGTATTGAAAAGTATTAATGTTTTTTATTAAGTAATAGCAATATTGACTCTTATCGATTAGTATCGATTCTCAGGATATCGAAAAAAATTACAAAGTATATTATATAAAAATTATACAGGGTTCTTTAAACAGCCAGTTATTACCAAAGTCAGAGAAATCGGGCTAATATTTAAAAAGTATAACGTTACAATCAAATTAATAGTTATTAATAAACACAGACATTGAATAATAATTTGTAAATATAATAATTGTTTTCACCCAACAGCTGTTGAACTAAGAGGAGGCACTGGAATTGTCAAAGAAAGATGGCTGCCGTCAAGTCGATGAAAATGTTGCTCGTTGCTGCTGCATTCCAAATAATGTATTTTGACGCAATATTTCTGTTCTCGTGTCCGCAAATCTCTTGTTATATGTTGTGTAGTGACTGGTGTAGTGATTCTGGGTTGTATTTAGTGTATCTGTATAATTATTAGTTCAAACACTTTCTCCGATTCCGTCACTAATTTGGTTTAATGTATTATACAGTTTTCTAGTGTTTTATGGTGTTTTTCGGAGTAGATTTATATTGTTCTGTGTTATGGAGTGTTACTTGATCGTTTCTGTTATAATATGATAGTTTCAGAAGTATTTTACAAGTCACTCGCGATTTCACAATAACTCACTATACACTCGCTTGTATGACGATTATAGGTTAGGTTATCCACGTTATTAAATGTATGTCATGTTAACCGTTCAACTACCAATAATTAACTAACTGTTTCCTTCAGTTTCAATTAAACTCTTAGCCCATATAATATTATCCTTAACATTGTTCAAAAATATTTTCACATCCTGTGTACATTTTACTATTTCACTATATGAATGCCTAAACTTTGGTTATTTGTCAATTTTATTCACTAGATTTGATTTAAATTAATCTTTCAGTTCATTCTGGTTATTTTCAGATTAAATAATGCCATTTTATAGTGTTTTCTGTCCAAAAAATAGTAATTTTACTTTCAGTTTGGGTATACTCTGAAGAGTCCAAAACATCAAAATTTACTTCCTGTCATTATATAAATTCAGCCATTTTATCAGTTATATTTAATATTAATAATCCTATATTGTATTAAAAGGTTCCTATTCCCTTATTTTCTGGTAATTAATTGAATTAGTTGTATTCTGAAACATTATTCTGAAATATATGACTCCCATGTCTAAATTTCTGAGTTTAGTCATTTTATTTTTATTTATAATTCTGAATATAATTTATTAAAATCTCTCTAAATGGTATGTGCAATTATATGGCATGATCTCAAGTTTATTTTGTCTAAACCCCTTTTGTTTATTTGCTTTTAAATGAGTAATTTCTCTGTTTTGATGAAGTTTGGTTTCCATTCTTTTGGCCTATGATTTTTTAACAATTTTTCTTACAAAATAATTTACAAACAATATATGATGTGTGATACCCTCTCTGACTTTTACAAATAGTATTACAAATTAAACATGTTTTCAAATTACACAAAAACAATTAGTATTGGTTACAATACAAATAATAGTTAAACAGAATAAAGAACTTTTTTTTTTTAAATAAATGGTTGTCTTCAAATCAGACATTTTGCAACAAAATTCCCATTTCCAACATGTAAATATGGTTTACAACAAAGGTTTTGTACTAACTAACATCTTAATTACTCTCTACTATTTACAAGTGGTAATTATTTTTATAGTTCTGATGTTAGTTGTTTCAGACCCAAACAAATGGCCTTATATCTAAAACATTTTTAAACATTCTTGTACTATATACATTAAAACCTTATATTTATATTCTTATTTCTAACTATTATTATAAGTAGGATTCTACAGTTTTTATACAGTCTTTTATACCTTGTCTTTGGGGAATTGTACCCTGTCATTAACAAATAAATAGTATGAACCGTTCACAAAGCACTATGAAATCTGTTTTTCTTTTTTCATGTAAAACAAAAATGTTATTTTAAACAGATTCATGTCTTATGAACAACATATTGTCACCGTACACATTTTAAGTAATTGAAAAATGCATATTTCATTGCATCCAATGTTTGTGATTGCCAAGAATGAAACACAAGGTTCATTTTTTATAATACCCAAAACTATCACTGGTTCACTTTGCACTTATATATCATGTTAATGCTAAATGGTCGTATAGTCTTATTAACATAATAAATTGGTTAGCGTTTTTTCAATGGAGATTTGTTCCATGGGTACTATATTATTGTTTCATCTTAGTTCACAGGAAACTTTTACTTTATACACTCCTCTCTCTTAAATTTGTATACATGTGGTTTTTATTTCGTTATACTTTTATTTTTAGATATTTATTTTGGGGATATAGGGATTTGGGTGTCTTTTATAAGAGCATGACATCTTCTTCAGGATGCTGCCCTCTTCTTCTTTCTTCAGTCTTCTTTTCTCCTGCCTTCTGGGACTGGTATCTTCTCCATCTTCTTCTTGTTGCCATCAGGTTTCTTGGGATCTTCTCCATCTTCTTCTTTATTACAGAAATACACAACCTGTATTGGTTGATCTTGGCTTATTTTAGGGTTTCTCTTCTATTTATTCTCCCTCGTCGTGGGTTTGGTCATATTCTGTACTGCTTTGTTATTTACTATTTTACCTTCCTGGGTTATACCTTGAAAACCTTTGGTTATGAGACTGGTCTTGGATGACTCATCACTAGTAACTCCTTTTATTTTAACTTGTATTTTCTTTATAATAATGATTTCTTTCCACAGTTGCTATGAATTAATCTATTTATATTAAACTTAATGCTTTCTTCCAACTTTAAATATTATAACTTCATTATTCTAATGATCAATTGCCATTCAATATTATGCATACATCTGTCACGCTACAGATTGCTCTCCTCCAGAAGTAATTATTTCAGACATGTTTATGGATGAAATAATTTCTTATGATAATTTCATCATTTCTTATAATTCATTTTCTTCTCCATTTTAATATCGACTTTTTTATATTAGAGTTTTATTAATTTTATATATATGGTTACTTGTCTTACTACTGATCCTTTTCGGATAGTTAGTGTCTTCTGAGATATATTATAATTGTAATACATTTTCTTTCTATATCAACTTCGTGTTGTATCCTTGGGATATTAATTCCCTAACATTCCCTATCACGTGGGCTGGGGCAGATCAGAGGGGCACTGTACGCTACTTCTCTGCTGGCCATACACCACTTCTATAAATTGAGTACAGGGGCATATCCATCCCTGCTCAAAAAACATAATGCTGCTGGAATTATCTTCAGTCAGTCATCGAATAAATAAATAAAAAGTAGTCTCATTTTCGACTAATAAAAATATCTTTGGATTCTCCACTTCGTAGTCTCTCAGATTATCTCACATTTTCTATCTTAATAAATCTTCATAATCATTATTATACTCATTACATATATATTTTTTCAAAACTCTTAACTTGTCTGATATATTTAATTTAATTATGGTTGAAAACCTTTCTTTTAATAATTCTGGTTACTGTTTACAGTGTAACTCTCTTTCTTCTTCATCTGAATTCTCTTTATACTTTCTTCTGGTTATTCATAGTATTAGCATGGTCTTTATAAATAGTCTTTCGTATTCATTATTTGAATGGTCTTAATATATTATATTTAATTTTTTAACATTGTATCTTTACATTAGATATACAGGTTGTTATATTGATCATTTTATTTAAACATTTTGGTTCTTTCCTTTCTCTTAGAAAGTTATTAATCCACCTTCGCATTCATTAGCATTAATTCATTTATATCATATTTCATGTGGTATTTCTTCTCTTTGCATTTCATATAGGTCTTATTATTATCATTGGTTCAAAATCATCTTCTCCATCTGTTTGGTATGAGTTGTTCTTCTTTGCTCTTAATTAACTGTTTTCATTATCGTTTCATAGGTAATTAGTCTCTTTGCTTCCAAATTTTTTCCTTCTCTGGCATATTACACTCTTTTTTGTTAGTCTTCTCTACTCCTTCAAATGCTATTGTGAATGTCTAACATTTATTCTGGATTAACGTTAACTCTCTTTTCTGAATTAATCACTTTATTTTCTTCTCAATTCAATCATAATTGACACATAATTATTTTTTGGAACTTGATTAGTTTTAATGTAAAATTCAAACTATTCCTTTTATTTAATTGAAAAATGTTTCTCATAAATCCTTGTAATATGTTGATCTTATCTTGTTTCAAAGTACTGACGTTCTATCAACATTCAAATTCTGTTTAATTCGTTTATTCCCAGAATTGTTTCATTCAGAATTGTTTATAGTACTGTGATTTTACTATTATTTCTGAATATTTTGGTATTTCTCCAAATTCAAATTCTTCTTAATTATTTACCATAATGTTTTTCTCATAATTCAGTGGTAGTAAGATGTACTTACTCAGTTTTAAATTTTTATAAATAAATTCAAAATTCTTTCTTCTTAATTCTTTCATAAAGTTTGTTCAAAATTATCAGTGGTAGTAAGATGTTCTTACTAAATTTTAAATTTTTATAATTATATTTCAATTCAAAAGTCTTTCTTTTTCTTTCTTCCATAAAGTTCTGTTCTAAAATTATTAGGTTGTAAGATGTACTTACATTATTTTAAAATTTTTTAAATTAAATTAAAAAATTCTTCTTCTTTTAATTCTCCAAAATGTTCTTTTCAAAATATTAGGTTGTAAGATGTACTTACATTATTTTCGGATTTTTTTAAAATAAAAATTCTAAAATTCTTTTTCTTTCATAAAGTTTGTTCCAAAATTATTAGGTTGTAAGATGTACTTACATTATTTTAAAATTTTTTAAAATTAATTAAAAAATTCTTTTAATTCTCCAGAATGTTCTTCTCAAAATATTAGGTTGTAGGATGTACTTACATTATTTCCGAATTTTTAAAAAATAAATTCAAAATTCCTTTCTTCTTATAATTCTCCAAAATGTTCTTTTCAAAATATTAGGTTGTAAGATGTACTTACATTATTTCCGAATTTTTTAAAAAATAAATTCAAAATTCCTTTCTTCTTATAATTCTCCAAAATGTTCTTTTCAAAATATTAGGTTGTAAGATGTACTTACATTATTTCAGAATTTTTTAAAATAAAATATATATAAATTCAAAATTTTAAAACTCACAACTCATTCTTCATAATATTTCTTCATAGAAGCTTGATTGTACACTCCTTTGATTTTTCCTGAAACGATTTCCCTCAACTCATATGTATTGTTATGCTTATCATTTACCACAACATATGGTCCGGTGTAAAGTAATAGTAGTTTTTTGGTTATGCCTTCTAAGGTGCTAGGCAGCTCTCTATTTTTTAGGAGGACTTTCTCACCCTCTTTATATGTTACAATTCGCCCTATTGCCTTCTGGTATTTGGCTTGCCGTTGTTCCTGATCTTCTGCTACCTTATTGTAAAACTTCAACTGGTTGAATTTCCTATTGTTGTTCGTTGGAAATTCAATGATTTGTTCAATGTCTCGGGGAGTCGGCTTCTCATACATGGCTGAGTACGGTGGAATTCCTATAGCTGGATGGTGGGCGTAATTTAGGAATGTTTCTGTCGCTGCTAGGTACTCTTGCCACTTTTTCTGTTGGTTGTGACAGTACGTGCGCAATATCCTACCCACTTCTCTTAGTACTCTCTCAGCCGGATTGCTACTTGGGTGGTAGACTGATGTCTTATATGTTTTGACCCCAAGTGCTAATAAAGTGTCTCGCCATCTCCTCCCCTTAAACTGTGTACCATGGTCGGTAATAATAGAAAATGGTCTACCGATCTCTGGGATATACAAATCAATAATCACCGCCAAAACCTTTGCTGTTGTTGCCCGATTAACCGGATATAGCTTTATATACTTGGTGTAGTGATCCATTATAATTACCAAGTATTTATATCTGTGTCGACCACCGCTACGGGGAAATGGCCCGCATATATCCAAAAACACTTTTTCCAGTTTTGCGTTGGAAGTTATCGGTATCATGATACCCTCTGTCTTTTCATTGTTTACTTTTGCACATTGGCAGATCTTACAGGACTTGATATATGTTCTCACCTTGCGGTTGATATTCTTGATCTTACAATTTTCCTCTAGAGCTTGTATCACTTTTAACGCTCCCATGTGACCATACCTGACATGGTAATCGATGATGACCTACTTTTCGATTTGGTGTGGGATTATCACCTTCCATGTCTCATTGTCCAATGCGGTTTTTATGAATAAAATTCCCTTGTTAAGGTGGTAGTATTTAGAAATAGTTTCATCATTGGCTTCCAAACGACTCACAATGTTTTTCAGCTTAGGATCAGACTGCTGATGGATTCGGATATTTATTAACAAAGCTTGTAAATCGGCTCTGGTCGTGAATATGTTATAAATTTTTACCAAGCTCTCCTTCTCCCCCTCGAAAGTCTGATCTTCTAGATTTATACGTGACAACACATCCGCTACCACGTTCTTCTTTCCTGGAATGTATTCCCATTTCAGGTCATATTCTTGTAGGGCGAGTACCCACCTAGCCAATCGGCCGTGACTCAATTTGCACCTACGAAGGAACGAGATGGATTTATGATCAGTTCGTACCGTGACTTGATATCCGAGAATGTACGTCCGGAACTTGCTGCATGCGAACACCACGCTCAACAATTCCTTTTCTGTCACACTGTAGTTCTTTTCGCACTGGTTCAGTGTGCGACTAGCGAAGCTTATTACCAGATGTTGTCCCTCCTCATCTTCCTGGTATAAGGTCGTTCCTAAGCTTAGATCGCTAGCGTCACAGTTTAGAAAGAACGGTTTCTTAAAATCTGGGTGACGAAGTATCACACTCTCCAGAAACTTCTCTTTTATTAATCGGAAAGTAATATCTTGACCTTCACCCCAAGTCCATTTGTTTTTTGCAGATAACTGTGGTTGAAACTTGGCGGTCAACTCGGAATATCGGCTCTGAAACTTCCTGTAATAGTTACAGAGTCCGAGGAAAGATTGCAATTGTTTCCTGTTTCTTGGTTGCGGGAACCTCTGAATTGCCTCCACTTTCTCTGCTGATGGGGTAATACCTCTGTCGTCTAGGTTGAAGCCTAAGAATTGTACCTCGCGCGCTATGAATTTGGATTTCTCCAACTTCAGTGTTATGTTGTTCTGCGCTAGTTTGTTTAGTACAAATTCCACTCTGTAACAATGCTCCTCCCAGGTTCCGGATGTGATTAGTAAATCGTCAACATAGACGGTGGTAAATTGGAGCGCTTCTGGTCCCAAAATCTGGTCCATGCATGCCACAAATATGGCGACAGAATTGACAAGTCCGAAGGGCAGTCTCTTGAACTGGTAATTGCGCCCTTCGAAAATGAACGCTACATACTGGCGGCTTTGTGGATGCAGCTCTACCTGCCAATAACCACAGACCGTATCCCAGGTGCTAATAAAGTTAGTACCATGAAAACGCTTTAAGATTTCTTCTATTTCACCGGGAGATGTTCTGTCATTCACAATTGTCTTGTTCAACTCACGCGCATCTAAACAGAGCCGGACTTGTCCGTCTTTCTTCGGAACAGCAATAATTGGACTAGTGTAAGGTGATTGACTAATCTCAATTATGTCGTTTTCAATCATCTTGTTTATCTCTGTTCTCACGGCTTCTTTGAGCGACTGCGCTATTGGATATGACCTCCGGTTAAACTCTACGTTTTCTTTAAAACGAAGTTGGCACTGGTAGTTTTTTACCTTCCCTGGTTCATCAGAAAACACCGCCTTGTATCTCTCATATATTGCAATTAGACGATCAGCCAGGTGCGTTGGTATTTTCTTGTTATCGCTTCCGCACTGGAAATTCCGTATTTCTTGGATCTTAACTGACCATAAATCCTCTCCTCCTTGATTGTATATTATGGGTTTAGAAAGAGGGCTGTTTCTAATAACATTTATTTTACGAAGTTGTTGATGTATAGGGCTGGGAAGTATTGTTGTGCCTTCTACCAGGTCTGCGGTCCATGTTACTCCGTCTGGGAAAAGTGATACTTTATTTAAATTAAGATCGATTACTGCCGAATATCTACGAAGAATATCGCAACCGACTAAGATGTCAAATGGTAATCCGGTGGCGATTAAAAATTCCATGTCTAAAGCTATATCACGGCTAACGACACTTAAGGAAACTTGCTTCCTAATGGTTTTATTCTGGCGGCCAGTTGCACCTACCAACACAATGTTGTTGATTGGTAACATTGGCAAAGTTTTTCCACATGTACATTGTATTCTCTCCAACTCATTGGAGTTTATTATTGAAATATTAGCTCCTGTGTCTATCATTATTTTAGCGGGAACTCCTTCCACCTCCGCTGTTATATAAATTATCTCATTATTACTGTTGCTGAGACTCTTCTCGTTCTCTGTGGAAGCTGCTCCTCCTCGGTTGATAGTATCTCCTGGGTCCGCGATCTTCTGCTCTTATAAAATTTACCCTAGGGCGCGACACTCGGTTATTACTATTGCTATTATTATTATTACTAATATTATTATTATAGTAATTTCGGTTAGGTGGGTAAGGTCTGTCACCATTATTGTTGGGATATGGATTTCTCTGACTGTATGGAACATTATTATTTTGTTGATAAAAGTGGTTTCGATTATTTGGGTAGGGGTTGTTATTTCTCACGCCGTTAAAATTTCCGTTAAACTGGTTATTACGCGGCTGGTTGTTAGGGCCGTCGTAATTACTGGGCTGGTTCCGGTTATTTGTATGGTTATTGCCGTTATTGGGGTAAGTAGTCGGCCTTGCTTCTGGTCTCTCATTTCTCTTCCTGCTCTGCCGATAATACTCTTCATTCTCGTATCCCTCCAATAACTCAGTCATTCCCTGGATCGTCTTGATCTGACTACCTCTCCGGGCCCTGATAATGTCCTCATCATAGTGATAAGATATCTTATTCACTAAACATTCTTCTGGGATTGCTGGCTCAAGGTGCTTTGCCATACACACCTTCCCCAAGAAATATGCCGTCATACTGCTACCTAATTCTGACCTGTATCTTCCGTTACAAATATTGTCACGTATCAAGTTCTGGGTGGTCTCAGACCAGTATTTTGTCTTAAACATTTTCCGGAACTGTTGGTAGTCGGAAATTTCACTCCGGTTGGCCATCCACCAATTATCTGTAATGTCTCGGAAGGACTCGTCGAATATCTCCCTGCTATGGCTCCATTGGGTAATTTTATGCTTGGTCAAATATTCTTCTACCCTTGCCAGGAACTCCATCGGCTTGCGTTTGTACTGCCGGAAGTTGAGCCACTCTCGGCTTTCGTTGATGGGCAATCCGGTGAAATGAGTCGGTCTGTTCCTTATTGCTTCCATCTCCTCTCGGCTTTGTCGCACCTGACCGGTGATATTGGCCATTGTCTCTTGTATATCATTACATCGCTCTGTGACTTGGTTGCGTACTTTTCCGAACTCTTCTTGATTTTCCTTCCTCTGTTCTTCTACCTTCCTTCGACTATGTTCTTCGATATTTGTGAACTTGATGTTCACCACTTCTTTAAACTCATTCACCTCCTTTTCGGTCTGGTTGCACTTTCCATCAATCTCTCGAATCTGTCGATTGACCATTATATTTTCTTCTTCCATCTTCTTATCCATCGCTTTTTTGTTAACCTTGATTTCCTTATTCATTTCTTCTCGCAACAATTCCATCCTTTCGTCC
The DNA here is from genome assembly GCA_034769895.1 of Magicicada septendecula. Lineage (NCBI taxonomy): Eukaryota > Metazoa > Arthropoda > Insecta > Hemiptera > Cicadidae > Magicicada > Magicicada septendecula. The sequence goes on from CM068368.1 coordinate 142,103,906, forward strand.
AGTTTGTCCAAATTCTCCTGATTGACTTCTCTTAATTCTTCTCTTAAAATTTGATTGTCCTCTCTCAATTCTTCCAACTTCTCCCCCATCTTCTCTTCCAACTTCTTGTTATCTTCTTTCATCTCTTCCTTCAATTGTCGGTTGTTCTTCTCTATCTTCTTCCTGGTTTCATCTATTTTCTGATTGGTATTTTCAATTTTATTAATCAACTCTTCTTTAGTCGCTTTGAATTCTTCCTTGAACGATTGGTTGTCTTCCTTCAATTCTTCCATGTTCTTGTTCATCCCAGTCAACTCTTCTTTTGTGGATTGATTATCCTTCTTCAATTCTTCCATCTTCTCTTCCATCTTCTTGCTGTTTTCTTCTATCTTCTCTTCCATCTTCTTGCTGTTTTCTTCTATCTTCTCTTCCAGCTTCTTATTTGTTGTTTCGATCTTATTTCCTAAATCTTCTTTCAAGGACTGGTTATCACTCCCCATTTTCTTACTCAAGTCTTCCTTTAATTCCTTACTTGTGGATTCCATTTTCTTATTATTTTCGTCCATTTTCTTGTCCATTTTCTTACTCAAGTCTTCTTTCCATTCTTCCATCTTCTTATTTGTTGTTTGGTTGTCCTTCTCCCTATTCTGGTCCATTATCTTGAACATTTCCATAATTTTCTCCATCCTTACGTCTTCCATTGTTTTGGGTTTCTCCTGGATATTAACCTCTCCTGTCTGTGTTGGTATCTCCGGTTGTTCCGTTTGTTTGGACAACACCGATTGTAATACCTCTTCCACCTCTACTGGCGTTGCCTCTTTGTTGTCCATGTCAACTTCTATTTCTTTCTCGGCCTCCGCCGCCCGTTTCTTAGATGTTGCACGTCGTTGCATTTTCCCTTGAAATTCTCTGGCTTTGTAGCTGTTGCCTAGCTCCAACTAGTGATCGGGCAGAATGTATTGGCCTTCCAATCGCTAATTAAAGCCCCTAAAGTTGTGCGCCAATTTGTAATAATACTAATAAAATATAGATGTGTATGTGTGTTGATGATAAAAAGCTATTGTGGATTATGTTAGATTCCGATGTAATCAAGCCCCTCTGTTTGGACTAGCCAATTTGTAATAAAATAAATAAGATTGATGTGTGAATCTGTAAGTTGTAAGGTGTTTAATTGGTGTGGCTCTCGACGTCTTACTGGCCTGAAACACTTCCTTAATTTTCCCAGCTGGTCGAGTCCCAATGGTAGCAAGACCGGTCGAGTAGCATAAAGTATATTATATAAAAATTATACAGGGTTCTTTAAACAGCCAGTTATTACCAAAGTCAGAGAAATCGGGCTAATATTTAAAAAGTATAACGTTACAATCAAATTAATAGTTATTAATAAACACAGACATTGAATAATAATTTGTAAATATAATAATTGTTTTCACCCAACAGCTGTTGAACTAAGAGGAGGCACTGGAATTGTCAAAGAAAGATGGCTGCCGTCAAGTCGATGAAAATGTTGCTCGTTGCTGCTGCATTCCAAATAATGTATTTTGACGCAATATTTCTGTTCTCGTGTCCGCAAATCTCTTGTTATATGTTGTGTAGTGACTGGTGTAGTGATTCTGGGTTGTATTTAGTGTATCTGTATAATTATTAGTTCAAACACTTTCTCCGATTCCGTCACTAATTTGGTTTAATGTATTATACAGTTTTCTAGTGTTTTATGGTGTTTTTCGGAGTAGATTTATATTGTTCTGTGTTATGGAGTGTTACTTGATCGTTTCTGTTATAATATGATAGTTTCAGAAGTATTTTACAAGTCACTCGCGATTTCACAATAACTCACTATACACTCGCTTGTATGACGATTATAGGTTAGGTTATCCACGTTATTAAATGTATGTCATGTTAACCGTTCAACTACCAATAATTAACTAACTGTTTCCTTCAGTTTCAATTAAACTCTTAGCCCATATAATATTATCCTTAACATTGTTCAAAAATATTTTCACATCCTGTGTACATTTTACTATTTCACTATATGAATGCCTAAACTTTGGTTATTTGTCAATTTTATTCACTAGATTTGATTTAAATTAATCTTTCAGTTCATTCTGGTTATTTTCAGATTAAATAATGCCATTTTATAGTGTTTTCTGTCCAAAAAATAGTAATTTTACTTTCAGTTTGGGTATACTCTGAAGAGTCCAAAACATCAAAATTTACTTCCTGTCATTATATAAATTCAGCCATTTTATCAGTTATATTTAATATTAATAATCCTATATTGTATTAAAAGGTTCCTATTCCCTTATTTTCTGGTAATTAATTGAATTAGTTATATTCTGAAACATTATTCTGAAATATATGACTCCCATGTCTAAATTTCTGAGTTTAGTCATTTTATTTTTATTTATAATTCTGAATATAATTTATTAAAATCTCTCTAAATGGTATGTGCAATTATATGGCATGATCTCAAGTATATTTTGTCTAAACCCCTTTTGTTTATTTGCTTTTAAATGAGTAATTTCTCTGTTTTGATGAAGTTTGGTTTCCATTCTTTTGGCCTATGATTTTTTAACAATTTTTCTTACAAAATAATTTACAAACAATATATGATGTGTGATACCCTCTCTGACTTTTACAAATAGTATTATAAATTAAACATGTTTTCAAATTACACAAAAACAATTAGTATTGGTTACAATACAAATAATAGTTAAACAGAATAAAGAACTTTTTTTTTTTAAATAAATGGTTGTCTTCAAATCAGACATTTTGCAACAAAATTCCCATTTCCAACATGTAAATATGGTTTACAACAAAGGTTTTGTACTAACTAACATCTTAATTACTCTCTACTATTTACAAGTGGTAATTATTTTTATAGTTCTGATGTTAGTTGTTTCAGACCCAAACAAATGGCCTTATATCTAAAACATTTTTAAACATTCTTGTACTATATACATTAAAACCTTATATTTATATTCTTATTTCTAACTATTATTATAAGTAGGATTCTACAGTTTTTATACAGTCTTTTATACCTTGTCTTTGGGGAATTGTACCCTGTCATTAACAAATAAATAGTATGAACCGTTCACAAAGCACTATGAAATCTGTTTTTCTTTTTTCATGTAAAACAAAAATGTTATTTTAAACAGATTCATGTCTTATGAACAACATATTGTCACCGTACACATTTTAAGTCATTGAAAAATGCATATTTCATTGCATCCAATGTTTGTGATTGCCAAGAATGAAACACAAGGTTCATTTTTTATAATACCCAAAACTATCACTGGTTCACTTTGCACTTATATATCATGTTAATGCTAAATGGTCGTATAGTCTTATTAACATAATAAATTGGTTAGCGTTTTTTCAATGGAGATTTGTTCCATGGGTACTATATTATTGTTTCATCTTAGTTCACAGGAAACTTTTACTTTATACACTCCTCTCTCTTAAATTTGTATACATGTGGTTTTTATTTCGTTATACTTTTATTTTTAGATATTTATTTTGGGGATATAGGGATTTGGGTGTCTTTTATAAGAGCATGACATCTTCTTCAGGATGCTGCCCTCTTCTTCTTTCTTCAGTCTTCTTTTCTCCTGCCTTCTGGGACTGGTATCTTCTCCATCTTCTTCTTGTTGCCATCAGGTTTCTTGGGATCTTCTCCATCTTCTTCTTTATTACAGAAATACACAACCTGTATTGGTTGATCTTGGCTTATTTTAGGGTTTCTCTTCTATTTATTCTCCCTCGTCGTGGGTTTGGTCATATTCTGTACTGCTTTGTTATTTACTATTTTACCTTCCTGGGTTATACCTTGAAAACCTTTGGTTATGAGACTGGTCTTGGATGACTCATCACTAGTAACTCCTTTTATTTTAACTTGTATTTTCTTTATAATAATGATTTCTTTCCACAGTTGCTATGAATTAATCTATTTATATTAAACTTAATGCTTTCTTCCAACTTTAAATATTATAACTTCATTATTCTAATGATCAATTGCCATTCAATATTATGCATACATCTGTCACGCTACAATATGTTTATTAGTTCCTTTTGGGGTTTGGTTTTTTTTTTATAAGAGCACTCCTTCTTGTTGTGGATGCTGTCTTGTTCAGGTTTTCTTCATTGATTCCTTCTATTTTCTTGTTTCTTATAAATGTATTTCCTTTTCTTATTGTTGATTGTCATCATGTTTGGGTTCCTTCCTTATCTACTCTTCTTGTTCCTTACAAAATATTTTCTTTTCTTGTTGTGGATTTAGTCATGTTCTGAGTTTCTTCCTTACCTACTCCTATCCTACCTGGGTATTACCTTTTTCATATTTAGTTTTTAAATTGATTTTGATGATTCATCACTCATTGTAACATTGGTTTTAAATAAACTTTTACTTTAGTCTATGATTGTACTTCACGGTGGTTCTTAATTAATTTTTTATTTTGCTTTCTCGGATGTAACAATGTTTTTATTTTATTTTTATGATCATTCTACCATTCAGAATTATTGGCATTATCTGTCATGCTACACTGTTTATGTCGGTATTAACTGATATGGGACAATGATATATTATGAATGAAATGTTTAATGAAAATAAAAGGAGAATAAGTTTATGCTTTCTTAATATGGAAAAGCATTTGAGAGATTTAAATGGATAACATTAATGGACAGACTGTTGTCATTAATGATGACACAGTAAGGAACAGTCTGTAAGCACAGAACATTAATCAAGGAATGATGAGTGAGACAAACCTGGTTGGAAATGTAAATAAAAATCCAGCAGATTGGCTAAACACGGATAAAATAATTCGGTAAGCTGCCCTTTTTAACATTTACTTTAATATATCTAATACTTTTGAGGACAAAGAAGGGTTAAGTATGAAAAAAGAACTAAAGAAGAACGTATCAGATTGCAGACGGTGTGGTAATTTTTGTTAATGACACTAAAATATTGCAAATCTTTAAAAACCTGGTCTGATAAAGAAATTAAGAAATGTTGGAGGAACATAAATTAAGGGAAAGAAACAGTTAATAAATTAACAAGTTTAACAATTAATAACATTGGGATTCGTGGCAAATGAAGGGAAAGAACTATTTAGGGAGAATTGACGCAGAATCTATTGATGAAACAGAATAATAATGTAACACGCGAACAAGAGAGAATTACAATAAGTAAACAAAATATATATGCAGAAGTAGTTACTTTTTAATACATATATATTAGAAATACAATTATAAATATTTAGGGAGAAAGCTAACATAGAGAGGTGCAAATTAGGAGTTAAAAAAGTATTGCCTTCGCTATAAAAGCCTTTAAAAATATGAATATCCTGTTTTGAAAACGACGGGTTAAATATGAAAAACAGCCCGGTTTATGGCATTCTGTTGTACAGTTGGAGCACGAGAAAGAGAGACAAATAGGTTTAAGTTTTAAAATGTGCTTATGAAAAACAAATGGACAGAATTGAATGGGTTGACAGAGTAAATAGTGAGCAGTTTTTAAACACGATAAGAAACAACAGAACAGTTTTAGACACAATCTTGAAAACTAAAGAAAACTGAATAAGGCATTTTATAAAAGCAAATTATATACTATTGCTGTTGAAGAAACAGTGAAAGAGGCAATGAGAAGAGAGGAGAAACATATGCGAGAGTGGCATACGGAAGCTGCCAATCTGCAGAATACCATTTAACTTCTATGCACGTGCCTTCATTACTTGAATATCGTAGGCTAGAAAATGCCAGTTTCTACTGTTCTCTAAGAATATTAAATATTAATATTCATTTTCTGGCATTTATTACTATTTATCACTTATTACTTTTTATACAAATGTAAATTTGTTAATTTTATGTAATTACAAATACAATGAAAAAATTTCAATTAACCACAAAAATAAAATTATTTCTGTTCTACTTGTCCAACTGACAAACCTTTGTCTCCTGTGTTTTGGACGCTAACCAGCACATTTCATTATAATTTATTTTTTCCACCGTCGTTTAAGCTAACGAACGTGTCTTGAATTCTTGGAAATTTCCATTTATATTGCCTATTTCCTTACTGTCACTTTGGAATCGTAATTTTTCTAAAACAAAACGGCACCAGGTACTTGTATTTTATCTAACTTGTTTTTCACAAAATTTGTAAATACTAAGATTAGAATACATATTTTTTTAAACATTGTAATTTATACTATTTACACTTATTTGTAAGATATTTTGTTGTAATTACTTTTATCACGATGCAGGGCAGTCAGAAGCTAATAAATTATGAATTATTAGTTCTGCCAGTAAAGCTGGTGCCAAATTGATTTTGCTTTGAGACTATAAAAATCGATACATATAATGTCTTGTCAAACAAGAACTTGTAATATTCGCCTTGTATGCAGCCCATGAAATAATTTTACGTGTAGAATATAGGCAATACTTGTTAGATAATTAGGTATACTAGCAGTAAATGTAAAGTTAGTATTTATTTATCTATGACATGTTAATTAGAAATAATTTTGATAAAATGGATGGAAAACTCGCCAGATACTGAACAATCATAAGACATTACCAGAGAAACCTAGGATGCCTTAGTTTATGTTACAAAAATATTATTTCGTACTATATCAATTTAATGTAAATAACTGCCAATCATTTAATTTTGAGAATTTTGTAGTTTCAAAGTTCTACATTTGAAAAACTTATGGTTCTCTTAGAACAGGTCAAATTACTTCAACGGTATAGAGGTAGACCTGGCCATTCTGGCCAAGATTTTCTGGCCATTCTCGTCCGCTTTAAAGTGATGAAACTTATTTCTAACGAACCATTATTGCTTAGCACGCAACGGAAGTTTAAGCATTGTAAAAAATTAGATGAGTAATTCCATTCGGTTTTATTTGGCAAACATATTACTAAAAAAATATTAACACTGAATAAATTATGTTTAACGAAATAAGCGTAACTTCGTAAAATATGAGGAGCGTTCAAATTAAAAAATAATTTACTGTTATTCAAAAATAATATAAGAATAGATATTTACATATTGTAATATTTCAGTAATGTCTCTCCTTCCTTTTTAATATAATGGTGCCATCTTTCCGGTACCTTACGTATTCATTTTGGAGAAAAATTCTTCTGTCAGAGAACGAACCCGCTCTCTAACAGCTTTGATGGCTTCTTTATTGGAACGAAACTTTTTCCCTCTTAGAATTCTCTAAGGGTCCAAAGTAATGAAAATCAGAGGAGGCGCGGTCCGGAGTACAGGCCAGACGGGGGAGAACAGTCTACTTTATTTTTCAAATTGTAGCTATCTTAGGAGTGGTGACATGAGGACCCGCATTATCTTATAAGAAACAGGTAGAATACTGGCGATTTTACCCATAATTGGAAAGGCTGTTTTGAATAATACTTAGCGCTTTTTGGCCGCTGTTTTGTTATTAAATCAATGTATATGACGTCACTTATACCCCGAAAGAATAAATCGAAATTTGTATGCTAAAATTTGAGGGTTTTCTTATTTTCTGTTATGGAAATGAAGGATCCCACCACTGAATCGATGATCTTGTGGTTTCTGAAATAAAATAGTGTACCCAGGTTTTATCAGTACTGACACCAAACTGTAAAACGCACAGTTTTTTTAATATTGTTCCAACAGTGAAGGAGGCACCTGCACACAATCGTCAGCATTCGCGAAATCCAGTGTGTGCATACTTCCCGATAATGAAATTGCTTTTTGATACAGATATCTCCACTAGCAACACTAATATTTAATGTAAAAGAAATATTTAACACCGCGATTTCACTAACGTTTTGAACAAGTGTCTTGATCCAGTCAGCCATCTTTACTGTTTTGTCAATGTTTCGGAGCGTGTAGGTGCGGTTCATTCTCGAAACGTTCTCAGCCATTTTGAAAGCATTACTCAAAAAACTTTTGAGACAGCGCTACCAAATTGTCGTTTAATTTTTTCACAAAATTCTGATAATTCTACCTTTTTTCGCAACAAATTTAATACTAATGGGTTGTTCCATTCTTAAATGCACATCCACTACACCAGTACTTGAGAAACGAACAGCAATGCATGCTGCTTGCTGAACGACTAAGAAAGATTCGAATTTTTTCCCTCTCGTTATCCAGTGCTACGAATTTTGGTACCTGCTCCTTCGCTTAAAGCCCAAAATATATTATAATTTAAATCTGAACACTACTCATACCTGATAAGTGTAGCTATATATGTTATTGTAAAGTTATCATCTTACACATAGTATGTTATTGAGTATATAATATTCTTCTTAGTTTGGTTTAAAGAATTTTCTTTATATTATAGAAATAATTACATAATGAAATCGAGAAAGCCTACGTCTATATAAACAAAAAAAGTGAAACGGATTAGCATCTGATCAAACACCAGTCAATACAAACCCCTGCACAAGTTCTGAAACACGAAATACTTGAAACATTTACAAAAGAAAATTATTTGTCAATAGTGATCACTTTACTGATAAACAAAACACCACATAAAATATTCAGCCAAAACACAAAGAGTTTATTAGGCAACAAATTACCATGGCTATGAATGAGAATGCTGTATAATGCTCGTAAATTATCCCAGGTAAGGAAACAGCGTCTTGGTAGTAGGCATACACTATATTATTTCATGTGTTTTGAATGTGTGCGCGTGCGTGTGTGTGTAAATATGTGCGTGTGTTTAAAAATAATCTATAACACTATAATATTGTACGCAATAATACATTTTTACTTTTACTTACTATACAACTGAATGAAAAATAACTCGTATTTTGTTGAGTATAAATAGAGGAAAATCAAATATATTGAATGGAAATATGTGAAGCAAAATAATTTAATGGTTTCCTTTGTAAAAGGCCTCAAGCAGGAGGCGCTCTTCATGAGATTACATCTTTTAACGTCACAAAATTTTGAGTCACTCTATTGAAATCTGATTATTCACATCCGTTTGCCAGCCACGTGTGCAGCGTAAATAAATCTGACACAGTTGTCAAATAATAATGGTTTTTAATATCAGAATGTGATAAAAGCAACAAGTGTCTTCCTTAAAAGAAACTTATTTCATTGTTTGTGCTCTGAACCTTTAGTTGAAAGTATATTATACCACAGTTATCTTATGGACTAAGCTTTTTACATCTTCATAAAAGAATATTTTTTAGAAGTCAAGACCCGTTTACGAAACAATTGAATCTATAATTTTTCATCCGATAACGTTTTTATTAAAAGAAAGTGAATCTATGTTTATCTTCTAATATTTGATTTTAAAACTTTTACACAACAGAGGTCTTAATAATTATTTTTATAATTTTTAATTCTTAGTTTTATATAATATTCAGTAACTTCTATAATTGATGCGAAAGTTTAATTTTATATTTAATGTAGAAACATTATTCATAGAGGTAAATTATATTAATTGAAAATAAAGTTCAAAACAAGTAGAAGAATTTGTAAACCTAACTAAATCAAATAGAAAATATTAAACTGTTGTTTGAAACGCGTGTTGTTTATTTATTCATGCAGAAATTTAGAGCAAGAGAAGAACACAGGAGATGATAACAAGACCACTCAATATGAGTGTTTAACTAATAAGTTTACAGGATTCTTTGATACTGATGACGATTATAATATAGAAAAAGAAACCCTTAAATATTCATAAGATATACTAAATTGGTCGTCTACACTAAATACTATAAAAACGCGTTGTACCTCATAATTATTAGACATTATATATATATATATATATATATATATATATATATATATATATATATAATAGGGTTGCTGCAGCTAGTGTCGTCTCCCTTCCTTCAACGTGGCTTTCCAGTCCTCCTGATGTTCCCATTGTCCTTCCTCAAGTCCTATACGTTGTATAGATTCATCCACTTCGTCCCTCCAAGATCTTCTCGGTGTTCCCCTTTTTCTCCTTTCTAATGGCCTCCATTCCGTCACTTTGTTGATCCACCTATTTTGGGCTCTCCGGACACCAATCTTTTTTCTTCGATGTAGTCAATTAAATCTTTCCGTTTCCATTCTTCTTCTGATCTCCTCGTTTGTTATTCGGTCTGCTCTCGTTATTCCACAGCACCTCCTCCAATATTTCATCTCCGTTGAAAGAATCTTTCTTTCATTCATTTTGTTAATAACCCATACTTCTGCTGCATACGTCATAATGCTTTGGACTATGGTCTGATATATCATTTTTTGTGCGCTTTTTCTAATATTTTTGTCCTATATAACACTGTGTAATTGTCTGTTCTAGTCTGTCCTAATCTACTTTTTATTTCTTCTTCCGTTGTGCCTTGTTTACTCAGTGTGAATCCTAGGTACCTGAATTTATCTGTTCCTATAATTTTAACATTTTCATCTATTTCTAAATCTGTTGTTTCTTCATCTCTAATTGCCAAGTATTCCGTCTTTTTTATTTTTATTTCCAATCCCATATTTGTGTATTCTTCATTCAGTTTTCTGACCATGTAGCTTAGATCTTCTTCATCGTGGGCTATAACTACCTGGTCATCGGGGAAGCATAATGTGTACAGGTCTTCGTTTCGTATCGGTATTCCCATTCCATGGTATTTTTTTCCACATGGTTAATGCATATTCTAAAAATATCTTAAACAGCGTGGGTGCTATTGGGAAGCCTTGCAATAACCCTTTGGATGTTTTAACCCTACAGACAATTTTGTTACCTACTTTAATTTGTACGTTGTTATTTTTATATAGATTTTTTACTGCTTGCGTCAGGGCTTTCGGTATTTCCAAATGTGATAGAGCTTTAAACATTTCTTGTCTGGGTACTGTATCACATGCTTTTCTAAGGTCTATAAACGCTAGATGTACTTCCCTGTTCTTCGCTTTTTTCTTTTCTATGATCTGTTGGAGTGTATATATCTGGCCTAAGCATGATCTCCGGGCTGTAATACCTTCTTGTTCTTCTCCAATCTTTCCCTCTATATTTTCTTCGATTTTATTTCTTAGCCCGCTACCATACAGCCTTCCCATTGTTGCTATGACACTTATGCATCTATAGTTTTCGCAGTCTTTTCTATCGCCCTTTTTAAATATCGATGTAATTCGTGACTCTAGCCATTCCGTCGGTAAATCTTCTCCATTTATAACCTTCTCGAACATTCTTCCTAACATTCTCATAAGTTTTTCGGTTCCGTACTTTATTAGTTCTGCTACTAACCCTCCTGGGCCTGATGCTTTGTTGTTTTTCATTGAGTTTACTGTTTTCCTTATTCCTGCTGCCGTTATAGTAATTCTATTTTCTCTTTCTGTCTCTATTTCGTCTTCATCGTTATTCAGGATTTCTTGTCTACGTTCCGTGAGTAGGTTTTTATACTGTCTCCCATTCATTGCCTTGTATGTATTGAATATTTATAGGTTTTATCCTTTCTATTCATTCATAATGATTTAATAACGATCCATGCTTCTGAACTCCTAGCTCCTCCTATGTATTGGTCTACATTTCTACACCTGTTTTCCCATGCTTCATTTCCTCTTTGCTGACCATTCCCTTCACTTCATTGTTTCTCTCTGTAGTTTCTGTAATCTTCTTCTTTTTTCGTGGACATCCATTCGTTATATAGTTTTTTTGCTTTTATCTCTTTTATCCCATGCCCATTATTCCTTCATGTCCCATTTGTATGTATTATTTCCCTGTTGAATCTCTCCTAGAGCTTCTAGTGCTGCTTGCAGCATAGCTTCTTTTATGTGTTCATATGTGATGTTTACTTCTTCATCATACCTAAAGTCTATTAGGTTTTGATCTAGACGTTGCTGGTATAGGTTCCTTATTGATTCGTCCTGTAATAATTGAATTTTGAATTTTTTTTCTTACTTATTTGTGTTGTTGTAATGGTCTCTTCTGTCTTCGTTGGTATTTTGGTTTCTTACCATGGGAATTTCATTTTTGCTATCAATGAATTTCACTGATGATCCGTTCCACACTCCGCTCCTCTCTGAACTCTGAAGTCTTTTATTGTAATTGTTGTTCTGTTCCTTATTATTACATAGTCACTTATCGACCTCAGCTTTCTTGTTTCCTGTGCCCAAGTATATTTATGTATGTTTTTGTGTTCAAAGAATCCGTTTGTAATTTTTAAGTCATTTAGTTCACATAGGTCTATTAGTCTTTCTCCATTAGCATTCGATGTCTGTTCTCCAAATCATCCTACTGTTTTGTCATTTTCCCTCTTCCCGACTCTTCCATTAAGATCACTAGCTATTATGATTTCGTAGTTTTGTTTTATTTTTGTAATTTCATCTTGTAGCGTATTCATAAACTAATCTTTTTTTTGCAGCAAATCTGTCATCCGTTGGACCATAAACAGCTAGTATTGCTATTCCTCTACCATACAAAGTCAGGTTTAGTTTTATTATTTTTTCGTTCACTGGTTAACATGATTTATATTTCTTCTGCACTTTTTCTTGATAAGTATTCCTACGCCGGATTTTGCCCTCTGATCTTTATTTACCCCACTCCATACATGAATTGTACCTTGTATTTCTTCTGTTCCGTTTCCTTTTTTCTTGATTTCGATGATGACTAATATGTCCAATTTCATTTTGCTAAATTCGCTTAAGATTTCTTTATCCTTTGTATTCCAGCCTTGGATGTTCCATGTTCCGAACTTTAATCTTCTTTCTTTCCTCTTTTTCGTCTTGTTTGTGTTTTTGCCTTGGTTGAAGATATCAACTGGACTTCGAAAATCATCAGCAGAACTTACACATCGTACCCCTCTCCCTCTTGCAAGGGCTCCCTCCAGTTGAGGTGTGAATTCTACCCGGGGATTATCTTTATTATTTTTCATCCTGCGTTTGTATTTCAAACTCCTTCGATTTTTCCGTGTGTTTAATTGTTTATGCTTAATCGTCACAACACCCATTTTGGAGGGCCTTTTTGTTCGGTTGCCCACTGGGATCAGTCCCCGTTTGCAGCCGCTCACTCTGAGTCAGACGCTGAAAATAATTTCAGAACTACAAAATAATTACATATCTTTTAATACATTAATAATTTAAAACGCCGAACTATTTTCAACACTATTACGTAATAAAATGTAATGCGCATGCGCACTTTGTAGGCACGCTTCTGAACTAAACGAAATTGTTATGTTAGACAAAATGGCTGACTCTTCGTTAATCAGTTTTTGACAAATTACAATAAATTTCTTACCTAATACACACAACAAATAAATTATAAATGAAACAAATAATAACAGTGACATGGTTATATAAGTTTATAGTGTGCAGTGGTCTGTTTAATTCAAATAATTAGTGAGCTAAGTTACGTGTGTCTCAGTTTGGTGTTACATTCAAGGAATAATAATTTGGATTAATCTTAGCCCGCTGCAATAATCTTCTTGTTTGTGCTGTAATATTTTTAGTTTATTAACAAATTAGTTCTTTTTTGTTTACTAGTATTGGTTTAAGACTGAATTATTTCTCACTGATCGTTGAACGTAACCTGTCTAGGATCTGATTCCAGACTTAATTTTATGATCCAAATTGTCACAGAGAGGGCATCTTTACATCTTGAATTCCAACTATAGACTGTGAAGATTTGGTGAATTTTGCTAGCTTCTCGGTAAAAATTTACTAAATTCTGATTGGTATTGTTTGCCGATATGGATTGCTTCTTGGCCAGAATAAATACTCAATTCCTAGTTAAAAAATTTTCATACTGAAATCCTTGTTTCATGCTGATTAATTTGACACCTCACAGGCTAGGTTTTTGTTAAGTATTTAGTTATGTTTTGTTTATGATTTTTACACAAATCATATATAATCTATATTATTGCCTAAAGAGTCTTTCCCAATATACTTAACATTACAAAACATTTGCAATAAACATCTTAGGTATAACATTTGTGGTTAAACAAGTTTACATACTAGTATTTGTTATGAGATACGTTAACATTCTTTTACTTAAATTTCTACTTGATTTAGCATAATCATAATGAGATTCTTTATGTAAACTTTAACACTATTGGTTTTTGAAACACATTACTATTTTGCATTATACAATAATTATAATACAGATATATTCTTTGTCACGTTAATAATATTAGTTTGAGATTTACAACAGTAAATTAATATTTATTTTTATTTATTTTACATAACAAAAAGCAAACTTTTCAAATAAACATGTCAACAGTAATCTTCAATTACATTGAACTAAATACTAAAATACATAGTTCATCATTTCCATTTTTATAGCATTTAAATTCATTTAAAATACATAAAAACAGAAAATATAATAATAACATAATGTCAATTTTTCGATTTCTGTTTATTGTCTTACACAGTCTTCTAAGCAGTATTTCATTTCTTTATAACTTATTAGTTGACATACACATTACTATTAAACAAACCTTATTAATTGAAACAAATATAACAAATGATCGCTAACTTGACCTGTAAACATTTAGTTATTTAAACATAATTATTGACAATATTTCGTTCACAATATTATACATAATGTTAACTATTTATTTTTATTTGATATCTATTTTTTTGCTAAGATTCACAAGTAGTTATGTTATTAATTTTTATTCACAAATCTAGGCTCTTAATTGGTAGATTATTAGGTTTTGTGTAAGGGAAACCATCACGTTACAATATTGATCCCTATAGTACTGACATACATTTTTACTCTATTTCTATCTGTACATGTAAAATAATATCTTGATATCACACGGAAATGTTTAGAAGGTTGTATGGGAACTTAGAAGCAATGCAACTGTAAACACCTCCTAAGAATAAGTGACAAGTACAATGAAGAAGAGAAAGCCAAACGTTTTTAAGTAGTCAAACGCATTACCTTTCCAATAGTTGATAAAAGAAGAAAATAATTATGTAAGCCTAGATATGTTTAAGGCGTCTAAATAATATAATAAAATTAAATTTTAAACTTGTAGATTAAACATACTTAAAACACCGCTTATTCCATAAAACGGAAAATGATATGAGGCAACAAGATTACTGTAGGCCTATTTAAAAGAGAAATCCTGAAATACGCTTGCTAAGTCGTGAGGTTGAGAGGTTATTAGTTTCTGAGTTTTTCAGGGTTATATATAGTTATCTGTAACTTGTTCTAGTATGCGAAAGATAGTGAAATCCTATTATCCGCGAGTGTTATTCCTCTTGTTTAATTATTAGTGTATACTAAAAACCTTTACTTTTATATAGTGAAATGTTTTCTTTCAGTAGTGACAACACTTTTAACTAAAAACTTGAATTCAATCAATCAGCAAGAGATGATTCCCTGACTGAAATGTTTAATGTAAATAACTATCCATACAATAAGTAACAATTTATGTCTACACGTAGCCCTAGCCACAATAAAGCTCAGGACTAACTTACTGAGTTTTTGCACATAATTTTTCGCTAATCTAATTAACCGTCTCTACTCCACTAAAGCCAATCCACTGCGTGTAGAACACCATATGTGATTTTCTGAGCGCGTACATGCGTGCGCTGTTGTGTGCGTGCGTGTGTGTGTGTGTTTCATAATAACACTATAATATTTTACGCAATAATACGTTTCTATTTCACTTGCTATATAAATGATCGTAAAAGAACACGTATTTTGCTAAGGATCAATAGAGGAATATCAAATATTTTGAAAGAAAATATGTGAAGCAAAATAATTTAATGGTTGTCTTTATAAGAGGTTCCAAGCAGGAGGCGCTCGTCATGAGAGTACATCATTTAACGTCACAAAATTGATTTTGAGTCACTCTATTGAAATCTGGTTATTTACATCCATCTGCCAACCATGAGTGCAGCGCAAATAAATCTAATATACAAAAGACGGAGAAATCATATCATCCACAGGAGCCTTTCTTTTTATTAGTTTACATTACATACTATATTATATATTAGTATAATATATTTTATACTAAAATATTATTACTAAATATGAAAAAAGGATTCATTATTATCTCATTGATTACTGACATCTAATATTATCCAATTTCATTTTCTTTTTGTCCTGCCATTTACCGTGATAGTGTTTTATGTAACTACCTAACTAACTAACTCACACCACTGTTACGACGGTGTAGTGATCGTCGTATGGTACAGTGGAAAAACAAAATAAAAGACACTAATTAAGTCAATAATCACCAGCTTTAATTATCACAATCGAACAGTTTGTAATCAACAAGATAGTCTCTAACAACAAATCAAATAAAAATTATTCACACGCAATAAAACTGTCAATTATTATAAAACACAATTCTATTAAAATTGTCCCTCACGATGATAAAACACACAACACTTCGCCACAATATTTCGGACCGCACTGTGTAATCGCCCGACAATAACTGAAATCTAAGCAGCACTGAAATACCATACTGCATACTATAAGGTATGGGTTATTTATAGTCTGTAGTGTTCCACAATATGTGTCCTTAACAATCCACCGAAAATTCTAGAGGACACTTCAGCGCGACTTTCACAGAAACACGCAACTATAAGGTTGGGCTAAATCAGAAGCTTTTAGAACGACACCATCGAACGCACGAGATGTTCCGCATTATGTAATACTGCCTCGCATGTCAAGCGTCAAGTACGCATTACAGCTGCGGGAATAGAGTAGTACAACGTTCTCCAATGTACCAAATCGTTCCGTAATGGCGTAACACTTTTTCTGCAGTACGTAACACTCCCCACTCCTTAAGGCTGTTCGTCCCCAACTGGCAAACAATCTCTGAAGTAATACTTGGCCACGCGATCAAGGTGGACGACCTTGAATATTCGCTGTCCATCCTGTTGAACCCGATAGACAACATTTTGATTATTTTTCACAGTGTAAGGTCCTTCCCAGTTAGTCTAAAGTTGAGGTGAGCGACCACGACGGCGCTTTGTGTTAAACAACCAAACCTGATCTCCTTCCTGGAAACCCACACTATTACTGCAACTGTCATACCGAGTTTTAATTTTATCACTGGCTATCTTCAGCCGTCCTCTTACCAAGCGATTCATTTCTTGCAGTTGGTTTTCTAATTACAATAAATAGTTCTGCTGTGGCTCTTGGAAATGACTGTCAGGTGATCCGAATATTAAGTCCCCAGGGAGACGAATCTTTCGCCCAAACACCAATTTTTCTGGAGTCATGCCGGTTGTGTCGTGTACTGATGAATACGTCATATACGTACGTCATATACGACATATATGTCATGAGGAAAAGTGGTATACGTTGGGCCCGGTCTGTTTCGCTCTCGTCAACAACTTTCAAAATATGCTGCTCGAGTGTCCTACTGAATTTCCCAACCATTCCGTCCGATTGAGGATGGAGAGGCGTTGTCCTGGTCTTTATAATTCCTAGTAGACGGCATAATTCTTGAAGCACACCTGATTCGAAATTTCTCCCTTGATCCTTATGGATTTCAATAGGGGTTCCATAACGGCAATATAAGTTGTGAACTAACGCCTTTGCCACATTGGTAACCTCCTTATTTGGACTCGCGTAGGCTTTCAATCACTTATAAAGTAGAAACCGTAAGAAACTGGCCAATTCGGAAGAGCGAACACGAAGTTCGGAGTTTCCTGGGGTGACGCTCATGTTAGAGACGTTGTGAAAAGCTTCGCTACTATTGCCAAACCACCACATGAGCTAACGAAAAATAAACAAAACTTCCAGTGGTCGAAACAGTGTGCCCAAGCATTTAGGACTTTGAAAAATGCATTATGTTCGCAGCCAATTCTCGCTTTTTCGGCTTCCGAAGGGAAGTATATCGTAGACACAGACGCAAGCAGTACTGGTTAAGAAGCAGTTTTGTCTCAAGAGCAAACCGGTGCAGAACGAGTAACAGCGTACTACAGCAAGACGCTTTCTAAACCAGTGTTAAATTATTGCGTTACAAGGAGAGAGTTGCTGGCTACCATCCGAGCATTAGAGCACTTCCATAAATACCTCTGTGGAAGGGAGTTTTCACTACCCACTGAACACGCCGCGCTTACATGACTCTTGAAATTTAAAAATCCGGAAGGGCAGTTAGCAAGGTGGATCGAACGTCTGCAAGAGTACAACTTCAAAGTACAACATCGGCGTGGGCGCCTGCATGGTAATGCAGATGGCTTATCACGAAGACAATGCCCATAAGAATTCCGACACTGCCACCGGAAGGAAGAATAAAACGCAAGCAAACATGTTCAAGCCATCACTGTAGATTTCCTGGCAGACAATTGGACGACACAAGAATGTCGACAAGAATAGGCGACTGATGATGAAATTTGACCGATCTTGACAGCAAAAGAGGAAGGTCGCCGCGCGGATTGGCAAGATATCTGCCATAGTTCGAAAGTGCTGAAGGGGTACTGGACACAATGGGAATCTCTTACCTTAGAGAACGGATTGATGAAAAGGGCTTGCGAAAGTGCAGATGGACGAGACTTGGTCATGCAGTTGATAGTTCCCCAAAGTTAAGTGCAATCTGTTTTGAAGGAGATGCATGATGGAATGTCTGGAAGCCATCTTGGCGTTAACAAAACCCTTGACAAAATACGGAAGCGATTCTATTGGCTTCATCTTTCCCACTACGTAGAGAAATGTGTTCGGACATGTGAAATATGTGCTGCATGCAAGAGCCCACAAACCAGAAGCAGGGGAAAAATGAGACAATATAACGTTGGACTGCCTTTTGAGAGAATTGCGATAGACACTGCTGGACCTTTCCCAGTTACTGACGATGGAAACTGGTACATCATGGTTATAGGTGGGTGGAAGCCTATGCGATTCCAAATCAGGAGGTTACCACTCTGGCAAAGGCGTTAGTTTACAACTTCTGTTGCCGTTATGGAGCCCCTATAGAAATCCATACGGATCAAGGAAGAAATTTCAAATCAAGAGTGTTTAAAGAATTGTGCCGTCTACTGGGAATTCGGAAAACCAGGACAACGGCTCTGCATCCTCAGTCGGACGGAATGGTTGAGAGATTCAATAGGACTCGAACAGCAACTTTTGAAAGTTGCTGACGAGAACCAAACAGACTGGGACCAACGTATACCACTATTCCTCATGGTGTATAGGTAATCAGTACACGACACAACCTGCATGACTCCAGCAAAATTGGTGTTTGGGCGGGAGATTCATAATACCTCTCTCTGATTGTGTGCAACAGACGTACACCTTCTTTATTTGATCAGAGAATGATAAAATCATTTTATTTATGCTTGAAAGACCATAAAGTTATATTTTGGTTACGAAAATATCAACATTTTTTGAGGAAAGATACAGTTATGTTAATATCGTTAGCCACATTATTTAAAAAACGGCATCTCCATTACATTGATAGACTGTACCACCGGTTCCGGATACATCTTATAAACACAATAAGTTTTGACACATATTAAGGTAGACGAATAAAAAATAAAAATTATATTTAAATACTATATTACATCTTTTACTATGTAACATTTATACTTTGACAGTTATTTTAGATAATTTATGCTTTGATAATAAGTTATAAATAAATAACATGGTATCCGAATATATCTTTCCTGATATATTGAAATTTTATGTCGTGCCGTAGAATGGAAATACAGTTTAAGCATACTAAAGAAACAAAGAAATGATATTTAATAGACAGGATCTTATTAATATGTATTTGCTGCAAGGTTTGAATTATAAACAAAAGTCTATTTACGGGCACACCTGCTCGGAACATCGTTACACACAAACAAACATTTAAGGTAGTTATTTACGGAATTTATATAAATAGGAAATATACCTAGCGTTTAATTAACGCGTAAAGTTAGGTTTTCACAGAAGCCTTGAGTTAAGTATACTTTGCTCTTGACACTGCGTTGTACTGAGTTACTTGCTCACAGAATCTTACTACGATGTATGCAACTATATTAAAATTTTACTCCGCTGACTTTATGACTTTATGGGATAATTGTATGTACGTATAATAATTTTATATGGGATAATTTCTGACTGTATCAACATTGTAAAAACAAATCTACAATGTTTACAATAATAAGGATAAAAATATCCTTTTATTTTATAGGCCATCAAACTGTAGTTTATTTAAGCTTGTCCCTACCACCGTCTCCAATTTCCACTCGTTATTTCTTTTATAACAAATTTAAAATAAAATATTTAAATATTAATATATCCATAATTTTAAATGGCTAAGATCGATCATTCTTAATGGAAAAAATAATAAAGTCTATTCATAAATTTGGATGTTGGAAATTCCTTGGATTGTGTAACCGAGTCTGTAATGTGCCAGTATGAGAACTAGTTAGTAACTATTTATTGGCACGAAATATTTGTGCACGTACCTTTCCCTTGCCTGACATTTTGAAAGAGGTATAGTTACTATCCTAAATAGTTAGACAGTTAGACATGCCGTAAATATTATAGCCAGAAGCTTTCCGAGTTGTACTTAGTTCAAAGAGAAAGTTTTGCGCTAGGTGTAAATTTAATCTAAAGCGGCCCGATTCTAGTAACTTCATGAACTTCATGTATTTACGCTGTATTTACGTTTCTAATACAACAAAGCTATACGTACACAAAATAAAAACTAACTCTTAGTTTTAATTAAATTTTATTTTTTAATTTGATATCACATATTAGGCGTCCGCTAAAAATATTTTAAAAACTCGTTTGCTTCTACTATCTCTTCAATTGTAATATACGTGTAATGTACGTCTATTATTATTGTAGAGATAACCTGCAAAAACGTACATGCGACTCCATAATTCTTCTACTAATTCAACATGTCCAACAGTTGTGTAAACGTTCTCAAAGTATTGAAAATAATCAATTTGGTTTTCAGTTTTTCTATACTGAGTTGAGAAAAGTCTACTTAGCATTGCCGAAGAATTCGGTTTAATTATGAAGTTTATTAATTACAAATAGGTAATTAAATCAAAGTTTAATAATTTTGTTATCTCAACGTATCCTTTAAAAATTTAGATATCTCCGACCACCGAGTCGCTGTATATTATCAACCCTGGATATGTAGCCTATGCGAGATATGTTTTTTACAAATGAAGGGGTATGTTCATTTTAAGGAGCTATTTCAACATGTCATTACATAAGTAACTTTTTTAATAACATACAGTGTTATGAGTAAAGTTTCGGTTAACAACTTGAGTAAAATAAAAATAAGTAAAACTAAATGTAACAGAATCTTGCCTTAATAACTTATGTCTGCTGGATGCGTAAAAGGTTCATCAAGAGATAAAGGGAATTCGTTATTTACGTAGAATGATCTTAATTTCATCTAAGTTTCTGATTTTTTGTTAAAAAAAATAGTACTGAAGTTTCCTTGTTTACTTCAACACAAATAATACTCTGTAGTTAATACTGAACGGCATATTTCTTACAAACAACACAAAAGCTTTTGTCTATGTCAGTTTCAGATTTTGTTAATCAGACTCTCTTAGGTCTGTTATCGTGTTCTTAGTATCTTCCATGAAATTCTTTGTTTTTTATTATTTGTATGTATCTGTCTAATCTTTACTCAAGCAAGCAAGCTATGTCTAATCTACATTTTAAATTCTGTATTTTAGCATTGTTTGTCTGCGTATCATTTGTGACGTTACAGTGTTGTTACAAGGCACTCACAGATAACCCAGTGAACGATTGTGCCCAGAAAAATAAATATTTGCACTGTTACTAATGTATCTTAATAAATCAATGACACTCGAATATATTCCCTGCTGTTATGCACGAACAATAATAATAGTGACAATAATCCGCATACAAACAAAAAGTTAACCATTTGACACTTTCTCTTCTACGTTCTGTACTAATATGCGCTAAATCAACTTTTTGCCTAGAATCGGTGATTTAACTCTTGTAACTCCTAAGTTCAATTGGCGGATTTGTAGTCATATAACCTTTATGTCACAGCAAAAGTAAATGTTGTGTAACTTTGACGAGAAAATTCCGCAGTTTTCTACATCACGCGAGGAATGTTTGGAAATCTGTAGGCTTAGCTTGCTTAAGCCTGACGTGTATACAAAATTTAAAAAAAATTACCCTTAATACGTGAATTCTCTGTAGATTAGTATGGTCTTGTGAAGAAGGAAATATGTGCAGAATGCTCTCTATAACATACGTACGTACGTTTTACACAATGCGACGGCAGTCGTGTACTCTAGCGAGTCTGTTGTACGCCAACAACACCAGGTTTATTGCTGTGTAGTGCTAAACTTTTTGCTACATATCTCAACAACAGCAGTTGACGTCGAGGACCTGCTCCACAATATAAGCTTTGTGCAAAGCTAGTGTGGAACGCCCATCGAGGTGTTGGAGTACCCTGCTTACACCCCCGATTTCGCCCTGTCGGTTTACTATCTCTTTGATTAACTTATAGATGCCTTATAGGGGCGTCGATTCTCCAGGGACTAAGAAGTGAAGGAAGCGATGGATACGATTCTAGCTGCTCAGCCGAAAACCTTTATTCTGAAGATACCAGGAAGCTTGTGCAACAATGGGCAAAGTGTATTGAAAAGCAAGGACATTTTGGTAAAAAATGAGCTGTCAGATTTGTACTGTTATTACAATAAATTATAAAAATATTTTGCGGATACTTATAGATTTATCCTTGTAATTGATTTATTTTGCATACATAACTGCCCAGCGTGTCTACATTAACTCGGCTTATCACTAATTAACTGATAAGGTCATATAATTAAAAAATAATTTTATTTCATCAATGTAAAACAATTCCAAAAAACCAAAATACAAAATTCAGTAAAAAAAACGTAGGCTGTACTTGGTTAAATAATAAGAAATATAGACAATTTAATTAGCATTACTGAAAACCCGTTGTTATGCCGACTTATAACATATTAAGGTGCTTATTAAAACTTGTATATTTACTACATTAAGTATTACGATCCAACTTTATTTTGTTGAGTAAACAAACAAGTACATATGAATTATTATTAAATGTATAGTATTGTTAGTTTAAAATATTGTATACTACTGTATTTTTATTATATATTGTTTAATGACACATAAAATATAATACATGGAGCGATAGACATTTGAGTTTTGTTTACATCACTTAATTATGCGCAAAAAATCTCAAATGTTCTGAAAATAATTTCGAGGAACTTGATAGTGATGTGTAGCAAGTGCGTAGGACATTCATCATGAATGAAATCAGAGTATATATACGAATTCGATATTTAATTCGTTGTCACTTTAAAGCATTTTATTTGTTATGACTGAACCTGCCAGACGTTAATTGCGGTATTTTACTATCAGAAAAGTGTCAAACTATCTCATAGAACTTTGCAATTTTCACGCAATGAATGCCGTGTTCATATAGAAAGGAAAGTAACTAATTTGTAGTGACTTTACCGACAACCCCATAACGATATTTCCGCTAATAATAAATGTTGTAACACCAGTAGTACTTAAGATGATCATATCCTTCAAGTCAACACGGCTCTATTTAAGAATCGATCTATCATTTATTTGGTGTTGATGCCGGTATTAATTATAGATTACACGTAGCCTAGTTCCATTCGTTTCTATGTGTTTATAAAAACTTGTAATTAGTTCTGTTAATAGCTACGCCAGACAATTGTCATTATATCTCAACTCTTCCCTCTATCTTGCGCGGAACTGTTTGAGTCTTATATTTGTGAATGAAGAGCAACAGAAACAGTGTCGTAATACTCATAAGAAACGATTTGAATCACCTCAATTAATCATCTCTATTAAAATGAACTGTCCCTAGTCTTGTATAACATTTACATTAATGTTATATAGCAATGTATCTAATGGCAGGTGCTCAGCGTGACTTATGCAAACTGACTGTCGTTAAGTGTATTGTGGTTTATGCTTGGCATCAACACGTAAAACGAACCGACTTAATGAGACAGCGGCCATTATTCATCTTTATAATGTTCTTCAATTCCTTTTCTTGTCACAAAATTCTTTTCTTGTTGCAAAAAATTATCGTTGGTGACGTAATGGCGTGAGTTTACAGCGAATTTACAGTAACCTAAGATTACATAATTTAAATCCCATGGAAACGTCATAATTCAGGGGAAACAAGTTTTGGATGTGTGCGTGTGTGTGGAAAATGGTGACAAAACACACATTTTTCATTGCCGCACTAAAGAGTTTGGTAGAAATGCTTATAATTAACTACACACACACACACACACACACACACACACACACACACACACACACACACACACACACACACACACACACATTTATATTATAATGTCTTCAAATAAATACACTGCAAGTAGGTTTATTTTCACCTGACGCACGTTTCACAGAAATTATTCTGTATTATGCTTGGATTGTAATTGAATGTTTCTCTTTCAATTACAATCCAAAAAAATCTCTGAAGATACAGAATAATTTCAGTGAAACGTGCGTCAGGTCAAAATAAACCTACTTGCAGTGTATTTATTTGAAGATATTACATAGGAGACCTGCAGGAAACTCAACGAGTTGCTTACAAAAGAATATATATTGCAACAAAACATGTACTAAGAAATTTAATTAAGAAAGTTGTGTTAGTGGTTATAATCACAAACAGAATTATCACTGTTGCACACCACTATAGAAAAATTATTCCGATTAGCGCTTTCAAGCTTCTCGATTCAGATTTCTGATCAGATTTCCGATCTGACGATGAGCTGTAAGAAAATCGTAATAATTTTTC
Organism: Magicicada septendecula; assembly: GCA_034769895.1. NCBI lineage: Eukaryota > Metazoa > Arthropoda > Insecta > Hemiptera > Cicadidae > Magicicada > Magicicada septendecula. The sequence goes on from CM068368.1 coordinate 142,128,575, forward strand.
TATACTGGTGTGCAGCAGTGATAATTCTGTACGTGCTAAGAAAGTCATCAATAAGGGATTATTAGTGCTATAACACGTTCTCTGACGATCATAGACAAGTTATAAATTGATTTTGTTCCTTTTTTTGTAAATTTGATGTAAGTTTTGTATTAAGATATGGGTAAAAATTGAGTTATGTCAAAATACCCATGATTTTATATTTTATCATTTCTAGTGCAATTTTACTGCGCGAGTGCGCGGGTGTGCGTGTGATTCACATTTTATTTAATAACTTCATTAATAATTAACATTTCTTTATGAAACTTGGACAGAGTATGCACAGTATTGAAGGCTATGTTTTTCATATATTCAGTACCCCAAAACTACAATTTTAATATGGTTTTATAATGAAATTAATTCTCCTTTTACCTCGTTATCTGCAAGAGGGTAACACAATTTGTAGATTAAATCTAGATAGGCTTTTGCAGAATTGGACAGTTTTAACTTGAAGTCAGTCTATCATGATAAAAATCTTTGACGTACCTAAGATTTCAACCACTCAGAATTTCTAAAAATTATTCGAGTCAGTCCTTTGCGGAGTACGCATCATTCAGTTTGCTTCGAGGTCTCGTATTTTGCCGTGTCATGACAGGTCTATTCTATAAGTGACGTAGAACTTAGGTATACGGTACGATTTTTCGCATACGTTATCTAGTCGATGGACTCAAATTCAAAAATTAATAGATCAATATTAGTGTTTTTGCAAGATTTTCCCCCTACGGGCAGCAATACCGATCGCGGTATTACTGATTAACGCGAGAACACTCAAGAGTCGGCAGTGTGTAAGCCCAATACACACGATCTATTTTAATTACCCATTACAAAACCCATGGGATAATTTAATAAACAATAACAGTTTGATAACCGCTGCGCGCGCGCGCGCGCGTGTGTGTATGTAACGTAGGAGTGAACTACGCTAAGGTTAACGGGCAGTGAGGAGTCAACAACTGATCGCCGGACATCGATGGTAGTTGTGGATTCGACATACAAATAACAATCTAGTGTAAACATAAGAATCAAATAAACTCTAGTTGAAAGGCAAAGTAATTAAATAAATAATCTTACGTTTGAAAACTTAAGAAGACAGAAATAATAATTTTGTTAGTTAATAAATTTCCCACCTCCAGATATAGACTATGTGTTTTTATTATCATTATACCTATCTATGCAATAATTATTTTGTTACGCTGCATAGTAGATATTATTTGGCGCTGCCAACGAGTGGGCACGATTTATTTTAGGTGTTTAATTAATTTATATTGTATTTTCCTATTAACTTTATATTTTATCTATTATGTAATCCTTTGTGAAAGGAGAGAGTGTGTATTGAGTTATTGAATATTTTCTATAAAACTGATAAATTAGGACAATATTATAGTATGTAGGGTTATTATTTGGAGGTCAGAATCATATAGTGTGTAAGTGTAAATGGTAGTTTTGTGGACTTTTGATTTAGCGATATCTGATCACTACATTACATAACAAACAAATTGTGACGGTTTAGATTCAAAAATAAGAGTTACCATTAAGTGAGTCGTATTTGGCTAAGTAAGTAAGATAAAGTTGTTTTTGTGATAACTGTATAATCAAAACAACTGCGGTATCTCTCACATACATCAAGCAGCTGATTTGCAAGCTACACTTGCTACTATATTAGCTAACATTCAAACTATACCTGACAAAAATAAATCAAGCATACAAGGCATCCAATCAATCATTCTGTTAGGAAAGATGCAAAAACGCAGAACAAAATTTTACATGGCGAAAATTAGAAAATCTATGCGGCTGTACGTGAGCAAAACAAACAGAATAAAGCGTTTTTAGAAGCTACTGAAAAAAAAATCACTGAAAAGTTAGAGTTTGATCCGCGCGAATGTCGAAATGACGCTAGAAATGAATAACTCGCGTATAAGCAAATGTTAACCCAGAGTAGTATCGATTGAAGTACGTGTGCAAGTGCAGACGACAAGAATAAATGAGTTTGTAAGCGAGCAAGCACAAAGGTTACAAGAATTAAAACAACAAATACATCGATTGCAAAGATCATTAATTCCAGCTAGCCAGACCACATATATCTATACAACAATAGACGAATCCAAAACACAATTAAAATTTTACGGCAATGAAACCAAAAATCCTGTTCAGTTCCTGAAACAGTGCGAAAGGAACATGGAGGCAGTTAACGATAACTTAAGTAAAGATTAAAAGACAAATCGGGTTGTTCGTCAGTTGAAGGGTACTGCGGCAGAGTGGTTTACCACTGTGCAAGACAAAATCAATGTATACAAGTATTTAGTCGACCATTTACGTCCGCGGTACTGGAACAAAAAAATACAACGAAGGTGCGTGTACCATTGGAATTTGGTAATATGTACCGAACAAGGGATCGAAAGAGAAGTACCTAATACAAGTCTTAGTATTTAGTGTCCAAGGGTAAGTATTTAGAACCGGAGATGTCAGAAGCCGAGATTGTCAACAAACTTGCACATCATTTTAGCCGAGGCATTCAAATAGCCGTAATCACGCAAGGTATTAAAACGTTGGAAGAATTACTGTTATTATTAACCAAATAAGAAAACGTTGATAGCTCAAACAGCGATAATGGTCAAACACATAAACCAGTACAATCGAGTCACACACAACAACAAAAACCTAGTAATAAAAATAAACAATAAATTTCCAAATTTAAACAAATAAAGTCGCGTCTGTTACCGAAACTAAACCAGTTAATGAACAGCCAAAAAACGCATAAGGCTGCATGGCGTGCGTCCGTGCAAATATAGTAACACTGATAGTCAGAATCACAAATCTAGTGTTGACAAATATAGTAGTAACGCGAGTGATTTCATCGTCTTAGTAATTTTTCACTAGTCACTTACATGTAACTCACTTGGTAATTACTAATTAATTGTAGTAGTAAATAGGCCTACTATTAATTTATATAGCGTCTTTATTATTGCACTTTTGCATCAACATATGCGTTTAAATGTCCTTAATATAATGTTGTTTTTAGAATTGTGGCATGTCTCTGGCAAAAGGTAGAAAACATATTGATTAATTTATTTTAATCCTGTTCATACCTGCTATAACGGCAAAACCAACAATTCGTACGTTTTTCCCTTCGTAGATTTTTGTATGTCGGAACTGGCATACAAACACAAACACACTAACGCTGTATTCACTCTCGGGGCAGGTGCATACTTTTGACACACAACAGCCTGCACTTTACCGCACAAAATTGTTTAAAACTGTCGTATTCTTTTTACACTAATTATTTACAAATCATACCGCCCTGGGCAAATATGAAAATATATGTATTATTGCATACATTCCCCAGTTGGGTTTAAATCAAATATGAATATTGGGAAATTGTGAAATAAAGCCAACTGTTGTGCAGAAGAAAAAAGTCAGCCGGCAATCATCGAATTCTTACCTAATAATTGTTTGTCCGTCCTAGGCAAAGAGTTTCTCGTTTACGTTGTCGGATAATTTAATAAAACGGAAAAGCTGTCGGTCTTATATTAGAATGGTAAGAGGAAGACGATTTATTGCCTCTTTCATTGATTTAACCTCCATTTTATTAACCGTGTTATTGTTATAATTAATTAAAATTAAATGTCGATAAAAATCATTGGATCAATTGTCCTTATACCATGAATTGATTCGTTATAATTAAAATTGTTACTAGACTGATAAATTTGAAACCTTTTATTTCTGACTTTATGATCCAACAGTTTTATCAGATAATAAAGTGGGAAGCACACTACTTAAAACCCGGCGTTCCAAGATTTTATAAACTACAAAACACATATTACATAAAATACATAGTATGGATGTAATGACCGAATTAATTAATGACGTAAAACGCTCCTCTCGTTATAATTTGCACTTTTTAAGCGTAGATACGTTATTACAGAGAACGCTAATTCTTCCGCTAACTCTACTTCCGTAGTTGCATCCATTAGAACATCATTGCGTCTGTAACATTGTTTCCTGTAAACATTGAATTATACAACTAAATGTTAATGAAAATTAAAAATTATTGAAACAAAACGATTTATAGTGCAAAATAAAAAACTATTAAGCTTTTTATAGTTTAAGCGTTTATATTGTAGAAAATATTGGTCGACTACTTTATTTAGTATAAATTTATATTTTATCTATTGGACTAATAGTTTACTACCTTTGATAAACGAATTCGCTGTTAACATGTTTTGCACAATTCTGTAAATGTAACCAACATAATATTAATTGCATAGTATTGTCCTTCAAAAAACAAAAACAAAATAGAATAAATATACGATCCTTAACGCTAAGTTTTGATAGTACGTGAACGTTATCAGTAGGATTAGGTTGGACAATAACAATCTTTAAAATTCATTATACAACAGATTTCTTTGTTACACTTGCGTCAGTTTGGTTGTGCTTCCCGGGGTCTGTTCAGCGGACTTAGACGGTAAGCAGCGGCCCCTTATGTATAGGCCTATATGTATGTACAATTTTTCTTTAGTTGTGTTTACTTTGTAAGTAGTGGCAGCTTATCAATTTTTTGACTGTTCGCGCTTGTTAATAAACGAATCTTGGGTAGGCTTAACTTTATATGTAATGTATTAATTTTTCTTTTACCTCAAGACGAACACAGATTGTTAGTGGTCGAAGAGTTGGGTGATAAATTCTAATGATGGTTATTGTTTGAACTAACCTTTCTGATAAAAAGTTACATGGTTAGTATGTAATACTTCTGGCATCAATTATCCGGAACAAATTGTATCTTAGAGTCACGTCAATTTTAAATAGGCGTATGTAAAGTAAATTATTGACTTCATTATGTAATTATAAAAATGCCAAAATTAACTGGACCAATTTCCACTATGCCTTATGTAAACTTAATACTTTTTAACGTAGCTTACAGTACATATGCTTCGAGTGTAGGCTCATTAATGTAATCACAGAACATGAAGCAACAGGTGTTACACGCGACGTATATCACATCTGTGGCAGTTACACAGCATCATGTTTGTGGCGTTTTGTGTGTCAGAATAAAACGGTGTTGCCAGCGTATCAGAGCTAAATAACGGTATATTGTGCCCATTAACCATAATCTGGTTAATTTAAACTACATCACTGTACATATAAAAACTTTATAAAATATGTTTATGTACATATTGTTTCTATTAAATATCTATACCGGAAAATAACTTACAATATACCCAAAGCTAAATTTCTTTTTAATTTATAAAAAATATGTACATTGTTAACCAATTCCGCTAAATTTTCGATCTCAGTGACAATTTTTACTTATAAAACTTTTACTCGTAGTTAGCTCACTGATCAACTTTCCAGTTACTCGATCGTCTTCTGAAATAAAATGTTTAGTTTAGGGTCGCTAAATATGCCTAAAAAAAACAACTAATACATTTTAAGGAACAAGTTTAATACTTTCGATTGACCTGAATCGTCATAAGATTCATTCACACTGCCCAAGTATTTATTCACAGATTGTACTCCATGTACCACTAATGTAAGGTCTTGCTTCATTCTTAGAGACTCTTTACGTTCTTCAGGGTCCTTGTATTGGGAACTGAACCTCCTTGGTTTTAGGGAACTCCATTTCAGAACACAACTTCTTCTCAGAGTTTGTTCTTTCCGATAATACATTTCTATCCAACACTTATCTCCAATATCGAAAACATAGCTGACATTATTGGACAGCTATAAATACCAAGCTCTTTCTTTCTTGTTCGACTTACACAGTATGTACTTATGCCAGTTTCTTGGAGCCGTTTATTTTATATTTGCTATACAGTAGACTTACGTTGTTACAGTTATCACATTGTTTCAGAGCTTTAGTAAAATTTACATACTCAGTAACGTAACTTATATTTTCCACACTTATCATCTTTATTACAACAAAATAAGAAATAAAGGAAGATTTTTTTTAGTTGGAAAACCTCTACCCCTGCCAAAAGGAAGCTCTGGCCGCGCCAGTGATATTTCATATTTAATAAATATAACTTAAATATAATTTGTTTCTTCTTGTTCCTTCTTTCATCAGTTTCAAAATAAGTGCCTGTCCTTAACGTTATTTTTTAATGATGAAAAAGTAAACAATAAATTAGTTATAGTGATAACAATAATGATATACTTCTTAAAACAGTCTTTTTAATGATATATTTTGATAAATATTAGTGATATACGGTGGCAGGTTATCACCGCTAATAACGTATCCCTGCACGTAAGAATTCAATGATTTGATACTATGTTTCAATTTTGTATGACAGGTAAAAGTCGAGGAATAGAAGGAGATAAGATAGAAAGGACTACTCGTATATATAATCTGCCAAGAAAGAAGAAAAGCGATTAATGCAACGTTGCATAATAAAAAGTTTCTATACGTATTGTGTTGAAGTAACAGTAAGGGGGCACCCAAGGAAAGAAAATTGGTTTAAACGTGATATACTGCAATGAGGAAAGGCAATTTCCTGGATACGCTTTTACTTCATGGACGATGATGTTGGTGTCATCCATTCTACTGACGCTTGATAGGTTACGTTTTTTTAGCTAATTCCAATATTTCACAGGTTTCAAGATTCTATATTTTAAAAATCCTTTGAAAGAAGATGTATCATTAAATAATTTCAGAATATTAAGCAAACATTATTTACCTTAATTCAAAGTGTTCAACGTGACTTCCTGTTGCTAATAATGTTTTTTTTAATCTTCGAACCCCAGATTTAAACAAAACTTTTTCAAAATTTTTCCAAGTTAAGAACAGATTAACATAGAAAATCCAGAAGATAATCTTTGATAAACATTGATTTTTCATTATAAACTTTGTTATGGTTTTTTATAAGATGCTGAAGAATCTTTTCTTCTTTAACGTAACCAGCTATATAATTTATGTATTTATCTATATTTACTATCTTCATATAATAAGTACTTCTGCAAGTAAATGTATGTACACCTGACGCACATTTCACAGAAATTAACGTGTAATTGAATTGTTTTGATAATAATAATGTTAATAGACAATCGATTTTATTTTGATTGAAATTTTCGATTGTTGCAACGTTTACGTAGTCAATTATTTACTAAATATTTAATGTTTAACTTTTATTGTTTTAATAAATGTATGATTTTAAATAAATCATCTTGTTTTCATTTTGTATGAATTTGTTCTTTAATTTAGTAGATTATTATTATTGTGTTCGTAAATAAAGAGATTTTCACAGATATTCATTTTGTTACCTTTTTGTAAGTTTTTAATTAATTTGAAATTTTGTATGCCTGGAAATATATGTCTATTAATTAAAAAGTGTCGTGTGGCTAAATTAGACTTGTAACTATTAGGTTTTATAAACGCATTGCGATGTTGGCTGAATTTATCGGACAGTTTTTCTTCGTCTGACATACATAAAATTTATTGCAACCTGGACATTCTATTTTGTAAACTCTACTTTTATTGTGAATATTGAATTTAGCTCTAGGTTTTTTTTTTACACAAACAGGCTACCCGTGGAACACGCGAATATCATTCCTGTTTCTTCTCGCGCCAGATTCGCACACTATGCGCCCCCGTCCTATCCACTGTCAACCCCCTTTCTCATCTTCGTCTCACCGCAGAGAACTTCAATATTTTGAATTTTGTTTCTGTATGTATTTCTGTACACACAGTCGTTCAAAGAGATACCCAGTTTCATCATTTCCTCCTTCAGTTGTTTGGTGTATCCGTTCAGACTAGAAAGTTGACAAATATATTTGGAAATTTGTTTATTTAATCTAGACCGACCCATCCAAACCATATGTCCTAGGAATCTTAGTATTTTCCTTTGGAAAGTCGTTTCCAAATCTTACAGGTTCCTGTAAATTTCTTCTTTGGGAGTTTTAGGTTTCATTTTATTAAAATCAATATTTTCTGTGTTAAAAGATAGTTTTAAATTTGCATTTTAAAATAATTTGCTTGGCTTACAAGCTATATTTAGATGTAGATATTTATATGTATATTTATTATTAATATATATATAATATATATATATATTTATATGTTTATATTTATCTTTGTACGTATTAACATAAGACCTTCTTGTTTTCACGTTTACGGTTACTGGATTGTTATTATTATTTTTTCGTGTCGGACATCTAAGGACCACATGCCAATTTCAATTCTTTAATCTTTGTTCTTTCCTTTTTTCCAATATTCTTTCATCTTCTCACTGTGTCTCTTCTGCCTGTCTTCAGTCCACTTTGAACCTTCTTTTCTCTCTCTCCTACTCTGGACTCCCCCTCCATTTTTAACACTTTTGCCCGAAAAACTTCTTCTTCAGTTGCTTCCTCTGCATGTATATTATTTTTTCTAAATTCTTTTGGACATCTTCAATCCAACTTGATGTTGACTTATTTCCCCATAGATATTTGAAGATTTGCTTTTTCAACCTATTGTCGTCCATTCTATATAAATGTCCAAAAAATAATAGTCTTCTTGTCCTGATTGTTTCTGTAATATTTTCTATACTTTGATATATTTCAACATTACTTCTTAATTTCCAACCTTCTGAAGTTTTTCGTGGGCCTAATATTTTCCTAATAATTCGTCTTTCCAATATTTCTAGTTTGTCTAAATTATAATTCAGTGCTAGACATTCTCTTGCATATAGGCATTCTGGCTTCACTACTGTACTGTAATGCCTTATTTTCGCATTTTTAGATACGCACTTTTTATTGTAAATATCTTTCGTTATACCGTATGCCCTTTCCATCTTTTGAAACCTTTCTTCTATAGCAGTTTTGCCAGGCCATTCTTTTGAATTATCTCTCCTAGGTGCTTAAATTTTCGAACCCTCTCTATTCGACCAACATCTGTTACCAGGAATTTTAGCGCGTTTCTAATGTTTGTCAGAAATTTGTTTTTTCTGCAGAAATTTTTAAGCCTGTTCTACTGGCTATGTCCTCTTAAAAATTGTAAGATATATTTATTATAATTAAAATTTGTTTCACTCTATTATGAATTACAGTAGCTCTGACCATAAGAAAGGTACTGGGAGAAGAGGAATTTTTTAGGTATAAAAATTTCTTCGGAGTTATTAAAACGCTTGTTACTTGAAGCAAGGTAACTCAAATTACAACATGTACTTGAGTAACAAATTAGTAATATTTAAGATAAAAAGCTATATCACACTAAAAACTATACTGATTATTTAACGTAATGACTTAGATTTAACTTTTCAAAAATATTTACTTAATATTTTTTTATTTTAGATCATATCATTTTCGGAAAACTAACCTTTGAACACACTTGTGCCTGTATATATATAAAACAAGTTTCTTAAAACAATGAATCGGTAAGTTTACATACGAAAATCTAGATCAGAATGAATGACGAATTTAACTAACTTCATTGCGTTGAATAATAAGACAAATATACTGGTGTGAGTTTGCATGCATGTGTTTTACTGATACATGTGTTACAAATTGTGTTAAAGTATAATCAAATTGATCTACTTTTTCTTCATCAGTTATTGTTTCTAAGTATTGTGTGAACTTTTTTAATAACTTTCATGTTGCACATACAGTCAATCTCAGCGCGTGCGTGCAGACGTGCGTGTTTGTGAATCTGCGTTTCTGTTATAAAAGGGGCCGTTTAAAAAAAAATTCCAATTAGTTGATTAAGTAAACCAGAAATAGAGAAACATATTTTATTATATAGGCTACAAGAGACACGTACACAACTAGATTACATTTTCACGAATCAAACTCACGTATCGGCACTTGTTACAGCGTTTCACCAGGTTTTTTACTCTCGCTGGGCAGGTTGAATAACGTTGCGCCAAAGTACATAGCCAAGAATTGACGCTATTAAAGAAATCCTTATTAGTTTTAAAGCGCTGTGTAGCCATTTACCTTGATGACACGATAACACCGTTTGTCGAGAGCAGTCCGACGGAGTAACAGTGTCGAATCTGCCGCCGACAGAATCGTCCGGTAGTCTCACTGTGAACATCCCAAAGTGCAAGCCTTCCGATTTCGCGGAGTTTGCCTATGCAACATTCAGTCCCGTTACTACGAGCTCCAGCAAAGGGGTAAAGCTCCTAACGACGACCTGGTACCTCGTAAAAATGAAAACATCCGATGAGGACACTCCATGGCCACGGTCCCGCATGGCCACCAGTAGCGGCGGGTCAGTTTCGTTACCTCCTTCCTATCGAGTGGGAGCCTCATCATTCGACACTGTCCAGTAATTCGGGACACAGTCACGAACGTATGTAACAGATGATGGGACGTTTAGATGAATGCCAACAAGCATTTTTCAGATAACGGTAGAAGCGATGACAGGCACCGGCTTTGTCGATGACTACTAGAACATATATAAACAAAATTCAGCTAATTAGTGTCTAGGAATGCAAACAATTCTGGTCGGCGTCTTGTTATCGCAATCAGGTTGTGCACATTGTATATCAGCGAACAGGACGTTAAGTTTTGAATATCCATTAACAAAGTATATGATGTTGCCATTTATATAAGTGAATACACCGGATTAACATTACAGGATTTAGAGATTCATGAAACGAGATATATGCAATTAAATTGGAACACGGTCTGAACTTTGTTCCCAGCTGCCAAATAAATTTATTCAATCCGGATCAGACTAAGTTGATTACAGATCAACCATTTATATTACACACTTTTAATTACCCTGTATTCTTCAAAAGAAACCACTTTTTTTATTAAAACTAGCCTGAAAGAGAAACCATCAACTTTTTTCTGGTCCTAAGCGTAAATGCTTAAATTCTAAAGTCTCAGTGCCTTCCTTCATCAAAACACTAGCACTACACAACTCTAGCGTCTAAAAGGTTTTAAAATGTTCGGCTGTCCTGAAACCTCTATCCAGCAGTTGTACAAGGGACGACAGCCTCAACCATCTTAATAAAACTAACTAGTAAAAAACAGTTTAATTATTTTTGTTAACAGTAATTAATTGTTTACAAATGGAGTTACCAGATTTTTTAAACTCAAAAACATAAATACATGTGTAGTTATCTCTGCTTGTCCTATTGTTAATCTTTATCTATTCCGTTATATAAAGATATATATAAAAGGTATCTTTTGCTCACAAAACTCATGTATACTCTATTTTTTTAATATTCGGAGAATTCAATCTGCATAGCTTTAGCTCAACTCAGCGCATGACAGTGCACATTCTTACCAGTCGTATAAATCAAACTCCGTACTCTATTTGCACACTTATAAATTCTCGTGCTTCCATTTATATCGGAATGACATAAAATTAAATATTAATGTAATAAGTGGTTTGGAAAGGACTAGAGCTTTCGTGTAATACGTGGTTTCTACATTTCATTCTGTTCCATAGTGCTGGAGCGATCGCTGTTCAAATTTTGAACATTGAATGTTTGATCTTGAATTCATTTAATTTTTGATAAATGTACTTTACCACATTTGCAGATGGATAGGGCTATATTCTAAAAAGGTCTATAAGCAAAGCGTTGTGCTGTAGTTGTTCCAGTTTTTTTATGTTTCTTTTTTTTTGGATACGGTTGGTATAAAGGAGACAACTGGGAAGACCGTAAAAGTGCTACATTCGTGGGGAAACAAGTTTAAGCTAAACAAGCGTGGGTATTAGCTATTATGGAAATACACTTTACATAATACCTACAAATCAGTTTTCATGAGCAAAGAAAACTATGTCACATAGAAAGTTCTACTAGTCAATGTATTTAACATTTTCTTGTATAAAAATATCTATCACAGTAAATTGTAATTTTTGGAAGGTCATTTCATAGGAAGTTTATTCTTATATTGTTGATTATAGATTTCGGAGAGCTGAATACAGTGTTTATAACAATCTACTTTTTTTACAAAACACACAAGCCCGCGCGGGTGTGTGTGTGTGTGTGTGTGTGTGTATAATGTTTTTATTCTATCTTGAACATAAACTCGGTATACCGATTTAAAGATTAAAAAATAATTAAGCGAATCCTGGAGTAAAATTACCTTTCTCGCCCAAAAATTTGGAATTGCTGTTTCTTTTGATGGGTATATAAATTTAAAAAAAATGGTATTCATTAATTGTAGGAAACTGAAAAAAGAACTGATACCGATTTTAAGAAATAAGAAGATAACCCATTAAGATTGTGAAAAGTGCCATTATCTTTTTAGTTAAATAAATTAACTGTTTTCTTTTACCTTTCTAGAGTAATTAGTGAAGAAGCTGTTTAGTTGATTAAATTCCTCTCGAGGCGAAACGAGGAGCAGTAAACAAAAAATATAATTAAGCGAGTAGTTTATTACTTTAAACTTTCGAATTGACAAAGTTCAAGCTTTTTCATTGAGGAAAACCATTTTTTAACTAAGAACCACTTATTTAAATTAAAATAGAGTTTTGTCCATACTGAAATTTTTATGCAGTTTAAGAATAAAGTTTGTCATACTAAATCAATAACGTTTTACGACGCAAGTAATCATAGTTAAATACCATTGTAAAAATTCATATCTCGCCATATCGTAATGAACTGCATCATACCAAATAACGGTAATATAGGCAAATTCCTGCATCTACAGAATCTGTTGTTGCTTGCTGCTGATGTAGTACTAATGAGTAGTGAGGATTTCTCTTTCAAAACGGCAGGTCACTTGAGGGTGCACTTAATTATGCTATAAAAAACAAATAAGAAAAACAATTTAATTCATTATCATTTACGCGTTTTAGAACCCAGTATACATGTTTTGTGTTTTTAGTATAACCAGTAGATCAGCATATACTTTATTGTAGTTGTTTTTAAAAAAATTTATCAATTCTTTACGAATTTTTTGTTCACTTGCGAAATATAAAAACCGATAGAATTATTGCTATACCTAATTTTTGTGTAGTTATTTCATTATTTGTATAACAATAATTTCAACAAAAAGATAAAATAATTACACAAATTTTTACATTCAGATATCTTTAATGCAAATAGTAATAGAAAATATTTTGTTAATAATAATGTGGACCCATGGGTTAATTCAAAGGAACAGTCCTTTCCCGTTAATTTCGGCCCAGGAGCAGATTTGGTTTACCACGAGATAATATTCTTTAATAAATTCGAAAACAAACTTAAAGAAATTGATGTTTCGTTTTCAAATGAGTTTAAAAATTATTTTTAAAGAATCAGTGTCGTGGTAACAAAACGTATTTTTCTTACCTTATACTTAAGTTGACATTCCGACATAACCACTCCCGTGAATATGACTAACTACACGTGTTCACTTATAAACTGCATTCGAGTTTATTTACAAATAACTTTGATAGTACTTTGATGCATACTTATTTCTGAAACAATGCAAATCATAAAAATGATGTTCAAAACCCGACTAAAAAATTAAATGATTTAATGCCCACTAGTCTGTAATACATTTCAGTCATATAACTTCAACCAAAATAGTTGAATTGTAAACTGTTGGAAAAAAGAAGATGGGAGTAGAGATTGCATTGGTAGTTGTATAATTTCAAATTCGCTACACTGAAAATTCACCAAATCTGTCAGAATTGTTTTTTCTTTCATAAGTAAAAGAAAAGCACAACATAAATCTACATTTTCTCTTGTTCTCCTCTCTTCAAGCGTTAGCCATACGGCCAGTTGCGCCCGCTGGCGGTGGAAAACTCAGTTTCCGTCACTTAGTCGTCTAGTAACCACGTGCCTAGCGAGCAGTACCACGATAATTCTTTATATATTTTAAAACGCAGCTAAAATTTGTAACGAAAATAGGTGCACATATTTTTATTTTTTCTCACAAATATCTATAGAAACTGAGTACAACGAGGAAGCCAAAGGCAAGCTTGTAAGGCAGCTGAGTATTGTTGTTTTACAATAAATTTTATGAAAAACGTATATTAAAATATATTTTTCAATTTACTTCGACTAAAAAGACTATTTTTTTATTTATTTAAGAGATATACTATAATGAATACCATTTGTGATATATTATGACTCTGAATATTTACGTTGTTCGAAATAGTCTAAATGTCTATGAGTTTTTTTCTCGCAGCTTAAATTAGAGATGTCAAGCAACTAAAATTTGAATTAAAAGAGTAAGAACACAGAAGTACTTCATTAAAGCTTAGCTGTTTGGAGGATCATTATGCTGAGGCAGCAGCTCTGATATATGATAGAACTAAGATACATGTGCTGACTCCACACCGGCTTACGTTATCCCATTAATGTTAGGCAATATCTCACACAGACGTAATGCTACATGTCAGCAGATACGGGCTGTTATGTTACTACTGAGTTTCTGTCAGCCAAGTCCTACCCATATACCCTATGGTTATATTACATCGAAGCAGTTCTAATTCATTTTCTTTAACTTCTGAGGATATAAATTACCTACTATTAATTATCGACTACCACGAGTTTAATATATATTGAAAGTTCAACAATGATAACCTCATTATTAGTAACTAATACTACAGTCATTATTGCGTAAGCTCTACATTTAAAGATATTATGGACATAGGAAATTTAACGAATCAGTAAACATCTATGTCTAGCTCTCAGCAAACACAACGTATTCCCGAAACTACGATATTACCACAAGTTTTAAGATAACATGCATTTCTTTTTACATTATTTTCTACAGAAGTTAGCAGGGCTTCTATATTTCTAACAAAGTAGGCCTACACTACATTTGCCAGTCAATACTACAAGCAACTATTTTTGTTTCATTAAGAAAATAAAACGTAATATTACTAGTAATATTGATATTACCCCGCCCCCCAGAAATCCAACACTACGACCGGTCTTCAAAAGCTTAGGCTCGTGGAGGGTGGGCAACACTTAACAAGAAACTGATAGGTGAGTTTGACAAGGTTGTGTCACACAAGCTTCAAAACACACCGTAAATCATGGATCGTGCCAATGGGTGGATGCCTCTACGTTAGTGAGTCGCGAACGATGGCCTCAGGCACCAGGACGCACCCTGCTGTATTTAGTACTAGCCGTGGTACTCGAGGGCTCTGCCACGGTGGTCTCTCACTTCCTAAGTACTGGTGAAAACAAAATTCAAATATATCAAAATCATTTTTGGCTTAAGGGTTTTCTTAAAACACTCGTATAGAAAAAGCCTCCCTCGGAGGGTGAAGAGAAGGAGCATTTATCCTCCGATCAAAGAAGAAAGGCTGGCCAAAATGAAAGCCAAGGATATAAGCACGGTCCGTAGCGACTGATTCTTTAACGTCCAGCATGGAGAATACCAACAATTGCACTTTGCATTATTGCGAACTGAAAATTCTACTGACCAGGTAGAATACCAAGCCTTGTACCTGCAGGAAACACATTTGAGGCTGCAAGATAATTTTATATGAAAAGATATGAGTCCTTCCGCTGTGATGTGACTTCACATACCAGAGCTATGGAAGGCGTTGCTGCATTTGTTCAGATATATACTAAGGACGACGAAATGCTGCTTACATTACCAGATTCTGAGAGATGAGCAGAAGATCTACAGGATCTCTTTGAGCAGCTACCATCTCCATTACTCCTTGTCTGAGAGTTCAAAGCGTGTAGTCCCACTTGGGGGGGGGGTTTCTTAGGTCAAACAGCACTGGGATCTATTAAGAACTAAGGATCTATTGATCCTGAGAACTAAGAAACTAAACAACGAGCTTATCTTTTTAAACAGAGGCGACAGCACAAATTTCAAAGGTGGAAGTGGCACTTTCTCGGCTTACCAATATTTCGATTTGTATCAGTATTTCTCCATGACTGTCGTGGAGAGTGCTCCCAGATCTTTACGGGAGTGACCGCATTCTTGTTCTGGTAACAATGCAAACGCCAAAAAGCGTTATACGCACGCCGAAAAGGTGGCGCGTAGACCGTGCTGATTGGATAAGATTTAAAGTTGCTTGTAAAACTACGAACGTCTGTGGAAATATAGAAAAAGACGTGCACAGTTTCACACCTGCTCAGCACCTATGAAGCGTATCCCACGGAATGGTGGTCATTCATCTAAAACACCGGTAACGTGGTGAAACAACGCTGTAAAACACGCAACAAGAGAAGAGTGACTATCCCAAAACAGGTAAAAACGATCACCAATGGAAGAGAATCGAATTTCTTTTAAGCGACTTAAAAGCAATACTCGCTGCAAAACTATTAAGTTGGGAAATACATCTCGACCATAATACAGTTGACCACAGTAGCAGAAGTATGAAAGACGCCGGCACGTCAATGTTTAAGCCAATCACATGCTTAGAGCACGATGGTGAAATAACTTGGAAACCCGATAAAATTGCTGACACCTTGGCTGCGAGATACGCCAAAGACAACAGTACAGAAAGTTATCCTCTCAATTTACATTCAAGGAAAGATGAAGACGAACAACACGCCGTGACTTCGAATGTGAAGTTTACAAGAGCTACAACGTGCCTTTCACGATGCCTTTCAGGGAATTACAGGCCGCTGTCCACGCTGCCAACGACACTGCGGCGGGATCGGACGATATTCCTTACAGCACCATACGTCAAACGCCTAATGTAGCTATGGATTTCAACGACATAAGAATGCAAGGGGAATACCGTAAACCATGGAATAAGACGATCGTCATCCCACTTCTGAATACCGGAAAGGATGCGATGAAAGTAGAAAACTATTGTCCAGTATCTTAGATGTGCTCTCTAGGAAAGCTATTGGAGAGGATGATAAACAGGTGGGTCACCTGGTGTCTAGAGTAATACCGCTTTCTGGCCGCACACCAGTGTGGGTTCTGGAGAAACCATTCTACTATTGATTAACTGGTTTATCTGGAAAAAGCAGTTCACAAAAATTTCATTGAAGGAAAACACATAGTTGCAGTGTTGTTTGATTTGGAGAAAGCGTTCGGTAAAACATGGAGATTAAACATCATACAACAACTACATGATTCGTTGTTTAGAGGTAACTTACCCAAATTTTGTCTCCAGCTTTCTCAGAGCTAGGACTTTCCATATTCGGGTGGGACAAACACTCTCGGTCCCTTACGAGCTGATAAATGGAGCACAGCAGGGATCTCCGTTGAGCGGTACGCTTTTGTACTTGGTCAAAGCAACGGTGATGATCAGGCATAAAGTCCAAGGCGCTATATACACGTTGGTAGGAAATGTTAACAACATAGTCTTTTTTTTTCGGCAACAAATGCAACATGTATCCAAGTTCTGTCAAAAGCGAGGGAGACACCCGGACCCGACGTTAACCATAAACGGCGCCCGTAATCAAATTTCTGTGCCTAAATTTGGACAGAAAGTTGACTTGGAATGCACATGTGGAAGACCTGGCTGGGAGGTGCAAATCCTCGTTAAACGCAATCAAGTCCATCTACCATATGACCTGGGGAGTAGGTAGACACGTTTTATTGCGCCTGAATGCCGCGCGCGTCTTATTTAAAATAAATAACGAATGCGTGGTGTACTCTTCAGCCAGGAGGTGGTGCTTGGAAAAGCTGACCTTGTTTGCAACGCAGGGGTGCGCTACGCCATAGGGACGTTTCACACTAGTCCTGGACAAAGCTTATATTGTGAAACCGGAATGACGTCCGTAAATCTGCGACGTCAACAGCTGTTGCTGAGATATGTGGCAAAAATATTAGTACTACCCAGCTGTATAAACCACGTTTTTCTGGCGAAAAACAGACATGCTAGAGTATACAACCGCCATTCTGTGTTAACCAGACCAACGGGCATTCGAGCCGAGCGCTACAACATCGAGGCACCGACAAACCAAGTGTACGTTTCGTGCGAAGGAATTTACACTTGCAACTGAAATACATAGAAAATAAATACCTGATATAGCAGATTTATTTTATTATAGTCAATATATCATACGGATAAAAATAGAAACTAAATATAGGCCTATATTAATGAAAAGGATAAAAAAATGTCTTTTTCTGAATAATAAGTAAATGGTATTTTAAAAAAGTTTTAAGAACATCTTTAAACCGTTTAAAAATTCTGCAGTGATGATGAATAGCGAAATTTTTTAATTCAACGCCAACTGCATATTAATGGGGGTAAATTGCAGGGTAAAAGCTGTAAAATATGTGAGTTATTGCCATAGAAAAATAACATTCCCTTTGGTTGATACCACCAATTAAAATAAAAGTTTTTCTTTTGTGTATAGAAGTAGATCTACCACCTTCTGGCCAGTTTTGTTCAGTACTGTTGGTTTTAGAGTTTAAAAGTTTTATCGAGTTAAAAAAACAACCAGCGGTGATCACGGTCAGTTGTTACTGGCAACAGTTGGGATTTCGGGATTTTATTTTGCATCGCATTTTTTGTAGCCCTACGCTATCGGCTCAACGATTAGTAGACAAGTTGTCTTTCCATCCTTTATGGTCAAACTCAGACTTTAACTGCTTGGTGTCAATTGTGTTTAGTAATAAGAAAATACAGTGTTTTTAGAATCCGTTAGTTAATTACAATATTTAAAATTAACTACAAAAATAATCACATTTACTGAAGAAATATCAAAAAATTATTATATACGGTAGACGAATAATTTTCCGTCGTTCTCGATGCAAAGAACACGTTAAGTGAAACAATTACACAATTACACTACTAGTATCCTGTTCTTGAATCGGATTACTTTTTGGTATTTGCTTGACAATATAAACGTATTTGCGGGCCTTGGCTAGACAACGAACCCAGCAAAGTCAGCTGATTATATAATTTATGAAGACACATTAGAAGCAAAGATCTTACGGGGTTCAGAATTCATTTTTGTCACAGCGTTAATTGGTAAAAATCACTTATCTCCACATGTTAGGCATAAAAGAAGCCTAATTTCCTAGTAGTGTACGAACGTAAGAAAAGAGAGAGGAGTTGAAAAAAATTCGATAAAAACAAATAAAATGTTTCACAGACTCTGTGAGTTCTTCTATTAAAATGGAAAACAGAATTCATTTTTTACACATTCTTTATTTATATATTTAAAAATACAATATGCTGTATATTTCTTGTGTAATTTAAGTAAACACAATTTTTTTTCTATTATATGTACTTTATATATGCACACACACATTAATATTCTTGTTCTTATTATTTATTCTATAGGCTTATCAATATTAATATACTAATTTAATAAACCACACTTGGCATAGTTCTACAGATAATTGTTTCCCGACAATTGTTTCACCAGTTACAGCAGCTTCAGAGGTTAGGTTACGGCAGTTCAAAACCAACCTCTGAAGCTGCCGGAACTGGTGAAACAATTGTCAGGAAAATAAAATTATCTCTAGAAGTATACCAAGTGATTATGTATTAAATTCATATATTAATAAAATATACTACCAAGTGCCGAGCAACCATTCGATCAGTGTAATCTCTAAATATTATTTACAATAGCACACACACACACACACACACACACACACACACACACACACACACACACACACACACACACACACACACACACACACACACACACACACACACACACACACACATTATTTATATTTAAACAAATATTTAATATGCCTAACATATTCTTACGGGAAATGAATGATTCCATTTTCAAAATAAAAGTTGATCGTTTTGACTTTTATATTTATGATTAAGTTTATTTGGTCTCCGACAAATCTTGCTCATTGTTTACGATATTTTTTAAATTTCGTATATGTGCTGATAAAGAAAAGTATGGGAACAAACGTAATGGATTGTTGTGTTAACAAACTTACATCATATTCTACTAACGTGAATCATGAATCATAATTACTAAATGCAGTTTACATGGGGTTATCTTTACAATTTAGACTTTGTAGTGTAATATTCCAGAAACAGGACAAAATGAAAAAAGTAGATAAATGAGTTTATCTTAAAGTTGTTTATTACCTAGATATTCATGTTTAAAGCTACATTATTGCATACGATTAGTCCAAAGCGGTAGATTACTTTATCTACACGCTTTTAGATACCGGTATGTAAAGTGAAAGTGTACACTCACGTTCATATGATACTGTGTCACTTTCCTAGAAAACTGTTACAGTAAGGCTGCTGTAAACTACAGGAATGTTAATGTTGGAAGTTATGATTTAAAATTGTTTGCACAACGTAAACATATTATATTTTATCTTAAAAATGTTTTCTATTTGTTTGTTAATTTTTGAAATTTATATATTATTAGCCATGCATACAAACACGGGCACGGGCTCACACATATTTAAAGCTTAGTTTTGCTCGGAGCGGCTGTTGCGATCATCGCTGAGCGATCATCGCCATCTACTGCTCTAACCAGGTTCTCATAGTTCCGTTTTCCTCCAAGCGTCTGTCGCTAGAGGCGCTAGCGTCTCCAGCGTCAGACGCAGTCGCGAGCGATTATTGCGTTGTGTAGCACGTGCTGTAGAGAAGTAGGCCATATGCTGTGGGCCATAGACAGTCTAAAAAACTCTAAGAACTTATTTTCGTCCTTGCGTAAATGGTTCATGATCAAGTTTTTAAAGTATCCTTCAACAGTTCTGTTACTAAATACGGGATGTATCACTTGTCTTGGTTTTATTAAAGTTTCAATAATACCGTCGTCTTCCATTTCTTCCACTATTAGCCACTTCAGTATGCATTTTCTTTTCCTACAACTCATCGCAACATTTGACACCAACCAACCTCACCCAACTGACGAAACCCCAGAACTCACCCAGCTGTCAAAAAGACGCTAGCGTTCAGTCACTTCGAGGAAAACAGCCCAGGGTAGCGATGATCGCTGAGCGACTATCTCTCAGTGATGATCGCTGAGCGATGATCGCAACAGACGCTCCGAGCAAAACAGAGTTTAAGTATATTGTTTATATTGTTATGTGACAGATAGGAAGGATATAATTAAAAATGATATATAAGAAGAAATAGATAACAGTAACGGTAAGGTGACTACAAGTTTTACTAAATACACTTAATTTATCAATTCATTGTCATAAACAGAATGTTTGTAACAGAACAAATAAATAAAAGGAACAATAAATTATAAATTATTATACAAGTAGTATATCTAAACACGTATGTTAAATATATGGATATTGGAGTTTGTTACATGTTTATGTATGTCTCGATGGCATGTTATGCGTTATCCGCAAGGGAAATGACGCCATCCATAAAGCCACATTACTGAAACCCAAGCTGAATGGAGGGGAAGTATAGAACATTCGTCTCTGAAGGAACAAGCAAAAACAGTATACCCTAATACTTATATTAAATTTAGCTACTGGAGAATGTCAACTGTCATTTACATAAATGTGGGTGATGATGTAGTCTAACGGCCGCCATTAAAGCCACATCGTTATTGCGTTTATGTGTTATTGTGTTTGCATATCGTGAATTTCAGACAACAAGCACTGGCTCCAGCACAAGAGTACTAGAACAATATTAAAGTACAAATATTCGTGCTCTCCTAAAACGTTTAAATTCCTAACATAAAGTTACAAACATGCAAGTACAAGATCAATTTTTTGTCTTCATATTTACACATGTTCAAGAAAATTTGTAGCTAGGCCTAATCAGTTTGTCCAGTTCTAACGAACTCGATTTGAGTTTGAGTTTGTGTTTGGGTCTCAGATAAAGAGAGTTATTGTACGACAGTCGCATGGATTGTTGGACTTAATCAATGGGCTAAATAATGGAACTCCTAAAGTACAACTTTAATAATAGTATAAACCTAAACTAACAATAAACACTTCTATATTACAACTCTTCAAGTCCAAAAACCAACTAATATAACATTTAATAACTATTACAGATCACTGTCGCAATAAAAAATAAGTCACCAATTATAGATGTCCTCACAGAATAATTACCAACAATTTATTACTTCTAACAAAATACCACTCTCAGCACATACATCGAACGGCGAGCTACAAGAGAAACAACTCTGCTACTTGTAAGACTTTTAATCGCTTTGCTTAGCTAATCAAGTTCTAATTGACTGACTTGACGCTTGCTGAACATTGCTTTTATAC
The DNA here is from genome assembly GCA_034769895.1 of Magicicada septendecula. Lineage (NCBI taxonomy): Eukaryota > Metazoa > Arthropoda > Insecta > Hemiptera > Cicadidae > Magicicada > Magicicada septendecula. Next base: position 142,150,580 of record CM068368.1, read on the forward strand.
TAAACCTGTGTGGTGTTGTGTGAACAACAAAATGACACTTTTGTCAAGGCTTTTTTTAATAGCTTTGATGTAAGAGAAGGTATACTTAGTTTACACACTATAACATGACATAAATACGCGCTTTAGAAACCAGGAAAAGCTATGTGCCTGAATTAATTAAAAACCAAATTTCCTATTTAGAGTTATTAATTGATGCCTAATGAGAATCTACTTAATTAATTCAGTTTTAAGAAAAATTACAGAAAACTAGTAGCCGATTACATAGAAACTTAGGTACGAGTTACACAAAACATTTCTTGAGTTCTTTAGAGACAAAACACAACTATGAATAATTAAGTGCCAGATTATGAATTAATACACGGTCAGGCTATAAAGAATAAATAAAGTTAACAAAGCTTGGTAGCTAATAGGGTAAGTGACTGATTATTACTTAAAATCTCTCTTATTCGAAATCGTGAGTGACCAATGGTTACAATGAATGACCTTACTCTGACATGAAAGCTACAATTAACTGTAGTTGAGCTTTAAACATTAATTATTTTTCGCTGCAAAAACTAGGTCATTGCTGTTAAATTCAATTGGTTTTGTACCAAATAGATGATTGTAGTATACTCCTTATACCCCACTTGAAAAGACAAAAATTCTATCTTGTGTTTATGATTTTGCATAAGATTCTTTGGGTAAATAACATTATTGGTTTAAGAGAAATATAACAAGAGACATTAAGTATACACATTCAAAAGCAAACTAAATTTACCAAATAGTCAGTTAATTACATATTTAAAGGATACAAAAATAAATACACCTCTCAATGGTTGTTTTATATTGTTTTTTTTTATTTATAACTTAACACAAATGAATACATTGCGATAGTGTAATCACTTGACGTACATACACATACACACATATACCTGCGCGCCCTACCTGTGTGTGTTTAAAATATGCTCACATTATTATCGTACAACATAATATGCTGTTCAATATTTTTTAATGTAAACCGAGATTATATTATATTTTTCTTATTCATTCTAAAAATAACAGTTTACCGATGACGAGATAATGCTCAGATTTCGGCGGATGCTGCTGGTAGGAAAGTTGATATGAAACGTGTTCGGATCGGATTTCCTAACTAAAGCCTCTGTATTAGTGAACTCCACTGCCTTTTTATTACATTGTTTAAAAACAAATAAAACAAATTATTGAGAACATAATTTTTGCACTTAAAATGTGTCATGTAAGTTATTTTAATTATTGTATTTGCCAGGTAAAAAATTCCATATAACTCTAATCAACTTTCCGGTGAAGTAGTGTGCCTGGCTTATGAATACGTTCGAAGAAGAAACTTAAGTAAATAAATAATCGAGCTTTGAAACAGTTAAAAAATAAAAACATTTAAAGATGTCATAAATATTGTATACACGGTATAAAGAATTTTCTACGAAAAATACCTTATTAGAGTTTTATGTGCGTTGTGTACGCGCGCGTATTTGTGAGTGCTAATGAGTAAGATCTTACACTCGTTTAGAATTTGGCAAGACTAGGCGCGGCTTAGAATGCTCTCACACTTTCAGGAATTCTAGTGTCATCTGAAACATTAGGGACAGGTTTCAGGTGTAGGGACGGGTTTGTGGTCGGCGTTGCTCGACATGAAACTCAAGTTGCTCTACCTGATTAATCCACACAGCGCGTTTCCTGTAATGAAAGTTGTTTATTTTAAGCAGTATTTGCGGTGACGTGTTCACAGCTGTGGCCAATGGGATTCACGTGATACTGTCTCACTGCATCTCCTGACACAGACTGACAATGCTGTGTTCTTAATAATTACAACTCTCTCTCGGGTTGATAACATGTCTATAGTCGAATTAAAACGTATTTATATCACACCATAGTTACTTGAATTTGTATTAAAGTTACACGCTCCACCTGTCATTCATAACGAAGAACAGCAGTGTGCTGGGAACAGGGTTAACGAGTGTACCGATGGTTGTGTAAGACTTGAGTTCACGTACGTAGGATCGGAAATGACCTAACTATGTATAATAGAAAATTATTCACAAGTTTGGAGCCGGAACAAACTAAGAAATCTAAGCTGTGAAGAAAAAGAAGAAGTGACAAATTATTCACTATAATTAACATATTTTGCAAAGTAAATTATCTGAGTTATACTAATGACTAATGGTAATTAACAAATTTTTCGTAGATATTGGAGATGAGTTTGTACTACCCTCACATGGTAGCTTATATTTCGATATTAATGTTTGCAATATTGCTTGTGTGGTGTGTTATGTTTCTGAGTAATATTTATTTTTTTTGTCTTGAGGATAACAATTTTTAAGGCATTATGTGGAAAGCAGGAGCTTAAATTTTACATAAAATTCAGAAAAAGTATTAAAGTTGATTTGACACTAAAAACTTCAAAGAAATCTTACTTTAAAAATAACTAAATAAAAGGTTTGTTTATCTCCAACATGTTAATGAACAAAAGTAATTTATTCTTTAAGAGTTATATTGCAATTGACTTATCAGGTCGGAATTAATATGTTTGTAATTGATTTCCTGGTTATATAAAATAAGTACAGTTTTACTACCGGATAAGGTTTTTATCATTTAGTGTGTCACGTTCTCAAAGTAACGGTTTTTTGTCTTAAATGGTTTCCTAAAGTTTTTAGACTGTAGCTTGGATGCCGGATTAATGCATTTTATATCTTTGTATGCGTGTATCTATATAGGTTAACGCGTGTGCATAAGTCGGTGTATCCGTATAATTTTCTAAAATACATTAATACACCTCTAAATTTATTAATGAAAACATTTAATCAGGCAAAAATTTCATCCAGAACATGTATCGTTGCATATGTTTTGTTACTTACTAGTAACAATAATTAAAATCAAAGAAACATTAAACTCTGACTACAGAAAAAAAGTGTCATTTAAAAAACACGTTTCTGTCCTAGTGCAGATTAAAAATAATATTGTAAAGAACAGCCACAAAAAATAATTAGTTAATATTACAGTAATAAGACTAACTTGTACGTCCCACGTAAACATTATAAGTCAATTTTTCTTCTTTCAATTATAAAATTATAAATATCGGTATGGAGAACCATACATGACTTCCATATTCTAAGATTTATATTTAAAATCATTTTCGAAGTGAAATATTACCATAGAAACTACTTCTTTCTACTTACTGCTTCAGCCTTAACCACAGTACTGTGGTCACTAACGTATACCACCTCACGTTATCGCATTCGATTTTCACTGATGATGGAAGTCGATGGCATTGCCGAAACGTCTGGTTTTGTAGAAAACATTGGACTACGGCCAAATATCCCAGGAAGGAATTTTAACAAAAACTACTTCTTTGTTGCCGATAATGTTGTACACATATATATAAAATATATGCATAAAATTAATGGCTTGTATAAGTTAATGATTGATCTCCATTAAGTAGTGCTCAAGTTTCCAAAGTTTTAATATTAGGATGTCCGTAATTAAAACATGAGAGCAGGTTTAGTGTGAATGAGGGTACACTGTGGACAAAAATTTTCAACATTTCCTATTGAGCGTTGCTCAGAGTAAAGCTGCGAATCTACAGTGTATGTTTCACAGAACAAACACGCGAAAAAGAAGGAGCGCTCCGAAGTCACTCATGGACCCTCAGCGTCTTGCAGAGGGTTCATTCCCTAAAGACGAAAAGTGTCTATGAATCATTCCTCTGTAAACACGTGCAGTTACATTGCCCAGCGATCCACAGGAAGCAAATTGATGTCCATTTTTTCGGCTTGCACGCGTTATGTTGGTGTGGGTTTCGGCACTTTCCATTTAAAAAGCGTGCAAATGTAAGAAAATAAACATGAGTGGGGCCAGAAATAACGTGAATTGTGTGTGTGTGTGTGTGTGTGTGTGTGTGTGTGTGTGTGTGTGTGTGTGTGTGTGTGTGTGTCTTACCTGCCTTTTTATTGCTGCAGGCATAATAATAAAACGGAAACGCAAACATTACATAACTGAGATATGGTTACCTGCCACGAACGATATATTATTTTATACATGGAGGAGTTCAGTGACATACACACGTACAGAAGAATTACATATATAAAGAAATTAACTCATACATAATTTACATTAAACTGAAAAAATTATAATTTTATTCCCTGGCAACAAAATTATTTTATTTTTAACAATTACCATTGTTTGAAAAAGTTTAAATGAATTTTCAAGTACTGTACTCTTGTTAAAACGTAAAAGGTTGCAGGTAAACTACCCCTTCCCCTTAACCGATCTTCACCAAAATCGAAAGTCCTTGAGATCTCTACAATTCAGGGACGTATGCAAAACATTATTTGATTCTGTTTGAATTTGCGGTGTTATCGTTTGCCATAGGAAATACCCTTGATAAAAAAACGTTGCAGGTAAACTACCCCTTGCCCTTAACCGATCTTCACCAAAAACAATAGATCTTGAGTACTCTACAAATCAGGGCTGTATGCAATAAATTATTTGATTCTGTTTGAATTTGCGGCTGTTATCGTTTGCCATAGAAAATACCCTTGTTAAAAAAACGTTGCTGGTAAACTACCCCTTTCCCTTAACCGATCTTCACCAAAAACAATAGGTCTTGAGAACTCTACAATGTAGGGCTGTATGCAAATAATCTTTTGATTCTGTTTGAATTTGCGGCTGTTATCGTTTGCCATAAGAAATACGCTTGTTAAAACATAAAACGTTACTGGTAAACTACCCCTTCACCTTAACCGATCTTCACCAAAAACAATAGGTTTTGAGAACTCTACAAATCAGGGCTGTATACGAAACATTATTTGATTCTGTTTGAATTTGCTGCTGTTAACGTTTGCCAAAATAAAAAATTTCCCTTGATAAAAAATACCGTTGCCGGTAAACTACCCCTTTCCCTCAACCGATCTTCATCAAAAACAACCGGTCGTGAGTACTCTACAAATCAGGGCTGTATGCAAAAAATTATTTGATTCTGTTTGAATTTGCGGCAGTTATCGTTTGCCAAAAAAAATAAATCTACACACAGACACACAGACAGACACACAGACACACAGACACACACACAGACACTTTTCGAAAAACGACTTTTTTCATGTTTTGAGTGTAGTACATTCCCAATCAGAATCTGCAATAATCTCGGACACGATTTTTTTTGCCATTCCATACTTCCATTTCCTTAAGGAATATGGAAGTAAAATATCGGTATGGAGAACCATACATGACTTCCATATTCTAAGATTTATAATCTGAAATATGCTTGCCTGCCAAGCACGATATATTTTCTAATATATACATAATTTACATTAAAATGAAAAAATTATAATTTTATTGCCTGGCAACAAAATTATTTTATTTTCAACAATTACCATTGTTTGAAAAAGTTTTAACGAATTTTCAAGTACTTTACTCTTGTTAAAACGTAAAAGGTTGCAGGTAAACTACCCCTACCCCTTAACCGATCTTCACCAAAATCTAATGGCCTTGAGTCCTCTACAATTCACTGACGTATGCAAAAAATTATTTGATTCTGTTTGAATTTGCGGCAGTTATCGTTTGCCATAGAAAATACGCTTGATAAAAAACGTTGCTGGTAAACTACCCCTTCCCCTCAACTGATCTTCACCAAAAACAATAGGTCTTGAGCACTCTGCAAACCAGGGCTGTATGCAGAAAATTATTTGATTCTGTTTGAATTTGCGGCTGTTATCGTTTGCCATAGAAAATAACCTTGTTAAAAAAACGTTGTTGGTAAACTACCCCTTTCCCTTAACCGATCTTCACCAAAAACAGTAGGTCTTGAGAACTCTACAATATAGGGCTGTATGCAAATAATCTTTTGATTCTGTTTGAATTTGCGGCTGTTATCGTTTGCCAAAAAAAAAATTTCCCTTGATAAAAAAAACCGTTGCTGGTAAAGTACCCCTTTCCCTCAACCGATCTTCACCAAAAACAATAGGTCGTGAGTACTCTACAAATTAGGGCTGTATGCAGAAAATTATTTGATTCTGTTTGAATTTGCGACAGTTATCGTTTGCCATAAAAAAAAAATCTACAGACACACACACAGACAGACACACACACAGACACTTTTCGGAAAACGACTTTTTTTCATGTTTTGAGTGTAGTAGAATCAGAATCTGCAATAATCTCGAACACGATTTTTTTTGCCATCACCATACTTCCATTCCTTAAGGAATATGGAAGTAAAACCAATCCAACAGTTCTGCCGCCATGGTAACCACGTATTCAACCTTGGCCAAACAAATGGACATACCGTCTAACCACAATCTTGCGTACTGGAATAGTGTTTTAATTTAATTAAATAATTTTTTTAATAAACGATACCAAACTCAATAAATTGCTAACATTATACACAGTATAATGAATAACATCCGCCATTTTCGCCTAAAATATCATGTACTCTTTGATACTCTCAAAACAAGATGGGTGATTTGACATCGTATTTATCAAAGCTTCTACCGGTTTAGAGGTAAAAGATAACGACCAAAGAAACATAATATATAACACAATAACATCCTACTTGAGTGGTCAGGTAAATATAATTTTGTTATTGAATAATAAAAAATACACTTGGCTATAACCTGAACGGTTACTTGCCCTGAAGGGCTAGTAAAATAGCCCTAAGGTATAAGTACTAGCATGTTCAGGTATTCGTTTATAAACATCAGTGTAACAAATCAAAGAATACAACTTTACACTGTGAAATGATCTTTCGAGACGATTCTGTCATCGTATATGAGAATTCCTGATACATGACTGTAATTTACATGGACGAATAATCAGAGATGAAACAGAAGTAAATATGAATAATATTCCAGGTACATTGCTATGAGGCGAAATTTTCGTCAAAACATGTGATTATTGACATTTCAAAACGAACTAAAAAAGCTACTGAAAAGTCCAACTGGGACCATTAGAACGGTGCAATGCAAAATTGTATAAAAGAGTAGAGGAAATCATATTTCCTTTCAAAATGCAATTTCCTTAAGTTCTGCCTTTTAGTATATACCTGCAATGAAAGGTGTATTATAGAATGTTATTATGACGGTAGCGTTATAACATTTTTCAGCAGAGGAACAGCACTGAAATCGGTATGGCTGCTACAGAGTGGTCTCTACTACTTGGGTCCCTTCATGTTAGTGTAAACCTAGAAGCATTATTCAAAGCCACAAATACAGCTAACAAGGTAATATTAAATAAGTAGAGGGAAAATAAGGGTTCTAACCAACAAAGGATGCCGCCGTTCCCACGGTCTAGATCAAAGAGATGCCGCCGTTCCCACGGTCCAAGATTTTTTCCCACGCTCTCCCCACCACCGCTGGACCACAGCATCCCAAAGGACCGCGAATTTCCGCGAATAAATTTTTTTATTTTTTTTTAATTTGATATTTTTATTTTTTTAATTAAATTGATTTGCATATCCGCGAATATATGCAGCCTTTCGCGAGCCTAAATCACTTTCACTTTCTAATTTCCGCGAATATAATTTTTTATATGCCGTCTTTCGCGAGCCTAAATCACTTTCACTTTCTACTGGACCGCGAATTTCCGCGAATAAATTTTTTTAATTTGATATTTTTATTTTTTTAATTAAATTGATTTGTATATCCGCGAATATATGCCGCCTTTCGCGAGCCTAGATCACTTTCACTTTCAATCAGCTGGACCTGCAGCATCCGCGAATTTCCACCAATAAAATTTCGCGCGCCAAGTTCAAATATATGCAGCCTTTCGCGAGCCTAGATCAAAGAGATGCCGCCGTTCCCAATTTTTTTATTTTTTTTATTTGATATTTTTATTTTTTTAATTAAATTGATTTGCATATCCGTGAATATATGCCGCCTTTCGCGAGCCTAGATCACTTTCACTTTCTACTGGACCACAGCATCCGCGACTTTTTCGCTGATCTGTGTCAAGATCCGCGACTTTTTCGCGTATCTGGACCACAGCATCCGCAATGTATATTAAATCTATATGATCAGGTTTACCAACCTATGTATGGGTTCAAACTTGATATGTGTGTGTATTATAGTGTATATTAAAATATATGATCAGGGTTACCAATCCTGCATTATTGTGTGTATAGAACAGATCTATCAACATTTTTCTTCGGTGGGAAATTCAAACTATATTATAGTAAATTGTTGACGACGACTTCGATATCAACTCTCTCCCCCCTCCTCTCTCTTTGTCTCTAGACACAGTTGTCATCAGTTTTACATAAGCGTCGTGCTACTTATGGATTATTGTAATTAGCGATACTAAAATGTAATCACCAGGAAATATATATTTATCACCTACCTCGTGGCGTCCTTTTTTGACACATGACAGTCATTGACTACGATTTAGAAATTAATATACTGCCAAGTCTGTGTGTGTGTGTGGTAAAGTGTTACGCATAAAAAAATCTCCTTGAAATAAGGTATTTTCAAAAGTTTTGTGTACACACACATTGTATAATAATTTTCGTAATTGTAAGATACAACCTGCAAATTATTAAAATGTCTCTCTCACACATTTCTGATTACTATACAAATAATTGGATGCATATTCGAAGATTTCCCTTATTCAAACGATTTGTATGTGTGTACACGAACTTAAATACAGACGATTGTAATTTTAATAATTCATTTTTTGCATTAAATATATATCGTAAACAATGAAATAATAATATTTCGTCATTGTAAGATTTTAATAAAACAATTATCAGTTTAAATAATAATTTTCATGATTGTAAGATACAACCTACAAATTATTAAAATGTCTCTCTCACACACATTTCTGATTACTATACAAATAATTGCATGCATATTCGGAGTACGTTGACAGTGAAACAAGTCTATGCACACACACACACACACATACACACAACGATACTGAATTAGATATAGTTATTATTCGCTAAATTAAACCAGAGGTCATTAACCTTGTGTGCGACGTCCCACATTCTAATTTCACACCTGCTAGTCATTAGCAGTAATTAGGATTATAAAGTATTTACTCTAAAAGCGGACAACTCTACTTTCTAATTTGACACCTGTCAAGCATTAACACCGCTTACAGTAATTACTCTAAAAACGGACACACACACACACACACGTGCTTTCCCCACTACAGAGTACACTATATATACGCTAAGTAAGTTAGCGGCAATTTCTTATTTGTCGACTTGTACTGCGCGTATTACATGTCTTTCAGTATACACATCTTCTTTTGAAAGACTGTTTGTACGTCTTCAGTGTAGACAACGCACATACTAGTTTGGCTGATACTGTCTTCCAGTATACACATCTTCTTTTGGTAAGTGTATAGATTTTATTTAAACGTAAAAATTATCAAGTGCATTATTTATTGAATTTAATACATGTGTGTGTGTGTACGCGTGTGTGTATGATCAAATTACAATTTCTGAAAATATATTCTTACTGTATTTTTATAGTGGCAATTTCTCACCAACGTGTGTTGATACATCGTGAAATCTCTACATCTTTTTTTTAATAGTTGAAAGACTGTTTGTACGCCTGTAGACAACTAGACTCTAGACTGTAGACAACGCACATACTAGTTTTTTGGTAAGTTGTACAGATTTTATTTAATTTTAATGTATGTGCAGATTTTTATTTAAACGTAAAAATTATTTGCATTATCAAGCGTGTTATTGAATTTAATACATGTGTGTGTGTGTGTGTGTGTGTGTGTGTGTGTATGATCAAATTATTATGTCTGTTACAAATTTTCTGAAAATTGCTTTAAACAAACGTTTTTAATGTAAAAAATTTAGAAAGTAGGTCACAGCGTATGATGACATTTATATCTCTCTCTAATTCTGTTGTGGACATACATAGCTGTAAGCAGTGACTATCTCATTATGAATGCGGAATGTAGACTTTCCTAAAATTATTTGCATTTAAACATTATCAAACGCATTATTGAATTTAATACATGTGTGTGTGCGCGTGTATGTGTATGATCAAATTATTATGGAGTGGGTTATACAAATAATAATAAAGTATGTGTAATATATATATATACATTTATTAAAATACATACACATAGCTCCAAGATTATATTAAACAGTTTTACAATTAAAAATACATACACAGCTCCAAGATTATATTGTTACAAGTATGAAAATATATCTAAACTAATATTTACAATTTAAAAAAAAAAAAAACATACACAGTTCCAAGATTATACTGTTACAAGTATTAAAATATATCTAAACTAGTTTTACAATTAAAAATACATACACACACATAGCTCCAATATTATAATGTTACAAATATGATGAAAATATATATATTTAAAACTAGTATTTACAAAATATGTATAAAATAAGACTTAAACACGTCTATGTACTGTGTTGGACAATGGTGTATATTCTACAAGCGAATCATGTAGTATCATACAGTAGGCGGTTGTCTGTCTAGGAAAATTCATTGACGATTCAAATTCTAAACGTACATCAACTACTGAAGACTTAAGTGTATCGTCTTGCTTGCTACAATCGAAAACAACCAGCGGGGCTTTTGATTTGAATAATTCCGGTGTCAGTACTGGGCTACCGTCTAAACGGTGGTAATACGAACTTTGAAAACTGCTGTACATATTGTACAATAATGCAAAACGGTCTTTCCCAATATCCAAGTTTAAATTATCGTAAGGATAATACTTGTCGTTTAGAAACAGTCTCGCATTGATCACGTTACAGTGATCAAATTCATCAGCGTGTGCTGTCAGTACATTTTTTCTTGCTGTCTGAAACGCTAACACAACAAAGCGTGGTTTTTCCAGCTGACTCGAGGTCTTGACAATCCAATTCTGCCTTTTAGTCTGTGGTAAGGCAGGATACTCGTGCAACTCCCAGGTCCTAAAAGGCATAGTTATCGGGTGGTCTTTCTCTATGAGTCGTAACAGTGGTAATCTGTACACATTAGCTACATGTACATAAGGCATTTTCCAGTAAACTTTATCTAGTTCAAGAACACAATTAGCAGCCGTTTGTCCGCTTACCATAGCATTTATGTCGGTAGAAGCGCGTAGGAGTATAAGTTCTTGTTTCACGTTCAGCACGATGCGTGTATAGTCTTCTGCGAATCCCATTAGCATTTTCAGTGGTATACAAAAATTGAATTCGCCGTCATCATTCACTTTTAATATGTTCGTGGTCGGTGCCACCCAACCTGCGTTTTCCATTGCGTTACGTGCGTTGTTGTTGAGTGATAGAAAAGTTTTAATAGTTGACGTAACACCGACGTTTCTGGTATGATCCACTACCACGCCGGCCAACTCGTAACGAATCTCTTCAAAGAGAAATGCTATAGCATTGTTCACCAGTTCCACATTCAGTGCAGTATCTGCAGCCGCACTAGGGTTTTTTTTAACCAACTTGCCTTCGATGTAGAGGAAACTTTCTGACGGTAGTGTAAAGACGTCCTGTTGTTGTCATCTCCATATAGCCACTCCCTGTACGTTTTCGTGCAAACAATTTAGATATTACTAGTTGGTACTTGACGCCACTGTTACTGTTTATTCGCGTATTGTGTTTATATTTTTGTTTGTGTCCGTTGGTTGCTAGTAGTATAGACTTATATTTCCTCATATCATCCTTGTTGTATATTTTTTCGGTAGTTTCATAAACAAAAGTTCATACAGACCAGGTGTACCCTCGTAAATTTTTCCTTTGACATGAAAGTTGTTGTTATCATCGATTTTTACATTTGAATCACCTATCATAAATTTACCACCTTCGTATCGAACACCATACATGCGATCTATAATCCGTTTACAGTCCGCAGATTCACACAAACGCATATATTTGTTTGCTAATGAATCCTCGCTGAAATGTGAAGCGTTAGGGTTCCAGGCGTCCTCTTCACCGAAATGAGAAGCGTTATGACTCTGCATACCACTTTCGTTTTCTGTTATTACGTGTTGTGTAGGCTCTTCTTGTTTTATCTGCTCCTCCTCCTCCTCCTCCTCCTCCATCATGTCACCACTTAACTTTCGTGAAATAGCTTCTAACGGTTCCAGAATCGGTCTGTAATTTTTTCTAAACGCCTCGTCGCTTTCTCTGATACCGTGTTGTAATGCATGATATTTTTTCCTTATGTTGTCGCTTATCGTGTCTATATCATACGCGAGTTGTTCCTCCTTATTCATTGCCATCGTGTGTTAGCAAGAGGACTGATTACATTACTACAGTGCAACCACTTTTATACTTCGTCGGAAACAATTATGAATCGATCAAAGCCGATTCTATATCTACCTTCATTTATTGACGAGTCTTTGTCTATGACTAGAAATCCATAACGATCCTTCCACGCTTCCATGCAGACGTCTTTGAAAGCATCATATTTCATATCTATGTTAACGTGATCATTGTATGCATGTCGTAAATTTAGATCGTCTTGTTTGAACAATATCAACAAGTTAGCGTTGTCACGTACCAATTGTTTCGGTATCTGGCTATATGTCTGGCATAGATAGAATGTGTCCACACCGCTATGTCTCCCCATAGCAAAATACTTTCGAATATTGTTTTGTCTTTCACACGATACGTCATCGAATACGATAACAGAGTCGAGACCAGTGATTTCACTCGGTAGCGGGACTTCTTCGTTCTCGCTGTATGCATGATAACCTAAACCTTCATCAGCGAGTGATTTCATCACTGTTTCTAGCATTCTGTATTTTGGTTGAAATAATGATTTTGAAAACACGTATACGTTGCGGAAACGTAGTCCGTTGGCATCAAACAGTAGGTTGAATAGCACATTTGATTTCCCACAGGAACTTGGGCCTGTAACGATACAGCGAATACTGTTCGGTAATAGCGGGCCATGTTTACGCTTAGCACTACCTTCGTCACCAGCCAAAAAGTCCATATCCTTTATTGGTAATTTGTTTGCTTGCTGTACAATCTTCATCTTTGTGAATACCGAAAGCATACTGTTTTCAGCACGTGCTGTCACCTTTTTTATATTAGATCTTTCTTATGTATCCATGCATCGTGTTTACCATCGAAACCAAGCCAACGAACACGCACTCTGTCACCTTTGCGTTGTAACACCTTTTCCACTAGGTATACGTCACCGACTTTGGACTTACTAATCTCGTGCTCGTAAAAACCACCTTTCAACACTTTGTTTAGATGATCTTTTAGCAGATAAGTGACGGGGATAGTAGTGGATTGTACTTTATCCACAGTGAATATTTCGTTAGTCCAATTCGGCGTATAACCTTTGGCGAACGTCATTTTGTGCTTACTTATACGAACACGGTCACCGACTTTAAATTTGGGTGGTTTCGTTGGACTGATTTTAGGCGCTGTGTTCTTCCTTATTCGTTCCAACACTATATGTTCGTTGGCGTCATTCACTTCACTCGGTTTCATGCCAATGGTTCTGTGTGTTGTATTGTTGTACGATTTCAGTAATGTAGGTAGTAGATCCAACCAGCGGTAGTGTCCTTGTTCACTGAAAGCTTGATACATGTGTGTCTTCAGTGTGCGATTAAAACGTTCCACTATGGAAGCTTTTTTCTCACTGTAGGTTGAGTAATGTTTCACATTATACTTTTTTAGCAACGCTTGTACTGTGCTGTTGTAATACTCCTTCCCGTTGTCTGTCTGTAAATATTTCATTCGATTAGCAGTTAGTATAGGCTCTAGTGCATGCTTTACTTCTTTTCCTGTCTTTGTTTTCAATGGTACAGCGTACGCGTACTTGCTAAACGCATTGATCACTGTCATCATGTACTTGTACCCTTTGTTCACTCGAGCGTATGGTATCATCTCCACAAGATCTGCCTGGTACAAGTCGTGTAGACCCTTCAATTCAACCGCGCGCCTAACGAAATTCCTTCTCGCTGCTCTGTGTAGCTCTAGAGCTATAGTCTTGCGTGCGTTGTTCATGGTTTAAGATACACTAACATAATACCGGCGTTAAAAATACTATATATATCTATAACAGTTTCTTTGTTTTTCAGTATTCATTCACACATCTGAATATCACCATGGCTGACCTTCAACAGAATCCAGAACAACATCAGCAGGAACAGGGACATCCTCAACAAGGTAAAAAATTTTTTTTAAAATACCAATTGTCTCTCTCTATAATTATGCAACAAACCAAATTTGTTTGATATGAATTAACTCTGTCTAACCTGTACAAGATAGTCTCTTGACGTTGTTTAGAAATTGATATGACGGAGAAAATTTTTTATGTTCTGACATAGGTTTGTCACCTTCTCCCCAATGTATTGTCTCTTGACATCGTTTAGAAATTGACATGACGGAGAAAATTTTTCATGTTCCAGCATAGGTAGGCCTATGTCACCTTCTCTCCAATGAACTAATTCAATTCCGCAACAAAAGCATTTAACTCTATCGTCTATGAATGACATACTATGTCCACAAACATCATAATTTAGCGGATAGTAGTAAAACCCAGCAAACGCTAACTCATCGGGGCTGACAAAAGTCACTTCCCAATACTTGAACGATTTTCTTCTTTCACTTTCAATGCTAAAATCAGGAGTAGCTGCCATCTTCACAGTTTGCAATAAACTAACGTATTACTAACGTGTACTATCTATTTATTTACCACAAACATGAATTTGTGTGTGTTATTCATCATTCCTATTAGCTAATACATGTGTTTCTATTGTTTCAGATATGACACGATTTTATATTGTGCGAAACAGTAGTATTAGAGGATGTCTCACAACTTTTAATTACCTGCCCGTGTACACAGAAGAAGAAGATCAAGATATAGTACCGATAATGACCGAGGTGCGACCTTTATTGTACAAGGATATTCTGGCAGAACAAGCACGTTTACGTAGTATCAAATGGCATATTGCGTGCAGGATACGTTTCACTAAAACTGTGTTAGATGGTGACAGCGGCGAAGAAAAAGAGGTAACCAAAGACGCCGTCTTCCACGGACGTTGTCGTACGTTGCTCACGGACGACAACGACGAGTTGAACTGTCTACTCGATGAATCCTACGATAAAATCATGAATAGCATATCCAATTTTACCCGTGACGGGAGCGGATGGTCGGTGGATGCTGTACTGAAGCTGGAACTAGTTGTTGGACGGTACCGACCTCTAGCAGCATCCTCCTACCTTCCAACCCCGCGAAAACTTGCAGTCACCAGGGCAGTAGTCAACATCAAGAACTCCCAAGATGAAATGTGTTTTCTATGGTCTGTTCTAGCTCACATACACCCTCAACAAAAGCATAAAGAATTTGTTTCAAACTACATCTTATTCAAAAACACAATAAATATGTCCGGTATCGAGTACCCTGTTTCTATAAACTCACTTTCTAAATTTGAAACACAGAATCCCAACATTTCTATAAACGTTTTCGACTATGATATAGAAGACAATATCAGAAACGAATCAAAAAATGAGGTTTATCCGTTAAGAATTACCCCCAATAAGGACAGATTACATCATGTTAATCTTTTACTTCTGTCCGATACAAATAGCCGAAAACACTACTGTCTTATCAGTAGCATTAATAGATTGTTATCATCCCTTACAAAATGTAGCAATAAATCATTTTACTGCGACTACTGCCTGCATCGTTTCACCACAGAACATGGTCTGTCCGATCATCTCCCCTACTGCACACCTTACGGCGAGCAGAAAACCAAAATGCCCACAGAGGAGGAGAAGTTTATGTCATTTAAAAATTACGCGCACTGTCTCAAAGTTCCCTTTACTGTCTACGCCGACTTCGAGTCCCTCATCACTCCGCTTCAATCGTGTTCACCTGGTAACAACGTCCCGACGACAGTGCACGAGTTAGGTGAATTCTACTCAGTTGATAGCAACGGTGCCCGTCAGAAAATAACTTCTCCTCCTGTATCGTCCACATCATACGAAGCGATGCATATTCCGTCAGGTTTCTCCTATGCTATCGTCGATCATACACACAGACTCTGGAGAGAGGCTAAAGTTTATCGAGGTGAAAACGTCGTAGACACTTTCTTCTCGTGGTTGATGAAAGACGCCGAGGATATGATGAAGGTAGTACGACATAACGTGCAAATAATTATGTCCGATGATGACAATGTTGCGTTCACTAACGCCACCGTTTGTCATTTGTGTGAGCGCCCTTTGACAGACGATGACAAGGTACGCAATCATTGTCATCTTACGGGGAAATTCTTGGGAGCAGCCCACAATAGCTGTAATCTAAGCTACAAGATGCCTCGTCATATCCCCGTCTTCTTTCACAACCTTTGTGGCTACGACTGTCACCATTTAATGCAGGGTTTAGGAAAATATAAGGACCAACACGTATCCTGCATTGCAACATCCAGTGAGCGTTACGTGTCGTTCTCCCTGGGTCCCTTGCGTTTCGTAGACTCCTTTCAATTTCTTAATCGCTCTCTGGACACACTCGTTACCAATCTGTCCACGTCCGGGAGCCAATTTCCTTTGCTCAGAGAGGAAATGCTTAGACGGGGTTTCGACGAACAGACCAATCTGCTCGTACGCAAGGGAGTATACCCTTACGAGTACGTTGACAGCATTGATCGGTTCAACGAATCAAGTCTACCTGCTCGTGAACACTTTGATAACCGGTTGTTGGAATCGGCTATTTCGGACGCAGATTACGAGCACGCACAAAACGTGTGGAGTGCATTCAATCTGCGTACGTTTGGCGATTACCACGATTTGTATTTGTTGACAGACGTAATGCTGCTGGCCGATGTCTTTGAAAGTTTCCGAGACATGGCCTTACGCGATTACTGCTTGGACCCGTGTCATTTTTACTCGCTTCCCGGACTCGCTTGGAACGCGATGCTAAAAATGACAGGGGTCGAATTAGAGCTGTTAACAGAGATAAATCTGCATCTGTTCCTTGAGTCTGGGGTCCGCGGAGGCTGCGCGATGATATCCAACCGTCACGCAGTCGCTAACAATCCTCTGATTCCAGATCAGTACGATGTATCGAAACCGACCTCCTTCATTCTGTATACAGACTGTAATAATTTATACGGTGCAGCCATGTCGCAACCACTCCCTTACGCAGACTTCCGATGGCTCGATCGTAACGAAATCGAGTCCTTGGACGTACGTAATGTGAGTGATGATTCCGACATCGGGTACATCCTCGAAGTCGACCTACACTATCCCGATACCTTACACGACCTGCATTCCGACTACCCACTTGCACCTGTGCGCCAGCACGTAACACCCGATATCCTTTCTCCCTTTTCCAAACGTTTACACGAGAGTATATACAGATCATCGTATAACGAATCAGGGTCATCCGTAGAGAAGTTGTTAACAACTTTGGAGGACAAACAAAATTACGTTCTCCATTATCGAAATTTGAAATTGTATTTAAGTCTTGGCTTAGAGCTGAAAGCGACTCATAGGGTGTTGTGTTTTAAGCAAAGCGCTTGGTTGAAACCGTTTATCGATTTCAACACCCGCAAGAGGCAAACAGCCGTCAACAGCTTTGAAAAAGACCTTTTCAAACTGATGAACAACGCCGTATACGGTAAGTCGCTGGAGAACGTACGGAAACATATAGACTTTGAACTAGTCTCGAATGAACGACGGCTTCAAAAACTAGTTTCCACACCTAGGCTAAAACGTATGATTCGTTATACGAACGATCTGGTGGGGCTCTCACTCCGTAAAAAATCCATTGTTCTTTCCCGTCCCGTGTATGTCGGCTTCACGGTGCTTGACGTTAGCAAAACGATAATGTACGACTTTCATTATCGTTATGCTGTCGCCAAGTACGGCCGCAACGTTAAATTATTAATGACAGATACAGACAGTCTGATGTATAGCATTCAAACATCAGACTTGTATGCAGACATGAAGAAGGACCTACACGTTTTTGACACATCGGATTACCCTACGTCTCATCCTTGTTATAGCCTTAAGAACAAAAAGGTTGTCGGCCTGTTCAAGGATGAAACGTGTGGTCGTCCTATTAGAGAATTCGTGGGTCTCCGAGCGAAATGTTATTCGTTCCTTGTGGCCCACGAAGATCCCACCCAAGAGTGTCAAAAACGTGTATGTAAAGGTGTGCCTCGAGTTGCAATTAAGAGGAGTCTGCGACACGATATGTATCGCAAGTGTCTCACTGATCTTTGTCAGTTTTCTACCAGTGCGCTTTGTTTACGTAGCGATCATCATACGCTGTACACGATGCGTGTAAATAAGCAAGCGTTGTCACCGTATGATGATAAGCGTTATATATTAGACAATGGTCATGATACACTTGCATACGGTCATTATCGGATACGACAACGCATCAACATGGAGAACGACGACGACGACACCTCCCCACCTACTAAAAAAATTTGTCTCCATGTATAGTAACCCCCCTCAACACTTGTTTCTTTCGTCAGTTGACGTCTCTCGGTGCTTCAGTCCAGACGTCTGTAAACGTAAGTTCACATATTAATATCACAACGATATTTGTATGTTTAAACATAATATATATATATATACATATATAGAGTTTGTAATGTGTGTGGTTTCTTTGTCTTACAGTATTATGGATAACACTGCGGTTATAATCGACTTCCAGTGCTTTTTCGACGACAACGGAAAATATATTGTGAAGGAACTGTCAATCATGGACGTTCTGAGATTTGCTGGTAGACATTGGATTTTGACACCGCCTGCTACATCCGTTACGAATCCCAAATACGTTAGGACAAACCACTGGTTAACGTCAAATTATCACAGACTTAGATGGAGCGAAGGAGAGACACCATACGACAATCTTGTTTCATTGTTAACATCACATACACGTATATATAAATATGTGTTTGTCAAGGGTTTTGAGAAAAAACGTTTTTTGCAATCAAAGATAATACACAATAATATCATCAATCTCGATGACTTTGGTTGTCCTAAAAACATACCGTATATAATTCATGGAACAGAATGTCTTAGACATTTCAATTCTTCTGACCGTTGTGCCAACTATAAGGTGCATGCTATTCGGGAATGGATGATTCATGATTTTTGCTTTACACAAACATTTTTAATGTAACAAATTTAGAAAGTAGGTCACCGCGAATGATGACATTTATATCTCTCTCTCATTCTGTTGTGGACATGTACATACATGCATAGCTGTAAGCAGTGACTATTTTCTTATGAAAATGGACTTTCCTAATGACATTGTTATATTTTTGGTGTCTCTAATTTCGTCTGTGGGACATGTTCATACATGCAAAGTGGGACACCGACGTTACCACCACCACCACCACTATCACATTCTACTGTCCTTTTGTGACGAATATTCTTTCATTGTTTGGTTCTCTCTGGTTTGATACAGACGTGTTCACTAGTGTCTTATAATAATGTCGTTTCTTGTAAAGTTTAATGCTGTAAGTGCTATCGAGTACAAACGATGTTCAGAATTGATAGTGAATAAAAAATATCCCATCATGGTCTTAACAAATGTGGACACAAAATATGGGAACTCTGTGCTTGCTACGTTGGAGGATGGCGACCGTCAGTATCGTGTCTATCTTCCCAAGAGGTATGCAGGTGTCTTCACGAATGAGGAGCTCAGACATATCAAACCTAAAGAACTACATTTAGTGTATCGAGGGACGAGAAATCAAACAACACAAGTAGAGATTGAGTCCTAACGTCGTAAGTAGCAATCGTGTTAACAAACAATTTATTGATGTTTGTGCGTGTGTGTAGTTTCAACTCTCTGTACTTAACACTTTAATAATTGAATTTGTATGTACATGATAAATGTATCATTGATTCTACAAGTTTCGTTGAATAATAGTTGCTTCGATTAGAAATTATTTGAAAGTACATTACCTTTATGCGATAAATGTATCATTGATTCTAAGTAGTATTTACAAATTTCCAGTAAATAATATTTGGTTTGGTTTGATTAGAAATTATTTGAAAGTACATTAACTTATGAAAAATGACATATACTTGAAAAAGTTTACTTACTTAACGCATTTGATTCTTTCCACTAACTGTGTGTGTGTGTGTGTGTGATAATTGAATATTATCGTATCAGTGATTCTAATATCGACTGTATTGTTATGTTACAGATAAACTTCCTTGTGAACTGTATCTACAGCCGTGAAATTATTATTTTAAAATCTTACAATGTCAAAAAATTATTATTAATATTTATTTTATATAACAATGTTTGTTTGTGATATATGTATATTTAATCAATGTAAAATGTATTTTGAATAATTGTATTATAACGGTTTGTAAACTATATTTTAAGTTTGTGTACAGTGCTGTAAATATATATTTAATCAGTTAAAACAATATTATTATTAATATTTTATATATATAACAATGTTTGTGATATATATATTTAATCAATAATTGTATTATAGCGGTTTGTAAACTATATATTTTATGTTTGTGTACAGTGTTGTAAATATATTTAATTATTTAAAACAAATTATGGTTTATTTTAATTTATTTCGTTATAAACCTTCGAATATGCATGCAATTATTTGTATAGTAATCAGAAATGTGTGAGAGAGACATTTTAATAATTTGTAGGTTGTATCTTACAACCATGAAAATTATTATTTAAACTGATAATTGTTTTATTAAAATCTTACAATGACGATATATTATTATTTCATTGTTTACGATATATATTTAATGCAAAAAATGAATTTTTAAAATTACAATCGTCTGTATTTAAGTTCGTGTACACACATACAAATCGTTTGAATAAGGGAAATCTTCGAATATGCATCCAATTATTTGTATAGTAATCAGAAATGTGTGAGAGAGACATTTTAATAATTTGCAGGTTGTATCTTACAATTACGAAAATTATTATACAATGTGTGTGTACACAAAACTTTTGAAAATACCTTATTTCAAGGAGATTTTTTTATGCGTAACACTTTACCACACACACACACACACACAGACTTGGCAGTATATTAATTTCTAAATCGTAGTCAATGACTGTCATGTGTCAAAAAAGGACGCCACGAGGTAGGTGATAAATATATATTTCCTGGTGATTACATTTTAGTATCGCTAATTACAATAATCCATAAGTAGCACGACGCTTATGTAAAACTGATGACAACTGTGTCTAGAGACAAAGAGAGAGGAGGGGGGAGAGAGTTGATATCGAAGTCGTCGTCAACAATTTACTATAATATAGTTTGAATTTCCCACCGAAGAAAAATGTTGATAGATCTGTTCTATACACACAATAATGCAGGATTGGTAACCCTGATCATATATTTTAATATACACTATAATACACACACATATCAAGTTTGAACCCATACATAGGTTGGTAAACCTGATCATATAGATTTAATATACATTGCGGATGCTGTGGTCCAGATACGCGAAAAAGTCGCGGATCTTGACACAGATCAGCGAAAAAGTCGCGGATGCTGTGGTCCAGTAGAAAGTGAAAGTGATCTAGGCTCGCGAAAGGCGGCATATATTCACGGATATGCAAATCAATTTAATTAAAAAAATAAAAATATCAAATAAAAAAAATAAAAAAATTGGGAACGGCGGCATCTCTTTGATCTAGGCTCGCGAAAGGCTGCATATATTTGAACTTGGCGCGCGAAATTTTATTGGTGGAAATTCGCGGATGCTGCAGGTCCAGCTGATTGAAAGTGAAAGTGATCTAGGCTCGCGAAAGGCGGCATATATTCGCGGATATACAAATCAATTTAATTAAAAAAATAAAAATATCAAATTAAAAAAATTTATTCGCGGAAATTCGCGGTCCAGTAGAAAGTGAAAGTGATTTAGGCTCGCGAAAGACGGCATATAAAAAATTATATTCGCGGAAATTAGAAAGTGAAAGTGATTTAGGCTCGCGAAAGGCTGCATATATTCGCGGATATGCAAATCAATTTAATTAAAAAAATAAAAATATCAAATTAAAAAAAAATAAAAAAATTTATTCGCGGAAATTCGCGGTCCTTTGGGATGCTGTGGTCCAGCGGTGGTGGGGAGAGCGTGGGAAAAAATCTTGGACCGTGGGAACGGCGGCATCTCTTTGATCTAGACCGTGGGAACGGCGGCATCCTTTGTTGGTTAGAACCCTTATTTTCCCTCTACTTAAATAATACCTGCGGTACTTACTCTGCACAGTTTAATTAATGAAATTTGCTACTGTAATATTTAAATAAAGCAGCATTCCACACATCTATATAACACGATAAATAGAAAAATATGCTGCAGCAATAAATTCATATTTTTAATTAAACATTATACATTTTTCTTTTTTGTTGTCTTTTATTAAATGTTTTGTATATTCCTTAGAATAATATATTTTTTAATATAAATTAATTAAATGCGACCACAAATTTGTTAGTGTATTAAACATTCTTCAAAAATTTTGAAATTTTTTATTTTAGGTGTATAATAACGGTACTTAATAAAAGCTCAAAACACTAAAATTATATACAAAATAATTTTACACAGAATTTTATACCTAGCTATTTAAGGTTTTTTTTTTCAAACTTACAACTGCATGTTTAACTTTATTAATACAATTTTGTAAGTGTATTTATTGTGTTTATCAGAACTTCACATTGCAGTTTGGATATTTTTACACGTAACATTATATTACATTATGTTTAATATAAAGGTAGTATAAAGCATGAACAAATATTTATAAATTCATTTGTACTGCATAAACATATAAATAATGTGAGCTTACATAATACTTTCATGTAGTACCTATGATATTATTTTATAATAAAGTTAAAATTTTCTGAATTGTTTTAGTTCTATTTGCTGTATATAAAACAAATTAATTATTCGATGAACTTTGATAGACGCCCGTACAATATATGCGGACGTCAATATGAATAGGAGAGGTAGCAGCGGAGGTACAATAATGTTGGATACACGGTTTTCACAAAGGCTAGAGAGTTATACTTATATAAGTGACCAAATAGTATCAGTGAGGATTAAAATTAAGAGGGGTTATATCACCGTGATTGGAGTATATATACCGCAAGATGGAAGAAAAGAAGAAACAGAAAAAATGTGAAACATGTTGTAGAAGGAAGTTGATAAATCTGTTAAAACAGGTCATTTAATCGCAGCGGGTAATTTGAACGCTAGAGTTGGCGGTATACCTGTTCCAGGTGTAATAGGCACACAGGGTGAATGTACTATAAATGAACATGGAAACACTTTGAGTAGTTTTGTCAATTCCAATAAATTAAAAGTGACTAATGGTTTTTTCATAAAGAGGGACAACAATAAATATATACATGGAGTGCTAAAGGTTCTAAATCCATTATTGATTATATAATAGTAAATGAGAAACCGACCGAATCAGTAGAGGATACTCATGTTTACAGAGGACCAAATATATATTCCATTATTTAGTACTTTAAAAAACTTGCTTGTTGGAGATATGGAAGAAAGATACTTTTAAAAATTATGAAAATATTGCTGACCATCTGCTACAGGAAAAGAGTTGCAGGACACTGTATCAATCACGCCTTTAAACTACTTAACATCCTTACCATCTGTAGAGGGAGCAGATACAGAATCTGAGTGGTATACGATACAGACCGCCAAAAAGAAGGCGGCAGATGAAGCATTAGGAAAAACGAGAAAAGTTCGCAGGAGAAAAGGTTTACAGATTTGAGACAAGGAGATAGCGACAGTAATAAGGGAAAAGAATAAATCCTATCATTGATATCTGCAATTGCAAACGGAAGGCGCAGAACTAATAATCTATCAAGAAAAGAAAAATTTTGCTAAGACAATAGTATGCAGTGCAGATAAAATATCTTGAGACAGATTTATTCCATCAATAGAAAATGATGTTCATGGTCATCAAATGACTGCCCATAAATTTTTAAGGCGCTTGAATAGATAGGGTTCTTTCTAATTTCATAAAAGAAAATCAGTGAATTGAGCATTATACTAAAATTTGGTTTGCGCCTACACATGATTTTGTGGTAAGTCAAGATGATACGTCCTCAGAAGTCGATCCTGTAACAATAGAATAGTTAGAGGTAAATCTAAAGAAGGTAAGGAGTAGAAAAGCTAATGGTCTATGACCAAATAATTATAGGAAAGATTGAAAATGAGTTACAAAAGTCTATTTATTCCTTGCATGCAATCTGCCAGAAATACAACTATAAGATCTCGAATACTAAGACAAAAATAATGGTGTTCCTAGGGAAGAACCTTGTAAGAACCTAAAAAAATTGTAATTGATAATAGTGTTTTGGAGTAGTGTATCACATTTTAATTATTTGGGATGCGATATCTCATATACTAAGGACTACGACATCCAGAGAAAGTTAAATAAATTTAGTTATATCTGTGGAAAAATAAGACTGTTGACTCTGTTGAACTTCCGTGACTGTTGTCGACTCTGTAGTGACAATGGTTATTTTGCTGGCCTGGGGTATTTGTATAGGCTGTGTCCATGGCGATGCTTTTGTTTGATATAGATCTGTCCAAATGGGCAGAAGGTACGTACATTTCACAGGCGAATTAGTTGCTTCCTAAATTAGTTTAGGAGACATTGGGCAGCGTTTCCTGTCTATTCCACTGTCGACCAGCAGCACTAGGTATCCGTGCCGATTCTCATGTTTTTCTTATCTATCCACCTTGACAAGGTGTGTATATTATTTTAGGTGTTCACAAGCGGTAATTAAATTTAGACAAAGCCAAGATAAAAAATTTGGCAACAAAAAAGCTCTACATCAATGATTTTAAGTTAGTTCATAAGTTCGTTTTTACTGTAAATTCTTAGCTAATATTAATATACTTAGACATAAACTGCCCTTACCCATTGAAGAAAAAACAGGCATTTATAAACTGGTTTGTAATGATTGTAACAGTTTCTATATAGGTCAGACGGGAAGAGGTTTTTACAAACGCTTCCGTGAACACTTACCAAAAAAGACACATAATTATAATTATATAAAATCTAATTACACTCGTCATCTGACCCAACACAATCACAATTATACAGATTTGAAGTCTAATCTAATGCCTTTGCATATATGCAACAAGGGCCGATTTATGAATGCCTTGGGGGGCTGGAAATTTATAATGCATATAATAATGATAGCAGTCGCGAATTTGTTCTGAATGAACAATTGAACTTTGTATCTAACCGCCTGTATGATACTGCTTTGAGACTGCTCAACGAGTTCCAATCAGTAGCAGACAATACCTGAACGGGTGCGCACCCTACAACACGTGCACATAATACACATAATATGCTTGTTTCTGCAATCTTATTTCTTGACAAACGCAGTTTTGTGTGATATGTGTTTTTGGTTTTTTAAACGTCTGATGATGAGGCATAAGCCTTGAAACGCGTAACGTTAAACAAGTTTGAGAAGTCACACGGCGGACCGCATACAAGGTAATCATTTACTATAATATAAAAGTGACTTGGATACCATTACGGAACATGAATGTTAACCAAATAACAATATAGAAAGTTCAAGTTGAGACAGCTCATTTTAAAGATAATTTATATTCCCATCAAAAAGTGTCAAAAATTCCTTTCTGAAGTGCATCAAGGAAATGTATACATACAACTTTTACAACAGAGAGGCAGTTATAATGATGAAAAGGATTTTACATAAAGCTAACATACTGTAGATCGTGAAACTATTGCTTCAAATGTTGCTCAAAAATTTACTCTAGACTCAGTATTAATAAAATAAGGACATGTAAGTAAACACCCTTAATAACAATGAACAAAGATTGTGAAATATTTAGCAACTTTGATTTTAACATTTGTTAAAAGAAATATTCATGAATGATTTGCCAACAGATCGGAAAAATTTTCTTCTTGGATATTTTTCATAAATAACAACGAAAAAAACGGTTAATTAATTCATTGGTAAAATTGAAATCACTACATCATAGTAATGTATATTGCTATTTACCTTCTGCCAAAACTGTCAAGTTTTAAAATGAGAATTTTTTATAAACATGAAAAAGTCTGAGAAATTCTGGCACTATAAAGGACTGTTATAATGAACTGTTTTGTGGTTTATATGGACTGTTATTCTGACATTAGTCAGAATAAACGTGCTCTTCAGTACACTTTGCTGCTATATTTACTGTGAAATACAGTTTATGTTACATCACACCGCGGTACTAAAACTTGCTGAAAAGTTGTGTGTAAAATCCTCAATTGGTAAGTGTATAGTAACCTACTACGTTTTTAAGAATATCCGTGGTTTACTCATGTTAATGCAATACTAGGTGTAACTCGTTTTCGTCTTGTTGTTATTACTAGATTTGTATTCATGAGCAGAACTTGAATAACGTTTTTTTTTACCTTTCTGATCATATTCTAAAATAACTTATTTACTGCGCTTGTTTTGTCATTTTCGTAATTTCCGCACATATCATACTCTCTGGAGACTCGCTTCACAACGCTCCCTTGTAGTTGTGGCGTAACGTGTGAGGTGAATGTTGCAACTCTCCAATTGTGATAATTTTATTTAAATATATTCAAAAATGACAACAATGTTTAGACAAAAGTTTTACTTTAACGTACATATACGTAGGCTTATTCGTTAATCGATTTATAATTGGTTTACTCGACATCAGAGACCTAAGACTACTTTTCACCACCAAAACCGACATTAAGTAAATTTAAGTTTAGTCATGCTTATTGTTATTAATATTATTACATGATGTGTATAGTGTATCACTATAATTATTATATTGTTGTAATATTATAATATGATTGTTTTAAGATAATTTTATGAAAACCTAATTGATATAATTTTTAAGGTTTGTTTATTTTTCACTTTACGTTTTCACTAAGTTATATAAAATATTAACAGTTATTTAATATCTTTGTTACAGTTGTGTTGTATACGTATTTTACAAGAAGTAATAAGTCATGTCGTTTCTTTCAGCCGCCATGTTTTGCATACGGGTTCTAGTGATGTACAAATTCAATCATACAACTGCGTATATCACAAGATATATCATCTACTGAAACAGTAATGCTACGCCGCTGAATCTCTCATATTTGTGTCTGACGCCGTTTTCATTTTCCCGTGTACCCAAAACTCTGCTTAAGTTGGCCGGAAATATAACGTTATAACGTAAACTTAAACTATACACTGCCGTCCTATTTTCTATAAAACACCTTCCGAGACAAAGAATACAATACTTTGACGAAGATAAAATCTAATTAGCACGCCCAATATAACTGTCATTACTTAATATCCACAGAAAAGATTACTTAAACAGAAAAGATTTTTGTACACATAAATCATTCTTTGGTGTAGAATAGTTTTAGGACCGTACTTGGGCTGGTTAACGTTACCAAAAACATGAGTTTAAAATCGAAATAATTTCTAGACAACACTTGTGGCAAAGTTTTAAATATCTCATTGTAAAGAGGAAGGACCAGTGTACCTAGCAGCAGGAGTCTGCACTTTGTTTGATATCAACATCAACGGGTAAAACAATAGCGCCGCCATGTTGATGTACTAAAAAATGAAATCGTGAACATCGTGTAAAATAGAGCAGAAAGAAAAGAAGTTTTTTTTTCTTTTGAAAAATGTCGCAACATGTGGATAACAAATGGCTACAAAATTGTCGAAAACGCAGTCGAGAGGATAGGGCGGCTTGTCAGAATTCCAAAAATTCTAAAATCGCCAAGTCCGAGCGTCAAAAGGCTTATCAGGAGCGTTTCAAACTGAAGGCGGCCGACCTTCGTGATGTGAATTCTGCATTACTGAAGCCTCAGACGATTATGTATACTGCGCCATTAGTAAAAAATGATTTGGAATTCATTGATGTGAATACCAACTACCCTGGTGATAATAAAGAGATATCGGCTGCAAAGGGAGTCTTTTTATTTTTGGGATCAAATACAATATAACCTACTATTAAAGCATTGGACGAGAGTAATCGTCCAAAATTCTGTTAAATAGAACGCCGGCGACCGAAACGTGTGCAGGGGTTAACGAATAAATAGAATTTTATTTCTGTGTGTGTGTGTGTGTGTGTGCGCGCGTGGTTGTGGTACGCTACAGGGTAATGGCGAATATATCACACTGGTGGAAATACGGAAATGTTAAAAGTACGCCTCATATTAGAAATTTGAATTTACGTGAAGTAACGACAATTGTTTCAGCTGAGAGCCATTTACTTACATTATTATTATATTAAACGTTTCACCGTGGACACCATGGAAACGTTTTGTGGAGGGTGCTACACTACAGAATGAGTAAATAGGTTAGGTTATTAGTAATAATACCAAGAATACAAAGTTATTATATGATGAAATGTTAAAATTTCTGACCACGCAGATCTCGAAATATAATTATATTTTTATTGAAAACCATAGGTTTAATTCTTGTCATTATACAACAGGATAGCAGCATTTATGTACAATTTATTTGCAGGCTCATTCGTAGCATGTATTGTAATATACTACAAGTCAGATTTTACTCAGTGACCAAATACATTGTCATAGACACACAATAAATTTCACACCTTATATTCGGCTTTCCAAAGAATGGGAATTATTAAAATGATATTAAATGGAATTGTGTGTGCCTGCGTGTTTTTAGACGGATTTGTGTAGGACAGATTTACACATTTCAATTATACATGTGGTATATATTTACACGTTTGTTTCAGGTATATTTGTGTGTGAAATGTTGACATATTTAGGTCATATGAGTGCGAACGTTTATGAGGTCGTGTTTGAGTTGCATTAGCTTCACACACATTGGCGTCAGAGGGTAGCTGTTTGTTTCATGCGTATATCCAAAAACAATAATAACGCTTTTTATTTAAATTTCACCCAGCACCGTCCATGTAGTAAATAAACCGGGTATTTCAAAATTTCAAATCAGTTTTCAGCTCATGTGTGGGTCATAATGCGTAAGCCCTGTGCATATACCAAAAGACTAGCGTTACTATTTTCTAATTAATAACTGATTTGAATAATTAAGTTTTATGAATAATAAAGTATAAAATAAATTATAAAATAATAATAATAAAAAAACTAGAAATATTGGAAACACGAATTATTAGGAAAATATTAGGCTCACGGAAAACTTCAGAAGGTTGGAAATTAAGAAGTAATAATGAAATATGTCAAAGTATAGAAAATATAACAGAAACAATGAGAAAAAGAAGACTATTATTTTTTGGACTTTATATAGAATGAACGACAATAGGTTAAGAAAGCAGATCTTTAAATACCTGTGGGGGAAGAAGCAATGTCAAGTTGGATTAAAAAAGTCTAAAAGGATTTAGAAAAAGTAATATGAACGCAGAAAAAGCAATTGAAAGAGACCTTTTTTCGTGCAAAAGTGTTAAAAATGGAAGAAGTCCAGGGTAAGAGAAAGAAAAACGCAGGTTCAATGTAGACTGCAGATGGGAAGAAGAGACACAGTGAAAAAATAAAGAATATTGGAGGAAAAGAAAGGATAACAGAATAAAGAATTGAATTGACATTGGCATGTGGTCCTTAGATGGCCCATAAAAAGAGAACTAAGTCTTTGAACAATTAAGTTTTATGCTTATGAAGACGCAACCTGCTGACGTGGCGATCGTAAATTGACGTAATTTGTTAGTGTTTTCTAGACTCCTTGGAGTACATGATTATTCTGGACACACCATCCAGAAAGCGATAGAAATATCAAGTGACTCGGCGGGTGACGTTTGAAATACAGGCGTTCTGGAAATAGGCAGTCACTCAGTTCTGAGATTGCAACTCAATGCGCTTATAGACGGCGGTTAAGTGATCGATATGATTTATTATGTTCGGACATATGTGGGCCTAATTGTCGACTTATATTTATCACGACACTAATTGTTAGTTGATATTTACGGTTTTGTTGCATTAGAGTCTGTTACATAATCGTGAACTTGAAGAACTCTTGAAGACGGTTGTTTTTGTTTATTTAAACTTCATTAGAGTAATTATTAATGATTTCTGTGGCATCGATTACTTTATTTTCACAGTTTAAAGACAATGAACCTTGAAACCGTCGTGACAATAGTCATGGGATAAGTACTTCATTCAATATGTTGATCAATAAATCTGCGGGCGTGCATTAATAGAACCTACAGTAAACTGAAAAGTATATTAACTTTTTTGACATGCATACTGTTATTAGTATCCAAGTTACATTTTTTGCATCGGCAATCTAAGAACCACATGCTAATTCCAATTGTTTATTCTTTGCTCTTTCCTTTTTCTCCAATTTTCTTTCATCTTTTCACTGTCTCTTCTTCCTGTCTTCAGTCCTCTTTGAACCTGCTTTTTTCTCTCCCCTACCCTGGACTCCTTCCATTTGTAACACTTTTTCCCAAAAAACTTCTCTTTTAATTGCTTCTTCTACGTTTATATTATTTTTTCTAAATCTTATTATTTATAAATTAAGAGAATCACCTAAGCTCGGTTCTGTAACTTCTTTTTCTGCGTTAAAATGACGCGTTTCGGAACATATGTTTCATCTTCAGGTATAAATCACGCGCAGTCGAGGTCGGTAACTGTTAAAATCACATCACAAATATTTTATACTCACACACGTTCGTATCGGCCTTCAAAGGTTGTGCTCCCATATACTGTACGTGCCGTTAACGTTTAATAGGCACATTAACAATTACCGACCTCGACTGAGCGATTTATATCTGGAGATGAAACACATGTCCCGAAACGCGTCATTTTAACGCAAAAACGAAGTCACACGACGTATCTAAGGTGATTCTATTAATTTCTTAAAATTAAACTTTAATCGTGAATGCACCTTAATACACACAATCCTACCTTTTATATAATATATACATAACTCTGTGTATGTGCGTGTTAATACGTGAGAGTAAATCTATTCTGTGAGCAAAACATTTTAAATTGTTAGTAACCGATCTGAATTAAATTGTATTATTAACACAATAAGAATCAATCAAAATAAACGCATAACGCTAAAACACACATAGCAAGGTTTTCCAAAAATACAGTACGCACTAAGAAGTGCAACGTGAGTAAAAATATCTAAGTGTTCTATTAAATATATAGAGAACTGTATCTTTCATATCACGACAATCAATTGTCAACGGATATGTTAGAGTATATATTTGTCTAAACCACTGTCGATAAATATTCACAGTATGTGCCTTTCCGTGATGTACAGATGTAACTGTTTCGTATTCGTCAGAGCCGTTTTAAGCTGAATTCTTATTAACAGCAGGCAGAAGTAAAAACAAAGTTACTTATTTATTATTAAATACTTTAGTACTTAATTATTGTATAACTTCGTGCCGGATGTTGTTATTTACAATACTTTTATCAGTCTACATGCACGTAGGTAGAGTATTTACCTTATTGAGTTGGTTTGTTCCCGGGTGCATCAGCCACTCAGCTGTCTTATCAACATTTGTAGTATGATTGTTTTAAATCCTTGGTTTGCTTACTCCTTTTTTCTTAAATAAGAGAAAATATTTTCTCCAGTCTAAGATAATCACGTCATGGTTTTCTTTTAGTGTGCTTTTCTTAATTGGATTTTACAAAAGGCGCCACAGAAACCATTTCCAGATAAGATAAAATTTTCTGGCTTTTTAGTACGCTCTGATGTAATTACAGTCTCTAATTCAATGCGTTCCGCTAGCTTTGTGAATCTCTTATATATTTTTCAATTTGCTGTAGGCTAAGTTAAAAACTGTATCCTATTTTATTCCATTTTGAAACGTTTTTTTCTATTGTAGTTCTTCATGAATATTTGTTTCTTATCAAGTGATTGCCTAGTGGTTTATAAATTCATCACTTATATAACTTTGAACCGTACGGAAACCCGTTTTATGTTGTGAGTAATTTGATTTTTTACATTATATTTCTATTTGTATGCATAGATATGGACATTGCCTATTTTGTATTAATTAAAAGTATAGATATTTTTGTAATAAATTACATATAAAATGTATAATCATATGATAGAAGAATTCATATCCAGACTGTTCGGCCGTGGTCGATTGCTTTGTACAGTCAATTACTAAACGTTTCGGCCACCCACAGGTAGCCTTCTTCAGTAGAAAATAGGTAAAGTCTTCGACAAAAGTTAGAGAGCCGAACGTACCCGTATCCAAGGTAAAAGCAGTGAGGTAAATCCGGTGAGTGGCCGAAATGTTTAGAAAATAACCGAACAAACCAATCGACCACGGCTAAACAGCCCTGATATGAACCCTTTTGTCATTGACTCCGGCCGTATAGCCTGTGTGTATAATAATATATTAGTTTATGTTGTATAAGTTTTACTAAATACAATAATCATAAAAGTAATTTATTTATAATTTTCTTGGAAATAGCCACATTATTTTCTGGACCTCGGACTGCGTGTCTCTGTGATCACTACTGTTAGGGCTATACATTTGTCACATATTTCTACCGTAGTTTGTAACGGTATAACGGGCTATATGCAGTCGGTTCCGAATATTTCTGCTTTATAGGTCTACCCATCACAGGGTTTTGTTAGTTACTCTTAAAAATTTACTTTAATTTAAGTCAAATACACTGTACGTAAGTTTAGTGCTAAAACGTGTTTAATGTTAATGGTTTTTATTGACAATATTTCTCCCATCGAAGACATTTGACTGACCAATCATAAATTAAAATGACGGCGTTTATTATTTTTTATGTGTTCAAGAAATCTAATAATCTATAAATTGTGTGTTTTGTAATGAATGACATTATAAATAAAACAATAAAATGATAAACAATATGTTATGACTAATGGATGAAATGTTTACATTAAGAAGAAAATAGTTGAGATGAATCATACGTTCTTGTCTGTTTTGATTAGTGTGTAAGTAAGAATAGTGTAAATAACAATAATAAATAAATAATGATGACTATTCACTAACTTAGACAATTATATTTGACTTATCAATTTAGTTGCTGCAATAACTAAACCAAAGCTTTTTATCTGATATTATTTAAGTTAAAAAAATTGTATGCATATGGAGTTCATGCATGGTACTTGAAATCTAAAGGACAGTTACAAAGGAACTGAGGCCGATAGAGAAATTCTACATACTAAATATTCAGAATCAGCACCCAAAAATACACATAAATTAGCAAATATTGAGCATTTAACAAAATCATTTTTGACCAGTGTAATAAACTAAAATGAAGAAGTTATTCCTTTTTATGTGTTCAAGAAATCTAGTAATCTATAAATTGTTTGTTTTGTAATGAATAACATGTGGATTCACATTACACAATTAATATATTGTAGCATAACAGAATTATCACATTAAAATTTTAACTTAATACAACATAAATAACGAAGAAAAGTCAATAGGGAGTGAGAATAATAAATGGTTATAGATTAAACTAAAGAAACTGTACATTAAGTCAATAAAATACTAATAAAATCAAACTAAATAACAAAGAAAACTCTTGGTCCATATACGAATAACCAGCTATATAAAAACCCAATAAAACAGCAATATACCCAGTAGGTTGAGGAGCAGTAAAAAGGAAAGAAAAAAGATAAAAAGGTAACCACAATGTTAATAAAGGAAATTTATTAAGTCAAGAAGCAAAGAAACCGAATATTCAAATAAGATGCATTGAAATTAATGCCACAAAGACTTGAAAACACAAGAGGAGGAATTTACTTATATGATAAGAAAGAGGAGACAAATATGTCAAGGTTTCTAAAAAGAACATAGAAATAAGAAGAGCTATTCCCAAAATGTTGATAAAGGAATACTTACCCAAATTGAAACTAAATTAAAACCCATATATGTTAGACCCAGTAACTCAATTTACAAGATACAATACAATTAAAACTAAATTGTAAACTAAGTATAAGTCTAATGTAAAAGCAAACAAAAAGACTACCATAGTGTAGAAAATATAAAGTGAAGTAATATAATAAAAGTTAGAAACTACAGTGAGTGTAGTGAACAACCCAGTTAAAAAATCTATAAAAAATATTCAATGAAGGAGTTGAAAAAAATGGTTTAAAAGGACTACCATGAGTGTAGAATGATACTAGGAAAAACATAAGAATCAAAGACAGTCTAATGACTGACAATATTATTAGTAATAAGAGTGTTTAAAATAATATATAAGAAATATTATTACTAATAGTATGTTTTAATTGCAGTTAAATAAGTTATAAGATGGACATAAATACCAAAGGACAGTTCATAACTGAGAGTATGACTAATAATAAGATGTTTTTATTTTTTGTTAATCAAATTATGTATTAAATAAGGATAATAGATAAGGTATTTTGTTATAACTAAATAAGACAGTTAGGGATAATAGGCATAATATATTTTTATTATAATTAAGGGATATATAAAAATTAGTAGATAATAAGATGTTCTATTGTATTCAAAATAATGTTAAATAATTTTTAAGTTTGTTAAGGCAGAAAAGGCAAGTAGGTAATAGGAATGTTGTATATTTTATTTATTAAATTGTAAACCATATAAAAAGTATAAGGCAAACTATCTAACACACCACAATAGAAAAACAAAAAACAAACCAGCATTGTGAATCAAAATCATCTATCATAAAGTCAAACTCAAATAAATAAATTCAATCAAACTACATAATATAATGAATAGAATGTAGTCCATACCACACAAAAATATGAAAGTGTAATTAGTACAGATACAAATAATAACAAATGTAATGACAAAAGAAGAAAATTAACTTTATTTGGAAATAGGTAAAACTAGGCCTAAGGAGTACTCAACTCAAAAAGTAAATTAATCAATATTGGTGTATTATAACAACAAATTATTAACAACCAGCAATAATTATGGAGTGAGTAATATTATTTCATGGAAATATTAACACAAAACACTTGTAAACCATTTACATACTAAATTTGTAAAAATATGAGGCCTACAATAAATATCAAAAATTGTAAATTTTAGGCTTATCTGAACTTAAAACAGACCCAGTTATATACCAAGTTATGTAAAATTAACTTAAGAATATTGCTGAATAGTTAGAGTTTCGTAAAATTAATAAATAATTGAGTTACAGCAATAAATAGGAAAACTTGTAATGTATGTTTAGGAGTTGAAACAAATCCAAGACATGCAAATTTATAAAAAGACAATGGGAAGAGGAAAAAGACATTTTATAAATTACCCCAAAACGACGTCTTTCAGTCATCAGTCTATTGTTAATCGTTAATGTGAACAGTTTAGAAATTACTGACGGAAGACCAAAAAATATAAAATTAGTGAAAAAACATTGAGTGCAACCTCAAAAAGTGTAACAGAGGTTACTAAGTGAAATTTAACACCAACATTTGATAATTAGCACCAAACTGAACTAGAACAACTACAATAATAATAACAGTTACGAGAACGAGAAAGCAACCACCATTTTGAGGAAATATTAAACCATATTAGCAGAACACGAATTCCACACATTTGAACACCGAACACTGCACCAACAAACAATCACAGAACGACATCGCCGAAGACGGAAGAACACTTCATACTATTTTCCAGGAATACTACAACTTCGTAGAGAAAG
Organism: Magicicada septendecula; assembly: GCA_034769895.1. Taxonomy (NCBI): domain Eukaryota; kingdom Metazoa; phylum Arthropoda; class Insecta; order Hemiptera; family Cicadidae; genus Magicicada; species Magicicada septendecula. The sequence continues at coordinate 142,186,159 of CM068368.1, forward strand.
GAATTCTCATTTATTTCTGAGGGAGAAGATCCAACATCGTGTCGGCATTACATCGTAGAAGCCGAGGTGACGGCGGCCATACTGAATTTACTGCCAGCAACGGACACCGCCTTCCCGAGTCAGTGACGTCATTCTACGGATGGTTCGATTTCATTTTAATAATTGACAATTTGCATAATACTGTTATTTTTTCAGCAATAATAATTTATTTTAAAATAGTTGTAAGCATTGTATCTTGTTCCTTGCCCTCTCTGACCATTTCGACAGTTTAAAGAATCCGAAATATTTAATTTTGTAAACATATACTTTGTCATTTTGTTCACTAGCGACCCGAGCGGAGCTCAACTAAAGCCTGGTCCACGCGCATCAAAGTGGCGCATAATTTTAAATGTTAATAAATAAACATCATAATTATTCAGTTACAAGCGTTTATATTTATTTGTATAATAAATACTAGTTATTTATTTCTTCTAAAAATTATATAGAGCCGTTCAAGAAATATACCAGAAGGAAGAAGAAGAACAGCAAAGTTAGAAGAGAGGATAATAGACAACAACATAAATAGATTGTCTATGGAAACAAATATTTTCAAAACACAAAATCTCATTTATTTAATCGGAAGTAATTGAAAGACATACAATTAATTAACTATTAATTAATTAATTAAATTATTTAATTAAATAAAAAAATTTATAACTAACAAACATTTTTCCTTATCAACATATTACACTTTTATTATTTATTATAATATATTTAATTTTATTTGTAGTTTTACTACAATATTCATTTTTTGTATAAGAAGAAAATATATGAATCTACTAGCATAATAAAATAATTCACCACTTAAAATAATACACTTCAAAAAACCCATTAGATAAAATTATTGCAAATCCTTTATAGTATGCCGAGTTTGCTAGTGTAATAAAATTAAAATGTACTAAATTTGATACATTTACTTTTACGCATTCAGTAATTGTAATTTATATTGATACGCAACTTAACAGGATTACATTTTCCTATTCCTAATTAACAAGCATTCTTAGGAAAGTAAACAAACCTAATAAAGAAACCTTTTACTTTAATGCCTATAGTTTCCGTCAGTTAATACACAAGTGTTAGTATATGTCTGTTAGTATACTTCCTGTTAGTAAATATACAAGTGTAATAATTAATGTATTAGTTTTTCAGTGCAAGCTTATTGATTGTAGTATATACGTGAATTAATATTGCTATCTTAAGTAAAATCCATTGGAACTTTAAGAGCGTACCTAATACATTACGCTCCATTGGAAAATGTTAACTAAAACTTTAGTGCTTCATAACATTCCTTGTGTTGTGTAATGTTTTGTGTTTTACACTTTAGTTATTTATAACCCGTAAAGTAAGAGATATGCTGTCATTCTTATGTTTTACTGTTGTTATAAAAATGAATATGTTCTTAACCCCACAGCGATACACTTCTGGGGCAATTGCCGGTCCCTCTAACGCGAACACTGGAATTTCATGTAGATTGCAAAAGATACAGTTAATAAATTGTCAATTACATTATATGATTGAATAAAGTATAACACATACCTTGTGTCGGTAGAGTTTCTTTTAAATTCTGAACTCACGTACACGCAGTATATTGCCTGAGGTCGTGATGCTGGATGATGAGATGAAAGGGGTTAGGGGCGTTGTTAGGGAAGGCCTTCCCAAAGGAATGCTGTGGATGTTGCTGCAGATCCTTCACTAACGAGGCCACTAGATCTATTATAAAACACTGACTTGACATGTACGATTTGTACTCATGAAATGTTCACGCGCACTGTTGTCGGCGAACTGAAGTTAATTGAATGTAAACAAAAATATATATTAAATGAAAACGTGAAGTAAGGTGATGCCACAAATGTATTGTATAGGCATACTTTACCCTAACAACCTCCACGCATGAGATGTAAGTACTGACTTGAATTGTTCTGTCCTGTAGACTTTGCTTAGCCCCCACTAATGGAGTGATTGGTTTTGACCAATCAGGGGATGCATAAATTTAATTGTAAATTAAAATCATGTTGAAACAATGACTTGCTACATTAATAATAGTAAATAAAAATATTATTATATATATATGACGCAAACTAAAGTAAGTACTGTCAACCTTGCTTCGGTTAGTCTCTACTTTGTTTTAATTTAAACGCGTTCATTATTTTCATCTTTCCGCCGCAATATCTCCCCTAAAACAACTTTTTTAGTAGATAATAATCGCTATTACAGCCACGGTTTATTTAATCTAACCAAGACTGTTTAAGTGAATTCTTAGAAAAACTATTTGTGACAGCAGGACCAGTTGGATTTAGTTTGAGGTACGTTTTAAAGTTGTTTATCATACTTTTACTTCAGTGAAAAATACCTTTATTTCCTTGTTTGTACATTGCATAATTCCTTTATGGTACTGAGTGGCATATCAAAGATTCTTCACTCAAGCTCATTAGATTTTACATTTCTGCTATCAAAAAGTAATTTAATTTCACCACGACTTTCTTCTAAATATTCATTAGTAGTAGCACCATTTTTGGACCCCAATGTGTAGTGTATTTTGTACACTGTAGTGTACAACCTGTAGTGTGTTTTGGAGACTACAAACATTTTTACACAAGCTAATGACAGGCAGTCTATTAAAACCAAAAGTCTAAGATATGTTGAAATCGTAAGTATTATAAGCAAAAGTATCCTAAGGAGCTGGTAAAATGTCATAAGAAGAGACGTAAATATCCCTGTGTTTCTATGCACGTACGATAATTTGTGTATGCACGCGCACGTATGTTAAGATTTATTGTCATTGTGTATTCTGCTTTTGTTAGCTGTGCGGTCTTGTACCCTATTCTTTTGTTGACACTTGAGGGTTACAATTACTCGACGAGTCTATTTCTATTGTTACCGTCGTGTTTTGTTCCCCTTTCTGAAGCTGCCTACATCAAACAAGCAGTCTGTAATTAGTCCTCTTGCCTCACGTAAGTCTATTAAAGCCCGTAAATTAATAGAGTAATGAAAGTTTTTACTTCCATATTCCTTAAGGAATGGAAGTATGGTGATGGCAAAAAAAATCGTGTTCGAGATTATTGCAGATTCTGATTGTACTACACTCAAAACATGAAAAAAAGTCGTTTTCCGAAAAGTGTCTGTGTGTGTGTCTGTGTGTCTGTCTGTGTGTCTGTGTGTCTGCGTGTCTGTCTGTGTGTCTGTAGATTTTTTTTCTATGGCAAACGATAACTGCCGCAAATTCAAACAGAATCAAATAATTTTTTGCATACAGCCCTGATTTTTAGAGTACTCACGGGCTGTTGTTTTTGGTGAAGATCGGTTGAGGGAAAGGGGTAGTTTACCAGCAACAGTTTTTTTTATCAAGGGAAATTTTTTTTTTTGGCAAATGATAACAGCCGCAAATTCAAACAGAATCAAATAATTTTTTGCATACAGCCCTGATTTTTACAGTACTCACGGGCTGTTGTTTTTGGTGAAGATCGGTTAAGGGAAAGGGGTAGTTTACCTGTAACGTTTTATGTTTTAACAAGGGTATTTCCTATGGCAAACGATAACAGCCGCAAATTCAAACAGAATCAAAAGATTATTTGCATACAGCCCTAAATTGTAGAGTTCTCAAGACCTATTGTTTTTGGTGAAGATAGGTTAAGGGAAAGGGGTAGTTTACCTACAACGTTTTTTTAACAAGGGTATTTTCTATGGCAAACGATAACAGCCGCAAATTCAAACAGAATCAAATAATTTTCTGCATGCAGCCCTGATTTGTAGAGTACTCAAGACTATTGTTTTTGGTGAAGATCGGTTAAGGAGAAGGGGTAGTTTACCTGCAACGTTTTTTATCAAGCGTATTTTCTATGGCAAACGATAACTGCCGCAAATTCAAACAGAATCAAATAATTTTTTCATACGTCCCTGAATTTTAGAGGTCTCAAGGACTTTCAATTTTGGTGAAGATCGGTTAAGGGGAAGGGGTAGTTTACCTGCAACCTTTTACGTTTGAACAAGAGTAAAGTACTTGAAAATTTATTTAAACTTTTTGAAACAATGGTAATTGTAAAAAATAAAATAATTTTGTTGCCAGGCAATAAAATTAAAATTTTTTCATTTTAATGTAATATAATATTTTTCATTTAATACGGCAATAAAAAGGCAGGTAAGACACAAACACACACACACAATTCACGTTATTTCTGGCCTCACTCATGTTTATTTTCTTACGTTTGCACGCTTTTTAAATGGAAAGTGCCGAAACCCACACCAACATAACGCGTGCAAGCCGAAAAAATGGACATCAATTTGCTTACTGGCGAAGCTAGTAGTTAATGAATGGGTAGGCAAAAATCTTATCTTAAATTTTTTTTAAGGAATCACTAAAAGGACGGTGGGTCAAATCGGACGCTGAGGTAGAGTTTGCTGTAACCGAATGGTTCCACAAACAGCCGTAAGAATTTTACTAGCAGGGAATCTACAGGTTAGTGCAACAGTGGAACTCATGTCTTAATGTTATTGGAGACTTTTTTTAAAATCGTTGAATAAAAAATGCTTTACAGCTCTATACGTGTGTCTATTGAACAATCCTTGTATTAGTCATACACAATAATACAACTGATTGAACTTCAAATTGTTAAACTTGATTAGTTTCTATATATATGTTTAATGTTACAAATAATTCAAATAACAATCTTGATCATCTGTTAGTTCAGCGGAATAACAGTGACACTTTTAATAACCGCATAAAATAAACACTTAGAAACAACACAGGCGCTTTAACTTAACTGTTTGGACCACAGAAGTGAGGCATGCCTCAACGCTCTATGTGTACAGCGCGGGACAATCCCCCCTCCCTACACTTCCCTATCACACCACTACATTGCTTACATACGATGTATACAAAAAACGCTGAGGCAAGTTCAGGTTGCCTCATTCGCTTTAAACGAACTATGCCGAATCTCACCTGTCACCATCTAGCGGTCGCTCAATAAAGCACGTTTCGGTTTAATAAATTTGACAGTCGCAGTAACAATGTATAATCTTTATGTTATGTAGTTCATACGTATTTATAATTTTTATTCTGCAGAATTTTTTATGGTAGGCATTGCCTCAATTGCCTCCATGTAACTTCGCCACTGATATATATGTGTACAACGTTATCGGCAACAAAGAAGTAGTTTTTGTTAAAATTCCTTCCCGGGATATTTGGCCGTAGTCCAATGTTTTCTACAAAGCCAGACATTTCGGCAATGCCATCGACTTCCATCATCAGTGAAAATCGAGTGCGATAACGTGAGGTGGTATACGTTAGTGACCACAGTACTGTGGTTAAGGCTGAAGCAGTAAGTAGAAAGAAGTAGTTTCTATGGTAATATTTCATTTCGAAAATGATTTTAAATATAAATCTTAGAATATGGAAGTCATGTATGGTTCTCCATACCGATATTTTCATGGTCTTTCGCTACATTTAATTTTAAAAATTTGTGCCGACACCAACCTGTCTACAATATTTGTTGTCAATATAAGATCTGTAAACTGGCATTGCAGAAATAACACGTATGTACAGTATATCCATCTCCTGATGATAACAATAAATTCCCACCTAGACAAGAAAGTGTGGAAATGTTGACACAGAAGTTTAAAGTAGTGCCTAGTAGATAACCAAATCTTATAAAACTTTCACACCTAGAAGGTTTCAAAAATAATTTTTTTGTCAAGCCACTTATCATACACTATATCGCGATGTGCGTTTGTTCTTTCAAAAAAAAAATTACACGGTGGGTATTACTTTCGTCTCCTTGCCTTTCAAGAAATCCCCTTGCTGTTTATTAAATCTATTTACTATTTTTCAGTTATTAATATTCCTAATACCAATTTTTTCTTAGAATCTCTTAATATATTTCCTGCCACTAACCGTGAAAATTTCATCTCTACAGCCTATATACGTTTACTGTTCTTTCTTGCTAACGTCCACATAACGTCAGAAAACATGACCATAGAACTACATATACCACAGTAGAAACCGCAGTTACTCTTGAATATTACAATAAAGCATTACTTTAAAATTTTGACAGCGGTTCTTGTAATTATAATCTTCATTTTGAAATCTGTTTCTTCTTCCTTCGATCATAATTGAAATTATAGCCTATATTAGTCCTAAATAATTAAGAATCTTTTATAGTTCTATCACAAAATTATGCAAAACTATTTTCCTCCTATTGTCCTATTGGCTGTTTACCATAGAAACCAATTGTTTTAGTTTCTAATTAATAGAAATATAAAATCTTAGCTATTAGCCTAATTGTTTTGTCAAGGGTACAACAAAATACTTTACTTACAGCAACTTTTGATCTTGATTATTTAATTCTTAAGTGCAGTGATCACCCACTTGCCATATACTGATTGCATTATCCAAATAGGGATTAAATATCTCCTGGGACACTGAACACTCGTGTCGAACCCCTTGAAATATCATAATCGTTTCTCCACTTACTCTGTTATCTACTTTCATTAAAATTTTAGACTTAATATATAAGTTTTTGTTCACGTCCACTGAGCGTACCCCTCTCAATATATTCTTCATTTAATTACATATTATTCAAGTTAATAAATGTAATTTCTTTTGTTAATGTAATAAAGCACAGAACATTACTGACACGGTGATATATGGAAAATGCCTCCAAAATTAAATTTTTCTAAATTGATTAGTAGGTTTACAAAAATCGCAGAAATTAATTTGAAAAATTATATAAACAAGGTTTTGAATAATCTGTTTAAAGGATTTTATACTTCTTAAAACATTCAATCCACGGTATACTCAAATTAATCTAAAAAGTTTGTTTTGTTTTACATCATAATAAAAATCCTTATACAAACTTAAAATCTAATTGCACAACAAAGAACACTGAAACACTGCTGGATTCCCCAATTTAAAACAATAAACTCTAGGCAGGAAGATATAAATTAGTTTTGTTTTGTTTCTGTTTGCATATTAGAGAGCCATCTTTTTCCAAGAAAATCTTTTTGTTACACAATTTGTACCTGACAATAAAAAAATTAATAAATATTTGAAGAGAGGTGGTTGCCTTTTGAATTAGGTAATTATTTGCAAATATTTGCGTGTATATCTTGACTAAAAGTGAAAATAGTCCTTGACTAAGTAAAAGGTTCATCGGTAACCTAATGCTCTGCTAGTTTCTAAGTAGGCCCACTACGTATTAATCACCTATTGCTAGATAATGGACCAAGAACAAGCAGAGGTGAATAGAGCGACGTACACTTTCGCCTCCTGGGCAAGGAACAGGATTATTGCCTGTCGCCTGTCATAAAGTCTGACAATATCCCCATTTACCGTAGTCTTCGAGTATCGCGACTACGTACTGGAACATATTCCGTAATATGTGTTTGTAATCTTGAGCTCAACATATGTTATACAACAAGCTGCAAATTGTGAGTCTATAAACTGCGTGTGTACTTATTTCCAAGGGTAGAAAATACGCCTAGTATGTGTTCTGATCTCTGAAATGATCTTTCAAAAGTACACTAAGGCAGGTTCTAAGCAACAAACGACATGTAAAATCATGTATAAATAAAAACACATATAAAAAACGCAAAAAGTTTGTATAGAGATTTTAAACTCAAGGAAAGGCGGAGCAAACACACACACACACACGTCCATTCTGCCTCCTCCCGTACTCTTAGTATACCTTCCATACTGCCGTGCTACAACTTACAAGACAATTACGTCACAATAACAAACTAGTCTTGTACATTTTTAATTTAACGACCGTCGGGTTTTTATTTCTAACCAAATGTTTCGTTTATACTGCAGATATTTCAGTTGCTCGATTAAGACTGTTGAGTCTATCTACTGAGGATGCCACACCGTAGTATGACCGAAACGAGTGGTAAAAACGGAAAAATGACGTAAGTGCTAAACCGGAAAGAGCTGTTATGAACAATGGTAGTCACGAAATGATAGTCACATTTTATGTGCGAGATAACAAACTAGTTTCAATCATCTGCTAATAATTGGAAATCTATAGGAATGTGAATACTTGAATTTAAAATACAAGTTATAATTCTATTTGAAATAGTGTATTTCATTGCAAACTGAAACACACTCTGAATAATTAATATATTTTGTGTTATCTTGCAATTAAATGGAATTACAGTCATTAATTTAATTTAAACTACGTGTATAAGGGGATAAGAGATATTTGTGTGAGTGTTTCACATCCGATTTTTAATTACAATGTATGCACTGCATAATTCACGTTTCAAATTATTAATCTGTAGCAGGGAGCATTGATACACGTTCCACATCAAAGCTGTGTCGACATTAACCTATTATTATCTTTGTAATTACTTATTGATTGATGCAGTAAGATTCTGTTTCAATAATCAGAATCAAAATGTATATCGTTATTTTATAACATAATATTTTTATGATGTGTACAAACAAAGAGGGACCGAAAGGTCAAAATTGAAAGGCTAATAATTATCAAAACGATAAGTGATTACACGTTGATGGTTCTTGCTTGATATTTTAAAGTCGAAATCTCAACGATGGTTTATCTAAGTCGTTCGTAATATTTCTTATTCGAGTGTAAATATTCATATTTAAATGAAGTTATAGAACAGCATTCTGTTTCCCAGTTTATTAGCAACACTTGGCAGAACTAATTAAACTTTATTGAGGTCATAAGTTGCTTTTATAACGAATGGGTTTTTAATTGGCTTCCCCAAAGAAGAATACAGTTCTATTAGTCTGTAGGTAGCTTTTCTCTTATTGTGTTTTACTGTGTCCTCTCTGCCGCGTGCAGTGTTCGCAACCAAATATATGAAATTAACATTGCTTTTAAAGCGGCAAGAAGTTTGAAGCCTAAATCTGAGTCAATGACACAAATCAACTTTTAATATATATTCCTTGATATAACAAAAATTATTTGTACTACGGAAGAAAGTACATAATAAAAAATCATAAATAATTCACACGCGCGCCCGCGCAAGTTTGCATTCCGTAACTTATACTTTTTTTTCAGTTTGTCAAAACCCATTTCACTCATTTGCGCAGTTGCCTACAATAATAATATCGTAACAGATTACGATCAAAATGGGATTACTCGTAAGACAGAATACAAACAGGGATAGCTCACTACAATTTTCTCAGATTTATTGTTAAAAATAGAAAAATACAAGTCTGTTACACATGGTTTTGTTTTACGTTCAATGAGAACTCTTCTCTTTTATTTATATACAACCTCAGAAAATGTATTAAGACAATGGACTTTAAATTCTGTATGGCTTACGCAGAGGCGGTTATGAACTTTTTTGTGAAAAAATGGAGCCTATATAACTAAGTTCAATATATTTATTTTTTTTATCCTACTGTTTTGTAACTTCAATACTAATTCACTACTAATCAAGAAACGGACGAACGAAAAAATTATAGTCCAATAAATAAACTCCGGTTTATTTGAAATATCTTGGGGAAAACTTATCCCAAAACGGTTCACACAAAGAATCCTTTATCATAAGGAAACTCAAATTAGCAAAGGCTCTAACTTTGCACTAATCCGGGAACTGTACGAAAAGAAAAACTTTTCCAGAAGTGCAAACGTCTTCCATTATAGCACTGTCGGTGATCATGTATGGAGAGGGAACAATGTGCTTTCAAAATTTGGAATCTCTTCTTAAAATTGAACAAAGAATTCTTTGGAAAATTTATGGCCCCAAGAAAACTGAAGATGGATACAGACATTCCAGTGGACAGAGAGAGGAAGGCGGCGCATAGTGTGCGATTGAGGTCCTTCTGGCAGGAGAAGAAAAGGAAATGATATTCGCGTGGTCCACGGCTGGCCTGTTCGTGTAAAGAAAACTCCGGTTTAAGTTTATAAACATTTTATTGTCTTGACAATGCACTAGTTAGGATGTTCAGAGATACACATGAACTGAGGGAACAGCAGGTACGGGGATAACAGCATGTTATGTAACGATGGAGGGGAGGGATAGTACGTCTATGACCAAGGAGACGATTGGCAAAACCCAGGTAAAAAGAACACAACCTGGCACTGTTCTCTTACAGTTTGCAATTACAATAAGTACAGTTAATAGATAATTACAAATTTAAAGCAAATTTTGTATATATGTTTGTGTTGGCTTTAGATGGTATTTGGTTTAAGAATTGGAAACCAAATATAACTTTTGCTACAAAATAAGTATTTTATTTTAGTATCAGATTTAAAACCTCAGATCATCTTTTAAGTACAGTTAATAGATAATTACAAATTTAAAGCAAATTTTGTATATAAATTTGTGTTGGCGTTAGATGGTATTTGGTTTAAGAATTGGAAACCAAATATAACTTTTGCTACAAAATAAGTATTTCATTTTAGTATCAGATTTAAAACCTCAGATCATCTTTTCCACAGTACAGATTTAATATTTTATCAAATATATACAGGAGGAGAACAACTATTAAACAGTATACAGTATATCTGTGACTACCGCACTGTTGCATGTGGCTTTCCTGTGTATGATTCTATATGTTTCGTGATAGCCTACATTGATATGGTCACTGTACGTCAAAACTGAGCCACAACAGAGATAGACTGAGGACTTCCGCGTTGTGTCTTATTGAAGCTTGTAGTACCATATAACGAAAGGACGCTACGCCACTTGTCACACGAAACTTTACAACAATGAGCCAAAGCGTTTCTGTGCTGTACTAGCAATGGTAGATGATTCAGTGATTAGTTTCTATTGATGTGGTATAAAACCAAATGAAACTGTGCACAAATTAAAGATGATAACTAAAAAATATTTCGCATGACTTTTTAGTTTATTCGTAACCTATTTTACCTGAAAACCTTAATTTTTTTTAGGACTCATGTAAGATGAATGATCCCTTTTATTGTCCACTAACATAATTCCATATAGGCCTACTACTGTAATCACCGTGCAAGTAACGTATAAAGTTGTTTTAGCTAACTCATTATTAACTTTAAGATTCGCTTAAAATTTACTTAACGCGTTACTCTAAGAGCACTACACAGATACAAATAGTTTACGTTGCTCCGAGTTCGCTCGCTTGCGTGCGTGATACAGAGTCAGGGGAAAACAGAGATAGACAACGCGTTTGTCTGTTTATATAACACCGACAACGTTAGAATACGAACATGAAATGACAATACAGTATAAATTGTGCACATAATACTGTGTGATTTGAAGGGCTCCTTTGGCAGATTGTTACATTGTTTCCACAAACTATCAACTGGTTTGGTAGACCATGATTGACATATTATTATCGCTACTGCGCCGACTTACTCTGCTTGTAGAAAGTTCACACAAACACTTCACAATAGCATCATTATTGATTTTCCAATAACATGCTTCTCGCTGGAGACAGAGGAAACTTTGTGCCATTATGTTATAACATTAACATTTGGCAAACTACTTATTATTTAAGACTCTAATAATATGAAAGTGGGACAATCGCAAAGAGTGTTGGCTTGCAATACGTAATTGCTCTTTATTGTATTTATCACTTATACAATAAACGTTAAACGTATCTGTAGTGTGGGGGAGCAACACAACTCGAGCACCTGGGAAAAGTTAGGTGTAAGGTGTAATTAAGATCAAAAGGGTTAAAATTCCTAGCAGCAACTGCTACTAAAACCATTATTTCTTCTTGTTTTTACAAATTCACATTTCCAATACGCAGCATACGCCTATAAGCATTTTGTTTCCAGGTTGTTACGTAACAATGGTATCGTACGTAATAACGACGTTTATTTGCAATTCAGGTGTGGATGCTCAAGTAAATTATGGAAAAGGGTACTTATGTATCGTCAAAATATTACAAACAATTTGTAATGCTGACTGTATCAGAAGAAAGTGTCAAGGAATTTTTACTTTGTAAGGTCCTATTAATAGTAAATGGAAGCTCGAATTTAGTATAAGTCAAACACCGATATAGTAACGTACGAAATCTGTAAGATGGCGGCAATGACGTAGTTGACAAGACGACGATTTCAGACAAACTTTACATCCCTACGTTGATTAACGTACACTTTGTATGAATAGTGCAATACCGGCGCACCATAGGCAATAGGTGTAGTGTATCACACATCACCGTCCAATTGGTGACGCAAAATTGTGGTTAAGTCTAGCTCACGCTCCATGTTCCGGTACGTCGCCTCTCTGATATAGAACACTATAGAACTTCCTCATGAAAGTTATAGGACAGACGATATGGACCGATGTATACAAACACCGTGCTTATGCATTTCAACAGTTGAGTTTGAGAGTTAGGTAATCACTTTAGCGGTTGTAGAAAACGAGGTGATTTAGTAGATGTTAGTAATGTAAGACTCACGTCTATAACTGTTGATTTGTGCTTAGAATGTTGTAAATACTGGATGTTCTTATGTTTATTTTTGTTTGTATAGGCCTATAGTGTTTATTGGATAATTGCCTATGTTACAGCGTAAACAATTTATACATTGTTCCTCTGTTGTACATAATACGTCATAACCTCTACCCAGCCCATTGAGCAGACAATATTTGCCTTCGTTCACTGTTTTCCACCCTATATTAATTTATTATAAATAATTTTGCAGTAAATAATAAAATTTGAAGTAAAGAAGCTACAAGTTGTATTAATTATAAACTCATAAAACGTTCATACAGTTTGATACTCTTATTTCTTAGCGATGTGTAACAAAAAGTTACTTAGCACGACGAAACGAATTTACTTTAAAAACTTCAGTATGGACAAATAGAAAGTAACATTTAAAAATCATGTGGTGAGACCAATAAATAAACAAGAATGTTGCATCATAAATGCCTTGGAAACGTCAAACAAACGAGTAAGAATGACTCAAGCAAAATATATAATGAATCAATATCGCAAATAACCATATTTATTTGTTTATGATTTTAAAAACGTTCCAGCAATTATAGGTAGACATACAACACGCGATATGATGAACAGCATTACCTACATAAATAAATTATTGAAATGTTTAATTTCAGTTCACTTACCGTATTATTCCGGACAGTAATCGATTGACGCCTACTACTATCATTAAATTAAAATTAGTCATCCACTGTATCTACTACAAGCAACTGTAATGGTTTAATTTCAATTTTTTTTAAGGTGTAACTTACAGTATCCTGCTTTTACACATATTGCAACAATAGTTCGAAAACATTATTTCATCTACGGTCCCGTTTCATTTAATACTCATTTCTAAATTTACTTGTTCTTACGCTAAACTATTTTCTAAATTTTAAAAATTAATTTGTTCTAAACACAAATGAAAATTAACGTCATTGGAATATTCAATATTATTCTATGTTTAATATTTAAAAAGCTTAGAACTTTACTGTGAATAACCTGTTTAGGCCTAATATAGGGGAAGTAAGAAAGCACTGAAGAATAATTGAATCATTAAAGTACTTCTGTACTAATATGACACAAAAATATATATTGTTACGTAATGCGGAAAAAGTGTTACGTAATACGGAACGTTCTAAAAGTTTCTCGAATATCCAGCTGTAATGTGTGTGTGCGTACATAATGCTGCTACTTGCGGTGAAAGACAATTACGCGTCAACTATCGGGTCTATACCAGACCATACCGGTCAGCGCAGTGAGTTTGAGGACACAGTTTCTAGTGGATTCTCGAGAGCGTCTGTTTGTTTAAGAAGTCATACAAAGTGACAGATTATTCTGGAAATCAGCGGGGTCAAGCCATTCAGCGACGGTCAAGTTAGTTATTGTCGGGCGATTACACAGTGCGGGTAAGTGATGATTTACCCAGTGCTGTTCGAAATGTTGTGGCGAAGTATTACGTGTTTAATAGTCGTGGTGGACAATTGTAATACAATTGTGTTTTATATTAGTTGACATTTATTTGCGTGCGAACAATTTTTATTTGATTTGTTGTAAGAGACTATCTTGTTGATTACAACCTGTTTAATTGTGATAATTATAGCTGGTGACTAGTGACTTCATTGGTGTCTTGTATTTTGTTTTCCACTGTACCATACGACGACCAGTAGACCGTCATAAACAATATCTTTAAAAAATCCGTAGAAATATTTTGTGACAGCGGCCAGACGTTTTTCTGTCAAACTGCTGTCCGCGTAACAGTATTCCAATTTTTTAACTCAGTGGAGGAAACACGACTACATGTTATCGGTAGTTCAATTTACCGGTTAGTTCGTTTGTGCGCTAATGTGTTAATGCTACAGCTACGGCTGCCAACTGAGATGATCCAATTACACGCTCTGCGGGCGCAAAACGATATGTTAATGATTTTGTCACATTAACAAATACTACTAACGTGAGTTCTCTCACAGTATACGTCAAAAATAATTAAAATTGATAATTTTAACTCCAATCATGGAAAATTTAGTTGTTACGTGACAAATGACCAATTTTGATTGAAACCCTATTTGTTGTATTACAATCCACATTGCATATATTACCAACCATACTACATCCATTGCAAATCATATCAAACCACAATACCTATATCCACTTTAACCTATGTCATATTAAAAAAATCCACCCGTTCATTACGTATAGACTGCAAAAAACCTCTGTACATCCAAACCACGTTACATAGGTTCCAAATCACAGTACTTTTATAACAAAAAACGTTACATCCACTACAACTCAAATTACAAACCATATTATCTTCGTAGTAAACCACATCACATTAATTACAACCCACATTACATTCATTAAGAAGTACACCGCATACATTACACACTATATTTTGTATATTACAAACCGCAGTGCACACATCACAAAATATAAAAAATAAATAAGCTAAAAAGTGTGTAACATATTTATTCTTGTTCTCTACGCCGTACAATATACGTAACTGAATGTCAAAGCTATAACTAATATTGATATTTTACTAAATATTTAAAAATAATGAATAAACTAAAAAAACGTGTTTTACCAGCTAAAACAAATTAAAGTAAATTCCAAAGAAAACATTATAACATTTAACGTACAATAAATATATTTTTTATTGTAATATTAGATTATAGCCTATATTAGATTGTAATATTAGATTATAATATTATATGTAATAATCGTCGTCGTCGTCAGCCTTTAGGGCTTAGGCTAGTAGCCTGTTCCAGTCTCAATGGAATTCACCCAACCATCGTTTAGGGTCTTCCTAGATTTTTCATCCCCTTTGTATGATAGTCAACGGCTCTTCTTGAAAATCTAATTGAATCCATTCTCTCCACGTGTAACCGCTACTCCGTTTAGTACTATTTTCTCCTAGTATTCATTTCCTCATTCAAATTTTCAGCTATGACTAGTTCCACTCTAATATCACTTCTGATGAGATCGCTCCTGGTACAACCCTTTACAGCCCTCAAGAACCTCATTTCCGCTCCTTGTATTCTAGATATATCTTTGCCCTTTCTAATCCAAATTTCACTACTATACAGTAGTTGAGGTATGGGCATTACATTTTTATACATATTTACATACATATTTAGGGAATATGTGTGTTCCACCGTTCTATTACTGAGTGTAAACAATAAAGCACACATAATAGATAAAGAAGCATATGCTACAGAGAGTGGCAGAAAGTGTTTAAAAACTGTCATTCAAGTTCTATGGTTTTAAACATAAGAGAGTGGATTAAGCACTTGACTAATCATGAGAGAAGTAGCCTAAATCATTATAATCGCCGGCCGTACTTAAATTAAACAAATTATTATGGATTACGGAGGTGCATTATGGACATAAATTATGTAGAAGCGTAAATATATTAACGCTCAACAGCTCCTGATTGCATCAAATTTGAGAACACTGTTCTCGAACTAAGAATTGAAAAACTAATCCATATTACTGAAAAGTAGCTGAAATAACATTCGATGTAAGGCAAAGAAGTTAGGCTTCGATACGAATGCTAATTTAATACAAATGGTAGTTGTACTAATAAATAAAATATCGTGGAAATACGAAGCTCAGTTGAAAAGTTCGCGGAGGGACATCTGTAGCTTAGCGGTAAAAATAAAAATTTTTCGTGTGCTGCAAGATTTGTATTTTATGTGAACTCCTGTTAACTTTCAAATCTATGTATTAATTTATTCATTGTTTAGAAGCTGTTTAAAATTGACGAGTCATGAGTGTTGTGATAAACGGACAAAATCAAACATTGTGGTCTGATTGTTTGTTAAAAGTTGCTTAGCGCCAACGGAAATTCAGAACAAATATAAATGGGCCAGGAGATGCTGCGACTTCAAAACCAACGGTTTGTAGCACTTTAGTTTAAACGTGGTCGAAAGAGCATTGAAGATGCCCCCCCCCCCCACTATACGTCGAAATTATGCAGTAACTCCAGATGTGTCAGGTACTTTGCACAACGCTTTTTCACACAAAGTTCCTGAATTAAAGTATGATTCACACGATCATATGAGATGCCTATGATTTCAGCAACGTCATCCACTCCTCAATCTGCGGTCTTCCAGCACCCTACGAAATGTTTTGAATATTGTCATTTTCTGTTGTACATTTTGGACGGGGACGTTCACGGCTGAGGTCGTCTTCAGTGCTTGTACGACCACGTTTAAACTCGAGTGTGCCCCACATGCCGTTGTTTCTGAAGGCGCAGCATCTCCTACCACATTTATAATTTTGTTTTGATTTCCCATTGGCGCTAAAACGATTTTAACAGAGAATTCGTAACAACATGTTTGATTTTGTGCATTTCAAAAACACGCCTGTCATAAAATTTCAAACAGCTGGAAACAAAATGAATAAAGTGACAGATATATCTGGAAACTAACAGGTGTTCACGCGAAATATCCATCTTGTAGCTCACGAAAGATTTTAGTTCTACCGCTGAGCTATAAACGTTGCTCCGCGAACTTTTCAACTGGCCCTCGTGGTCCGATATAGCTCAGACATAAGTGTATACATAACGAACAATTAAGATCTTACCCGCCATTTTTTAATCTATAAATCACTATGCTTTTTTAGTTGTGTTTTCACACATTTCTAAATAAGCAAGTATTCTTTTAAGTTGAATACAATTTTGAAACTTGTAAAAAAGTTTCAGTCAAAATGCATTGTTATCGGTTGTCGATTGTTTCAGAAACCAAAGCTTAACAGAGGGTTGATGTAAAAAGTGTAAAACTAAATACACGCATTTGATGATTTAAGCATTTGTAAGAAGGATAAACCAATATTTTATAAAATCTTTGTTGTAAACAGTTACCTGCATTCTTTATTTCTTTTGTTTGTTAAAGGTCAATGGAACATCATTATTTTAGTTCATTGAATATTCAGATAAGGTTGCGACCCTTGTAAATAGACAGCTACCCGCTCAACATTCTGCTGCGCACCTCTCACACACCCCTCGCAAACTCTCATCTCCGATATTTCAGCTTACATTCCAAAAACACAAAAGTCATAATGAATTCACATTTTGCTTTAACACATAAGCTCTACACGTATGTGTGGCTCTAGCCACATATGTTTTCAGTACTACAGTTAACATAATTATTTCACTAATTAAGCAAATAACACATGAATTTACCAGAATTTTGTAAGCATATTTTTAACAATCGTCTGTTGCCTTTCTCTGGCACCTTAAATGTTACAATCGACTCTAAATGTGTTTGCTTCAGGAGACCCATAAATGCTCATTGTTTTATCCCCGGAAACAAACAGTAATAATCTAATACTGAGTTTTTATAGTTACCGTACCAGTTGTATTCTGTATAATAAAACAATATTGTGTTTTACACTTTTATAAAAACCAGATAACTCAGCTACTTAATAAGTTCCTAACGCTGGGCTCAAACGCTTTTATACAAAGCCTCAGTGTTCTTATTAGTTCTCCCCTTGGACCAAACTAACGTATTAAGATAACTCAGTTATTGTAAATTTCATATAATTTAGAGCACACATAATAATCAAATTAATTACACATTTTTTTAGTAATCTCAGTGCAGGTCGTAGACTAAACGTTTGAAAATTTTTGAGATTAACTAGAAAACAATTTAATTATAAAAATGATAATTAAACGCATAAATGTAATAACCGTATAATTTTAATTGATAATTACTTTTGGCAACTACACAAATTATCGACCATGCTAGTTTACATGCTCCTCTCACTCTAACTGTATCACATCACATATTATGTTAACGCTAAACAGATTTACATCTAAAGGTTTCAATTGCTTAACTGATACAGTCAATGCTACTTCGTGAATCTGGTAACTAAAGTTATAGTGCCCAATAACATTTCTACTTAATTATCTGTTGAACCAAATTTAAATGCATTTGGAATGTGTTTTACAGCCTTGTTTATTTATTGCAGTATATTGTTTGTTAACTTACCACAGTAAGTCGTTTCAAGCCAATATGTCATAAAAAAACATAATCAATATACGAAAATATGCCTTGTATGCTAGTGTAAAAAGTAATACTCACTTTCTTTATTTACAAAATTATAAGACAGCTTTTTATTTACATGAATTTTTGTTATAGTCAAGATTTTATAAATCAAATATAAAAGTTGGAACTAAGAATCGTACGAAGAATATTTTTTTTTAACTTACAAGATTTACAATTATTAAATTTTATGTAATTTTGAATATATTAAGCAACAATTATTTTTGTTACGAAATAAATTTTTAAGGAAAATGAAAATTTTTTTTTCATTTTACTCTTTGATTGTTACCAAATATTTCATTTTTAATTAATTCTGTTCAACAGGGATATTCATGTATAATCATGTTTATGTTTAATATTTTGTTAAAACTGAATATTAAATAACTTTAATGTTGTTTCATGATTTCAATAAAACTGAATAATTCGGTCTAACACCAAGTGATATTAATGTTAATTTAATTTCCGTCCATCGCTTCCTGTTAGCTTACTTCACTTGGCCAACACTTTTTACCGTAGCAGATGCAAATCTTTAAATCTTAGGATAATATTCTTTTTATTAGACCTTGAAGTAACGATATTGTTTGTATCTAAAACTGTAAATTTGGGGCAGATATATTCCCTATTCTGCTGTTGTTTGTGATGCTTAATTAGTTCCAGTACATTTTATTTATCATAAAAAACTCATTTACTTTTATTTGTAATTTTATATATTATAAGATACGAATTATTTCTATAAAAGAAGCTTACAAGCGATGTACACATTTTCATTATAGTGAGCTTCAAAGACATGCTGGCGCTACACCAACAATGAACATTTTTATTGAATTAGTTGTATCCAAGTGTAAACAAGAATGTGCTATCTTAATGACAGACGTAATCAATATTACAGGACTGATTAACCTTGTGGTGAAATGGTCAACCCGTCTGTGTTACGTGTGTTGTAATAACTGCACAACTTTTTACAACACGTTTATACTAAGTTTTTTATCTGATGTTACGAGCATGTAGTTGATAGGTTATTTCTTGTGCACACACACATGCAGGTTAATATTACATTCTATACAGATGAATAATCTATTTTATCACACGTCCATTTAAATATTTTTTATTTATGACTTGAAGTATGTAACATTATAAATTATTCAGACATTCCGTGGGCTACGTCATAATCTATGTATGAGTTTAAGCTGTGTCATAGCATAATTTTTGCACATACTATCGCACTATTAAATTCTCGGTTAACACAATACCTGTAACCATACTTAATTCTGGCTAGCAAAGATAAAGCTAAAAAAGAACATAACTAATTGACACACAAAATTTGAAAAAATGAAACGTGAGTTCCATGAAGAGGTACGAACACCTAATGTGAGTGAAATGTGTTAAGAAACAAAACTCCATTCAAAGATTAGGAAAAATAAGAAAGGTGTAGGAGTGGGTAGAAACGATGAGTTTCTGTTTACAAGAGACACACATATTAGAAAGTACCAAGCTGCTAAATAACATAAATATGTAAATTGAATTCACAAGGGAAAACAGTATATACGGACTACGTTTCTGTAGTGCCTGCTGACAGTAAAAACATGAGTGGATTTACTTCTGTTACTTTCACGTAAAAGGCGTCACGTACTCTCTCTTACAGTAAAAAACGTCACGTATGAAAAATAAACAAGAAAAACAACTGTAGAAAAAGCGTAACACAAGACCGTTGACAGTCGAATTTAATTCACTGAGGAAAGCTTTCTGATGTAATATAGATACGTCTGACTTATAAAGTAAATTTTTTTATATTTTTTTCTCAGAGAATACTTGAATATACACTTCTTGTTACTAGACACAACAATAAAAACATAAACATCGTTATATTACACCGTATTATTGATAATGTATTATTTATAAAAATTAGGCAAGGAACGTCAAGAGAAAAATTGGAAACCTTTTTAATGATGTATCCACTTTAATAGCAGTTTCATAGACAAAACAGAAAACAGTGCAACATAAAACCTTTGTATCAACGCAATATCACAAAACTAAGTGAATTAAAGCAAGCTGGTATTTAGCGAAACAAATGTCTTCTCACATACAATAGAAGTTAGTAAAAGTAAATTTTCCTCTTATAAATATTTATAGCTACTACATATTTGAACCTCTGAAGTTGTTTTAAATACTTCCTAATATCACGTTTTGCCCTTAATTTGTATTTAGTTTGTATTTTTACTACATAACGTTCACTTTTTTGAAAGGTAAACGTACTTTTCATATCAAATATTAATGCCAAAATTAGTGCATGGGGCGGTAACAAAGTTCTCGCTTTACCTAAACTTAACAAAAATTTAATCCCGTCTACGAAACATGTCATCGAGTTAATAAATTTTACTAAAAAAATAAATTTGTGTTATCTCAGTTTAATCGGGAAACAATTTTACACAAGCCTGAAAGGTAAAGTTACGCAGATCATTTACTACTGTATCTCATTAACTACATCTAAATCGTAACTGTTTCCCAATGAAAAATAATTTGTTGCTCTTCTTGATAAAATGACTTTTTGAACTTCTATTTGTTGACAATTCTCCATATTTAAGGTAATGTACTTATTGGTAAATAATTCACTGATTGATAGTTTCGGTAGTGTTATATAACAAATAATTATTTTTGACATTTAATAATATTTATTAAAATTAGGATACAATAATAATATAGTATTATTCACATAATTAATAATTATTATAATGTTTATAATAATAATATAAGTAATAATAAAATTCACCGCATAAATCCAATCCTACACGGGAACCTACAGCATAGTTGAAGGGGGGGGGAGCAAGAGCTCTTACTCATCAGCTGACTAACAGGGAACTGGTAAACAATTCCACAAGATTGTGTGTTCTGCTTGAAAACACCGTAATCCAGGTGGGACCGAACGGACCAATGGGTGGATGGCTCTATGTTAGTAAGTCGCAAACGATTGCCTCAGGCCACCAGGACACACCGTGTTGTAATTTGTCCTAGCTGTGGTAAACAAGGAGCTCCCTGCCGCGGTGGTTTGCTATTTCTCCGGTACACGTGGGACCTATATGTTCGTTTCAACAAAGTAATTCTGGGGCTCAAGCATTTCAGGTCCAAACAATCAACAGGACAATTTTGACAGAAAAGATGAGGAGAGGCATTCATCTCTTACAAAATAGTGTGTTTTTACTGATTCCGTTTTGTGCACACTGCATTAAGATGAGTTCGGGTAAAGACATGCCTCGCTCGGATGTCGTTCATGGTGACGATCCCTGTGCTGAACCTATGAAATTTGTCAATAGCATTTGTCAGCATTCTTCAAGATCCTGCAATTGTCCTGTTTATAAGTAAGAGGTTTATAAGATTCAGGAAATAAGCACCCTGAAAAATGTTAGCTACTTGGATTCGAAGAAACTTCTATGCAAAGTCAACCAGGGTTTAATAAGTTACGCACAGACTCTAAAATCAACATTATCATCAGCCCCATTGTGAAGAAAATATTACCTGCAGTAATCCAGTTCCTTGAGCGGTACATTTCTGAAGTACATAGGAAATCTATTTTTCCTTATTCTATACTATCATTTCTGTTTTTTTGTTGACTGTAATTTTTTCTATACATGTTTATTTCCATAATTAATATCTGTTTTCTTTGGGGTTTCGAGATTTTCTATTTTGTTTTCAGTTAAGTTAAAGATAGATAACTTTATGAATTAAGGTAAAAAATATATGTTTTGTTTAATAATTGTAAATGTTGTTTATATTCTTTAGGTTTATTATTTCTTAGTAAATTATTAAGTCTTATAGATATTATTAAATTTATTTGTTTTGGGTTTACTTAACATTGTTAGCATATTAGTTTATTTATTATACCATCTATGGTAATAAATTGTGTTTGCTAACAGAAAATGTACATTAATTAATTGATTATTAGAGTAGATGATGATGATGATTCACGGATTGGTTGGCGGATTAAACCAAGAATGGTTTGATCCGATCTCAAATATGCAAAGATTAGCTGGTTACTCCAACGCCTCCTCGGACGTCCCACACATCTCCGTCCCCTCGGCTTGTAGTTCCAGAGTTGTTTGGGGATGCGGCAGTCATCCATTCGGCAAAGATGTTCCCAACAATTTAGCCAATACTGGGCAATCCTGTCGAGTACACTCATAATATTCAGTTCCTGCCGTATAGTAGAAGATTTTTATGTAATTGTTTGATATTTCGTCTTTAATTCAATAAAATTATTCTCTGCTTGAGTAATATCTTTGTTTTATCTAGTGTGATTGCTGTTTTTCACTTTTATATTAGAGTTTTGGGAAAATATTTAGGTTTAGTAATTTTTTGCTGAAACAAATGTTTTCAAAACGAGTAATTACTTGATTTTTACATCTAATAAATAACTTACAAGAATAAGTTACATCAGCTGTTATGGTGTTTTTATATACTTTTTTGTAAGTAAGCTCAGTTTCTTACATGATTCTTGTAAAATATAAATTTAGCAAACGACAATTACTTTTAAAAGTAAAACGTTCCTATGTTTATCGTTGTATTTTAGGTTGAAATAACCTGACGCATGTTTCACAGAATAAGTCTGTCCATCAGAGGTTCCTAAATGAAATAATGAATTAAAAAGCTCATTAAGTAAACAAACTTTAGAACAGTTAGAAATTTATAAGTAAACAAAATTAATTATTTCTTGTTTTACACTGAAATCTAACAAGACCAACTATTATGATGATTGTACCGTTCCTTCTTGACGTACAAAGAAAGGGTCTTCTAGTAGAGTAGTCCTGATTACCAGTTGGCATCGTCTGCATGTTTGTCTTAGCTATACTATGTTTCTGAACGTCTGATTAACCTAAGTAATCAATTCACCTAGTTGATTACTTTGTTTTTCTAGTTTATCATTTAACTTTCTGTAGTTTTAAATTCTCTTCTTTTAATTCTTCTTTAAATTTTTCTGCTTATTTTATAATTAACTTGTCTATACGGTTTCGTATCATATTTTGAAATGCTTCCATATCAAAACGTCCTAGTACTGCCATGTTGAATTATGTTTATTATTTATATTTTTAAATAATTATTATTGGTGACCTCGGTTGTGCTATGCTTTATTTATTATTTTATTATTATTGTCGCTATTACAATTACCTTTTGAAATTACAATAATACCTGTTGAGCGCCAGTTGTGCTATTATGACACAACAATTAAAATAACATATAAATAATATTTAATAAAAATAATAATTACTATATAGAATGTATTTTTTCATTCAACACATTTTCACTTTTAGAGAATACATTTAACTCTTAGACTTCTAAAATAGTTAAATGTCATGGTCGTGCACCGTGTTCTTGGGCGACAAATTTTTTAACAACACATTCATTTTTATTTATTTAGAAGACACACGCTTTGAAGCCCCAAATACTTTACAACAACACCACTAACGAATGCGTATATAGATAGGTAGGTGTAATCGTAATAACAACGTACAATATAATAGAATGACCTTTGAACTTTTATTGTTTCACAAATTCAACTAATTTACGATTTAAAAATCTCATTATTATGTACATGTGTATTATCCAGAGATATAAAAACATAAGATTCAGTTATAACTATAATAAACATGTGGCTTTTATTTTATATTGCTCACGGTTTGTTCAGTATAGTGTGTTTAAATTATTACTGACTTTTCTAATCTTTCTTTTTAAAATAATTTCTTATTTTTGTTGAATATGCATTACTTCTTTACGTTATTTTAGTAAATTTCTTATTCTTTCAAAATCAAATATCAATCTTTTCAGTAAGTTATTAGTAAAAGAAATTAAATATTTCTCTGAGTATTACTTTTGATTATTTGAATCTTACCCTAATTAACATAAAAGAAAAGTTACATTCAATCTTACAATTTAAACTCTTATTAAATTAGTGTCTTTCTCTTATCATTTTCTACTTGCTTTACAAGATTAAATTGTCTTTTATTCAGTCTTTAGTTTAGATGAAAATATGGCTTTCTTTCACCTGATTAGTAGTGGTTCCTCAGCATACCCTCCTGGGTCCTGAGTCCTTTACTGGTGAGTCCCTCGTAGATGTGTAGTCCCGAGTCCGTTCCTCGTCATCCGTACTCTTCTCGGAATTCAGATGACTCGTCCTCTACGTCTAAGGTTTGTGCCATGAAGTGTGCTGCTTCCTTGTCCTCCGTATTGGTCTCTGGCTGCAACTGTGGTTGAATACAAGTGATGCTGTTGTCCGCAATCGCTTCCCACCGCCGTTGTAGTCTGACGAAAATATGTTGCCGTCTAGCAGAACCTCCGGCCGCATCAGTGGTCGAACAAGGAAAAGCTGTCGTCCGGCAGACCCTCCGGGTGCCAAGATGATTGAACGAGAAAGAGGTTGAGGCTGGTGTGTGTCGGGTATTTATAGTCTAGCGAGCAGAATGCCTGTTTCGACAATTCTCTGCAGGAATGGTTTTGTCGTGGCGTCACTTTTACAAACACGAATATTTATACACTTTTTGCACTTGTTTTCGCACTATACGAAGTCTTTTTGGGACGCAATACTCATTTGGTAGGTAATTTTATGTGTATAAGCGTGTGTTGACGGTTTTTTATTATCTCACTTATTATGGGATTTATTGATAATTAATTTACTATATTCGCACTTTTTATTATTTTTGCACAATTTTCTTACACACGTGCGTCTTTATACAATACACACAGTGGTGTATTTGGTTTTGTAATAGTGTTTACACACTCATCACGACTTAAAATTCAGCATTTTATTAGCGTTTATTTAGGGTGGATGCTTTTGCATGAATCAACCAGTTTCACACACACACGCCAGATACACGTGTACACAGACCCAACTGCGTATGGCGTGATCGACTTGTATCGACAGGCAGATTCATTGCTTCCCTAATACAGCTTTTGCACCCAGACTTATTATTATTACTAACAATATCGATTAATTATTTAATTTATAGTAATTACCTTAAATTATTAATGAAATTACATTAATTACCTTACTACTTATGCAATGCACAGTACCCTATACTTTTGTACTGTTGCATTATATTGCGATGTACAAGGTAGCATAGAATATATAAGTCGATATCAAGAGATGGAATGTTTGGCTTTAATCAAAGATTTTCTCAAATTTAGTCTGCACAGAGTTTACTACATTTTTTTAATACAAATAAAGTAAATTAATAGTTTTGTTTAAATAAATATATAAATTACTGCTTCTTTTGTAAATAAAATTAATGAACAGTTCCTGTTGACCTTCAATATTACTTTAAAATAATTCCTACACACTAATATCATACATGTTAATTTCTATAAGTTTCTGTGTCTTATTAGTTTATAATTATTTTATTTATTTTATTATAAATGGGTTCACTTTCCTGAACAAGATGAATGGTGTGGTGTTTCTCCTTGTTTCCTGGTGAATGTTGACAGCTGCTCCTTCCAGGTAGTCGTCAGGATACCGCCGCTCCTCCTGTGGTTTTTCTTCAGGACCTCTTCCTGTGATTTAGCTCTC
Organism: Magicicada septendecula; assembly: GCA_034769895.1. Taxonomy (NCBI): domain Eukaryota; kingdom Metazoa; phylum Arthropoda; class Insecta; order Hemiptera; family Cicadidae; genus Magicicada; species Magicicada septendecula. The sequence goes on from CM068368.1 coordinate 142,212,164, forward strand.
AGGGTCGTTGTACGGGTTGGGTACTTCTATGACAATGTTTAATTATTAATTATTAGCTAATTAGAATATATATCTCCGGCAACTTAAGTGTTCATAGAAACCTAATCGGAAAATCTTGAAACTGTTACCGAATTAGCACTCGAATAATCATTCGCGCACTTTACTATTAGTGTTCGTAACTCCTGACAGACCTATCGTACTGAATCAGAGTTAACGATTACACGTTACAGAGAGTAGCGGTACTGCTTTTTCTGAGTACTACGGTAGACTGCCTTACATCTCGTCACGGAACAAATCAACTGATATATCAGCCATCTGATTGGTCAAAACTGTACCCTCACCCTTTCACTACAGTCCAGATAACGTTCTACTTGTAAGAAATTCTATATGGGCAATGTAAAACGTGCAAAAAAATCGACAAAATTGTATTACTTTTCTTGTGGGTGATAACACTTTTTTTTTATGAAAAACTCATATATTTGTACTTTATATCATTAACAAACATTACTATCAGATTGGTCTTGTTTTTATGCAAAATCTGGATTAAGTCTTATGTCAGACATTTGATTTACATAAGACTTATTTAATTTAATTAGTTTTTTATTGTTAATTCGTATCACAGTTATTAACACACGCACACGCTCACTCGCCATATGCCTATGTATACGTTCGCACTATTTCACAACACTAATATTTTTTTTATACAGTCAAAATTTAACCTAATCTAACAATTCTGACATGATTCTTACTGTCTATAATAAAATGTTCCAACACGCAACTTTTACTTTGACTAGTTCTCATTGAAACATGGTATCATATGTTAGAATGAAATTTATTATTTTATATTCAAATCTCGCCCATTGCAATATATACATAGTGCAGATGTACACATTTTAATAATTATTATGTAATTTTAATTTTTGTTACTAATAACTGTCTATTTAATTGAGAAGTGTGCAGATTAAGTAATATATTTTCAACTGAAGTAATTATTATTTTTACTAAGCTATTATAGGTGAACGTTTTCTATTATATGTAGTTAGTATAAACAGTAGATTCGTATAAATATGATATATAGCATTTAAAAATATAGACTCAATTTAATTGTATCTGCCAGACACCCAAGAAATGTAAATATCTATTAATAGTTTAATAGGTACATTTGTATGTTTGTTGTTTGTATATTCTTTGTGTGTGATGTGTAATTGATTGAAACCTCTGATGATACTGATTTATTCTGTGAAACGTGCGGCAGGTTGAAATAAAAAGGTTAAAACATCCTACTCGCAGAAGTAATTTGATAATTTGGTAAAATATATATTATACAAAAATCCTGCAAGATACTTAACGAGTTACTTATACCTAAAGTACAATTATGTATACAAATGTTTGGATATACTTATGCAATGTATACAAAGGAAACTATACGTATGTATGTAATATTCATGTACTCGTAATATGTAAATGTAGTATTCATATATAGCGTAGAACTATCTAATTTGAATGTGTACGTTTCTTATAAGCTCTTGTATAAAGTAAAATTGCCGTATAATTTTATATACTTCTGTATGTAAAATGGCCCCTCACCTAAGATTTCAACTTTCTATGAAACACTGTTAAATATTAGTTTTGTAGTAGAGTTTCCTTTTTGTTAATATATGGATACGTTAAAATTACATAGCATTAAGTGTTACAAATTTATTATTAATCCAGTAAACATTTTTTAAACTAATAAATTTCAACAACTTTTTTTTCATTTTTTTGGTTTTGCCGCGTGCCATACAACATACAAAATAATGCGTGGTACAGTATACAACTTAGTCATTTTGTCGTACTGTTTAACGTTTCATAACATTGTAAATGTTAAACGCCTGTAAGTCTAATTAGGTAAAAGGCATTGCCTGTATATATGAGATGTAAAAACAGACTTTAAACATGTGTATATAAATAGGAAGAGAGTTCCAATGAAACTCTATCCGAAAAGTTTATCGCCTTCCTTTGTCCTAATTGCAATATATTACGCTTAATGTAACTTCCTTCTTTTCGCTACGCTGCACTCCCTAGTCGAATGCTTGTCCAAACTTTTTTATTAAAAATTTAAGATTAATCGTTTTCGTTCCTTGCTCCCTGCACTTTTATTTCCCCACTCGTTATAACCTGTTTTCACTTATTTTGTAAATTTCACCATCCCAAACCAATCGTATTAAAATTTGTGTGTTTTAAATAATAAATATTTTACACAAATAATTCACCATTATAGAAATTAGTTTCTTGTGAGGATACAATTAATACAAAATATTAAGAATGCCGTGACATTATTGTATCAACGATAATACTTTCCTCACATTTTTCTGGGTATGATGCATTGGCATGAACTCGTGACTGCCTACAAGTTAGTAGTCATATCCCAAATTTAAATTTACAGTTTGCTTACTTAATTATTATTTATGTATTACTCAGGTTCATTTACGTCTGAAATTTGTTAAACATGGATCATTACAACGCGTTCGTATTTCAGCGAAAGTAAGCCAGTACACCAAACCTGAATAGTTGGATTAGAATAACTATTAATGCATTTCAATTTAAATGTACAAAGTTATTTACTTAAGATCACAGAAGTCACAAGTTAGGTTGTTTATATGTCCATTAATATTAATGCCAAACAGTCTGACAAACACTGAAGCCAATCTCTCTCAAAATATAATAACAGATTTGTACATATAGTAAGTTGTTTGAAGTAAATAAATATATAAATTCAATTATAATTTACGTTATAGGCAAACAAAGTTAAATAAGAATGTCAAACAGAATAAGTTGTGTTACTTCATTTCTTGTTATTTCATAGAAATGATATATACGTAGACTTATAACAAACTTAGCGAGGAACTGACCGTCATTTAAAAGTTTCTTGGAGTGTTTACTCCAATCAGACATTCTGTAACTGCTTATCCCACTTACGATGTTGAACTCTACTATATCCTCTGTAGCGGAAAACTTCAGGAAACTGTATGCGACTAGTTTACTGAACTCATCCATTTAGGAGAATAAAATGCATTACTTCTCTGCAACGTAATATATATTTCATTTATTACATTAAAACAATGAAAATAAATTATGAATAAACTTCTATTTAAATTCTATCAATATGAAAACTCTTCAATCCTAAAGCTGAAATAATTTTATTTTACATAGCTAAGTTTCTTCAAGTTTCGCAACTATGATAATATAAGATAACAATTTCTAAAGTTTTGCAAACATAAAGGCAAATTAAATATATGTCTCTTTATACATAAAGTGTTTCATTTTTTTGTGTTTTAGTTAATGTTCGTCGAGCACGTAAGTACCTGAATATGTCAGCACAGCAATCTAATTGCATAATAACTTAATTATATACTACCTTATTTCAGTTCCGTAATGTGACTTCTAATAGCTACATACTTAAGTCACAAGACGGAACGGAAATAAGGTAATATGATAATTGTGGGTAAATTGTGGCTAACTGTGGTGTAATATGATAAAGTAAATCAATTGGGGTTTGGATACATGGATTTAAAAAAAGTACAATACTGTAATTGTTTGGATATTTTTAACATATTAACCATGAAGTAACCTTCGAAACATTAGCAATTAACAAGATAACATTATAACTATTACCATATGAAATATTAAATATCATATATACAATTTTAAACAACTTAAAACTTACACAAGTCATAGTTTTGTTTAGTTTGTTATATTTTTAGTTTTTCACTAGCGCCTAGCATTTGGATTCGTTAACATCTTAATCTGTTTCTGAAGAAACCAATATTGATTTACTCTCTTCTTCTAATTCTTCTGATGCACCTTTGTTTGTTGTGTCCTGTTAATCTGAGGGCACAGATTTTACACCTTTTTCATAAAATACTCGTGCCTATTGGCATATCGCAAAAGACAAAACACTAGTCTGCATTCCAAATTTGAGAAGAATCAAAATTGTTCGTATGTTTCGTTTATACAATAAACTGATGAAACGCGATAATTTTATTTTCGTACTATGAGGCAAACATTCTGACTGTACCATTTCAGTAGTAACGGCGAAATCTCCACTTCTATAAAAACTTGACTAAGTGATTTCCTACTTCTGGAAACTTAGCTGTTTACTAAAGAAAGAACGCCGATCACAAGTAGTAACACTTAATTTTCCTTTTTGTTTTCCTATTCCTGAAAATTAGATTCCGCTACATGAAATATACGCGATGCGGCACGATTACCTTTCCTTTTCTGAATTTTATTAAAACCAGCCACGTAGAAAGATAGAGATGTTCTTTCGCTCATTATGACTATACAGTATGTTTCTTGACAACATACGCAATTCAGGTATTGGACGACGGTAAAAAAAAAAAAAAAAAAAAAAAACAGACTAATGACGACAAACAAGTACACTTACAGAATGCTACAACAGAGTTCTGTTATAACTCTACAACGTGAACTGATGGAGAATTGGTAAAAACTTCAAACCAAATTACCGGTAAATTTAATTTTACTATTACTAGACTTAAGCCTCCTAGTTTTAAGCGACATTGCCAGCTGTGTCACAATCTAACCATACATGTGTAGCTCTACAATTTCGCCTGTAAATTATATTATTCGTGTATAATGGGCACCCCAATTTTTAGGAACAAAATCTGGGGAAAAAGTGCACATTTAACACGATAAAATACATTAATCTATAATTTTAATATTTATTGTTATTAATTTTTCTATTTAATTAAAATGGGTGCACAAAAAATAATACTTCTTTTAATTTAAGATTCATTTTTTACAAGTATCCAAGTCACTTGAAATTATATTCAAAAACTTACGTTAATAGTTCCGTCAGTGACTTACTTTTTTTGTCGTTACGACGCGTTTCAAGACGTATGCCTCATCATCAGGTGTTTCACTCGATAGGAGAGGACGTCAATACATTAAAATAAAATAAATAAACGAACACATAAAAACACAAACGTGAACGGAACATACATGGCCGGTGCGCACCGCATTGAAGTGCGGGCTCGACTTCAACGCGGTGCGCACCGGCCGTTTGTGTTCTTATGTGTTTTTATGTGTTCGTTTATTTATTTTATTTTAATGTATTGACGACCTCTCCTATCGAGTGAAACACCTGATGATGAGCCATACGTCTTGAAACGCGTCGTAACGACAAAAAAGTAAGTTACTGACGGAACTATTAACGTAAGCTTTTGAATACTTCTTTTAACTTGAAATAAATGTTGATTCTATTAAACTATTACGAGTAAACGTTTCCTATTTTATGTAATAAATGTAAACAATGTTTTTAATATATGATTTCACATTTAAAAACAATGATATATATTCAATAATTTACATCAGGCACCCAAAAGTTTAAATAATTTAATAATTTTTTAAGTATATGTTTATTTACATTTTTTGTTTGTATATTCTTCCTGTGTGATCTATAATTTCTATAATATATTTTTTAATTTCTTAAATAGAGAAGGTTAATAATATATTAATAATAATAATATACTTTAATTTATATTTTTCCTTAACATTTATTCTTAAAAAAGACACAAATGATATACGAGAGCCTTTGATACATACTGCGGGCAACAAACGAAGGTAGAGATTGACCAATAATAGAATGATGCGATAATAGTTAAGAGTGCAGAGTACAAGGTACGACAATGGTGCAGAAGAAATCAATATGCTGCTAAATGGTACCTTGGTATTTTCTTAGTGCTTCGAATTTTACTCTTTCTTTTAAAATTTAAAATTTAGGATGCAGTATAATTTTATGTGTTTGTCAGGAAAGAAATAAAAATATTAAGGTGCAATATATTAACAATATATTGAGGGATTTATATCAATTACTCTCTTCGTTAACTTGTTATTAATTACTTAGTTTACTTCTTACTTCTCTTAAACATTTTTTTCTGCTAATTTTTACGTTTACGTTCCACAAATTTCTTGCCAATGGTTTATTACTACAGTTGCTTTGAATTGTATTTAATAGAATAATAAATGCTTTATGATTAATACAACCAAAGTGTGTTGTTAAAAGATGTATTTATTTATGAGTTGGAAGTATAGTTTATCTAGCTAAGTAAATTTGCTTTCATCCCACTATTATTCTAGTGGAGCCAAGTAGAAGCTGAAATGTTTTATAAACGTTAAATGTTGTTATTCTTGTTGCAAAGTCACTCGCTTTAAAGGATTACTTAAAGCAAGTATTTGTGTATGCCGTTTATTAAGATCTTTAGTCTATTGTAAAGAAAAATTGTTGAGATTCATAAGTTGAAATAATATTTATTATTGAACCAATCGTTTAAAAAAAGCATGCGCGTCAAGAAAGTAATGTGCGCTATAAAGCAAGAACAGAAGATGAAAAGGGTTTAGAAGAGAAAGCTGTTACGAATACTTTATATTCCTTGCAACTAAAGGCGGGAATATAAACCAATATACAATATGGTAATTTTTAATTAAGTTTTATACATAAATTTTTTTTTTAAGTACTAACATACTCATCACACATTTGGTCACTGAAATAAGCAAACATGAAAAAACTCGTGAAACGCATCTTATTGAAATAAGAATTATAATAATTTTAACAGACAAACGAAGGGTCTATTTGTTAATTCGTTAGCCTAGATGAAATGAAAATTTAAAGGACACAATGGACGATAGAGTGACAACACATGAAACAAACAAAATAATACACTGGTAGCTTTAGCTAAACAAGAGAGAAAACTGAAGATCACGATTAAGTTGTACACATGCGTGTTTTATACGAGGACGATTTGAAAAGTTCGCGGCCTACCATAGAAGAAAATGTGTTTCTATTTTTTAGCGCATCGTTTTTACCGTTCTATTTTTATACGTTCGCAACACGAACAGCAGTGAAGCGCCAGGTCATTACCCCGTCACTTACCCTGTTGAGGAAGTCCGATTTTTAGGTCCTCAAAATAACCGTCTACTGCCGTTTTCAGCCCGTCATCTGAGGAATATCGCTTGCCCCCGAAAATTACTTAAGGATTGGGAATAGATGAAAGTCAGATGGCGCTATATCAGGCGAATAAGGCGGACGGTGCAACAAATTACTTCAACTCGGGGATTTTTGTCATAGACACAACGCATATGTGAGGGCCTGCATTATCCTGATGGAAAGTGATCTTCTTCTTTGCTAAACCTAGTTTTGTCTCAAATTTTTATATTTAATTGGTCGAAACGGTTAGCGGAATACTCTCCATTTATTGTTTCACCCTTTTAAAGGCAATCTAGTAGCAGTGGCCCCTTAGCATCCCAGAAAAATTGATCCATACACTTTCTAGCCGACAACATTGATTTTACCTTTTTCGGAAGCGGCGAATCACTATGCATCCATTGTTTCGATTGTTGTTTTGTTTTTAGAATGAAGTAGGCCTAATGGACTCAAGTTTCATTAGTTGTTACAGATCTACGAATAAAATCTTTCTGATTTTTTTTAAAACAGTCCAAACATTCCTGAGAAGCTTGCATTCGCATGCGTTTTTGGTCACTTGTCAACAAACGCAGCATCCATCTTGCAGACAGCTTTATCATACCTAATTCCTCAGTAAGAAGAATGTGATGTACCCTTTCATCTGAGATGCCCACAGGGTTAACAATTTCAGACACCTTTAAAAGGCGATCTTCCAAAAGAATATCGCGCACTTTATTGACGATTTCTGGTGTAGTGGCACTTTTCGGACGCCCAGTACGCGGGTCATCTTCTAAACTCTCACGACCACGTTTACATTCAGTAGCCCATTGTTTCACTGTAGTAAATGACACTCCAGCATCACCCAACACATTATTCATCTCATTAAAAATTTCTGTTGCCGTTAAACGTTTCTTAAAAAAATTGTGATGTTGAGTTTTCTCCATCTTCGGCGTTGCTCTGAAATAACTTTTTGTACACAGCTGTTTCTCCGAAACAATTACTTGACGCTTCACAGCTCTTTGTCACGATGGGGTAAAAAACAGAAACGCCACACATTCGTTTATGTGGTAGGCTGCAAACTTTTAAAATCGCCCTCGTATAATGAGTCGAGCCTCGAATAGAAAAAGTTACGAAAACGAGTAGAGTCCTACATCTGAAATTGGGTACGATAGGGTGCAAATGATAATAATAATTTTCATTGTCATTATTATCATTATGAATTTTTACTATCTTCGTATGTGAAGATAGGAGTAACATGGGAGATTGTTGCAAGAAGATATTAGGCAGGACAACTCTCCGGATAACAATGTCAAAGCGCTGTTTAAAAGAAGTACACCTTAAACTGTGTGGCACGCTTCGCAAAAGAGATTCTTCGGGTGGAGAAGATAGACTTGAACAGAATGTAGAAGAATATAGCAGAACAGAATATATAGAACAAGAATATCTAGTCATACGTGAGCCTCAGAGCTGAAGAACAATAAGCCTAGCCCAAAGTAATGTGTCAAACGGAGTTCCAAGAAGAGGAAAGGTAGGTTTTTTTAATGGAATCGGGTATTTATCCAAAACCGACAGACTCTGGAAGCGTGCACTCTTCCGGAAATTTATTCAGCAACTATTTCCACCTACCGTCTTAGAAAATTATCATTATTAATATTAAGTAGTTACATACTTTTTATTATCAACATACTAAACATCTATATTACATAGCAACGCCTGGGCGGTGATATATTGAAAACGCGTTCTTGTTAGTGTGATCTATGAAATCAATTAGCAGTACCTTAAAGCATGGTAGATAAACGTATGGGCATCAATAATAGACACCGATAGAAAATTTACCACACAAAAAGTATACAAATATTTTTAAAAATCTAACTATTTTTTAACATAATATTAAAAACATTTAATCTTATTTTTTCTTTTATAGGCCTATATTTTTAGGTTTTAGGACTTCCAGATATGAACATTCATGAATATTCTATTAACATATGTATACATTTGTATCTGCCAAGCTGCAAATTGTTCCGTACAATAAACCACATTAACCCTGTAAATAAACTTGTTATTCTACCATGTTTGTTTTTCTGAAAATACAATTTTTCTATTGTTACTGAGTAATTAGCGTAGTACTGCAATTACGGTTTGGTACAATTAATGTTTGTTTGAAGAGACTACTCAATTGTTTTCGTATTTAAGCCTGCTTAAAATGAAGTGTTTAATATTGTTTAAAACTGTTTTAAATTAAAAAACAAGTAATTCAAAAGTTCAAAACGTGTCGGACAAAAGATCTGTTACACTTTTGGGTTAAACGGACACCGTTTTCTGGGTAACGCTAATGCAAATATACAGAACTTGAATACACAATGTAAGCAAATATCATTGCAGACATTCACTATACGTATACATGTGCTCGCCTGTGCGTGCGTGTGAGGGCGCGCGTTTTGTCACAGTTACAAAAATGCTTGCGCTACTGACTTATGAGATGGCGATGTAAGCAAGTAAGTAGAACATTCCAGTACCTTCAGTGCAAAAGTGAATGACTAGGCGCGTTTTAGGCCTAGGCGATTCATGTCTGTTAAAATATTGAAGACAACAGCATGTGTTTTACCTTAAAACGGTTGTCACAGAATAAAATGTCTCTGCTAGCTGCCATAGATCGTAAAATACACAGACTGTTTTAGACAAAGTTCAGGCAAAAATTTCGATTAGAAATATTAAATCAGATTATGCTGTAGCAACCAAAAACACACAACAACCCTGATCAGCGTAACAAGATTTGCTAAGAATGTATGTTAAAGGGCGATAGAGTCTATCATATGTATGCCATGCAGAGAGGAAGCAGCAACACTCTGACTCCAAATAACAGTGCTCATCAAAATAGAAATACTCAAAAGAATCTATCACATTTCAAGCTTTCAGTTACATAATAGACGTGACTTTCAAAATAAAAATATTTAAAAGTACATTGTTTTAATTGGTTTGTTCATAACAGGCAAGCAATGTGCGTAAATTACCTTATTTCAAATCCGTCCTGTGACTTCGTTGCGTTGTTTTTGTTGTTACGCGTTTCGGGAACTATCGTCAACCCATCATCAAACGTATCACTCGGGAAGAGATCGTCAAATATTAAAATTCATAAAAGTACATTATTCGTAAAGGCATGTGAGTTAAATACGCCTCTTCCAGTTTGTATTTACCTGCTGAGCTGGTATGCTGCACGTCATGAATCGTGCGTTTAATTGTGTTATCTAAAGTATTTGCAAACGATTGTGAAGTATTGTGTTGTAAATCATGTGGGGAACATGTGACTTAGACCAAAAATCTCAAATTTGGCAAATACGGTGTCCAAAATACAAATAGGAATTTTATCTATAGCGGCAATGTTTATAAGAAGCGTTTGTAAAGTTTTTGCGACTTAGTCTGTGTAGGTGTATAGTGAATTTTAAGACACTTTGGGGACTTATGTAAAGCCTTCCGTATAGCGAATGTACCCTCCTGTAACTGGTCAACCTGTATTTGGAAAATGTCGTATCAAACTACTTTGGTTTGAAAAATTTTAAATAATTAAATTTAAGAACGTTGTATCAGGCTGGGAACACTACAGGTTGGGGTCCGTATGGGAATTGCAGAAGATCTTATGATGTGTGATTAACACACTTATTGGTACAACGAAATTAAAGGTTTCGTACACAATATTTTTATTAATTGTTCTTTTAATGTACTTGAAATGATTTACTGTGATTTCTTTTCATGTTCTTTAATAGTAGAAAAATATTGCCCTTGGCTATGTAAATGACGTATTGTAAATAAACCCTTTTTAGTAAAGTTGATAAATATGAGTCCTTATAATTAGTAAACATAATTAAAAAAAAATATATGAAAGTTTTAAAACGTTATTTTTATACAATATTCATGGAATAAATAGTCTTCACTTCCTTAGCGTTGAAGAATCATGATGTAGCGTGATGAATATTGTATACGTTACCTGACTGTCTGGAATGCGTCGTATCCCTTCGTTCTGCGTTCCTGTTGCTCCCGAGATGTTCCTGGGCTGCCCTCCATTGCTCCAGTCTCAGTCTTAGGTATTTTAGGTACCAACAATTACGGATAATTTTGCTCAGCTGTAGTTGATCTTGCAACCTTAACATGTTATATTGACAAACCTGTTGAGGCTACGCACGACTTTCTTGATTCGTGATGTCCAAATAGAAATGTTGCATAATGTGTCGTTAAGATGATTGATGCTGTCCGGTCTAAGGACGTCATGTCGCGTTGTAGTAAAATGGAAAATGCAGTGTGATTGGCTTGAATAAGATATCTGCAACGTCAAACTAAAAATCTTCAAAACCTGTTTTAACATGCAGGTTACGTGCTAAAATGTCTATCTTCCGGCAACCGAACATTCAATACCATTTAGCTCTAACTGAGAATTGAATCCATTTGAATCCATAATTAGAATTAATAATATTTGGTTTATTTAAGTTTATATTATGTATCTTAATATACTCCATTAAGATAAACACTCTTCCTCCACACTAAAACAACTAAATACCTTGTCTAGGAATGTAAAGAATGTCATCACTCTCGAACACAAATTTACACAAAGTCCCGCACATACGTTCAATATTCTGTAAACACACTTTATCTGCAAACAAAACAATAAAATTTACGTCATCAACGTCTTAACACAATCACAAATGTAAGTATATAGTTTACTGACAATAAGCTTTCAATAATTCATAATTTTGAGAAATAAAACTATTTTTTGTCTCAAAATAAATCAGGTCGTCTCTGATATTACAGAAAATACGTCCCACATTGCAGACTAACGTTTTTGCAGAGACAGTAGGTAGAGTTTGTAAAGAATGTACTCGTAGTTGTGACTAAATACATTCACAAAAGTTTGTAGGTGTGATATTAAACAAACATTTATGTCGTAAAGGCTTTATTAAGACAATTACCAATTGTACACTAGCCGCAATTTGAGAATGATCTTCGATACGCACGCCACGATTTAGGCAAGAATAATGGTTTTGCGTTTCAACATATTTTTCTGTTTCAGCTTAAATGTTTTAGCACTTGCTTTAAAGTTATTGGCCTAACAAATATTTTAGATTTTATGTTGAACAAATGTATACGGTACATGTTTTTAACATTTTCAAGTCACTAATGTTCAACAAATGTCCTACCGTTATTAAACAGACTGCAATACTGTTAGAGGCGTTAAACCGTATGTGGTTTTTCATCCAACTACAAACTCTCAGTTAGTCAGCATTATTTTCTATTGTAAGAGACTAAGAGACACTACTTTTATTCCTAGAGCTTTAGCAGACTTACTCAAAATATGTTAGTATTCATGAAATAAAAATTCGACACAGAGATGACTGAAAATTGATACTAACAATGACAAAAGCCAAACAATTTGCTAAATTAATGTACACAATATCGTTTCTATCTTGCCTATAGAAATATTGTATAATATACATAATACATCTGACTGGCCAGTTTTAACATAGGTATACATTTAACACAGGTGGCAGAAAAAGGCACCAGAGCTATAATTAATTTCAGCTACACTATAACCACCGCAACTCGCAAAGCAGTTTTCGAAATTTCAGAACTATGTTTTATCTCATTACGCATCACATAATTAGTTCATGTGTCACCATATTATAATTATGCAATCAATATTGTATTTAGCGTGCACGCTGTTCGGTTTCTTCTGTGCCACGATAAAACCAATACCGATGATGTAAACAGTACTGACAACGAATCAATCAAAACTATCTTCTTACCTTTCGAAGCAAGAATCACGCTGAACTTATTCATGTGTCCAGATAATGCCTTTCTGAATAAGATATATCGAGTCTTTTCTCTTACTCATAAATATGTTGTTGCTTTTTTATACTATATTTTTGCTCAACATGCTGCTATACTTTGCAAAGTAACGCATACTTATGAAATTCAATATTATTCAGTTACTGCGATGTTCTCATTCTGTATATCTCATGTAGGATGAAATCGTTATTAACCTGCAGCGATTTCATTACAGATTCCTGGAGCATCGATACATTATCTGTAACAAAGGCTAAAGGCTCTGGCCAATAAAGAAAAACCGATATCGACTTTAATTATGTAGTAATGTTCGACATGTGTCTTGCTTTTCTATTCGTTGACAAGTTCTGTGTACCGTCCCACAAATTAATTTACATTTATTTAACTTATTACAGACGCTCGTTTCACCTTAGACATATAATAAGTAGGCGTATAGTATTAGGTATTCTAATTGTCAATGTACTCATGTCATGATAAAAGGGATTACTACGAATAACCTTCATGAATATTTACTTCGGAACTAGATGACTTTGTTCATGAAACAAAGCTATTTAAATACAGTACTGCGCACTCTGTAATTTTGTTTTTAAATTTAAACAAATGTACCTTAAGTAACTCTCAATTTATATATTTCTTAACGGTACTTCAAAAAATAAATGGGATGGAAATTTTACTGCCTTCTAAAATTCAAACCGCAGTCAGATATACGTATAAAGATAAGCTGTTTCCGGTTCAGCACATGATGCAAATGTTTATTATAGTTTATACAAATCCACTGCCCAGTATAAATAACAACAGCATTGTAATCTGCAGCTGATTTTTCGTTTCTTCAATAACTCCTTGTTTGTCAGAAAAGAACACATAACAGTACTTAACAATGTATCTTCACAGAACTTGAACTCAATTAGAATTGACTCTTTTTTATTTCCCCCCATGTAAATAATGAATGGTGTCGATGACAAATTACATTCTGTTCGACACTCTTTATAACAATCACTGAGACACATACGATTTACAACTACAGTTGTAAGCAGACAAACATGTGTGTATTAAATATTCAAGGTAGCCTGGCAAATAAATTATTTTCATATAGACACGTAAGTAAAAACTTTAACATTATCTGTAAAACATTACACATGTTATAATATTGGCTTCTTATATTACAAGTGATTACAGAAATGTTGAAGCAGAGATTTCCATCTGCTTAATGCGTCTGATAAGTGTTTTACAGTTTATTAACTGTAAAGTTGTAAGCCAGTAAAGTAAAAACCATTTTATATAGTTTTCAGTTTAAACCCTCTTAATTTGGTGTGAGGCCTGTATACGTTTTAAGGGACTGGCCTTTGTTAACAAGTTTTCTCTGTCCATCAGTGAAGATTGAAGAGTAAAGTATCCCTCAAGCCTTCCAAAGTTTACTAAAAGGACTCGACCGCCTGAAGCTGTTTATTTTCTCAGAATTGGAGTTAATCTCCTCTGGACATTACCAGGCGTTTGCTATTTCTGCAGTAAGGACGCCACTTTGTACCAATTTGTTTTTACCCTGTGACTAGGCAATGAAAAGTTACCGAATAATGTAGTTTGATGTCGTTCAACAATAGTTTTTATGAGTTACCTATGGGCGATTAGATATGATATACATTTTACAATGATACCAGTGCCATTGGGTAAAATACATTAAAATCTGTTTGTTGTTGTTTTCGGATATAATATGATATTCCACAAATGCTTTTAAAACATTATTATCATATCTGCTATTTTGTATACAGTGTCAGCCTAGCATAAATATTTAGCTTTTAGTGATATTTTAATATATTGAACAGTCAACATTTTTGTCATTCTGCTCTTAAAGTCAACACATTTAAAATACTCAAGATTAAACAAACGCGGATTAATTAAAAATAAACAAAACTGCGAATACAAACAACTTGGACGGCTTTATATTAGCCCCTCCACGTTATGCAGGATGCTCTTCGCCTCAATCCGTTAAGAGGTTTTACTTATGCAGCTTTTCCTAGATAATGTAAACGCTTCAAGTGCTGCTTGTATCACTAATTATCTTGTGCATCCTATAATCTTTTATTTGTTATGTTACGCAATATTCGTATTACGTTGCACTCACTTTCGTATGTTGTGTAACTGTAGTTTACTCTTAAAATGCAACAGGTTTAACGCACACATACTATGCGACTGTCACTGTTTAATATGAAATGGTGTAACCTTTACTGAAATAAAAATACAGTTAATTAACTAGCCAGTAAAAACGAATTGATTGAATAAGTATGGTTAGGAATTTCTTTTCAGGCGCTTCTAACTGCATAAGTGTAGCATAGTTAGTTTGATAATCACTGACAGACTAACTATAGGATACAGTTCAATTTAGCTTACAAAGTACAGTAAAGCATCGATTATCCGAACCTCTCGGGACCAGAGCCGGTTCGGATAATCGATATTTCGGATAACAGATCTTAAATTAAAAACATGATTTCTCTTTACAAAAACAAAGGTTTTTATTACAAAATAATTTCTAACATATTGTTATATAATTATAGCAACCTGTATACTGCACTGTTATGTATTACTAAGGCTGAGAATGAAGACTAAGACTGAGAAAAGACTGAGAATTAAGACTAAGAATTAAAACTGAGTGTAATTAATAAAAATCTAAAGTTAATTTAAACAAAATTGGAGTGTAGTGACAAAGACTGTATTATACAATTAATTAAAAACAGACATTCCGTGACAGAGACTTCCGTTGATACAGTTTGTTCATCAATTGTAAATGCATTTATGAAAGTTTGTTTATGTAAGTGTGTTTATCGATTGTAAGGCTATATATCTATAGCGTTTATTTATAGCTACAGCGTTTATTACTGTACAGTAATGTAATAATTTATAGTATACAATTTTTTTATGTTCAATAAATATCCAGTACGCCTACACGTGTCCAGTACATTACAGTAAATTACTGTAATTGTAATTTTTATTGAGTTCGGATAATACATCGTTCGGTTAATGGATGTTCGGATAATCGATGCTCTACTGTACAGATTTCCAGAGTTAAGTAATAAGTATACCTAACTAAATACTAAGATATCCTTTCTGAGCTCTAAGATAATTGAGATCTTTCTAAAAACTAGATTTAAAGTTGATATTGCTGCAATATTACGATATAAACTAACAACATTAGGAAAACTAACTAATTTATTCTTCATTCAAGTGTCCAATTACTACTTTAATCAAGCACGCTAACACTTTCCTAATGATAAAATCTGTTGATAATGTATTCTGAAGGCGATTGTTAGGCATAATCTATGGAGTGTGTAAACTAATCTAGATACAGAAAATTTTGTTGTTAACAAATGTGTCTGCAAATATGTTCCATTCAACTAGATACAGTGTTGATCCTAGAAAAGTAATTTAAACCACGGACATCATAGCACTGTTGAAAAAAATCTGAAGTCTCACCTGCAAATAACAAAAAAAAGATGATAAAAGAGAATCACTGCATCTACGGAAATTGCAAATGTCACGACTGTGAGACATTCTACTTAATGCACTGTACACTGAACGTTCAAGTTCACAAAAGTTTTCCAAAAATATATAAATCACAGGTATTTTATATATTGTAACGATACGTGTGTCTACGTTAAGCCCCACTGTTGGGTTCGCCAATTTTGTAACGTTCCTCTTATTACAGAATAATTAATTAATAATGATAATATTAAAAAAAAAAATTGTTTTCTAAAAAATATTTTTTTTCGTGTTTTTTGTTGTATGTATTTAATAAATAATTTTCGTAATTGTATTTTGTAAAAATTGTAATTCCTTTATGGTTGTTTATGTTGTTGTATCACTTTTTGGGATAACTCCTGCGTTAATATAGTTATCTCCAGCACTAGTCGATAGACGGTTCTTCTTCTTCCTTCAGTATTCTACTTATTTCTTGGGAAATATCGCCTTTCGTACAGTCAGTGATCTTGAATTACTTCAATTTTAACTATATTTCTTAAATTGATAAATAAATTTCAACCAATTTGCAGAATTAAATGATTTATTAACAATTATCTGAAAGATCGATGGTTAATCGATTATTAACAACAGTACCCACTAGTTTCTCAGGGCCGGTCGATAAAAAATTTACACGAATATTGTATATCAAATATTTGGTTCTTTTAACGGTTATTTTATAAATTGCCTGAGAAGGGTAGGGCCATAAAAGTATAACACTTACAGTTAAAAGTCTTAAAATTAAAAATTACAAGGTTATTAAATAAGATTGAATGTTTATATATTATAAAATTCCAACCAGTGATGACTCGATGTTCATTTGGTCAAACTCGCATAGAATGCTGGGAAGACAAGATGGCCGCCTGCCGACTGCGTAGCTTATACGTAGTTGCCTCGACGAATATTTCTTGCAATAAATGATGCCTTTTCACCGATTCCTCGTCTCCGCAATTGTGGATATTCGTTCTGGTGTTAATTGAGTGTTCCTGGTTCAGTGTTTCGTAGTTCACTTTGCTTAAATGTGTGTGATAATGTCTAACTTCACTTTGGTTAAATTGGTTGTAACTAACACTTTTCGTTTCGTTAGTAATAATTAATAGTGATGGTGTTAATGTAATAATTTAGTCCTATATTGTTCTGTTTTACTGTATTTTAATCGTGTTATGGTTTGTGCTCACTGATTCTAACGTTTAAAGTCAAAATTTAAAAAGTCAAAAATTTTCACTGAATAATAGTTTTTTATATACCGCACGCCATTTCTGCTTCTTATATAGGTTAATAGGAGCAAAACCTCGTTCAAGTGTTCTCTACCACGTATAATAATTAACTGTTCTCATTTCCTTCATCTCCTGCAATTCTTAGCCAATTTAATATGCATAATACATTGTTTCATTTTGCCTTGGCTTCCGCTACATCTTTAAAAAGTACATTATGTCACTGAATATATTTTCGCTATTATTTAATTTTATGAAATACTAAATACATAATCGGTTTCTTTAATTCATTTTCTTAATTTGATATTAAATAATATAGTTTTACAAAGTTTTTTATTAAAACTGCTATATTTCTTTCATTTTGGAAAAGTAGGCTTAAATTTTTATTTCCTGTTCTCCTCCAAATATTAGCCATTTTATCTGTCATAATTATTATTATACTGAATCTCAGATTGATATAATTGTTTATCTTTATTTAACTTCTTGCAATTTTATCCATTGATACATTGATTATTGTTTTTATATTTCATTCATTAATCTATGACTCCCCCTCTGAAATTTTAGTTAATACATTTGCATTTTTACTCATAATTTTACCTACCTTCGGACAATATCTTTTTAAAGTATAACTTACATTATATTACTATGTGATGGGTTTATCTTGCATAAATTTCATTAGTTTAGTTGGTTTATTGGACTGGATTTATCAATTATAATGTAGTTTATATTTACCCTTTGGCCTATTTTTTATCTGATGTTACATACAAAGTTTTTTAATAATACAGTTTGTTTATACCCTTTTCTGACTTTCTATTCTAATATAATATTCATTAATAATTCCTTATTTTATTATTATAACATTTAGTATTGACATTAAACAATTAATACATAACAATTATTTGACATTACAATGGTATTTAAATTCATACCCTTTGGTACTGATTATTTATAGTAACTTATAAAAACATTTTATCATATAAGAATGGTATCCACATTCAGACATTGCATTCCTGATTCAAACTATCAACATAATAACATTTTATAATTATAAGAACTACTCTCTATTTCCAAACCTTAGGCATAGAGTTCATTTATAGTAATTGGAACCTAACATCTCTGTTCCTTTATTTTTAACACTTACTTAAAATTATTTGGGTACAGTCTTATCTGTTTTTCTTTAATTTTAGGGATGTATCCCTTGTCACTTTATGGATTAACTCCCAGCTCTCTATTTATCTTATTCACTCCATTGAATGTTATTACATAAATAGTGGCACTTTATTAGAAATATTAGTCCTTGCTCTTTCACCATACTATTTTATTAAATATCACTCATGATCTTAAATTAAAACTTTTAAAGTTATTTAAAGGTACAGTATTTAATGTACTTTCTCAATGTTTATTTATTATAATATAATAACTTGCACTTGTCCCCTGTTATTTCTTGATACTCTCACTAGTCAGTTTTATAGTTTTATTATCAAGTGGTTTAATCATGGGGGAACTGTTAAGATTTGTCTTTATTAATTATACAATAACTTTCTTGGGTGCACTTATACTTAGCACTTTAAACACTTTTGTTTTCATTTATTTTACGAGTTTCTGGTTTTATGGGGTGTTATACTTTCAATAGTTTCATTTAATTTCTTTTGGTGTTTTTGGTTTCTCCCTACTGGGTTCTTTTGTGTATTAGTCGTATTCTACTCCCTCTACTATCTGGTATCTTCAAACTTGTCCCTGTTCATTAGGTATGTTGGTTTGTTCTGGATATCTTCCTTCTTTATTCTTGGTTTCTTCAGTACCATTTCTTTATTATTATTTTTATTTGTTCTGGGTATCTTCCTTTTTCTTTCTCGGTTTCTTCATTATTATATTGTTATTTTGTCCGTTGATTTGTTCTGGGTATCTTCTTTACCTACTCCTATCCTACCTGGGTATTATTCTTATTTTATTTTAGTTTTTTGGGGTTTTATTTTGCTGTACATTTATTTTTGTAGCAAAGTTTTTTCTTTATATTTACTTTTTCAAGTTATTTTGATATTTTATTTGGTTCTCATTTGGATTCTTCTTGATATTCCATGTAATTGATTTTTACTTATGATCATATGGTAATCTATTGAAGTGGATTATCTGTCATGCTACAGATTGCTCTCCTCCAGAAGTGATTAGTTCAGATCATACTTGGTTTGTCTGAAATAATTGCTTATGATATTTATTATAAATTACATTTCTTTACTTCCTTCCCATTTCTTATTTTGCTTCTTTTTATTTTTTGAGCTTACATATGTTTCATTATTAACTTGATTTTTCTTGATAGTAATAGTCATCTGAGGTTCATTATTTTTTATTTTTCATTTTTTCTTTACTTGGTTTTTTTATCCTTGGGATAATTATTCCCTAACATTCCCTAACACGTGAGCTGGGGCAGTTCAGAGGGGCACTGTAGGCTCCATACTCTGCTGGCCATACTACGTTATTTATTGAGGTCAGAGGTAAATCATCTCTGCTCAAAACATAATAATACTGCTGGACTTATCTACAGACAGTTATTAATAAAAATTATATAAGAATAGTCTACCTTATGACTATTTAAAAAATATCTTTGGATACTTCACTTCGTATTTGCTCAGATCTGTTAATATTTCTATCTCAGTTTTTTCTATCTCAGTTATTTTTCTTAATGGTTAGCTCTGCTGGTATTTTATTTCTTATTATGGTTGGAAGCTTTTTTAATATAATTATCACTTGTTATTCAGTGTAAAGTTTTTTTTATTTTAATTATCTGTTATTCCTTGACTGTTATTACAATCTTCTTCTGGTCATTGGTAGCATATATTTTTTTTTGTCTCAATTCTTATGAATCGTTCCACTAGTTTTATGTTCTTGCAATTACTCTTCTAATTGTCTTTCTCATAATTGACATTTATTTTATGATCATATTCTTATTATGGATATATATATATATATATACATTCTCCCCTTTTCAAACATTTTATTCCGCTCTTGCTTTTTATCCAAATGAATTCTTTAATTATCATTTTTATGTGGTCATTGTCTCTGCTTATATTGCGTAAAGGTTTTATTATTTTTACTTCACAACAAGTTTATTCATTTTAATTGTATCAATGGTTCTTACTGCCATTTCTTTATTCTCAAAATGTTTTCATAATTAGTTCCATATATAATTGTTTGTAATGTGAACTTACTCTTCTTTTTGAATGTTGTGGTTATTCTTCAAAATTCAAATTTCTTTTCTTTCATTTTTCATAAATAATTGGTATCAAGTAGTACTTACTTTGTTTTTTAAACTTAGGTATTTTATTTCAAAATTCTCTTCCTTTCCTTATTTCTTATTTATTTATCAAACGGGTTTCATAAATATTTGGTTGTAAGATGTGCTTACTTTGTTTTTAGAATTTAGATATTTGTAACCCCTCTTTCATTTTTTATGGTTCAGAAAAAAAACAATTTTTTTTTTTAAGAGGTTCCACTAGTTAATTAAAACTAGGCGGAAGGCCTAGAGAAGCAAAAAATGCGCTGGGTCCAGTGAGACGGGACTTGCAATTAAACTCGATGGTTAAACAACAATAACAAATTTTATTAAAAATTTCAAGTCTTGACATCCATGCATATGAGTAGTGAAGTTCATAACTCTTCTTTAATACAACATGTAACTTTCAAATTTCGAGAAACCCACATTAATATTACATATACAACTTTACATGTTTTCTCTCCCCTTTTTCTTTGAATTCAATCTTGATACACAATATAACCTTAATAGAATTAAAAAAATTTCATTAAAAACTTCTAATCCACTCCCTGACATCATAACATTCTTAAAATATACATATGTAACATCATAATTCATAATTCAATAATTTCTCATAAATACACATAAATACAACATCAATCAATATACTTACATGAATACACATAGAACACACACACATATATATATATATATACATATACCACACACACATGTTCACCTGGCCGACAGCCTATATATATATATATATATATATATATATATATATATATATATTTTTTTTTCACCATACCTCAGGATAGTGTGGAAAACCCCAGTATCTGTCACCAAAACCCCCATCCCAAACTACCGTAATCGGATAAAGTGTCCAGCAAGCCTTAAAAACTTTTCATTTAAGAAGACAAATCCATTAACTCGTCAGAGTATAACTGAGTTACAACAAATGAAATTATTACAAGTATGAGAAATGACCGAAGTCAATCAGGCAATACAGCCCGAACAACTCTTAAGTTACAAGGATACAATATTTAGGTTTTGTTCCCCCAAATAGTAAGATGCCATCGCAAGGTCAACATGACTATACGGTCTTATAGAATGAATATTTCTCAGCTTCTTTTATGCTCTTACAAAATACAATTTGAGCAAAAAAACCCAGTGGGACGTAACCACCAGAAAATAACGTAGAACTGATTTTACAACTTTACATTTATAATTGAAGAAGTGAGAACCGGTAGTGTGCTCATATTAACAAACTCACAATTAATGCACTAGCTATGGCAGTAAAAAAAATTTACTTATTACAGAATTATTAAACAGCTAACATAAATTTTATAAAATGTATAATTAAAATTTATAATTGAAAAAGTAAGAACCGGTAGTGTGCTCATATTAACAAAACTCAACAATTAATGCACTGACTATGGCAGTAAAAGAAAATGTTGAAAATTTACTTATTACAGAATTATTAAACAGCTAACATAAATTTTATAAAATGTATAATAAAAATTTTAATAAAAAAATTTTATAACGTAAAACCTAATAAAACATATTTGAGGCGTTCATAGAGAATTGGGTTGACCTCAGGCACGGCCATGCGCCATAGCCAGATGCAACAAAATTTAACATGTCAAAAACTTGTGGATGAAGGCACCAACAGGTGACGGTGGCAGGTCAAAGCACCCCCAAACCTTTAAATAATTTAGAAAAACAAAACCTAGATAGATCTATAAATATAATCAAGAAAATCCCCAACAAAGTACCCGGGCACCCATGCAAGCATAATTAACACCCATACAAATCAGTAACATTCAGTTCCGCACACTTTTGCAATAAGAGAATAATTTAACATCAAAATCGGGTGACGCATGACCCCGTCTGTGTTTACACTTACTCTGGGGGCGTAAGCATTGGTAAAGTGAATCTGACAAAATTTATAACCCCTAAATATCCCGCTGGACTTGTGCACAAACGAAACTTTTAACTGGAGCCGTTCCAGGAATAATTACACATGTTCTAAATTGTAGCGGCCAAAAATATTTCTTAAAGGCTTAAATATCACCTGGTTATAGTCCGGCACAAAACCTGAGGTTATTGTAGCGTGTTGTCCATCTCTTCCTCCCGGCGGCCAAGACGGAAAGTCACTAGTTTAATGGCATGGGTGGCAGATGATCGGCCACCAGCTGGAGCGAATCAGGTGATCGTCTTAATCACGAACCCGGAGAGTCACGTAGCGATTATCTAGGCATAGTACATAATAGTATACAAAATCCAAACTCAATGCCGCCGGGAGAATGCAAGGACTGTCGATGCCAACTGCTAGACGGGAACTGGTTCGAGCAGCTACCGAAAAAACGTTACGTAGCGCTGACCCCAGAGCGCGCGCGGATCAGCTTAGCGAAGGTAGGGCCAACATTAATATATATAGTCACTCTAATAATTAGCGAAATCAGTGCTTACACCGTTCGTAATTCTTTTATTTAATTAACGGAGCCGGGTTCTCGCGCAAACACGACACATATTTTTTCTAAATTCTCTTCTTTTTATTTATTTCAAAAGTCGTTTCCTAAATAGCTGATAGTAAGATGTGCTTACTTGGTTTTTTGAATTTATTTAATTTTTTCTAAATTCTTTTCTTTTTTATTTTCCACAATTAATTTTATAAATATTTTGTTGTAAGATGTGCTTACTTTGTTTTTTGAATTTAGTTAATTTTATATACATTCAATTACTCATAATAATTTTTCATGGAAGCCTGGTTATATACACCTTTGATCCTTTCTGAATCCATCTCCTTTACTTCATAAGTATTATTGTTATTTATTTTGGAGACTACATATGGACCTGTATATAGCAGCAATAACTTCTTCATTATTCCTTCCAGTGTGCTGGGTAGTTCACGATTTTTTAATAAGATTTTTTCTCCCTTTCCATAAGTTATTAATTTACCACTAGCCTTTTGATACTTAATTTGCCGTTTTTCCTGGTCTTCGGCCACTTTGTTGTAGAACTTTACCTTGTCAAACTTGTAAGTATTATTTATAGGGAACTCTAGGATTTCTTCTATCTCTCGTGGGGGTGGTTTCTCGTACATGGCGGAGTATGGGGTAATTCCTATAGCTGGATGGTATGCCAAGTTGAGGAATTCCTCAGTGGCTTCTAGATAGTCTTTCCACTTTTTCTGTTGATGGTGACAATAAGTTCTTAATATCCTCCCCACTTCTCGTAACACCCTCTCTGCCGGATTACTGCTCGGGTGGTAGACCGAGGTTTTGTATGTACGAACGCCCATTGATAATAGGGTATCCCGCCATTTTCTACCCTTAAACTGGGTTCCATGATCAGTGATGATCGAAGATGGTTTCCCCATGTTTGGGATATATTGTTCTGTTAATATTCCCAGAATTTTCCTGGTAGTTGCCCGATTAGCAGGTTATAGCTTAACAAACTTTGTGAAGTGGTCCATTACGATTATCAGGTATCGATATTGATGTCGACCGCCACTACGGGGAAATGGTCCGCAGATGTCTAGGAATACCTTCTCCAATTAAGCCTGGGAGGTTATAGGAATCATTACACCTTCCTTCTTCTCGTTGTTTGTTTTTACGAGTTGGCAGATCTTACAATTTTTAATATACATTCGGACCTTCCTATTTATGTTTTTTATATGGCAGCTCTCCTCCAGAGCCTTAATCACCTTTAAGGCGGCCATATGCCCATATCGTATGTGGTAGTTTACGATTATTTCTTTTTCGATCTGTGTTGGAACAACCACCTTCCTGGTCTCCTGCTTTCGTGATGTTTTAACGAACAAGATTTGTTTGTTTAGTTGGTAATATTGAGCAACGGTTTCGTCTCCTTCTTCTAATCGAGTTTTAAGGTTTCTCAATTTCGGGTCTGCTTATTGGTGGGTACTCCTATTTGTTAATAATGTTGTTAAGTCGGCTCTGGTGCTAAGAAGATGGTAGATTTTTAGTACGCTTTCTTTTTCCCCTTCGAAAGTTTGCTCTTCCACATTGACACGTAATAACACATCGGCTACGACATTCTTTTTACCTGGGATGTATTCCCATTCGAGATTGTATTCTTGAAGGGCAAGTATCCACCTTGTTAGTCTGGCATGATTCAATTTGCAGCTTTTTAGGAACGAAATTGATTTATGGTCTGTTCGGACGGTAACTGGGTAACCCAAGATGTAAGTGCGGAACTTACCGCAAGCAAATACTACGCTCAGTAATTCCTTTTCCGTTACAGTGTAGTTCTTCTCGCACTGGTTCAAAGATCTACTAGCGAACCTAATTACTTGATGTTGACCCTTCTCGTCTTCTTGATATAATGTCGTTCCCAGGCTGATGTTGCTGGTATCGCAGTTCAAGAAAAATGGTAGTTTAAAATTTGGATGGCGAAGTATTATTGTTGTCAGAAATTTGTCCTTAATAAGTTGGAAAATCACATCCTGCTCTTGACACCAGATCCATTTATTTTTTGATGACAATTGTGCTTGAAATCTTGCGGTTAATTCCGAATATTGTTCCTGGAACTTGCGGTAATAATTACAGAGTCCCAGGAATGACTGTAATCGCTTTCTATTTTTGGGTGCCGGGAATTTCTGGATCGCTTCCACCTTTTCTGCCGACAGTGAGATTCCTTGGTCGTCCAAGTTAAAACCCAAGAACTGAACTTCTCTGGCAATGAACTTGGACTTTTCTAATTGCAGCGTGACGTTACTGACAGACAACTTCTCAAGCACGTGTTCCACACGGTAGCAGTGTTCCTCCCAAGTTTCTGAGGTAACTAGTAGATCGTCTACATACACGGTGGTAAACTGAAGTGCTTCTTGTCCCAGTATCTGGTCCATGCAGGTCACAAAGATGGCAACTGAGTTTACGAGTCTGAAGGGCAGTCTCTTGAATTGGTAATTTCGCCCCTCGAATATGAAAGCGAGATACTGGCGACTCCGTGGGTGTAACTCCACCTGCCAGTAACCGCACACCGTGTCCCAGGTACTAAAATACTTGGTACCGTGGAATCGTTTCAGAATTTCTTCTATCTCACCGGGCGATGTTCTATCATTTATTATCTTTTTGTTTATTTCCCGCGCATCCAAGCAAAGCCGGACTTGCCCGTTTTTCTTGGGATAGCCACGATAGGGCTGGTGTATGGAGATTGGCTACTTTCTATGATGTCACTGTTAATCATCCGGTTTATTTCAGTTCTTACAGCCTTCTTTCGTGAATGCGCAATGGGGTATGATTTTCTATTAAACTCCACTGTATCTTTGAATTTAAGGGTACATTGGTAATTTTTTTACCTTACCGGGTTCGTCCGAGCTGTACTTTTCATAGATTCTTATCAACTGATTCGCTTGGTGTATGGGCAATTTCTCCCTTGTGATTCCGCCCCGGAAATCCCTTATTTCTTGTATCTTTTGGGACCATAAACCTTCGTCCGTGTTGTCGTGTATTATGGGGTTAATTATTGGGTTATTTTCAATATAGTTGATGTTTCGAATTTGCTGGTGGATACTGCTGGGAAGTACTATCTCGCTACCGACTAAATCGGCCGTCCAGGTTAGACCTCCTGCAAACAGCGATACCTTCTCTGAGCGTAAATCGATGATAGCAGAGTTTCTTCTCAGCACATCGCACCCCACCAATATATTAAAGGGCAATCCTGTTGCAATTAGGAATATCATGTTTATTGCTATACCCTTGCTAATCACGTTTAACGATACTTGCTTTCGGATCGTCTTGTTTTGGCGACCAGTGGCACCTATTAATACAATATTATTTATTGGTAAAGTCGGCAATAATTGACCACATTTCTCTTGGATTCTCTCCAATTCAGTTGAGTTAATAATAGACACATTCGCACCTGTATCAATCATTAGCTGTGCGAAGATTCCTTCTATTTCTGCATTAATGTAAATTATTTCATTATTTATACTATGGAGGCGAGTGTCGTCCTCCTCCAATAGTTCGTTTCGTATGTTTTTTAAATAATTACAACTAATTATTGTAATATTATTATTATTAGTTGTTCTTTGCAACTCTCTTTGGTACCCAGGAGATAGGAGCAGTAAAGGGTCCTGATTATTCATTACTGCCTCCTCCCGTTTAAATTCTCATTTTCTTGGTTATTATTGGTTGGACTGATTGAGGCGTCAGTCGGTAAACCTTGAGTGGGTTCCCGCCGTTCCGTTCGATGCTCGAATAGTTGTTCTCTGTTTGGTTGCCGCTCTGGATCATCTAGACTGGTACTTCGTCTAGGCGGATTATACCTTGAACTATCCCGTTCTCGGCTTCTACGTCGGTCTTCATATTCATGGAAACTGTTACGCCGCTGATGGTGGTATCGTCGTTGGCTGTTTCCTTCGGGGCGTATAAAATTTACCCGGGGTCGGGAGAACCTGTTGTTGTTATTGTTATTGTTAGTTGGGTAACCCCTATTGTTATTATAATACCGTTCGGTATTATTATTATGGTTTGGGTTTCTCTGACTATTTACATTTTGACTTGGGTAATAATTGGTTCGATTACCTGGGTAACCGTTCTTATTCCTATTGATATTTTGGTTCATGGGACCGTTACTATTATTATTATTACTATTGTTAGTATTATTATTATATTTGGATTGTATCGGTTCCCTTGGTATCCGTTGCTGTTCTGATTATTACTGTTGTTCGGGTATGGATTACTTCGGAATTCTGGCCGCTCATTCCTCCTTCTGCTTTGCCGATAGTATTCCTCATTCTCGTAGTTTTCCAATAGTTCCGTCATAGCTTGGATGGTTTTTATTTGGCTACCCCTTCTTGCTCTTATTACTTCTTCATCATAATGGTACGAGAGTTTGTTTACAAGGCATTCTTCTGGTAAGGCCGGTTCCAGATGCTTCGCCAGACATACCTTGCCGAGGAAGTACGCGGTCATCGTATTACCCAATTGCGTCTTGTATCGGCCAATGCAGATGTTGTCCCGTATTAAATTTTGGGTGGTCTCCGACCAATACTTGGCCTTGAACAAATTCTTAAATTGCTGGTAATCCTCGATCTCGCTCCGGTTAACCATCCACCAGTTGTCCGTCATTTCACGGAATGATTCGTCCAACAGCTCTCGGTTATTTATCCACCTATTGCCCTATGTTTGGCAATGTACTCCTCGATCCGGGCCAAGAACTCCATTGGCTTCCTTTTACATTGGCGGAAGTTCAGCCATTCCCTATTTTCGTTTGTGGGGATATTCGTGAAGTTGGTTGGTCGGTTCCGAATTACTTCGATTTCCTCCTGGCTCTGCCGCGCTTGACCGGTGATATTCGTCATTGCTGCTTTCATTCCGTCGCACCTTTCCGTAATTTGGTTACGTACCTTGCCTAGTTCTTCCTGGCTTCCTTTTCGGTTCTCTTCCGCCTTCTTGCGACTATATTCTTCGATATTCGTGACCTTGGTGTTTACCACTTCCTTGAATTCTTGTACTGCCCCCTCAGTTTGGCGACATCTTTCGTCCACTTACCTGATCTATTGGTTTATTATGATGGTTTCTTCTTCCAAATTTTTATTTATAGATTTCTTATTATCATTGAGTTCTTTGCTCATTTTTTCTCTTTATAATTCCATTCGTTCCTCTAACTTGTCCAGATTCTCTTGGTTGACCTCCCTTAATTCTTCTCTTAGTAGTTGGTTATCCTCTCTCAATTCTTCCAACTTTTCCCCCATCTTCTCCTCCATTTTCTTGTTATTTTCCCTTAATTCTTCCTTCAATTGTAGGTTGTCGCTTTCCATCTTCCTACTATTCTCCCTTAACTCTTTCCTTAACTGTTGGTTGTCATCTCCCATCTTCCTACTGGTTTCCTCAATTCTCTTATTGGTGTTTTCAATTTTACTACCCAATTCTTTCTTTGTGGATTGGTTGTCCTTCTTCAATTCTTCTTTTGTTGCTTGGTTGTTTTTCTTCAATTCTTCCTTTGTTGCTTGGTTGTCCTTCTTAAATTCTTCTTTTGTGCTTCTATGTTTTTGTTAATTCCTTCCATCTTCTTTTTCAAAGATTGGTTGTCTTCCTTTGTAGCATCCATCTTCTTACTAGTTTCTCCTATGTCCTTCCTTAATTCTTCCTTTGTGGCATCCATCTTCTTACTAGTTTCATTAATTTTCTCCATCATCTGCCTGAACATTTCTTGTATTGCCACGTTCTCTGCTTGCGTGGGTTTTTCAGGTTGTTCCTCTGGTGGTGTGGTCTGTTTAGGTACCATTGGGGGTAATAACATTTCTACATCTTCCACGAGTGTTGCCTCCTTGTCCTCCATGTTAATTTTTACTTTTCGGCCTCTGCCGCCCTTTTCTTTGAGGTTGCACGACGTTGCATTTTTCCTTTTTCTCTGGCTGGATAACCTCTGCCAAGCTTGAATTAGTAACTGGGCGAGATATAATATCCTTTTAATCACTAATTGAAGCCCCTTAGTTGGAAGCCAATTTTGTAACGATACGTGTGTCTACGTTAAGCCCCACTGTTGGTTTCGCCAATTTTGTAACGTTCCTCTTATTACAAAATAATTAATTAATAATGATAGTAATAAAAAAAAAAAAATTGTTTTTCTGAAAAATATTTTTGTTTTCGTGTTTTTTGCTGTATGTATTTAATAAATAATTTTCGTAATTGTATTTTGTAAAAATTGTAATTCCTTTATGGTTGTTTATGTTGTTGTATCACTTTTTGGGATAACTCCTGCGTTAATATAGTTATCTCCAGCACTAGTCGATAGACGGTTCTTCTTCTTCCTTCAGTATTCTACTTATTTCTTGGGAAATATCCCCTTTCGGATAGTCAGTGATCTTGAATTACTTCAATTTTAATTATATTTCTTAAATTGATAAATAAATTTCAATCAATTTGCAGAATTATATGCTTTATTAACAATTATCTGAAAGATCGATGGTTAATCGATTATTAACAAGAGTATCGACTCGTTTCTCAGGGCCGGTCGATAAAAAATTTACATGAATATTGTATATAAAATATTTGGTTCTTTTAACGGTTATTTTATAAATAGCCTGAGAAGGGTAGGGCCATAAAAGTATAACACTTACAGTTAAAAGTCTTAAAATTAAAAATTACAAGGTTATTAAATAAGATTGAATGTTTATATATTATAAAATTCCAACCAGTGATGACTTGATGTTCATTTGGCCAAACTCGCATAGAATGCTGGGAAGACAAGATGGCCGCCTGCCGACTGCGTAGCTTATACGTAGTTGCCTCGACGAATATTTCTTGCAATAAATGATGCCTTTTCACCGATTCCTCGTCTCTGCAATTGTGGATATTCGTTCTGGTGTTAATTGAGTGTTCCTGGTTCAGTGTTTCGTAGTTCACTTTGCTTAAATGTGTGTGATAATGTCTAACTTCACTTTGGTTAAATTGGTTGTAACTAACACTTTTCGTTTCGTTAGTAATAATTAATAGTGATGGTGTTAATGTAATAATTTAGTCCTATATTGTTCTGTTTTACTGTATTTTAATCGTGTTATGGTTTGTGCTCACTGATTCTAACGTTTAAAGTCAAAATTTAAAAAGTCAACAATTTTCACTGAATACTAGGTTTTTATATACCGCACGCCATTTCTGCTTCTTATATAGGTTAATAGGAGCAAAACCTCGTTCAAGTGTTCTCTACCACGTATAATAATTAACTGTTCTCATTTCCTTCATCTCCTGCAATTCTTAGCCAATTTAATATGCATAATACATTGTTTCATTTTGCCTTGGCTTCCGCTACATCTTTAAAAAGTACATTATGTCACTGAATATATTTTCGCTATTATTTAATTTTATGAAATACTAAATACATAATCGGTTTCTTTAATTCATTTTCTTAATTTGATATTAAATAATATAGTTTTACAAAGTTTTTTATTAAAACTGCTATATTTCTTTCATTTTGGAAAAGTAGGCTTAAATTTTTATTTCCTGTTCTCCTCCAAATATTAGCCATTTTATCTGTCATAATTATTATTATACTGAATCTCAGATTGATATAATTGTTTATCTTTATTTAACTTCTTGCAATTTTATCCATTGATACATTGATTATTGTTTTTATATTTCATTCATTAATCTATGACTCCCCCTCTGAAATTTTAGTTAATACATTTGCATTTTTACTCATAATCTTACCTACCTTCGGACAATATCTTTTTAAAGTATAACTTACATTATATTACTATGTGATGGGTTTATCTTGCATAAATTTCATTAGTTTAGTTGGTTTATTGGACTGGATTTATCAATTATAATGTAGTTTATATTTACCCTTTGGCCTATTTTTTATCTGATGTTACATACAAAGTTTTTTAATAATACAGTTTGTTTATACCCTTTTCTGACTTTCTATTCTAATATAATATTCATTAATAATTCCTTATTTTATTATTATAACATTTAGTATTGACATTAAACAATTAATACATAACAATTATTTGACATTACAATGGTATTTAAATTCATACCCTTTGGTACTGATTATTTATAGTAACTTATAAAAACATTTTATCATATAAGAATGGTATCCACATTCAGACATTGCATTCCTGATTCAAACTATCAACATAATAACATTTTATAATTATAAGAACTACTCTCTATTTCCAAACCTTAGGCATAGAGTTCATTTATAGTAATTGGAACCTAACATCTCTGTTCCTTTATTTTTAACACTTACTTAAAATTATTTGGGTACAGTCTTATCTGTTTTTCTTTAATTTTAGGGATGTATCCCTTGTCACTTTATGGATTAACTCCCAGCTCTCTATTTATCTTATTCACTCCATTGAATGTTATTACATAAATAGTGGCACTTTATTAGAAATATTAGTCCTTGCTCTTTCACCATACTATTTTATTAAATATCACTCATGATCTTAAATTAAAACTTTTAAAGTTATTTAAAGGTACAGTATTTAATGTACTTTCTCAATGTTTATTTATTATAATATAATAACTTGCACTTGTCCCCT
Source organism: Magicicada septendecula (assembly GCA_034769895.1). Lineage (NCBI taxonomy): Eukaryota > Metazoa > Arthropoda > Insecta > Hemiptera > Cicadidae > Magicicada > Magicicada septendecula. The sequence goes on from CM068368.1 coordinate 142,243,948, forward strand.
GTTATTTCTTGATACTCTCACTAGTCAGTTTTATAGTTTTATTATCAAGTGGTTTAATCATGGGGGAACTGTTAAGATTTGTCTTTATTAATTATACAATAACTTTCTTGGGTGCACTTATACTTAGCACTTTAAACACTTTTGTTTTCATTTATTTTACGAGTTTCTGGTTTTATGGGGTGTTATACTTTCAATAGTTTCATTTAATTTCTTTTGGTGTTTTTGGTTTCTCCCTACTGGGTTCTTTTGTGTATTAGTCGTATTCTACTCCCTCTACTATCTGGTATCTTCAAACTTGTCCCTGTTCATTAGGTATGTTGGTTTGTTCTGGATATCTTCCTTCTTTATTCTTGGTTTCTTCAGTACCATTTCTTTATTATTATTTTTATTTGTTCTGGGTATCTTCCTTTTTCTTTCTCGGTTTCTTCATTATTATATTGTTATTTTGTCCGTTGATTTGTTCTGGGTATCTTCTTTACCTACTCCTATCCTACCTGGGTATTATTCTTATTTTATTTTAGTTTTTTGGGGTTTTATTTTGCTGTACACTTATTTTTGTTGCAGAGTTCTTTCTTTATATTTACTTTTTCAAGTTATTTTGATATTTTATTTGGTTCTCATTTGGATTCTTCTTGATATTCCATGTAATTGATTTTTACTTATGATCATATGGTAATCTATTGAAGTGGATTATCTGTCATGCTACAATATGTAAGAAATATTTTCAATGAAATCATGTAGAATATAAGTAACATTGATAAGAATTCTTTTTTAAAGAAGTATAGAAACTAATAATTTACTTAGCTTTCGAACATATCAGTGGGTGGACCGAACAAAAATAGTCTTACGAAATCAGCCCATAAATCAAGATTTTCACTTTCAGTATTGCAGTTATCTCACATGCGAACATAAAGGTTACGTCAACAAAATTTATAAGTATTGGGCTGTACGTCGAGTGCCAGCAAAAACGTTTAGATTCAAAGTAGAAATTTTTAGTAGAAAAATTGTAAAAAATAATTATATTAAAGTTATACTGATAAAGGTACATTGTCTCGTATGAACGAATCTGCTAAATTTGAAATAAACATTAAGAATCTACTAAATCAAGGGCATCTGCTAATTTGAATTGTTAAATTAGTGGAGCTGCAGGCGAGAGCGTGTGTAGATTAGTAATGAAGTGGAAATTGTCCACGTTACATTGACTTGTTTATAAGACTCTACGGAATACTATCAGAGGTAATGGGTATTTTGTCACTTCAAACAGTAGGTGGGTATTTGTTAAACACTTGATACTGTAAAGAAATTAATGTAGCTGTACTCTGAACTAAGCCACAAACTTTAGTATACAATATAATCTGTACTTTATCATTCCGGATAACATTCCCTGCAAGGGAGATCCAACAAAGAGGCATTTACATTTATGCACCAGTGAATTTAATAAAAACAGAGTAATAAAATTTGATATTTGTTTTAACTTACATAGCTCTACACTTACCGTAGATTAATTGTATTAAATATTTGAAGTAAATGCATTTTTTCTCACGGTTCTGAATATATTTGTACATATTCGGGTTTTACCATACACACACCAAAAATACAAGCATTTTTAAATCTTTATTTGCACTAAGTTAATAAGAACAATATATTTTGCCTTTAGAGGTGAACATTAACAGCACAAGTAACTTTCCCTTTTGACTTAATATCCGTAAACGTAATATTATGTAATGTAGGGTAAGTGTGGGTAATATGGAATACCATTTACTTTTTCAGAAATATAAAGTATATTTGTATCAGCTTTCTATGAATAACAAATTAAATTAAAAGTCGGTATGTTTTTAACTATTTCTGACATTTAAAATAAAATTAATCCCTCACAATGTTGAAATGGATCTCTTTAAAGACATGTTGGGAAATTGAGGGTAACATAGAATAGAATAGGGATGGCGATATGGAATACTACTAACTTTACACAGACACTTGAGTTTGCTAACAAAGTTTTTTTTATAACATGTGCACAACAACAATTGTCATGTGTGACAGTAATGTCTAATAATATAATATTAAATCAAGAATCCGGATTCCTGATTTTTTAGTCAGACATTGTAGTTGCGTTGAAAACTTTCACAAGGAAAGTTACAAGAAAATTTAGTATATTAACAAATGTAACAACAGTGTCTTCAACAATCACAGAAAAAAAACAAAAAATTTCATGTAAAAGAAATTCAGTTATAAAAAAATATAATTATTTATATCAGGGTTATTAATATTATTGAAATTATGTTGGACATAGAAAATGACTTGGAAAATTTTAACATTTATAGACACCAATGTTTGCTAAACTTATAAACCAAACAAATTTTACCAAACAAAATGAAAGTAATACAAGTAGGGCCTAATATCAGAAAATATTCTTAATTTGTAAAATGAAATTACATGTAAAAGGCAGAATTGTAAGCATTTTTTTTGCACTATGCCCCCATAAAGAGCACATAAGGCACTTCTAGCACCATAGGAGAATTTACCGTCACAAACAGACATTCAGAACTATTGTCAACAGGAGTCTTTTTAACACCCACCTTTTCAAGTTCCAGGATGACGATTCATCAGAATGAAATGTCAGGTTCTCCGAGATACTACTACTGTAATCATCTTGTGGAAGTCAGAACAATTTTTTCCTTAATAGTTTCCTTTTATTTAGATTTGTTGGGAGACAAGTGATGTAATTTTTTTAATAATTTTTTATGGACATTTACTATTGGACTCGTTGGAAGAACTCTTCAGACTTATCTTGTTTGGTAAAGCAGTGATTATTTTGGCCGTACCAGTTTCTCGTTCTCGACGGAATAATGTTCTCCTTAGTGGAGGTGGAAACATATACGCAGAGATATGTAGAAGAGCCAAGTGTCATTCACTTTTTATCAGCCTTATCCTAGGTCAAACGATCTTATTAACTGCTGTGGTGTGTTGAGTGGTGTTCGAGGATTCATAAAGTATCTTCGTCTTTTTCCTCAGTATCTATATCATTTGGTAAATGTGCAGGATACGAGCGGAAACGAAATCAGATTCACTTAATATTTGTCTGTTGGCAGGGCAAATACCTGTGGCTCTATAACCACTGACTGCAATTTCACCAGTCTGCACTTTCAGATAGGCTTGTTCTGACAGTTAGACTATATCATACTGACTAAGTACCACAGTGTTATGCCTCAGCCATATTGGGATCTCAATACTGGCTCAGTAAAAATTAACATGAAGTAGTAACTATTCTACATGATAGATTTATGAAATTGTTGGATTTTGTATGTGGTGTGGAGTGGCAAGCAAATTATCCTAACGTGGATAGCTCTTGCCATGTTTATGATATCAATATGTTGTCTGTGGCTACTATGCCAATCTAATACTAAGAGAATTGATTCAAGCCGCCGTCATCTGTCTCTGGAATGTATGGCTTTAATAACAGTAAATAAGAGACGATTATAGTCTAAACTGTCTGCCACGCATGTTAATTGACGCCATATGTAGACCTGTAATATCTTAATTATTGCAGTATATTAAGTAAGCTGTTACATTTGGTCTTCCGTATTTATATTGAGTTCAATATGTTCAGTATACAAATAATATAGTAATTATAGACTTACAATAGCAAAATGGTCTCTACCCAACCCCATTTTACAAGTTCTTCTTCCATCGGCTGTAGCTTCGTTCAGACTTCCTCTCATGAACGACATTATTTCCCGGATTTCTCTTTCCATGATTTGCGTTGCGGCCCTTTGTCTGAATTTCTGATAGTGTCGATGCAAGTAATTATTTTGCTAGTATTTATTAAATCCGGTATTCTACATAGATGACTAAACCATTTGACATTTATTCTCGCCACGACTGTCATTTTCTTTCGTTATATTTCTAATTTCCCCATTCGGTATCCTTAACCCTAATACTCTTTTAGAGGATTTTTTTCTGCTGTTGCCAATTTTTTTTTTTATTATTAGTCATAGCCCACATTTCAGTACGTGGCTACAATCCCTACAATCTTACCATCCGTTAGTGAAACTTCTTTTTATTAAAAATATTAATTAAGCGTCCCGAATTGTACTAAAAATTATTTCGTGTTATGTTAGTTGCAAACATTAACATACGTATTTTGATGTTCTATGTCTCTATAGTAAATTCGTCCCTGGCTGTATTTGCCCATTGTGAACATACTCCACATTGTAAAATTTTACTATTGTGATTGCCACGATTAAAACAACAAAGCATGTGTGCACACCGCGAGCGCACATGCCTGCGCGTACCAGAATGTGTGCTGGAGTCAATGCAAGGCGCGCGCTAGCAATGATCCTATAACACGCAGACTGCAACGTGTCGGCTCAAGCTGTGCGGTGTGAGTCTGTACGCGTGGGCGTCACATGCATGAGCGCGCCAGAATGCTTGCTGGATCAATGCAAGGCGCGCGCTTGCACTAACCCCGACACGCAAACTGCGCGCCAGCATGTGTCCGCTAAACGGGTGTGTGAGTGTGATGCCAGTGTCCCAATCATAACAGCAAAAGCAGTAAACTTTGCATGTATATATCGAGAATTTTACAGTCGATGAATTTACCTTCAGACACTGAGAAAGTACGTCAGTGATCATTGTTAATTTGAATTAAACTAAATAAATTTCGGTGCATTGCCTAGGTCAGGACTCGAACCCTTGAACCTTTACCCGCAGGTGAAATAGAGAGTCTAGGCAATAAATCTTCTGGTAGTACCCTACTTTGAAGAGTGTAACGAGGAAGGCGTTCCGGATGATATGCCTGCCCAAGGAAAAGAGAAATGTAACGGAAATAACACTGCAGTCCGAAAACTCGAGGACCTGATGAACAGATGGCAAAGGAACATCTATATATATGGTGGGAATGCCGACTATTTTTACTTTTAATTCCCTCTCCTCCGTCAGAGTTAAGTTAAGGAAGGAAACTTTAGCACTAGTTAAAACTTCCTGGGGAAGCCAGAAACTCTCGATAGTGATTGTATCAATCCGTCATGTCACAGTTGTCACGAGAGTGACTTGGTGCAACCGCTGAGTCACCTTATTCCATTCAGCCGGCCGGTCGGAGGTAAAGGGTGGAATGCGCCGAACTGAGGTAGGTTGTTGCAGGTCTATTCAAGGCACACGCCTGCTGAAAAGAGCGTTCGAAGCCCGTGGAGTTGATGCAGCCTTGCCGTGTCCGGCTACTCACAGTGCGCCACTCCTCAGTCTCCATGGCGCTCTCACCAGCTTCCGACATCTGCTCGAGTGCAGACACGGGATGGTAATCAATAGGGCCATCGCGAGAGAAAGGTTGGATGGGCCGAGAGGAACGGCAAGTGAAGCTATCAACGAGGTTTATACTTCCGCCTTAGACGGAGAGAGACAAGCGTACGCTATTCAGGTAGGTAGTCAGGTAATAGAAAACTGCGCTACAGTCACCAGTCTCCGGGTAGCAGCGGAGACGCACACACACCACTAACACACGGACCACGCTTTCAATACTACCCGCATTGTTTGTAATGCACTTTGGAGTACTAGTTCGACTGTATTAAAAAGATTCACTACTGAAAACTGAAGAATAAAAGAGTTGTTCACTGGATTGATTGGAACCAGCCTCCAGACACGCAGTGAGCAACTTCTAAAGGTAGACCGCCTGCCGATGTGCCCCGGTCCAGTAGGGCTGTGAGGATGTGCAGCTTTGAAACGTTCTCAACGGATACTCGTATCAAGCTACCAGGTGGCCCGGTACCGTGTAGCACTGTAGTAGCGGGGCGTCTTTGCACCCGGTGCATGATTGCAGCATCTAGGTCGAGCCCAATGGCTGCCTGTCGATAAACATAGTTGTGGATCAGTTGACGGATACCTAAATCTGGAAAGGACAACTGCCAACCAGTTAACTGAGAAGGCGGGGGAGAAAGATTTCTTAATTTATTTTGAAAATTTTTGATTATCGTTGGGCACTGCCGCTTGAGCGGGTTCAGGTGACAATTGTCACCTGTCCCAAGTCCAGCACGCAGACGCCATGAGGCGTCGGTCGCTCCCGTCGGTGGCAGAGAGCCTTCGTGCCAGTGATAGCGCGTAGCAGCGACAAACATTGCGGTCGGTGTACAAGGATGGAAAGAATGAGACAGCTTAGCATGTAAACTCTGGGGCAGGGTCAGATGTTAAAGATTTATTGTATCTTACTTTTACGGCGGGTCATCGAGAATCGCCCGAGGGCGTTTCACCGGGACAGACGGAGGCGGTTGCGTGGTGCTGATGGTCCGTAGGTAACGTAAGGAAGAGTCCTCAGCTGCAACAAAGAGAGTTGCAGCTAACGACCAGACAAAGGCAGAGAGAGTACGAACTCGAAAACCTCCTCGAAATAGATTATTCCTTACAAACCAAGGAGACACCGACAAAGAACGGAGGGTTCTGGATTGGAAACTTTGCAGACTACGGCTGTTGGTGGCGGAGATAAGTGACTACTAAGCAGGTGCCGCATAGGTCAATGCAGACCGAAGAAACAAAAGATAAATGATGACTTTCGTGTGCAGCGGCAGAGGGCTGCGGCACGAGAGATATGGGTAAAGATTGGCTCCGACGCCGCGAGCCTTCGGTACCCTCGGAGAGGGTATCGGTCTCGTGGGCGTTGAAGCAAAAACACCGGTCGAGCCGAACGCCTAAATACTTCACCGACTCTTTGTAGGCGATAGGCCTCCCTTCCAGGGAGAGGGGCTGGCATCCCCTCCGAAGGCCATAAGGTCGGTCCGAGGCCGAGGCCGGGGATGAACTTACGGCCTCGGACTTCTCCGTATTGATCGTAACCCGCCATTTCCGTAGCCAGTCCGGAAGCTGGTCCAACTGGCACTGCAACTTTGTATTTGTAAAACGCGGGGACAGGGAACTGCAGTGTCACATAGCGTCATCAGGGAACAAAGACCACGTGACACCGGGCAAGACAGGCAGGTCGTTCGTGGACACAAGGTACAGAACGGAGCCGAGGAGAGATCCCTGGAGAACGCCGGCGGCGACGGGACGAACTGCAGAGCAGGTTGCTGAGATACGACCGGACGAAGAACACAATGGAGGGTGGGAGGGGAGATTGGGCAAGTTTGTAGACAAGACCTTCGTCGAACAAGACCAGAATTTGTCGAAGGCCTTGCTCACGTCCAACAGAACAGCGGCCGTAGCCTCTCGCCTGTTGGTGGCGTCTGACAGTTGCGTAATAACGCGGACGATTTGAAGAGTGGTTGAGTGCTCTCTGCGAAACCCGAACTGTTCGTTGCGGATTATCTAATAACGGCGAGATGCAGGCCAGCAGGAGACGCTCGGACACCTTCGAGATAACTGGCAAGAAAGAGATCGGCCGATAGCTTTCATGAAGCATGTGCGATTTACATGGTTTTGGAATCATCACACAATGTTGGCAGTTTTCCACAGGCGGGGAAAGTACTGTAGCCGGAGACAAGCGTTGAACAGCTCAAGTAGCATGTCGTCGCCTGAGGCCGGGAGATATTGGAGTGCAGCGGCCCCGATCCGGTCTGGAACGGAGGTACGACGACGGTTTAGTCGGCAGTTAGACGAAACGAGTTCGCCTCTGTCGGCCGGGAGGTCTGCGTCAGCGGGAGGGCAAGAGAAATATCGAGATAGGAAGTCTCGGACCCCTGTAAACAGGGTTCGAGTCTCCTCGGTGAACGGTGAAGAACTCCTCGGTGAAGAACTGAGCCTTGCCTTCTGACGAAGACACAATCCCGTTCGGAGTTTCCAGCGGCTAGCGCGTTCTCTTCTCGCGGTTCAGTCTACTCGCCGCTCTCCAGACGGAGACATGTTCTACTCAAGCGACTAAAGATATGAGAGATATGAGTCCCATCGATCGTAGTTTACGTCCCGCAGAAGATGCTGGACGTAAAGCGATTTTTATTAAAAGCGTCGCTTAACGATGGAGACACGGGTCCTTTGCCATCTGCGGCGAAGCTTGCGCCAAAGACAAATGGCGCGGAGTACTTCCGGAGGAAGTGCCGATTTGCGATTATTCACCTGGATTGTGTAGATGTGTCGATCCATGACACCTTGGACCAACTCCTGGAGATTAGTGGCGCGGAGATCCAAATCGTTACTCGTGACGATTGGGTCCGCAGGGAGAGATGGTAACCGTCGAGAGAGCCCGTTATGGTACGAGCGCCAGTTGACTTTCCTAACGATCTGAGCGGGAGGTCGGGATGAAACCGATAGCTCTCGGGCAGTTATAACAAGGGGATTGTGATCGGACGAGAGATCCGTCACAGACGGGACCTCGATATGACGGGCCACGTTCTTGATAACTACCGTGTCAAGGATGTCCGGCCGGTGGCCGGTAAAGGTGTAGTAAGTAGGGTCTTCAGGGTCATGACGTTAAGTGCTGGGTCATCAGAGACAAACCGGTAAAGAGAATTTCCGTAGGCGTTGACAACATGGCTGTTCCATGATTGTAGCCACCCGGCTGCAATGGTTGAGAGGAGGTGGTCAAGGAGGGCGTCCCACTCTTCAGGTGGGGGCGGAGTTCGCCGGCCATTCCGAAGATACGCAGAAACAACGCGCAACTCCGTTCAGCTGGCGTCCACCGCCACCGCGCAGCCTTCAATAATAGATGTATCTAGTGGAGGCAAAGGCCTATGGGATATCCATATGGGGGACATAAAGGCCTATCCCAAAGGGGGACAGCGAGGCCATAGGGGACGATCCTGACGTTAACAGAATTAGGCAGGAAGGGAAAACGAGTGGAATTGAGTAATGGGTAAAGGGTAGAAAGAGATTGGAAGACCAAGGAAATCACCGTGGTCGTGTTGCGAGCAGTCTTGATGGAGGCAAGAAGATTGTCTGCCCAGGCAGTCATGGGATCAGGCGGCGCACTATAAGAATCCCGGGACACCGGAGGACAAGCTCGACTGGCCTCAGCAGGGGTTAGAGATGGCGCTGGGCTGGCGGACTGAGTAGTGTGCTCGCTGGGAGGTTGAGGACGATGACTGGGGACGGGTCGAGCCTGCGGAGTTGGTACAGGCAGAACCTGTGAAGTAGGTCCGCCGTTGGAGTTCCGGCGGTGACGACTGCGCTTAGATTTGCTCTTTCGAGCAGGAGCTTGGGCAGCTTTAGCGGCCATGGCCGCGTAGGAAGGACCGGTCGCTCTGGCAGGCTCCCGCATTGAGGCCGCTGCACGCCGCGCCGACAGCGGCACCGGAAGCAACCGGATTTCCTGCCGGCAACACCTATGCAGATGAACCAGTGAGAGGTAGGAATGCCTCTCGCCGGTTAGGACCGGGAGCAGCTACACGGCCAGCCTCCGCGCCAAGGCGCGAAGGAGGTCGCTGCGGCTTCATGGCGGCGATAAAGATGGGGCAGCCTCGGTAATTAGCCGGGTGGGCTCCATCGCAGTTGCAGCACTTGGCAGTGAACGCCGTCTTTGGCTTAAGGTAACATGGTTTTTTTTTCAGCTGCCAGAGCTGTTGGGTTGTGCGTCGTGAGACGACCCAATGGGTTCCTAGAACCGCCTCTGGTAGGAACTCCTGCCTAGTGATCCTGTCCAGACGGAATATTATTTATTTAATTTTTAATGGCCACTACAACGACATGCTCATACTAGGTCGACTAGTACAGTATTTGTCAAGGCCGTTTCCACCTGGAAGTGTTCGGTACTTGCCAAGGCCAGCTATGAGTGGGTTTGTCTGGGTCCTCGCAGCTCGGACGTAAAATTTACGTACAAGTCGCCTTGCGGTGTCTTCCAAGGAGCGGACACCGAGTCCTCTTCTCAAGAGTCGAGAAGAAAACCGATAGGGGACTTTGGCCGCTAGCCGAAGACCTCTATCGAGAACGCTTTGCAACTTTCTTTTATGAACGGTTGCGAGCTAACCCCAGACGAGAAGAGCGTAGGTAATGATCGGTAACAGATTCGCGTTGACGATCAACTTACCCAGCTTGCGGGTCATAGCCTTGTTGACAAGTATCGGAAACAGATGCGCGAGACGAGCTGACGATTTCTTTCGCATCGTCTCAACGTGGGCACGCTAGGTGAGTCGACGATCTAGGTGGACACCGAGGTATTTAACTTCTCTCGACCAGGGCAAGTACGTTCTATCGAGTCTCACTCGGCATCGTGGTTCTTTCCGGCGCTTTGTGAATAGCACCGCGGAGCTCTTGGTGTCGTTTACGGCAGCTTTCCAGATTTCCGTCCACGTCGTATACGCATCGAGTGCGCGCTGGAGTCGTGGGATAGCCCTGTCAGCGTTCCGATCGGCGGTATAGACCGCCGTGTCGTCGGCAAACAGGGCCATCTGGACACCAGGCTATCTAGGTGCGTCGTTGACGTACACGGAGAACAGGAGAGGCCCTAGCACGCTACCTTGAGGTACCCCGGCTGTAATGCGTCTCTCGGAAGAGACATGTTTGTCTATTCTCACGCAGAAAGTCCTCTCCATCAGAAAGGTAGCAATCAAGCGAAGGTAGCAATCTGGGAGCTGGATTTCCCGGAGCTTGAACAAGAGCCCGTCATGCCAGACACTATCAAATGCCTTTTCCACATCTAGGAAACAGGCGACAGACTGCTTTTTCTGACTGCCGGCGCCCGTGATGTATTCCACGCCCGTGAGTCTCATCAGCTGATGAGTGGTGGAATGCCCCACACGGAAACCGAAATGTTCGGGGACCAGTACATCGAAATTTCTTAGATGGTCTAGTACTCTCCGTTGTACGAGACGTTCGAGAACCTTTGACGTGGCTGACAGTAGACTTATGGGCCGGAGGTTGCCGGGACGGAAAGCATCCTTTCCCTGCTTCGGGATCACAATGACCATCGCCTTACGCCATTACTGGGGAAAATAGGCCAGTCTTAGACACCCATTGAACAGCGCGACCAAGAAAATTACTCCTTGCTCCGGGAGTCGAGTGAGAGCGGCGTTCGAGACGCCGTCCGGGCCAGGAGCTTCCCTCGGTGCGAGTTCAACGAACCGATCTGTGACCCCTTCCCTAGTAATGGGTTCGGGCTCCGTAGTGATCGGAAGAGACAGAAAGTCTTCCACTTCGTTCTCGCCTTCTTCATCGAAGTCCCAGTCCATAGGCGGGTTAGGAGCGAACTGTCGCTCGAAACACGCGCCCAAGTAACCGGCCTTCTCCTCCGGGCGAGCCAGGATTTTACCGAAATTTCCAGCAATGGCTGGGGTACGAGGTCGGCGCCTCTTCCCTACCAACGCCGAAGGTATCCGGTAAGGGCTACTTGCGTCCAATCCGTCCCCTGCTTGGGCCACGGCGAGTTCCCAACAGCGTCTCCGGTAGGCCAGCATTTCACGACGTAAAATGCCGGTCCCCCGGTTGTACGCTGCATTGTAGGCTGGATCACGGGTCCGCTGCCAGCGTCTCCGGAGGCGATTTCTCTCGCAAGCGAGAGCACTCGTCTCCTCTGGGATCCGCTACCAGTGGGATCGCAGATACGACAGCCTCGTCAAACGTGGCAACTGTCTCTTCGACTTGGCGGACGGTTTCGAGTGGTCCCGCCTCTGGCAATCGGCGACTTAACGCCGGGCCATAGCGATCCCATTCTACCACTTTCCTGACATCTCTGCGTACGACGCGCTGGGTAGCGACATGTATCAAGATGGGGAGATGATCGGACGATAGTTCCGTTAGTGCGGACACGTGGAACGGACAGTCAATTCCTTGGATCACCGCTATGTCCAAGACATCGGAAGCCGCGCGGAGTTGTGAGGGGTGGAACGTAGGTTGCGTAAGCCCAATCACTGTTACCCTGGCGAATCAGCAAACCTGCGTAAACGTTTCCCGTTTGGGGCAGTCAAGCGACTGTTCTAATCGCGATGTTTACAGTTCAGGTCGCCGGCCATTATGACCCTCCTGTGTGCATCGAACGCGATAGCTAGATCGGGGTGAAGGAGCTCTTTTTGCGGCGGTTTATACGCCGCGACCATCAGTATACCGCCTAGAGTGTTTAACATCTCATTCCTGGATGTTTAACAGAGTTCCTAGATCTTATTAGCCAACCCGTTGTCGTTCCAGGAAATAATTGAGAGGTCACGTTTGAGGACCCGACTCATAGACGTCCTACACAAGTGGCGGCTTCCACCAAGAGCATGAACCTCTCGGTTATATCGACAGTCTCTAAGCGGGAGCGGATGGACCTGAAGGTCTGGGCAACTTTGCGGAGATCGAATTCAGCAAGGAAGTTGTGGATGACATGGTAGTCGTCAGGTACGGCATTTGAGGCAGAGTCCCCGGAGACTGTTTGCGCATAAGAGCGCTGAGACTTGTGAATCGGGGGTTTGGAAGAAGCCAGGGGTGTCTTAGGGCCAGGTGTAGCGCCTCTAGCTGAGGTATTAGGAAGAGGGACAGATGCCAGTACGTCGGTCTTTACGCGCTGCGCAGGCTGCCTGGATTGTGCGGCTGGGTTGGCAGGAGCCCGGGAGCGAGCCCCACGGGGTTTTCTGTGCTGCTTCTTCTTGCCTGCATCAGGAAACCGCGGGGGCGGGAGGTCGGGCGAGGCTGCTTCTGAAGCAGGGTCAGGATTCTCCGTTGTTAGGGAGGGTTGAGTTGTCTCAGGCTCCACAACCGAGATGTTTTCTGTAGGCTGAGTGGTCTCATTTTTAGATGCCGCGAGGTTTCGGCGCTTTTTCGCCATAGTCGGGATAGGGGCCTATGAAGGAACCTGAGTTTGAGGTGCCTATACCACAGGTGTTTGCTTCGGGCCTTTGCTTCTTTTGCGTTCCTTTTTTGCAACTGCGGCGAAAGACACGACAGCCGTAGCAGGAGGCGGAGGGCCTGGCTGCTCGGTTGCAGGTCTGGAACCAGCTTCCGGATGCCTCGGTGGTGGCAGGCGCCCTTTCGGCTTTCGCTGCTCGAGCTCCTGCTGAAACACCGGACATGCCTGGTAGTTGGCGGGGTGACTTCCGCCGCAGTTAATGCACCTTTTGAAAGCAGGTGGATCGCAGTGTTTACTGGCGTGAGGTAAAGAGCACCTCACGCACGCCGGAGCGTTTGAACAAGGTTCTGAGTGGTCCCCGAAGCGTTGGCACCTGTGACACTGAGGCAGAACCCCGGGAGCGCGGCTTCTTTCCACTTTTACGCGGAATCCAAAAAGCCGCGTAAGAGAGAGTAGGGTTGCGCCTGCCTCGCTGTTCTCCGCCATGATGCGAACCAGGGGAATTGGACGCCTTGGTCCGGCAGGAACAAATACTCGATGTACCGCGCGAATCGGATAGCCCAGCTCGCGCAGCTCATCGAGGATTTCCTCGAGAGGATAATCCACGTCTAAGCCTCTGAGCACAAAGGACAGAGGCTATATGTGTTTGGGTGAAAAAGTATGAAACTGGAATTGTGACGATTCCACGAACGCGGGAGTCTACCTAGAGCTGTTGCCCGATTACCTAGTATGCTGCGTTACTTTGTATTGCATTTTTGCTTGTGAATTGCACAGTTATTAGTATATTTATCAATGTGATTTCTTCACCACATCATCATCAGTGTTCATCATCATCATTGTGCTACAGTTTATCAGTGTATTGTGTCGTGCGCGAGTGTTTTTGTGATTCGTGTGCAGTGGGCGTCTGGTTTTCGTTTCCTTTGTCTGCTATTGTAGTGATTCAGTGCTGGTGAAAGTCACTCTTTCCTAGCCCTTTTTTGCATCTTCGACGTTCATTTCGGTTAATCCCGAGATGGCGTCGAACGCAACGCCCGTTCCTTTACCGGCACCGCTGGTAACCTTAATGGAAACCTGCGGTACCGGTCCTCACTCTACCCCGCTACCTTCCCATACAGTTAGTGAAAGTGATAGGTAAAGTGATTGTGGCTCGATGTGTAGTGTGGTGACGGGGGACGGTAAATTTTCGCTTGTGGAGGGCAAGTCTGCCGAACGCAAGCGAAAATTAGTAGCCAGCCCGCCACCGGCCGCTCCAACACATCGGGTATCCAGTCCTGGTAACAGCGCCAGCCATCCTACTCAGTCAACCTCTCAATCTGTGCCCAAACCAAAAATTCCTCCAATTGTCATTCCCGACAATCGCAATTATAGGGAAATTCTTCGTTCCCTGCAGAATCTGCTTCCTTCTGCCAAACTCGAGGCCAAATGCCAAGGCGCCTCGCTTCGATTTGCGGCCACTACAGTCCCGGACTTCCGATCGGTACAACAGTTTCTCACCGATCGGAAGATCTCCTTCCATACATTCGCGCTTCCTTCTGAGCTCGAAATTAAAGTAGTTCTTTCTGGACTTCCTTCCTGGTCCGCCCCCGATACCATCAGGCAGGAGCTTATCGCCTTACGCTATTCGCCGACGGCGGTAAGTGTACTGCATGCTGGCAAGGGGGAAGATCGTCGTCCCGTGAATAGTTTTCTAGTGAAACTACTCAAAGTAGGCCAATTCGAGGAGGTCTATGGCCTCCAAAACTTCCTGCACCTTCGGGTGCAAGTTCGTACCTTCGACCCGCAGCCAGGCCCCTCGCAGTGTTTTAACTGCCAGAGGTTTGGCCACTCCAGCTTGTTCTGCAACCACCCTCCGCGTTGCGTGCGATGTACTGAGCCTCATCGTGGGTGTGATAAGCCCAAGACGGGGTTCACGGCCATTTGCTGCAACTGGGGCGGGGACCATCCGGCTAGTTATAGAGGATGGAAAGAATTTATATCAGCCATGAAGCTGCAGCGGACTCCTGCTCGCCCTGGCGCGCAGGCAGGCCGTGTTGCAGGTCCCCTCCCTAACCGCAGAGAGGCCTTCCCACCTCTCTCCGAAGCATCATCTAAGGCCCCAGCAGCAGTTCCGGCTGTTCCCAGGGTCCCAGTTCCGCCTGCAGTCGTCGTTCCGGCGCCGCCTGCAGTCCCCTCTGTCCCGGCGCCTGTCGGAGCACCCGGTCCTTCATACGCGGCTGTGGCTGCTACATCTGTCCCGCCTTCCGTTCCTCGGAGCTCCAAAACTAAGCGCACTCTTCGCCGTCAGCGGCAAGTTCCACAGGCCTTGCCTGTAAAGCCTCAGCGGGCCCCGCCCGCCCCCAGCCATCAACCTAAGCTGCCAACTGAGCAGACATCACATCCGTCCCAGAGCCCTGCGCCAACTACGACACCGGCTGAGGCCAGCCAGGTCCGTCTTCCGGAATCTCGGGAATCTTCCCGGACCCCGGTGGACCCCCTAACTGCCTGGGCTGAAACTTTGGTAAATAACATCAGGTCTGCTCCAGATACAACCACGGTTATCGCCCTGGTGTTTCAATCACTGTCTACCCTGATTCCTGTTATTCCTTTGAATGGCTAGGAGTCTTAGGATCGTTGCGTGGAATGCCCATGTGGTAGACCATCGACGATCCAAACTGATGACTTTCGTAACGGAGTACGACGCTGATGTCGTCCTCCTTTGCGAGACTCATCTGGCTCGCTACCATACCTTCAACCTGCCAACTTACATCTGTTTTCGTCAGGATCGTCCCCAGCGGCCTGGCTGTCGCTCCTCGGGGTGGACAGCCGTCTTAGTTCACAGGCGGATATCCCACAGGCCACTACCCCCTTTAGATATACATCTCTTGTTGAAGGTTGTGCGGTGGCGATAGACGCTGGGGGATCGAAGTTGCGCGTTGTTGCGGCGTATCTCCGGCCCGGCCTGCGGATACCTCCACCGCCCGAGGAGTGGGACGCTCTCCTCGATCATCCCCTACCAACCATTGTAGCCGGCGACTTAAATGCCAAGCATCCCTCCTGGAACAGCAGAGTAGCCAACGCCTACGGGAAATCTGTGTATCGGTTCGTCTCCGACGACCCGGTACTTTAAGTCATTGATCCAGAAGCCCCTACTCACTTTCCCTTTTCCGAGCATCGACCGGACTTCCTTGACATTGTCATAGCCAAGGACGTGACCCATCACATCCAGGTCTCGTCAGTGTCGGATCTCTCATCCGATCACAATCCACTTTTTATAACTGCCCGTGAGATGTCGGCCTCACCCAGACCTCCCGCTCAGATTGTTAGGAGAGTCAACTGGCGCTCTTAACACGATGAGCTCTCACGGCGGTTTCCATCACTCCCCGCGGACCCGATCGTCACTTGTGACGATTTGGATCTCCGAGCCACTCATCTTCAGGAGTTGGTCCAAGGTGTCATGGATCGACACACCTATGCTCTCGAGGTGAACCATCCACGCTCGGCCCTCGGCCCTACCACCGGAAGCTCTCCACGCCATATGGTTACGGCGCAATCTCCGCTGCAGGTGGCAAAGAACCCGTGATACCGGCGTCAAAAGGCGCTTTCAGGCCCAGTCTCTTTACGTCCAGCAGCTACTGCGGGACGTAAGCTCTGATCGATGGGATTCATATCTTGAGTCTCTTGAAGTCGACCACGCCTCCGTCTGGAGAGCGGCGAGTAGACTGACCCGCGAGAAGAGAACTCGCAACCCACTTAAAACTCCGAACGGGGTTGTATCTTCGTCAGAAGGCAAGGCCAAGGCCTTCACCGACTGCATGGAGGTGCAATTTTCTGTTCACCAAGGCGTCTGGGACCCTGCCTACTCGGCTAAAGTCCGTGACTTCCTATCTGGACATTTTTCACGCCCACCCAATGTCCCAGCCCTCCCGTTCGACAGGGATGAACTAGTTTCATCTATCTGCCGACTAAATCGCCGTCGCGCCACCGGGCCTGACCGGATCGGGGCCGCTGCTCTAAAAAATATACCGGCCTCATGCGTTGACCTCGTTCTTGAGCTGTTTAACTCCTGTCTCCGGCTACAGTACTTTCCCCGCCTGTGGAAAACAGCCAAAATCGTAATGATTCCGAAGCCTCGCAAGCCGCGCATGCTTCCTGAAAGCTATCGCCCAATCTCTCTCTTAACAGTCATCTCGAAAGTGTTCGAGCGTCTCCTGCTGGCTCGCATCTCGCCGCTGCTAGATGGTTTCATCCGCAGCGAACAGTTCGGGTTTCGCAGAGAGTACTCGACCACGCTTCAATTGGTCCGCGTTGTTACGCACTTGTCAGACGCCAACAACAGGCGAGCGGCTACGGCCTCCGTATTGTTAGACGTGAGCAAGGCCTTCAATAAAGTCTGGCACGAAGGTCTTCTCTTCAAACTTGCCAATTCCCCTCTACCATCGGTCATAGTGTTTTTCCTCCGGTCCTATCTCAGCGACCGAACCTTCAGGGTGAGCGTCGACGGGTCCTGTTCTACAGTTCGACCCGTCGCCGCCGGCGTACCAAAGGGATCTGTCCTCGGCCCCGTCCAGTACCTTGTGTACACGAACGACCTGCCTGTCTTGCCCGGAGTCACGTTGTCTTTGTTCGCTGACGACGCTATGTATCACTGCAGCTCCCTGTCTCCGCGATTTGCGAGTACAAAGCTGGAGCGTCAGTTGAACCAGCTTCCGGACTGGCTAAGGAAATTGCGGGTGACGATCAACACGAAGAAATCCGAGGCGATCTGCTTCACCCGTAAGTCCATCTCCCGATGCCAGCCCCTCTCCCTAGAAGGGAGGCCCATCGCCTACAAAGAAGCGGTGAAGTATTTACGCGTACGGCTAGATCGTCGCCTTTGCTTCAACACCCACGTGACGGAAACCCTTTCCAAGGCTCGCGGCGTTAGATCCAAATTTTCTCCTTTCCTCTCGTGTCGCAGCCGCCTGGCCATGCGCACGAAATTTACAATCTGTCTGCTTTTTCTCAGGTCTGTACTGACCTGTGCGGTACCCGCCTGGTGGTCTCTTTTATCCACCACCAACAGATGTAGGCTGGAAGCTTTCCAGTCCCGAACCCTCCGATCCTTGACGGGGTCCCCTTGGTTTGTAAGGAACGACGTGATTCGAAGGGGCCTCCGTGTTCCTACCTTGACTTCCTTTGTCCGGTCGCTGGCTCTAACTCTCTTTGCTAAAGCTTCGACCTCCACCTTCCCATACCTACGAACCATGAGTGCATCCGAATCACCACCGCCCATTCGGGTCAAACGCCCTAGGGCGATTTTTGATGACCCGCCATAACGCTATCCTCGTTAACTTCAACAACAACAAAATGTAGTCATCAGTCCTAGACCAGAGTTTTTCACCTAAACTGTCCTTCTCTCCTTCCTGCCCACCTCCTAGCATGCTGAGCCGGCTGCTTGTCGCTGTCATCAATCATTAGCACGGAGGCTCTCCGCCTCGCGGATAGCGACCGACGGCCTGAGGCTGACTGGCCTTGAAACGGGCAACATCTGTTGCTCGAATCAGTACCAGCGGCAGTGCACCAAACAAATCAAAATAAAAGTTATACTCCCCCGCCTTCACAGTTAACTGGTTGGCGGCTTCCTTTTCCAGTTTTAGGTCACCAGTCGACAATGTACCAGCACTAAGTTTACTTCTGGCAGCCATTGGACACGTTCCAGATGCTGCAAATAAGCCACGGGTGCAAAGACACCCCGCATCAATAATGCAATGCAATGCAATTCCACGAACGCCATGACGCTGCGGTACACGTCCATTCCTCGGACAACGATCTTGACTGTATCTCCCCCAAGGAGCTTCAAGTCGATGTTGGCCGGGGAAAGTCCGGGAGCCACTATCAGTCGAGCGACTGCGTGCTCGTTGACGCGCCCGAATTGGGCATATCCGCCAACGAGCAGGAGGTTCGCCGACCAGAGGTAGCCAGGCTGCCTCCGGCGGTATCCAGGGACCTAGGGTCCGGCCCGAGCCGGATCGCAAGCGGGGAAACTGGAACGCTCAGGCTGTCTACCAGCTGGGCTAATGACCGGCTTCGTTAGATACCTCTCCTTACCAAGAGAGGTGTCCACCGGCCTCTTTAACTGGGCGATATCCAAGCTCGCTTACCACTGGTGGGGGCTCGCAAGGATCGTCCTTGGCAGCGCTACCTAAGAGCCTGAGCGTCAGCGGGCAAAATGCGCTGCGCAACTTAGAGCTCTGGCAGGCTATATGCTTCCTCTTCAACGGCAAGTTGGTGGTCCTGAAAAGGGTCGCTCGGCTGGTGGCCCTTAGTAGGTCCGAAGAATTCAGTTGTTCTTGTGCTGGTCACTCAGTTCACCAGCCAGCTGAGTTGTTGTCTTCTATCTTCTATGGCCTGATGGTATCCAGCTAGCAAGGCAGCAGATGATGTTTGACTGTCCTCTTCAAAACAAAGGCAGCATGGCAACGGCTGATAACAGCAAGAAAGCTTCAGAAGTCGTCCAGAGAGAGCTGGTCCAAGAGAAGAGCTCCTTCCAGAGCGATCAGCAGAAGAGAAGTTCTCAAAAAAAGGGCACGTAACCTGGTGCTGCCAGAGCTGTTGGGTTGTGCGTCGTGAGACGACCCAATGGGTTCCTAGTACCGAGCCTCCGGTAGGGGCTCCTGCCTTGTGATCCTGTCCAGACGGAATTTATTTATTTAATTTTTAATGGTCGCTACAACGACATGCTCGTACTAGGTCGACTAGTACAGTATTTGTCGAGGCCGTTTCCAAGATTCTCCTGGACGTGTTCGGCACTTACCAAGGCCAGCTATGAGCGGGTTTGTCTGGGTCCTCGCAGCTCGGACGTAAAATTTACGTACAAGTCGCCTTGCGGTGCCTTCCAAGGAGCGGACACCGAGTCCTCTTCTCAAGAGTCGAGAAGAAAACCGATAGGGGACTTTGGCCGCTTGCTGAAGAGCTCTATCGAGAACGCTTTGCAACTTTCTTTTATGAACGGTTGCGAGGTAACCCCAGACGGGAAGAGCGTAGGTAATGATCGGCAACAGATACGCGTTGACGATCAACTTACCCAGCTTGCGGGTCATAGCCTTGTTGACAAGTATCGGAAACAGTTGCGCGAAACGAGCGGACGCTTTCCTTCGCATCGTCTCAACGTGGGCACGCCAGGAGAGCCGACGATCTATGTGGACACCGAGGTACTTAACTTCTCTCAATCAGGGCAAGTACGTTCTACCGAGTCTCACTCGGCCTCGTGGTTCTTTCCGGCGCTTTGTGAATAGCACCGCGGAGCTTTTGGTTTCGTTGACGGCAACTTTCCAGCTTTCCGTCCACGTCGAATACGCATCGAGTGCGCGCTGAAGTCGTGGGATAGCTCTGTCAGCGTTCCGATCGGCGGTATAGACCGCCGTGTCGTCGGCAAACAGGGCCATCTGGACTCCAGGCTCTCTGGGTGCGTCGTTGACGTACACGGAGAACAGGAGAGGCCCCAGCACGCTACCTTGAGGTAACCCCGGCTGTAGTGCGTCTCTCGGAAGAGACATGGTCGTCTATTCTCACGCAGAAAGTCCTCTCCGTCAGAAAGCTAGCAATCAAGCGAAGGTAGCAATCTGGGAGCTGGATTTTCCCGGAGCTTGAACAAGAGCCCGTCATCCCAGACACTATCAAATGCCTTTTCCACATCTAGGAAACAGGCGACAGTCTGCTCTTTCCGACAGCCGGCGCCCGTGATGTATTCCACGCCCGTGAGTCTCATCAGCTGATGAGTGGTGGAATGCCCCACACGGAAGCCGAACTGTTCGGGGATTCTTAGATGGTCAAGTACTCTCCGTTGTACGAGACGTTCGAGAACCTTTGACGTGGACTAATGGGCCGGAGGTTGCCGGGAAGGGAAGCATCCTTTCCCTGCTTCGGGATCACTATGACCGTCGCCTTACGCCATTTCTGGGGAAAATAGGCCAGTCTTAGAGACGCGTTGAATAGCGCAACCAAGAAAAGTACTCCTTGCTCCGGGAGTCGAGTAAAAGCGGCGTTCGAGACGCCGTCCGGGCCAGGAGCTTTCCTCGGTGCGAGTTCAACGAGCCGATCTCTAACCTCTTCCCTAGTAATGGGTTCGGGCTCCTCAGTGATCGGAAGAGACAGAAAGTCTTCCACTTCGTTCTCAACTTCTTCATGGAAGTCCCAGTCCATGGGCGGGTTAGGAGCGAACTGTCGCTCGAAACACGCGCCCAAGTATTCGGCCTTCGCCTCCGGGCGAGCCAGGATTTGACCAAAGGGTCCAGCAATGGCTGGGATAAAAGGTCGGCGCCTCTTCCCTACCAACGCCGAAGGTATCCGGTAAGGGCTACTTGCGTCCGATCCGTCCCCTGCTTGGGCCACGGCGAGTTCCCAACAGCGTCTCCGGTAGGCCTGCATTTCACGACGTAAAATGCCGGTCGCCCGGTAGTACGCTGCCTTGTCGGCCGGATCACGGGTCCGCTGCCAGCGTCTCCGGAGGCGATTTCTCTAGCAAGCGAGAGCACTCGTCTCCTCTGGGATGCGCTGCCAGTGGGGCTTGACGCCAGGCTTCATCCTGGAAGACGCGTCGATCGCAGATACGACAGCCTCGTCAAACGCGGCAACTGCCTCTTCGACTTGGCGGATGGTTTCGAGTGGTCCCGCCTCTGGCAATCGGCAACTTAACGCCGGGCCATGGCGGTCCCATTCTACCACAAACCTGACATCTCTGCGACCGACGTGCTGGGTAGCGTCATGTATCAAGATGGGAGATGATCGGACGATAGTTCCGTTAGCGCGGACACGTGGAACGGACAGTCAATTCCTTGGATCATCGCTTTGTCCAAGACATCGGGAGCCGCGTGGCGTTGTGATGGGTAGAACGTAGGTTGCGTAGGCCTAATCACTGTTACCCTGGCGAATCAGCAAACCTGCGTAAACGTTTCCCGTTTGGGGCAGTCAAGCGACTGTTCCAATCGCGATGTTTACAGTTCAGGTCGCCGGCCATGATGACCCTCCTGTGTGCATCGAACGCGACGGCTAGAACGGGGTAAAGGAGGTCTTTTTGCGGCGGTTTATACGCCGCGACCATCAGTACACCGCCTAGAGTGTTTAACATCACCACAGCGGTGCCTTCGAGGTGACTCATTGCAGGCAAGACGACTCGGTGATGCTCGAGATTGAGCCTCACCGCGACGGTAGTACCGCCACCAGCAGTGCCCGGTCTGTCGTTTCGATAGCACACATAGTTGGCCAGTCGTAACCGATTCGCAGGGGTCAAGTGGGTCTCATAGAGAAGGACTAAATCGGGTTTGAGTCGGGCCAGTAATTCTTGGAGTTCCTGGATCTTATTAGCCAACCCGTTGGCGTTCCAGGAAAGAATTGAGAGGTCACCTTTGAGGACCCGACTCATAGAAGACCTACACAAGTGGCGGGTTCCACCAAGAGCATGAATCTCTCGGTTGTATCGGCAGTCTCCAAGCGGGAGCGGATGGACCTGAAGGTCTGGGCAACTTTGCGGAGATCGAACTCAGCAAGGATGTTGTGGACGACCTGGTAGTCGTCAGGTACGGTTTTTGAGGCAGAGTGCCCGGAGACTGTATGCGCATAAGTGCGCCGAGGCTTATCAATCGGGGGATTGGTGGAAGCCAGGGGTTTCTTAGAGCCAGGTGTAGCGCCTCTAGCGGAGGTGCTAGGAAGAGGGACAGATGCGATTACGTCGGTCTTCACGCGTTGCGCAGGCTGTCTGGACTGTGCCGCGTTGCGGCTGGGTTGGCAGGAGCCCGGGAGCGAGCGACACGGGGCTTACGATGCCGCTCCTTTTTGCCTGCATTAGGAAACCGCGGGGGCGGGAGGTCAGGCGAGGCTGCTTCTAAAGCTGGGTCTAAATTCTCCGTTGTTGGGGAGGGTTGAGTATTCTCAGGCTCCACAACCGAGATGTTTGACAAAGGCTGGTCTGTCTCACTTTGTTTAGATGCCGCGAGTTTTCGGCGCTTTTTCGCCATAGGCGGGCAGGGGCCTGGGAAGGAGCCTGAGTTGGAGTTGCCTGTGTTGCAGGTGTTTGCTTCGGGCCTTTGGAACATTTACGTTGTTTGTTGACAACTGCGGCGAAAGACACGGCAGCCGTAGCAGGAGGCGAGGGGCATGGCTGTTCGGTTGCAGGTCTTGAACCAGCTTCCGGATGCCTCGGTTGTGGCAGGCGCCCTTTTGGCTTTCGCCCCTCGAGCTCCCGCTTAAACACCGAACATGCCCAGTAGTTGGCGGGGTGACTTCCGCCACAGTTGATGCATCTTTTTAATGCAGGTGCTTCATAGAGTTTACTGGCGTGAGGTAAGGAGGACCTCACGCACGCCGCAGCGTTTGAGCAAGTTTCAGAGTGGTGCCCGAAGCGTTGGCACCTGTAACATTGAGGCAGAGCCCCGGGAGCGCGGCTTCTTTCCACTTTTCCGCGGAATCCGAAAAGCCGCGTAAGAGAGAGTAGGCTTGTGTAGCATGACAGATAATGCCCATAGTTCTGAATGGAAAGAAAGATTATAGAATAAAATAAAAACCAAATTAACTCCAAGCAAGCAACATTAAAAATTAATTAAGAACCACCGTAAAGCACAATCACAGATTGAAGTAAGAGTTTCATTAAAACCAATTATGCAATGAATGATGAGTAATCAAAATAAACCAAAAAGCTATAAATAAAAAGGAGATACCCAGGTAGGATAGGACTAAGTAAGGAAGAAACCAGAAGAAGACAACATCCACAATAAAAGGGAATACTTTTATAAGAAACAAGTAGGATAGGGGGAATTAAGGAAGAAACCAGGACAAGACAACATTCACAATAAGAAGGAATACTTTTATAAGAAACAAGGAAATTAGGCGTAAGTAAGGAAGAGACAAGAACAAGATAACATCCACAATAAAAGGGAATGATTTTATAAGAAACAAGTAGGATAGGAGCAATTAAGGAAGAAACCAGAATAAGACAACATCCACGATCAGGAGGAAGGCTCTTGAAAGAAATAAAAACGAAACCCCTAAAGAAAATAAAAAATATCCAATGAAAGTATAACAAAAACTCAAATTTAGAAAACCATGTAAAATAAATATGAACAAAAGTGTATAAAGTAGAATTAAAAGTGAACCAATGTGAATTAGTAATATAATAGAAAAAACAAACTTTCATTATCCTCTATAAACAAACTTCTTGATTTTTAAAAGACTATAAAACTAATTAGAAATAAAATCAAAGAATAAAAAGGGGACCAGTGCAAGTTTCTATATTATATTAACTAAACTTAATGTGTCAACGTTGGAGTTCATAAACTAAGTAAATTGTGCATTTATACAACTTCAAAGTTTTTATATTGTGTCAATAAATAATATTTAATTGAGTATTACAGTGACAAATAATACAAGTGTTTCTAAATAACTGCCACTCATAAATAACAACATTCATTAGAATGACAGTTATAAAACTACAGCTGGCCAGTAAAAAAGTGAAGTGACCAAGAATCAAATACCCAAAAATCAGACAAAAACAGATAAGACTGAAATAAAACTAGGTATAAGAAATAGTGTAAATGATGGAAAGACAGATATGTTTTGTTTATTTAGAATAAGTTCAAATAGCTCAAGGATGAAATGTCTGAGAGTGCAATTCTTTTAATATAAAACTTTAATTATAAAATATTTCTTATGTGTTACTAATGATAATCAAAATTAAAATGTCTGAGTTTAAAAGACCATTGTTAATTTCAAATATTTGTTATGGATAAATAGTATGAATTATATACTAAATGTTCTTTTGTTAAAGTAAAGAAATGTTAATTAATATTATATTAGAATAGAAAGTCAGAAGGGGTATAAACAAGCTGTATTATTAAAAAACTTTGTATGTAAAAACAGATAAAATCTAGGAAAAATGGTAAATCTAAACAACATTAAAAACTGATGAATTAAGTACAGAAAGACAGTTAAACTGATGAAATTTATATAAGGTAAATCAGTCATAGAGTCATATAACTGGAACTATAATTAAGAAAGATATTGTAAAAAGATAGTAAGAATTATTGGAAAAAAAATGCAAATATAATAACTGAAAATTCAAAGAGGGGTGTCACAAATTAATGAATAATATTTAAAAAGATAACCAATTAATCAAATTACAAGAAATTAAGGGAAGATAAACATTTTATTCCAATCTGAGATTTAGTACAATTAGGGCATATCCGCCAACGAGCGGGAGTTTCGCCGACCAGAGGCAGCCAGGCTGCCTCCGGCGGTAACCAGGGACCTAGGGTCCGGCCCGAGCCGGATCGCAAGCGGGACAACTGGAACGCTCAGGCTTTCTACGAGCTGGGCTAATGACCGGCTTCGTTAGATACCTCTCCTTACTACGAGAGGTGTCCACCGGCCTCTTTACCTAGGCGATATCCAAGCTCGCTTACCACTGGTGGGGGCTCGCAAGGATCGTCCTAGGCAGCGCTATCTAAAAGCCTGAGCGTCAGCGGGCACGATGCGCTGCGCAACTTAGAGCTCTGACAGGCTGAAAGTGCTTCCTCTTCAACAGCAAGTTGATGGTCCTGAAAAGGGTCGCTCGGCTGGTGGCCCTTAGAAGGTCCGACGAACTCAGCTGTGTGTGCTGGCTACTCATTCACCAGCCAGCTGAGTTGTAGTCTTCTTTCTTCTTGTTGACAAGCAGCAAGCGGGCCAAAGATGTTGACTGTCCAACGGCGAAGCAGAAGGCAGCAGGGCAGCGGCTGAGAATCAGCGAAAAACTTCAGCGTCCAAGCTGGAGAGAGCAGTCCAAAGGAGAGGTCCGTCCTGTTCCAGAGCTGGTTCCGAAGTCGTACCTCGTGTCTATTCTCCAACCTGCTTGCATTGCATTATGGATGCGGGGTGTCTTTGCACCCGTGGCTTGTTTGCAGCATCTGGATCGTGTCCAATGGCTGCCAGAAGTGAACTTAATGCTGCTAACAATGTCGACTGGTTACCTAAAACTGGAAAAGGAAACCGCCAAACAGTTAACTGTGAAGGCGGGGGAGTATAACTTTTATTTCTTTGGTGCACTGCCGCTGGTACCGATTCGAGCAACAGATTTTGCCCGTGTCAAGTCCAGACAGCAGACGCCCTGAGGGCGTCGGTCGCTCCCCGCGAGGCGGAGAGCCTTCGTGCTAATGATTGATGACAGCGACAGCAGCCGGCTCAGCGTGCTAGGAGATGGGCAGGAAGGAGAGAAGGACAGTTTAGGTGAAAAAACTCTGGTCTAGGACTGATGATTACATTTTGTTTTTGTAAAATTTAAAGAGGATGGCGTTATGGCGGGTCGTCAAGAAGCGCCCGAGGGCGCTTGACCCGAATGGGCGGTGGTGGTTCTGATGCACTGATGGTTCGTAGGTATGGGAAGGTGGAGGTCGAGGCTTTACCAAAGAGAGTTAGAGCCAGCGACCGGACAAAGGAAGTCAAGGTAGGAACACGGAGACCCCTTCGAATCACGTCGTTCCTTACAAACCAAGGGGACCCCGTCAAGGATCGGAGGGTTCGGGACTGGAAAGCTTCCAGCCTACATCTGTTGGTGGTGGATAAAAGAGACCACCAGGCGGGTGCCGCATAGGTCAGTACAGACCTGAGAAAAAGCAGATAGATTGTAAATTTCGTGCGCATGGCCAGACGGCTGCGACACGAGAGGAAAGGAGATAATTTGGCTCGGACGCCGCGAGCCTTGGAAAGGATTTCCGTCACGTGGATGTTGAAGCAAAGGCGACGATCTAGCCGTACGCCTAAATACTTCACCGATTCTTTGTAGGCGATGGGCCTCCCTTCTAGGGAGAGGGGCTGGCATCGGGAGATGGACTTACGGGTGAAGCAGATCGCCTCGGATTTCTCCGTGTTGATCGTCACCAGCCATTTCCTTAGCCAGTCCGGAAGCTGGTTCAACTGACGCTCCAGCTTTGTACTCGCAAATCGCGGGGACAGGGAGCTGCAGTGATACATAGCATCGTCAGCGAACAAAGACAACGTGACTCCGGGCAAGACAGGCAGGTCGTTCGTGTACACAAGGTACAGAACGGGGCCGAGGACAGATCCCTGTGGTACGCCGGCGGCGACGGGTCGAACTGTAGAACAGGACCCGTCGACGCTCACCCTGAAGGTTCGGCCGCTGAGATAGGACCGGAGGAAAAACACTATGGGCGGTGGTAGAAGGGAATTGGCAAGTTTGAAGAGAAGATCTTCGTGCCAGACTTTATCGAAAGACTTGCTCACGTCCAACAGTACGACGGCCGTAGCCGCTCGCCTGTTGGTGGCGTCTGACAAGTGCGTAACAACGCGGACCAATTGAAGCGTGGTCGAGTACTCTCTGCGAAACCCGAACTGTTCGCTGCGGATGAAACCATCTAGCAGCGGCGAGATGCGAGCCAGCAGGAGACGCTCGAACACTTTCGAGATGACTGTTAAGAGAGAGATTGGGCGATAGCTTTCAGAAAGCATGCGCGGCTTGCGAGGCTTCGGAATCATTACGATTTTGGCTGTTTTCCACAGGCGGGGAAAGTACTTTAGCCAGAGACAGGAGTTAAACAGCTCAAGAACGAGGTCAACGCATGAGGCCGGTATATTTTTTAGAGCAGCGGCCCCGATCCGGTCAGGCCCGGTGGCGCGACGGCGATTTAGTCGGCAGATAGATGAAACTAGTTCATCCCTGTCGAACGGGAGGGCTGGGACATCGGGAGGGCGTGAAAAATGTCCAGATAGGAAGTCATGGTCTTCTGCCGAATGGGCAGGGTCCGAGGCGCCTTGGTGAACAGTAAGTTGCACCTCCATGCAGTCGGCGAAGACCTCGGCCTTGCCTTCTGACGAAGATACAACCCCGTTCGGAGTTTCAAGTGGGTTGCGAGTTCTCTTCTCGCGGGTCAGTCTACTCGCCACTCTCCAGACGGAGCCGTGGTCGACTTCAAGAGTCTCAAGATATGAGTCCCATCGATGAGAGTTTACGTCCCGCAGTAGCTGCTGGACGTATAGAGACTGGGCCTGAAAGCGCCTTTTGACGCCGGGATCACGGGTTCTTTGCCATCTGCGGCGGTGATTGCGCCGTAGCCAGATGGCGTGTAGTACATCCGCAGGTAAGGCCTATTTACGATGATTCACCTCGAGAGCATATGTGTGTCGATCCATGACACCTTGGACCAACTCCTGAAGATGAGTGGTTCGGAGATCCAAATCGTCACAAGTGACGATCGGGTCCGCGGGGAGTGATGGAAACCGCCGTGAGAGCTCGTCATGGTAGGAGCCCCAGTTGACTCTCCTAACAATCTGAGCGGGAGGTCGGGGTGAGGCCGACAGCTCACGGGCAGTTATAAATAGGGGATTGTGATCGGATGAGAGATCCGACACTGACGAGACCTGGATGTGACGGTTCACGTCCTTGGCTCTAACCTGGTTGGAAGCCGCGCTCCTTTTATCAGTCATAGGTTGCTGTCGCTGCGGCCCAATCAGAGGAATCACGATCCCTGCTTGGCTCAATGTGAGCTCTTCCAATTCCCACTAGGTGTCTGTAGAGAACGTATTAGATAGCTCACTGTTAACGGCAGAAGATCGTAAATTTTTAAACAAAGTACGAGTTTAAATACAAGTTTTATATCCTAAGAATATTGTAATTCTTAAAGGTGGATTGAATTTGACGATGAATCTAACAGCGACAGAAACAACAAAATCTTACCCATTCTTAACTGTTACTTTGGAAATTTTGTAGGCAATTTGTATTTAACAATGTACCATTAAAGTTAATTCACAGTTAATAAAGTTATTTAATATACTAGAGACGATCAAATCTTTATACACCTTTGCGTTTTAACAGTTTTTTTAAAATAATTTAGGAATACCAGTAAAGTTTCTCTGCATCACAGGAATATTTATATATTCTGTATTTGTTTTTGTTGTGTAAGTTACATAGAAAACACTTTACAGTGAGTGATTACATGTTTACATGTTTACTACAAAAATGTGTTCTATGAGTTTAGGCACAGAGGTATAAAATTAATTTTACTTGGTGAATTTTGTCAGTAGGTTTATTATTTTGTGAAGAAGCCTAAAAACAAACTATAAATAAAGTTTACCTAAATTTGTATACCATAATTAAAAGTGTATAGTAGCTACAAAACATCATGGAAGCTCTGAAATTCAGTTCTGCATGTTGATAATATATACGGAGAAAAGTCATAAGGTTTTAAAAATGTAGAGGAACAACTTTTTTACATTTGCGAAACATAATCGCGGAAATACCGGATCAACTTATTTGATAATAAAAATTATTGTGCAACAAACAATAACATTTTTCCCGTAATCTCTTCATGACCAGTTCATAACCAGTTTATTAATAACGTAAGTATTAAAAAGCAGTACTTACGTACAATATAAAATAATGTTAGCAAGAAAGTTATACAAAGTTATATTCTGCTGTCGTTGAAATTTTGTAAAAATAATATAAAAAGCAAATTTAGTTTATTTTTTACACTATCTCTAAATCAGACATATTTATAGTCAACTAAGCCCACCTTTAACAAATAAAGTCTCTAACCCACAGGTATTACTGTAAAACGAGTTTAGTTTTCTGAGAGAAAGACAAATAGATTAAATGGATTTCCCAAACTCGTGAAGTGTGTAATTTGGTGAGTGTTAACTCCTTAACGTGCTACATGACGCACCAGCTTCCTGTTTCCCCAGCTGATTGTTTTCCTTTAATGACCACCAGCATCAAATAAACAGGCTGTTATTTCGTACATTGTTAACCTATTTCTTTATGATATCTAGAGACTTAAGTATTTTAGATTTTAGAATATAGGTACGTTGTATTTTATTCTTTTAATAAGTTTTCTGTAAATAAACAATTGACGGATAACATGTAATGAGGATTTCGTAATTTTTGTATGTGTACCTTAACATGAGTATCTGTGAAGATATTACATACTCCTCGTCTTCATAATTTATCTGAATACAAGTCAATATAGGCTATTATTTTGTTAACATCTTTTTTGCTGTTGTATTTTCACTGCATGTTGCAATCTTCAGAAAAAACGTTGACACACAAAATCATTTCCTAACTCAGTCAATTAAATATTATTTGAATATAAACAAACATAATTATTAAATCAGCAAGATAATAACGTACCTTCTGTTTGTATAAAATAACTTACATCGTATTTTTTAATTGCTAAATAATAAATGAACTCTTTTTACTATATTTGCTTACTTTCAAACGTTAGTTTTTGTAGTTTTATATATTTACTCACAGAAATTCTGTCAATAATTACCAGCTAATCCATTAGTGCATATCAATTATTAGAATGGTAATAATATGTTTAGGACAGCATATATTTAGATCACTGTATACTGGGATCTTAGTGCAGATATTTACCAATTGGCAACAAGACAATGAACTATAGAAAGTATTAAGAATGGCAAGATATTGATTTTATTAATAGATCAGATTATTCCCTCGATCGCTTATTAACGCCCTCGAGTTTGAAGCTGCTAAGCCAGCATCCAGGTATAACAATGAGTTTATGTAGTCAACTGTAGGCATAAGGTCCCAGTATCGCAATGTCGTTGTAATGGACGCAGGAAAGAAATAATGCATGCTAATCAATTCAAAGTGTCAAGAGCGCCACAACGTATGTGTATTGCATGCTACAAAATTATACTTATAAGAATATTGTTATGATGGAACGCTCTCGAACAGTCGTGAGTGTCGTTTTACGCGTTTCTCGGCTAGCCGAGTAGTTAGGCTGCTGACACACGGGCCACTCTGTGGCGCCACTCAGTCGCGCCACTCAGTAGCTTGTACCAGTGGCTCGTGTGCAAGGGTTCGCTTCAGAGACGCGCCACTCTCCATTTGCTCAGTGATAAAAAGATTGTTTCATTTAGTATTTACATCAATTTCATCATGGACTATAACGAGGAAGTTTTTCTTCCTTCCGAATTCTTTTGTACACAAGAAGGATCAGTACCATGGCAAGACAGAATGATATATTGACCTTTTTCAGAGAAACCTTGTCTGATTCTGTTTCACTATCAAACCATATTTATAATAAAAACTATTTTAATAACTTTTTTGTGTCTTATTCAAAATGTGTTTTCCCTAAAATATATCTCTTAGTACAAATATTTATTTAAAAATAAAATTGGTTTCTATTTATATGTATATTGTTCGTTTGTCGCATCTAATTTGTTTCAAAGATTTTGATAGATTATGTTAAGAACGTTACACCCACGTACATTCTCTTTACCTTCCTCCTCCCTCCTTACATCCCTCTCTCTTTCACACCCGCGCGCGCGCGTGCGCACACACACACACACATATGTAGTAATCGTATTTCAGTAGACGAAATATTAACCAGTTTGGTGTTGAGTAATCGATTAAAACTATTGGTTTCCTGTAAGCCAGACCTAAACTTGTTTGCAACTGTAAACTGTGTGCATTGTTCGCAAGACTGTTTTGGCTCATAAGTATGTGCTCAAGTAGTGTTTGCATAAAACATTGTTGAGACCGTCCCGCCTGAATTCGCTAATATGCTATGTAATTTAGAAGTCATTACTCTTTTTCTTGTGTTGTAATTATGATACTCAACAGTAAACTATGGCTAGAGACTGATTCTGCAGGGAGAATATTGTTATATAATTACTGCATTTGTCACTTGAAAGAGTCATATGGGCTAGACGCTAATGTATACGATTGTTGCAGAGACTGATGTTAAATTTTTTATGGTGCAATTCCATACAATACAGTAGTTATTAAAGAAAATATTACATTCATCATAATTACTCAATTATTACTGTATTATTTTTATATTATTATTAATAATAATAAAACTTTTCGTACAAGAACATATTTTTTATTATATTTTCAATACAGTATAACATTGTTTAAATACTGTTAATTTAAAAAAATTTTAATTTGTATATCTGGTGACGTTTGTTAAATACTATTAAAACGTGTTATATTAAAAAAAAAAAAATTAAACATATATTCTTGTACGAAAAGTTTTATTATTATTAATAATAGAGAAAATATATATAGGAAAACTTGTTCAAAGCGGAATTGCATGGGACCGATGTTTTTTCGGATTGCATAAGTTCTCGCATTATACAAACTTAGACAATAGTCAAATACTGCACTTCGTAGACCATGTATATGTATTTTGTTTCTATTCTATTACATACACCTACATTTCTGTCATAATATTGTAGGATGACAGATAATCCAGTAAAAATTAATTCCATTAAGATCATAAAAACAATTAAATTACAATATAACTCAAAGAATTTCAAATGAAAATAAATTAAACTTCAAAGAAAAACACCACAATAAAAGGAAAAAAGTAATTACATAATAAAAATGCAACATTAAAACTCAAGAAAATAAATTAAAAGAAACTCATATAAAAAATCAGGAGATCACCCAGAAGATTAGGAGCATGTAATAAAGAAGGTACCCCGAACCCAAGAAGGAAGAGTAAGATTAGGAGCATGTAATAAAGGAGATACCCCGAACCCAAGAAGGAAGAGGAAGTTTAGAAGCAGAGGATAAAGAAGATACCCCGAACCAACCAACGGACAAGATAAAACTAAGTACCTTCTATTATTAACGATAATGAACCCCAAACCAAATATTAATACCACCAAAGAAAGTATAACACTATTATAACACCTCATAAAAATTGTAACTTAATTATAGACAAAAGTATGTAGTAGTGTGATAAGAAGTGCACCAACTAAAGTTATTATATAGTAAAATAAACAAATCTTCACAGTCCATTATGACTAAAGGTTTGGTCTGAGAATATAATAAAACTCAAATATAAGTCAGAACCAAAAGTGAATGTGTACAGTGGAAGTGATTTTAAATATAATAAACTTCAAGTTAATGTGTAATTATTACTTAAACAAGGTGCTATTAAATAACGTTTATATTTTATAATTAACAAGTGATGAAATATTGAAATGAAAAATATTTCTAATGTTTCATGAAAGAGGTCACTTTTTTATATCAAAACATTCATAGTAATGCCAATAATAAGTAAAGTATGTGGGGGAATAATTACAGTAACTGTGGATTAATTTAAAATACTATATGAACAGAAAAGACTGTGATAGAATTAAGTCTAGTAAAAACTAATAAATGTTAAATGGCTAATCACCCTTTGCTGCAATTATAGCTTCTATGCGTCGGGGCATGCTCTCTATACAGACTTTTGCATTTTGTTGGAGTTCGGTGTTGTGATGCCATTCTCTGATGAGTGTTTCAACCAACTGGCGCTTGGTGGTGATCACTTCCTTGGCGATCGCCCGTTTGGTCAGTTCCCACATGTTCTCTATAGGGTTCATGTCAGGTGAGTTCCCTGGCCAGGGCAAAACGGTAATGTTTTTTTCGGCGAGGAATGCAGTAACACTCCTGGCTTTCTGGCACGGTGCCGAATCGTGCATAAAAATACTAAAAAGAAACAATTTTGAAGTTATGACGCCATACTGTTGACGAAAATGAAATTCACTCATAAAATTTAGTAAAGTTAATTCAAGAAGAAACATTACTTACTTTTTGATTATTTCGGACAGGAAAAACTTGCGAAAAACGATTGGAAAATATTTTATATGACGTCACTACAACAGCAGGTTTTAACAAACGACAACCAAATGAGAAGTAACCTCACTTATTTGATAAATGACGCAGTCTAGCAGTGTTGCCACTTATCAAAAACAATAATAATGATACCAGCAGCAATACCAAATAAAACAACTTTATGAAAACCAATTTGTTTGCTCAAAAAAAGAATTTGAACTAGAAAATGCATAAATATAAGTACTGTCCCTAATAATTTGGCCACCTACTGTAAATGATCCTATACTTTAAACGAGTAATATAGAAGGATGTCTTAAATTATTAAAAAATTTTCGAAATGTAATAACTAAATATTTTAAAGGAGGAATAGTAAATTCATGATTTATCACTAAAAGACAGTTCAAATGTTAAATTTATAAGGGATTAAGGAAAGCGAAAGATTTGTGACCATCTGAAATTTATTATAATTATATTAATAACATCTAAAATGGCAGTAATTGTGTACAAGAACAGGAAACCGGATTTTGGGCCTAGATTTCCAAAAAGACAGAAATATGGCAATTTTAACAAAAATCTCAACAAATATGGACTATGACATATCAAATTAAACAGAATGAGATAAATAAACCAATTATGAGGTTAATAGTTCATGAAAGCAATCAATAAACTAAAAATATTCTATATATAATGTATTTTATATTTATGTAAATAGGAAGTGAAAATTATTTAAACAATACTTTTCCAATATTAACTTGGCAAGATATTTCCTAAGACGAAGGAAGTAAAACAGTTCATTATTAACATTCAACGTGAACGGTTAATGCTCGATCACGTTAAAAAACCGTATAACGAATTGTAATGGCGTACAAAGTCGAAAATCAGTGAAAACGAGAGTTACCTAAATTGACAATTTTTAACTTAAAATCAGTGAAATACACTACCACAACAGTGAAAACAAACAATACGCAACACAATACCTGTGAGTTAAACCAGTCAAACATCCTAACATTAATAATTCACATCGTAACAACTTCTCGATTCTTGGCCATAACCAGAAAACATTGAACACATCTAGCATAAGACAATTAACACCAGTGAACACTGAACACTTATCCAGGATACCAGAACAACACAATAGACAATATACACTATTACGGAGACCAATAAAACAGTTGTGAAGGTAATTTTATTATCAGAATTTCCAACCATCAGTTCACAGTAATATGCTACAACGAGACGTGCCGCCATTTTGAACTTCCCATGATGCAAAGTATCCGACAGCAACGAATTCGTCCAGTAACCAATGGGTATAAATTGTGTATAATAAACTTTATATATTATTAACAAATTGTCATTTATTACTTCTTAAGACATATTTTTGTACATGTTATACTTTCTAGGCTTACCCTTCTCTGACTATATAATTATAATCGTTACAAGAACCTTTCTGATATTTATATAAAAATAACCTGTAATTGTAATATCGACCAAGCCCTGCGAAAGAGTCGAACATTTGCTCAATATCGATTTTGAATCGATCTTTTATAAATATTCTCAATAAATTAAAGTCATTCAAATTTCAGTATTTAAAATTATTTCACATATTAGAATAAAAGTTTTAGTTAATTAAAGGACTTACTGGGAGACGACAAAAATTAACGGAAAGTGATATACTGGAGCAGAGCTGAAAATCGCAAATCAATTATTGTAAGGAGACAATCTGATTAACTCCAGATTCATTTCAAGTCAACCAGAAGTACAGATATTAGCCAAATCAACTCACCTTTCGTGATAATTTTCACGAAACAAAAAAACAAGGATTATTTACAAATTATTAGACATAAACAAACAAACATACATTTTTTTTTTTTAACAAAATTTTTTTTATTTTTAAATAAAATTTTTTTTTCTTAGTACAATACGAAGAAATAATTATTTGTAACAGCGTGGAACAGCGTCTGGTTACAACATAATTACACAATATAATGTGTACCAACTTTAGGCATTTATGACTTTAGTTGTTTTATGAAGTTTACACTTTAGTTTAGTGCAGTATTTATGTATTACTAATTTATTATTATTACTGCTATTATAATTTTATTACATACCTTACTACAGTACTGATTAGAAACGTACCTGATTTATTTTTCATCAGGCTGTCTATTTCACTGAAGCCTGATACAAAAATATAACAGCTGTTCCCATGCTCTCACTTTTGCAATTTGTTTGAATATTCATTGCACCTCGAGTCCCAAATTGGTGGTCTATGTTCCATTTCAATTATAAATCGATCAGAATCAAAATCCGACATGATAGTCAAAGTTTTAAATAGTTTTTAAAAACAATAAAGTCTTACAAAATTTAAAAACAAATAGTAAGAAAGCTCCAAAAGTTTTATAGAAATTACAGTGTTAGTATACGCTTCACAACATTACTCTGAACACTGCTGTGGCGCGACTGAAAGTGGCTCGTGTGTAAGCTCTAACGCCACAAATCGTCTACATTCGTGGCGGGGACTGGCTTCTGCCTGCCACAGTCGCTCGTGTGCAAGGGTACAATTTAAAACCATGCAAAACAACCGGGCGCGACTGAGTGGCCCGTGTGTCAGCAGCTTATGTGTCTCTGAAAGGACCGTCTAGACCTTTCGAGTGCTTGTTAACTACGCAGATGATGAAACATTATTCTGCAATATCTTCAGGCTATATAAGCAACAGCTGACGCTTATAAGTTAGTTACATCTGGCGAGACTGAACAGTGCGGATCAGGTGGTTGTGAAAAGTGACTATTGTGTTATGGTCTTCGTATTGTTTAAGTTAGCAGCCATCGTTACTATTTCTTTTATAAAATTGCTAAACTGCTATAATTTTTATTGTTTAGACAAAGCTTTTCGTCATCACTGACATCTTCAGGTCTTAAACAATCTGAAGATACAAATGAACATGAACATCATCAGGTTGTTTAAGACCTGAAGATGTCAGTGATGACGAAAAGCTTTGTCTAAACAATAAAAATTATAGCAGTTTAGCAATTTTATAAAAGAAATTGTATTGTGTTATGATTAGTGCATAACACTTTATAGTTGATATTATTATTGCGTGTGGACAAATTTAACTTGAATTACTATGAAAGTATCTCGTTAATTTTAAATTGTTATTTGTGACTCATTAAAGCTTGTAATTAGTGATTTCATTGGAGTCTGTATTTTGTTTAGACTGTACCATACGACGATCAGTGAGACCGTAGTCACAATATTGTCAAATTGTTATATTACTGAATTATAATAACGGTATTAATACTATTCACACAGATTCAACTTTCAACGTTTTAAGTACATTATAATTATGTGCTAAAATTTTATAGTTCATACCGTTTTCTTGCAATACTTTAATCATTGTTATTATTTCCATTGACACTATCACATAATCCAGAATCGAATGGTTCGCTTTTTAAAACTAACATTTTCATATAGCCTGTGGCATTGTCTCTATACTAGTCGACAGACTTTTTCGAATCCATCTATTGTGAATATAGTTGGAGTAGCCTACGTACTTTTCCATAGACACTTAATTTATTTCACGAGTTTCGAATCAGACCGTTTTCTTATTTTGCCTGATTTAAGAGCTAATATCCTGTCACCAATAAATCATTATATTAATGCTGTAGCTTTACGTCAAGGGAATAAGTTTTACATCTGTATTTTGTCTGGGATTACCTACGATGTTCAATTCTTCATATTGTAACGTAACGAAAATATGGTCCCCTACGTTACATAAATCAATTTATAAGTTTCAAAATGAAATATAAATAATAATTATCCATACTCGTAAAAGGTCAGAAACCCAACCCATTATTGAATAAATGAATTATCCCCAATAAGAATACAAGGTAGAAAGAAAAAAATTAATAATATTAACAAATACAAACCTCAATGTTCAGTGAAAGGTGTAAACAATAGACATTGACAAATGATGTAAAAAACTAACTTAGACTGTTTTATATTAATTGATGTTTTAATTGAGAGGAGAATGAGTAATTCTTACATGACTTATTTCATAAAAATGTACCTGTTATTACGTTGTATCATGTTGTATTATTATCATGATAGTTATGTTATTTTTTGTGTGTAGCAAGTGGAGTAATTCTTTTAATAGAATACCAATCAACTAATTGTTATGTGTTGGCAATATATCATCATAGAACTGTTGTTAAACTCATTAATTAATTGCCAATTAATGTAATTTTTCAGATGATGTCTATATATCATTATAGAGTTGTTGTTAAACTTTATATAGTTAAATGTTTGTATACATGTAATTAGATAGTAGGCTGATTAGAATTGTAAACAGGCCAGAAAGGCTATAGTTGTTAACGAGATACAAAAGGGTTTAGTATAATCATATCATAAACAAGTGAAGGATTCTATAATAATGCATGTAGTAACAAATTAAAATCAGAAGTAGATAAAAGTGTAATGATAGGCCTAAAAACCAGTAACATTGTATAGTAAGTCAGGTCAGAAAGGTTAGGTAAAGAAGTTTGTAAAAAATACTAAATAGAATCTAATGAGTTAGGAGAAGTTAATAATAATTGCTAATAACCGATAAATAAATTCAATTTAAATAAAATCTCAAAATGCAATAGTGCAATGATACCGATAGGTAATGTTTTGTAACAGAAAAATAATACTTGTTAGAGCAAATAAATTAAGAGGAAACGATAGCAAAATATATAAAATTTAGTAACAAACAATATGTAAAATTATAATAGGGTATAATGGAAATTTAGTAAAGGATTATTTTGATGAGTGTAAGAACATTGTATGATAATGGTTATAGTATAATATAATATCCAATAAGGATAGATAGCATGGTTGTCAAGGGCGACGAGAGATATAAAATTTGTTGATTCTATTATTGAATAATTACCCATGAACGAAGACGGTTTAGTTTGGATGCACTCAGAAAAGAATTGATTAAATTGAAATAAAACAATACAATTGGGAAACAAATTAAGTAATAAATTACCATAGTATGGTTCACTGACGTTCAACCGTCTTTTATAACCGAACAATCATAAACCTGTATATGAAAATTGACAGAAAATATAAGTGATAAACTCTAATAGTAAAACTCGATATAATGAGCAAATATTAACTTAATTAATCAACCAAAGCAGAGAAATAACTACCTGAATTGAGTTATATAATCCAATAACATAAAGAACGAAAATAAAACACAAATTTATACTTGAACATCAGTTTCCACAATTCGATAGAAAAAGCGTAGTTGGACACGAAATTCGTTGAAACACGTAACCACAAAACTAGGACATTGGTGAACAAAAGGAGCGGCATTTCTGCATCATCCCAGGACCAGGAATTCAACTTTTATTTCGAACTTGGAGCGAAGACTGGCGAGAATTAATTCATCTGGATTCTGTTATTGACCAAACACTACGACGAGGTTAGCTGTACACTGCCTTACCGAGTCACGATGCCCAGCGGACGGTAAACTACAATTATTTTAAATAATATTTAATAAGAACTTAATACTATATTGTAATACCTTGTAATCCTATTTATGCATTTTCTGACCTTACTAACAGTTGAAAGAACTTTCACTCCCTGTGTTTAAAGAAATATAAAATCATAACTAAAATAATACATAACCCTGAATCCGATCGATAATCGATTACTTCTAATACTATAGACTTTTGTATCTCCGTAAAGAAAAAACTTTGTTGGCAAGAAATATTGAAATCTTAATAAAGAATCCTTTCAGAATTTAACGGTATCGTCTCATTTATATAATATTTAGTGTAGTGTGAACAAGTTATAAAATCAGTAGAGAGTGTAACGTAGGAATTATTGTACGCGGTAACTAACCTATAATTTTCAGCTGTCTGTGAACCACAGCGCTACTCGCGGACTACTGTTGTATTAAAGAGAATGAGAAACAGATAAGAATTCCTTCTCTTCTCTTCAAACGAGGGCTAGGCTTGAACGAGAAAATTAGAATTACACACTCGATACATAAATTTAATCACAATAACACAAACATATTAAATAGGGAGGAACTGGGGTATATTTAAACATTATTATACCTTCCGATATTGAGATAAGAAATAATATATATTGGCACTCACAACAGTGAGGCTTAACGTGGATACGGAAGATACATTATAATATTTTTTACATTTGTATTTTGTCTGGGATTAACTACGATGTTCATTTCTTCATATGTCTGGCACAAATATGTCGCTACGTTTTAGTAACCTCGAGCAAAGACTTTATAGCGTTTTATGAAACCAATCCTTGATTCGAAACAAGTAACGCCTAATTCTATAGAGGCCTTCCTATACAATAATTTTGAAACTATTTTATTTACAAGGAGCTATTACTTTTTTTAAAACCTTATATACTTTCAAACCATGGCATCGACCTCCACAAAACTCTGATCATGGAGTTCCGTGAAGATCGTCGGTCACGAGTTTTATTTAAACTGATATTTTATTTTTGCCGTCGTCAATTTTAGAATTTGTAAGTATACAATTTTCTCTCTCCATATTGTATTGAAATTAATTTATATTATAGTTTTCCAGTAGATATTAATTTATAAAAATCATTGTTTAATAATTTGTTTTAAAGATGTCTGTAGTCTCCATAATGCCACGCACGTCATGAGACGAACTACAGAAACGCTAATTATAAAGTAAGTACAGACAAACAATATCGCCATTACTACAACGCAAATATAACTGGCAGTTTTGTGAAAGTAAGATACAGGTATAACTAGTGTTCCTGTCTGGTAAGAAATTTGGAGACATTGATCACGCCTCTTCGCTCATCTTCTATCTTTGCGCCTTTCGTATTATAAAGTAATTTATTTTTAAGGAAAACATTTTAGTCAGAAAATACGGCAGTTATTCCGTTATAAGCAGATTGACTCCGTTTGACCATATGAGATTGTTTAAAAAACAAACAAAGATTTCTGAAGAGAGTGCCACTGACTCTTAAGGAGCAGAAAATAAACCCTTAAGGTATTATTAAAGTGATACAAAATCAGATATTCTGAAATTCTTTAAATCTTAAAGATATACATTTTATTAGTAATGCTATCTCGGCGTCACTGATATAACTGATGGTAGGAACAGCTAAGTCTTAATTTAACCCACCACGATGGTTACGATTACATGTCACAAACACCATTTTCTTCCTGAGAAGACGCGACAAGATTAACACTGTAATACTCTGACAGTTACAATATGTACACTATATTCACGTATATCCTCAAGTCTCTTGTCTCGTCTACTGTTAGAAATCCTGTTATGTATAACTTTCGTAATAATGAGTACTATGTACGTTACTAAAAAATAATGTAGTCACTCTTAATTTTCATGTTAAAAGTTAACTGTTCCATAATTTTATAAATTTCAAACAATGTACATTAGTTTTAATAAACTAAATTCACATAATTGGTTACGTCGGACTTAGACGTGTTTATAAAAGAAGTAAGAACAAATATTGGTTACTAAGCTTCTGTACAAACGTGGTTTCACGTTTGACGTTCTCAAATGTTAAGCGTTATATAACATTATTTATTTAAATTTAATTTAGCGTTATTTGAGTTCGTAAGTTTAACTAATGCTAAATAATAGGGATCAATTAATTCATATTAGGTTATGTGAAGTAACTAAGAACAAACACAGTGACAACGAAAATTATCATTGTGCCAATTTCATTGACTTTGGTGTATATATTGTTATTAGCATTCACTTTTATATTACTTATTATTTTATTTTATTTATTTATTTACTTTCATAATATTTATGTTTTATTTTTATCTTTACTTAGTATTTTTTGTTTAATATAAATGAAATAATTGCAAAAATGGAAAACTTTCATTTCGAAAAAGAAAACAGTAGCGTACGTAAGTTTCACTGACTTAACAACGTTTTACTGATAAAAGGATACAATAATAGGGTATTAAATGAAATGATAAACATAGCTATCAATAATATCCTAAGTAAAGCTGAGGTTATTTTGTTTCAAGATACGGAACAAAAAAGTAATAATAAGTTGTCTGAATAATTCACGGTATGTAAAGTCTCAAGTGAGGTTGCTGTCTTTCCCTGACATAGCTTAAATTATGTTTATACAGATCGCTATAAATTTCATAGACAATATTGAATCATGAACATTAAAACAGGCGTAACGGAATACATGGTCCGTATTTTTATGATGGCGTGTATTCGTTGTAAAATGAAGCGACAATTTCAAAAGTTTCATCGTGAAGTGAGTTAAGTAGTTTGAAGAACCTGGTTTGATAGCAAATTTAAAAAGACAAGAATACTGTACGTAGAAGACAAAAATCTTATGACTTGTGTTTGCAGCGAGAAACAGGTGAAATAAAGAAAGTTTATAAGTGTAAGTGTTTAAGATTTGTTTTAATAAAACCGGAACAAATAAAGAAGAAGTAAAAAGAAAAATGAATTTTGTTACAAATTTACGTTTGAATTCAGTTTTATGTAATAAGGATGTACAATTGAGCTCAAAGAAGAATCTGTATTCTACTTTAATTCAACTATAGCAAAGGCGTTGCAGAAAATTGGAAACTTACTGAAATCCTAAAAGCATTAGTTACTGGTTTTAGAAATCTAGTATCGGCCTAGAAACTGTGAATATTCCAAATTAGCTGTAATAATTAACCTGGAGATTAAAGGAAGGTAAGGTCGGAACGATTATATTCATTAAGTAGAAAAGAAACAGTTACATGGTCTGGCCAAGTAATGGTCATGACAGTCGAAAAATCTTCAGAACCACTTACACATTAGGTTTCAGCAGATAATCAAAAGAAGGAAACTTGAGAACAGGGTGTTAATAGATTTACGTAGTCGAGATAATTGGCAATTGCAGCGAAGTGATTGGTTGGGTGGGAAAATTTCGAGACTAGGACAGGAGAGACAGCTGAGACACTAGAAAAAGTCTGGTCTCAGTATACACCTGCTGTGTATATTTTTGATTATGCTTACTGTATTTAAAACTTAAAATTTTCTGTAAATTATTTATTTTTTTAAAATGCGCTATAAAATACTGACCTGCGGTTGACATATCTGAGTAATTATGTAGCATTTGTTTTGTCAATCATTTCCTACGACCTTGGCATTTTACAAAAAAAAAAAATTAATAAATAAAAACTCCAAAATAGAGCCACCAAAATGTGTACACACTTTGGATTATTAATATATATTAAAAAAATTCGCTTTATCACTTTTCCTTCTACTTTGTCTTGATTAGTCTAATTAGGTCACATCAAGAATATTCTCTTGCATCAGGACTAAGGATAGGTATCATTTAGTCCGCTATTCTTCTCAGTAAAAAATTGATTTCTTTGATGTCAGTTTCACACATATGTTTTAGAAAAACATGTAAAAACATTAGTTGTGTTGTAATAAAGGAGCTGACTTTCTGATCTGCTGCTAACAGTAAAAGTGATTGTGATAAATGTTGTTGGTTAACGTTAATTTATTATCTTATCACATGAAAACACTCAAATAGCTGATCAAAAGAAAAATGCCTTGTAAAGCAGATTCTAACGTAAACCTTAAATGCGAAATATTAAGTAATATTTTACGCACTGAAACAGTAATACCGAAACAGGTTTTATAAAACCAAATATTGTGCTACATTATTATAAACAATCACTCCTATGTTTT
This sequence comes from Magicicada septendecula, assembly GCA_034769895.1. Lineage (NCBI taxonomy): Eukaryota > Metazoa > Arthropoda > Insecta > Hemiptera > Cicadidae > Magicicada > Magicicada septendecula. The sequence continues at coordinate 142,286,904 of CM068368.1, forward strand.
AAATAAAGAAAGGAGGTTTTCACGCCCGGTCTCTGACCCCTGAACAATTAATTGCCGGGTTCGTAGGCCGTGGTCCATCAGTATTATAATTACGGTTCCAATGTCACTGATCCTGATCATAAACTATATAACCACTTAACAACAATAATCACAATAACGACAATACCAGACGTTTCGGCCTTGCCCACGACGGCCTTCCTCAGTGGAAAGAGATAACAGATACCCGTAAGACACTCAGATGGTTCACAATATTTAATGGAAATAATGATTTTTTTTGTGCTAACTATTAACGACACAGATTTATGTATAACTTTTACGAGTTTATGGCCTTTATCTGGGCCCTTACTCCAGCCAGTAAATTATTGTGAGACGATGAGTGTACACTGTGATCTGTAAAACACAATGAGAAGCGAGTGAGTATTACTTGGAATCTTACCGCTGATTATAAACTTTAAATAGTGTACACCAAGGTGTAGAAAATAGTAAAGTTTGTTTAAGTAACCAGGTATAATTTGCGAATACTTATTATCTTTTGAGGTACAGTTATTGAGGAAACAGTACATATTTTGAGGTTCGAGGTACACTTGTAGCTTGTTAACTATCAAATAATACCAGACATCAATGAGTTTACTTTACATACTGAAATCTCGGACAAAATAGTTTCACTTTTTATAAGGGACAGTCTGTCGTTAGGTAAGTTACTTGGAGACTGGGGAATGATCAATGACACCACGTGGAAGTATTTCCCTGCTTGATAGTCTCTGGCCATCCCTCACAGGTCCCTTTTCGTTGTATTCACTGACCCTAAGTTAAACAGGTGATATTTTGTTACAAGTTGATTTACTGCCTTCAGTGAACAACAGTCGATAGTATGATACGTTTTAGTTTCCCTAACATTTGTGCTGTGTGTAAATAACATTTTTCAATACCACCTTCACACTATTTAAAAGTGTAAGTAGTTATTACCCGATTAAGAGATTGTAATAAATGAAGAGTTAATAGAGAGTTATTAACTTTTATTAAATAACATTTTAGCTTCATGAAGAAAAGAAATTCTCCTTATTTCCAAAGACTTCTAGGCGCATACTAAATACCAGGCACCTAAACACACTAGTAGTGTTAACAAACCCAGACAGTTGGACAGTTTCGCAAATTCCTCATTTCTTGAACTTCAGAGTTACAAATAAATTTAAATTATCATATGATTCTCAAACTACACTTTTTAAAAAGTTAAATTCTATAACACTAAGAAGGTCTTTTGTAAATTAAAATGAGTATAAAATTGTAAAAATGTTTACAATAACTTATAATTTGTTAGTTTTACTTTCTATGGCCATCGCTTGATTTCATTATTAGAAAAATGTATTAGTGGATATGCAGTGCAATATTTATTAAACAAAACTCATAACTACAGATACAATGTTTTGAGTAATTGAATTGATTTTTATCATAATTATTTATGTGTCAAAGTTACTGCGTGACGTCTTGCGAAGCAGGAGACTGAGAACTAAACACAATGCAATATGCCCTTGTTTATTAGTACGTACTTTCCCAATATTCGTGCCCACACTGCGTTTTGATGTTTAGTTGTTTTGATAGTATCAATGTACCACGAAGTAAAAAAAGTGTACAAATTTTAAATTAATATTATTATATATTATCAAGTTATATATGTCTGTAAGTTGCTGATATTATTATAACAAGTTGCAGAAGTAATGTAATTTGATAATATATAACATTTACAAGAATATTGCAAGAAACTCGTGCAGTTATTTATAAAGAAATAATTGTAAATTATACAACAACATTCAGTTATTTTTTAAATGCAATTATTTGTAAATAGTAAGATTAAAACAAATGAAGAACGTATTGCTAAACGAAAACATAATTTGTCATTCGTTAAGCGGTCACTATTTTTCACGTTATTCCGTAAAATCTTGAAAACTTTACCGAAAGTTAATTTTGCGCGAAACTGAAGAAAAAACGGAGACATGTATAGCACCTCGCCTTACTTCCAGTTGGTTGCTTTCTCGGAGATCTGCACAAAATAGAGTATTAGTAAAAAAACGAGTATTAATAGAAAACGAGTTCTGCCAAAAAAGAGAAACATGTAGGCCTATAGTGGTAAGCAAGGCGTGGCTCTTTTGCCATCCTGCCTTATTTAGTATTGGTCCTCTTAAGTTTTTCTTTACACAAAAATCGAGTATTCCTGTAAAGGCATATTAATTTTCGACTGTACTTTTAGTTTAAATGTTAACTTAATAACGTCAACTTTTGGTGTCCCAGGCACACATCACATGTATAAAATATTTTTTGTGAAAATTATGACAATGAAAAACGATTGCAACCTTCCACAAGCTATTTTATGACATACACGAATACATTTTTACGATTTATATTATCTAACATAAATTATATGCGATATTCGCTAAATTGGGCCTAATAGTAAGACTTTCGTTTGTCTAACTAGTACGTATAACGTCAGTAACCCATTACTGACATCTTTTAAAGAAATATTCGCAACATATCAATTCCAATAATCGCATAATCGAAATATCAAAATTGAGTGTGGGTACGGTTATTGGGAAGGTACCTAATGGTAAAATAATTCTGGTACTGAATCACTTGGTTCGCATTCATATCAACGTGGAAAGACATGAGTAGTGATGTATCAGTTGAAACGAACCGTAAGAGGATAAGGCGTAACGTCAGCTGTGTCGTTACATAACGGATCACTAAGATTCACAAAATGATCACGTAATTCTTATTCTGTGTGAAGTAGCTCAGAATCTTACAAAAAGATTGTCAGTGACCAAGGGAGCTCTACAGACGTTGGGATTATTTAGTCACTGATTGTTTAGACTGCTACCTACATAAATGTTTAGAGAGCAAATGGGTGAGACGGTAAGTGAGATGTTTCATAGTACTGGTTTTACGCGCTGTAATTAATATAGATTTGCAAATTAAATTCCTAATGGATAGTTGATTAAAAATGAGTATTGCATTTTATTCTAAACCTCCGGTGTCAATGTGCTGTTCATTAGAAATTTAGCAAAAATAAGAAAATATCGTCATCACAGTACAAGAATAAAAAAAACTACAGAATAAAAATGATCAGGCTCGTATCGACACCTTGTCATCCTGACCACATCTCTACTGGATGGAGCCCCTAGATTATGTAATTAATTCAGAATATAATGCAGTCTCCTCCTCCTCCTCCTCCTATGGCGCTACAGCCCAAGTCGGGCCCTGGCCTCCACCAATCTCCGCCTCCAATCCACTCTATCCACTGCAACCCTCCTCCAGTTTCTTATCCCCATATCTCTCGCGTCCTCTGCAACGCCATCTAATGCAGTCTACCCTACCAATATATCATGCATACTATTAAACAGACCGTTACTTTTGAACCACACCGGGTTTTGTGTCAGTTAAAAAAAAAGTATTGTAATTACAACATTTAAAGCTTATTCTTAACGTTCTGCTGTAAATAGCTGTTGGCCATATCATTCATTGTACGTCCTTATTTGACGGCGATGCGAAAGTGAATATCAAAAAAGATCATGATACAAAGGTATGAAACCATTGCAATTGTGTAGAACACTTTTCTGTGTTTCGTCATGCCAGCGAGTAAATGTGTAATGTGTAAGATAATGTTTACGTCACATGCCATACGTAGTAAAGAACACGCGTTGACTGGTTGAAAAGGATCGGATTTTTAACTAGACTTATCAACTACAAAACAAATCAATACGACTAGACTCTTCAAGCTTTACAAACTACGCGCTCCAAAAGTACAATAACGTCTCGAAGCGCCCTTGTGTATTGAAGTGGTGTTCACTGTTTGGCAGCGTAGAACAGCTCTGTAAAAAAAGTTGTTTTTGAAGCGTCTGTCCTCACACACTCATTGCAGACTGTGGTCCCCGTGAAAGCTGCAAGAAAGTTGAGCAGCTAAACTAATAAAACAAAATGAGACCGGTTGATTACACTATATTTAACAAATTGAATTAAATATATTTTAAATTAATATGAACAACTTTGTTTTTATGAGTGATTTCCTGAGCATATATGTGTTCACAACGAATTCATAGCAGTCGTGGCAGTATAGTTAATTTATTGAGTGTATTTCTGTAAATGAATGCAAAATCATTAATTAACTTATAATGTGTCCAATGCGCGCGTGTTCATTGCACCTACAGATACAAAATGTAAGTCCTTAAATATTATATACATAAAAAATTATTACTCATTATTAAACGAACTTAACATACTGTTTTAAACATTTAGAATAGTTAAACCATCTCTTTTTGTTCCACTAATCTTCTTGTTACAACAAATGTAGATTTGTATTAGCCTTTGTAAGTAAATTGTTTTTCTGCTAGAGAAATACTGATAGTATATCTATATATTAGACGGAAAAGTATAGTACGTATTTAATTAGACTTTCATATTTGTTTAGAGCACCGGCATTTATTCAGACTATATAGTTGTTACTTAGACGATAGAGTTGTATTTTGACAAAAAAGAAAGCAACCTCATCTAAATATAATTGTAATATTTGAATGGCATTTGATATTCACAGACACGAATAGAATTATAAAACCCTCTTTCTAGAGCATGGCTAACGCAAATACAGTTATCATCCTTATATCCTTAGGCCTATATCTTCTGGGTTTTGAATCGATAAGGATGTAAGGAAACGTGATACTTGAATGTATGCATTGTGTATAGTCGTGAATTTGTAACAAGTCATACGTAAACATTTACTCTGTTGTTCATGATGTTAGTCTAGTCTTTGTAATTATTAAAATGAATGTTACCTACAAAAAAGTCAGACCAGTTAAAAATTATTGCTTGTAGTTTAAATGTCAACTTTATAATAGCCATACAAACCTTGTTCACTTGTATTTCGTTTAAAATGTATAGCAAAACAATCTGCAATGAACAGTTTATTAATGAATCAGATTATATTACAATTTTTATATAAGATCACACAATAAGAAGAAACATTATCAACTATGTTAAAGCAATTGGAAAAAAACAAAAAGAATCAAATAGACAGAGAAGCCGTGAAAAAATGGGTTGTTTGCCTTCATAACGTTTCCGTTATTTATTATCTATAATGTGCGAAAAACACGTTCTCATACCTAAGGTACTTACAAAAAGATTATTTTTTGTCGTACAATCCAAAAATATCTTTTCCCTTAGTGTTGCATATCGTATTTATTAGAATATCAAGTCAACTGTTTGGTAAATTTCGTTAAAACGGGAAACGTAAAAGAGTGATATATAAAGATGAATAACTTAGGCGGCAACAAGTCATGTGTTTTCCCAGATGTTTACATTCCCGCTGGGAATTCCTTTGTTACGTATATTCCAGTTAGTTTTTCTCAGTATTCCATATTGTCATCAAGTGTTCACACAGACAGGCAAAAACCGAATGAGGATGTGGCTCGATTTTGGTAAATCGAAACCTAAAGTTAAATCTGACTTTATAAATGTAGGTAGTTTTCAAATTGTGCATTTTCTACAGTACTCTCTTGGATTAAATGTATAGAGTGCTGGTGTATACTATTAAAGAATACATAAATAGCTCTAAAAAAAATATTGCTAAAATTTTAATTGTTCACATTTAATAATATTTTAAACAGCACCATTTTTAGATACTAATATGTTAAATAAGAATGTGAAAGGAAGACATTACAAAAAGATGATTTCACAAAGTCAATTTTCTTTTACCGCGAAAGAGAAATTTCATGACAGAATGGCGGAAGAAAAAAATAAACTTAACAAATATCAGAAACCTACGAAGAAAGGACGTTTGTGTTTGTAAAAAGAGAAACAGGGACAATGAAATAGAAATAACAATGAATAAAGGAGATTAGTTTGCTATATGTTGTGTAGCCCGTTTTATATCTTTAAATATAATGGTACATAAGTTCTTCAGTACATGTTTCTCATAATGTTTCTACTTTTTGTCACGTTACAATCACTACTTCTAATGTAATCAATCTTGCCACAAAACTCGAAATACTCTCTCGGTTTTTTTAGTGCAAACTGTGCTTGCATTAAGTAACTTTCAATTCTTTTACGGAAACAGAAATTCTAGAACTACATAAATAAAGTATTGTTATTCAAAGTCAACAATTCAACAGCGAACTTAAAATAGAAAGAGAATCTTGGATTTGCACATTAATTAGATGACTAACAACTTTATAACCAAGAGATTTGCTAGAAACAAAAACAAAACGGCTTACAAAATCGTAAAAAGCAATGGAGAAAATAAATTTCTACGAAATAACAAATATTATGGCAGGGAAATTTACCGCTGCAACAGTGTATAGTAGTTCAGCTCTCAATAAACTCAAATAAAATAACAAAAGCGGTAAGCTTTAATAAGCTTTATTCAAATGGAAATCTTTATTCACAACATATAGCACAAGTAGTAAGCTATCTAAGTAAGTTTGTTTCTTACATTTCAAAGAATTATGTATTGTACTGTCTGCAACACAGGTACTATTATGTGTATTGATGACGGAATGTACAGTAAAATAAACGAATATTGTTAGTTACTGTTAATTGTAAAGTACAAAAATATTGATTAGACGTATTGCTCACCTTTTTTATATGAAGGAAGATTAATAGATTTTTAAGTTCTAAGTAGCGAATAGCAAGTCACTTGCTATAATATGCTAAATAGCGTTGAGTAATATCAGAAATATCGTCCATTAAATTCAGGGTATGTACAGTACCCAGTACATGTAAGAACTTTTAAGACATTCTGTAGGTAGGCCTATCTATAAACCACGGCTAATTTAATACTACTCTACAATTTGTAATCAGCGTAGTTTGAATATGACGAGTTTCCTGTTAGCGATTTGCCTCCGTTATTTACTGTGTAAACTATCATTTTTAAGGTATACATTCTGTATTACTATTGTTTATAACTTGTACAAAAATCTGTTTTTATAACCTAAAATATTGCCCTTGATTATTCTTTACTATTTTGTTAGATGAGGTTAATTATACTCAATGGAAGGTGATTGATTTTATCGTTTCGTTCATTATGCATGATGGAAGACAACGTTAGTGTTGAAGTAGAAATAATATTGAGCAAAATAAAAGAAAGGGTAGCATCAAATACTACCCTGTATTCCAGTAAAGGAGGTGTTCTATCTCCAACAGCTTGTATACTTTCTGTATTTAGGATTTAAAGAATACAAAAATAATTTTTTTATATACCATGAAGGTATTGCTAAGAAAGGCGCAAATAAAAAGTGCAATTTAAAAAATAAAATTCTTGGAGATTATTATGTAATGAATGTGAGAAATGCACATTTTCAGCAATGGCTACCCTGGCCAAAATCGGAAAAGTAAACAAGATATTTATTAGCACTTGCAAGGCTACAAAAGTTTTAAAAGTTTTAATTTTCCAAAACTGTTCTGTCGGTTAAATCTGATTAAAAATGTGGGTGTTGTAGTCATGTCTGAATATACCAATGGAATGAACAAAAATACCTTCAAGCTTCTCAAACCGCTAGTAACAATGGTTATTTCTGTACAAAATGCACATGAGAGAAGGTGTGCTATCAATATTATTAAATTAAGTAATATCAAGAAATGGAACAATACATTCCAGAAGAGAACAAATCTTTTATTTAGCTATTTTTCACTGGCCATCTTTTGACGTAGTTGTTCCACAAGGAGCTACATAGAAAAAGTTTCTAATCATTTTGTGATTGGAAAATATTTTTATTTTACTATGATGTACCTGTATTATTATTGTTGTTGTTATTATATTATATTATATTATATTGTTACGGCGGTCTAACTGATCTTCGTAAGGTACAGTGGAAAACAAAATACAAGACACCATTTAAGTCACTAATCACCAGCTTTAATTATCAAAATTAAGCATTTTGTAATCAGCAAGATAGTATCTTACAACAAATTAAATAATTGTTCACACGCAATAAAAATGTTTACTAATATAAAACACAATTGTATTATAATTGTCCCGCACAATTATTACTTTACTTTATCCAACGCCTGTCCTTGGCCTCTCAGCCATGCAACGTCGAGCGTCCCTTTAGCGATGAACAGGATCCAGGGGTGTATCAGAGAGATCAAAGCACGTCGTCAGGTGTTCACAATCCATCATGCCTGAGTGTCATAGGGGGGGGGGGTAGTTGTTGTCTTCTGCTGCCCCGACGCGGTGCAGATGGCTTTGTAGGTAGTCAAACCGCACAATTATATAACACATACCACTTCGCCACAATACTACAAACCACACTCCAATAAATCGCAACTCAAACTGACTGCTAAGCGCCGCAATCGTCTAAATAGATATCAGAATTATTCCAGAATAGTCGATACTACTACGCATCAGCAATAAAGGAAAACATTACAGCGTAATTCATTGGGGCCTTGACAAAGTGCGCGCGGCGGCTCAGATTCTACCACAGTCTAATAATGAGAATCACTAATTGAGAATCACGTACGTACACAACATTACAGACGGTTTCATTGGAACATTCGATACACACGTAGATTGTTCTATAATGTCGTAACAATATTTTTAAAAAGATTTTGAGCAGCAAAACAACTGCCTTATTACTTAAGTTACCGCTGTGCCAAAACTTTACACGTCATTTTTCAATGTGGTATGACAAGGTCACTAGTCCACAAAAAAAAAAAAAAAAACAATTTTAAGCAAACAAAAAAACTTATATTAAGTGTTTTTGTTTGTTTTTAACTTTATTTCAACCATATTTTATCTGAAAATATCGGTATGGAGAACCATACATGACTTCCATGTTCTAAGATTTACATTTAAAAACATATTTGAAATGAAATATTTCCATAGAAACTACGTCTTTCTACTTATTGCTTCAGCATTAACCACAGTACTGTGCTCACTAACGTATACCACCGCCACCTCACGTTTTCGCACTCGATTTTCACCGATGATGGGAGTCGATGGCACTGCCGAAAAGTCTGGTTTTGCAGAAAACATAGGACTACGGCTAAAGAGCCTGGGAAGCAATTTTAACAAAAAACTACTTCTTTGTTGCCGATAACGTAGTACACATATAAACAATTCTCCCCTACACCTTCAACTATAATTTTTAATAATAGAAAATTACCCCCACCCCGTTCTCCTAACTTCTTCATTTACAGATATTTCATCTACGTTTCTACAGTGGATTACTATGAGCTTCTTATCAGGATACTTTATTTATAAAAATAAAGTACTTTACTCTTGTCAAAACATAAAATGTTTCCGGTAAACAACCCCTTTCTCTTAACCGATCTTCTCCAAAATCAACAGACCTTCCGTCCTCTACAATTCAGGGAAGCATGCAAAAAAATATTTGATTCTGTTTGAATGTGCGGCAGTTATCGTTCGTCATGGAAACATTTCTCTTGTTACAACATAAAATGTTACAGGTAAACTACCCCTTTCCCTTAACCGATCTTCACCAAAATCAATAGACCTTGAGCTCTCTGCAACTCAGGGGGTGCAAAAAATTATTTGATTCTCATTGAATTTTCGGCAGTTATCGTTCGTCATAAAAAAATTACCGTTTTTAAAACATAAAACGTTGCTGATAAACTACCCCTTCCCTTAACCGATATTCAACAAAATCAACAGACCTTGAGTTCTCTTTAGTTCAAAAAGGTATGCAAAAACCTAGTTGATTCTGCTTGAATTTACGGTAGTTATCGTTCGTCATATAAAAAATTACCCTTGTTAAAACATAAAATGTTGCTGGTAAACTACCCCTTTCCCTCAACCGATCTTCACCAACACCAACACGTATTGAGAACTCTACAATACAGGGCTGTATGCAAAACATCATTTGATTCTGTTTGAATTTGCGGTTGTTATCGTTTACTATAGAAAAAAATTACCCTTGATAAAAAACCGTTGCAGGTAAACTACCCCTTTCCCTTAACTGATCTTCACCAAAAACGACAGGTCTTAGGTACTCTACAATTCAGGCCTGTATGCAAACAATTATTTGATTTAGTTTGAATTTGCGGCTGTTATCGTTTGCCATAGAAAACACCCTTGATCAAACATAAAACGTTGCTGGTAAACTACCCTATTCCATTAACCGATCTTCACCAAAAACAATAGGTCTTGAGAACTCTACAATTCAGGGCTGTATGCTAAACATTAGTTGATTCTCTTAAAATTTACGGCAGTTATCGTTCGTCATAGAAAAAATACCCTTGTTAAAACATAAAACGTTGCAGGTAAACTACCCCTTTCCCCTAACCGATCTTCAACAAAACCAACAGGTCTTGAGAACTCTACATTTCACTGCTGTATGCAAAATATTATATGATTCTGTTTTAATCTGCGGCTGTTATCATTTGCCATATAAAATACCCTTGATAAAACAAAAAACGTTGCAGGTAAACTACCCGTTTCCCTTAACCGATCTTCACCAAAAACAATAGGTCTTTAGTACTCAACAAAACAGGGCTGTATGCAAAAACATATTTGATTCTGTTTGAATTTCCGGCTCTTATCGTTTGCCATAGAAAATACCCTTATAAAACATAAAACGTTGCAGGTAAACTACCCCATTCCCTTAACCGATCTTCACCAACAACAACAGGTATTGAGAACTCTACAATACAGGGCTGTATGCAAAACATCATTTGATTCTGTTTGAATTTGTGGCTGTTATCGTTTACCATAGAAAAAAATTACCCTTGATAAAAAACCGTTGCTGGTAAACTACACCTTTCTCTTTACCGATCTTCACCAAAAACGATAGGTCTTCAGACCTCTACAATTCAGGGCTGTATGCAAAAAATTATTTGATTCTGTTTGAACTTGCGGCTGTTATCGTTTGCCATAGAAAATACGCTTGATAAAAAAACGTTGCTGGTAAACTACCCCTTTCCCTTCTTAACTGATCTTCACCAAAAACAATAGGTCTTGAGTACTCTGCAAATCAGGGCTGTATGCAAAAAAATATTTGATTCTGTTTGAACTTGCGGCTGTTATCGTATGCCATAAAAAATACCCTTGTTAAAAAAACGTTGTTGGTAAACAACCCCTTCCCCTTAACCGATCTTCACAAAAAATAATAAGTCTTGAGAACGCTACCATTTAGGCCTGTATGCAAATAATCTTTTGATTCTGTTTGAATTTGCGGCTGTTATCGTTTGCCATAGAAAACACCCTTGATCAAACATAAAACGTTGCTGGTAAACTACCCTATTCCATTAACCGATCTTCACCAAAAACAATACGTCTTGAGAACTCTACAATTCAGGGCTGTATGCTAAACATTAGTTGATTCTCTTAGAATTTACGGCAGTTATCGTTCGTCATAGAAAAAATACCCTTGTTAAAACATAAAACGTTGCCGGTAAACTACCCCTTTCCCTTAACCGATCTTCAACAAAATAAACAGGTCTTGAGAACTATAAATTTCACTGCTGTATGCAAAATATTATATTATTCTGTTTGAATTTGCGGCTGTTATCATTTGCCATATAAAATACCCTTGATAAAACAAAAAACGTTGCAGGTAAACTACCCGTTTCCCTTAACCGATCTTCACCAAAAACAATAGGTCTTTAGTACTCAACAAAACAGGGCTGTATGCAAAACGTATTTGATTCTGTTTGAATTCGCGGCTCTTATCGTTTGCCATAGGAAATACCCTTATAAAACATAAAACGTTGCTGGTAAACTACCCCATTCCCTTAACCGATCTTCACCAACAACAACAGGTATTGAGAACTCTACAATACAGGGCTGTATGCAAAACATCATTTGATTCTGTTTGAATTTGTGGCTGTTATCGTTTACCATAGAAAAATATCGGTATGGAGAACCATACATGACTTCCATATTCTAAGATTTATATTTAAAATCATTTTCAGCCAAACAGCCAGGGAAGGAATTTTAACAAAAAAAATACTTCTTTGTTGCCAATAACGTAGTACACATATAACAAAAAATTATCCCCTCCCCCTTCAACTATAATTTTGATTTATAGAAAATTACCCCCAGCCCGTTCAACTAGCGTCTTCATTTATAGATATTTCATCTACGTTTCTACAGTGGATTATTAAGATCTTATCAGGATACTTTATCAAAATTAAGTACTTTACTCATGTTACAACAAACAATGTTTCAGGTAAACTGCCCTTTCCCCGTAACCGATCTTCACCAAAACCAACAGACATTGAGTTCTCTATAGCTCAGGCACATATGTAAAAAATTATTTGATTCTGTTTGAATTTACGGCAGTTATGGTTCGTCATATAAAAAATTACCCATGTTAAAACATAAAACATGAGATTTATAAAACATATCTAAGATTTATATTTAAAATCATTTTTGAAATAAAATATTTTCATAGAACCTACTAACGCTGGGGAAATCTGAGGAGCCAATCAGAGTTGGGCCTACCTGTCACTCTGCTGAATTTGGTGGAAAGCCCTGTCACTGTCGTCAAAGTATCAGCCTTGACAGGGTCCTCTTTTTCTGCAAAATGGGAGAGGCTTGAGATGGAGTGAGTGACATGGACCCACCTCAATGAAGAACCCATTGTTTTATAAAAATATATTTAAATTTTGAAAACTGAAAATTCTTTTCCTGTTGTAAATATTTATATTTTATAATCAAAATGACTTTATTTTTGTTACCTGGCAACAAAATTATTTTATTTTCAACAATTACCATTGTTTCAAAAAGTTTAAATAAATTTTCAAGTACTTTACTCTTGTTAAAACGTAAAAGGTTGCAGGTAAACTACCCCTTCCCCTTAACCGATCTTCACCAAAATCTAAAGACCTTGAGACCTCTACAATTCAGGGAGGTATGCAAACACTTATTTGATTCTGTTTGAATTTGCGGCTGTTATCGTTTGCCAAACAAAATACGCTTGATAAAAAAATGTTGCAGGTAAACTACCCCTTCCCCTCAACTGCTCTTCACCAAAAACAATAGGTCTTGAGTACTCTACAAATCAGGGCTGTATGCAGAAAATTATTTGATTCTGCTGGAATTTGCAGCTGTTATCGTTTGCCATATAAAATACCCTTGTTAAAAAAACGTTGTTGGTAAACTACCCCTTTCCCTTAACCGATCTTCACCAAAAATAACAGGTCTTGAGAACTCTACAATTTAGGGCTGTATACAAATAATCTTTTGATTCTGTTTGAATTTGCGGCTGTTATCGTTTGCCATAGGAAATACCCTTGTTAAAACATAAAACGTTACAGGTAAACTACCCCTTTCCCTTAACCGATCTTCACCAAAAACTACAGGACTTGAGAACTCTACAATTCAGAGCTGTATGGGAAACATTATTTGATTCTGTTTGAATTTGCGGCTGTTATCGTTTGCCAAAAAAAAAATTTCCCTTCATAAAAAAAAACCGTTGCAGGTAAACTACCCCTTTCCCTCAACTGATCTTCACCAAAAACAATAGGTCGCGAGTACTCTACAAATCAGGGTTGTATGCAAAAAATTATTTGATTCTGTTTGAATTTGCGGCAGTTATCGTTTACCATAGAAAAAATCTACAGACAGACACACAGACAGACAGACAGACACACAGGCAGACACACACACAGACACTTTTCGGAAAACGACTTTTTTTCATGTTTTGAGTGTTGTAGAATCAGAATCTGCAATAATCTCGAACACGATTTTTTTTGCCATCACCATACTTCCATTCCTTATGGAATATGGAAGTAAAAATTACCCTTGATAAAAAACCGTTGCAGGTAAACTACCCCTTTCTCTTTACCGATCTTAACCAAAAACGATAGGTCTTGAGACCTCTACAATTCAGGGCTGTATGCAAAAAATTATTTGATTCTGTTTGAACTTGCGGCTGTTGTCGTTTGCCATAGAAAATACGCTTGATAAAAAAACGTTGCTGGTAAACTACCCCTTCCCCTTAACCGATCTTCACCAAAAACAATAGGTCTTGAGAACTCTACAAATTAGGGCTGTATGCAAAAAAATATTTGATTCTGTTTAACTTGCGGCTGTTATGGTTTGGCATAGAAAATACCCTTGTTAAAAAAACGTTGTTGGTAAACTACCCCTTCCCCTTAACCGATCTTAACCAAAAACAATAGGTCTTGAGAACGCTACCATTTAGGGCTGTATGCAAATAATCTTTTGATTCTGTTTGAATTTGCGGCTGTTATCGTTTGCCATAGGAAATACCCTTGTTAAAACATAAAATGTTACCGGTAAACTACCCCTTTCCCTTAACCGATCTTCACCAAAAACAATAGGTTTTGAGAACTGTATAATTCAGGGCTGTATGCAAAAAAATGTTTGATTCTGTTTGAACTTGCGGCTGTTATCGTTTGCCATAAAAAATACTCTTGTTAAAAAAACGTTGTAGGTATACTACCCCTTCCCCTTAACCGATCTTCACCAAAAACAATATGTCTTGAGAACGCTACAATTTAGGGCTGTATGCAAATAATCTTTTGATTCTGTTTGAATTTGCGGCTGTTATCGTTTGCCATAGAAAACACCCTTAATCAAACATTAAACGTTGCTGGTAAACTACCCTATTCCATTAACCGATCTTCACCAAAAACAATACATCTTGAGAACTCTACAATTCAGGGCTGTATGCTAAACATTAGTTGGTTGCCTTAGAATTTACGGCAGTTATCGTTCGTCATAAAAAAAATACCCTTGTTAAAACATAAAACGTTGCAGGTAAACTACCCCTTTCCCTTAACCGATCTTCAACAAAACCAACAGATCTTGAGGACTGTATATTTCACTGTATTATGCAAAATATTATATGATTCTGTTTGAATTTGCGGCTGTTATCATTTGCCATATAAAATACCCTTGATAAAACAAAAAACGTTGCTGGTAAACTACCCGTTTCCCTTAACCGATCTTCACCAAAAACAATAGGTCTTTAGTACTCAACAAAACAGGGCCGTATGCAAAAACGTATTTGATTCTGTTTGAATTTGCGGCTCTTATCGTTTGCCATAAAAAATACCCTTATAAAACATAAAACGTTGCTGGTAAACTACCCCATTCCCTTAACCGATCTTCACCAACAACAACAGGTATTGAGAACTCTACAATGCAGGGCTGTATGCAAAACATAATTTGATTCTGTTTGAATTTGTGGCTGTTATCGTTTACCATAAAAAATACCCTTGTTAAAAAAACGTTGCATGTAAACTACCCCTTTCTCTTTACCGATCTTCACCAAAAACGTCAGGTCTTTAGACCTCTACAATTCAGGGCTGTATCCAAAAAATTATTTGATTCTGTTTGAACTTGCGGCTGTTATCGTTTGCCATAGAAAATACGCTTGATAAAAAAACGTTGCTGGTAAACTTCCCCTTCCCCTTAACCGATCTTCACCAAAAACAGAAGGTCTTGAGTACTCTAGAAATCAGGGGTGTATGCAAAAAAATATTTGATTCTGTTTGAACTTGCGGCTGTTATCGTTTGCCATAGAAAATACCCTTGTTAAAAAAACGTTGTAGGTAAACTACCCCTTCCCCTTAACCGATCTTCACCAAAAACAACAAGTCTTGAGAACGCTACAATTTAGGCCTGTATGCAAATAATCTTTTGATTCTGTTTGAATTTGCGGCTGTTATCGTTTGCCATATAAAACACCCTTGATCAAACATAAAACGTTGCTGGTAAACTACCCTATTCCATTAATCGATCTTCACCAAAAACAACAGGTATTGAGAACTCTACAATTCAGGGCTGTATGCTAAACATTAGTTGATTCTCTTAGAATTTACGGCAGTTATCGTTCGTCATAAAAAAAATACCCTTGTTAAAACATAAAACGTTGCCGGTAAACTACCGCTTTCCCTTAACCGATCTTCAACAAAACCAACAGGGCTTGAGAACTGTACATTTCACTGCTGTATGCAAAATATTATACGATTCTGTTTGAATTTGCGGCTGTTATCATTTGCCATATAAAATACCCTTGATAAAACAAAAAACGTTGCTGGTAAACTACCCGTTTCCCTTAACTGATCTTCACCAAAAACAATAGGTCTTGAGTACTCTGCAAATCAGGGCTGTATGCAAAAAAATATTTGATTCTGTTTGAACTTGCGGCTGTTATCGTATGCCATAAAAAATACCCTTGTTAAAAAAACGTTGTTGGTAAACAACCCCTTCCCCTTAACCGATCTTCACCAAAAATAATAAGTCTTGAGAACGCTACCATTTAGGCCTGTATGCAAATAATCTTTTGATTCTGTTTGAATTTGCGGCTGTTATCGTTTGCCATAGAAAACACCCTTGATCAAACATAAAACGTTGCTGGTAAACTACCCTATTCCATTAACCGATCTTCACCAAAAACAATACGTCTTGAGAACTCTACAATTCAGGGCTGTATGCTAAACATTAGTTGATTCTCTTAGAATTTACGGCAGTTATCGTTCGTCATAGAAAAAATACCCTTGTTAAAACATAAAACGTTGCCTGTAAACTACCCCTTTCCCTTAACCGATCTTCAACAAAATAAACAGGTCTTGAGAACTATAAATTTCACTGCTGTATGCAAAATATTATATTATTCTGTTTGAATTTGCGGCTGTTATCATTTGCCATATAAAATACCCTTGATAAAACAAAAAACGTTGCAGGTAAACTACCCGTTTCCCTTAACCGATCTTCACCAAAAACAATAGGTCTTTAGTACTCAACAAAACAGGGCTGTATGCAAAACGTATTTGATTCTGTTTGAATTTGCGGCTCTTATCGTTTGCCATAGAAAATACCCTTATAAAACATAAAACGTTGCTGGTAAACTACCCCATTCCCTTAACCGATCTTCACCAACAACAACAGGTATTGAGAACTTTAACAAAAAAAAGGAATTTTAACAAAAAAAAATACTTCTTTGTTGCCAATAACGTAGTACACATATAACAAAAAATTATCCCCTCCCCCTTCAACTATAATTTTGATTTATAGAAAATTACCCCCAGCCCTTTCAACTAGCCTCTTCATTTATAGATATTTCATCTACGTTTCTACAGTGGATTATTAAGATCTTATCAGGATACTTTATCAAAATTAAGTACTTTACTCATGTTACAACAAACAATGTTTCAGGTAAACTGCCCTTTCCCCGTAACCGATCTTCACCAAAACCAACAGACATTGAGTTCTCTATAGCTCAGGCACATATGTAAAAAATTATTTGATTCTGTTTGAATTTACGGCAGTTATGGTTCGTCATATAAAAAATTACCCATGTTAAAACATAAAACATGAGATTTATAAAACATATCTAAGATTTATATTTAAAATCATTTTTGAAATAAAATATTTTCATAGAACCTACTAACGCTGGGGAAATCTGAGGAGCCAATCAGAGTTGGGCCTACCTGTCACTCTGCTGAATTTGGTGGAAAGCCCTGTCACTGTCGTCAAAGTATCAGCCTTGACAGGGTCCTCTTTTTCTGCAAAATGGGAGAGGCTTGAGATGGAGTGAGTGACATGGTCCCCACCTCAATGAAGAACCCATTGTTTTATAAAAATATATTTAAATTTTGAAAACTGAAAATTCTTTTCTTGTTGTAAATATTTATATTTTATAATCAAAATGACTTTATTTTTGTTACCTGGCAACAAAATTATTTTATTTTCAACAATTACCATTGTTTCAAAAAGTTTAAATAAATTTTCAAGTACTTTACTCTTGTTAAAACGTAAAAGGTTGCTGGTAAACTACCCCTTCCCCTTAACCGATCTTCACCAAAATCTGAAGACCTTGAGACCTCTACAATTCAGGGACGTATGCAAAAACGTATTTGATTCTGTTTGAATTTGCGGCTGTTATCGTTTGCCAAAAAAAATACGCTTGATAAAAAAATGTTGCAGGTAAACTACCCCTTCCCCTCAACTGCTCTTCACCAAAAACAATAGGTCTTGAGTACTCTACAAATCAGGGCTGTATGCAGAAAATTATTTGATTCTGTTTGAATTTGCAGCTGTTATCGTTTGCCATATTAAATACCCTTGTTAAAAAAACGTTGTTGGTAAACTACCCCTTTCCCTTAACCGATCTTCACCAAAAACAATAGGTCTTGAGAACTCTACAATTTAGGGCAGTATGCAAATAATCTTTTGATTCTGTTTGAATTTGCGGCTGTTATCGTTTGCCATAAGAAATACCCTTGTTAAAACATAAAACGTTACAGGTAAACTACCCCTTTCCCTTAACCGATCTTCACCAAAAACAACAGGACTTGAGAACTCTACAATTCAGGGCTGTATGCGAAACATTATTTGATTCTATTTGAATTTGCGGCTGTTATCGTTTGCCAAAAAAAAAATTTCCCTTCATAAAAAAAAACCGTTGCCGGTAAACTACCCCTTTCCCTTAACCGATCTTCACCAAAAACAACAGGACTTGAGAACTCTACAATTCAGGGCTGTATGCAAAAAATTATTTGATTCTGTTTGAATTTGCGGCAGTTATCGTTTGCCATAGAAAAAAATCTACAGACAGACACACAGACAGACAGACAGACACACAGACAGACACACACACAGACACTTTTCGGAAAACGACTTTTTTCATGTTTTGAGTGTAGTAGAATCAGAATCTGCAATAATCTCGAACACGATTTTTTTTGCCATCACCATACTTCCATTCCTTAAGGAATATGGAAGTAAAATATCGGTATGGAGAACCATACACGACTTCCATATTCTAAGATTTATTTTTAAACTCATTTTCAGCCAAACAGCCAGGCTGTGTCTTACCTACCTTTTTATTGCTGTATTAAATGAAAAATATTATATTACATTAAAATGAAAAAATTATAATTTTATTGCCCGGCAACAAAATTATTTTATTTTTAACAATTACCATTGTTTCAAAAAGTTTAAATAAATTTTCAAGTACTTTACTCTTGTTAAAACGTAAAAGGTTGCTGGTAAACTACCCCTTCCCCTTAACCGATCTTCACCAAAATCGAAAGTCATTGAGACCTCTACAACTCAGGGACGTATGCAAAATATTATTTGATTCTGTTTGAATTTGCGGCTGTTATCGTTTGCCATAGAAAATACGCTTGATAAAAAAACGTTGCAGGTAAACTACCCCTTCCCCTTAACCGATCTTTACCAAAAACAACAGGTCTTGAGTACTCTACAAATCAGGGCTGTATGCAAAACATTATTTGATTCTGTTTGAATTTGCGGCTGTTATCGTTTGCCATAGAAAATACCCTTGTTAAAAAAACGTTGCAGGTAAACTGCCCCTTTCCCTCAACCGATCTTCACCAAAAACAACAGGTCTTGAGAACTCTACAATTTAGGGCTGTATGCAAATAATCTTTTGATTCTGTTTGAATTTGCGGCTGTTATCGTTTGCCATAGGAAATACCCTTGTTAAAACATAAAACGTTACTGGTAAACTAACCCTTTCCCTTAACCGATCTTCACCAAAAACAATAGGTCTCGAGTACTCTACAAATCAGGGTGTATGCAAAACATTATTTGATTCTGTTTGAATTTGCGGCTGTTATCGTTTGCCATAGAAAATACCCTTGTTAAAAAAACGTTGCTGGTAAACTACCCCTTTCCCTCAACCGAACTTCACCAAAAACAATAGGTCTTGAGAACTCTACAATTTAGGGCTGTATGCAAATAATCTTTTGATTCTGTTTGAATTTGCGGCTGTTATCGTTTGCTATAGGAAATACCCTTGTTAAAACATAAAACGTTACTGGTAAACTACCCCTTTCCCTTAACCGATCTTCACCGAAATCAACAGATCTTGAGAACTCTATAATTCAGGGCTGTATGCGAAACATTATTTGATTCTGTTTGAATTTGCGGCTGTTATCGTTTGCCAAACAAACAAAATTACCCTTGCTAAAAAAAAAACCGTTGCTGGTAAACTACCCCTTTCCCTCAACCGATCTTCACCAAAAACAATAGGTCGCGAGTACTCTGTAAATCAGGGCTGCATGCAAAACATTATTTGATTCTGTTTGAATTTGCGGCAGTTATCGTTTGCCAAAAAAAAAAAAATCTACAGACAGATAGACACACAGACACACAAACAGACAGACAGACAGACAGACACACACACACACAGACACTTTTCGGAAAACGACTTTTTTTCATGTTTTGAGTGTAGTAGAATCAGAATCTGCAATAATCTCGAACACGATTTTTTTTGCAATCACCATAC
This sequence comes from Magicicada septendecula, assembly GCA_034769895.1. NCBI lineage: Eukaryota > Metazoa > Arthropoda > Insecta > Hemiptera > Cicadidae > Magicicada > Magicicada septendecula. The sequence continues at coordinate 142,307,129 of CM068368.1, forward strand.
TTCCATTCCTTAAGGAATATGGAAGTAAAATTACCCTTGATAAAAAACCGTTGCAGGTAAACTACCCCTTTCTCTTTACCGATCTTCACCAAAAACGACAGGTCTTGAGACCTCTATAATTCAGGGCTGTATGCAAAAAATTATTTGATTCTGTTTGAACTTGCGGCTGTTATCGTTTGCCATAGAAAATACGCTTGTTAAAAAAACGTTGTTGGTAAACTACCCCTTCCCCTTAACCGATCTTCACCAAAAACAATAGGTCTTGAGAACGCTACAATTTAGGGCTGTATGCAAATAATCTTTTGATTCTGTTTGAATTTGCGGCTGTTATCGTTTGCAATAGGAAGTACCCTTGTTAAAACATAAAACGTTACCGGTAAACTACCCCTTTCCCTTAACCGATCTTCACCAAAAACAATAGGTTTTGAGAACTGTATAATTCAGGGCTGTATGCGAAACATTATTTGATTCTGTTTGAATTTGCGGCTATCGTTTGCCAAAAAAAAAAATTTCCCTTGATAAAAAAAACCGTTCCCGGTAAACTACCCCTTTTCCTCAACCGATCTTCACCAAAAACAATAGGTCGTGAGCACTCTACAACTCAGGGCTGTATGCAAAAAATTATTTGATTCTGTTTGAATTTGCGGCAGTTATCGTTTGCCATAGAAAAAAAATCTATAGACAGACAGACACACACACACACAGACACACAGACACACACACACACACACACTTTTCGAAAAATGACTTTTTTCATGTTTTGAGTGTAGTACAATCATATTCTGCAATAATCTCGAACACGATTTTTTTTGCCATCACCGTACTTCCATTTCCTTAAGGAACATCGAAGTAAAAAATACTATTATTCATTGTTGTACCGTTTGTCTGTAAATCAATTTTTATAAATTTCTGAAAATCTAGTTTTGTGTACTCATAATTTTTTTACAGAAACAGATTCAATTATATGTAGTTTACAAATGGCCCTCAAGAAATATAAAGAAGAAAAAATTGTTTTATAAAATAATTTATAAATATAAATCCGGTAAATAATAGTACTAAATAAATAAGCAACATAGTCGTACAAAAATCAGTACACAACTAAAATTGAATTTTTTTATGCTGAAGCCAAGGTGGTTAAACAGGAGAATTCGTCCTTTAGACTACGTTTAAAAGTCTCCAGAAAGAAATAGAGAGAAGTTGTGTTCAAACCTTAGTAAAACTAGTATTAGAGTAAAAGCCTTAGAGGCTAGGGTACAACAGTTACTTATTGAGCAAGCTTGTAAGATTAAAGTAAATTTAAAGAGCATACTGCAAAATAGCCGGAAAAATTAGAAGAGAGTTTTAAACAGTTATCTAAACACTAGAATGAAAGATTCGGAGAATCAAAGCAGAAACAAGATATTAAAGAAGACGTGAGTGAAGGATCAAGCGAAAACATAAGTAAGACGCAGGAGTTAGAAGCCAAAACTATTCCACTGGAAACTGCAGTGGAAGAGACTGATAAAACAACAACAGACCATTCAGGTGATATAAACACGCTCAAGAAAGATTTACGTGATAGAAGTTGTTGTCAAATTTAAAGGGACAGCATGTAACGTCATGTAGACCACCCGCTATTTACATTCCAAAATCATTTTTATAATACCTTTCACACAAATTATACGGAAACAGGTTATGATAACAATTATACAGCATTATTAAGATTAGTTCGGTATTGCCAATTAGAACTCTTGGTAGGATGGTGGGCCTTCTAAACTGGAAACACTGATAACAAAAAGAATCACGAATAAAAAAACGTTTCAAGAATTGTGATGCTTTTCAACCTCGTTATGCGCGCGTCCGTGTGTGTGTGTGTGTGAGTGTGTGTGTGTGTGTGTGTGTGTGTGTGGGCGCGCGCAATGCGTACCACCTTTAAAAGTTTAAAAGTAAAATCAGAACAGACTTTAAAAATTCAGGTACCAATTACATGGACTCAACACACCCTACGCTACAGAACAAAATTTAATTGCGAATTTCATAATCGAGAATCGTATTTTTTCATAACCTTGTAAAAGAAATGGAACAAACTGACAGGAAAATGATACTTCGCGGAAATGACTAAAGGGTATGCTACATTGTGCAAGGTTAAAATAATACAACAGAAAATCACAAAAAATAATTTTATTTTAGTTAGAAAGTAATAAGAGAGTGCCTACATAGGGAATATGCAAATAATTATTCTGTATCAACAGAAAACAAATTCTACCAATTTAATTAACAGGTCTATAGCATTTATTTGGAACTACGTTCTAAGACCTGTAATAATACAGACCTACAGTACCTGAAAAAAGAAGAAAAAATTTACCTCACTAAATGTGCCTAGACAGTATTTTCTTAAAAAAAGCCAGTTCATTAGAGAATGCAGACTTCGTTTGCTTAAGACGGTTTTTCTACAATATTCCCGGCCCTACTCTAGATTGTAACTTAACCGAGCCTGTTATTCCTCCCTTTTGTTTAGTTTTATTTTTTCTTTGTAATACTAAGTTTGCAGTAGTGAGTCTTCTTTATGTGGAACTAAAAGAGTAGCTGGGAGAAGACACTTTAATTAATTAGCTAGTCTAGATGAAGTAAGGTTTGAAAAAATACTCGTACAGTTAATTTTACTCAGAAACACGAACTATTGTTTATTAATACATAAACATAGAAATGTATATTTTCTTAATGAAAATTTATGCAGAAAAAATTTACAAAAAGAAAATAAATAATAGTAAATATAAATGCAAAAATAAGAGTCGTAATAAATATAAAGCAAACCAAGTAGAAGTTTAAAACAAATTTGTAGATTACTCGTTAGCAACAATAATGTACAGTAGTATTTTAATATATTAGGAGTAATTAATTATGAAATTAGGAGGAACCGATTAGAAAGTATACTCATAGAAAATCACAAATCGCAAAGTGCACTATCTATTTCTGCACTAGTATACCATTAATTTATTGCTTCTGTAAAGTAAACATAAGTAGGCACGTAAGATAATAAAATTTTACCTTGTTTACAAAAATATTTAATTTTGTAATAATTGTAGCATAGCTACCACAAAGTTACATATGTTTCATAACTTTAAAAAAAATAACTTTGCTTTTTAAAAAATTACCAACTTTTCAAGTACACTGAAACACAAGGAAAGCGTCAAACGTAAATGAGATATAGGTGTAAAACGTTTAAATTTTCTATTCTTTAAGTTTACATAAATAAATATCTTAACATCCTTTACGAGCTTTGAGTAGCATTCTTTAGCATTCTTAAGCAAATAAACAAGATTACTCCTTTCTTACAGTGTATAAATAGCAAAGAAAATTGATCAAAAATGCTAACGCTTGTAGTATATACTGCACATTTACATTGTCTTGGGTTTTACTTAATTACTTAACTTAGATTTGTATACGTACAGTAAACACCGAATATAATGCAATGTTCGAAATTAGTAACATATGTTTTCTAAAGTCTGTACGCTTTAAAAAATTACTAAATAACAGACAAAAGTTTACCTATAACAGATTGGTACACATATATTTTGGAATACTGTAAATGTACATTTATCACTAAGAGTGCCAAGACTATTTAAGATTAGTTGGGTGCGTGCTCGCTTTTACGTGAAGCCGCGTGTGTTGTTTACTGTGCCAATATTTGCGTGCTTTGTAAACCAGTACACAGTTCACAGTTCAGTTCACAACCACAGAGGAACTTGTTAATATGATACATCAACCCATTCGTTCAGTGAGAAGTAAGTGTGAAGACATACCCATACTACCGTTTGTACAGAGTATATAGGTACAGAATACAACCGTAGAAATAAGGGCCACCCCTAACACGACAACAAAGTTCGACACACGCTTAATTTCATAAGTTAGGTTAATCACGCATTCCTATTGGCATTCACCCCACACTCGCCCTAAAGGAAACCGACAAACACATACGCGCGCATGAGTTTTCTTACTGTCCTTAATTTATTCTACCCATTTTTTATCTAACATCGCTCTTTAAGGTTTCCATAGAAGACTCTATGATCTCTGAACAAATTACGTGAATACTGTACTCTGCGAATATATCTTGTTGTTTTACAGATCATTAAATGAAGCTCGGTCATCATTTTACTCCAACAATGCCTTCCATTTATACTATTGTTTCCAGTAACCTATGCGACACAGTAGGCCACCTCATACCCGTGCACAACACACACACACACACACACACACACACACACACACTCACTTACCACCAAACATCATGAGGGTTTATACGGATATGTTAACTCATTCTCATTTTTATTTATTCTACATAAAGTTAATTTTATTAAATACATATTTTGATATATTATTTATTTGGTCATATACTTTATTATTCATGTACAGTAACAAATTGCATAAAACATTAATTTACTTCAATACTTAAAAAATACAAGTGACAATTTTACCAGTGCCTTCTCTCAAATCTAAAGCTGCTCAGCCCACCTTATCTTTTTTTTGCTTATCTCTAATTAACATTTTTTCAAATAACTAGAAAAATTTGATGATGTGATTCCAGTGAGTCCTCATTTACTTTCTTTAATTGATCAAGTGAGATGTATTTTTTTAAATTTAAATATCACGTATCAACTCAGTTGAATGTAGGCTTGGTTGAATTCATAAGATTCTTTTTAAAATTAGTTGTTTTGTAAGTCAGATGAAAATTATATGAAACACAAGTAACAAATGTTCTGGGAAGTAGGCTGGATACACGTACCCTTGAAAGCAATAATGTATCAAGCAAAGGAAAAGAAATAAGTCTATATGTCGACCGATAAAGGATAGAAATCAAACGGGCAAAATTGTCTAAAACATGAAGTGGAGATAATGATAAAAATTAGAAGTTCCTTGTTTAAGTTAACTAACTGCAGCTAATGTGTTACGTGAAATGTATTTAAAACATTTGTTTCATTTTATTTCCACTACTGTTAATTATAACTTTGTAATGGTTGACAGTAAGATATTCATTGCAAAAAAATTTATGACTTCTTAACAGGAAGATTATTTTTAAGTGCAACATAAACAGACGGAAGAAACTGTGTCGGAGATAAATGTAATGTCCTGCACTCACGCAGTATCTAAACGATGTGACGCGCTCTATCGTTAGTGGTTGTCCACTGTATGTGTAATGCTATCTCTTACTTCTGTTAACACAGATGATAAAAACTTTACAACAATTTACTTTATGAAACGTAAATAATTTATAAGCATACTGATGAGTTTATATGCTTTACAAATAAGTGTAAAACATAACTAAAATTGGTGTCAGTGCAGAACGTCTTTTTACAGAAAAAGATAATAAGATTACGGTCACAATTACAGAGTACATGTGTTACTGCCACTGCAAAAACATTACCGTTTGGAAGGCTTTGATGTTATAACGAGCACTCAGAAGTGTAGCGCTGCCTTAATGTGTCAAACAGATTCTATAGAGAAGTGAAAAAATAGCATCAGTTTGCTAAGAGTCTGTTGCCACACCGCTTGGATAATGCGTCTTAATTCTGAGTTTTAGTGGCGAAGCACTTTTATGTGTCTAGTCCTGCGTGTATTGAAGCGACACAGAGAAACAGCAAAATCGCATCTACAAGGGCGGGGTTCACCTCAAAACAACAATGTATACAAACTATATACAGAAAAAATGTATATCGATGTTTCAGACTGGTAAGAGTTTCTTTCTGCGCCGATGCCAAAGTTACACTCTTTGGGTGAGGCAACCATATTTGCTTGTTAATGAAGAAAAAATAGCTTAAGTTAGTGAAGAATTACGGAGGGAGACGAACTACTCGATGACGAATTAGTAAAATTCTAATGTATGTGCTAAAGTTAAAATGTATTTTTAACTGTATTTTTATTAATACAATAACAGATGCTTTAAACTTATTTGTAAACAAACAGCAAATACAAACACTGTATTCAACACGGTGTAAAGCCATTCTTGTTATTCAGATGTCCAATGGAAAATTGTTAATTGTGTAAACACTCAGAAGTCTAATTAATCAAGATGTGAAGCTAACAAGATGTCACTAACCCACACTTTTGTGACTCAGTCCACTTCAATAAACAAAACAACTTTACTTAAGCTATTTTTATGAAATGATATTTAAATTTTGTTGATTGATACAGACACATTTCATTTTGGATAACTTCCTTAAAAAAAGCTTTAATATTTTCTTTTTTTCAAAGGAATGAACTTTATAAGCTTTTATTATAACATTTAAGCGAATTGTTGTTAAACAATTTGTAGAATATAGTACTACCACTACTATACACTACTACTAATAGTAGTAACTATCCACGAACCCGAGCATACACCACTAGGGTGAGAATAGTCTTCAAATTGTTTTAGGTAATAGCATTTCAATGTACTCAGCAAATATGACTTCGATTTTATCGTATATGATACTGGTTTTCAGCAGATTATGTATGATACTGATTTCCTTTAGAATGGAGTTATGAATAAGTAATGATTAAATCAAAAATCAATATTTATTTTACACATTATGATAGTGACGCCTCTCGAAAACAACGTCTACTTTTTGTTAAAAGTACTTAATAGTAAATTTTGAATGTTATTTCTGAAACCATAAGATTGAACGTCAGAAAGATAACCAAACGTTTAAATAATTAGTACTCTTGACTATTTCAATGATATGTGTTTTGCAAATCCTTCCTTAAGTTGAGAAATTTTGTTCAAAACGTTTCTATAAAAGGTTTTGAACAATTTATCCTTTCTGACCCTGTAACATCTGTATTTTTGCTACTATATAGAACCCTAACCTAACAAATTAAAACATATTATTTTGAAGTTTCAACAGGAAATTAAAAAAAAAAGCTTTGTTTAAGCACTAAACAAAACACAGCGTTACTTTAGAATGACAGAGACGTTTGTTATTAACGAACGTAAAACGCGTGTTAAGGCTGAGAACAGTGTTGTTCTTAGTAACAAAATCACGAAAGTTTGCGAGTTTAAACGACGTTAAGAAAGTTACTTGACGATGTGTGTCACGAAGTGTTTCGGCAAAACAAGCATTTGTCATTAGTGTAAGTAATACATTTACCCTGTTTCTGACTTGGAAGCTACTGTCTCTTTCCGCTGATATTTATCGATCTGTTAAATAGAAACACTTGTATAATATAGAAATACAAGTATTATAATGTAATAATTCTGTGAGTATTTAATATACTGCTTATTTATTTGTAGTTTAAATTTACTAGTAAATAAAAACAAATATGTTTCATACTAGAAACAATATTTGTTTAATGGTTTAACAACAAATACAATAGTACGTTGAGCAAATGAAATTTGTAAAAATAGAGTTACTATAAAGACCCTCTCTAGCAAAGCAAAAAGAATATAAAAATATGGGGAAAGAAGCAAAACATTTACAAGGAAAACCAAAACTAGAGTCTCTAGAAAATTACCTGACACAAACGTAAGAAGTGTTTGATTTCAGAGACTGGAGAATATTTTTTTAAAAATTTACAGGCATTGCACAAATGCAATGCACAGAGAAGTGCATTGAAAATGCTTCAATAAATCTAAAAAATGTATATATTTATGTTCATTCACCAAACAATGAATTCATTCTTCATTCACCAATCAATGAATTCACTCTTCATTTACCAATGTAAAGATTATAAGTTAAATTTAGTCGCATTCATAAGCGAAATTTTATATTTGTACTACGTTATTGACAACAAAGAAATAGTTTCTATGGAAACTCACCGGTTCCCATTTTCGATCACGCACCACCGCTCGGCCACAAATGTGCGACACGTCCTTATAAACATTTTCAATGTTAAATGTACACTCAGAAAACGACAGGAATTGTGTGAATAATACCTAAAACAAAGTTGTAAAGACTTTTACTGATCAAGATTAAGTCGAGAAAAGATAATCGGTATCAATGGCAACTAAAAACCTGCTAATTAGCGAGAGCCGAGTTAACCGTAGAAACTAGTCAGTACCAGCATACAGCGCAAAAATTATTTTAGTTTACTACACCACCACTATCCTGAATGAGGTGAAACACAGGTTTCACAAAACGATGAACGATGGGGCTCCTGATAAAGACTGTATCCCAACAAAATTGGTTAACTATGTTGGAACGATCTGACTGGAACTTTTTTATAGAAAGTGACAAAAATATGGGTTACTGAGACAATGCGAAACTATTGGGAGAAAGCTCTCATCTTCCGAATTCTCAAGAATTATAATTCGAGCTCGAGAATTATAAATGACTTTCCCTTCTATATACAGCCTCCAACATCTCTAAGTGTATACTTTGCCAAAGACTTAATTCATATCCCCACGAGGAGTTTGAAAATTATCAGGAAGGCATACAAAAATACCACTTATTCGATTTTCAGTGCCGTTCCAAATAAGAGGATCAAAATTATTAGTGGCATTACTTATACATTCTTGCATTGTCCTCATTTGTGTAGTGTATTTTCGTTGTCATGATTTAACTGGAACTCTGATGGCCTCCTTTAGATTACATCTGGAAATCTTCCAAGTAAATTTGTGATTGACTGTTGTGACTGGGTTACGATAAATGGCCATAAAGAGTTACATGCGTTAGTAGTTGAAAATGTAATCCTCACATACAGTTTCAAAACTTTGATTCTCAATATAAAAAAAAAAACTAAAAAAGAAAATAGCAAAACAATGCTTTTTATTTTATTAGAATACCTAAAATTTATGGCGTAGATAAGTTAAGAATTTTAATGTAGACATTGAAATATTACCTGCAAAATAAAATTAACAGTTACCTGACATCGCGTTATGCACATTATATTATAATTATATTTATAATATATAAAAATGTTTTTTAGTCACTAGAGTTAATAAAAATTGTAAATCTGTGTTGTAAGTTATGAGTAAAAAGTAATATCAAACTTAGAGACGAGGACAAAAACTTAAGGTAATAAAATATTAGTCTTACAGACGGCCTATATTTGACAATAATTGCCATAGATTTGGTTAATCGAGCAAATTGTATATAGGGATATCTACAGGATGAATCTGACATACGAAGTTTACCAAAAGTTTTAAATGATAAAGTGCTTGCAGCTGATTGGTCGAAACTTAATATTTCACATGACACTGGACATTGTTTGATTTGTATTTAATGGCTGAAGCACTTTTTTAAATTGAAAGTTTTAAGACTCTGTAGTAAGATTATAATTTCTTTAAGAAATAACATTACCAACTCTCTCTTACGATTTGGACGGAAATGTAAAGACGAGTGATCCAGCATATCAAAAACATGATGCACTTCCTTTAAGTTTTAGGTGGCGAGAAGGTGGATTGACTTATGAAGTGTTGACAGCATGTTCCCCAGATGCTCTGCACACAAAAATAAGATTCAAATCTGATAAAACTGGTTTACTTCACCATTATAAATGACAGTGTTTTATAATACTATGTTTGTCACAAATTTTAGGGTTTTACAATGAGTTTTCTATTTAATTTACTTTTGAATTTTATTATAAATTGTTAATTTTATTAAATAATTGTGTACGAATTTTTAACCTATACACCACCGTATTATTTCTCACTACTAAGACAACATTATTATTTTTAATTGGCGTTGTTTTATAATTACTGTATTATTATTTACTCTTTAAAATAAAAAAATTTTCAATATTCTCTTGTTTCGTTGCAAACTACAAAGATTATTTTACAAACTCCGGATATATGGTGTGTCTCATATGGTTTCTAATAATGATTTTTTTTTATTTTTATACTGTGTATAAATTCAGTATTTTACATTACACTATTGACCGTCACATAGGCTTAACAGTATTCCTAATTTCAATTGATATGCATTGTTTGCTGTTTTTTTCGTTTGGTAGCTAATGCAGTTAAAGATATCGTTAAATTCCTGTAGCTACTGAGTTATTGTAACGTCATAATTTTTAAATTGCCGTTAGTGACTATAGGCATAAACACATGGCCCGCTTTGTGTGCGCTAGAACAATTAGGCCTACAAAATTCTGTTACCCGAATAATGTAAACTACGTCATATTTATATATTATTCTTTCTGTATAGTGTTAAACCTCTATTTGTATATTCTCAAGTAATTGTAGTGTCAAGAGTATTAAAAATAATAGACAAAAGTGTCTGGAATTAGATTTACGAAAACCAATAAGACACACTGTATTTTAAACAGCCTTCATAATTCCATTTTGACAACACTTTCGAAGTAACAGTTTCATATGTGAATCATTGCTGCACGTAGTAAGTGATATATATTTCCGTACTGAAGGAATAATTTGAGAAAAACGTATTCAGTCACAATTTATAAGGCAGATGTTGTGTGTATCACATCAACAAATGCTTTCATAGTGAACTACAGTAGATTTACCTGAAAACAGTACTGTATCAAGTTTTTCGTTACACCGTATTGTTTAAGAGATATCAGATGTAAAACATGTGTGTTGTTTGCACTGTTGAAAGTGGTGTAGGCATATAAGCTTTCTCCCGTGAATTTAGTCTTACATACACTCTCTTATCTGAGACGTGGTATTCTAGTATTTGTATTCCCCTTTCTAAAAAACACTTATTGTTCCAACGAATTCAGTTTTTCTTGTTGTTTCATCAAATATTTGTTAAGCATTTCTGTGAAATATTGATGCCTTTTATATACATATTTCTACACATTTTATGTACAAACAGTTTACACATTTCTAATTTTTCTGGTACATATTTTACTTCTTGTAGGCCTACATATTTCCCATCTGTAAGTCACCTTATTTCATGTTTTGCACTGTAATGAATAAAAGTAAGAGCCAGAATAAGGTTGCTTACTGTAACTATAACCCTATGTGTACATCTGTTTAACTTAGCTAGTTAAATATTATAACGTTTTTGACTATGCTGTCTATCTATATCGTTGACGTTACTTATGTTGTAAATATTCAATGGGTGTAATCGTAATAGTAATAACAACGTGAATTGATTAGAATATTTTAACATTTATTAATTACAACTTTCATCTAAATTGCGAGTAAAAATACTCATTATTATTTGCATGTGTATGTGTGCTCGTAGTACACCTCCTTGTTAACAACACAAGTAATCTCATATTACTCAGAAACATAAAACAATCTTACAACTATAACTAACATTGCTTATTATATAATATTGCTCTCGACTTGCTCAATTTATTATGATTAAATTTTCTAACCTTCCTTTTTCAAATTCTTATTGTGGTTGCATATGCATTTCTTATTTATGACTTATTAATTACTTTAGAAAAATTACTATTCTTTCAAAATTAATTTAAATATTTCCAATAAATCCTCATTTTAAATATACTTTCATAATTCAAATATTACTATAATTAATATACAAGAACAGCTACATTTACAAATTATTAATTACTTTTTGAAATTTTATTATCTTTTTTTTCAATGTTAATTGTCTTTGATTAAGTCTTTCGTTTGAATAAATACATGGCTTTCTTTCACCTTAATCGTGGCGGTTCCTCAGCGTATCCTCTTCTGGTCCTGAGTCCTTGATCCTGGTCGATTCAGCGTAGTCGTGTAGTCCTGGAGTCGGGGCTGCTCTCTCGTCTTCCGTAATAGCCTCTGTCTGTAGTGGTGACCTCACGAAAGTGATGATGTTGTCGGACATAGCCTCCGGCTGCCGCTGTGGTTGATCGAGAAAGAGTTGAAGTTGCCTGGCATAGCCTCCGGCTGCCGCTGTAGTCGAACGAGAAAGAGAACAAGGCTGGTGTGCCTCCCGTATTTATAGTCTAGCGAGCAAAAATCATGTTTCGACAATTCTCTGCAGGAATCAGTCTGTCGTAGCGTCCTTTTACAAACACGATTATTTACACACTTATTTCACTGATCTTCGCAACATGCGAAGTCTTTTGCAAATTACCCGATATTCATCTGGTCGGTAATTTTTATGTGTACAACTGTGTGTTAACCGTTTTCCTCTATCTCAATTATTATTGGGGTTATTTATATTTATTTACATTGTATTTGCACTTTTTATTATTTTCGCAAAATCTTTTGTATACGCGTGCGTCTTTATATTATTTACACTGTGGCGCATTTTTTTTGTGATACTTATACACACTTATAACAATTTAAATAATTTATATATTTATAACCGTTTATTTAGGGGTGATGCTTTGCAGGAATTAACTGGCTGCACTCACACACGTAAGATACACGTGTACACAGACGCAGCTGTGTGTGGCGTGACCTACCTGTTCAAGCATACAAATTCGTTGTCCCCTTTACAGCTTTCTATCTGAATTATTATTACTACTGACAATATTGATTATTTATTTAATTTACACAAATTATCTTAACTAATTGTGCAATGCACAGTACCATAGACATTCCTACTGTTGCAATATACTTACATTAATTTGACTACGATGTTATTTACAGAATAACGACTAATCAACAAACTTTGACGGATATTGCTTCTGAACCTTTTCAGTTTTGCTTAACCATATAATACATTTATATACATATTCATGTATTTCTGTATTCATACACATCTCAACATTTGACACAAAGACCTAACATCACTTGGCCTGGTCACCACAAGAATAAGTTGCTTCTTATACTTATATTTCTTTTTGTAACGTACATTCTACTTTTAAGTAAAAATGCTATATTTGTTTGAGTTGCACTAAACAAAGAAAATGAGAACTCAACACTCCACCCTTTCCTCTTGCATATGGGCGTGTAAAGTAGTAAGACCGTTGTTGAACATTTCTGAGAATATGGAACACAAACGTAGAATAGCCGGCATTGAAGTTAACAAAAATCCCCTTTTTAAATAACTATCTCCACTGTTTTTATATAAACTATTTTCAAACACACATATATATATTATAGTAAATATTAATTTGTGTGTTGTGTTGTGATGTCGGGTGTTACACTCCGCGCACTTTTAATACTTACTAATTGCTGGTTTCTCTGCGACGATGTTGTCCTGCAAACACAACTTATGCTAATATGTGTATGTGAGCGCCACTTGGATATTTGTTCCAAGAAATTATTATTATTAAAAATTGATTTTTTATTTGTTACATTAATTATATAAAAAAATGTGAACAAGACAGTTTGGATTATAAATAACGTATGTTTAATGATCTTCGTTTTCATAAAAAAATCGTCTGAAGAACTAACACTCAAATTAAACAAAATTGCAGAGTTACAAAAAATTATTGACAAGTTTTTTATTAATCATCGGCTGATAAAAATTTTATTGCTCAGTTGAATAGCATGAATTTAAAGTATGAAAAAACTTTATACTCAGGACGTGACTCCTTTGAACTATCAAGACAAATCAGTGGGATGCTTTACAAAAATTGTGTGGTTTGAAGATGTTTGACATGTGTAGTACAACTGTGTGACAAGAATACCATTTAAAAATGATTTTAACTTTTGAACAACTCACGTTCCGGTGGGTAGGTATTTCCTTCGCTCTGTTTTAATTTTTAAACATGAACTTCCGGTATATTTGAGTAAAATTTTCTTCTGGAACGTTCGAGAATATGCAAATAGAACATCATAGAACAAATTTGACTTCCGTAGAAGCTTTAGAACAAAAACTTCTTGTTCTTCATTCTAAAGGATATTACTGAAATTATTCTGGTATTTGTCAAACAATTTTACAGAACTACTTACAATCTGCGTGCCCTTATTATTTTTGGATTCTCTGTTTTCAACTGAATAAAATGATACCATTCACGATTGGTTTTGAACAAATTAAATCTAATAAATTAAACTAAAATATAATTCTTACCTTGTAGTGTTTGCACAAAATTCTAATTTTCCAATTATTAAAATGTTATGAAGTTGCTTGGTTCTTGCTATAACATTAATACATAACATAATTATCTTTTCATAACAAAATAAACAAATATTAAAACATATAACATATAAATCAGTTCATTTTTGTGTAAGCATTACATTTGGCCTAGGTTTTTTGTCACTGGTTTTTTGTAATAACTTTTTTTTGGTATTATATATGGGTTTTTTTGGGTATTCACTTAGAGTTTGTTATATTGTTTATCTTTGGGAATACCTGGTTTATCCTAATACATTTTATTTTTATTGTAATATTACTTAGCATCTCACTGGGTTTGCACATATGAATTATTTTCTTGGTGTGACAATTTTCACTTTTATATTTAAAATTCTCTATGAATTAAGCTTGTCTTCAATTGAGCAACTATGTTTTCATTGTACATTATAGGATTGTACCTTTTTCCTTTATTTTTTTTAATATTATTCAATTAGTCTGTCAAATATGACTATTTTTGTGATTGTTTTTTGGTCTCAGCCTGGTATGGTATAGGTAAATATTTTCACAACTTGACTGTTAAAGTGTTTTAGGTGATCATATATATAAGTATAGTTACTTCATATTGTGTTTCAACTTTAAAATACAATTTTGTTGCATTTTGATAACATTAAATTTATAAATACTACAATTTTATATGTTCATCACATGTTTTCAGTTTAACAATGTTTTTGATTATTTTAATTAACTTCTAATCAATTTACAGCTTTCTCTATTTAAAATAATTTGTTTGTCTTTGTCTAATTGACATTTACATATAGTTTTTATATTAATTCTATAATAATTAATTTTCACATAAAATCTGAGTGATTGGTCTCAACTCCAAAACCTTGGTTTTTTGTCATAACCTTTATATAGTTTTTTATTTTAACTTACATCCTTTTTAGTGATGTGTTCAAATCATTTAATACATTTATTTTATTTATATTGTAAAGTATAATAATAGATCTTGTCCATTAATTCACAATAAATAGTTTTTTATACCCTATTCAGATTTACATTTCTTAATATGTAATGACCTCATTTTGGTCATTCCTGAGATTGTCTGTTTCTCTTATAGTACATTATCAGTTTCACACTGTTCTTCACTTAAACAATATATGGGGTTTGAGTCTTGGTCATAGTCTTTGTCGTTTTTTTCGTGTTAATGATATTAATTATAGGACAATATTACAAACTTTTTTGGATTACTTGTGTTCGATACTGTTCATCTCACCTTCCTCTTATGATAATTTACTTTGCAATTAATTTCCTTTATGGAACGTTCTGTGACGTTACTATATATATATATATATATATATATATATATATATATATATATATAAGTACACAAGGAATTGTCAGCTAGATGTATTCCATAACAAAATAATTGTTCCTTACTTTGTGGACAGTTAAACAAGAACCCAGTAATCAAAACCCCGTTATAAATTATTCATTTAAGAATACCCAAGAGTAGTTTCATGGAAGTAAGTTATTGTATCTTTTTCTCTGTAATAAATACATAGAAAGGTCCTCGGTCTAGTGTACTTGGAAAAATTATATATGTTAGTGGACAAAACAGTATTTTGCTTCAAAACACAGTTTTGTAAATAATACTGGTGACTGACATCTTATGAACTCATATAATGTGTAGGAAACGCGTAAAACTATCATAACGAATTTTATACTGTCAGATTTTAAAGTATTTAATAGTTGTAGAGATCGGTGTGACTAATAAACTATTATGAAGATTTTTTAGGGACTGACAGATCAATACCTGAACCTAGTGTACGTACTGAGAATTTCGATGAGAAAGAAGTGGTTAGGCCAATCCGAGAATTTCTCCGAACGGAAAGGGATGGCAATAGTTGATGTGTAGGAAGTAGCAAATACTAAGAGATACTGGTATTATAGGGATATGGGAGATTTGTAACCGATGAAGAAGTATGCCGCATATAGGAAAAGTAGGGGTAGGCAACGAAAAGATAGACTGGTAGAGAGCAAACAATTAGAGTTGTTTAAGAAGATGCAGTGAAGAAGTTCGGATAAATACACATAAATTTCAGATTTTTACACTTAAGAAGTCACATTTTAAACTTACAAAAACACACTTTAAAACTTCAGTTCTACATTTAGTTATTACTTGGAGAATACTTAACTCTAATTACTCTTACATAAAAGTTACAGTTTTATTTAAACGTTTTACTTAAAAGTCATAAAGGTTTACGCAAGAAGGTAGCACATTGTATTATAGGTATACTTACTTACTACTAGCATCGATTACTTCAGAAATTTATTTGTTGCTACTATGAGTGGCACTATTTAGTGGTAAAGAGTGTAGAATAACAGAATTTTTACCTTAAATATAACTTAATACAACATTAAAAAGAAAAAAGAAGAAACAATCAGTAGTGAGTGATAACTAAATGGTTAAAAATGAATTAAATAAACTGATCATTATAGTCAATCAAATGTTAAAAATAGACTCTATAACAACTAAAAAAAAACTCTTGGTCCAAATAAAAGAAACCATCTATATAAAACACCAGTACATCATCAGTATACCCAGTAGGATATGGAGCAGTAATGAAAAAATAATCACGGGCAACTTATTAAATTAATGACATCAGAGGACCTAAATACCAAAATAATAACATACTCATAGAAGGAGAAATAAGGAACAGACCATTTCAAGCTTAATACAAAGAGTGCAGAATTAGGAAAGGTTATTTCCAAAATCTCATGAAGGACATGTACAAATTAAGTAAATTTAAAACAATGACAAAAGTAAAACCCAGTAACCCAAGTTACAGGATACATTACAAATGAAGTAAAGAGTGCAAAGTAGATATAGATATAAATTCAGAATAAAGAATAGAATGTTAGATAGAAGGAGTTAAAGACTACCATTAGTGTAGATAATAAAAGTGACATACCCTAATAAACCGTAATGAGGATTCAAGACTACCATTAGTGTAGATAATAAAAAATCATATACTGTACTATAAGAAACCATAATAAGAATTAAAGACTACCATTAGAGTAGATAATAAAAGGTGTTATATAATAATAAACCATAAGAGTGAAAGACTGGAAAGGACTACAAATATATTAGTTATAAGAGTATTTAAATGTAAAAAAATATGAGGATTGTTGAACATTAATATAGATATGAAAACATGACCTTTCAATAGATGTATGGAAAATGTTAGATATAGAATGTTTTGTTATGATTAAATAAGGTAGTTGAAAATGACAGACATAAGATGTTTTATTATAACTAAATAATGTAGTTGAAAATGTTAGATATAAGATGTTTTATTATAATTAAATAATATAAATGAAAATGATAGAGTATACGATGTTATGTTATAATTAAATGATGTTAATTAATGTTAAAATTTTGTTAAGGTAGGGGAGGCAAGGAAGTAATATTGATATCGTTTTGAATTGTAAACCATAGAAATAATAAGGTAGCAAAATAGTTTAAAAAACCAATAGCAAGGCAAAACCTTATTTTAGGCAAAATTCAGCTTTTACCATATAATCAAGTCCAAAAGGATAAATTAAACAAAACTGTATAAAATTAGCAGGGATTAGTCAATTTAGAATAAGGAACATTAAATATAATCATCACAGAAATATATAATAGTAGTCTAAATGTAATGATCAGAAGATAAATTTAACTTTTTTGGAAATGTGTAATATAATGCCTAACAGTGGACACAGTACAAATAAAATGTAAATTAATCAGTATTAGAGTGTTATAACAACAAATTGTTAAAGACAAATAATAATGATGAAGTAAGTAAATTTATTTAAGGACAATGTTAACGTAAAACGACTTGTAAACCATTTAATTTCTAATTATGTGAAAAATAATAAGGCCTATAAGAAATGTCAAAAAATGTCAATTTCAAGCTCATTTGAAACTTAATTAGGTATTATTGGGTATTAATTTTAGTAAAATTAGAACAGGAATATTGCTAGGTACTTAAATTTTCATAAAATTAACAAATAATTAAGTTATAGCCGTAAAATAGTAAAAAATGTCATATATTTCTATAAGATCAGATCTGGACAAAGACGAACAGCTGATTTCAGACAATGAGACAAGATGCCAAGAAATTTCAGAAATTACTATATTAAACGACGATTTGAGTTGGCAGTTGATTGTTAAACGTAAACCTGAACGGATGAAACGTACAGAAGGAAGATCCAAAAAATATAAATTATTTGAAAAAAGTGTAGGTGCCACATAAAAAATTAATACAGAGGTTATAAACTGAAAATTAATAAAAAATAACGTAAACAATAACGAAGTAAGAACGAATTTCAGTTATAATACGATCCAACACCAATGCACTAAGAATCATCCGCCATATTGAAATTATTAAATTAACACCAATTTCATGGAATAACGAACTCAACCAGATTTGAACACTGAATACGACACCAATAATCCTGCACCAAACTACCTAGCCGAGTAGAAGAGAACACTACAACCAAGTATCCAGAGGGACTACGTCATAGCAGAAGAAGGTATCCACAATTATATTTGAGGGAGAAGGAAAACTTAGGAGTCGGCGTGGTTAGCGAAAATGCGAAGTCGATGGCCACCATGTTTCCAGTTTGCATAGCGAGCCGTACACAGCCACTTTGAATCAACGACGACGTGACGTCATACACTGCTGACTGGTTCAAAAATTTCTTTATTAAATGACATTATTTTCAGAGATATGTTACTTTTACGTAATAGTATTTAAGTTTTAATTAATTGTAAGTACTGTATCTTGTGACTTGCATCTTGTGACTTGCCCTTCCCTGACCATTTCGACAGTTCAAAGAACTCTATAAATTAATCTTGTAATTACATGTATTTGTATAATTGACACAATCGACCTGTGAGTTGAGTTTTAGCCGCAGCCATAGTCAATGTGCGTAAGATTGTCGCGCCGCTTTTAAAATAAACATCAGAATTGTTTCTAAATACTCGTTTTCATGATTATTTGAGTTATTAAAATTAGTTTATTTCATTCCTAATTTAATTTATAAGTACTAAACGAAAGAAATCAAGAAGAAGAAGAAGAAGAAAAGGAGCTGAGCTAGAAGAGAATACAATTCGACCGAGCTTGACATAATCGGAATAACACGGTGAAACAAATATTTCGTCACGAAGTCATACACAATTAACAATTCATAGTTTAATTAATTGAACAATAATAATAAATAATAAAAAAGTAATTAATTAATTAAAAAATAAAATAAATAAACATTATTAAACAATTTTTTTAAATAAATTAATAACTTAAAAATGTTTATCAACATAAATTTTATTTGTGATAAACAACGTTTTACAACAAATTGGCTTCTCCTACGTGGAGCTTGATCTTAAACATTCATCATTTAAAATTTGTATGATTACAAAAGTAATAAAATTGTTAAGTGGTATATTCAGAATCAGGGCGTATAAGAAGAAGGCGGAAACACTCACATCATCTACTTAATGTTGTTATAAATTATATATTGTTAAAAACTTCATTTTTTGATAGTAGCTATCCTATTTGAAATAGCTCACGATCCTATTTGAGTCTCAGATCTACTTACCCACTCCACTAAGATGTAAGAGTACTGCATAGCAATATCTAATTATGTCAAATAAGAGCAAGTTAATTAAATCATTGAAATAATTTAGCAGAGATTATTATGATTAAAAGAAATGTATTACAGAAAACATATATGTGGAGTTATTTCTTAAGATTTATATCATTATCATTACTAATATTACTAAGATCACTAATATTTAGACATACATATCTTGTTATAAATAAGTAAATAACAAAGGACGGTCATCTGTAACTGATAACCACTGCATCCTCTTTGAAGAGACGAGACTTCTGTCGTCGGTGACTGCGAATTTCCCTCGAATGCTACGTAGTCTGTCCAGATTAAAAACATGCAGCGATTCCAATGAATTGGCGGGGTGAGTCTCTCTCATTAAATACCCTTTGGACCAGTGGCGACAGGTGAGCCTGGGGATGGGAAGGCTACGAGGCAGTCACCTGACCTGCGCTCAATCATTGCACCCCCCTCCACGATACTCGTTACTTCACAATTAATTATGATAGACCTATCTTATTTTTACAGCATGCACGTCTTCTTAGAAATATTCGCGTATCTTTAACAAGGTAATTCGAAGGTTAACTTACTTTTGTTCTATCGAAACAGCAAATTCTGAGTAAAAATATATTTTGTAACCTGCAGGTTTACAAATTCACTCAACGTCCTTCTTAGTCTCAAAATTGTAGGTAACATCATCATGCTATGTCGGTTGCCTTTTAAATTTTCAGAGGAGTCTATTTTCAATGGAAACTAAATTAATGGCGCTGAGACGATCTTGAGTCGTGAGGTTCCTCAAGACAAGAAAAGCTTCTCTCTACGTAAGAATAATTAGAAGGAAGAATTGTTGCAATAAGAGTAAATAATTTATATGCTTTGGGAAGAATTTTGTTTCTACCATCATCATTCACTTTTTTATTAATTTGTTTAATTTTACCGTGTAATGGCGAGAAAATGGTGTCAATTGTTATTAACTTTCCTTTGTATGCTGAGCATATATTTCCATTAACGAAATAAAAGAATCAGTCAGGAATACTTGATCGAAGTGGAAAAAGATTTTAGTGTCACCTAACTTCATAAATTTTTATGTTCCTCACAGCTGAAAAAACTTACTTCTAGTTAAGAAATCATATAACTTAAGAGTAAGCAGGACCAGCAGAATGACTTCGAATTTACTCCACTACCGTTTAGCCATTTATGTTCATCGTACCACGACGACTAAAAAGATCTAAATTGCTTTTTGCTCTTTTTAAGAAATAAAAATTTTAGGGTACGTCAACCACGTTTCAGCGTTTTATTTATCTCAAAATCATCAAAACCACTCAACCGGGTAAATGGTTTTTCCAGCAGTGTTTCATACTGCAATATCACTTTCACTTTCTTCTGTTAAATCCATTTTATCCTCGTGGTAGACATCACAAACACATGCCAAGAAGCGATAAATAGTAATAATATACACGCACAAGGAGCAAAAAAACGCAAAGACTGCGTAAAATTCACACAAACCACATTAAACGGTGCTGAGACAAAAAATCAGTCGCTGCCTCCCAGGCACAGTTACATATGCACTAGCGTCCCCCCGCCTCATGACGGACACCGTTCTCACGTAGGTTTAGGCTACCAGCAGTACGGCGGCTACCCAGATCACTGCCTCAGTCTGCTGTAATTACGTGTTATGATAAAGCGAGATTCAAAAATGTTGTGTAAATAATCAGATAATTCAAATGCGAAATTGTGATTACAGATTAGTTACAGGCTCAGTTTATTTTTTAATAATTTTCAAAATTTTAGTGGACTCCACTTACGAGCTGCCGCTGCTAAGGACTCTAGTCTTACTGATTTAATCAACTGTGTGTGTGTGTGTGTGTGTGCGCGCGCGCGCGCGCGTGTTTAATAACTTATCATGTACATCTATGTTTACTTGTAAGCTTCATGGATGTTAGTAATTTAGGCCTATTAAGTATAACAATAATTTCTTATTGATGTAACACTCATTGTTTTGTGAACAGGAAAACTTTTTGTCAGAGTGTATTTTAACTGTACATGTTATTTTCAAATAAGAGTGGTTTATAGGCACAGCTAAAATAATTAAACATGAAATGTCTGTCTGGTTGCTCTGTCTCAATTGGGCATGCATAGCTTTTATTGTTGTATTGGAGTGTTATGTAAGAATGTTTTATTGTTGGTAAATAACCTGAAAATGGCTTGACTGCCGAAAGCGCTCGTCAATACCAAAGACAACATAGTGGTTTGTATAAAATTACTAGTAGAAATGCATAGTTTTGACACGTTGTTTCTGACCAATTATATTTGTGTTCAAAACATTGATGGGGTATCACGTGGGCGTGTGTCATGGTCGATCACTTCATACTCCACATCCTGGACTGCCTTCCCTATCACCACTACAATCTGCTCGAACCGTTTGATGTCTCACTATTTCATCTGCACGCTTGAGAATAACCCTTAATCGCTAGCGTACATCGCTGTTTTCTGTAGTTGACATTGCTCTATGATTCACGTCAAAGTATACTAAGGTTTTACAAAGTTTATTTGACATCTTTCATTACGCTCTTATTAAATTTATTCTATTGATAACCTTGTTAAAACAGCTTTTTGTTATAATTTTACATTTTATATTTTCTTTCTATAATTTTTGTAGCTCTACTACTGCAGTACTGCAATTCAGAGTTCTAAGAAATTTTGTAGACCTTCTACACTTACATAATGTAATTAATAGGCTATATTATTAAAAGCTTTTAATTCAATTTGCCAAATACACTTGCCTAAATCCAAACGCCTTTAGCATTGTTTATTGAAATTTATTGTGTCAATAATACTATATATTTCACAAAAACGTTAATTCTAGACTCTTTTAAAATGTAAGTAGAGGGATTAAGTATCCTCGATTTTGCAAAAATAGTAATTTTGGCGTTTATAATGTAGCTGATATGGTTTATACAGTAGTTTAAATACTTCTTGTAATGACTATGAGCTTCACGGACATAATATACAGTGTTATTAATATCAACTATTGTTGGGGTAAGCCTATAGTGTCGGAAGCTGACAGCATATCTCTACTGTTTAATAAGATCATTAACACACCCTTTGCGTTTGTGGAGCAAATAATTGAATTGGCTCAGCTGGCAGCCATACAAAGAACATATTAATACGCAAACTAACCGGTTAATTAAAGTACCTACGAACAGGTAATAGAATGTTCTCAAGTGAACAAGTGACTTAATTGGGTCACTGTATATGGAGAGCAGCGTGTCAAAGAAACATTCCCACAGGTGTCACAGGAAATCAGAAATATTTTGTAACAAAACTTAGTTTGTGTAATGCATACAATATAAGTATGATCTGATTTTCTTTATTCAAAACAAACGTATTTGGTGACATCATTTTGGTTAAAAATAACTTGTGGGTAGAAATAGCCATTGCCATATACGAGTTATTTAAAATCGTAAATAAGATAATCGTTCAGCATTTTTGTACGTGTTATGCTTAAAGACTGCGCAATTGTAATAACCGTCTATCAAAATGATGTCCAGAATGCTTATTCATGTAGCTTGTGGGGTCCATGAGCTCTATAACTGCCAAAGCAGCATTTCAAACCATAAAATAGTTTACGTTGTATTGTAACTTAGTGGTGTGTACTATTAACATAGGTGGTTTTATACGAACTGTCCCGCATTTTGGACCCTATCGCTGTGGCAAGCGCGCGCGTGTAAATGACCTACTGCGTTCGCATCTATTTCCATACTTAATATACTTTACAAGTATAATTAATTTTAAACAGAAATAACACTGTTGCACACCACTATAGAAAAAATGGCCGATTAGCGCTTTCAAGCTTTACAGGACGTCATCAGATCGGAAATATCTCCGATCTGATATTTCCGACCTGATAATGAGGTCTGAAGTTTGAAAGCGCTAAGTGGTAAATTTTTCTGTAGTGGTATGCAGCAGTGTTATTTCTGTTTGTGATTATAAGCACTAACACAAGTTTCTAAGTTATATAATTTAGAAATAAATTAACAACCGTTTCCCTTTTGTTGATTTTTAGTGTTTTAACGTGTTGGGTTGACAAGCAAAACTGACGTAATTTCTCAAATTTTTAATTGACCAGTTACATTATTTGCTTTTACCTATCCTTTCACCTGAAAGACAAAAACAATATGTAGTTCCGTAATTTTATAAAAGTTGAGCGGATTCATGCTACTTTTCATTTAACGCAAGATATTGTTACGACGGTCTACTGATCGCCGTAGGTACAGTGGAAAACAAATTACAAGACGCCAATTAAGTCACTAATCACACCTTTAATTTTTTACAATTAAACAGTTCGAAATTAGCAACACAGTCTCTACAACAAATCAAATAAAAATTGTTCACACGCAATAAAATTGTCCACTAAAGTTAAACACAATTTTATTACAATTATACCGTCCGATTATAAAACACCACCCTTAACTAATAACCACTTGAACGCGCACAGTAATATCGCTACTATAACTCTCGAACCGCACGGTCAATAATTCGCTCTAATACTGAATTAAGTATTACTGCCGCCATGTATTTATACCTGCGCTCACAGACCAGAATGTTCCTAATTGCGTCTTAGCGGTCGTGTGAACTACGTAATTAACTGCGGCCTTGACACAGTCCGCGCGGCTGGCGCCTTCGAGAAACCTCTCGAAAATGCATCGACAAGCACGTACCCCACACGCGTTATATCGAGATTCTTCTGTCACATTCGGAAAACACGTAGATTGTTCTGTGATGTCGTAACAATATTTTTGTTGTTGTCAGATCTATGGTTTTTTTCAAAATCTTATTCATTACTTTAGAGCCATTATCTTTACTTGACGAAATATTTAACATATAGCATAAAAAAAAGTAGTTTGTTAATTAGTGTGATGCCATTAATTCGAAATTTTGGTTAAAAAATAACATCGTTTACAGTATTTTAATTAAAATACTTTCATAGTATATTAACGGCATTTACAAAGTATTGTTACGACGGTCTCCCTGATCGTCGTACGGTACAGTGGAAACAAAATACAGACACCAATGAAGTCACTAAATACCAGCTTTAATTAATCACAAACAGCAGTTTGTAATCAACTAGGTACTCTTGTACAATAGTCAAGTTAACTTTGTGCACACGAAATAAAATGTTATGTAATAAATTTCGGCATTGATCTTAACACTTTCTACTATTCCTCAAAAAACTGATGACACTATCCGCACTAAGCAAAATGCTCACGGTAACTGACTGACAAAGCCAGCCCCTCTGGCTTATATAGGCGCAGATTTTCCAAAATAAATTTCCATTCTTACTATGCCGTGTCAGCCTAATATGTATTTAAAGTGCTCTCGAACAGTCTGGAATGTACTTCTGTCCTATGCGAGTGGACAGCTTTGATAAAGACGAGGCACGCTCAGTTAGTCAACAAACGTGTAGAACGACACGTAATTGTGTAACAGTATTTTAATATAACAGGCTTGATCAAATATAAATGACACTTCTGAAATTTGCACATTGTCTACTTTAACGTTCGTTAATGTTGGCAACAACGAAGAGTGGATAGTAATACATTGACGTGAAAAACACTATGCACGTTTTCCTAACATGATTTTTTTAACTTTTTGTCACTATAACTGAACAGGAAGTGCGTGTGTCAGTCGTTTGTAACCTCAATCATACAGGTAGTCCCAGAATTATATCGCATTACATGTTGCAAAATCAACACTTTATTTACGATGATTGACGGATAACTGTTCGTGAAACTACTGCAGTAACTTTACTAAGTTAAGGAAGTGTGCAGACAGTCATTTAAAAATCATTAACTCTTTTAACTGTCAAAGTTACGCAAAACCTTCTTAAGATAGGTGACAAAAACTGTGAAATCAAATCACAAAATTTTAAGAATTTAAATTTTTCCGATACTTTTTGATCGCTTTGTAACAGCGGAAAACTAATTCTTTATGTGCATTCGCCATGTGATGAATTGAGAGTACACCACTATACAGTTGAAACCAAGAAATCGAGTAATGAGTGGTGTGCAGCAGGCGAAACATCTCCAGTGAATGGAGAAACAGGTTTTTGCGTTGCCGCGGTTCTCACAACTGTCTTTTATAATGCTAAAAATGTTGTGTATGTCTACTATTTACTTGCACAAAGAACAATGAATTCTGCGAATTACTCTGAACTTTTCAGTAAGGTTTAGAGGGGCCTATCGGTCAAAAAGGCGCAAGATCCTGAACCACAGCATCTTGCTTCTTCAGCATAACGGCCGACCCCACACTGCTACCGCTACTCAAGCATAATTATAACTTCACTGTTCTCTGAACGCTTTGGATCGTCTCCACCTATAATATACATTTATCACCACGTGACTTTCATTTTTTTAGACTCCTCAGACTTAAGGGAACAATTTTCTAGTAGCAAAGATAATACATAATTTTACAAAAAGTCATTTAACTAAAACTTTAATTACCAAATGTAAATTCATTTGTACATTTCTTCTTAGAAACTAAGGGAAATTTCAAAATGTCAAAAATTTTAGTATTTAAAAACCATTTGATCTCTTGTCACATTCATTTTCCGGGTTCTAAACTGTCTGTTGAAAGACCTGATAAATTTTTAATTTTTCGTATTAAAATTGTTGCAAAATTTGCGCCCTTATGTGACTAGACAATAGGGGTAAACATAAACTATATAGTATAAACAAATTTACATTTTGGATTACCTTCGCCTTGTAGCGTTGTCATTTTATTGCTACTAATAAGATAAAGAAAATTACTTATTCCATTAGATGGTTACTCTGAGGATCAAAAACTACTATTATCATTATCACTATAATTAGAAGTCATTGAAATTAAGAAGTAAGCCTAGATAGGTTTCCGAAATAATTCAGACTACTCATTCCTTGCTATGTGAAGAAGGCAGAATTTTTTTAAATGTAGCAATAGAGCGAAAAAGCTCTAATTTGTTGTTTGTGAAAGCAGATAAATCTAAATATTTAATGAGTCTGGTATTATGGTTCAACAACATAGCAATGTTTCGTTTTGAAACGTTAAAATACTAATAAATGACACAGGTTTTTAAAAAATATATTTTAAATCATTCCATAGAACAAACACAAAAGATTGTCATGGTTACAAATTGAAACTCCGTAAACACGATATTGAAAATAAATGTAATCGAATCAAGGACAAGCAGAAGTGGATTGTTCTTTAATCCAACATATTGATTACATGGAGAATTTTATGGCAGAAAGAAGAATAGGCAAAAGAACGTACATTGATGGATAACATTTGGAATTTAAGGAAAAAACTGTTACACCAAATTATTGTAAAAGAAAATAACCAATGAGAAGAAACAAACAATAGTTATATAATTGTCTCCTCAATTCACACCAAGAAAAAATAAAGTACATAATACATAATTTCATAATTGTTACATACAACAGAATTAATTACAAGAACAATGGAATTAATTACAAAATACGGAACAGATTCTTATATAATATACAAAATTATAATTAAGCATGGTAGACATGATAAGAAATTGAAAAAATTCTTATCTGCTGACACATTGTGTGATTTTCATTTGCTTAGACTCCTCAAAGGGACTTATGCAAACAATTT
This sequence comes from Magicicada septendecula, assembly GCA_034769895.1. NCBI lineage: Eukaryota > Metazoa > Arthropoda > Insecta > Hemiptera > Cicadidae > Magicicada > Magicicada septendecula. Next base: position 142,334,272 of record CM068368.1, read on the forward strand.
TCTAGTGGCAAAGAGAATACAGTATTTTACACTCAAAACTACTAAAGGTTGGAAGTGTTATATGACTTACATAACTTATAAATGTAAAGTAAAGTCGCTAGCTAACATAATATGTAAAGCAAGGTGCATTTGATACTCTTATAAGAACGAGCAACAAACCAAATTTACGAGTAGTTTGTATGGGATAAATAGGTGTAGAAGACATACTCAACCTCCTCAAATGTCTGATGACATAACCGCATAAAAATATTTTTGTAGGCCGATGCCAATTACAATTAAATGAAAATGGTATATTAGAAAAGGGGGTGATTATTTGTATGCTTAGTTATGAAATTGAAGAATGCGCAAGACGTTTATGAGGTGCTAAGGAATATATTGAGCTAAAAAACTAGATATTTAGCTGAGGTGTAAATAAAAATGAATACCCCAATTCGAAAGAAGATCCTCACACAAATGTGTACACACAAAAATCTTGTGTTAAGACGGTAAGGTGTCTGAATGAAACGTGTAGGAAGACACGACATCTCGGTATTAAAAAAAACATTGGCACTGGTGATTAACATGATGAGTAATGGACACGTATATATACTCGTAATTAGAAATTAATCCGTGGTTGTGGTGAAATCATTTTACATTGTTCCAGTATGTTTTGTAAGGTTTTTACGAATCCGAAACACTATATTTTTGTTAAAAAATATTACACACGTGAGGATAAAATTTTTAAACATGGAGTAGAAGATTTGTACTCAGCTGTACAATAGTTATGTCCTGATATCTTCAAAATTACATTATAATGAAAATCTTTAATTTAAACAATTAAGAAATATTTGTTGAAGAACAAATGTCATATTATACAGCAATTCTTTATTTGGAAAATGTTTTATAACGACAAAATTTATGGCAATTATTATTGTTTAATTAATATGTGGGGAATAAAGGAGAAAGTAAACGTAAAATTTATATCATATTCAGTGATCAAAATCTAAAATATAATTGTACAGGAGTACATAATCTGTACATGTCATGGATTGCTCACAACTTTAGTGTAATGTCAATGAAGTGTACAATAAGTTACGAGTATTTTGCAGTCAACGTTACTTGGTTACTGGCCTATTAAAAATTAATACTTCTAACAAAACTGGTTATTTCTGAAAGTTCATAAGAGTAACGACAATGCCAACTATTAGAAAACCGGAAATATTATTTTCTTTAGAAAAAATAAAACGCGATATTCATATTAAATAAAATATCAGTTTAAGAAGGAGACTGTTACCCACCTCTAGAGTATATTGAATTGGGAAATAAATTTGAGAAGGCAATGTTTCTGTGTAATGTTCGTGTACAGTGGCACCACGGTTAATACTCTACACATCACACAGAACATAGTGTTATCAATATTCAATACTTTTAGTCAATGCACTAACTTTTTCTGTTTGCTGTTTATTTACTCACTTTCAGAATTTAAATACTTAATTTTAAGGAGTTTGCACTAGTAGCCAATGTTAGTTATTTATGATTAGCTGTGCCTTAAATCATGAACTTATTCCAATCTACTGCATATTTGTTCGTAGTCTTGTGTATTTGCAAATATTGTTTACACACATTACGTTAGTAATGTACCTCGAAAACTGAGTACCTTATGCAGTGAAGGTCAAACCTAAAACTAGGAACAAAAGTGATACAAATTTTAAAAACATGAAGTATGTGGGTGTAACAATGACATCGGACGGTGACAGCAACCAAGAAATAAAAGATTATAAAACCAATAAAATAAAAGAAAAACAATTAAACATTCTGCTTTGGAGTCTACGAATAACAAAAAACAATAAAATCATAATATATAAAACTATAGTCGAAAGTAAAGGCCTATATGGAGCAGAACTGTGGGAAATTAATAAAAGAAATAAATCCATAATAAGAGCTATGGAGATGGATTACTGGGGGAGGTGCTGTAGACTAACAAGACTAGATATAGTGAGAAATGTAGAGATAAGACAAACGATGGGAATCGACCTTGACATTATAGAAACAATAGAAGGAAGAAGACTGAATTGGTTTCGAAACCTAAAAAGAATGTCGGATAAGAGATGGCCAAAGAAGGTATGGCAATGGACTGCTCCCGCTAAAAGAAAAAAAGGTAGACCTAAACATTCATGGTAAATGGACGTCGAAGATGCAAAGAGTGCGAAAGGACTTACAGAACAGGACTGTTTAGGCCGGCGCCAGTGGAAGCTAGGATGCGAGAGGCGGCGCCAGCCGTAATTAAATCGCCTAAAAAAAGTCAGTAATAAATAACTACTGGCTGTTTTGTCTACTACTTGTACAAAGTGGTACTCGCTTTGAGACCATGTCAATACCGTTGTTATCGTCGTTAGTAGAGTAGCATACAAGCAGAGTGTGTAAATGTGGCAGCGTCTGATAAGTGGCGTTACGACCGTTTGACGTAAGGGACTGTTAGCTCTAACGAGATAAGTTTAGTGTGTTGAGTAGACACGCGCGGTGGCTTATATTAACGTTGCCAACATTGACATTGACAGTACAGTGGGTTATGGTAAAACAATTAGTAAACGCAAACAATGGTAAACGCTGTTCGTTGTCCAAACGTGCTTGTTAGGTTATATCATTAGATTTTAAAAGAAACGTTACTATTAAGTGGCAAAACAAACTATTTTTAACTTTTCACAGGTTAATTGAAAAAATTATATTAACAAAAAACAATAACATATGGGGATAGCAAAGTGTATTTAAATATTGATAAGTTGCTTTTTATATTTATAAAATTTAATAGTGATAAAACAAGTTGCCAATATAACCCGTAAAAAATGAAATATAATCGCTCTTGTTATGTACAAGGTAAGGCATATACTTTGTTTCAGAATTGTAATACAAACTGTTCAAATTTCAGTAACAATTTTTTAAAAAGCAATAGTAAAATCTACATTAAAAGTAGCTTTGGTTTTCTTTTTCGGAATGAATCCCGCCATTATAAAGCTAGATTTTGCGTTTAAAATAAATGGTGTTAGTTGGCAGCCTAGACAATGTTAGAGATTTTCGTAAGTAAAATGTAAATGTTTCCAGTTCCGCGGTAGCTTTCGTGTCCTTTTTCGTGAGAGTTTGATCGTCTTCTGTTAACTATAAGTGTTCTTCTTGCCTACTGGTTTAATTTATTTTGCGACACTGTCCACATATTTAACTTTGGTGTATCGGGTATCACATAGATTGCATGCCTTTTTTTAATTGTTTCCTTTATAAGTTAAAAAAATAAATTAAAATTTCATGTTTAACGTTGCGAAATTTACGTTGTAGGAACATTCTCTCTGATAAAATCTGCGCATAGGGTACAGAGTCAGTCCATTCCATTCAGTCCATTTTATTGAGTATACAAGGAGACTTCAGTTTTTCAAAGCAGTGTCAATCCTTTTGGATGACAATCGAAGACTGCGTGAGAAACTTTCTACATACTTTATGATTTGTTAAATTACACATGTTATTGTGTAAGTCTTTTTGTCAGCTCTTTTCCTTTTCTTCAATTAACTGACTTCTCTTTTCCTATACATCCTGTCTTTCAGTTTGAGTAACATAGTCTCCTAGTTTCCAAACTTTAGTCAATATTCCATTTTTGTCTTCAATATTTCTCTCTCCTCACAATTATTCTTATAATTGCACAAATATATTATACATTTTTTACTTAATATCTTTTTACTGACTGTATTTACATAAAAATTATTTTAATTTTACCATAATTTCCTTTGTTTCTGTCTATAGCAAATTCTTTCTTCTCCTTCCTGTTTTAGTTCTTCCTTTATAAGATTTTGCAGATTCTTCTGCATTGTAACTAACAGAAGAATCATTTCCAGTAGATCTCTCACTAACATGTATCTCTTCGTAGTCAAATGAGTTTTTAAAAACGGAATTTACAATGTTACTTTTCCTGGCATTAGCAAAATATTCGTGTACATCTTGATAGAAAGAGGTAGTAACTACAGTACGTAGTGTTATCATACTATATTGATGTGTCACTGTTGATAGCAGCATTTTATTATTGTTGTACTTTACTTACTTATCCAACGCCCGTCTTTGGTGCTTCCACCATTCGACGTCGAGCCTCCCAGTAGCGATTGATTGTGTCATCGTTCAGGTAAGTCAGCGATTAGCACGTCTGCAGGTGGTCGCCGTCCATCCTGCCAAGACCACAGAGAGGGTATGTTTCATCAGCAGCAAGACCGATACGGTAGAGATGCGCTTGGAGGTAGTCATGTCCAGTAGCAAGACGAAATCGTGCTACTGCCTCAGCTCTCTCAAGATGCTTTGGAATCGCTCCCGCTGTGGCAAGGCTTTCCCACTTTTTGCCAATGCTAAAGTCCTTCAGAGTTTTGAACGTGGCGTTGTTGATGGTGTGGGTTATGAGGTTGTTTGCTCTATTGAGTGTGAAAGGTATCTCAGGCTGGTCAGTCTCTGCGCCGCGTTTTGCCAGGATGTCCGCCCTTTCATTGCCTGGTATTCCAACATGGCTTGGAACCCATTGAAGAGCTACAACCCAGCCATTCTTGATGAGTTCGGCCAGTTCCTCGCGGCACTGGATGGTACGGAGGCAGTCAGTTGAAGCGTTGCTACTCAGAGCTGATATTGCGGCCTGTGAGTCAATGAGGAAGACTGCTTTGGAAGGAGTTAGGTTATGTGTGCTTAATTGGTTGGAGGCTTCAAGCACCGCGCAGACCTCCCCGTCGTAGTTGCTAGCATTTTTCCCTAGAGCCATTGAGTCTTCAAACATGCTGCACAACCATCCTGCGCCGGCCCCTTTTATGTCAGAAAGATATGAGCCATCGGTATAGATGTGAATCCAATCGGTCGACGGATATCTTAAGTTAATGGTTTCGAGAGCGCAAGCTTTGAGTTCGAGAGGGGTGGCTTCGGCTTTGTTTGTAGTTAGGCTTATGAGATCAAGCCGCTTGGAAGGTAGTGCAGGCACTATAGAGATGAAGTGTCTTAGAGGAGCTGGGTTGTCCATTGCCAGATTATATTTGGTAATTAGGGACTCAGCATACGTCAAGGGTGAAGTTTGAGTTTTGAGTCGTTGGGAAGCATGGTTGTACCCACTCCAGTAATTTTTATCCACTCTCTTGGCCCTTTCCCAGAATTTCAATGTAGATTTTTCTCTCCGACTGTAGAGGGCTCAATTCCAGTTTGCAGGAGCATAGATGGGATTGGAGTCGATTTGGCTCCTTCGGTAATCAGTCTAAGGGCATTGTTTTGCACGACGTCGTATTTAGCTAGGCTTGCTTTGCTTGCTAGGGAGGTTACCTCGCCTCCACACTCCAAGACGGGACGGACATATGTTTTGTATGCTGTGGATAACACGTCCTGCGTAGCTCCCCACTTGGTTGCAGATAGTCTCTTCAAGAGGTTGATGCGCTTTTGACTTTTCTCGGCTACCTCCGTAATGTGGGCACCCCAGGATAGTTTGGTGTCAAGGTTGATTCCGAGGTATTTGGATAAGGATGCTTGGTTTAGGGGTAGATTTTTGTACACTAGGTTGACTGGGTGGGTCCTGGTAGACATTGTGAATAGCTGTGCAACTGTCTTATCAACGCTTACTTCCATTTGGTTCAGATCCGCCCATTCTTCCAATTTAGCAAGTGCCTTGTTCAAAGCTTCTTCGAGGGCGAGGATGTTACTTCCGGTGGCCCAGATTAGGACATCGTCAGCAAAGAATAAGCAAGATACTCCTGGGATCTTTCGGATAGCTAACATCAGGTCGTCAATCATGATGTTGAAGAGCAAACAGCTTAGGACGGCTCCTTGAGGGAGACCTTGTCGCACCATCATGTAAGGGGAAGTAGAGTTTTGAAATTTTCACCGGATATAGCGTTGCGAAAGGAAGCTGCATATCCATTTAAGCATGTTCCCGTTTACGCCAAGTCTCTTTAGCTTGGATATAAGCATACGGCGCCATACTTTGTCGTATGCGGCTTTGAAATCCACCAGAACAGCCAATGTGGATTGCTTTCTGTGGAAACCGTCCTTGACGGCTTGTGTGAACTTCACAACTTGGATCTATGTTTTCGGAATCCCGCTTGACAGTCGCTGATGGCGCCCTTCTTTTCGACGAACTCACGGAGTCTACGTTCAACCATTTTCTCCGCAGCCTTACAACATACGCTCGTCAGTGAAATTGGACGATAGCTACTGAGATTGCTTGCCGGCTTCCCTCGTTTCAGAAGCGACATTACTACTGCTTTTCTTCACTGGTGGGGAACTCTGGTGTTCCATGTCAAATTGATAAGTTTCAGGAAGGTGTTTAAGGCTAGAGGGCCTAGGTTCTTAATGAGGTCTGGAAAAACTTCGTCAGGTCCAGCGGATTTACCTTTTTCAGCGTCGCGATTGCAAGCGTAAGTTCATCAGGTGTAAAATCTTTACAAAACAGAAGATATTCTTCCTCAGTCTGGCAGGAAGGAGCTTCATCTTGTGTAATCGCTTTTCTCTCTTCTGGTTTTACAGAGAGACGACTGATCGCTGCGTAATGTTTACTTAAGGCTGAAGCAACATCACTTGGGCCAGTTAAGAGCCTGCCATTAGCCGTTATAGGCTCCCAGTGTCGTGTAGATGCATCGTTGTTCAGTCGTGATATAAACTTGTGCGCTTTTGGGCCGTCTTTTCTAAAATCCAATTTGGCCACGAACGATCTATAAGGTTGTCGTTTTGCAGTGGTGACAGCTCGCTTCAGTTTAGATTGTGATTTTCTCAAAAAAGTACAGTCTGCTATGCTGTGGGAGGGTTCAGCTTGAAGTCTCAGCTTGTTCCTGTCCCTCTTGAGTCCGTCCAGAGAGGAGTTCCAGAAGGGAGAGTACTTTTTTACCTGGCCTTTGGGAATGCTTTCATTGGCTGCTCGTAGCAGTCCTTTTACGAGTAGTTCAGTTGAGGCATCGGGATTTGCATTTACCAGGTCTGCGGGTAAATAAGCGTCCGACAACAAGGAGTACTTAGCCCAAATTGCTTTCATGAAGTTCCATCGAGTAAGCTTAGGTGGTCCTGGCTGGCGGTTTTTACCAAGAATCTTTGCATACATAAGGCGGTGTCCACATCCCTCCAGGGAGTCTTTCAAGGATAGCATTACTCTCGAAGGTAGGTTTGCGTGCGCCAGTGCAAGGTCAGGGGTACTAGTGTGCCCGGCGTACGATAAAAACGTTGGGTCGGAAGGAATTCGGATGAGACTGGACTGGTCGAGCATGTCTTCAACACATTTACCGGTTGCATTTGAAGAAGAGTACCCCCAGCGTGTAGAGCGGGCATTGAAGTCACCAACGACAATGGTGTTGTGGTGCTGGCTCATATTCATGATTAAGTCCAGGTTTGGGACATTATTTGGCGGATTATAAAGGCCAATAACTGTAAAGTAAACTCCATTCTTCCAAATGTCTATGGAGATAGATTCCAGTTTGTCCATTATTGTTGTTAACCACATCAAAAAGCGAAGTAATTTCAATTTCAACTGTTACGGATTCTAGTATACCTATAGGCATAAAACCAAAATGTGTCTATTATATCCACGCTGCTGAAATATCTACACAATTATTAATTAAGTGGGAACACTCTAAAAAATTAAAACGGCTTTGAGATCCAACATTATCAGTAAATCATAAGCAAGATCAGTAGCAGTAGACTATAGACTACTAGTATCAAGCACTTTAGGGCTGCGTAATATACTGGTTCCCTTTTCAAAGTTTTTTTGTACATCAACATCCTGAAAATATTCTTCGTATTGTTTAAATTAGCAGCCATCCTTACTTTTCTTTTATAGAATTGCTAAACTGCTATAATTGTTTTTATTATTTAGACAAAGCTTTTCGTCATTACTGACATCTTCAGGTCTTAAACAACGACCTGAGCTAATAGAGTTTAGCAATTCTATAAAAGAAAAATCCTGAAAATAGTAAAGCACAACACTACAAGCTTTAGAATGGAATAACAAATTTTGCATTACAGGACCAAGTCCAAACACAAAAAGTTTTATATATTAATTGGATGAGTTTATTAAAAACTGTAAAGAAAACCAGTTTAATTAGGAAATATGTTTTATGTAGAAAATTTTAGTATAAATCAGTTTAATTATGAAAGTGACTTGATCAATATAATAACAGAAAAAGTAAATTACAGAAAAATTTGTACAATTTATGAATGTTTCTCCTTGGGTTTACGTAATGAAACTATTACTTCCCGTCTGGAAATCATTATTAAATTATTTTTTGTACTGTTAAACTAATAATACAACATACAACAACCGCGAATAATAATATTAAGTATAACAAACCTCTAACAGACCGTACTTGTTTTCACAATGAAAATCAGCTGTTCGGTAAGTATGGCAGCCCGTAGCTTAGGTTGTCATTAGGTTTACATTGCATATTACTCTAAAGGGTTTTCAGGAATTGGTAATGTTGGTTGGTTTAATGTTGAATAGATAGCACCACATCCTGATGAGGGTTGGTTCTATAGTGCTTTAAAAACTTTAGATTTTTCTTCACTTTTGGCGCATAGAATTGAAAACTGAAACTTTGGTGTTTTGTTATTATTAAAGGTGTTATTAGAAGTTGAACGTTTGGCAGGATGAGAAGATGTTAATATATTGTAGTTGGTAATATAGGTAGGTGTATTAGTATATAGGTAGTATAGGTAATATAATGTAGGTGTTAGCTAACCTGCAGGTGGTAATATATTGAGAGATCAAGATTTTTTATTTGAAGAGTAGTTGAAGACCGATAGCCAGAAAGGAAGTAATAATTATGTGTGAATATATAGCTTACGTACGTAAAAGCGCTAAAGCGTATATGTATAAAAGGTTCCCTTTTCTATCTTTCCGATTCCACATAGTTAACATATAACAGTAGACCAAAAATTATTAGTTACACATAAAGGAAACGATTGAAACTCAAATAAACATGATGTTAATCTGGTTAATGAAAAGCTTTAAATATTAAATGTCACCTTCCTAGAAAGTTATCAAATGTGTAGTAGTTGATGTTGCAGTAACATTAACACACAAAAAAACTAGGAGGTCAAAACAACTGAGTTTTTGTCAGAGAACAAATATAAAAGAATAAAATATCATTTTACGAATTTACACGGCACCTAGTGTAGTATGATTACACGACAGCTAGTAGTAAAATAAATAGAGTTAGATAACGACTGAGGAAAATAATGGGCACAATGGTAGATTGTCTTTCCAATTCTGTCATATTTGCAATCATGAAGTATTTAATCCCACCACTTGTCATTGATAATACATTCCACAGTTGCTGGACGTGGAAACTTTAATTAAATTTTTTTTCTAAATAAAGCCATTGCAATTATAACTTAACTTGTTCGTAGCAAGTTGATAAGCAGCTTTCGATTTTTGCGTAGATGTGACACAAACATTATCTAGTTTTCTGTACGCTTGATATTCATTGACAAAATTTGAATGTTAATCTTGGCAAATACAAACTCAACAAGATAAAAAATTACGCAAGAAAAAACAAACTATATTTGCCGATGGGAAAGTTAATTACACACCCAAACAAAAAAAGAACGTCCTTCACAGAGTTTAATTGGTCCCCGTGTTGTGTAATTGGTTAGAAGGAAATACAGTCCATTACTTCTACTCGTTGCCATGTATACAAAAAAGGACTATTCTTATTCAAACGACACGAAGTTCTCCAATGTTAATATGTTAATTAAATAATTGAATTGTTTGAAAACTATCAGTGCTTTATTCTCAGGACATTTCTAATCTTTTCCGTAGCGTTGAACAACTAAATAAGGAAACATGTTGACTTATGTGAGTTTAGTTCAGATAGCAGTTTACGTCTCTTCATTTCTATACAGAACTCTCTTACATTGTACCATCAGCTGATAGTAGAATCAGTCTAGTGTTAATTTTCTATGTATCATATTTAAGACCTTATACTGCAAGATTATCGGCAGATAAGTGAGCAAAACTAATAATATTAAATGATTGCCTAAGCAGCATCCATAGAGATGTAGAGATGAGAAGACAAGAATCTGATTAGGTGTGTGTGTGTGTGTGTGTGTGTGTGTGTTTTGGTTTGTTTTATGGCGGGAACACTCGCGCGCGGCTGTTTTGCTTATTGTTACGACCGTTTCACACATCACCGTATTGTACAGAGGAAACAAAATACAGACACCAATGAAGTCTGTATTACGGGAGTAATACGCACAATCTCTTGACCCGCACTCTGCAATACTCCCAGGTGTAACTGCGTGACAAAGCCGGCCGCAGTTGCTTACCCGCAGAGGTTCCAGAATAATTTTTCATATTCCTGGAGGGATGGCGACATAATTTATGCAATTACAAGAGCTTTAACAGTCTGGAGGCTAAGTGAGTACACGACGTTAACACAGACACTCTGCACGCTGAGACAGACGAGAAACGGGTGCAAAGATTCTCTCCATTTTTTTAGAGCGTTATATAATTGTCGGCGCAATTGGTTGATAGCAGTTACTAAAGCGTTATATAATTGCTATCAATTATTACCAAAAAATGGGTCAGTTGTTATTACTAAATCTTTTTTTAAGATGTAGGTCTATGTTCACATAAAAATATAAAAAAGAAACACGTGAGGCATATACTCACGGTTAGCCATATTTTTCCGTTTGTTCTTATAAGTTCCTAATAACTTTCCGTAAAAAGTAGAAGAAAACGGAATGCGTAGTTTTTCATAAATGAGTCCAGAGACCGATAACGCAAAATAAGTTTCAAGGCTTCTGAGTGTTTTATGGGAAAAACTAAAAATCATACACAGGAATATTTCCTATCAGAAATGTGCTATAAAAACACAGGACTGTTTTTGTTAGGAAGACTAAAATTAATTCAAATACTACTATTCTATATTCAATTTGGAACAATTGTAAAAACAATTAAAAATAAGTTTGGAAAAAAGAGCATAATTAATGGGTATAAAGGCCAATGTAAATAGAATAATTTGATGGAGGCGTACTTTTTATTGTAGACATAAGACCTAACATTCCCTGTGTAATGATGACAGTCACGACGACGATGACGACGATGGTGATGATGATGATGACTATGATGGCGAGTGTTGTAAGTGTGGCGCCTGAGGTTAGGGGAATATTTTTCTGGAGGTGATATGAAAAAATTACGGAAACAGTTCATTGCAGTCTTACAGAAGTGCATGCTTCAGTGAAGTTTATTTAAACTTGTTAATACGCTAGAATTTTTGAAATGTTTGATTTTCAAATTTTTACTTTCGTCTATTTTTTGGGGATAATGATTAGTGTCAATGGAGACATGATCGACCATTTCATGACTGCATTCAGTGTGAATGTTCAAATAGAACTGTAGTACCTCATTCCAGTGTGAATACTGATTAAATGAAATTACTTATTTTGCAAGGATAGATTTATTAAAGACAGATAGAGATTGATTATGTTAACGATGCCGACGATGTTAAAAAATGTGGGTATAAGAAACTCAAGAGCAGATCCAAATTAGACAACAATGTGTACGGGACCTATTAATCTGTAGAACATTATCGTCTGTTTCTGCTGCTGCTCCTACTGCTACTGCTGCTGGTGGTGACTATAATAAAAAGTGTGTTCGTTTTCTAATCAGTAGGCCAGTGGCTATTATCCCCAACTGTTATCGTTAAAAAATTAAACTTAATTTCGTTATAACCGAAACTATGGTGATTATGTGTCGCTTCACGTATTAGTGCAGACTGTTTACTGCTTATGGATGTATAACTGGTATAGCATGCGAAACGTTCGTAATGATCACAGTGGCCTTTGGCTACAACGTAATCTAATCTAATGCTACTACAAAAAGGATCGAGAAAAAATGCTTCCTATCATATAGGTATGAAAGAGCAACAGTACATATTCCAATTATGATTAAAATAATCATATGTCATTTTATGTATATTTATTGGGTCCTTCAGCCTTTCGACTGGTTTCTACCCTCCCCGCATATATACGTGGTACGTGTGTTACGGAGTCTCACAGGTATATGGGACCTACAGTTTAACGCCGGATCCGAATGGCATAGTTGAGGACGGTTTATGCTAGGCAGGATACCTCTCTCTGGTTTGCCACTGCCTTGCGAGGGGGAATGGTCGTATCTAAATCAGATGACCCCGGCGGGAGTCGATTTTATGTATATAAGTACATGTAATTTGTTTAATCACAAATCAAAAACTTATTTAGATTTAACATTATCCTTCCATGAATTATTTTAGTTTAAACACAGAAAAAGAAAGTCATTTTGTCATATAAGCAGTCATATAGTACAATTTACTCAGAACAAATAATTAATCGCAAAAACATCTGATAGTGTTTTTTAATTTTACAAATCGATTTTGATTCCGCATGTATTGCACAGATTCCAGTTAAAGTAATTGTTTATCAGATTCATTGAACATAGTAATATCCGGCCAAATCGCTTTTAACTTTGTAAGAAGGCAATAGTTATATATTTGTGCATATGCTAAGTTACAGTAATTTATGTTCGCTTTACGCTAAAAATATTGTTGTGTTGCAAACTTTATAATTCTTTCGAAATGTATGCCAATGTTGATTTGCGAGTTTGAAAATAGAATCGCATACATGGCTTTTAAGAACCTAATAAAAAGAATATGAAAGTATTACGTTCACCACTGCATAGTAGTGAAGTAAAGCAAAGAAATCAAAGCCCCTCGCGCGCGCGCGTGAATACACACACACACACACACACACACACACACACACACACACACACCACTTGGTCATCTCATACCGCATACCACATAATCGCCTCGTCATCATTATCGGCGTTGTAGTCTTCATCATCGTCTTCATATTAACATCATTAGCAACCTTAATCAAAGTCATTTTTTTTATTAGTGGTGTATAAATGTTTAATGTATTCTGTAAACTATATAGTCACTTTTGTAAATTTTCTTGTGTTATGTAATTTATTTTGAACAGTTGAACTCTTATTTTGTGAATATAAAAATTTTTCTTAAACACAATGTATTTATCCGCGCAGCAGTGCGAAACCGCCACCCGACACACATACCCACGAATGTTTCTGGAGTCAGGTTATGTTAGTATGAGTCGACATTTTACTTAGGTAATAAAAAGGAATTTAAATAACAGTACTGGTAACAACAATGCGATAGAAATCAATTTTTAATTTTGCAATAACAGCACACACCATTAGAATTTAATAAGGTAGGGATTATGTAGGCCTACACGACATTTTTCCCATCGTATCAGGTAGTAAGTAATGGGACGGAACGGTGTCACGTGAGCACGGCGAATGCCATTGGCCACAGCTGTGCCTCGTCACCGCAAATCCCCCTTAAAGTAAACAATTTTCATTAGAGCAGGCGCAGTATATAGGGTAATCGGGTAGTGCAACGTGAGTTCTGTGCAGAGCCATGCCGACCACAAACCCGTCCGCAACCGCAGAATTAAAATTAGGATTTCGGAAAGTGAGAACATCCTAAACCACATAAGTCTTACAGAATTTCTAATTTAATGGAGAGGTTACTCACTCACCCACACATACCCAAACGTACACACCACCAGCAGTGTACATACATATAGAGCCTATACGTAAATCTTTAAATATTTAGTGTGTGTGTGTGTGTGTGTGTGTGTGTTTGTGTGTGTATAAAGTATTTACTTACACATATTATTTACTATAATAGAAAATTTTGTTCGATTAAATCAAGAGTATTTACTCAAAAATGTTCTCCCATGTAGTTAGTTGTTTAGTAAGATATTTAATATTGCCGTAACTTATCAGAGACCCCCACGCACGCGCTCACTTACACACACAGCACACACGCACACACGTACCACCACCTCATCAGCCCAAACCACCACATACCACATAATCACCTTATCGTCATCATCGTTGCTGCATTTGCAGTCACCTTTGCCATCATCGTCATAATTAAGAATCAAACTTGTTTCATTTGTGTAGTGCTGAGGTAAGTTTAATGAAACTTATTAACAACATAATACTACTGCTACTACTACTACTACTGCTACTACTACTACTACTACTACTACTACTACTACTCCTACTACTACTACTACTACTACTACTACTACTACTACTACTTCTACTACTACTACTACTACCACTGTTATATATCGCTGTTCCATTTTATAATATTTTTTTGACATGTTTGTAAGTGCTTACTACAGGTAGGCCTATACAACGTTGTAAACGATCTGCGTAGAACAAGCATTTTTGACACACTTGGACATTTGTAGGAGAAAGGCACGTGATGCAAGGCAACTGTGTGGAAAGTCATTCACTCGCCGGACACCGTATGTAAACAATACAGTGTGCCGTTAATTAGTAAGTTAAGGAAGCAGTAAGACAGAGGAAGTGGGAAAAGGGAGAGCATTACTTCTCTACTCTGCGCGTACTTCAACAATCGGTAATGGATTTTTTCAAAGTTGTCAGGCTATAGTTTCCATAGTTTATTTATTTATTATAAAAATACCCTTATACCATATTGGTGTCGGGTTACATCAATATAAGATAAATACATCAACTACACTCTATATACAAATGTTTTCCATCTTACTCTATTCATTGACAATGTCTTCGCTTCCCTGCAGCCCAAGCTTCTTTCTCTCAAAATGTTTCCTATCATTCCATCCCAAGTCAGTCGCGGTCTTCTTCTCTTCTTTCTACCCCCTGATTTTGCCTCCCAAACCTGTTTTACCATTCTATCACTATCCATTCTCTGCATATGTCCCCACCAGCTTAGTTGTCTCTGTTCAATAAAATCCATAATCGATTATTAACTCCTAAAGGCAAAGACTTGTCGCTGTAGCCACGTCACTCTATCCCTTCCGATATTCTTCATTTCTTCATAGGACCCACTATTCACGACACTCATTGTGCTGCGGAAGTATGCAGTTCTTGGTCTTCCTTTGGGCTTCTTCCCCACTACTTTGCCCCCAAAGATGTTAGTTAAAAAAGCACTATGTCTGATCACATGCCCTATCAACTTAATCTTCCTCACCTCTATACTCCTAAGCAGTGTTCTATTTTCATTTATTTCCTCTAAGATCTGTTCATCCGTCTTCCTATTTGTCCAACTAGTTTTTGTCATTCTCCGCCAAATCCACATCTCCATTGCCTGAAGTCTGTCACTCTCCACCTTCCCTAAGGTCCACGATTCACACCCGTAAGTTAAAACACTCCATACAAATACCTTAACAAACTTTTTCCTTGTTTCAATACTAATATGGTTGCTTTGTTAATAAGTTCCTTTTGCTCTGGAATGATTGTTTTGCCAGAGATACTCTCCTCTTAATTTCTGCCAGACACTTATTCCCACTTGTAACTATGCTACCCAGGTAACAAAATTCAGTAACGTGCTCCAATATTGTGTTGTTCACATAACGGTTGATTTAATGTCTTCTCTTTTTTTACTTAGAACCATTATTTTAGTTTTCTTAACATTTATCCTCAATCTCCAAGTGTGAAGAATTTTGTTAAACGTACCTAACATTCGGGTCATATCCTTTTCTGAGTCAGCCATCAGTACAATATCATCTGCGAAGCGAATACTGTGTATCTGTTCTCCATTTATTTTAATTCCCCTAGAACTCATTTTCATCTGAGTTACAACATCTTCTGTAAACAAATTAAACAAGTACGGTGACAGTGGGCAACCTTGTCTTACCCCTCTTCTTATTATTGCTTCCTTTTTACATCCATTTATGTGTATTTCAGTACTTTGAAACCTATAAATATTGAAGATTACCCTTCTAACTTTCCAGACAAGTCCTGACTTCCTCATAGTTTAAAACAACAGCTTCCAGTCAACATTGTCGAACGCCTTCTCGAGATCCACAAATACTAAATAGGTTTTCCTATTTACTTCAATTCTCCTCTCAAAGATTTGCCGCAGAGCCAAGATTGCTTCTCTGGTTCCTCTACCTGCTCTAAATCGAAACTGATCCTCCTCCAAAGTGTGATCAATCTTTCCTTCCAGTCTGCTCTTCACTATGTTCAGCAAAATCTTAGCAGCATGAGATATTAAGGCTATCGTTCTATAATTAGCACAGTCGTCTACTTTACCATTCTTTAGTATTGTGATTGTTCTACTTTTAATGAAATCAACTGGCAATACTCCCTCTTCATAGCACCCACTAATTATTCGAAATAGCTGGTCTTTTGTTCCCTCCCCTAAATGTTTCAAAAGCTCTGCTGGTAGACTGTCAGGCCCTGTCGCTTTTTTCATACTCAGACCTTTAAGGGCATAATCAAATTCCACCCTGCTAATTGGCAGAATCGATATCACTTCTAAATCCTCTCTTATTTCTGCATTCCTAACTCTATTCTTCCTTGTTACTCCTACTACTCTCCTAAGATATTTCATTTCTGCCGCCTGGATTTTACTTTTTTGGCTTTTGGATAGCACCCACGTCTCACAGCCGTATGCTAAAACCAGTCTATATACTGTTTTATACACACTCATTTTCGTTTTTCTTGATATCTCCTTCTTATTTATAAATCTATTGTTTATGCATAGTATACTTTTATTGCCTTTTCAATTCTTTCATTTAATGCGGCTTCTTGTTTCCCATTACTGTCTATTATAATCCCTAGATATTTGAATTGTTTGACTTGTTTTTCCTTCACTCCTCCTATCTCTATATTTATTATTTTCTCCCACATTACCATTACCTTTGTTTTGTTCTTGTTTGTTTTCATCACTTTTTCCTGGAGAACTTCATTCCATACATTCAAATTACCCTGTAACCGCCTTTCACTTGTAGGCATTAGCACTACATCATCCGCAAAAGCCCCTTATGCTACTTCTATACTTCGCAAGTTCCTGTATCCAACATATGCATTTTCTTAACCTTCAGTGAACACTTCTTAATAATGTCGTCCATATACAAGTTGAATAATGTCGGACTCAGTCCACCTCTTTGTCTTAATCCATAGTTTGTTGTAAATCCTAACGACCTCATATTTTTACCAATTACATAATTAACATTATTTTTGTATAACCTCTATACTACCTTAATTATTTTACTCCTTATTCCTCTATTTTTTAAAATTTCCCATATTTTTGTTCTAGGCACACTATCAAAAGCCTTCTCAAGATCAATAAAAGCCAAACATATCAATTTATCTTGTTGTATCGACTTCTCAGCTATCTGTTGCAATGTCAAAATGTGATCCTGCACACTTCTCCCTGATCTAAAGCCACTCTGCGATTCCTCCAAATTATTTTCTAAAATTGGGACCAATTTATTATTAATTACCTGCTCATAAACCTTAACAATAATATTTAACAGATTGATACCCCTATAATTATTACAATCTCTTAAGTTACCTTTCTTGAAAACAGGAACTATCAATGCTTCCTCTCATTCTCTTGGTATGTCTACACTTGTCCACGCTTTATTGATAATTTCTAAAAGTATTTCTTTCCTCTTTTTCCCAATATTCTTTATAATTTCTGCTGTAATTTTATCTGTTCCAGGTGATCTCCACTTTTAAGTAATTTAATCACTACTTCTAATTCATGCATCGTTATTTTATCTTCTTCTGCAACTTCACCATCCTCTCCATCCTCTTCTTCATTAATATTGACTTTATGATCATCTTTGTTGATTTCCTTACCACCTAGTAATCCTTGAAAGTATTCTTTCCATCTATTTATTATATCGTTTCTTTCTGTCAGTATTTTCCCATTAGCATTATATATACATATATCATCCTCAGTTTTTCCTTTTCTAAAAGATTTCAATACTCTGAAGAAAAGCTTTTGATTTTCCCACCTATCTCTTTCCAATTGTTCTCCAAATCTTTCCATGCACTCTTTTTCCCGTTTCCAATTAATTCTTTTATAAATTTCTTTGTTGCTTATATGCTTCATAGTTTCCATAGTTACGAATTATATTAATGGAAAATATATATATGAAATTCTCTCTTAAAAAAGTAGATTTCGCCGTCAAACAAAGATGTTACATATTTCTTATAAATCCCTAAATGTGTAATTCCCTCTCTTCCGCTTCATAAGCATACAACAAAAATATTTATGAGGTTTTGTGTACTGTTTTTCTGTAAAAACGTCTCTTTCCCTGACACCATCCCTCCCTCTTTTTCTTTCTCCCTGTCTCTGTCTCTGTCTCTGTTTCTCTTGCTCTCTCTCTCTCTCTCTCTCATGCTCTCTCTCTCGGTCTCTCTCTCTCTATCTACTATCTATCTTCTTGTTTTCTACGAAAAGTTCTACTTTTGTTTAATAGTAAGAAGACGAATTTCAGTAAAAAAAGTGACTATTTTTGTACCTTACATTTACAGAACATTTTATTCTGTAAATAGTAATGAATTGCAGAACTTATTAAACGTGTAAAAGGTGTTTATATTGTAACGACCAATTAGGCCGATACGTGAAATTTAAAAACTAGACCACTTGGCCTAGCGGAAGCGAAAAGTGTTCTGGAACCCAGAGTGACAGGACTTGCAATAAAATACTTTTGTAACCAGTAACAATTTTATTAGTGCTCTTTTCGTTATCATAACATGTTTAGTTAAACGGCTTCAAACAATTGAATTCTAGTCTGATTTACATTACATCATCAATTTAATTTATGCCAAAAGTTTAGTTAAAATATTATATTTAAAACAGCTGGACTTCTGGTACTCTTTTGTTTAAAAGCATGTCTTTATATTGGTATAAAATGTCAGTTACACTTGATTTATAACCCGTGGAGTTGTTGTTGACGGTTTAGTAATTGGAATGTTCCCACCTGTACTTTTGAAGAACTCAAATGATACCATGTAGACCAGTGTGCGATTAGTGTTGGTGGTGATGCTTGAAGTGTTCAGAAGTTCCAGCCAGTTTCATTCCGGGCAGATGTCTTTTGGTGTTCTGTAGTAGGAGTATTTCTGGGCCTGACGGCTTCGGGGAGCATCCTGCTGCACTGCTCTGTAGGTGGTGACAGGTGTAGGTGTCACTATCTCTGCAACCCCCTTTCTCCAGGCTGTACGGGGAGCCTATAACATTTTTGCAGATTAGCCGTTAGAAAATACAGCTACCCCTACACTCTCTCGCCTCGGAACACAGACACCACACACACACGGTCACAAATTTTATCAACACTTTAGTTGCTCATATTAATCTGCTATCGCTTATTTTATCCATTTACTCTTAACTAAACCTTTACTTTCATTTTTGTAACATTTACTTTTAAATTTATCAAAGACAGTTAAATGCAAAGTCGCCACGTGTTCCCAGACCGGAAGTAACGTGTGATTCAATTTTACAATTAAAAAGTATTAAATTAAATAGGCTTTACAAACGTGTGGATCACACATACACAACTATAACACACATAACCCATCATTAAATTAACATCGAATAAATAATTGATTCTCACCTAAAATGCTTTACTAGGTTACGAAGTCATATTGAGATATCAACTAAGTACTTCCCTCTGGGCCGTCAGATCAGCAATCGGAGGGTTGGAGACGAAATGAGGAAGAAGCACATATTCTTTGAACCCACCATGCCACAGAAACTCAACCTGTTGCGGATTGCTGAACATAACCTTTGGCAAGCAACCATCCAGCTGCACACAAACAGCTGATACGGCTTACTAGATTGCTTCGCCGTAGCGCGGACACGGCCTTTCTAATCTAGTCAGCTTTGCCACCCAACTGCGACGCGCTTTCGTGGCCTTCCACGTTCAAATCACGCCGGGAAAATTCAAACCTTGGCACAATATTATCATTTTATTAATTAAATTCGATATGGTTACAAATACAATGATTTAAAATATTTTTAAAATCATAAGTGTTTTAAATATTTATATGTTACAAATATGTAAGTATATTATAACGATATAAACGTTGTTCAAATTTAATATAATTTAAATTTGTGGAGCCCTACGATCTTGGAGCGCCAATTTTATACAGCGATACACATTGCTAAATTTACTGTATCGAGCCACACGTTGGAAGCGACAATTTTTATACAACGATACAACGTTATTAAATGAAAGTGTGTCGGGCGCAAGCTCATGAGCAATAAATTATACAACGATAAATAACATTTCTAACAATGTGCACGTGTAATTAGGGGTTCAGGTGTAATTATAATAATGGTAACCTTTTTAGGAAATTCAAAATATTTTCATTTATTAATTTAAACAAACATATCAAGAAATTATACTATACAAATAATGATTAATTCGTTATATGATATTCATTACATATGGTTGCAAATTTTCTTTGTTTGCTGTAATCTCGTCACAAACATAAATCTTATATAATATTATTCATTTTTATAATAATAAAAAATATTTCTTCATTATGTTGTATTGTCTGGACTACTCAGTCTGAATGTGTGCTTTCAATATAAAAATATTTAACTAAGTTAACTATTTGTTCATCATCTGAACAAATCTAATTGATTCTTTCACATGTATATTGTTATAAAACACGTAGTTATCTCCTGTTTAAGCCCCGCGATGGAAGCCAATCTGTTATAGGACTATGTACGGTCGTTTATAGTTTGGCGTTCTGGGGAGCTAACTTCCCGTTTAGTTTTGTTTAATGTTTGCAAAAATTTATGTTTATTGATGTATTATTATTGACTTATGGCTCAATTCAACCTAGCGTTGAATCCAGCTTGATAAGTCCGGTTGTTACACAAGAAATTATTTAACGAAGTATTTTTACTTCGGTTAGTTTATTCACTCAGAAGTTCTTCCGTTGACTCGTTGAATCGGTGATATAGTTTCCTTACTGAAAGCACAAACAATTTTCACTGATAAACACTTACTTGGTGTCGTGTCGAACTCACAGGGTCGTACTCTCCATCCAGTATATACGGACTTACCGTTTTTGTAATCGCTTGTTGAGTCGACCAATCAAATTCATCCGCCTGTTTTCAACTGATCTCTAGAAATAATCTGACTGACTCTGTTTCTTATGTCAACAATCGTTTTATTCAAAATAATTGCTCGTTCTGAATGAGCATAAATATGATTTATAATTAGATTCAGAACAATAATAATAATAATAAGCATGCGACTTTCAACTTTACAAAAATTTGCCTCAGGGTGGCAGAACTGTTTACAATTTTAATGCATCTAAATGTTTGTTGGTTAATGATAATTCAATACCTTCGTGTGTTCTTTGAGCTAACAGGATACCAAGACATTGAATAGAACTCTCATAGATTGTTATTAAAAACTTAGATGTTGACTATAATTCAGTCACTTACAATTAATACACAAAATAATAATCATGTCTCGAATCTGGGCATTACAGGTTAGTAAAATCACTAGATTCAATGGACAATAAATGCTTGAAACAAAGTTAGTTAGTGTCAAGATAATTCTTGATAATACAATTAAATGAACAATAAAATTATAAATTTGGAAACAGTGATATTTGGTTAAACATCTGATTCAATATTTAGTCTTATATGAGTATAATTGCATGGCTGTCAGTAACCATATATTCTGGCAACCTTGGTTATTATTCACAATAATAATTGACATTGAAATATTATAATGATAGTAGGTTTCTCCCCTGAATCATAAAAGCATAAAAACATAGAAATATTTTATTAACTTTCGTTAATAATTCAATCACCTGACAAGCCTCAGTCATTGGCAATTGTTGGTTAAATTCATTAATATGTTATGTTTGACAACTATCATCAAGTGTGGTAAAGTCACACACA
Source organism: Magicicada septendecula (assembly GCA_034769895.1). Taxonomy (NCBI): domain Eukaryota; kingdom Metazoa; phylum Arthropoda; class Insecta; order Hemiptera; family Cicadidae; genus Magicicada; species Magicicada septendecula. The sequence continues at coordinate 142,356,012 of CM068368.1, forward strand.
AAAATAATTATTATACATATAAATTAATTATAAGCTTAATAAATTCACAAATAAAATCAATTAAATCTCTGAGGATTGTCATTTGTTGTTCAGTTACAGTTACAAATACACCTTAATCTACGTTCATTGTTATGAAATGTTTCGATAATATCGTTTTTCATGATTTGATTGAAATAGTAAAAATCACTTATAATCCCTTTTAATTTTATAATTTTAATACCGAAATTGCCCTGGATTATACACTGGGAAATTTATTTCGCACTGTTGCACTTCACTCACTGATACTAATGTATATTCGTTATCACAATTTTTAGGTTATGTCACTCTGTTTACTTAGTGACGCACACACATTAACAAATCAGCTGACTTTTTATCTCGCCGGGCGACATCTCATCGCTTCGAATGTTGATTGAAAAGTGACCAGAACGCAGGCCTCGCTCTGCCGTTCCGGTCAGTAAACGTCCAAAATTTGGCTAAATCCGTGGATTTGATTGGTGGGCGATCTTCTATTTTGTGTACATACGTTATATTTTAATTGTTAAGTTTGGCGTGGGTCTCCGTTTTCGAGATTAAAAATGTTTTTCTCATTTTGACACAAATTCTTATAATTGCAATAACTTTGTTAATATCATTCCGATTTTAGATCTGAGCGTATCAATGGATTCACAACACTTGGCTCTATTATTTGAGTCCACTCATGGTGTACTTTGGTCCATTATTAATAAAGTTATTGTTTGTGATTAGTACGGTTCACTTAACACTATTATTTTATATTTAAATCTTTATTATCACTACATAATGGCACTCATACCCACTTGAGGGGATGCCTTCCAAGTTCTCATCACTCCTTAGTTACTATTTACATAGATTTATTTATAAAATACAATTCTTATTCTACTGTCATCTTACCCTAGGTACTTACATTTATATTTACATATTTTACTCATTAGAAAGTATTTGTCTGCTTTCTAATTGTTTCCATTTGTTGATAACAAAGGGTTACAACTACTGGTTACCTTTGTTAGCTGGAAAATGAGGTAATTTTTGGTTACTTAAGTGGTCTATATTTCATCATTAGATGCCTACTTAATGTTATTCTTTTATGGTATTAGAGTTCCTTTTGTGATTATCTCTCAGTTACAATAGCTGAGTAATAACATTGTCTTAGTACTGGAGTTGGTGTGTTTACTACATTAGACTTTTTTACATTGCAGTTGGTTAAACAATACTAGTTACACCTGGTGTCACATGACATGTGCACTTAAATATAATTATAATATACTGTATTCTGTCTTATTATGTTTGTACCATAGTACAGTAGTGGTATCACACTCCATTTGTGGTATTGACATCGACATTTCGTTTCTATTCATTTTTATAATATGACTTTATACAAGTTTTATTATTGAATTCCATTTTAGTGGGTTTTGGTTGATTTTTTGTTTATTTTCTTATTCAAAGTATATTTTGGGTACCTGATTTTGTTACCTGTAGAAAGATTGTTATTCCTACTTGCTTTTACATATATTACATTCTGGTTTGGGTAGGTTTTTCCTACTGTTAGTTGTGAATACAGGTGAATCTTACACACATCATAGTTTATGTTATTTGGTCATTGGTGCTAACAATGTGTATGTTAGTTCGACTCACATTAGCATTTTTTTAACCTTATTTTTTGCATATCTGGTTTTAATAAAGATAACTAATAATCTTTTAATTATCCTCTTGCTTTTATATACGATTGTCAGATTATTTGACTAGTGTTTGCTGATATTCTGAGACATATTAATACTCCTTTTGTTACATTGTTGCTGTGCATATCTTGTTACTATGCTTAATTCACAGCTTCTAATCAATAAGTATTATTGTTATTTTCATTCCTTTGTATAACATTTCTTTTCTTATTCATTTATAACATTATTTATAGTATACTGGTCATCTCAGTTAGTCAGTTTTCTGTCTATCTCTTTAATCTGCAGGTTGATTGGTCATTACACATATTGGTAGGTGTTGATTCATAGTTGACTGGCTCTTGCAATCTTTTATGCCATGGTTGTTGGTTCTTCTTCACTGATTCTTCCTTCTTCTTCTTTCTTCTTTCTCCCTTCTTCTTTCTTTCTTATTGTTTGTTCTTTCTTGTTTCTTGTTTCTTCTATCTTCTTTCTTCTTTCTTCTTTCTTCTTTCTTCTTTCTTCTTTCTTCTTTCTTCTTTCTTCTTTCTTCTTTCTTCTTTCTTCTTTCTTCTTTCTTCTTTCTTATTTGGTTTTGTTTCTTCACTGATTTTGTGTTGTTTGGTTCTTCACTGACCGAAAACTATTGGGTGGCTGCTTCTGTTGGTACAATCATTGTGTGGTGCAATATCTCTTCACTATAATGTCATTTCATTTGTATTTACCATCAGTTTATTGACTCTTATGGCTGTGAGTTTACATTTGGTGATAGTTAGCTCATGTAGCGTTGAGCTTGGCATTTTAGACAAATTATTTGGCTTGTCTCTTTGACTCATTATCTGACATGTGTTATCATTTTATGTCACTGAAATCTTAGGGCTCATATGTCATGTTACAATATTAAAATATATTCAATCATTATCAATTCAAAACTTATGCTTTCATAATTTCTCTACAGTGCTTTCATAATTACTCTACAATTTAAATTTACGTATTTTCAATAAATTATTACTGCAAAAATTATGCTATAATTTTTATACAAGACATTTACATCTCTAAGTTATAAATTACACTTTTTGAAATTATTGTCTTTTTTTTGACAATGTTTATCAATTTTTGATTGAGTCTTTTGTTATGAGGAATACATGGCTTTCTTTCACCTTAATTGTATCTGTTCCTCAGCATACCCTGTCCTGGTCCTGAGTCCTTGATGTTGTGACTCCTGCGTAGTCTTAAAGTCCTGGATCCTCTCCTCGTCCTCCGGGTCTTCTTGGAAGTCCTGGATCCTTTCCTCGTTCTCCGGGCCCTCTCGGAAGTCCGATGAATCGTCCTTTACGTCTGGAATTTATGCCATGTAGTGCTCTCGTCCTCGGTCTGGAGTAATGTTCTTAGATGTAGATCACTTGTAGACCTCTGACGATTTGTGTGTTACGTTACTTTTTAATTACTGTTTTCCATTATTGTGTTAAATCGAAATATTTATCGTATTAGTTTACAAGTTACGATTAACAAAAAAGTCTTATTGGTGTTAGACATATTGTCTAACTCTGTCCAAAGTAATTAAAATTCCGCGTCTCTGACGGACGTAGCGTTCCGCCACGAATGAATACTGTTAGAAGAGAGATATTAGCTCTCCTCGGCTTCTATGTATATTCACCAAGAAAACTGCAGCTGTCGATTCAGGAATTATCCTGTCGACAGTTGAACCATGGCTTGATAGCCCCCAATCTCGTCCTATTTCACATAATTGCACTTTTTCGCCAATCGCACTGTTTAACGCGGATTTCACGGCGATAAAATATTGTCTAATTTAATGACCTATGTGATGTGCAATTATCATGATGCTCGCACTACTAGTGTAATTATAATGCTTTAAAAATCGCACTGGATTCGCACTGATTGTCCGAATTACGTAAAATTCGCACTGCACTTGTGTCTGATTTTTACACATTTCTAGAAGTTTTTACCTTCTCGCTAACATTTATGGTTTGCTTAATATTAAATATATTCTCAATTTGGCATTGACTTGGGGTGAGGTTGCAAACTTTCAGGAACAAACAGGCTTCACGCACACCCTCTATTTACTTGTATACACACATGCAGCGGTAATCGCGTGATACTGCGTGTTGACTCCTGTTTGCAAGCCAGCTTCCAATTTCACATCTGCTCGTCTATTATATATTATTAAAATTAAATGAAATATTTATTTTATATTATATATGCGCATTACAGCCTATGCTTGTATTGTCGCAATATATATATATATATATATATATATTGTAACATTACATTTGGCATAGCTTGATATCGTACCAGATTTAATGAAGACCATGGATAAGAAACTAAACAAGAAGAAAACTATCTTTCAAAAATGATAGTGAAGATGAACAAATAACTACTTTAGACTGACTTGTACTATAACTGACCGTACCCAAATTAATTTTTAGGCAAAGTGATGCAAAATACCCCGATGATGACATGAATTTCAAATAATGACAAGAATAATACTTATAAAGACAGACAGCATTATGTACCAATACTATAAGTAAACAAATGGTTTTATTAAATGTATCAAAATATAAAAATAATCAAAATACAAATTGAGGGATAATAGGCCCAAACATACAATACAATGTAAAATGATATATTAGTAAATTGTTAATTGAATGATAAAATGAAATAATATAACAAAACAATTATTATAGATACATGGAACATGCAACTAATTGTAAATAATAGTGGACATAATGATGTCAAGAAAATAATGTATAATCACATAATAATTGTCAAATGTATAAAAAGAAACAGAAAGAGTACCTAGTAGGCTACAGCAATGGCTGAACTACCTAGGAAAAATGGAAAAAATAGAAAATGATTATTAAATGATTACTTTCCTTGTTATGTTCTTAAAACACGTTTAAAGTTGTGTTGATGTTAGTTATAGTTCTATTAAATAATATATGTATGATATGCTTTATGCAGTATGTATGCAACCAGGCATATACAAATTGTTTAATCACAAAATGTGAATTATGTTCTTTATTTTGTTACTGTAATAATTATGGTTATATTTTTAAATGATAATACTATAGAGTTATAGGGAGTAATTTTGATGGTAGTTGCATAATTAATAGGGATTACAATAACAGAAAATAGAAATTTAACATGTCAAGACATAGGCCTATAAAAACTTTGGAATTTTGTACATTTTAGGAAATACTGTTAGAATTTTGTAAAACAAATGTTGTAATATGGATAGATTTATAGTTAATGGTATACACAACAAATATGGAATCGAAATAATCAGTTTTAAGTTATTTAAGAAAAATTCAAATAGCAAAAATGTAACATCAGTATTTATTAAGCAAAAATAGGCATGTTTGGTGTCTATATGTCACAAATGTTAAGACCAAAATAATTATGCTAGTAGTTTTAAATTCCCAATCAGTACAGAAAAGTTATACTAATTTAAAGGTTTCGACCTAATTCAGACATTGAAATAATGAATTTGTATGACAATGTATATCTGAATCAACCAACCAGATTTCAAGTTTTACCTTAGCAACCAAAAATTTCAGATAAATAAAATAGGACTTCCTTAACAACAGTCATTGAAGACAGACGCGTTAATAAAACGTCTCAGGTAATTATATTTTAAACAGTGAAAACACATACCAGACTTTGTAAAACGAACTGATATACTCAATACAAAATATTATAATAAAGAAAAGAACATCCAGAATTTAATTCAGAAGAATTGAGTTCCGAGGAGAAGAAGCGAAGAAGACTTGGACCCTATCTTCGTCCTGGAAGAATAAAGAAGAGGATCTGGTGAATTTGAACAATTTATTATCTTATGTGTCAAAACCAACATTTGTGTACACGACTATCTAGGAATTAAACAAAATAAAACTACAGACACTATACTACACCAACACTAAAGAACACTAAAAAACAACACCAACTGAGTTTTACACCTTTTTTGAACACCATAAAAACTTTAACGATAACTAATAAGCATCTAAACTGGTCATAACCTATAAATGTAAGTAACCAATACACGACTGCCAGTTTGCACTTTACACACCAAAACCTTGTAATATCCTTATATTGTGAAATTTGTATTTTGATTTTAAGAATTGTATTATTTGTTTAACCATAATCCCCGAACCAGATACGCCCTGAGATAATTTATTTTAATAGAAATAATAACAAACAGCATCATTCTTTTGGCTTGGCCGACTACAGAACAATATTTTTTAGCTACTACCAACTGATGAAAGAAGACGCATAATTTTGTCATAATTGTAATTACAGTAAAGAAAAACGAGAAGTAATCAATCAATGCTTCATTTGAATAAAGATCGTTAAAAGGAAGATATCTGTTTGGTGTTATATTTGCGTTATTATTACTGTTTCATTTAAGAATTACGTTAACATAGCACAGCGGACGGAGCAACTTTTGGCACCTCCGAGTGACGTCATTGGAACTGCACGCATAGTGGGAGCGAGCGGCAGAATACGAAATAATTTACCGTTCAACATATCTATTATTAATAAATACAAATATACGTAATATTATTAATTGTTACAATTTTGCGCCCAACGTGGGGCGATAAATTAAGATATAATTTATAATCGAACAGCATAAAATAAAAAAATGAGGAAGCGAGAAACATCGCGCAAACGAGCGGCCGAAACCGAGAAAGTATGTGAATTAAACATGGAAGACAAGGAAGCAACACCGGTTGAAGACGTAGAAACTATAATAAGGAAGGCTCCGGAGAAACAACCAGAAGAAACCACACAAACAGAAAGCGAGAAGACGCAAGAAATGATTAAACGTATGATGGAATTAATGCAGGAGAGTAATAAGAAACTAACGGACGAAATGAAGGTCAATAAACAGTCTATGGAGGAGATTAATAAGAAACTAATGGACGAAATGAAGGACAATAAACAGTCTATGGAAGAAAAGATGGAGGAATTAAAAAAGGACAATAAACAGTCTATGGAGGCGAGTAATAAGAAACTAATGGACGAAATGAAGGACAATAAACAGTCTATGGAGGAATTGAGCCGAAAATTTGAAGAGACTAATAAGAAAATTGAAGAAAAAATGGGAGAATTGAAAGAGAATATCAAGAAAATGGAGGAGAAAATAGACGCAAATAATAAAGCATTGAGGGAAGAATTGAAGGGAAATTACCAAGAGACCATGAAAAAATTGGATGGACACAGAGAGTCATTAAAAGAAGAGTGGAATAACAAGATGGAAATTAATAACCGGCAATTGCAGGAAGAATGGGGCAAGAAGCTAGAAGAACCGGTGACCGATATTAAAAGGGTAGAATCTGAGACCAAGGAAAAGTGTGAGCCGATGAACCAAGAGATACTGAGCGTCCGGGAAGAAACGAATGGACGAATTGAAAATATACAAACCAACCAAGCATTGATGGGAGAAACATTATAAAGCATAGGTACTAGTCTTAATCGAGTACAAGACCAAACAACTGGCCATAGAGATGAAGTTAACTCTCTAAAAAACAGAGAATGTACCGGTGCCCATACCACATGTGAGGAAAACCGAGAAGTTATCGACTTCCAGAACTACAGAAGAAACCCCATGTTATTCCTAGAACGGGTAGAAGAAAAAATAGAAAAAACCGGAGAAGACAGATGGGTTGTAATTAGGAGTATGCTGGACGAAATGTTCAGAAAAGTCTATGACAATTGGTGGACGGCGATGCGGCCAAATATACAAAGCTTTCAAGAATTCAAAAAACAATTTAAATCCAAGTACTGGTCTGATGCCACACAACGTATGATAAGAAGTGACATAGGATTGGGCCGATATGACCTACACGGCAAACAAACTCCGACCGCATACTTTCTTGGTAAAATAAACATAGCCAGACATTTAGAACCTGCAATTCCTACCGAATGTTTAGTGAGGCTATTAGCTTATCACTACGGTGGGGAAATTACGAGAGGCCGAATAAACGGACGAATACAAACCATAGAAGAGATGTCGGCATTATTAGCGGAAATGGAAAAAGAGAAGAGCTTCCTCCAATACAGACGAAGGAGCGATGAAATGGATAGAAATAATGGTCGCCGCGACGCCCGATATGAAAACAACGGGCCAAGACCAAATAATAATTACAACAACAACGGTAACCATTATCAACGTAGTTACCAAAACAACAATAACAATAACAACTATCCGCGAAATAATGCGGCAAATAACAACAACCACTATTACCGTAGCTCTCCTACGAATAATAATAATGGATACCAGCGTGCCAATGATAGAGACAACCATTACCAGAACAACCGAGGTTATCACAACAATTACGATAACCAATACAGACAGAATAATAATGGCAATTATAGCAACCAAAACCAAACATATCGAAGACATGTGAATTATGTGAGCATTGCCGATAGAGATGTGGGAAAACGTTCGTACCAGGGACGAACGAATTATAATGGGAACCGTGAGAGAAGTTTTCAGGAGGAGAATAACCAGCGCTACCGGGATGAACATAGACGAAGCAGGAGCTGCGACTATGACAGGAATAACAGAAACTCAGTGACGTTCCATAATAACGCCATTGAGGTACAAGAGTTACAGAATAGAGACAGACCCGGTCAACCAGACAACAGGACCGAGGAGATAAGCCCTGATTTAAACGGACCGCGGGAGTGAAAAACCAACAGGTCCCATCACTGAACCGGCAATTTGGGTACTTACTAGGACGAGACAAAACGACTGACAATACAATAACAATAGTGCACAATCACTTCTTAAAAAATGTGAGAGAAGAACTGCTAAAGGAAGATACGATAACGCACAATAGTTCGAATAATGAGATTGCCTATATTATCGCCCAAGTGAATGGACTAGACACAAGATTCATGATAGATACGGGCGCAAACGTGTCGTTAATCGATAACAACGAATACCACAAAATTCAAAAATTTAGTAAGATCATCTTACCGACTCTACCAATCCAGAATATAATTTTAATTGGAGCCACCGGAAAGCAAAACAAGTCAATAAGAAAACAGGTATCATTAGCAGTGACCAGCGGAAATGTAGCTATACCTATGATTTTTCTAATAGCTAGTAATCTACCATTTAATCTACTTATAGGCTGTGATATTTTGAGAAAATATTCAGCAATAATTGACATGAGACAGGCCATAGTGTCGTTAAAAATGGATAATATAGAATGGACAGCAAAATTAGTAGAAAATAAAAATGTACCTTCATGCAATAGTATAAGAAAATTCAATAATAATCAAGATGATTCATGGAATATAAGAAGGGAATACTTTGGGAGTGAAGACAGTTTATGGTTGGAAAAATTAGAAGAGATCCGACAATTTCGGTCAGAACAAAATGAATGTAATTTAACTACACAACAAATAGAAAAGTTAATATCAATATATAATAAATACCGCTATGTTTTCTCTGATATACCTGGCAAAGTAAAAAATTATCAAATTACACTACAATTCAAGGAGCCTGTAAATTTTAATAAGAAATCATATCCCGTTGCTTATGCATTAAAAGAAGCACTGAGGACTGAACTAGACAAAATGATAGCAGAAGATATTATTGAGTATAGCTGTTCCCCATATACTAGTCCGTTAATAGCCTTTCCCAAGAAAGATGGCAAAGTACGACTCTGTTTGGATGCTAGAGATATCAATAAGATCATAGTTAATGACAGAACATCTCCCGGAGAGATTGAGGAGATATTGAAAAAATTTAATGGCATACAATTTATCAGCACCTGGGATACTGTTTGTGGGTAGTGGCAGGTGGAGTTACACCCAGATAGTCGAAAGTACGTCGCCTTTATTTTCGAAGGGAGGAACTACCAGTTCAAGCGACTACCGTTTGGACTGGTAAACTCAGTAGCTGTATTCGTAAGATGTATGGACCAGGTATTGGGTCCAGATACTATTCCATTTACCACAGTCTATGTTGATGACTTGTTGATTACTTCAGTGAATTGGGAAGACCATTGTGACAGAGTAGGGCAAGTATTACAAAAATTATCAGACAATAACGTTACCCTAAAGCTTCAAAAATCCAAACTTATCGCCAGTGAAGTCCAGTTCCTGGGTTTTAATTTATCAAGATAAGGAATAACACTATCCAATGAAAAGATAGAAGCAATCCAGGAGTTCCCAAGTCCTAAAAATAAAAAGCAACTTCAATCATTTCTGGGACTTTGCAATTACTATAGGAAGTTTCAGAGAAATTATTCTGAAATGACAGCGAAGTTTTCTCCACAATTATCCTCTAAGAACAAATGGTCATTGGGACAGGAACAAGACAACTTACTCCAAATGATCAAGCATAATTTCCTAAGTTCAGTTATATTAAAACATCCTAATTTCGACCAACCTTTCTTTATGAACTGCGATGCCAGTGATATAAGTTTAGGATCCGTATTATATCAAGAATATTGTGAGGGAAACCATCAGGTGGTGAGTTTTGCAAGCAGAATACTTAATGGATGTGAACGCAATTATAGTGTAACGGAAAAGGAGTTATTAAGCGTTTTATTCGCTTGTGGAAAATTCAGAACCTATATTCTTGGATACCCGATAACTGTGAGAAGCCATCATAAGTCAATATCTTTCCTAAAAAATTGCAAGATTAACCATGGAAGATTGGCAAGTTGGATACTCGCAATACAGGAATACCATATAAATTGGGAGTATGTTCCAGGAAAACAGAATATTGCTGCAGATATGTTGTCCCGGATTAACATAGAACAGCAAACTTTTGAAGGGGAAAAGGAAACAATCGTCAAGGTATATACTATCATAAAAAACAAATCAGATTTGGAAAACATCATGAAATCAATTTCACAACAACAAACACATGATACAATAATCAACAATTTTAGGCAAAGACTGATCCAGGAGGATGAAAAAATTACTGCATATTATTGTCTACATGAAGACATATTATTTTACAAACCAAATAATAACCAAGTATCATGGAAGGTGGTGATACCTAAAGCTTTAGAAACAGAATTAATACTGGACTACCATAGTCGATATGGGCATATGGGTGCATTAAAAGTAATGGAAGCACTTGAGGAACACACTTACATTAAGAATATCAACAGGAGAGTTAGAGAATGTATTCGGCAGTGCCACATCTGTCAATTGGCAAAATGCAATAACGAAAAAACAGAAGGAATAATGCAGCCAATTACATCAACTGGTAAATTAGAGAGAGTATTTTTAGATGTGTGTGGACCGTTACCTCGTAGTGGAGGGAGAAAACAATATAAATTTATTATAATCATGTTCGACCATTACTCCAAATTTACAAAATTATACCCCATTAATCGGGCAACTACAAAAAAGATTCTGCAAATAGTAATACAACAATACATACCAGAATTAGGAGCTCCAAGGTCAATATTACAGATGACGGAACTCAGTTTCGAGGAAGTGTATGGAAGGAGACTTTGTTAGATCTAGGTGTCAAGACATATAAAACATCTGTCTATCACCCAAATAGCAACCCGGCGGAAAGAGTACTGAGGGAGGTCGGCCGAATCCTCAGGACCTATTGTTTCGATAAACACCAGAAGTGTAGTGACTACATTACACAAACAGAAAGCTTTATCAACTTAGCTTACCATGAATCAATACAAGATACTCCATATACTATAATGCATGAAAGACTACCACCCCGAGAAATTAGTGAAATAATCAACTTCCCAAACAACCCAGCTTACCAGTTCGACAACGTGAGATTCCACAGCAAACTGAATAAACAAGTGGAGAAAAGAAGGAAAAAATACAATATAATTCAGCACAAAATGATCCAGTACAAGATTGGAGACAAAGTATTGTTAAAAAACCGTGAATTGCCAAGTTCTAAGGAAGGAATAGCAAAAAAGCTATTATTACTGTATAACGGACCATATGTTGTTGTAAAAAACAATAACATTAATACTTATGTAATTAGTGATGTGGAAACGAAAAAGATTAAGGGAACATACAACCAAGTTTCCTTAAAAATGTATTATGAAGCCAATATAAACGGATTTGAATAAATCTCAAAATTCAAATAAATAGTAAGGACAACTTACAGTACATTTTGATAATGTTATTTTGAACCAAGTGAATAAACAAATTTCAAAAAAATTCAAAATTGTATACAAAATAAGCACCCCTTATTAAATATAATTATGAACTTATTATTGGAATATAAAAGAAAGATGCAACATCCATGAATCAGAAGAAACCATAGTGCTATAAAATGAATAAGAAAAGACAAATGTAGACAATCGACGATGAAAATAAGACAAAACTAGAAACGAATTTACTACGAATAACCTATCATGATTGTGAGAGAATCAACAACAACTATAGATACAGATACTTGTTATGTTTTAATTGAATAAAGATAGTGAATGAAAAATGAAGATTAAGCAGTACTGATAAAGAAGGAAAGAAGATAGTACCAATTGAAAATAAAAATGTTATTAATATCGCCACAAGAAAAACAACATCTGAAAGAATCAATGGAAAGAAATATTTAGATCTGAGAAGTTAAACTGAGTGAACCATCGCAAGAATATATTATTATATTATTTTTATTTGATTTAGTCGTGAATAGACTAGTGATTATTACATGTGATTGACTGGTGAGATAGCTCCAGCAATCGATATTATTTATGTATTATGTATTATAAGGACAGCGGGATATTAGGTCAAGAGAGCCCCCCGACTGATTCCAAAATATATGTAATGGTGAGTAATTTGTTAGGGAGGTAACATGTTCCAGGGATAGAACACTTATAATTAAAGACAAGTATACCAGATCATAAAAAGGATAACAATTGATAATATGAAAGATAAGATAATTGATAATTTCAACAAAATATATTATTTTAAGAAAATAATCAAATTTGGTGGCAGGGTAGTATGTAACATTACATTTGGCATAGCTTGATATCGTACCAGATTTAGTGAAGACCATGTATAAGAAACTAAACAAGAAGAAAAATATGTTTCAAAAATGATAGTGAAGATGAACAAATAACTACTTTAGACTGACTTGTACTATAACTGACCGTACCCAAATTAATGTTTAGGCAAAGTGATGCAAAATACCCCGATGATGACATGAATTTCAAATAATGACAAGAATAATACTTATAAAGACAGACAGCATTATGTACCAATACTATAAGTAAACAAATGGTTTTATTAAATGTATCAAAATATAAAAATAATCAAAATACAAATTGAGGGATAATAGGCCCAAACATACAATACAATGTAAAATGATATATTAGTAAATTGTTAATTGAATGATAAAATGAAATAATATAACAAAACAATTATTATAGATACATGTTCAGACATGTACATGTACATGTACAGATATATGTTCTTAAAACACGTTTAAAGTTGTGTTGATATTAGTTATAGTTCTATTAAATAATATATGTATGATATGCCTTATGCAGTATATATGCAACCAGGCATATACAAATTGTTTAATCACAAAATGTGAATTATGTTCTTTATTTTGTTACTGTAATAATTATTGTTATATTTTTAAATGATAATACTAATAGAGTTATAGGGAGTAATTTTGATGGTAGTTGCATAATTAATAGGGATTACAATAACAGAAAATAGAAATTTAACATGTCAAGACATAGGCCTATAAAAACTTTGGAATTTTGTAAATTTTAGGAAATACTGTTAGAATTTTGTAAAATAAATGTTGTAATATGGATAGATTTATAGTTAATGGTATACACAACAAATATGGAATCGAAATAATCAGTTTTAAGTTATTTAAGAAAAATTCAAATAGCAAAAATGTAACATCAGTATTTATTAAGCAAAAATAGGCATGTTTGGTGTCTATATGTCACAAATGTTAAGACCAAAATAATGATGCTAGTAGTTTTAAATTCCCAATCAGTACAGAAAAGTTATACTAATTTATAAGTTTTGACCAAATTCAGACATGGAAATAATGAATTTGTATGACAATGTATATCTGAATCAACCAACCAGATTTCAAATTTTACCTTAGCAACCAAAAATTTCAGATAAATAAAATAGGACTTCCTTAACAACGGTCATTGAAGACAGACACGTTAATAAAACGTCTCAGATAATTATATTTTAAACAGTGAAAACACATACCAGACTTTGTAAAACGAACTGATATACTCAATACAAAATATTATAATAAAGAAAAGAACATCCAGAATTTAATTCAGAAGAATTGAGATCCGAGGAGAAGAAGCGAAGAAGACTTGGACCCTATCTTCGTCCTGAAAGAATAAAGAAGAGAATCTGGTGAATTTGAACAATTTATTATCTTATGTGTCAAAACCAACATTTGTGTACACGACTATCTAGGAATTAAACAAAATAAAACTACAGACACTATACTACACCAACACTAAAGAACACTAAAAAATAACACCAACTGAGTTTTACACCTTTTTTGAACACCATAAAAACTTTAACGATAACTAATAAGCATCTAAACTGGTCATAACCTATAAATGTAAGTAACCAATACACGACTGCCAGTTTGCACTTTACACACCAAAACCTTGTAATATCCTTATATTGTGAAATTTGTATTTTGATTTTAAGAATTGTATTATTTGTTTAACCATAATCCCCGAACCAGATACGCCCTGAGATAATTTATTTTAATAGAAATAATAACAAACAGCATCATTCTTTTGGCTTGGCCGACTACAGAACAATATTTTTTAGCTACTACCAACTGATGAAAGAAGACGCATAATTTTGTCATAATTGTAATTACAGTAAAGAAAAACGAGAAGTAATCAATCAATGCTTCATTTGAATAAAGATCGTTAAAAGGAAGATATCTGTTTGGTGTTATATTTGCGTTATTATTACTGTTTCATTTAAGAATTACGTTAACATAGCACAGCGGACGGAGCAACTGTTGGCAACTCCGAGTGACGTCATTGGAACTGCACGCATAGTGGGAGCGAGCGGCAGAATACGAAATAATTTACCGTTCAACATATCTATTATTAATAAATACAAATATACGTAATATTATTAATTGTTACAATATATATATATATCTATATATATATTAGATTTATCAAGATAAATACTTGTCTTTCTTTTTTATGTAGCCTTTCTGCGTGCTTGTATGTCTGTCTGTCTATCCCCATTTCATATTCACACTAACCACTAGCAAAATAAGCCAATTCGCAAACGTCCTGTGTATTTGTTGGTCTCCATTTTCAGAGAAAGGTACATTTTATTTTAGTAGGGCATATAAATTAATTAGTGTTGGTTTATCCAACTACAACCGGTTAAAATGCAACTACAACTTAATCAGATGTTGAATTTCAATTGTCAATTATGTAGCTAAATGAATCTCATCGAGCAGTGAAGGTATAATTGGAACAAATTCCTGTAAACAGAAGCAAAGCTCTTTTATCAGAATTGCGTTGAATCGCTGTGGTAATCACTTGTATGTGATTTCTGGCGGACGTGTGTAGGATCACGCTCTCTTTTCTTGCCCATTCTACCCAACCGAATAGAAGCGTGTATTATATAGAATAATGGAGTACCAATAAACGCTGTTATTTGATGTTTGAAGAAGGTTATTTGAAAAACGTTTGAATTTAAGAAAATTTTAGTTGAGATAATCGTACAAAACGTAGAGCAATGACAAAAAATAGGTGTCAGACGCGTAGAGATTTATTACAATTTCTATCAGATCACAGCTTCGATTTCGTCATGACATTATTGCTAATTCCTTCTAGGGTTTTACTACAGTAGATCGTTTGGAATCTTTTGTGTAAATATGCATTCACAGAGATATCTTTTTTTTATGGCCAGTCTCATTACTATAAAAACCAAAGTAAGTAAAGTAATTATTTTATTAAAGTGTGAATAAATGCAAAGTTTATGTGTTACTCATCTGACGGCTGCTCTCTATAACGTATGTCTGCTTTGTAAAACATAACGTGACTGATGAATCCTTAAACGTATAATGTGGAATGCTCATAATCACACACACACACACACACACACATACACACACGAATACAGTTAGGAGTTGAGAAAAATTTCACTTTTACTATCTTTAATAACCACTATTAGCGATTTACAGAATACAGTGATTACTTGTATGCATATTTGTGCGTGAATCTAAACTGCCAATTACGAGCACGGCCGGTTTTCAGTCTTTTTGTATTGTTGTAAGTCCAAATTATAATTAATCAACTATACTAAAGGTTTTTAAAGCCATGATGATATGGATAATACACGGAAGGTAAACACAACACATACAGAAGACAAACACACGGAATAATGGTATTATGGAAACGGCGAATGCCTTATTTTACGGCGTCAGCTCGAATGGTTGATGATAATTATCTTCAAAAAAGGAAGTTTTCATTGCGTACAACTTCTATCTTCGTTTAAGAAAATTGATTTATGTCTTTGCTTGGATCTTTTCTGCGTAAAGGATTTGATTCTGCATCAAACGTTAGTGACGGATATGAAAGGAAACTTCAAACCTGTTTGTTAACGTTACGCCGACGACCCGGCGATAAACGTCTCATCGTTTGAAACTGTAGTAAAAGCGGCCATTAAATTACTTCGCTTCAGTGTTCGACATTATTGTCAGTTCTTTCTTAGTAATACAATAGACTAGCTTCTCAGTCACCCCTCTCCAAGTAATCCCTTTGGAGCTTTATGTCTTTCACTACCATTAAGTAGCCCTGCACTGTTGTTAACGACATGAAAACTGTTAAACGGTAATAATATCATTTACCCTACGCCGATACATACCTTGCAACAAATGTTCCTAAGTATACTTATTGAAAAATTATTAATTTTAATTGTTTAATAATATCGAATAACATTGGATAAAATAAAAATATATTAATTTATGATTTGAAAATATACTATAGTTTCTGCGTTAAACGTTTGCAAATCAGGTTTCAGTGATATTTTGATTGTAGCTGATTTTGATCTTGTGATATTTAAAATGTAAGCAAACTACGTTGTCTAGATTCCTATTATTCTGGGCTTAGTTTAGAAACACTACGGTATCGGTGCTATTATACAACTAATATTATTTACGTAAAATAATGTTACTAAATTTCAAGTAATACCTGACGTTTTTTCTTATTTCCTCAATATCGTCTTCATTAGTCTCGGCTACACAATTTATTCAAACCATGTATATCGTGTTCTGCAAAAAAAATATTCGTTACCTATTTTCTAAGGTATCAATAAAAAATTTGCTATTTTCTTTTACAAATAACCTGAGTTGCTACACGGAGTGAAACTTTTAATAAGGGACTATCAATTATTGTACAATTTTATTAGTGTTTTACTTATGGTGTAAGTACTTAAGTGTCAATAGTTACGTGAAATATTATCACTCAGTTCTTCATCTAAAAATTACATGGAATTAATCACCAAAATAAACTTTATTAATAACTGAATGTGTTTTTATATTATTTAATGAATAAACGTTGTGGAGATCAATATAATATATAGGTAACTGACGGAAAGAGCAAAAACAAGACAGTTTTACAGTAGAAAAAGCGAATCTGTAAAGTAATATTTTTATATTGTAAATGTGCAAACTTTGTGCTGTTTAAGAAACACACATGACGTAAAAAGTAATATGAAATGTATATTATATATTGCAGTAAAAAGTAAATATAAATAATGCTATAGCAATATTATATAACATTATTAGTAATAAAAGACAAATTTTCTACAATTGTACAAATAGAAAATGTTTTGTAAACATTTGCGTTAGGCATTGTTTCGTTTGCTACCTCTAAACTAAATATTGGACCGTATACTTATTACACTTCACTATGGAAGTATAAGTTAAAATAGTCTGTATGATATCAAACATCTGAAAGGATAGGAACTATCAGAAGAAGAAAGATAGAAACTTGACACAAAAATTAAGACAATTAGTTAACAAGAACGAAACATATAAATGTAAAACGGATCCATGCTAACTTCAATCGATGGAACAGGATGTTTCCCATTTCCCAGAGAAATTGCACTGATAGGTCTGTCCAAGTACTTCGAATCACAGGAACATTTACCATGCGCATTTGAAGGAGCAACTTTTAACGATATTTTATTACTTTGTTAGTTCATAAGCAATAGAAGAGAAATATCTCTTATACGCCTATTTTCGTTGCCGCTAGCAATTAAGCAATTTTGTATACCTTTTATCACGCGTGTAGCATGCTGAGGTTGATTTAGTGATTTAAAAGATACTGTCAAGTGCGATGAGCGAGGTTGGTTTCTATCAAGTGTTCGTGACTCTATCAATTTGGTGTACCAAGTTGAATCCGTTAGAGAGAGAGAGAGAGAGAGAGAGAGAGAGAGAGATACAGCCAGGAAAATAGACAAACAGAAGGACAGACAGACAGACAGACAAACTGACAGACAAACAGACAGACAGATAGCACACGTGGATAAATAGAGAAAAACACTAGAACAATGTTTTAGAGGACTCTGAATATTTTTAATGTTCATATTCTACATTTAATAAACGTGACATTATAACAATAGTGACCATTCTAGACTCATTTTCTACAGACTAATTGTACTCAATATAACTTATAAGTCCTCATCCACATAAAAAGTGTTGATATATAGCAAATACACATGCGTGTGTGTGTATACATTATACTACTACTACTACTACTACTACTAGTGGTTACACAACTGGCTTGGTTCATTCCTTTTAGTATTGTAAAAGCGCATACTACTCACATAGTACTAGTAGTAATATTTAATGGCATATTAAGCATGCCAGTTTTGAATATTTTAGTATAATTCCAGGTCTAAACTGAAATTAATAATCACATTTTTTAAAGTCATGAAGGTATGGATGTTATCATCATACACATATGATATAATTTATTACTTTATGGTAACAGCAAATGCCTTACATTTGCGAGTTCTCTTCATATTTTTATGTTCAGTAATAAACATATTCAAAAAAGTAAGTCTTCATCAGGGTTTTTTTCTTCTCATGAATTTGATTTATTTGTAAGCTAGGTCTTTTGTTTGCATAAAGGATTTATTTCTGTTTCAATCGTTAATGATGGATTTGAAGCAGAAAATTTAAGCCTATTTTGTAACGCTGTATCTAAAGTCGGGCGATAAAGGTCTCACCATTTAGAAAACTAGCAAAGCAAACATTAAATTACTCGACTGAGTGTATTTAATGGCATTGTGTTCTACGTTATTGTTAGCTTTTTTTTAGTAATAAAATAGATTGGCTTCTCACCCTTCTCTATCAAGTAATTCCTTTGGTAGTCAGTTTTACTTTCATTACCAGTTATTTGACCGTTGTGACGGCATGAAAACTGCTGAATATACCTATTTATTATGTAAGCCTGATTGCAAAAAAATATTTATTTTAATTCTTTAATAACATCAGATACACGGTGAATAATGTGTACATTAGATTAAGACAGAAATTTGTTGATTTTATGTTAAAGTGTGAAAATTAAGGATCACTTTTGATAACATCTGATTTTGATATGATGATTTTTAGATATAACGTTGTCTAGGTCTTGTCATTTAGGTGATTAATTTACAAACATTTTGTGCTATGCGTGTTATTTTAAAAATGATACATTTTACTGAAGTTAATATGATCAAATTGACAGTGATGTCTGGCGTACTCCTCATTTCGTCATTATCGTACTATTTGACATTTACTACGCTATGTATACAAAACATATAATATTTATGACACAAAATAGAAAAATAAAATTCTTTCAGTATTAAGCAACGTACTCGTTGTCTGTACTATCTGTTAAGCGTACTTTACCGTTCTCGAGATCACATCCTAAGAGAAACTATGTTCAAGAAGATCAGTCCAGCATTTGAGTACCATTCTATTTTTCAAATAGCCTGAGCATCTCAGCGTTTGTTAAAAAATTAATATTTATTGTCTTCATATCCCAGGAAAATCGTATTTCTAGCGGCCAAAATGAGATTTCTCAGGCACGTGGGAGGCTATACTCTTTAAGATCGCAAAAGAAAGGTCGATGTACAGCAAAAACTGAATATTAGTAAAAAGGATAAGAATATCTTAACTGAATCTATGACTGGCATATCCTCAAACAACTACGGAATTATTATCCGAAAGGACGAAGAGGCGTGGGGCGTCCAAAGGAGCGTCGGTGTGACGTGACCAGCTCTAGTCTGTCAGTTTGGGACCGGAACAAACGTCGGTGTGACCAGCTCTAGTCTGTCAGTTTGGGACCGGAACAAACGTCGGTGTGACCAGCTCTAGTCTTGTCAGTTTGGGACCGGAACAAACGTCGGTGTGACCAGCTCTAGTCTGTCAGTTTGGGACCGGAACAAACGTCGGTGTGACCAGCTCTAGTCTGTCAGTTTGGGACCGGAACAAACGTCGGTGTGATCAGCTCTAGTCTGTCAGTTTGGGACCGGAACAAACAATTTTTGGTATAATCCTTGCTGAAAAAGATGATGACCCTTTCCATATTTGCCGTTAGAGGACATGAGTAAGCCCCTATTTAAAGTCGTTACTTTTGAAATTTATTGTCCTGTATTTGGAGCGCATGTATTGTTTGTAAACCGTTTTTACACCGACTTGATTCAAATATTTCTTTCTCCAGATGCTCTTAAAACGTACGGAATCATACTTATAGAGAATACCACAAAGTTTAACTATCGTTTCCCATAAAATCTCTGTTGTCTTGTTTGGCGACGTAACTTATCGGGAGAGTGCACGACTCGAGTAGTACAATGATCCTACCTTCCAAACGACTATAATTTATTTTATTACTTTCGATGAACAATGTATGTATTTCTCTGTAAAATTATTCTTGCTTCAGTTACCCTACATTTACTTCCTTTGGGTGATCTTGTATCAATTCGGTCTGCTACCTATATTTGACGTAATTAGATAAATTATAGAAATAGCTTCAATTTTTTATTACTATGTTATAAACCTCTGTTAGAAATACACTTTCAAAAGTAATTTACTATTTACTATAAAAATAGTTATTATAGTTTATAAATAGTTTACTAGTTGTAATAGTTAATTTACTTTGCTATAATATATAACATACATTATCGCAAGAAATTAAAAACGTCAACAGTTACATTCGAAGAAAAAAATATTTATTTAGGATGTACAAGTAATAAAATAATGTAAAACACCCCAATATCCTCCACACATTGTAGATCGTATTTTCTTTCGCAGCATTAACCTAATTACCTGTTCATAGAATTGCCAAAAAGTTCATTTAAATATGCTACTTTTACGGACTTATATAACAGAGTTTTATTTTCTTCACAGAATTGCTTAAACGTTTAGTAGAGAGACGAAATATATATAGAAACAATATCTTTAATCGTGCTGTTGTGAAAACGTTCAGTGTCTATCTATGCGTATCCAAGAGTGCAGTCTTAGCTTACAAAAACATATGCTGAATTAACGAGAAGCCATCACGAGGTAGTAACTTTCAGAAGCTTTCTGAATTTATTATACTGATTAAGATTTACGCAATAATAATAACGATGACGGCAACGACGAAAACGATGATGATAAAACTTCTGAAATAAAAGCAGCCATCGGTTTTTTTAAAACCGTTTTAGTGGTATTTCTCTGTGGTGAAATTTAATTCGAATTTATAAAGTTATCATAATAATTATAACCAATAATATTATTGCTCTGCTAGCACTCAGCGTCTTTTGTTATGACATAATTACTTTTCATAAATTTATAGTAACAAAATGACAGTTTATAAAATGGTATATTTGACGTCAGTGTCTGAAGAGCACTAACCAAAACAACGTGTATTGTATCGTCATTACTGCTACCACAATGAGTGGTACATACCTAGATGTTACTACCTCAGTGACTGATAATCATAATATTTTCAACATACTCTGAACGATAGAGTTTATAAATGAGGGTCAATATTTGTCTATGAAGTCTATTTAACGTTCTACTCTTCCGAAAATATTCAACCTGTCACCTATAAACTATATTTTGGACCACAAAAGATAGACAGCTGCGAGAAATAACAGTCATCACATACTAAACGAGCAAAGCGATAGACTTTCAGATCGCTTCTACACACGAATTTGTAACGTTCACCACGAGTCGTTGCCAACCCTTTCGCAGGAGCAACGTGTCAATATTTTGATAGTTCATTGGCGTAAGTGTTCGAGAGTAATGTCTCTTATAAGGCTCTTTCAGTTGCCGCTATTAAGTATTATGCATGTCTTTAATTATATAGCATGCTGTGAGAGCTTTAGAATGGAATGTCAAGTGCGAATGAGCAAGGTGGACTCCTATTCATGTGTTTTTGACTCTATAAATCTGGTTTTCGGTTTGTCGTGTTTAACAATTTTACTCATTATTACGTTATTATTTTCTGTACTTGAGGTCAATGTACTTGAGACAAATTATTTAGACAAATACTGGGGTACGATGTAATATTACATCCCGTTCCTTTCAGGGACATTTTGGGAATATATTACTCGATTGGTCAGAATAATAAATTGTCAGAAATGTGATCATAAATCGTAAGTAAGTGTAAGAGAATTATGGCGTAGCTTTCTTAAATTGAAGGAGGTTAACCATTAAGTTTGCAATACTTGTTGAGTAAATTAAGATACAATTTTTTTGTCCTCTCACAGTAATTATTGAAGAACCTCCAAAGTAGATTAAATTTTCTTAGAATCAAAGCGACAAAGCGCTAAACAAAAATTTCATTAAACGGTAATTAATTACATTTAGTTTTCCTTTATTTGGTGGCGATCAAACTTTTCAAAAAAAAATTTGTCACTTGAATTATTTTTTTAAGATAAAGCTCATTGTTATTTATATAGTTCGCACTCGAAAATTTCAGACAGAATCAGCCTATAAATTTTCTTAGTACGTAGTGATAAATAATAGATAAATAAAACTTTCAATGGTTAACGCTGTTATATGTGAACATAAAAAAAATCATATTTTACGTAACAAAATAAAAATAATAAACTCGAAACGGAGTTGGTGGTGATTGCTTGATACTGTAAAAACGAATGATCCTTAGATAAACGGCAGACATTTCAAAATATAAGACAGAGACTTAGAAGTGAATTTCTGTTATAAATATTTATTTAATTTTGCTAGAATTCTTATCTATGACGAACAAGATACATTTAGAGTTTTTCAAAATAAACGTTTTACGATAGGTTCAATTTTGTTTAATTGTTTGAAGAGTCATTTAATTAAAAACAATAAAATAAATTGACGCTTAGGGTACAAGTAACATGGGTGGCTTATGACTTGTACGTATGTATGTGCAGCAATGTCACGCAACGCTCTCGCACCTTCTCGGTACTCGATCCTTTTGCGCCATCTTTGTGATGCCACTACCGAGCATCTAGACCATACTGGAACTTCTCTAACGTAATTTGTACCGTTTCTTCTTTTACATATAATCTCAGAAACAACCGGCTTATAGGTATAGAATAACCAGTTATTAGAAAAAGAATTTGTTCTACGTGATTAAAATCGAGTAAACATAAGAAGTTCCCTTATATCTTTCCAATAATTTTAATTTATATTGTCATTAAAAAACGGTCTGGCACAGATGTAAACTAAAACTTATGTTAAAGTAACATAAATCACGGCTTAAAACACTGAAAATTGGGGCAAAATAAGAATTGCCGTTGAGGGCAGAAAGTTGAGCATTTAAAAATATCTAAAATATTTAAAAGTCTGTATAAAATCATCCAAAGTTTTTTGATATCACATATTTATCACAGAAGTCAATGTTTATTAATATGGCTTTTAAAATATTTAATTAAACTATAAATAGTCTTTCATAGGTCCAATTAGCTCTTATCTCCAACAATTTTGTCACATATTTATTGTGCAGTCATTGATACCTTATACAGACTATACTAAATACGAACATATACTAGAAAATAGATCCTTACCATTCCAAATTAACCCCGATTGAAATAATTCTTTTATTAACCTTTATTCACATTGATGACGATAACTAAGTCATAGTATTAACAATTGTTGTTAATAATATCATAATTAGCCTATAATTTGGCAGTTATGAAAATTTTTAACTTAAAATCAACAATTTTACATTCAAGTAAATCTGACACAACCTTTGCAAAAAAATAAAATTATTACAATAACTGTAATCAATTTTTAGCAACAAACAAATCAGAATACGTTTACATCGCAACTAAATCTAGCTATACTCATTACAAATAAAATACAAACACAAATTAAATTTCTTCTGTTAATGATAGCGTCCCGTGTGGTTAAAGTTATTTTTAACGATATGCAGGATGATAAAGGTATTCGACTGGCCTTCTATTCATTAGCCAAGATTTCAAAAGTTTGAAAAAAATTGTTTTTTTATATTCGTAATATTAGTAGCAAAAGGTTATAGGCACAAAGTATGAATACATCAAGGATAGATCTAGAATATAAAAATTAACCAAACTTGTTACATACATCTGTTATATATTATATTCATAATCATAGTAACAACAATCACATGAGTTTTTATAGCAGCAATTGAAACGGCTTTAACTTTCCAGCAACCAAAATTTAACAAGCGATTACTGTGAATTATTAATGATAAAATGATTTCATTAAACAGAGGCAGGCGTTGTATACATCTGGTATCTCTCTCTCTCTCTCTCTCTCTCTCTCTCTCTCTCTCTCTCTCTCTCTCTCTCTCTCTCTCTCTCTCTCTCACACACGCGCACACACACACACACACACACACACACACACACACACACACACACACACACACACTCGGTATGGTGTAACCTGTGCTGTACTAGTATAACTGCCACACTGAAGACTGGGAGCAAGGCGGCGAAATCACACGCGCTCGTGTGCATAAACAGTAGTTTCATATTTACTTAGGCAACATGTAAAATATCATTGTTATAGACTACTGTGTAAGCTGACTGGTCGAAATTAATAATACATTTTCATCTTAGAAACGTAAAATTATTGTCAAGGAAAAAAATATTTTCGATGTCGCCAAGGATAGACAATACAAATTTACTATTTTTAGAGGATATGTGTACAGCGCACAATATTTTATTAAATTAAATGAAGAGTTTGGATAAAAATATAACACATGGAACAGAAACTCGAATTTTATTGGAAATTTTTTCAACTTTACAACACCAAAAAATACTGTAACTGCAAATGACAAATTCCACCAAACTACGCGTATTGAAACATTTTGATATATCACGTAACGTATTGAATTTATTCTTACGCTTTCACGGCCGGCGTCATATTTACTACAATTATTACTACTCAGGCCGTAAGGCAGTGATCTTCTAAATTCTTCATGCGAAAGATGTTAGTCCTCCTTAATTCTATATAGGTCTCAGCGTATTTAGAATTATATGTAGAAAGCCCATTACTGGACTACTCACGTTTTGCCACAGTACTGTGGTTGCACTGACGTAACTCTTGTAAGTTTTTAAAGCTCTTACACTGAAGATGGCCTCCAGAGGTAGGGTCAAAACGTGCAGTCGAGTGACTAACACCTTTTTCTCATGAAGAATTTGCAAGACCACGGCCTTAGAGCGTGGACAGTAATAATTTTAATAATATTAAGTTTATGTTCATTTGAATAACAAGTTTTTAAGTTTTGTTTCTGTATGTCATAGTAATGTGGTAAACACTGTACTCAACCAATTTTGAAACACATAAAAGTAGAACGGAATTATTTAATGTAGACTAAAACAAAAAATATGCTGACGAATTAAAAATTTTAAAATTAAAGATTAGTTAATAACGTTAGAAGTAATTATGTAAATTGCTTTTATTTTGGTATTTAATGTAAATTTTCTAAATAATTAAATTTATTTAATTTTGCTTCTACGTAAAGAAAACAGTAAATACATTTCATAAAATTTGTGTTCAACGTAGGAAGTAAATTTTGATAATCTAACTTACTAATTTTATTAGTAACACTAAGAAAGTGATTCGCTGACACAGCATATTTGGCAAAATAATCTACATGCACATTCAATGTAGGTTGGTCCCGTGCACATACTGTTGCACGCGTTTTCGTATGCAGAACACACTAATGGGAGAAGTAGATAACTTTTTATGGGGTTTTTTAAGTCGGTAAATAAACACCCTACTGGTTCCTGTACACATTTGTCAGGATTAATAACTTGATACTCTCCCTAGAGAGAAACAACATTTATGCTTACATAAGATAGAAGGGGTGTGATGTGAGCAGTATTTATTGTTTAATTTATTATGTTTCCAGCTGTTTTCCTGCACCTACTCCGCTGTAACTCAGTTAAGTAATTTCCATGTCATTTTTATTCAGCAAATTTATAAACCTTTTTTTTATAAATTTATGGTGCTGTGTCTTAAGACTGACTGAGTAGTCTATTTTTACGATAATGAAAGGCTATGAACATATCGTTATCGTACATAATGTACAAATGCTTAATTACATCAAAATTAGACACTAATTATTTTGGTAGGTTTAGAAAGTTGCCTTCATCTGGTATCTTCTACATAGTGTCATCCTTTGGTTTTGTCATTACTTTTTACACTACCATCATTATGTCATACATTTGTAAATTATTGCGATTTTGTAGTTAGAGAAATGATAGTAAAAAATTATCAACGTATAAAGAGAATAAATTCAAACTTAAAATCAAACAAAGAATCTCAACTTTATAACGAACAAATTGTTACATTTGACAAGTCAGTCTCAACAGCATTTAACAACCTTTGTACAAATAAACACAGAATTCCAATCCATGCACACAATTTAAAGAAGATCAATTTAGATTATATTAAAATTAATTGCAGTTTTACCTAACATAGTTTCTAAACTATTTACCATTAAGTAGCCTAAAGTCGGTTTATAACCATTCAAGATGAAAAACTGCCATAACTTAGACAAAATACTTTCTGAGTTTCTCAAACACATTTTGAGTTGACTTTCTGAGTTGCATAATTGGCGAAAAAATTCTTTTGTATATTTACAACCTATCATCATCTGTCGCAATATAGTGGAAAAATGTGTTATTATTTCCTTTTTAAAAAAGATAAGCGAGGACATGAAATCAGCAGGTTCCTCCCATTATCTCTCACAGTGTAATAGCTAAAGTTATAGAACGTATAACATCTGTCAGACTAAATTTGTATCTAGACACAACTAATTTGCCAACACTAGAATAATCTGGATTCCGAAAAAAATACTGCACCGTTGAGCTAGTTTTACATGTTAGCAAAAACATAAAACATGAATTAATCAAACATGGAGACAGCGCTGGAATTTTTATTGACTTTCAGAATCCTTGCAATTGAATATGGAGGTGGAGACTAGATAAAATCTACAGAACACTGTGTTAGGGGACATATGTTTTAGTGGCATATCACAAGACTGTATACGACAGCGTGCATTAACATCCAGTCTATACAAACAAACATACCCAGGCTCACCTTAAGGAACAGTTATGAGCAATACACTTGTCAATATCAATATAAAATACATGCCTAATATTATAAGCATATACTGCAGCCATACCGAGAGTGAAATCTGTGATATACGTTGCTGAGCTCGTCATATGGTCATCTGAAACACAGCCATTTTCAGGTACTTGAGAAATAGAATGGACACCGGCCTGGAAAAGCTGCATTAATGGCTCGATAAAAACTTTCGAATCAGGAATATAATAAATACTTATAAAAAGCGTAAATACAATTCGGAGGCTTATATAAAGTACTTGCAATTCGTGAATCATCTGTTAAATCACCGAGATCCAATTTTTAAGAGACCAGATCCAAGTCAGTTTGATGTCTTCTCATTGTCCAGGCGAGTAGACCAAACAAAGAAGAAACTTCAAGCATTTTCCAGCACCCCCTGTGTTTGCCACCTTCCCTATCCGATTAAAAACTAGGTTTTACGGTTTTAATTTTTGTTCTCATAAGTTGATGAGCCATAGGCAAACATAAACAAAACACTTTATAAAAGAGAGTTATTTAATTTTTTTCTAAATAAAGGCAATAAAATTTTAAATAAGGGATTTATATTTTATTACAACAATTACTACCAATTATTTAACAATAATTTAAGTCTAAACCAGCAACAATTGCTAAATGTATGAGAAAACAACTTCGTTCATACATGTTCAAAACTGTCATTGCTAAAGTTGTAGAAAAATTAAACAAAAAATTCAAAACTGTCAAAAAATACGCAGTTGCATACTCGACACGAAATCTGGATCCAGGTGACAAAATTTCACAAATAAATGTAACTAAGGTGAGGTTTACATTTTCATAAATTGGTTAATATAATTTAGTTTATCTCAAGACAAAAATTCCCTCGGGATATTAAGGAGTCTCAAGTTTGCCCTGGATGTTTTTGGGTGCCTAAAACACATTCAGAATATCTACGTCCTTTTTAAGGAACGAAAAAGTAAGAAAATTGATCCCACGTGATCTTCAGCAGATGTCTCATTTCTGAGGCATGAGGAACTGTTATCAAGAAGCCTCAAATTTTTTTGAGACAAGAATACAACTGTAAATATAACTGTTGCTAGTGAATTACAACAAGTATTAAGAATGGCAAGGTATCAGAATAGCTCAGACGCGTTTGTTCATGCTTACCAGTTTGAAGTAGCAGAGTCGGTGATCTCCATTAATAAAGTCGGTCATCACGCTGTAGACAAACATATTCGATATCTTAGTATTGTCATAACGGACGGAAAAGGAAATGACTTAAGGAAAAGAATTTAAGGAGTCACAATACCTTAAAAGTACGGTTTTTTTTAAACTAAGAGGAACGACAAAAGACCCAAATGTTAGAATTCTGAAAAATGGCGCCATCTTCCAGCAGTAAAAAGTTGGAGAGAAGGACGTAAACACAACAAACTTGAAATATAAATGTACAGAAGAGCACGGAGTCTCAACGGTTTATATGGCAATAGGTAACCTGATTGTCAAACGATTCATTAAAGATAAACCTGGCGCATTTAAGTATAGTACAGTCTGTACGACAGTTTCTCTATGTTATTAGTGATAGAGAAACCTGCACGACAATCTAAAGACCGTTGTAACTATACAGTCTTATTTGAAGAGATGCAGGTCCTGTCCACGATTTAGAGTCACTTCGCTCTATGAGTTACGATATAAAGTTACTTCGTTGCATCGATGAGCAATTGAAACCAGAAGCACGCCAACAATTTCAATCGGCTTGTGACGCGTTTGGTATTCAACATACCACGGCTACTAGTCTTGAATGCTGGCGTGACAACGAAACCAATGAGAAAAGGCTATACTTGCCGGAATCGGAACCTATAATTATATATCCGTAGATCAAAAGTTTACACAGAGCAGTATCTGTACGGACAGGGTTAGAGTTGGCTTGGCTGCTTGCTCTGAGCTCTGTAAAGACACCAATACCTCGTCCGTTTTCGCCTCCAAACATGACTAACGTGGCCGTAGCTGAACGTTCGGCAAAGGATTTGATGGCAGATCACGGGATATAACTCGGAATGTTAATACCTACTCAAGGCCAATAAATGAGTACCTCTGATTAGGATTGCATCTGCCACCGTTCTCCTGGTGTAATATAGAGCCTGTTGTGGGTATTGCTAATTCAGGGTTACAACTAGCCGAGTGGTATCTTTGCTACCTCCCTGGCAGCATTATAGATTGATCTCAAAACGGCTTTATAATGTGATAATAGGCAATCATTTCAAAATTCACATTACAGCATTTTTGAAGTGTATGATGCTACACATTCTGTGGATGCGTTCAGTCAGTGGTTACGTAAATAGAAAAACGCCTGACCCATTCATTTACAAACAGATTTCAATGAAAACTCACAGCGTATACCAGCCGAATGTTCTTTATTTGCTGATTTAAAAATCAGTCAGTCATGAACCAAGAGTCACGAACGGCAATCACATACGGCAGAAGAACACACGAAAATTCAGTTTTCAAGTACAAGATAAAATTTGTTTTATGTAAATTAACAAGACAAATTTGTATGTTGACAATGTTAAACCATTTCTAAAGAAACTAAACAAGAAGACGGCAGAATTCAGGATAATATTGTGTTTATTGTGTGCCGAAGTATACAGGGTGCCGATTTAAATATACCAATAACAAAAAACATCCTAATACAAATCATGTATTGTGTTGTGTTGTAAAATCTCTTCAATTGTTTAATTTTTTTAGATCTTCTAAATACTTGTAACACTTAAAATTTTTGGGGATTTCTATCTCAGTTCTTTGTTTTATACTTTTTGCTACAATTTCACAGTATTTCTTTGGGGATACGTTTATTGTGCACTTCTGCTGAATATACAATTATTTCTCAGCTGTTCGTTTACCAAAATGTAATAATCTTGTTTGCCATTATTTATATTCATGTGAATTATTTAGATATATCTTTAAAGTACACAGCATCCTTGTCCTTGTCTGGTCCGCGCGCGCTCGTGTTTGTGTGTATGAGACAGACTAATCCCTCGTATTTCACTTTTCCCAAGTAAACATTACGTTTCTTTCAAACAACATCGTTATTCATTTATTATTTTTATACGTACAAACAGGTTGTGTAAAGAACAATTTTTTTTAAATGTCTTTACATGTTACAACAGCAGTATATTATTGTCTCTACTCCGAATTTTACTAAATCCAGTGTTCGTTTAACATTTTAAATTTGAAAACGGGAATGTTTCATCTGAAAGAACTGCCTGTGTCTACAATTTATGTTTTTACTGGATTTATCAAAATAATTTCAAACAAAATAATTAAAATTGCTTAAAGTACTGTGTAATATAAGGTACGGTCCGTTTTAAATAAAAATGAAGTATAAAATTTATATTTTCTCTTTTTTTATCACGCCAAAAAATTATTGGAAAGTTCTTCGTCTTTTTTTCAAAAATGGGATTAGTATCCGAAATTTCTATACAAAATATATTTGGACCAAGATTAGACATACAAAAATTTGTTTCTACGTGTTTATTTTTAAAATCTGATAACGTATCTGGTAACGTACGTACAAGTGTGACAATTTAGTAGGTTTAAATAGCACAAAACAAAAAAAAAGGTAAAAATAATATACTATACCCTCGCGAACCCTAACCGATCAGGAACAGAAATTCTCCGCATACGAATTAGAATGCTTAGCCATTCGCATTCGAATTCGCATTCGAGAAATTCAAGCCATTTTTAGAACATAAAGAATTTCTGTTAGAAACGGATAATCAAGCTTTATCATGGTTATTAAATCACCCTAAACAATTAGGTCGTATCGGAAGATGGGTATTGGGATTAAATTGTTACAAGTTTAAAGTACAACACATTCGTGGCACCCAAAATGTAGTAGCCGATACACTATCCCGTATGTTCCAGCAGCCGAGTAAGGAATCCGAACATAATGAAAGAGGTGAAACATCAATAATAAATACCCTAATAACTGAATTCCCACTGGCATTTACTGACATAGCCCAGTATTAACAACAAGATCCTTCCTTAAGTAAAATAATAGAACAGATAAATAAAGGAAATACTTCAGATAAATATATATTGAGTAAGAGAGTATTATGTTATAAACTAGCAAATGGAAAATCCTTGAGAATAATTGGCCCGGACATTATTAAACCAATGCTTATGCAATACTACCACGCATCCACCATTGGAGCTCATATGGGTATTAATAAAACCATACATCGTATTAGAAAAGAATATCATTGGGTAAATATGAACAGCGATATAGCTTCCTAAAAGAGTGTAAATTGTGTGCACTCATTAAACCCGCGAGAAACAGCCACATTGGTAAATTAATCTCCGAGACTCCCACGACACCCTTTTCAAAAATTTACATAGACTTTTCTGGCCCTTATCCACGTTCAAATTCCGGTAACACCATGCTACTCATTTGCGTAGATTCATTTACCAAATTCGTCTGGATGTATCCCATGCGACGAGCATTAGCATCAACCACAGTGAAAATTTTACAAGAGAGATTATTTAAAAACTTTGGTACACCAGTACACCTAGTGTCAGATAAAAGGACCCCAGTTTAAGTCCAAAGAATTCAGGGACATGTGTTTCAGACTAGGCATAGACCATATAACTGTTACAGAGTACAGTCCACAAGGTAATATGCTGAAAGGTATTTGCGAAATTTAAAATCCACTTTAATAGTCTATCATGCAAACGACCAGACATCATGGGACCAGAACCTATCCTGGATCCAATTTGCTTTCAACTCAGCATATCACGAAGGACATAAATCTACACCCTTTGATTTGTTGTACAAATATAAACCAAATCACCCATTATCCACAAAGTGGAAAATACATGAATTGCTACCCAGCGAAATCAGTGTTAAAAATATAAAAAAAATATGGAACGAAGCTCAAGCAAATCTGAGAGTAAACTTAAAAAAATCGCGAAAATATCACGAGCGTGATAGTAAAGAAATTAAGTATCAAGTCGGAGACCTAGTGATGTACCAAACTCATCCGACGAGTAGTGCAGTTGATAAGACCACCTCCAAGCTATCTTACCGATGGTGTGGCCCTTACAGGATTCACAAATATTTAACGCCTGTAACCGTAGCACTGTATGACCCCACTACGGATAATTATGTACGAAGAAGTCATGTTTCCCAGATAAAATATTATCACGGAAATTGTTCTGCCAGTGAGCAAAGAAAGAAATGAAGTAAAAAACAATAAATTTACTATGGAGTATATTTCCTATATTGTAATTAAGTCACTGTATACCATACTTAATTACAAAATCGTAAGGTATGAATAAGAATGAGGCCTGATCAACCTTAGATCCTATTCACCAAAAATAAATAAAAGCGATATGTAAAGTCAACTGACAAATAAAGGTAACGTTACCACAGAAAAATACAGTACTAAGGTAAAATTGTCGACGAACAATTAAAAAAGGAAAGGAAACGCAGTAAGTATGAAAAACATACTCTGTGTAGAATATCTCCACTAAACGAGTTAGAAAAAGCTAAACGAAAAAACCGGTAGTAGTATTAAGTAGTGGTATTAAGTAGTAGTATTAAGTAATAGTATTAAGTAGTAGAATTAAGATAAATTTTAGAGATAGTATAGTATTGTATCTTTAAAAAATATATATATATATATTGAATTGATAATGATTCCATTATCACATGAGTGAATCACGAAAAGAGAGAAAGGGGATTTCACACGGAAGCTCGTACAAAATTCCCATTGTAATTTTTAGCTATTTCCCCGTTGAATACACAACGGTCACCGACCCAGTGTCTTCTTTAAGTGGAGGAGAATGTGACGATTTAATAGGTTTAAATAGCA
This sequence comes from Magicicada septendecula, assembly GCA_034769895.1. Lineage (NCBI taxonomy): Eukaryota > Metazoa > Arthropoda > Insecta > Hemiptera > Cicadidae > Magicicada > Magicicada septendecula. The sequence continues at coordinate 142,389,128 of CM068368.1, forward strand.
CAAAATAAAAAAAAGGTAAAAATAATAAAATCCTAAATGAAACTATATAATTTCTCTCCCTATGAAATAAATAGAAAACTAAATAATGTTAAACAAATAAATATCTAAACCACCACCTGTTTCTTCAGCGAGTATTAAATTATAGAGAGACGTAATAAACCAGCAACTTAAAATAAGTAAAAATAATAGTTAATAAATGAAGAACTATTTCTCGCGCCGGTAAATAACAACACGCGCGGACACGCACTTCGCTAAGCCAGCGGTGCGCGCCCCAAAAATTAGTTGTAAATCAGACTCCGCAGCGAGAACAACACAGTTGAAAATGTAGTCAGTAACTACAAAATTATAGAGAATGAAAGAATATGTCATTCACTCTCTTAGTTTCTTTAAGCTAATGCTTAGTAAAGCTGATAGCAAATATTATCAGTAATTTCAATATGTTTAACATCTTTGATGCGTTTTAAGTGTGTGTTTATGACATGTCTGCAGTTGATTTAATATCACGTCAACGTGATAGAGATCACAGTATATGTAACAGTTTAACTATAAGGTAAAAGTGCGGGAAAACCGAAGTAAGTGAGTTCAAGTGAAAGTTTCTCACCAGCGCCAGCACTAGAATCTCATAAACCTTGGAAAAAGAGAGAACCACACCTTCCATTATTACACCTTTCTTCAGACCTCCAGGACATACCAGAAACCGCATAGCCACCGTTTACTACAGACAAACCCCGATTCGCCGAGGATGCTACATACAGGTGACACAAAAGTCAAACTTCTGTAGTTCAGAAATTACTTAATAAAAATAGGAAAGACAATTGACATCAAAATAAAATTAATATAATTATACAAAAGACTGGCCAAATGAAATTACCATTGTAACTTTGTAATAAGCAATATGATGTATTTAGCTTTAATGACTATAACATGCTAATATTAATAAGTCCATTCTTCAAATGGCAGCAAAAGTAAATTGTTTAACTTTAATATAAAGAAACGATATATCTCGGATCCGAGGGTATGAATTACCAAAGTTTTATAAATAGTTAACCAAGTTGATTAATGAATACATTATGCAGTTATTATTTTTTTAATATAGTTAACTAATCAGTTGAACGAAATAGAGTAAACAAAAAGCAGGTTAAGTATATATATATGTATGTTTTAACTGTACAAATCACAAGCCTAATTAATTTTTAATAACAAGACAGTAACTCATTTTCTTTTATGCTAATTACCTGGTATGTAAATAAAGAGATGTCATGGACGTAAACATGCGTGAATTAATTTGGCAACACGAAGCTAATATTCCTTAATTCACAGGTTCCAGTTAAGTGTTTTGTTACGTTGTATTTTAATTAAATATATATATATATATATATATTGTGAATATTATGGCAGCCTGTTTAATTGACCGACGTCAATTAACCGGGCTCCCGAGGTTATAATGGCGATAGTATACAGAAGTTATAAAAGATAGTATACAGCCGTTATAAGATGCGCAACTCTGCTTTCTTTTAAGATAATTGTGTACGTCGTGGCACATATAAGATGCGCCACTCTGCTTTGCTAATAAATAGAAGACTATTTGGAGTTACTACAATAAAGAAATAAAAAAGAAGGCTATATATAAAAAGTTTAATAATAAAAATATATATTAATAAGAAAGTAAAGTAGTAATTATTATTAAGAAAAGTAATATATGTAATGATAATTTAATTCTGTAAACCCATGTTGAAGCGTGCACAGATTGTCACCCCAAAGTAAGCGTGAGAGCAAGAACAAACAGGAAATATATTAACGTGTTATAAACTGTATAAACTATGCCTTTGTTATAAGCGTATGTGCAACAACGCGTAATTTCCCCCCTTGCAAAGGAATGTTATCGCCTAATAACAACAGTAGTGATCATGTTTCGTGTCACGTCCTGTTGAACTCTGTGTGAGATCCCCTTCTATATCTGCATACGAGCTATTATTCTCTCTGTGAATTGAAAGATATTTGATTCCACAAAACTAAAGATAGTCATATACAGTGATATAATTAATATAATCAAACTGATGTTGATTAGTATATGTAGATTACTACAATTAGCATATTAAGACAATGTCTCAATTTAACCCGGATTTGTTATTAAAAGACGAATTATGCTATGAAGCACTTTTACGCGGTTTACATTATGCAGACATAACGGTCGCAGAATTACGCAAAACGTTGCGCGAAAACAAGCAAAATATGCCTACCCATTTAGATAATAACCATTTAGAAACCAAGAAAATAACCTACCCAGTTAGATAGATTAAAGGAAATAGAACTTGAAAGCGAAGTAGAAACGTGTTATGCAAAATATAGGGAATTGACGTCAATATCGCAAACCCTCCACGACGAAAAATCACCCGCCATAATTTTGCGTGCCACGCAACGGATAGAGCATTTAACCCGTAGCATAAATAATTTACTAAACTGGCCCGGAGCTACTGTAACACCCCGTGACGTGCAAAAATTTGCCGACGAAGCGTTGCAGGAATTACCAACGATAATAAGAAACGTACGTCGTAAATCAGACTCATTTAAAATGGAGGAAATAGAAGAATCTCTTTCTAGATTAAATATCACACCATCTCAATCACCCACCATAGAACAGAGACCCACTACCGTGACTTTCGAATTTCCACAAGTATCAAGTGTAGAACCGAATGCAAATCAGACGCTTAATAGAAATGTGAATACCGCACCAACAGCGGAATCCTCACCTCCAAATGCCCAGCGTAGTCTCACATACAATAATGATTTAATGAGTAATCGTGTGTTACCACCCTCTGCGATAACTAATTCAGTGTCGAGAGACCCGAGAATACAATCTCACGTGAACTTTAGTGCTAACCTATACGGAAAGATAACTCATCCCGTAGAAAAGATTTTATCAGAAATCCAATATACCGAAGGATTAAGTATTACCAAACTGTTAGCGTTCATAAAACACCTTTTGCAAATCAAAGACTTACAGCAACTGAGCGATAGTCAGATATTGCAAGTCATAATGACTAAATGTAGAACACCATTAAAAGACCGTGTACAGGATCAATGTCAATGAATTTTTAGCATTCCGTAGACCAACTACATTCTGCCTTAATAAGACATTTTATTCCAACGGGAATTTATGAAGAATTGAAACGGAACACAGTACTCAGAGTACAAGGAGCGCACTAGAGACTCGCGCACTATATTTCAGAGATAAGAGAATCTTCATTATTACTAAAGGTAAATTTGAGCGAACCACAGTTAGTAGAAACGATTCTGGTAGGATTATCCCCAGAAGAGAGATCGCGATTAGTACTGATCAATAGACCCAACACTTTACAGAATTAGAACAATGCTGTATCCACTCATCAAACGCATGGTATTCGGACCAAAACAGACGTGCTTTAATTCCTCAGACACAAAGCAGAAACGAAACACCGCCCCTGGTATCAGAACCGAGAATACACCGTGATAGTCGACACACTAGAACTCCGAAACCTGCACAAAATTATCAACTGAAATCCCAACCGAACATGAGCGACACAGTGAGTAGAGAAGAAAGATGCTATAACCGCGGTAAACAAGGTCACATTAGTAGGTAATGTAAACAGAAACAGCACTACCAAAAAATCCTCTCATTCAAAAAACATGTAAGGTAGGGAGTGCCGAAATCTTGTGTCTCCCGCCGCGTCGTAAGAGTAGGTAAAACCGAGAAGTACAAAACCAAAAAAATAAATAATAATAAAAAAATTAGACCCCTATGTAGAAAGATTTGTCAATAGATGCAACTCAGTTACTACATGCAAATCCAGTGCGTGTCAATTACCATATGTACAAGTAGACCTTGGCATTACGAAAATACTAGGATTAATTGATTCCGGATCAACACGGAGCTTAATTAGCCAACAGTTAGCCGAAACATTAGCCAAACACCACCTTGTTAAACGTAGTCAACCGGTGAATATGAAATGCGCTACCGCTAATAACCAAAAATTAACAATAAAACTCAGCGTTACTATCAAACTAAAAATTAAAAATTTAACATGGTATTTTCCAGTATTAGTATCTGAAGAATTAGGACCAAACTTAATATTAGGAACGGACTTCATCAGTAAAACAGGTATAATTCTTGACATGTACGATAAGAAGTATTATGTTACATTCGACCGTACCCAAAAATATAATATTGACTTCGAAGTAAAGAACAGTAAAGGTACAGAAACACCCGCAACGCACGTAGTACACCACGAATCTGCACTAGATCATTTATAGAGTAAAGATAAACAGAAAATACAAAGTCTAATAAAAGAATTTTCCACCGTTCTAACCCCAAACTTAGGTTTAACGAATCTAATAGAGTACAAGATCAACCTGAACAATAATAAAGTAATCCGACTACATCCATATAAGTTATCTCCTCTAAAAATGGAAATCATGAGAAATCAAATCAATAAATTGTTAGAACAACAAGTTATAGAACCTTCCACTTCACCGTATTCATCACCCGCGTTCTTAGTACCTAAAGGCACTGATAAACATAGATTAGTCGTTGACTATAGACAATTAAATAAAAAGATAGAATTCGAGTCCATACCGCTCCCCGACATCCACAGCGCCTCCCACTATTTTACAAAAGCTAAAGTTTTCACCATAATGGATCTCAATCAAGCATTCCACCAAATACCATTATCGGAAGAATCCAAACATCGAACCGCCTTCGCAGTCCCGTTCAACCTGTACCAAGTTACAAGAGTACCCTTTGGAACCTCCCAAGGAAGTTCTGTTTGTAGTCGATTGTTAGAATAAATATTCCACGACGTAAAATTTAAATTCGTATACCACTACCTAGATGACATAGTAATTTACTCGAATCCATGGAACAACATCTTCATCATTTACGCAAAATCTTATCCAGACTAAAGAAAGCCGGATTAACCGTGAACCCAAGTAAAGTAAATTTTGCCGTTAACCAATTCTCATTTTTAGGTCACATAGTATCTGCGAACGGACAAGTAAGCATAGACCCAGAACGCACCCGTGCAATCAGAGAATTTTTACCACCACGTGATACGAAAGGAATAGCCCGATTTTTGGGAATGATAAATTACTTCCATAAGTATATTCCACACCTAGCTGATATAGCAGCACCCTTAAATGCGTTAAGAAAAAAGGAGTAAAGTTTGAATGGACCCCTCAGCATCAAACAGCATTCGACATCCTGAGAGAAAGTATAATACAACCTCCAGTATTACAACTGGCCGATTTCACGAAACCATTTATCGTACAGACAGATAGTTCAAGTGTAGCCCTAGCAGCAGTCATATATCAGGAAGTAGATAATTCTAGATTACCGATCAGTTATGCCCCGCGAGCCCTAACCGATCAGAAAAAGAAATTCTCCGCATACGAATTAGAATGCTTAGCCATTCGCATTCGAATTCGCATTCGAGAAATTCAAGCCATTTTTAGAACATAAAGAATTTCTGTTAGAAACGGATAATCGAGCTTTATCATGGTTATTAAATCACCCTAAACAATTAGGTCGCATCGGAAGATGGGTATTGGGATTAAATTGTTACAAGTTTAAAGTACAACACATTCGTGGCACCCAAAATGTAGTAGCCGATACACTATCCCGTATGTTCCAGCAGCCGAGTAAGGAATCCGAACATAATGAAAGAGGTGAAACATCAATAATAAATACCCTAATAACTGAATTCCCACTGGCATTTACTGACATAGCCCAGTATTAACAACAAGATCCTTCCTTAAGTAAAATAATAGAACAGATAAATAAAGGAAATACTTCAGATAAATATATATTGAGTAAGAGAGTATTATGTTATAAACTAGCAAATGGAAAATCCTTGAGAATAATTGGCCCGGACATTATTAAACCAATGCTTATGCAATACTACCACGCATCCACCATTGGAGCTCATATGGGTATTAATAAAACCATACATCGTATTAGAAAAGAATATCATTGGGTAAATATGAACAGCGATATAGCTTCCTAAAAGAGTGTAAATTGTGTGCACTCATTAAACCCGCGAGAAACAGCCACATTGGTAAATTAATCTCCGAGACTCCCACGACACCCTTTTCAAAAATTTACATAGACTTTTCTGGCCCTTATCCACGTTCAAATTCCGGTAACACCATGCTACTCATTTGCGTAGATTCATTTACCAAATTCGTCTGGATGTATCCCATGCGACGAGCATTAGCATCAACCACAGTGAAAATTTTACAAGAGAGATTATTTAAAAACTTTGGTACACCAGTACACCTAGTGTCAGATAAAAGGACCCCAGTTTAAGTCCAAAGAATTCAGGGACATGTGTTTCAGACTAGGCATAGACCATATAACTGTTACAGAGTACAGTCCACAAGGTAATATGCTGAAAGGTATTTGCGAAATTTAAAATCCACTTTAATAGTCTATCATGCAAACGACCAGACATCATGGGACCAGAACCTATCCTGGATCCAATTTGCTTTCAACTCAGCATATCACGAAGGACATAAATCTACACCCTTTGATTTGTTGTACAAATATAAACCAAATCACCCATTATCCACAAAGTGGAAAATACATGAATTGCTACCCAGCGAAATCAGTGTTAAAAATATAAAAAAAATATGGAACGAAGCTCAAGCAAATCTGAGAGTAAACTTAAAAAAATCGCGAAAATATCACGAGCGTGATAGTAAAGAAATTAAGTATCAAGTCGGAGACCTAGTGATGTACCAAACTCATCCGACGAGTAGTGCAGTTGATAAGACCACCTCCAAGCTATCTTACCGATGGTGTGGCCCTTACAGGATTCACAAATATTTAACGCCTGTAACCGTAGCACTGTATGACCCCACTACGGATAATTATGTACGAAGAAGTCATGTTTCCCAGATAAAATATTATCACGGAAATTGTTCTGCCAGTGAGCAAAGAAAGAAATGAAGTAAAAAACAATAAATTTACTATGGAGTATATTTCCTATATTGTAATTAAGTCACTGTATACCATACTTAATTACAAAATCGTAAGGTATGAATAAGAATGAGGCCTGATCAACCTTAGATCCTATTCACCAAAAATAAATAAAAGCGATATGTAAAGTCAACTGACAAATAAAGGTAACGTTACCACAGAAAAATACAGTACTAAGGTAAAATTGTCGACGAACAATTAAAAAAGGAAAGGAAACGCAGTAAGTATGAAAAACATACTCTGTGTAGAATATCTCCACTAAACGAGTTAGAAAAAGCTAAACGAAAAAACCGGTAGTAGTATTAAGTAGTGGTATTAAGTAGTAGTATTAAGTAATAGTATTAAGTAGTAGAATTAAGATAAATTTTAGAGATAGTATAGTATTGTATCTTTAAAAAATATATATATATATATTGAATTGATAATGATTCCATTATCACATGAGTGAATCACGAAAAGAGAGAAAGGGGATTTCACACGGAAGCTCGTACAAAATTCCCATTGTAATTTTTAGCTATTTCCCCGTTGAATACACAACGGTCACCGACCCAGTGTCTTCTTTAAGTGGAGGAGAATGTGACGATTTAATAGGTTTAAATAGCACAAAATAAAAAAAAGGTAAAAATAATAAAATCCTAAATGAAACTATATAATTTCTCTCCCTATGAAATAAATAGAAAACTAAATAATGTTAAACAAATAAATATCTAAACCACCACCTGTTTCTTCAGCGAGTATTAAATTATAGAGAGACGTAATAAACCAGCAACTTAAAATAAGTAAAAATAATAGTTAATAAATGAAGAACTATTTCTCGCGCCGGTAAATAACAACACGCGCGGACACGCACTTCGCTAAGCCAGCGGTGCGCGCCCCAAAAATTAGTTGTAAATCAGACTCCGCAGCGAGAACAACACAGTTGAAAATGTAGTCAGTAACTACAAAATTATAGAGAATGAAAGAATATGTCATTCACTCTCTTAGTTTCTTTAAGCTAATGCTTAGTAAAGCTGATAGCAAATATTATCAGTAATTTCAATATGTTTAACATCTTTGATGCGTTTTAAGTGTGTGTTTATGACATGTCTGCAGTTGATTTAATATCACGTCAACGTGATAGAGATCACAGTATATGTAACAGTTTAACTATAAGGTAAAAGTGCGGGAAAACCGAAGTAAGTGAGTTCAAGTGAAAGTTTCTCACCAGCGCCAGCACTAGAATCTCATAAACCTTGGAAAAAGAGAGAACCACACCTTCCATTATTACACCTTTCTTCAGACCTCCAGGACATACCAGAAACCGCATAGCCACCGTTTAGTACAGACAAACCCCGATTCGCCGAGGATGCTACATACAGGTGACACAAAAGTCAAACTTCTGTAGTTCAGAAATTACTTAATAAAAATAGGAAAGACAATTGACATCAAAATAAAATTAATATAATTATACAAAAGACTGGCCAAATGAAATTACCATTGTAACTTTGTAATAAGCAATATGATGTATTTAGCTTTAATGACTATAACATGCTAATATTAATAAGTCCATTCTTCAAATGGCAGCAAAAGTAAATTGTTTAACTTTAATATAAAGAAACGATATATCTCGGATCCGAGGGTATGAATTACCAAAGTTTTATAAATAGTTAACCAAGTTGATTAATGAATACATTATGCAGTTATTATTTTTTTAATATAGTTAACTAATCAGTTGAACGAAATAGAGTAAACAAAAAGCAGGTTAAGTATATATATATGTATGTTTTAACTGTACAAATCACAAGCCTAATTAATTTTTAATAACAAGACAGTAACTCATTTTCTTTTATGCTAATTACCTGGTATGTAAATAAAGAGATGTCATGGACGTAAACATGCGTGAATTAATTTGGCAACACGAAGCTAATATTCCTTAATTCACAGGTTCCAGTTAAGTGTTTTGTTACGTTGTATTTTAATTAAATATATATATATATATATATATATATATATATATATATTGTGAATATTATGGCAGCCTGTTTAATTGACCGACGTCAATTAACCGGGCTCCCGAGGTTATAATGGCGATAGTATACAGAAGTTATAAAAGATAGTATACAGCCGTTATAAGATGCGCAACTCTGCTTTCTTTTAAGATAATTGTGTACGTCGTGGCACATATAAGATGCGCCACTCTGCTTTGCTAATAAATAGAAGACTATTTGGAGTTACTACAATAAAGAAATAAAAAAGAAGGCTATATATAAAAAGTTTAATAATAAAAATATATATTAATAAGAAAGTAAAGTAGTAATTATTATTAAGAAAAGTAATATATGTAATGATAATTTAATTCTGTAAACCCATGTTGAAGCGTGCACAGATTGTCACCCCAAAGTAAGCGTGAGAGCAAGAACAAACAGGAAATATATTAACGTGTTATAAACTGTATAAACTATGCCTTTGTTATAAGCGTATGTGCAACAACGCGTAATTTCCCCCCTTGCAAAGGAATGTTATCGCCTAATAACAACAGTAGTGATCATGTTTCGTGTCACGTCCTGTTGAACTCTGTGTGAGATCCCCTTCTATATCTGCATACGAGCTATTATTCTCTCTGTGAATTGAAAGATATTTGATTCCACAAAACTAAAGATAGTCATATACAGTGATATAATTAATATAATCAAACTGATGTTGATTAGTATATGTAGATTACTACAATTAGCATATTAAGACAATGTCTCAATTTAACCCGGATTTGTTATTAAAAGACGAATTATGCTATGAAGCACTTTTACGCGGTTTACATTATGCAGACATAACGGTCGCAGAATTACGCAAAACGTTGCGCGAAAACAAGCAAAATATGCCTACCCATTTAGATAATAACCATTTAGAAACCAAGAAAATAACCTACCCAGTTAGATAGATTAAAGGAAATAGAACTTGAAAGCGAAGTAGAAACGTGTTATGCAAAATATAGGGAATTGACGTCAATATCGCAAACCCTCCACGACGAAAAATCACCCGCCATAATTTTGCGTGCCACGCAACGGATAGAGCATTTAACCCGTAGCATAAATAATTTACTAAACTGGCCCGGAGCTACTGTAACACCCCGTGACGTGCAAAAATTTGCCGACGAAGCGTTGCAGGAATTACCAACGATAATAAGAAACGTACGTCGTAAATCAGACTCATTTAAAATGGAGGAAATAGAAGAATCTCTTTCTAGATTAAATATCACACCATCTCAATCACCCACCATAGAACAGAGACCCACTACCGTGACTTTCGAATTTCCACAAGTATCAAGTGTAGAACCGAATGCAAATCAGACGCTTAATAGAAATGTGAATACCGCACCAACAGCGGAATCCTCACCTCCAAATGCCCAGCGTAGTCTCACATACAATAATGATTTAATGAGTAATCGTGTGTTACCACCCTCTGCGATAACTAATTCAGTGTCGAGAGACCCGAGAATACAATCTCACGTGAACTTTAGTGCTAACCTATACGGAAAGATAACTCATCCCGTAGAAAAGATTTTATCAGAAATCCAATATACCGAAGGATTAAATATTACCAAACTGTTAGCGTTCATAAAACACCTTTTGCAAATCAAAGACTTACAGCAACTGAGCGATAGTCAGATATTGCAAGTCATAATGACTAAATGTAGAACACCATTAAAAGACCGTGTACAGGATCAATGTCAATGAATTTTTAGCATTCCGTAGACCAACTACATTCTGCCTTAATAAGACATTTTATTCCAACGGGAATTTATGAAGAATTGAAACGGAACACAGTACTCAGAGTACAAGGAGCGCACTAGAGACTCGCGCACTATATTTCAGAGATAAGAGAATCTTCATTATTACTAAAGGTAAATTTGAGCGAACCACAGTTAGTAGAAACGATTCTGGTAGGATTATCCCCAGAAGAGAGATCGCGATTAGTACTGATCAATAGACCCAACACTTTACAGAATTAGAACAATGCTGTATCCACTCATCAAACGCATGGTATTCGGACCAAAACAGACGTGCTTTAATTCCTCAGACACAAAGCAGAAACGAAACACCGCCCCTGGTATCAGAACCGAGAATACACCGTGATAGTCGACACACTAGAACTCCGAAACCTGCACAAAATTATCAACTGAAATCCCAACCGAACATGAGCGACACAGTGAGTAGAGAAGAAAGATGCTATAACCGCGGTAAACAAGGTCACATTAGTAGGTAATGTAAACAGAAACAGCACTACCAAAAAATCCTCTCATTCAAAAAACATGTAAGGTAGGGAGTGCCGAAATCTTGTGTCTCCCGCCGCGTCGTAAGAGTAGGTAAAACCGAGAAGTACAAAACCAAAAAAATAAATAATAATAAAAAAATTAGACCCCTATGTAGAAAGATTTGTCAATAGATGCAACTCAGTTACTACATGCAAATCCAGTGCGTGTCAATTACCATATGTACAAGTAGACCTTGGCATTACGAAAATACTAGGATTAATTGATTCCGGATCAACACGGAGCTTAATTAGCCAACAGTTAGCCGAAACATTAGCCAAACACCACCTTGTTAAACGTAGTCAACCGGTGAATATGAAATGCGCTACCGCTAATAACCAAAAATTAACAATAAAACTCAGCGTTACTATCAAACTAAAAATTAAAAATTTAACATGGTATTTTCCAGTATTAGTATCTGAAGAATTAGGACCAAACTTAATATTAGGAACGGACTTCATCAGTAAAACAGGTATAATTCTTGACATGTACGATAAGAAGTATTATGTTACATTCGACCGTACCCAAAAATATAATATTGACTTCGAAGTAAAGAACAGTAAAGGTACAGAAACACCCGCAACGCACGTAGTACACCACGAATCTGCACTAGATCATTTATAGAGTAAAGATAAACAGAAAATACAAAGTCTAATAAAAGAATTTTCCACCGTTCTAACCCCAAACTTAGGTTTAACGAATCTAATAGAGTACAAGATCAACCTGAACAATAATAAAGTAATCCGACTACATCCATATAAGTTATCTCCTCTAAAAATGGAAATCATGAGAAATCAAATCAATAAATTGTTAGAACAACAAGTTATAGAACCTTCCACTTCACCGTATTCATCACCCGCGTTCTTAGTACCTAAAGGCACTGATAAACATAGATTAGTCGTTGACTATAGACAATTAAATAAAAAGATAGAATTCGAGTCCATACCGCTCCCCGACATCCACAGCGCCTCCCACTATTTTACAAAAGCTAAAGTTTTCACCATAATGGATCTCAATCAAGCATTCCACCAAATACCATTATCGGAAGAATCCAAACATCGAACCGCCTTCGCAGTCCCGTTCAACCTGTACCAAGTTACAAGAGTACCCTTTGGAACCTCCCAAGGAAGTTCTGTTTGTAGTCGATTGTTAGAATAAATATTCCACGACGTAAAATTTAAATTCGTATACCACTACCTAGATGACATAGTAATTTACTCGAATCCATGGAACAACATCTTCATCATTTACGCAAAATCTTATCCAGACTAAAGAAAGCCGGATTAACCGTGAACCCAAGTAAAGTAAATTTTGCCGTTAACCAATTCTCATTTTTAGGTCACATAGTATCTGCGAACGGACAAGTAAGCATAGACCCAGAACGCACCCGTGCAATCAGAGAATTTTTACCACCACGTGATACGAAAGGAATAGCCCGATTTTTGGGAATGATAAATTACTTCCATAAGTATATTCCACACCTAGCTGATATAGCAGCACCCTTAAATGCGTTAAGAAAAAAGGAGTAAAGTTTGAATGGACCCCTCAGCATCAAACAGCATTCGACATCCTGAGAGAAAGTATAATACAACCTCCAGTATTACAACTGGCCGATTTCACGAAACCATTTATCGTACAGACAGATAGTTCAAGTGTAGCCCTAGCAGCAGTCATATATCAGGAAGTAGATAATTCTAGATTACCGATCAGTTATGCCCCGCGAGCCCTAACCGATCAGAAAAAGAAATTCTCCGCATACGAATTAGAATGCTTAGCCATTCGCATTCGAATTCGCATTCGAGAAATTCAAGCCATTTTTAGAACATAAAGAATTTCTGTTAGAAACGGATAATCGAGCTTTATCATGGTTATTAAATCACCCTAAACAATTAGGTCGTATCGGAAGATGGGTATTGGGATTAAATTGTTACAAGTTTAAAGTACAACACATTCGTGGCACCCAAAATGTAGTAGCCGATACACTATCCCGTATGTTCCAGCAGCCGAGTAAGGAATCCGAACATAATGAAAGAGGTGAAACATCAATAATAAATACCCTAATAACTGAATTCCCACTGGCATTTACTGACATAGACCAGTATTAACAACAAGATCCTTCCTTAAGTAAAATAATAGAACAGATCAATAAAGGAAATACTTCAGATAAATATATATTGAGTAAGAGAGTATTATGTTATAAACTAGCAAATGGAAAATCCTTGAGAATAATTGGCCCGGACATTATTAAACCAATGCTTATGCAATACTACCACGCATCCACCATTGGAGCTCATATGGGTATTAATAAAACCATACATCGTATTAGAAAAGAATATCATTGGGTAAATATGAACAGCGATATAGCTTCCTAAAAGAGTGTAAAATGTGTGCACACATCACACCCGCGAGAAACAGCCACATTGGTAAATTAATCTCCGAGACTCCCACGACACCCTTTTCAAAAATTTACATAGACTTTTCTGGCCCTTATCCACGTTCAAAATCCGGTAACACCATGCTACTCATTTGCGTAGATTCATTTACCAAATTCGTCTGGATGTATCCCATGCGACGAGCATTAGCATCAACCACAGTGAAAATTTTACAAGAGAGATTATTTAAAAACTTTGGTACACCAGTACACCTAGTGTCAGATAACGGACCCCAGTTTAAGTCCAAAGAATTCAGGGACATGTGTTTCAGACTAGGCATAGACCATATAACTGTTACAGAGTACCGTCCACAAGGTAATATCGCTGAAAGGTATTTGCGAAATTTAAAATCCGCTTTAATAGCCTATCATGCAAACGACCAGACATCATGGGACCAGAACCTATCCTGGATCCAATTTGCTTTCAACTCAGCATATCACGAAGGACATAAATCTACACCCTTTGATTTGTTGTACAAATATAAACCAAATCACCCATTATCCACAAAGTGGAAAATACATGAATTGCTACCCAGCGAAATCAGTGTTAAAAATATAAAAAAAATATGGAACGAAGTTCGCGCAAATCTGAGAGTAAACTTAAGAAAATCGCGAAAATATCACGAGCGTGATAGTAAAGAAATTAAGTATCAAGTCGGAGACCTAGTGATGTACCAAACTCATCCGACGAGTAGTGCAGTTGATAAGACCACCTCCAAGCTATCTTACCGATGGTGTGGCCCTTACAGGATTCACAAATATTTAACGCCTGTAACCGTAGCACTGTATGACCCCACTACGGATAATTATGTACGAAGTCATGTTTCCCAGATAAAATATTATCACGGAAATTGTTCTGCTAGTGAGCAAAGAAAGAAATGAAGTAAAAAACAATAAATTTACTACGGAGTATATTTCCTATATTGTAATTAATTCACTGTATACCATACTTAATTACAAAATCGTAAGGTATGAATAAGAATGAGGCCTGATCAACCTTAGATCCTATTCACCAAAAATAAATAAAAGCGATATGTAAAGTCAACTGTCAAATAAAGGTAACGTTACCACAGAAAAATACAGTACTAAGGTAAAATTATCGACGAACAATTAAAAAAGGAAAGGAAACGCAGTAAGTATGAAAAACATACTCTGTGTAGAATAACTCCACTAAACGAGTTAGAAAAAGCTAAACGAAAAAACCGGTAGTAGTATTAAAGAGTAATATTAAGTAGTAGTATTAAGTAATAGTATTAAGTAGTAGAATTAAGATAAATTTTAGAGATAGTATAGTATTGTATCTTTAAAAAAAAATATATATATATATATTGAATTGATAATGATTCCATTATCACATGAGTGAATCACGAAAAGAGCGAAAGGGGATTTCACACGGAAGCTCGTACAAAATTCCCATTGTAATTTTTAGCAATTTCCCCGTTGAATACACATCGGTCACCGACCCAGTGTCTTCTTTAAGTGGAGGAGAATGTGACGATTTAATAGGTTTAAATAGCACAAAACAAAAAAAAAGGTAAAAATAATATAATCCTAAATGAAACTACATAATTTCTCTCCCTATGAAATAAATAGAAAACTAAATAATGTTAAACAAATAAATATCTAAACCACCTCCTGTTTCTTCAGCGACTATTAAATTATAGAGAGACGTAATAAACCAGCAATTTAAAATAAGTAAAAATAATAATTAATAAATTAAGAACTATTTCTCGCGCCGGTAAATAACAACACGCGCGGACACGCACTTCGCTAAGCCAGCGGTGCGCGCCCCAAAAATTAGTTGTAAATCAGACTCCGCAGCGAGAAAAACAGTTGAAATGTAGTCAGTAACTACAAAATTATAGAGAATGAAAGAATATGTCATTCACTCTCTTAGTTTCTTTAAGCTAATGCTTAGTAAAGCTGATAGCAAATATTATCAGTAATTTCAATATGTTTGACATCTTTGATGCGTTTTAAGTGTGTGTTTATGACATGTCTGCAGTTGATTTAATATCACGTCAACGTGATAGAGATCACAGTATATGTAACAGTTTAACTATAAGGTAAAAGTGCGGGAAAACCGAAGTAAGTGAGTTCAAGTGAAAGTTTCTCACCAGCGCCAGCACCAGAATCTCATAAACCTTGGAAAAAGAGAGAACCACACCTTCCATTATTACACCTTTCTTCAGACCTCCAGGACATACCAGAAACCGCATAGCCACCATTTACTACAGACAAACCCCGATTCGCCGAGGATGCTACATACAGGTGACACAAAAGTCAAACTTCTGTAGTTCAGAAATTACTTAATAAAAATAGGAAAGACAATTGACATCAAAATAAAATTAATATAATTATACAAAAGACTGGCCGAATGAAATTACCATTGTAACTTTGTAATAAACAATATGATGTATTTAGCTTTAATGACTATAACATGCTAATATTAATAAGTCCATTCTTCAAATGGCAGCAAAAGTAAATTGTTTAACTTTAATATAAAGAAACGATATATCTCGGATCCGAGGGTATGAATTACCAAAGTTTTACAAATAATTAACCAAGTTGATTAATGAATACATTATGCAGTTATTATTTTTTTAATATAGTTAACTAATCAGTTGAACGAAATAGAGTAAACAAAAAGCAGGTTAAGTATATATATATGTATGTTTTAACTGTACAAATCACAAGCCTAATTAATTTTTAATAACAAGACAGTAACTCATTTTCTTTTATGCTAATTACCAGGTATGTAAATAAAGAGATGTCATGGACGTAAACATGCGTGAATTAATTTGGCAACACGAAGCTAATATTCCTTAGTTCACAGGTTCCAGTTAAGTGTTTTGTTACGTTGTATTTTAATTAAATATATATATATATATATATATATATTTTGTGAATATTATGGCAGCCTGTTTAATTGACCGACGTCAATTAACCGGGCCCCCGAGGTTATAATGGCGATAGTATACAGAAGTTATAAAAGATAATATACAGCCGTTATACAAGGCTGCAACATATTGTCACATTCAGCCAAGAAAACTACAAAACAACTTGAACAGTCACGTGTGTCTGTCGTTTTCGTTGTTGAACTTTAAGAAGATTACATTTTCAAAGTCTTGTTAAATGAAACAAAATACTTGAATTTGAATAGAGCTTCAAAGTGACATCTGATATTAAATGTTAATTGTCTTCGAACATGTCGGGACTAGAGATTACTGGAAAGAAGGAATATCATAAACAAATTCTTTTTACTTTAATTTGTACATCAGTAAATTAACGACTCAGTTTTTGCAAGGTTTTGAATCTACGGCAAAATAGAATGAAACGCCAGATTCAAATTATTTTCTGTCGCATACGTATTTTGTTTCTTTTTTCTTACACACGTTTTTACTGCTCATAACGTGTTGGTTTATTGGCGACTTTTCTCAAGCTGTTTTACGTAGTTTTCTCTCTAAAATCTCTGAACTCTTTTCTGTAAATGCTTATTTAATATATCTTTTTATGTTCTGTTTTTGGTACTGCACTACAGTTTAATTGTTACTTTAATTATGTAAATGGCAAGCCACTCATGTTGATACTAGATCAATCAAGCTGCATCATTCTGAAGTTGTATTTTTTATATATAATTGGTTCTGCTGTAGACGCATGCATTATATAAAAGCACAAAATACAAAAAAAAAATTGGATTTCTTTTCGTAATCTTGAAATGGAGATTTAAGAATTAAAAAATTGTTGCTAAAAAAATAACCGGTAACAAATACGTTGTTTGTTAAGGGTTTACAGTGTATTCACATTATTTATTTATTTTAGCCTAAATTCAGCTTAAGGTTTAAACATATCTAATTTTTTTTTAAATCAGAATTTGAACAAACAACCATGAATATAATACCCATGACTTCAAATAAATAAATGAAATCTCCAACGGTCATCAATGAAACTTCCGACATTATACAGTCAAAATCCATTACTACGGTTTAATAAACTTATTCAACTGAAAAAATGATGTAATACTACCTCCCAGAAAACCTGTATAACACGTCGTTTTTCATATGGAATAGGACGCATATTGTAACACTCTTCTATGGAGACTTGTGAAATATTTTGCAAATGATATGTTTAATCAGCGATCGTTATCAAATATCCGTATATGGTTGATAACATTTCTAACGAAGTTTACAAATATATAAATTTTCAAATATAATACGTTTTCAAAATATACTTTTTCACTACTTATTGACAATGTACGTTGTTTTAGCATAATCAAAATAATTCCTTTCATTTTAAATTTTGTTAAAAATTATTTTTAACAGTATTGTTACTTGTTCATAGGTTACTGTGACGACATATTTACAATACAATGTCAGCATGTCTTTCTGAACATTATAGTTAATGTTATATATTATTGTATTTTATAATTTTCATACATTTAATTATTTGATAATCAGGTGATATTCAAATATTGGTTAATTATTTCATGAATTCACACCTTGCTTTAGATGAAAAATACTTGTGCTTTCGTCTCAAATCCTGTCAAAATACAAACATACGTCATGAACAGTTTGTAGTCAAAAGAAATTTGTACGTATGTGAGCCTGCTACAGACAGACTCAACTTTAATATTTAAGATAGTGTAATAGATGGTACCTGCGTATATTGATTCCGATAACAAGAAAGAAATTATTTACAACAGTGGCAGTTTATGGACGCATAATTTATATCTGCAGTCCAAGAAATGATTAACTAGATTTCATTATTAATCAAATAGGATTTGATTAGTTGGAAGTGGGAATCGAGTTCTGGAGTAATTAAAACTAGAGTCAGTCACTCACTCTACAGGCCAGATTTCTACACAGAGACGATCAACCGTTATTACTCACTCGTTATTAATTATGTTTAAACAAAATCATTTCACAAAGAAGAAATTTTAATTTGATTCACGTATTGTTCAAATTTCGCGTATTAAACTATCAGTCCCTTTAGTAAGTGTTCGATAATTTATAATTTCAATAATATTATAAACAGAATTAAAACTGTTGCACACCATTATAGAAAAAATATAAGCGCTTTAAGTTTCACAGCTCATCATCAGATCGGAAATAACAATAATACAACCAGACAACTTTTTTATACTCCCACTTGCCCTACAGCGCGTACACATTTTCGTAAACAATTTTTAAGTTTACGTCCTTTCTGGCTTTCAGTAACTGGCGAGTTCAGTCACCCATGTCGGTACTTTTATAGTACATTCTGTGTGAATGTGTGTGTGTTTGTGTATATTTTTTTTCAATACCTAATTTTAAAAACTCCCTCATTCATACTTTTAACTGTAAGTTCCTTTTCGGCACAGTTTTGAAATGCCGTACATTGTCAGAACCTTCCCTCTCTCTATCAAGAATTCTACGCAAACAACAATACAGGTAAGCACCCTTTATGTCCCGTCCTATCAGCGCCTATGTGTGCGGTCACTCTCCCTTATTTTAAAATCATTCCATGTTTGCTGTATACCTTCTTCCTTAATGTTCTCTATAACATTAGAAAGCGCCCATAGGCGGTGATAGACGTGACGAAAAGGGTGTTTACATATTGCAACCATACAGATTTAATTATAGCAAAGGATACAGTGTGTGTGCAGAAATTACAAACGAGTCTATGGAGGCGATGAAAAATTATTTATTATACACAAGACATAATCGGTTTTATGATGTATATTATATTAAAAATTGTCATGCATTTTATATTTTTAAATAATAGTTTATATAGTTCGATTTTACTTGTTTGATGATCTCCGTGCACTTGATGATACGTCCTCCGTATGTGCGTTCCTCCGCTTCTGATCGTCGCTCTCCCGTCCTGGCGTCCTCTTTTTGGCGTCGCTCTCCTTCCTGGCGTCCTCTTCGTACTGGCTTCCTCTTCGTCGGCGGGTTGCTCCAGCGGCGATAATTCGATACGGCTCGTTGACGATTCCGTCAAACTGCTAACACCTACTAGACTTTTCACAAAGTTGTTACGCTCACAATAATGACCGTTCTTAGTCGAAAGAGTTATTATTTATTTACACATTAATTTTATTAATCTCAGGGTGACTACGGGTATTTATTAGAAAAACGGTGTATTTGGCGTACACTTTCCCAGAAACCTTGAAGTGTATACCTTCAAATTTTTATGAAGAATTTGATATAACCTGCGTTTTTATCCATTGCTAAATACAAATTATACGGCTAAAAAAGAAAAAATTGCATAAAACCATTTTAAACCTGAAAATGTTCGTCATTCATGCTTATAAACGGTTAACATCGCTTATCATCTTGTGTTCTGCTGCAGGATTAACCCCATCCACCTGTAAAAAAAATTTGTTACATGGAATACAGATTTCTTCTTCTTCATCCTAACCTACATGAAATAACCTTCCCCTAATAATAATAACCCAAATTAGAATATAATAAATCTAAATCAAACTGAATAAATAGCTTCTTTCAAACAACATTCCTCAAGTGTCACTTTGACATTAATGACATAAACAAACGCACGTGGCTGGATATCGACCCACATTCCAAAACACAGATAAGCTTATCAACACTTCCGACGTCATTTTGCTAATTTATACGTATTCCTCAGTTCACTCACTGTTTATCTAACATGATCACAATTATGCTTAAACTTTACACATATTTTCATATACATTCATACTACCTATATCCTGGAATATTAGGTTCAATTTTCTGTAACATAATATTTTCTTAATGATGATGCATGGAACTTTCCTATCACCCGGTTAGTATTTGAGTTTTTGTGACAATGGATGGGTTTTTACCCACTTGTTCCGATAAAATATATGGACCATTGTATAATCTAAAGAATTTGGCTGCGGTGTTATTCTCTCTGTGCC